>OX383903.1:13932500-15239166 GCA_947532125.1 Saturnia pavonia
CAGTTGAATTACGTAACGATTCTATATATTAAACTAAAAGGTACCTATTCTGAAGGAATGGCTGTAAAAAGGCGGAAAACACAATGTTTTTCTTCAAAATACCTAATTACCTAAAATAATCTGTTGTTAGGAGGAAAAAATTTGGTTCCAAACATTATAACTATTGCTTTTAATTAGTATCATTCTAGTTTTTATCAAGTGGGAAAAACTAAGACAATAGACAATTTAGCGTACAAAAACTGCTTGCGTCATCGCAACCCGACCATACAGAAGATATCTATAGCATTTGATACGTTCAAAATGAAACGAACCGTAGTGTTGCGTTTGAGAATCTTTAGACGACTCTGTGCCCTCTGGTACAAAGGGTGTAACACAATGAACGGAAGCCATCAATCAGTGGCTCTCAACGGAGAGGGTCCAGCAACAATGTCCCGTCCCCCTCCCTACTACATGTCTCAAGTTTTCTGATTCCATTCATAGGTCAAAGGACTTCGATTATCGCTAACGCACATGCGTCCTTAACCTTATACTCGTAACATTATAAAAAAATTGTGTGTCAGATTCGACTCGCGGCTTGAGTGTTCACTCTTTAAAAACGATTATCTTGGAATGTATACCTACAATAGGCAAATATAATTTATTAATAGGTTACATTTATAATTACTTCCGTATGCCTATGAGTTGAGTATATGCATATATGCGCGTTCGGTATAAGATGTACGGAGAGGCAACATAACGTTCACTTTTTGATAACATTCGATTTTCCTCCCTATTTAATTTGCGCACCGAGGGCTATATATAATATCTATTTTTATGGAGTAAATAGCAAAAACTGTAACAAATCTTTTTTTCAAAGATTATGAAGTATAGCATCTGAAAGAAAAGACTCTTTGTAATTTAATAATGATAATAATAGTTATTTATACATATAATAAGATTGAAGTGTCTGTTGATAATGTCAAAATAACAGGTTTTTACTAAATGCATATGAAAGTATCCTCGGTACATATAACAAAAAAGCCAATTTTTTATTAATTCTTTGTTTTTGTGTTCCGGGTAATCTCCGAAACGGTTGAACCGATTTTGACGGGACTTTCACTGGCAGATAGCTGATGTTATAATAAGTAAAAGGAATGTTATTAGGCTATTTTTATTTTAGAAAAACAATTATGGTTCCGCACAAATAATGATAATGCTTTTTTAGTAGTCCACGTGAGCGGAGCTAGCCTTCTATATAAATAAAATTATGTAGGTTTGCAATTATACGCGCATCACTCAATACTACTGGTTAGATTGTGATCAATATTTTGTGTTTTACTACGTAGAAACGTGGTCCTTGGGTACTTAAAAAAATATCACGATAAAGTTTTGAGAAAATACGATTTTTATACGCACTCTGCGTTCTTCTGTCGTCCACGCGAGCGTAATCGTGGGCACAGCTAGTTTTATAATAAAATATAACAAAAGATTGTCAAATAACTGGCCATTCATCTATTATTTTAATTTGGTCGACCGAAACCAGACCAATGGTGTAAGAAAAGCCTTGCGTAATGTACGTACGTTAATCACTGAGTAAAGAGTTTAACGCAACGTTAATTTGTGAATAACAGGCGATAATGTTACCTTTTTAGATAGACACTAACGAAAAATGTGAATGTACTCTTTGAAGATTCGGTTGAAATAGATTGTTCAATAGAATCAATCTTTTTGAATAACTTAATAGTGTTGATATTATTTTGTATGATACACAGCGTCCGTAGGAAGAAATTTTTACGAAATTTTGCTATCTTTAAATATGAATTATTAATGAGTATGTATGTATTTACAGGCTTTTATTTAACTTGCAGTGTCTGTATGTTAGTTTGTTTAGGGGAAATCTTGCAAGTTGAATTAGAACCACTTCCTCTTATCCAACGGAGTTGATTTTTTACGTGATGGTTCAGTTCTGATGACAATACATTTTTTGGTTATGAACTGAATCGACATGCAAGATTAGCTCCAGATAAAGGAACTCTTCAACGGTCAACAGTAAATACATTTAATCTTAATTTCCCGCTTTAAATTTCACCGTAGCCTGGCTGCTGTAACCAGGGTTGGCTTTCGAAGAGGAAACTCCACAACGGTCAACAGTATAGGCACTAAATTTTGTATGCGCATTTAATTATGATAAAATATCATTTCCAAATTAATACGTTTTATTAATGTAATATATAAGGGATTGAATTTACGTGCCACATGTAATAAATAATACAAAGGGAGTCCTTATTGCTAAGAGCAATATTTCTTATGCCAGGTTTCCAGGATTAATATCTGTAAATATTGTGTTTTTTTTAAGTTTACTGTCTGAAGAAGGGTAAATTTAAACAAGTGAAAAAAATCTGTATTCTGAAATGATATTTATGCGAAGAATTTCATTAAATATGGACGAAAAATGTTTCTATGGTTTTTGTAATGAGTAGGTAAAAAAATGTTATTGTTGATTTTATTATACTAATTCAATCAATCAATTAACTAATCTACTAAGACCATTTATCATCTTATTAACAAGTATTTATAAATTATCAGCAAATTTTAAAATTTTCTTACCGATGAATTTTAGCAATACCTCGCTGTTTCAGTATTAATTTAATGAATGAAATTCTTAAGACTGAGTGACAGATAATGCATATCATAAACCGATGGGTCTAGAAGCATAAAATTTTGGACAGGAGATCCTTATATAATATAGGCGAGTACAAAGAAAGGATGTTTGAAAATACATCCCCTAAGAAGGTTAAATATGTGGTTAAAATATGTACTATGATTTCTGAGATGTTGCCGATAAATTCGATGATCGAATATGAATTCTTCGTTACATTAATCCCACGCTAACTGACTATGAATTCCATTGATGAAACGTAACACGTACTTAATCGTAGTTAACGTTAATGGCAGTAAGTACATTGAGATAATAAGGCGCACCGCGGTCGGCCTCGCGCTCTCTCGCTTTCGGAAGCTAGTAATTCGCTGGCTTAGTTCTCCTTGCACATACGAGGTCGCGATTGCCAGCTGTTACCAAATTGGGAAAATGTGATACAGATCTACAAATTACCTTTACTATTTATTACTTAATATTTGGAGCCTTTAACACCTTCTAGGTAAACTTTGAACGTAAATACAAAATGTCATCGAAATCGTTAAAATTATTTACGAGATCTCAATTAGGTACTTATATACTAGAATTTATGTTAGATTATGTAGTTTTTTTTTTATGGAAGCATTAGAAGTCTGCAAGGAAACGGAGAGCAAGGATGCAAGTTTTTTTTATGGATGTAAAAATCAATTCTTTACTTCAGTTTCAATCTACAGTGATATGATAAAGTAGCCGCGATAATTTATATAATAAACATGGTTTTTGATAACCTGATGTAACAATGATTAATGATATCGAATTTTTGATGCAGTCGAGATTTGAATGCTTATGTCCTTTTGTTATACCTTATAAAATTCATAATAAATGAGGTAACTCAAAAATAAGGAAAAGTTTGAAGTCACGATCGTTTGTTAAATATTCTAGTTAATGCTTACACTATCTACGTAGTTAATTTGAATAGGTTTCGTCATTATTTATAATCTGCATTAATGATAAGTCTTCACCAGTCACATTCAAATTGTGGTATCAGTATGAGAGAGAGGACAATCGGCAGTGAGTTGAAAAAAAAATTGCTCCGATCGCTACTAAACTTCACAGAATCACCCACTGGGATAATATGAAGATTGTCTGAGAATTTCATCAAAATTGCTCCAGTCGTTTTCACAAACATCCATTTTTATATATATAGAGATGTATATTTATACGTAAAACATAAATCCTTAATGGCATAGTGGTCGGATAAAGTAATTAATGTTTAGTAAATATGTTGCGTGCAACAGTTAATACAAGCTAGAAATAAAGGACCCTTCGGTTGCAATAAAATCAAAGCGTTTTTCATGTTATGAACCGGTACTATTTCATTACTAATGTAGATAAGGGTAAAAGGCATTCTCGTAACCACATAGTTATAACGTAATGAAACCAGCTAACCCCTGCTCATAATAGTCATAATCCATTTTGACTCAATATATTAGATATCCATTAGAACGTCATAAAATTAAATGATATCCATTTATTATTGATATAAAAGACCTCACGCTAATGGGGAACAGATGTTCATGGTCAATATAATATGCGGAAATCGATCTAGATATACCACAACACATCTATAAATAATATATAATATGAATATGAATCACTATATACAATGTTGTGTTTAATCAATTTATCACACGATGTTTCTACTGGGGTAACCAGAAAGGTGTGAGATCTACTTTCCTCTATCCTTGCAAATCTTTGCTTCCTTCATACATCTGCATACCTGGTCGTTTCAGTGCTCGCATACAATTCAAAATGCCGCACACTCTATCCTGTTTTACCTGACTAGGCTTCTAGAAAGGAATTTGATTTTTTTTTTGCTAGTTAAAAAGGGAAGTAAAAAATAAAAGTAAAGTTATCTCCCGGTATGGGACAATACGCAATTCGCACCTGCGTTCTTCAATTGCAATTTCATTGAAATTTCATTTCTTTGTGGAGGTTTACATTTGTTGTCCACATAGATCAATAGATGTCGTTGCTATGAAATAATAAAAAAGATGCAAATTATGTGAATAAGCTATATGAGAAAAAAGTCAGTGTTTGCCGTCCTCTTGAAACTTGAAAGTACCGCCCATGTGCGGTACACTGTGAATGCCTTGCACGCTCGCTCCCAGCGGACCTGTACATCCGCACACGTTCAAGTTCTTCTTATCCTACTGTTTGCACTTTTTTTATTGACCCACATAACTCAGTCTCAAGAGGGTTCGGCTCGTACTTCCACTTATTCGCTTACTGTAACGATCTTCTTTTTCATTTATAGGTTCCATGTGACCAAAATAATGAAACATACCTGTATACATTATGATTTTGGCAACACTTTCTTTCATAAAAACATTTTTTCTGAATTTTCATATCTAATGCGATTTGCTGCACAGGAGTGATCGCATTTCGACTGAAATCATCTTAATTTAATACTTCTATGATATACCCCGGATTCACTGCCTGCTGAAATAGTATGTGGTTACAAGTTCCACCCTAGGCCCTTATAATGGTGAATCATCGTTATTATCATCTAAACTAATATAATAAAGCGTAAGAGTTTTTTGTTTGTTTGTTTAAACACGCTAATCTTTGAAACTACCAGTCCATATGATAGCCAGATTTACGAAGAAAATAGTATAGGCTATCTACACCATTAGGCTACACCTCTAAGCTAGCCTTAAATATTAATTTCTGTTAACTCTGAATAAATATCGCACCCTAACTGATTTGTCCGCGTCCACTGGCGTAAAGGTTAGTGATGCGTAAATACAATGTTCTACAAAAATATTACTCCTTAGTAAATCTAAAAAAAAGTCAGCGTTACTATATCTCTTATACATAAGCCACAATAAAGTATTTTGTAACAAAGTTTTATTGAAAATTGAAAAATATTTTATGAGCATTATTATTAAGCATGGCATATTAATCCTTACGAACGAAAGCTACTTCATCATCAAGACATTTTTTTATAGATAAATTTTGTTCTTTATAACATGTTGTTTGAACGAATAGTTTAGGAGATAATGCAAAATTAAAATAATTCATCACTCGGCTCGGTCCTATGAATATAGGTGTAGTGCCGCGAATGACCCGTGTGAGTTGTGACGCATAACCTTGGCCGCCTGATAAAAATATTGTCTATACTGAAGTATTATAAGTCATCAATCAGCGATTTCTTTTAAATTACACGTGGGTGAAACCGCGGGATGCAGCTAGTTTAAAATATATAACCTGCACGAGATGTGCCGCCTGGGCATGAGGTACATATGCTTTGATTCACGACAGTAGTAAATAGATTTCCACACTATCGGTTTACCATATTTTAGTACTACATTAATAGAGATTATTTAACTTCGATAAATTTGTTATAGACGAACTAACTTGTCGTACTGTCATAACTTAGAAAATGGATCATTTTATCTATCACTATATGGTTTGTTTTATTTTTAAATGTATTCGGATACAGTGTTACTATCAAGTAAATACAAGATAAAGGTAGGTACTCAAAAATAATGAATTACGTAGCGTCTCTAATGGAGTTAGTTTTGTGTCACCCTTGTTTAATTGTTGCCGCCGCGCCGTCACGGCAGCTGGCTCTTACATTCTATTGTATGCGGAGGAAGTAATCTAATTGCCCTTTATGGCAATGGAAGGAAGCAAACGTTTTTTTTGATATGGAGGATTGTATTGTTCGGAGAGGAAAGTGATGTTAACACTCAACGTTGCTGTACTGTTAATACTAAAAGGAGGGTTGATTCGTACCAAATATAATTGAGCAATTTGAACCACGATTAAAAAGATTATTTTTGATGTGAAATATGTAATGGTGCGTTTGAACGGAAGTTAAAGCGTTCTGACGGGACGTCGCCACGTGCCCTACGGCGAATGTCGCGTCTGGTCGACTCTGTGCTCCCATCTCAATATTTATATTGAACGCTTCTCTGTCTACTACACACAACTCACTACTTTACGTGTGTGTTAGTGTATCACTGGTGTCTTATGCCAACCTTATAGGTTATTCGTGAATATCAGTAAATTTAAACTTGTAATTTATAATTAACAAATATTTTTTTGTGAATAAGAACATGAAAATAAAATAATTAAATATCATTAATACTTTATTTTAGTTATTTTTTATTTATTTATAATCTGTATATATAAGAAAGTATAAAGTTGAAGTGTCTGTTTGTTATGTCAAAATAACATCCTTTTACTAAATACATATGAAAGTATAAACGGCACTTATAACAAAAAAACATTTAACAAATTTTTGGCTGTCCGTCTGTTTGTTCCGGTAAATCTCCGAAACTGTTGGACCGATTTCACTGGCAGGTAGATGATGTTATAAAGAGTAATTGAGGCTACTTTTATTTTTGCCTCTTTAATCCACACAAGCGGAGTCGCGGGCATAGCTAGTTCAAATATAAAGCAGATGTTTGACATCTGTTCGGGATCCCTTGACGGCGCGCATTTATTATTTGCTTAGTGTAGTTAATATTCAGGATTCAGTTGTGTCCTTCACTCAAGTTTAAAGGACTTTATAGCTCATGTGCCTATAAAAAAGGAAGCTTGTGGTGTTTGAACTTTGATACGTTACAAAAAGAACCCTCGAACTGTTTTTTAAACAGGAAACGGTCGTGTACTACGACTGAACGTGTCTCTAGCTTTGCCATCACCTCATAAAACATTTTTAGGACGCAATAAAAATTTCATTTTTCAATCTTGGCTAACAGCTCTTAACGAGTTTCCATTAACTTTATTATGTTTGACGTATTCGCGGTTTTTATGCAATTCTAGTCTGATAGTACAACATAAAACGAATTTATATCATTATATAATTGATATTTGCAAAATTGTTGATACATCGGAGATAATCTCTTCTTTAACTATTTTCATCCACAAATCTGCTGTCACGTGAATAGAATATTTTTCTAATTATGCTTTTAACAAGATGGCGGCTACTTTGTTAAAACTGTTCAGGATGTTTTATGGCAACTTAAATGCATGTTCCTATTTATTATTACCTTTACTTGTGCACAAAAACCAAATCACATCACGTAAAATACCGCCAATATGACATAATATAGGAAAAAATAACCTAATTTTATGGATTAAAATAAAAACCACCTCATGGCAGATCAAGATCACACGAAAACCTCCGTAGATTATCTCTTTAAAAAATATCAGAATGTTACTTTGTTATAGTATTAATCCATAAACCACTAATTAATTATCATATTGTTACGGTCTGTGTAAAAAAAAAAACACCTGTCTCAAAATCTCAAGAATCATCTGGAATGTGCCCGAAATATATTTATCATAGTGTAGTTGTGTAGTCTCATAGGTTCGACGACGCACACATAGAAAGCTTTATCGCTTCAACTGTCAACGAACTTTGGGCTATCAATCAAAGTTCTCATGCTTTTCAAGCGATGACGTAAGTTGTTTACAACATGTTAAGAGTTCAAGGACCTTCTAGAGATTTCGTGATCGTCTCATTTGGGTATATAAGCGAGCCGAATCGCGAGTCATAACAGTTCTAATTTCGAAAGCGAAGTGGAAATAACAAGCGAAATAATAGAAGAACTACAAGAGGAACATACAGGCTTATTCTGCAAGTATATTCAGGGTGAGCGATTTGTGAGTTTGTTTTGTTTTTTATTTGTATTTCTTTGAATACGAATAAATTGTTTTCGTGAAACACTACGGCGTTTTATTACCCACGGGTATAACTATATGATAATTAATTTTCATGTATTAGTTGACCGTTTTTAAGATTATGTTTATTAATTGTATTGTACTAAATATCATAATCAATCCATATCCAATCAAAACCATAATCATATTGTTTTACAATATAGACAAACAGCGTTTCATATTGTCAGCTTCATAACGTGAGATCAATAGTACCGGGAATGGCGACTAGAGTTGCTAACTTTGTAACTTGGACTGACTGGAAATAGCCAATTTGATTCAGACGGACTCCTCTGATCGATATTCATCGATGTTATGACATCGTAATTAAGATCCCTAAAACTTGTATACTTCGATGTTAGGAACAAAGGCATCAAACATGGATGTTTCTATAAATATTTTGTTTGTCATAAATGTAGCTCGCAAACCAAATATAAAAAAATAAACAAAGTTTTCCTAAAAACGCTAGAGAAGTAGCACTAAAAAAAAGGTCGTCGAATTGGATAGCACCAAAATATCGATGTTGTTAATTCGATATCGATTTTTACTTACCGATATTGACATCAATTTCAATGTTTTTCTAATATCGCTCATCACTAAGGGCGGAACTGAGAGATTGGGATCCAGTGTAATATTGCCGGCAGGACAGCGGCGATCACCGATGGATTTTGATCTATCGGTGGCTCCGTTGTATTTGGATTGTACTGTCCTTACCATCAGGAACAGTACAGTCAATGTGCCGAGCTACTTAAAAAAAAAATCCGCAAATATACTAGAAATCTACGAAATTTGCTGTTCAGCTCCAAACATAACTCACAAATATTACTTAGTTCACGAAGACAATTAAAAAAAACTCTAGAAACGTCATATCTCAAACCAATAATCTCACAAATTAGTGTCCCGCACGCGCCTATCGTGTTTCGGCTTTTGTGGGAAGGCTGGCAAATCTACTTCTTATAAGACGTCAACCGCCAACGCAAATACAATTTAAAATCTTCATTTTAGTCTACAACTAATCCACTATATCGGTAAAAGGCGTCCATTTTATGTGAAGTGTTTTTCTATGGACTACCCCTCCTTTCTTAGTAACATAAGTTAACATGTTATGGGATTTCCCCTATCCTTCAATTTACTGTAGTTTATTTACAATGGTTTTAAAATAATTACATTTATTTGATATGTTCACGTATTTTGCTTCATGCCACTAAATACCTACTTCTATGGGAATCCCAGGCACATACAATATTTTATACAAAACTGTGTATATATATAATAATAATATAATATGTATTGAATTCGTATATACTATGTACTGAAATGTTCTATTTGAATGCAAAAGTTGACTTAAATGTCAGCTAACATAATTAATTGACGTCCCCTATTATTGTGATTACATTAACATAAATTAAAGTCTATTTTGTAATTTTTATAACTCTACTAGCTGTGTCCGTAGCTCCGGTCACGTGGATTGCAGAATCTAAAATAAAAGTAGCCTAAGTTACTCCTTATAACAGCTATCTGCCAGTGAAAGTCCCGTCAAAATCGATTCAACCGTTTCGGAGATTAGAGGGAATTAACAAACAGACTTAATTTTAAATTTTTTTTTTTTTTTTTATAAGTACAGTATATGCTTTCATATGCATCTACCACAAAGCAGTTATTTTGAAATTACAGACACTTCAATATTATTATCTGTATAGATGGTATATAGTATACACATCCAAATATATCTAAACTTGGTATACAATAGCATTTCTTCATCGGCTCACATGCCGGTCCACCGGTTTATTTATGTTCACGAACACAATTGTAATCGTTCAGTGTAATATAAAGATTTATTCATGCGAGTTTTTATATTAGTTTGGTATCAGAGTATAACGGTTAGGTTTTTTTTTTGTCGAAATCGTTATTTGAAACAACTGCCTGGGCTGCAGCGATTAAAATCCCAATTTGGACTTAGATGAATCCATATAAGTTACGTATAGGTATAGATATAAAAATTATATGTACAAATTTCAGTTGAGCCACAGATAAGTAAAACCTATCTGTAAGTTGAACGTAGGACTATACCAGAATATGTATAGCAAAAGACCGCGTTGTGCACAAAAAGTCTATTACATCAATTAATTACCTTTATAATCTTCTGCGAGATTTAAAAAAATAATAATATCATAGATGCCGTCGGTAGAGCGTACTCGCGAATTGTGCAACCCCCGTTAAAAAGACGGAAGACAAAAATGCTTATTTTGGGTGATCCTTAGAAGATAGATATATGCTATCGCTGACTTATTTGTAGGTATTTTTAAAATCTACAATTATGTAATATTGTAATAATAATAATAATTATGTAATAACTCAGCGTAAGCCATTTAAGCGCCCAAAATGCGTTTTTTTTTCAGATTATTCACCATTATCAACACTGCTTATTTCCTATGTTACTTTATAAAACAAAATATATCCTACTAGCTGTGCCCGCGGTTCACCCGCGTATAAATTAAAAGAAATTGCTGATTGATGATTTATAATACTTCAGTATAGACAATATTTTTATCAGGCGGCCATGGTTGTGCGTCAGAACTCACATAGCTCGTTCGCACCACTACACCTATAGAACCGTGCCGCGTGTCGACTTATTTTAATTTTACAAAATCTCCCAAACTATTCTTGCAAACAACATGCTATAAAGGGCAAAGTATATCTACATACAATTGTCTTGATGATGAATTTTCGTTCGTAAGGATTAATATGCCATGCATATAAATCAATTTTCAATAAAAAAAATTTATTGTGGCTTATGTATAAGAGACAGGCATATAGTATCGCGGACTTTTTTTATATGTACTAAGGAGCAATATTTTTATAGAACATTGTATTTACGTATCACTAACCATTACGCCAGCGCACGCGGATAAAGCAGTTCGGGTGCGCGGTTTCGTCCTTTCGTGGTTTTCGCTTGAAAAGAACATAAACGGACAGACAGATAGAGAGATGTTGAGTTTTATAATATGTATAGAAGAAGATTTAGATAGGACTGAGCTACCGAAATTTAATTCAATGTTAAATTTTAAGAGATTTAAAAGTTTCAATATTCGGAATCATGTGTTTGTGGTTACCTATGCATGTGAAGTTAATTTAGGATTAGCAAACACGTTAGCGGCTAAACAATTTATGTAGCAAGCGAATTCCGCGATAAATACGGTTATGTCGTAATTAATCAACAACGTATAACAATACAGACTACAAACAAACTCGTGATCGATTTAATTCACGCAGCCATACAAGTTAACGAAAACTGTGATAACGTTTTGGTATTTTCTTGTTTACTACAACTACTTACATGACAATATATAAAATAGATAATTGAAATATTAGTAATTTATAAAATAATGATAGTAAAAACTACAATTATTTTAAATATTAATATGACACAAAAAATATTGAGTTGATATATTTTTTATCACAATTGAAAAGAACTTTTGAATCTGGTGTATGCCAGCCACAACGGAGCTTAACCAAGCTCAAGAGAAAACAAATATTTTGGTACAATGAAAATATTAACTAAATGACAAGACTATTTCTATTTGTTGTCAATAACAACACTGTATACTAGCCGAAGCCGAAAGTACATACGTACATCACGTGTATACGTACATCACGTATATCTTAATTTATAAACTTAATAAATTGAATAATTGATTAAATTCTTTTGATTTTAATTTTTTTTTTCAGTTACTTAAGTATAAAACTGCTAAATCCTCAACCGAATTAAAATTATACCATGTAAACCTGCAAATTTATTATTTTTCCTAAATTTCTGAGATGTGTATAAGATAGTATGGTAGTGTTTATACTTTAAAATATCAAAGAAAGTTATAGGCGCCAACGGGACTTTCAGAATTTTGAACTTTAAATTAATAAGGATTTTATTCAGTTTTTTCCTTGCCCTGTAAGCTATGCAAAAATGGACTTAGCAGGTTAACGAATTAGGCCGACGATATGTCAAACGTTTGATAAATTAATTTTTAGCTTGTCCATATGCTGCGAACGGACGAAAATGTCAATAATAATCTTAACTAAAAATGCTTTTTGTCAGCCATAACATAATTTCTGACGACATGCAGGTGCAAATTTGTTGTGATAATAAGTGTTATTTTTTTTCATCTCCCAATTTATATTGTATCTGCAGATGTTATCGACATGGCAGATGGGTTTCGATGCGTCGACCAATCAACGCCGGAAGTTTTTCGGCAGCTGTGCACACTATGGACGTGTGTGTAGACATCCCCATAGTTGGCGAAATCAGCTTACTTTAATGTATTTTAATACGTTTACCGATTTTTCGTTATGATTTAGTAATTGTCTATACTTTGTATCGTAATTATTAATTTAAAAGCGATAATAACACTTAGCTTCAGCAGTTAACTTATTTTGTCATATAATAATACCAGCTTGTATGTGTCCCACTGCTCGGCAGCGGCGTTTTCCCAAGGAAAGTCGCGGGCTTAATCACACCGCCAGCCCACGGAGTATTATTCCCACATACAAGGACATTCCTCAATAGTTCAGGTTGTCTGACGATGTTGTCCTTCACTGTTAGCCGATAGTCTTACCAAATTCAAATTAGAAAATGTACACGAATTCCGAAAAAAAATTTGCTACATGCCATAGATTAACGCGTTTAAACAAACAATCAAACAAAATACTCTTCAGCTTTATTATATTATTAGTATAGATTAATTAGTTACTGAAGTATTTTTATGCTTGTAACATTTTATTAATAGAAGTAAGTTTAGCGGTCTGAAAACCTTTCCACCCGAATAAGCATCGCTAAAGTTTTCGACCGAAAATTAACGACCCCTTTGAAAACGTTGAGCGATGCTTTTAAAATTGTTTCATTTTACGTTGAAAATAGATACACAATAGAAATATGAAATCAAAACTTCATATAATAAAACTAGAGGTGCTACGCGGCTTCGTGCGCGTTTATTACGCAGTGATGATTTTCGTCACGTATTTTTAATTTTACCTATATTATTGTCAATTCTTATAGACTATTAATTGAGCGATTACAATTCTTATACAAAATTCTATAATAATCGGTCGAGCCATTTTGGTTGAAATTCGGACATACAAACAGTTAAAATTTGTCATGTTTGTGGTCAGAGTCCTTTATAATAAATGCCTATGGGGAAAGTACATAGACAGACAAAACTACAAGTTTAGTAATACACATCAGCGGTTCTTATTGCACTAAGGAATTTTTTCTATGAATATGAATGTGGGAGGATGCCTTTGAATGCTTCCAAGAAACCTGTCTGACGTTTAATTTTCAAAATTCGAGGTCAGCGTAATGCAAATATGGTTATGTATCACAAGTGACAGTATATTGTCGGTAATGTTAAATAAATAATAGGTGAACTGACACATCACATTCAGTAAAGAAATAAATAAATAGAATTATTAAGAAAGGTTAAGATATATTAAGAGAGGTAGAGCACTGAGGAATTTCTTTGGAGATTTCTCTCTACTTGGAGCAGCCCGACTGGTGGAATACCTCCACCCTACAGAAGATCGCAACCAAATAACCTTGAGTTGTGTTCCTGCGGTTAATAGGGTTTTCAGAGCTCCTTGGGAAAGAGGGGTTCAAGGTCGGCATCGCGCTAGTGATACCTATGGTATTACAAGCATCTATAGGCTATGGTAGCCACTTACCATCACGCGGACCGTATGCTTGTTTGCCACCTTTGTAGTATAAAAAAATAAATATTTTTCTTATGGTTTGCTATAAAAAGCAAAGCATAATATTTCCAATGGTAATTATTATTATGAATGTTAATCTATGTCATTGTATTAACATTCTATTAACAATTTAAATTCGTACCAATAGTGAGAGTTTTACATTAAAAAGTTGTAACTGTTGTGTAAGTTAATGTTATTTAAGTATACATACGTAATCCCGCGTCACAGAAGCCATATGATATAATCACCGTCAATTAAAATACATATTGGGTTCGATGGAGACCCGTTATTGGATTAGAGAGCACCCGCATCAGTGGACAAGCAACTACTATTTGTAATAAATATGTTTGTAATACTTAATTTATATTTATCCATGGATAATGGAACATGTGTTTTGTTACTCCGTTTTTTACTCCCGCGGAGAAAACTGACTTTCACTAACTGTTAAATTTTAAACTTCGACAAATTTTTCTACTGTATTGCTACCTTTTATTGTACGTTCTAATTATTTGAATCGTAAGATTTTAAATACTGAATTGAGGGTTTTTATTTACCCGATAATATACTATTATCATCTCATGATTTAAGAAATTATAGAATGTTAATGTGGCGAACTACTTACAAAAAAATGAATAATACCCGGTCGCGATTGTATCTATCCTATTCGGCCGTACCCTTTAGAGCTAAATGCTTTTTTTTTGGAATATTTTAACAATAATAATAATATCTCGATATGGTATTACGATTAGTTCGGTTTAATGGGCATCATTATTTTTAAAATCCAATTAACTAGAAACATAGTATGAAATGTCATTTTACTTCACAGAATGTAAAAAAAACGGACACGCGTTAGATTTATTCAAGAAGTTTTTATTTAACATTTCAAAAAATCGCCGATTTTCATTCAAGATATAAATTCACTCGATATCTGGCGATACCTACTAATAAGATGAGTTTAGTTTGTTTTAATTAAACTTGTTGCAAAGCCGCAGGCTAGGAATATGCAATTTTCAGTTTCATCGACTGTTCCGAGCAGTCGACTATTATAGAAAAGAATCCCCAACTATCGAAATATTTGAACGATTGACATTACCAATTGTTCACTGTAGGCACATCACTACTAGTGATGCGCGTTACTTGCCCAAAAAAGAGAGCAATATAAACGCGTAAACAAATGACGCGTGATTTTAGGTCGAATCACGAGTTTAGTTTACACACGGTCCTGATAAACCTGGTTTACATTAAATTAAAAAAAAAGCGTTTTTCCATGTTATAGTCTCGGACTAGAGAATGGAAGTGGACACCACTTGTTCGTAGGAACGTATATAAAACACTTTAGTATTATGATACAATATAAGCTCAATTACCTACCGTTCATTTCGCTGTCGGTTGTCACCAAATATAAAAATTATAAATACATTAAAATACACAAATAAATAGACAATTAATTTACGTCAAAATACAGTTATTATAATTTCTGGTTTCGCACCATTTACATCTGAACATTTTTTTAAAATAAAATTATACATATACTTCATTAGTTTGGTATTCTGTGTGTCGAGCAGTGGGGATCTAAGACAGGTTCGATACGAGCCTGGACGTTGTCTAAGTAAATTAGTTAAATGATATTGTGAAAAGCATAGATATGAAAGTTTTGTTCTAGGCCTGGCCTCATTTAGCCTCTTTTATAATATTAAGTATTGTAATGATTGTTTCCTCAATCATTTTTATCTTTTTATTATATATTTATTTCACCTTATTTGATTCCTAATTAATTCATTTATTATGTTTCGGCTGCTTCCGAAAGCATCATATCTTTAGTTCATTTATTATTTTAATACAAACTTCTATTACGATTTATATATCGAATAAGTAGGCCGTAAACAAAGAATGTATTATTGGCTGAAATTACCTTTTAAATTTAAAATATAGAAGGATACGAAAAATAATAAATGAACTAAAGATATGATGCCTTCAGAAGCAGCCGAAACATAATAAATGAATTAATTAGGAATCAAATAAGGTGAAATAAATATATAATAAAAAGATAAAAATGATTGAGGAAACAATCATTACAGTATACTACAATATACTACAGTCATATATAACAAAATAGAGTGTTTTATAGCAACACATCTAGGTAGGTATTATTATAATATTGGTTCTTTGGTCTTGTTCTGTGGTTTCCATACCATAAATAAGCACAGTGTGTTTTTTTTTTCATGTAGGTTGCCATTGTTATATTTTATGTCAGTAAAAATCAGCGTCAATCATTTTAAAATCTTTATGCTTCGGGTCCATCTAAAAGGTTGTCAGATTTTTTTTGTATTGTTCAGAGGACACCTTGCCCGCGTTCGATCCTTGTTTAGATAGTATTTAAAATACCAACGTGTCTTACACATATGCCACTTGGGTTTGATCTTGTCACCGAATTAAATTTGTTTGTTCATTCCTTATCACTAAAATCAGGATATTATTAATTTATACTGCTAAGGTGGCAAGCATACGGCCCCCTTGATGGTAAGCGGCTACCGCAGTTTATCGGACGCTTATAATACCGTAGGTATCAACTAGCGCGTTGCCGACCTTGAAACCCCTTAACCTAAGGAGCTCTGAAGACTCTACTCGTCGCGGAAACACAACACAAGTTTATTTGGCTGCAATCTTCTATAGCCATTTTACATGTAATAAAATTGAAGTGTCTGCTTGTAATGTCAAAATAACACCTTTTTACTAAACGAATATGAAGGTACGATTTATACGATACATACAAACGATACATACAACAAAAAACATATATTTTTTAATTTTTGTCTTTATGTCTATTTGGTCCGGTTTATCTCCGAAACGCTTGGATCGATTTTGACGGGACTTTCACTGACAGATAGCTGATATTAAAAGGAATAACTTAGGCTACTTTTATTTTAGAAAAATTATAGGTTTCTTCTGTGGTCAGTCACAATAGCTACCTACTCCTGATGTCTAAATTGGACTCTTGAGACCGGAAAACAACAGCGTGATCATAAGTTACAGAAAATGAATAAGTTTAGACTTGTTTACATTTCTTAAGAGCGAGTTAACATTTTGATTTTATTATATAAAAACCGACAAAGTGCGTGTTGGGCCACACAAACTGAGGGTTCCTTGGCTGACCGTCACAATATGCAGACTTAGAAGTGGTTTAGTTCTCGTAGTACATTTTATAAGTTATTCCACTATTTACTCGTTAAATTATAAAGCCTACGTTGCTGTGACAGTTTTCCTTTTAACTTCGTAATATATACTATTGCCGTTAAGTTTTCAAATAAGTAAGTTCAATTAAGTAAGTTAAGTTAATCAAACAACCATTTAGCTAACGCTTGTCTGTAACAAAATTTAGCATTTTCAAGCATAATATTTCGCAAACGGATCCCTGAACCGAAAAATGGTTGTCGCACACCCTCAATATTTTTGAACGACCTCTCTAACGACGACCCGCTCCATGGGATAGACGAGAGAGAAAAAAAATCATCCCGACTTTACAAGTAGGGGAGATACCCAAAAAGTATTTTAAAGTTTTTAGTTTACTACTTGTCGATGTGATTAATATACAATGTATACGCATACCAAATTACAGCTTTCTAAGAATCAAGAAACAAACAGAGGGACGGACATGGCGAAATCATAAGGGTTCCTTGTTGACTACGGAACCATAAAAACGCCTAGTTTCTGATTTCCTTAATACGTAAAAGTTGACAAATTCCAAAGCGTGTAATAGTTGCATAACCACTTATAAATAATTTAAAATACACAGGTGTTATTCAGAATTCAGTTTGTTACTCAACAACAAATTACTTAAAGTTATGGCTTCCATTTGATATAGATACAAATTTATTATAATTATAAATTATGTTATGAAATGAAACTCAATTGAGGATCTCTTTGGTGGTTTCTCTATACTCGGGGCAGACCGACTGGTGAAATACCTTCACTCTACATCAGCTCGCAGCCAAATAAACCTTGCGTTGTGTTTCTGCGGTGAGTAGGATTACCAGAGCTCCTTAGGGAAGTGGGGTTCAATTTTGGCAACGCGCTTGTGATACAAACGTCCATAAAGCTACGGTAACCGCTTACCATAAGGCGAACCGTACATATGTTTGCAACAATAGTTATAAAAAAAAAGATTATCGACAATTCTTTGATAGAGGTAGGTAAGATCTTAGAGAGCGCCGTAATTCTGTGGAAGAATAAATTATTTAAGAGCCCTCTAAAGAGAAAGAAAGCTGCAATTTTGTTGCGAGAAGTATGGTTGTGGAAATATGAAATGGTATCAAATGAAATTTAGAAGATGAGAATTCCATAGTGCAGGAGAAAAGCGGTACATTGATTTAGGTTTAAGGAGTAGATGATCTTATTATTATTTATCTGATCTATTAATGATCAATACAACCATTCTTATAATTATATTAAAACTAGCTGCGCCCGCGGCTCCGCTTGCGTGGACTACAAAAACATTTTTTTTTGTGCGGAACTCTCATTCTTTTTATAAAAAAAAGTAACCCAAAATAATTCCTTATAACGTCAGCTATCTGCCAGTTAAAATCTCGTGAAAATTGAATCTACTGTTTCGGAGATTACCCGGAACAAACAGACACACAATTTTTTTTTGTTATAGTTTGCGTGTATACTTTCATATGAATTTAGTAAAAATCTGTTATTTTCACATAACAAACAGACACGTCAATTTTATTATATGTATAGACTAACTCATGTAGAAAGCTGTTAATGGTAAATAGTAACATGATTCGTTTGAAAAAAAAAAACTGCTATAGCATTACAATTGGGGTTTTGAATACTTTTTTTGTGATAATTGGAAAGATCATATATAAGTTTTATAACAAACTATTTTTTTTTCGCAATATTTCAAAAGTACTAATTAAAAACTAAAATTTAAATTCCGTAGGTACCGAAAACGCGCCGATCTTTCCCGAATAAATCCGAGCGCGTGTGACGTCACAATGTTAATTTGACTCTTAATCGATGAAATTCCTTTAACATTATGACGTCACAAACCTGACGATCAATCGTGGCTCTTTCGTAGTCATGTGAATTTTCAATTGTTGATTATTAATAAAAAACAAAAATGTTAAGAGTTTTTCCAATTGACTATCATCATAATTATGATGAAGCTTTAAAATACATAAAAAATCCATAATTCTTTTTTCAAATACCCAATTATGCCCGACTGGTTCGCGGCCATCATACACCAGATGTAACAACCGCCAAGTGGCAAGCTTAGGAGCGTCGAGTTCCGTGATCAGCCGGTGTATATCAAGCGGGGTGATAGGGATCTTTACTCGAACTAGACCGCGACCACCATGCGAATGCTGAGAAGCAAAGGCTATTACGGGTATCCATCTATCCAGAGGCTTAGAGGCCGGCATGACAGCGACGAGCAGTGATGAATTGCCGATTTCGCCATGGTCATTGTGTACTATGCTTAACATCGGGCATAGTACCGTCACTTTGTCGTGCCTCTAGAATTCTAAAAAAATATGAGACATTCTGACTACGAAATACGAACTAGTTTAAGTGTACTTGACGATGCATTAAAAACAAATCCGCGATAAGTTCGTTTAGGTTCGTTTTTTAACTAAGGTCACAAAAAAACTAATCGAATCAAACTGATGCGACGTATCATCTGCAATCGAGCACGGAGAAGGTCAATGTTATTATCATTGTTATGATAAAATTAGAATTACTACGACCTCGCTTACACAGCTAGCTCGCCTAGGTATTTGATTATCTTGTATATTTACATTAGTAACGCGCACTCGCTTTTATAAATAATACATGCACAAACGCATGGAATCAAAACATCGTAAACTGTTGTGCTCTCCCGGTAATTCCAATTATACACGGAAAACCGAATTGATATTCCAGATGCATTGGGTGTTTAATGTTTAATTATTACTGAAATATAGACTAAATTAGAAATAGTGTGTTCATTGTGGAATTATTTACTTATTATATTACTAGCTGTGCCCCACGGTTTCACCCGTGTTAAGTTTATTCTACACTCTCTCCACGGCGCCATTGCTAACTCACCCGTGTAACCCTATCGTTGTTCCACTTCCCGTACCTCAGCTTGCCAGATTGCATAACGTTCATAGTTACTGCTCCGTTCCTTCGGGTCGTAGCGTGAAGTTATATAGCCTATACTATTCCTATGAATCTGGCTATTGCATACAAAAAGAGTTTTTCGAATCCGACTGATAATGCCAGAGCTTAATGCGTTTAAACAAACAAAAAACTCTTCAGCATTATTATATTACTAGCTGTGCCCCGCTGATGATAATATGATGATTTATAATAGGTACTTCGTATAAACAATATTTTTATCGGGCGGCCAGGGTTATACGTCACAACTCACACGGCTCATTCGCGCCACTACACCTATAGTAATAGACCCGAGCCCAGTGTTAAATTATTTTAATTTTAAATTATCTCCCAAACTGTTCCTCCAAATAACAAGGGCAAAGTTTATCTTCATAAAATTATCATGTATATGAAGTAACTTAATAATAATGATTCATAAATCACTTTTACACCTTCAATAAATCTTTGTCACAAAAATACCTTATTATGACTTATGTATTTATGTATAAGAGATAGGACTTTTTTACATGTACTAAGGAACAATATTTTTTTTGAACATTGTATTCACGTTTCACTAACCATTACGCCAGCGCACGCGGATAAAGCAGTTAAGGTGCGCTATTTATTCTGACTTACTTAACAAAAATCAATTTTTAAGGCTAGCTGAGAGGTGGTGCTTAATGCTAGATAGCCTATACTATTCCCCGTGAACCTGTCTATCATGTACAACAATATTTTTTTAAATCAGACTTGTAGCTTCAGAGATTAGCGTGTTCAAACAAACAAACATAAAAACAATTCCGCTTTATTATATTATAGTATAGATATAGTATATAATATAGATTCGTCATAAAGAAGACTCGAATTTTAACGAAACGAAATGTTATATGTAGGTTAAAACCGCAAACATCTGCCTGATCATAATTTTCTAACAAACTACTCTTATTATTTTTAAGTAAAACGAAAATAGTTTCACCAGAATATAGCGTTTTCCTCGAGTGTTGATATTTAACGTAGAATGCCATTCAGAGTAGTTTATTTTTATGTTGAACACGGACGTACAGACGCATAAAAATAAAAAGACAAGGCCGAAAGATGCCTTCACTTTCGCTACGATTTGGTAAGCGTGAGCGACACGAGTTTCGTGTTTCCCCGACACTTTGAGATTGTGAATTCTAAAAGTAATGATTTCTTAAGTTTTCTAACAACATATAATGTTGTTATGATGATCACAGAGATAACTGGATTTTTTACTTTTACATAAGTTATATAAATTTCTGGTTATTTAAACTGTTATTTTATTGAAACATTTCAACAGAATAATTAATATTATTTATTGTAAAAAATATGATATGTGTAGGCAAATTCGCAAGGAAGCGATATATTTACGTTTAGTATGTACACAGAAACGTAAAAAGTTAGCTTTCACCGATAACCATCGCGACAACACAATAAACCGCACAGGGAGCAGTGCCGAGTCAAATCAATCTACCATTGTTTCACTAGTGACGTCACTCGTCAGTTCGCGTCGTGAACGCAGCGTGTGAAGGTCTCCACCGGTTTCATTGGAGACCGGCCACATTCACTAGTTACTTGATATTGATTCATTCCATATAACATACAGTATTTATGTTATATACCTATTAATCCATCAATATAAATGATATAAGACATAGCATAGCTGTAATCCGTTATCCAGTTATAACAAAAGTATAATATATATCAGAAAGTTATATTTAATATAACTGGAAGTCCTAGAAGTTACAACCAAGTTCATGTAATATTAGATTTTTTTTTTATAAAGTAATAAAGGTTATTTGAAAAACGCATAGAGAGGGAAAGACAGTTTTAACAAAAATTAAATTAAATGGTGTGAAACTAAAAAAAATACATAAAAATAATTTTGGTTTCGGTTATTGGTCATACAGTTTTCATGACAATAGTTTACACTTTGTTAATATGATAATATATACACACAATAAGTTGTAAAAATAAATTGATGCCTTTGAGATTGCCGGTTGATGTGTCAATACAGCTTCAATCGAAATCAATATAGTCTATTGCCTCAATTAAGTGGTAACGTACACGGTAAATTAGTAAATACATTTTTATTGACAGCACTTGATTGCCGATGTTGCGTCGTCTGTTATATTTGCTAACGAATTCGTATGTTGTCATGGATAAAAAAAAATGACAATAAAACTACCAGTGTCGTATATTCTAATTAATTACTAAACGTTTTTTTTTTGTTTTTGGACTCGTGACTCTTCGCTATTACTCAATAGATTTAAATTGTTGGATCGTTTGTTACCTGTCCGACACGCGAGGTCACTATATCTTCAGTTTGGTGAAGCTCAATGGTCGTGACAAGCTCTGACCTAAATGTTGCTGAAACCAAAAAATATTGTTACTGTCATGCCAAACTGTTATGCCAAAAAGATTTGAAGATATTATTAAAAAAAAAGATTACTCTTCATATTCATTGACAACAAAATTTTGAATTCATTGACCGTTTGAAAATCAGCATTGGAATTATTTAAAGTAATTTAATGCAGCATTAAAAATATATGGCCTCAATTATTATGTGTTTGCTGACTTCGCACATGTTTTTCTGTCCTTTCCAGAAATCAATAACTCGATCACAGCGTCATTTATCGCGTTGAGGGATAGCTTAAAAATCTTCTCCGTAAAAAAACACTTAGGTGTACCAACTTTCATGGTGATCGGTCAATAACGGTTTTCAGCTTATTAATCTACAATCAATGAATAAGTATGCAAACGTGAAGGAAGTAAACAGTATTATTGTTTACTGTCATCGGCAAACAACACCATACTGACTGAAGAAAGTGATCTATAGGTTAGTGTACTTCGTAGCTAGTTTTATCACACGTATAATGGAAAAAGAGAATTATCAATACGTAATTCGCTTTCTGTTTTTGGATAGAAAGCTTAATATGAAGAAATAAAAGTTAAGTTGGGTGCTATCTATGGGGACTTTTAACCATCTATGACAACCGTCAGATATTGGTTTGACAATCGTACTCGTACATCTATTTTTGAAGAGGAGCGGTTAGCCCGCTTGGCAAATGTGGTTACTGAGGAAATCGTTGAAAATGTTCATAATATGATTCTCGCTGATCGCTGAAATAAAGTACGCAATATAGCAGAGGCCGTAAGCGTATCGTACGGAATGACAGTCAATATTATACATGATAGCTTAAGTGTAATAAAGGCGTCTGCGCGGTGGAAGTTGCAATTGCTGACGCCAGACAACAAGCGGATACGGCTGTCAATATTGAAGCATTGGATTTTTTAAGTGTCATTGGCAGGAGTTAGCTGAGCTACTTTCAGTTTCAGTAAACCTATCTGGATATTCCGGACCTGTCATCTAATTGCTTATGTAAACTTATCCCATAGGAGTAGTGCTTTGTCCCTGCTTAATATTTTGTTTGTTTATTGTCTCACATTTGAATATTATATATATACATATTTAATTGAAATATGAGGGACAGTTAAACTAGTGCTAATAATACAAAATACAAAGTTTTGCGGTACAGGTGAGGTGATGAGCGGCGTAATAAACGTTTTGGCGCTCTGCCATATTTGTAATGGACTCTGTAGCCAGTAATTAATCATAAAAACTGAAAGTTTGTTTACAAGTGTGAATCTAAACGTTAGCATTTCCCTCCGAGTAACGTCACATTGAACCGTGGAAGTAGGTGCTATATATTAAAAACAATTTCAAGATAACCTATGTAATGATTACAATTATTATTATCATATTTATTGTACACTGCACTATCTTCACTCTTATCTTACGTTAAAGCCTGATACTGACGTAGCCAGTGTTTCTATTTTATTTTCGCTGTTTAGTACTCAGTTGGTAGGACTTTTTCTAAGTTGGCAATCAATTTGGCTAGATATTGTACTTAATATTTTTAACGTTCTGTTTTCTAGTCTGATGTTTTGAATTTGTTCCGTGTGTATTATTTGCTAGTGTGTGTAGTATTTAAAAAAATATTTTTGTTTGATGGCTTGGTTAAATTAATAAGCAGCTATCTCTTCTTCTTTTTCTTATTTAATGGGAACATGCGGTTGAATGTTTATACACAATTATTCCAATGTCACGTGGATTGAATATTTTTCTAATCTGAAGATTAGATGTCAAGTAACGCTTTTACGAGATGGTAGCTCGCTTGTTAAAACGGTCCAGGGAGTTTTTGTAGCAACTTAAAATCTAATGTATAAAATTCTCGTGTAACGGTGTGCGTGATTGAACTCCTCCGAAACGGCTCGACCGATTTTCATGAATTTTAGCGTGCATATCGGCCAGGGTGGAGAATCGGACAACATCTATTTTTCATCCCCCTACATGTTAAGGGTTTTTTTTGTTTTTATTTTTATTTTTTAAACGCTTCGACCGACGGCATTCTGTTGTCTACGTGAGCGGAGCCGCGGGCACAAGCTGATCTAGTAATGAGTAACTTAGGCTACTTTTAATATAGAAAAATAATTGGGATTCGGCACAAAAAATAAAATACCTTTTTTAACAGTCCACACGGGCACAGCTAGTAAAAAATAAATAAAGATCAAGATAAATCAAGATCTCCCCTAAATCTCCAGCCATGCTTTATTATCAAATTCCTCAGTCTCTGAATTAATATATTCTTAAATTTATCTTAGTGAACTACATCTCTGCTAAAACATAACTCCAAGTTTATACTCGTTAGTATGTATTAAAAACTGTTGAATGATTACTCTCTTTCGATGGTAAAATATTGTTAGTCGTTCGTCAGCATATCTGTTTATGAGGACGCATCGAGGGTGCTGCGATAACGTATTAAAAATAAAACACGATAATTCTTTCGTCGCTTTTGCTCCGTATGATAATATACTCATTGCTCACCCATTGAGTGCTTACTTCTACTTCCTATTCGTGTATGGGTGAATGCACAACCGATTAAAGAATGCGTCGTCCGGTCAAAAGGTTAAGTTTATATGGGTACTTTTAAAAGTTCCTTTATATTTTGCTGTCTCAACTAACTTTCCCTTAATAATGTAAGTACATGTAAGCAGTAAAGGTATTATATTATTGATATTACATAGTGTCCGTTAGGATGTAATAAAATTCACCATTATCTGTTTTAATTCTCATTTAAATTCCTTGTAATACTGACGCTAATACGCCATGCAGTCTCATAAGGAACAGTTTTTCAATCATCTAGTGAATACAAATTCGAAACCAACGTTTTCCTTTTGAGTCGAAACTGTTAGTTCATTGTTCATACGTTAAACCGTTCCATATAAAGGAAGTCAACAGTTACCATATTCTTTGTGAATGAAAAAAATTGCCATGGTGACGTAAACCTGTTTGTGTTTTCTACCACTGTTTATGCAGTTTTGGGTGTCCGAGTCAATTACGTCTACTCGAACAAGGTTTATTGATGTGAAAATATAGAAACGAAGTCGTAAAATCGGTCGGCGAAATCTTGGAGTCTGCAGATCTTTGTTTACTGATTCGTATTTGTTTAGTTGCGTTTGAGCTTCGTAATCGAGGTGATTCTTGTTCGAATGGTATGCGGGCCGATGCGACGCGACACGGCGAGTCGTATTCACACTATTCACTTATTCAGTTGCGTAAAACAGTTTGCCATACGGCAGCCGCGAGATTGGACGTGTCTGTGTTGCTATCGCGCAACGTTCCATTTTAAGTTCTCGCTATAATGTATCGCAAGGCTGTCCGTGTTGTTCTAAGTGCTCTAATGCTACGGTAGAAGCTAGCGCGTCGCGACGTTCTTGTTTATGTGAGGGGGATTAATGTATAACGTGTTTTGTGTACTGAATCAGTGAACGAGTGTGTGTGTTTGCAGTAAAGTGTGCTCGGCCAAATGGTTAGGAAAATTATTGTCATTGGAATACAGCATTATGAGGATCCCTTTTATAAGTACGTAATTTTGATATTTTAGGATTTAACTTCTAGTTTTCCTTTGAGAAGGATACATTTCAAGAATAATATCACTAATTTTAAATATGTTTGTCCATAGACATGTGACGGGTGCAAGCGGGCCGCCAGCAGGATGCGGCCATCAGAGAAACCGGTCTCTGGACTCTGTGCTCCAGCGGATACCGGAGGATATGACGCCTACCTCGCCGGAGGGCGTACAGCTTCGAATCCCCATGGAAGTGGCGGCCCCGAGGCTAGCTCTTCCACCAGAAGTACCGACGGGCTCTGACGATTCCGGTATCCATGCTCCACCTGATTGCAATGACGAAGAACGACCACAACCACCCGCAGCGGCGAGGTCCAGGGAAAGCCTCGACTCGGGTAATCCAGAGGACACAGAAAAGCCACCCGACCCACCCGATGTTGTGGTTGGACCGCTGGCCAAAATGCAGATTTCTGCTGCAGAAACATCGAAAAATAAAGATTTTTTATTGCGGTTGTTTGAAAGTAAACTCTTCGACATGAGTATGGCGATCTCATATCTTTTTAACTCTAAAGAGCCGGGCGTGCAGACCTACCTGGCCAATAAACTGTTTTCATTCCCATACGAGGATGTGGACTTTTACCTGCCACAGTTGGCGACTATGTACATAGAGATGGGCGACGTGGCGGATGTTCTGAGGCCGTATTTGGTACACAGGTGTAAACAGAGCGCGGAGTTTTCCCTCCGATTGGCGTGGTTGTTGACTGCGTTCGGTGGTGACTCGAAAAGATCGAAAGCTATGAAGTTGAGGGACTCTATACTTGCTGAGGAGATACGGCCAGCGGCGAGGAGGGGACATCACAGGTCACAGTCTGACGCGTCCGCTTTGAGGCTGGCCATGCCTTCTGGGAGACATTTAGGCGACTTAGCGTCGGGAAGAGCTTTCGACAGCGGATGCTTGTGCGGCGAGCAGTGCTCGTGCGGTGCACCGAGATTAGCGCCACAGACACAGGTAAATAATTTATGTATACACATATTAATAAATGCTTAAAAAGGTTTAATTCATTTGTAAGATTCCCGCTAGAATCAGTTCAATTTGTAATTAATCTGGTGCGGTACTGGTAAATTGAACTCCAGTATTCTCAACAATATGATTCCTCAATATCCAGTGAACCCGCATAATGGATTCGGGTCAGTAGTAAGCACCTTGAATCGGAATAATTATCTGCTTCTTTTTTTATGTATTTCACGAGTTAGAATTTGTTTTTGATAATTTGATTTTATATAAGTAACTTTGCGTTTTTCCATCGTATACTTTCAGTCGGAATTAGCAAAATAAGGACCATGTAGCTGATTTTTTTATTTATTTAAATGGTTGAAAAGGCATAAGTTACGTAATATTTTTAATATTTCCTGATATAACTGAAATTTAATCGGTAGTATTTTATATTAAGGTTTTGATTTTGTCCAAAACCAGAACACTTTTATTACTAGAAATAAACAAATTAGTCGTACCGTGTTTTAGACTAACTAAGAGTAATTAAAGATTTATAGGTAATAGTGTTAGGTTCTATAATAAGACTCCGACGCACATAACTTATATTTGCCGGACAATGAGTAAGGACCATGTCAAGCAAGTTTTACTGTCAAAAGGTTATTATAGGGTGGATCATTATGTGAATGATAGTGATGTCTGGAAGTGACGCCCACTCTGTGCATGCATTAAATTATAATTATGATAATAATCATTGACTGTAAATACTATTTATACAATTTGAAAAATAAAATAAAAAAAAGATAGCCCCGATCGAATTTCTTGCCAGTTCTTTTCGATGACTGCGATATTTTCCGAATCGGTAGTAGACTTTGACGTTCATAAGTGCCGTCTTGGGGCCTAAATTGAATAAAATATTTTTTGATTTTGATATAAATACGGTCATAAAACAGTTTCAATACTATTTTAAACTGTTACCGGATTTACTTACTTGTTATCGGCCATTTATTATTTAATTATTTATTAATTAGTGCACGATGTTTCCGAAATATATGTTAGATATAACAATATTACACAATAATATTATTATCCTTTAAATCATTATTTGTATTTCCATTTACGTTTTATGTTTCGAAAGTTTTGTCCTATTCTGCTTAGGCCCGATTTTTCAAACGTCAGATAACTTTATTCAGTGCAATGTTTTAGAATTTTGACAGTTATTCCAGACATTATCTGTCAAAACGTCAAAATTATTCCTTAAATAAAGTTACCTGAAAAATCGGCCCTTAGATAATAAATATGTATCGTAACATGGCGGATCTCAACAGAGATGTGATAAATTTATTATGATACATTAATTTCTCCTCTATCACTGAATAGATGATATCGTTTTTTTAGTATAATATCTAGACAAAAATATTTCCTGTTCGTTTAATTAATTTGTCTTAACTTCACGGCACGTTTAGAATAATTTTGATACAATAAACTATGAAGACGTCAGGTTGTGAAATAAATACCCATAAAAATTATTTGACATTATTACCTCTAAAACGAGTTTCAAAACATTACATTGTGTAAGTCTTAAAAAAAAAGATTTGTGGCATTTTTAGGGTACCAAAGTGAAAAGAAAAACCTTATAGTTTCGGTATTTCCGTTTGTTTGTCAGCGGGTTAAGCTCAGAGATTCATAGTACTAGAAAGGTGTAATTGGGTATACATATTAATTACGCCGACAAAGTAGTAAAAAAAATGATTCTTTTTCTTTAATGAAAATTAACGGTCCTGCGCTGTTTGTATCCAGCGGGTTCCCGCTACTTTTACCAGGTTGTCTGACCACCTTGTGGCGGGTCTGCCCACACTGCGTCTTCCGGTACGTGGCTATCACTCGAGAACTCTTGGGCCCCATCGGCGATCCGTCCTATGGTTGTCCCTTTTATTACAAATTAATCGAATTCTGTCTGTATTTTATATACTTTTAAATTTGCCTATATTTGATATTAGTAGTAGATATTAGTGTTTTCTTTAAAATTTACCAAGGATTCTTATCTCAGATAGTTTTAGTTTTAACTTCATTATATATACTATTACCATGAGTTTTTTCACATATAGAAAAACAACCATTTAGCTGGGCACTTGACTTTAACAAAAATTACCAATTTAAAGCTTAATATTTCGCAAACGGATCATTGAATCGAATAATGGTTTTCACAGACCCACAATATTTTTGAACGACCTATCCAACGACACCCCAGATGATATGAAAGAGGAGAAAAACATTCCCACTTTACGTGTAGAGGAGGTACCCTAAACAAATATTTTTTTCAAGATTTTATCTTACTACTTTGTCGGCGTTATTAATATGTATACCCATACCAAGTTACAACCTTCCAGTACTATGATTCTCTGACCTTAAGCCGCGGACAGACAGACGGACATAGCGAAACTATTTTTTTTTTTTTTTTTTTTTTTTTTAATTCTAAATTTTTAGAGGCTTTTATGCAATTCGCATATGTCAGCCTCATCGTAGCGTAACCCTAATATCTGGACATACGTAACATAATTATACATTTAATAATAATGAGCAATTGATTTGAACAGACTAGCCGCCTCCTCAGTGGACGTATCACCCAATATTTTATTATACATGCCAACGTCTAGTTTGTTCAAGCAAAAGGCATTCATTAAACTCTGCCTAACTGACTCGAACCTGACACACTCCATCAGAACATGATAAACGTCATCCACTTTTTGACATACGTCACAAAGTGGTGATTGTTTTTATTTTAACATATATTTATATTTGTTTGATGGAATATGTCCGGATCTCAACCAATGTGCAACAGAAATTAATTTCCTACCTAACTTTGTCGTAGCACACCAGGGTATACGAGGAGGCTCACACTGTAAAGTCCTATACCAGATTCCTTTCTCACATGATCTTACGTCAAAATATGTTTTCCAATCACTAAAACAAATTTCTTTAAATTTTGGTAATAGTTCTGAATAATCTGGTAATATATTAATAATTTTTCCCCTTACAATACCTAATTTAGCAAGTTTATCTGCCTTTTCGTTACCCTGTAAACCAATATGTGCTGGTACCCATTGCAATTTCAGATCCACTCCGGTACAAAGTAAATCATCTATTTTACTTAGTAAGCTGTAAGCTACCGAAATACCTCTGAGGCCAGAGGCGCATCGAGCTAAATGCTGTAGTGCGCTTTTACTGTCACTACAAATAACAACTTTTCTAAGATTTAATTTTTTAATAAATGAGAGTGCTTCTGAAATTGCAATAAGTTCAAGAGACATAATACAAAAATAACTACAATTAATTTTAAAACACTCCTGATATGCTGAAATTCCTGGCTTACCAGGAAAAAAGAAGGCAGCTCCGGATCCATAAGCACTCTTTGACGCATCAGTATAAACAACATTACATTCAGAGTATTTTTCTTGTAATTCTATTATAATATCATATCTTAATAAATTTAGTTCATATTTATTTTTTGCTTTCTGAATAGAATTTAAATCGGTTCTAATAACATCAATAATATTCATATTAGTTATCCAAGTTCTTAAAGTAAACATCTGTAATGGAAGAGAAGAAGCAATACATTCACCTTTGAGATCATTGTAAACCTCAATAAGTAAAGGATGTCCTCTTCTACCCCAGTAACTGTTGTGACAGAGAGTGCTTAGGCTAGCCCACAGTTCTACAATTTCACTGTTGGACCAAGACATCGATTTTAAACAAAATTTTATCGCTAAATATTTTCTACGAAAGCTCAGAGGAGGTAGGCAGAGTTCACTCTGCATGACATGGATTGGCGTTGTTTTTATGAAACCCCCTATAATTCTTAATGCTTGATTTTGGACTTTTTCTAATTTATATAAATTTGATTTGGCACTATCACTATAATGGAAACAACTATAATCTAAACGGCTTCTTATTAACGATATATATATTCTGCGTAGGTTTTTGGGATGCACCCCCCAAGACGATCCAGCTAAGACTTTAAGTATATTTAGACAATTTTGAGTTTTTCTTACTATTTCGTTTATGTGTATGGTCCAACGTAGTGAGTTGTCTAACCATAATCCCAAATATTTATAACAGGAAACTCTTTCAATTACTTCGTCATTTAATATTATTTGTGCATTATGACTTTTGCGCCCTCTGTTAAAAATACAAAACTTAGACTTCTTATTAGATATTTCTAAACCTAACTCACTTAAATTATACACAATTTGATCGAGAGCATGTTGAATAATCGTGGTACATTCTAATATGTTGTGAAGTGAACTGTATATGACAATATCATCAGCATATTGACAAATAGATACATTGACAATATTGTAAAAAATTTTTGATGTTAATATGTTAAACAGAATCGGAGAAATGGGGTCGCCTTGAGCTAAGCCTTTATTTGTATATCGAATACTAAAGTTATTTTTGCTTTCCTCAATCATAATTTTGAGGTGCCTTTCACTTAAATAGCTCCATAAGTAATTACATAACCTTTTTCCCACACCAATATCATCTAAAATATACATTAATTTTTCTATAAAAACATTATTGTAGGCATCTTCAATATCTATAAAGCATGCTAACGTGGGTTTTTTTTTTGAAAATCCTATATGAATATATGCAATTAATCTTGCCAAGCATTCTTGACAAGATTGTCCTTTCCTAAATCCCGTTGAAAAAGAATTAATAACACTATTTTTCTCAGTGTACCACTCTAACCTTCTCACCATCATCATATGAAAAATTTTGCAAACACAAGATATTAAGGAGATAGGTCTATATTTAACCAAGCTGTTAGGAAAATTATTCATTTTTGGTATAGCAATGATTACTACATCTCGCCATGAATGTGGAATTGTGCCTGTAGAGAAGATCAGATTATACATATTTAGTAAATACATTTTACCTATATCTGGTAAGTTATATATCATAGAATATGTGATTCCATCATCGCCTGGTGCTGTATCTTTCTTTTTAACAGCATTCCACATTTCATTTAATGTAAAATTATAATCTAAAGATGGGTTACTAGATTTAAATTCTGGAGATTGTGAAAGCACATAATCTGGAGCTAGTTTAGATAATAGTAGTTCTTTTTGTTCTTTAGAAGCAATACAACTATATGACCTAAATCCTTTAATCCACCTAATGCGTTTCCACATATCCGAAGGTGTTATAGATTCATTAATATTTTCACAATATTGCCTCCAGTCAAGATTTTTAGCTCTTTTTATTGCATTTTTGGCCACTGTAGCTTTTTCTTGAAATAAATTTAAGTTTCGAGGCGAGGGATTTTTCCTAAACCTACTTAAGGCTAATCTTCGCTGGGCAACTAATTCAGAGAGATGGGGGGTCCAGTATGATTTTGGTTTAAACTTCTCAGTAGGTACGTTAGGTATTTTAATTAAGGGGATAAAATTATGTACTGCTAAGGACAACACATGTATGAAATGATTGTATAATAATTGTATATTGCTCTCATATGTAGGATACCCAATATGTTTTTCGACAAATGTCTTATACCCTTGCCAATCAGCAAGTTTATAGTTTCTTTTTTTTTTAAAGTGTATGGTTTCATGATAATTAAATTTCATTTTTATAACCATATGATCACTCAATAAATTTTCATTCAAAACTTTCCACTGAAAACTACAAGCCAAATCAGAGGAAACAAATGTTATATCGGGTGATGTTCTTTGTATATTACTCTCTACAAGTTTAATCCTAGTATGTTGTCCATTATTTAAGGAGATATAACCAAATTCAAGAGCAGCACTACATACCTGTACCCCTCTAGTATTATTTTTACAGGACCAGTTGGTGTGGTGGGCATTAAAGTCTCCAGCAATTAGGCATTTGGAATGAAAAGTGGAAAACAAATTATCCCAATCATTTGAGCTTGTATAAGCCGAAGATGGACAATATATAGATATTATATATTCCAATATACTACAGTTAAGAAGCTTAACACATATTATCTCTATACTAGTATTATTAATTACCAGAGGAATATGTTGTACAGTAACTGACTTATGCACTGCTATAATTACACCCCCATAATGATCCTCTCTATCTTTCCGAAATATATTGTATCCACTTAAATGTAATTTAACCTCTGGTTTTAACCATGTTTCACAAATTATTGCAATATGAATTTTTTCTTGAATAATCATAAGTTCAAATTCAGGCATCTTTGACTTTAAACTCTGAGCATTCCACTGAGCTATATTCAACGTTAATATTTGATCGTGTCTATCCATTATTTAAAAAAATTAAAATTTTGTTTAAAAACTCGCCATTTCCTATTATACTCAAAAGATATTGTATCAACTCCTCAATCAAAAAATTCATAATCAACTTAAACTTGACATCAAAATTGTTATTTGAAAAGCAAATGTTTTTAATTTTCTGTAACATTTCTTGAATTTTTTCATAATACTTATGTTTTTTATCTGGCATAACATTAGGTGTTACATAAGACTCCGACTGTTCTGATCTATTTACAGAATTAAAATTAACATCATCTTTATTCTTTTCCGAAGCCACGCAAGATTTCTTTTTGCCTTGTTTTTTCCCACTCATGTTTGTTGGTAATCCATTTGTTTTTTGTATTACTTCTACCTCCATTTCGTTACTGTTACTGTTTTCTGATTGAATTCTTTGAATGTTCGTTTCATTCATGAGTACATTTCTGTATGACATTTCATATTCTTTATTTTTTGTTTGTTCGTAGTCATGTATTTTATCATTACTGTGTTCTACTTCTTTATATAATCTTAACTCATCTTTATTTTCATAAATCTGTAAGGCTTTTTTGTAAGTGCATTTTTCCATAGTCATGATATTTCTTATATTTTTTTCTTTCAAAAATACCGGACACTTTTTGTTCAGTGCCATATGTGAACTTTTACAATTTATACATTTGTACTCAGTGGCATCACAATTTTCGTGTTTTTTACCACATTTAGGACATACTTTAAATTTATTCGGGCAAGTCTTTAAAGTATGCCCAAATTTCCAACAGCCAGAACATTGACTGACGAGAAAAGTATAAGCTTCCACCTTGAACCGACATCCATACCCAAAAACGTAGGAGGGCAAAGTAGGCCCCTTAACGCATAGACGGATTGTCTCAGATTTAACCCACTGTCCATTAATATCTAGTCTATTAAGTCTCCTTACTGATATAATATCAGATTCACATTCCAAATTCAGCATTATCTCATCATCTTCCATATCTATATCTACATTTCTCAAAATCCCATATGACAAGTTTAGTTCATCTGACCTTTGACATCTATATTGCAAATCATCCATTTTTTTACAATTCATTAATTTGTTTACATTTATTTCATCTTCAAATTCTATTAAAACTTTATAAGGGTTTCTGTACTTTATTGACAATATATTTTCAATATTTTCAGATCTAAGTAATTTGGCTAAACCAAATTGCTTAGGTAAAGTTTCTTTAGCTGTTATAGAGACAACATACCTTTCTGACTCTTTGTTGTTTTCGACCATACTTATATTAGGTGATTTTCTCAGATATCTTCGTTTGGCCCTTTTATCAACTATGGTGAAACCTTCATTATCTTCTATACCTTCTTCGTCATCCTGTAATATATCCACAGGATCTGGATGACCTCTTTTTTTCATAACACGATTCTCATCAATTTTTGGCACTTCCACTGTCGTCTCAACTACTTGTTGATTACTTTCCACTTCATCTTCTATCACGTCACTCCCACTAGAATCCCAAAAACTTTGTTTTTCTGCCAATTTGTCCATTTTTTAATATATAATTTATCATGAGGGTACTTGAAAATATTTTATTATAGATCGTGTCAATGAGCGCATGCAAAACGTACGCTTACTTCGGCACTTCACTATCGAATGAGCGAAACTATATGGGGTTCTTTTTAATTTCGGAACCCTAAAAACTTGTTTGTATTTTATGTTTGATACATTTTAGAAGTTAATTGTTAAAAAAGTTACAGATTATATAAAAAGTAACATTTTTGCTGTAACTACTTGCCCCGATAAGATGTACCTCCAAGTAAGGGGTAAGTTGTAACATTGCACTTTTTTAGTAAAAGTGTTAGGTGTGAAGTTGTTATTAATAGTTTAGATGTTTTATCAATTTGGTTTATTAAGGGAAGAAGGTAGCAGCCCAGGTTTAGTTAGTGTTAATTTAGTCAATACATTTTAAGATATATTCGTTTATCTAAAAACTATTACAGCAAGTCCCTCGCTCCCCTACCTTTAGTTTAAATTATTATAATAATTTATTGCACTTTTTGTTAAGTGTTGCACGTCCTATGTTTTCGACAGATGTTATTGTGTAATGAACTGCTTACTTTTGCTCGTGTGCGCATATTACATGTACCTTACCTAGGTTACATAAATAGACGTGATTTACTTACAAAATGGCACTTTTTACACTCGCTTACAGCATTAACATACTTACATAATTACCTGATCATCTATTATTAATATATATACTTTTTCATTAGTCCGGTATCACGTTCGAGAAATTTATAGGTACTTCAATAATGGGATACAAGAAGATTTGAAGAAAATATTGGTATTTAATATCAATTTAAGTGGTTAATATTAATTTATTGTAATAATTATATAATTTAATTAGAATTAAAAATAGTATATATCACACAGATAATGTTGTTTCCTATTAATGATAGAATCGGATCAGTAGGTTCAGAGATTATTTCCTATAAACATATGTACTAACTTTACCTCTTTATAATAATAATATAGATATTCATTTGTTGGCGTTATACTTAAAATATTCAGTGCCATAGGTAATAAATAGTTGTTGAACTTCACCTTCTTGTCGAATCATTTCTCGCGTTTGGAATTGTTGGCATTTACAGCGTCACTCAAGGAGCGGTCTTGTACTAGTTAATAATATAAATCAAGTTTAATGTTAAATCACTTTTAATATGTAGGTAGTATGCTTGGTATTACTGTAACTTGAGAATTGTGACCACAATCAAAATAAATAAATCAAAAATGTGGTTGCTTGAAATAGGATAAAATTAAAACACGTATTACGACAGAAAAGTCTCAGGCATGAAGCGTGTGAACATAGATTTAATATAATTAGATCGGCGATAGGTAAATTTGGGCGAGCCCAAAAACAAAATACATTACGTATGCGTGTAATAGTGCTGCACCATTTACTGACTCGGCTTTAATGTCGATATCGATACAAATTTCGTTGTTTTTATGTCGCGGTCGCCTAGTTCAACAAACATACAATAAGTAATGATTTATATAATGCTAGCTGTGTCCGCGGCTCCGCTCGCGTGGACTATTAAAAAAGGTTTAATTTTTTGTGCGGAACCCTAATTATATTTCTAAAATAAAAGTAGCCTAAGTTACTCCTTATAACATCAGCTATCTGCCAATGAAAGTCCCGTCAAAACCGGTCCAACCGTTTCGGAGATTACTCGGAACAAACAGACAGACAGAAATAAAAATAAAAATTGGTTTAAAAATACGGTTTTTGGTTATAGGTATCGTGTATACTTTCACATGCATTTAGTAAAAACCTGTTATTTTAACATTACAAACCCGGTGCCCCGTGGTTCCGCAGTCATTTACTACGCAATGATAATATTCATCCCGTATTTCTATTTTTACTCTTATTATAACCTATCATTTAAGGAATGACTTACATTCCCATGAACAAAATTACATGAAAATCGGTTGTAAATAAATACAAATAAGAAATTTTTAATATGTTTTATTTACGATTTCTTGATGTATTTTTCTTAATAGCCTCAATTATAGAATGACTTATATTTCGCATCTACAAAATTTTATCAGAAACGGTAGAAAAATAATATTTTTATTTTAAGATTTTGCATAGCCAATCTATATCTATACATATTATAAAACTCAACGTCTCTCTGTCTAAATATAAATATAAATAAATATGTGGACACAATTTCACACAAGGCCATTTAATTCCATACTAAGCATAGCTTGTATCATGGTAATTAAACAGCTGATATACTATCATATATACATATAACAACCAGACACACAACTGACAATTATGCTCATCACACAAAAGTCAGTCATGGGCGGGGATCGAACCCGCGACCTCTCGGCTCAATAGTAGGGCTTACTACAACTGCGCCACGAGGCCTGTCCGTTTATGTTCTTTTCACGCACAAGCCACTAATCTGATTTTCATTACTTTTTCTTTAATACATAGATATGTTATCTGGCCAAGTTATAGGTTATAAATAAGGTAACTTACGAAATAACCAGTAACGATAATGGTGAATCAATTCGGAAAAAAACCGCATTTGGGGCGATTAAATGGCTTACGCTGTATTGTTGATCTTAAAAAGGCCTACAAAAAAATCAGCGATAGCATATCTATCTTCTAAGGATCACTCACAATAAGCATTGTGTATGTAGGCCAAGCGAGCGAAGCCGCGGGCACAGCCAGTATATAATAAATCTATAAGTGTGACTGATAACTAGGTATGGAAATCATAGTTATTTTCATATAATTGCATAACAGTGACATTTCATTTTTTAACATCGCTATTTCACATGTGTAGTAAAAATCTACTATATATGTTAAGAGGAAGGCGCTAAGTATGGGGTTGCGTTTTACTGACTGCGACAAATCTCAAGAGAGGTCCCGCGATTGTTTTTGTCTACTTAACCTCCTTTAATATAATATCACATAATATTCATATTCCTAATGAATTCCTCATGTTCCTAATTATTTTTGTACCATTTACTTAAAACGTAGCATTCATAAATAATCTTTCAAAAATGTCAAATTTATTTCACACCATGTAAAAACAAGCAGTCATACAAATAAATAATTATAACAAATCACTTTTCAATTCATATGAAAAATTGCAGTAACGCGTAAAATGTTCTAAGCCTACCAGTAACACCCACTGGCACAAGAAGCGTTCGAACTTAGTGCTCAGAAGTAAGTAACTTCGGATATGACCGCAGTTGAGTTTAATTACCATATAGATAGCCATAAGAAAAGATGACGCAATTTATATAACCACTTGTGTATATTCTATGGATACTTGTGTTAAATATATTGAAATTAAATGATAATTAAATGACATAATACAATGGCACATATTATGTAAAATTTTCTTATTTTTTCCCAAACATGTATTTTGTGATGCATGCGGTGTTAACAATTTTTTTTAATTGTTATATTTTGTACATAATACTGTACTGTATAAATGTTTTCTTTGGACACTTTTTAAACCTATGGTGAAATCGAAGAATCTAAATTAGTAAGTCTTCAAATCAATATCTTCAATAAATCAATATTTAGAATCAACGTGTCTAAGAGTAATCTCAGTTTAATAAGGATACATTTATACAACTGACCTTCAAAATTCATACCGCACGACGTTATCAAAAATCTGAACAGAATGGAGACTAGCTCGCCCACGATCCGGTGGCCTCGAGTAATCACGATCACTTTGTATTCCAGTTCCTGACTGCGTTGACCAATATTGGACGGCGCTTGGCAAGCGTGGCCGACAAGGAGAGGCGGAACGGTCGCCTGAGAGCTGAACTCGCCGCGTTGGACTTGAACTTACCGGCGAGAGTGTGGTTACCGCTCCACGATCGACCTCATTATGTTTTGAGGATACCTCCGCACGCGGCCGCCGTTCTCAATAGCAAGGATAAGGTGAGAAATAATAATACAAATTAACGGGGAAAAATCACATGGCCATTTTGATTCCAAACTAAGAAGTACAGCTTGCACAATTATTACCAAACCTGTGATATATTATAGGTGAACGAACTCTCAGGAACATGAACAATGTGATGAACACAATTAAACACTGCAAAGAAAACCAGTCTATACTTGAATATAGTCCAAAATAGTAAATATGTACCTGATAGTTAAAAAAACTTAAATAAGCAACAGCTGTAGATTTCATCTTTAAATTGTTTAGCTATTTAAACTAATTCTAATTGTTACTACATACATTTATATTGTTATAACTATAACGTAGGTACTAATATCACTTTCGTACTTTCTCCTGTTAATACTGCATACCTTTCTTTTCTATACTCTATGTTTTCTCTTTATCAATGTTTTTCTATACAAACTTTTGTGTTTGGAATTGAATGTTTGGAATTTACTACGATTCAGTGAATACCCAATATAATAATAAAGCTAATGAAGATTGACAAGCATGGCGTTTTAAAAGATGGTCTTTGTCTGTAGTGTTACGAAATCTCACAGCCGTTTGTAGGAAATTAACAAAAAGGACTCGATACACGTCTTGTATTATGTTCCAGTCGTAATAAACTACAAGTGCGTAATTGTTTCGTTTTACAAAGTAAGTGTCTTCTGATGGTTTACAGTTTTCTAACAAAATGGTGACCTTGTTAGAACTTTCCAGAGAGTTTTTTTAATTTCTCAGAATTCATGTTTCATTGTATTATTTCAACCAATATTACACAATATAGAGTCAAATAACGCAAGTTTATTAATAAAAAATTAAAACCATTATATTTCAAAGAATCCGCTAAGTATTCTTTTATCTATTTACTGTATATTTTAATACTTACTTGTACTAGTCATCGTGCCCGTATCCATTCTTGACCTCATTTATATTAAAGAATATAAAAGATGTAAATGATAAAAATAAACATACATTTTCTAAGCGGAGCAAAGGGCAGAGATTTTTGATAAAAACACGTGCATTCATGCTTAAAACTAAATATTTATTGTTTAACAACAGTTGATAATTTATCAATACAAGTAGTTATCTTATCTTCCTTTGATTATAAACTCATAAGCATATGAATTTTAAAAGTAAAAAATTTCGTCTCGTCACATAGTTTTAGTAAATTGTTGAATAAATTACTATTTCTATTCAGATATTAAATATGAGGTTTGAAATTGAAAACAGTAACGACTATAAAATCTTAAGATATTTTATTTACGTTCATTGCTTGTCTAATTTTTCAAGGTTTTCTTATGATAAACTGATTTTGCTCGGAATTGACGCAATAATAATGTTAATTTTTACACGTTTCTTTATCGTTAGGTAATTTATTATTCTACTAACTGTGCCCGCGGCGCCGCTCGCTTGGTCTACAGAATGCAGTCGTTCGAGCGCACGCGTGAATTGTGCTGCCCCAAAAATGCTAATTGTGGGTCATTCTTAAAGATTCTTGAAAGTAATGCACTGACTTTTTTGGAGGTCTTTTTAAGACCTACAATTATTTAAAACATTAATTTGATATATATTTCACTGCTTGTTTCGTAAAATACTTTATGTAACAAAATATACCCTACAACCTGGCTAGGTAACATATATATGGATTAAAGGAAAAACGATATAAATCGGATTAGTAGTTTTCGCGTGAAAAGAACATAAACGGACAGACAGACAGAAGGACGTTGAGTTTTATAATATGTATAGAAAATATAGATATACTCATCATAAAAAGTTTACAAATCAATACTTTAATTTGGTTCCAGAAATAGAAAAAGTTCGTATATATAATATTTAATAAGTTTGAATGCATAATTATATTTTCTTTATATTTATTTAATAAAATTCACTGCTATAACCTATGACATTGTAAAATACAAACTATAGCAACCCCGGCCACAAATATTTTTTTATTCGATCTCTATCGAACTTTAAAGGATGACCCGCTAGGCTAATATGAAGATTGTCAAAAAATTTCATCAAAATAGCTCCAGTCGTTTTGGAATCCATAGGGAATATACATAAAAACATGCATTTTTATAAATATATATATCGATAAGCAGACATTCAGCCAATTACGAATTTTTATTTTTATTATTTATATATTTAATTAATACTATACATTATACAATTAAAAAGGTATATTATTGGTTGTGTCCTTCAAATAAAACCGAATAGTTTATTGTATTTGGCTTTAGTTATGTTTTCTTGCTTATTCACCAAGTTTCCTAAACGCTTTTGGCGACCATCATTGATTTATTTGGCAAGGTCAAATCACTAAGTCTAAACCCAAATGGGTGTGCTTAATTTGTTTCATTACAACTTGTAAGCGTCGATTGAAGGTCGTCTACCTCTGTAATAGATGAAGGACTTTGATAAACAAATAAATTAATTCTTTTTCTGACGATATAAATACCTCTTATTAATGTATAAAAGCTTTGTTACACGTTGTGGAGTTGAAGTAGAGGTTTTCGAACTTATTCAAAGTAAGTTAAAAATTCCACGACTTATTTTTTTTTGTATAATATACATGAATATTATAATTAATATACATTGCATTTGTTTATGTATATGGTTTTTCTTCCTACAATATGACCTGATATTGGAATACCATCGCTTATTCTTTGAATATTGAAAGGAAAGTTGTAAGTTTTTTTTTTTTTTTCGAACTGACTATACTGTTAGCCTGAGGGGCCCTGGAGCCTTTACGGCTTTTACAGCTTTACCGGGCTTAGGGGCGAGCGCTTAGGGCACTCAGCCACGAAAGCTAAGCAACAACATCCGAGGGTGCCAAAGTGGCCGAACCTCGGCTCGGACTGTTGCGCGTATGCAATTAAGTCGCGATCTGACTAATTCCGTATCCGTAATTCGATCTAAACTAACTATACATATATACATGTTTCTGCCCCCTGGGAGGAGGGAAGGAACATGTGTATGTGTATTTAGTGGTCTGAAATTTTTGTCTACTCTAACTAGGCAAAAAAAGAAAAAAAAAGGTCCCTTACAGAACCTATGTGTGTTGTGCATGTGTGTATAATGCAGTGTCATGTATGGCTGTGAAAGCTAGTGATTGTAGAGTCACTTGTATCGCGCGAGCGGCTGCTTGTCTCAAGGGCTCCATGCCGATGGATCGGACCTAGGCTTGAGTTGCCGCAGAGGAGGGCGGTCGTGGCGGGTGTGCGGGAGCGAAGTTAACCGTACGTCCCCTGCAGAGGGAACGGTGGTTTCGCGGGCGTGGGCGCGAGCACGCATATGTTGCGGGAGCGGACGCGTAGTAATTATTAGCTTTCTCGATGTCGTCGTCGGGATCGACAAAGAGATTATAACGTTTGGCAACGGGGATCGAGTTGTCTGGGACGTAGTTCACGGTGGATTTTACGAGCGGGTTGGGGTGATTCGAAGCGCTATCGAAGTATCTCCTGGTGAGATATTTCACATAGGCTTCTATCGAGGGAAGCCTCATGTCCCTGTGGAGGTCCATGTTCCTAACGAAGGCTGGAGGGTCAAGCAGGCGACGGAGAAACCGATTTTGGACTCTTTGCAAGCGGACAAAGTTATGTTTGGACATATGTGCGAACGCTGCGCAGCTATATGTCAAGATCGGACGGACGCACATCTTGTATAGTGTAAGCTTATGTCTTAAGGACATTTTGCTTACCGAACTGAGCAAGGGTCGCAAGCGGGAAAGGATCCAGACGGCCCTATTCCGGACTATAGTAACGTGTGCGTTGAAGTTAAGCTTCGAGTTAAGTTGTAAGACATAATGTAGCGAATAGCAGAGGATTTCGAAGCATAGTTCGTTTTCACAAATTGTTGTTTTATCGTTTTAGGTTTAGCGTTGTGGCCACAATCTCACCTGATCTTATGTGACTATGTGACCTAAGATGGTAACACGCTAAGCCTAGTGGGAGCACTGGCTCTCAAGGGCAGCTACCGGCACACACCTATTGGTGCTTGGCGACAGATTTTCAACTTGAGAGTGGTAGCTAGCCAGGCGGTCATTAGAAAAAGCCATACCACCAGGCTATGGTTTCATCACGATGTTTTCCTTCATCGAAAGCTCAGACTCTACGTATTTTTTCAACTGGCTAACATTTTAGTGTTATGTCCTATAATTAGATCCCAAAGCACATTACTGATTTGCCAGACAATTAATTCAAGGACCATGTCAAGCAGGTTTTACTGTGAAAAGGTTATTATAGGGTGGAGCATTATTAAGTGACTCCCTCTCTGGGCATCCACTAAATTATAAATATCATAATGATTATGGTGATAGTGATTATTAACTGTAAATATTATTTATACAGTTGGAAAAAAGAAAAAAAAAGTAGACATTCATAAGTGCCTTCTTAGGGCCTACATTGAATAAAGTATTTTTTTATTTGATTTGAGTAGCTGAGAAATTAGTTGCTATAAGGCACTACATATTTGATAAAATGATAATGATTTGATTTCGAATGGATTAATGTTTGCGTTGTAATCCTAACATTAAACTTCAACTAAACGACTATATTGTTTTCGTTTATTGTTTCTTTAGCAATATCGTTGATAAAATATCCATAAACTCCTCAGAGTTCATTGTCGATAAATGATAATAAAGTGATGTCATATAGAGTGTCCTCGGGGATGTCCCGTGTCACGAGAGCGTTATTTCCCGAACTGTCAAAACACGATCCCGTGGGTTGTGGAAGCTCCCGGATCGATAATTTCATTATTGAAATAAAACATTAGGTTTTAGTAAAATTTTGTATAATTATACTAGATATCTATTAAAGTATAATTAGTGTCAATTATTGGCAACCATTAAGTCTTCTTGTTCTTATCTCACTTGGTCGGCACAACATGATTTCTGCTTCAACTCTCCTCTATCCACTGTCATCTCAGTATTTAAACTTTTTATGCACCTACTCGTATATTCGTTCCAATTTTATATGTAATATTTATACTAATATTATAGCATATTTATTGAGGAAGGTTATAGGTACGTTACGCTTCACTCGCTCACTCGCTTGTATGGAGCAGAGCAATAATCATGAACGTCAAGTAGTCTGGAGAGCTGTAGGCAAGTACGGGAATAACGTTAGGCTACAGAGTCCAGGGATTCATAGGCGATGCGGCGCGGCGGCGCGGTGGGAGAGCTAGTCGAATAACTTCAACACGGGTAAAACCGTGGGGCACATTTAGTACATAATAAAGCTATTTCACCGGGTTCGAAAAACAATGTACAATGTCTTACTTAAGTTCAAAGACCCAAAGGATTTGCTTATGTGTCAGGAATGCAGACCTGCTATGTACTGCAATGTACTCAGCTAAGTCACTAAAGCTCAGTTAGATATGTTGGTAGAATTTTAATCTGTCGTGTTTGTTTGAAAAACACGTTCCACGGACATAATATGGTATATTTATCTTTACACCGACAATGGATATACTCATAGTCCTTCAAAAGTAAATAAATATATTTTGCTTTTTTATTCGTCTCCGCTGTAAAGCATATGTTTAAGTTCGTGTTTTATCTGTAAACTGAGTGTTGTTTTTAATAAATTGTTGAACAACAGACAATTAGCACATCGCTCGTTGGCTCTGTCAGTATTGATCCTTGCCTTCTGCGCCGCGTCGTTCATAGTTTGTTTTATTCAATTTTGAAATTTATCGACAGAGCTAAGTTACATATCTTAATTGGAACACTTTCGTCGGTTGTTTCTAAATAAATTACTGTAGGAACTATGAATGTTAGAATAAGCTAAATTATGCAAATAATTTAAACACAATGATAGGATACAAAAAATGTTATTCTAATTGTATTTTCTTTGAAATTGTAACAGTGTGTGTGTAAGCGCTCATCTCGTCTGTTAAACTATGCGTGTGGCCAATTATAATTAGCTTATTAATGTTAATTACGTACAATTATATATGGAGTAGGTATGGACAAATGAGTACAAACGATATCGTTTGTTGTGTCAATTGTCTGTTATAATAAACGTGTTAGTACTTCCAAATCATATATGTATTATAGTGGAATATACAATATGTTTGGTAGCAGGATATAATATGACAGAACAGAATGAATAGATATCGTCAGCGTCATGGCTGACATCATACAAGTAGGAGGTACTTGAATTTTATCTGTTCAGCTAATCAGTTTAATTCGAATAGATTAATGTCTTTGAAATTACATCATATGTTACTGTATTTATATTTTAGCTGTTTAGATTTTAGGTTACAAATAAATGATGATTTACATTATACCAGGCCGGGACACGGTCAAACTATAGTACACTTTTGTATGAAGTAATTGTTCATGTACACCGGCCCGAATCCGTGCCTCGGTGAGGCCCCGGTCCGGTGTAAAATTAATCTTTCTTTAGTGCTCTTTTTATGAAGAGAGTTTATATTATTGTATTAGGAAAAGAACCAAAGAACTTTACTGTAGAACAGCTGGTTGCCGCGAAATCTTGCTTGTACCTAGTTGTTTTATGGACTTTATAAGTATAATCACTTAACAAAGTATGATACGTCAAAATTATTATTAAAAAAAAAAACAATATTTTTAAACATGTGTGTGTAAGCAAATCTTGATTCGATTCACACACGATAGAAGTGAAACTTCATTTAAAAAGGCATTTTCTATTTTATTTAAACAGTGTGCAATATACATACTCACCGACATTTGCTCTCTCGCTCTGGCTCACACAAAGAGGAGAGACCGATAATGTGCGTTAAACGTTAAACGTTTTACATTTAACATTTAACGTTTAACGCTTGGAAGTCGCATAAGAAGTGTCACTTCTTATAGGTGTGTGTGCGATTCATACACGATAGAAGTAAAACTTCATTTTAAAAGACATTTTCTATTTTATTCAAACAGTGTGCAATATACATACACACCGACATTTACTCTCTCGCTCTGGCTCACACAAAGAGGAGAGACTGATAATGTGCGTTAAACGTTTAACTTTTAACATTTAACACTTGGAAGTCGCATAAGAAGTTTCACTTCAAAAAGAATTACAATAAAGTTTTTTAACTCATCCGTATTGTGTTTTTCAAAACTGTCTCATCAACGCGAAGACGACTTAGTCAGACAATCGTTCTAACAGTTAGTATTACTTAGCTTTTTTAAACCATGTAGATTGTTCATGTAGGTTGTTCATGTATTTTGTAAAATGTCCTTAAAGAATTTCCTGATTCGAAGTCTTGTTCGCGCAATAAAGTCAAGGCACCTGTTACCGATCAAGTCGTATGACGTCACGCTCGTTCACCGTGTTAATTTAATTGTTTTATATCTACTCAATATTGGTACCTAATAAAACTGCATTTTTAATTTTCAATGCATTTTAAATTTTAAATCATAATTGTTAATTGTAGGTATAATATTGGAAAATTGACCTATTTTGATAATTCATTTTATATACTAGGAAATCCAAAAGCGGTTTAAATATTATTATCTACATATTATATTAAAAATAACATTGTTTTCAAATGAAGACAACACTGGAATTCACTGATTAAAATACAATAGTAAAAATTTAAAAAGTAATGTAATAATAGTGTACGTCAACGTGTGCAAACGTGATTCTATATGTGTTTATGTGTGTTTAATGCACTACCGTGTTCTTATGTTCGTGTGTGTGTTTAGTGCACAAACATGTTCTTATGTGTGTGTATGCTTAGTGCACACACGTGTTCTTATGTGTGTATGTGAGTTTAATTGTGGGATGAATATGTTGGTGTTATAAAATACTAATACAGTCAAAACCGTTTATGGCGACATCGTTTAGAACAACATACCGGTTAAATTGACCAAAATCAAAGGTCCTGGCTGAATGTTATATGACCGCCTTATCGAAAACATTGGTTTTTACGACATTGTTTACTACGACATACCGCATTAAGCGACCACATTTGGTTAATGTTTTCGGAGAATTATATCTGTAGAACGACCGGCTCAGCTGTATTGTAAACAATTTGAATAGGTAACTGTATCCACATCTGGCACAGTATAATAGTCAATGGCTAATATCGTAAAAGTAAACAAAGTTTAGGGTCTTTTGTAATTCTTAGAAACAAAGCACATGCATACCGTAGCCTCAAGGCCCGCCTCGTCATATTTCTTAAGCCAGTTTGTTACTTATCTTTACACAAGACGCACCAAAACATATTGTTGAGTTAACTGTGAAAATTGTAACATGTCGCAAAAAAGAAAACAAATCAATATCGAAGAAAAATCGCGTATTATTTCAAAGCTAGAGAAAGGAATTCCAAACAAAGACCTGGCAAAAGAATATGGTGTATCACACTCGACAATTTCAACCATTTGGAAAGAAAGGGAGAAAATTCAAATCCTTTTCGACAAGAACTTTTTGAAAATGAAACGAGCCAGAACAACGCGGCATACGAAGATTGAGGAAGCTTTGTTAAAGTGGTTTAAATATCAAAGGACAAATAATGTGCCAGTAAATGGACCAATTCTTCAACAAAAAGCAAACGATTTTGCTCAACGTTTTGGTGAAGATTTTGTTTGCTCGTCTAGTTGGATTCAACGTTTCCGGGCTCGACATGGCATTGTCGGCGGGAAAATGAGTGGTGAAGCTGCCAGTGTGGATAAAGATGCTGTAGACGAATGGATTACGCAAAAGTGGCCTACATTATGCGAAGGCTACAGTCCAGAAGACATTTATAACGCAGACGAAAGCGGACGTTTTTACAATATGACACCAGACAGGACTTTAAAATTCAAAGGAGAGAATTGTTCGGGAGGAAAAATGTCCAAGACGAGACTAACGATCATGGTTGCAGCAAATATGACAGGATCCTGTAAAAGGAAGCTTTTAGTTATTGGGAATTCTAAGAAACCAAGATGCTTTAAAAACATACGCTCAAGTCAAGTCATGGATGACATCGGAAATTTTTGAAAGATGGTTATGATACTGGGACGCTGAATTAAAAGCAAACAATAAGAAAGTTCTTCTTTTAGTTGATAATTGTCCTGCTCATCCGGCTGTTACTAATCTGAAGTGTATTAAACTCGTGTTCTTACCACCAAATGTTACATCTGTACTGCAACCTATGGACCAAGGTGTAATAAGATGTTTAAAATCTCATTATAGAAGACTGCAAGTGTTAAAGTTAATACAAAGCATTGACAGTAATAATCAGAACAGCTTTACGGTTCTTGATGCCATCTTGATGATATCAGAAGCATGGGAAAAAGTTTCACAAAAAACTATAGCTAACTGCTTTGGGCATGCAGGTTTTAAAGATCTTACAAGTCTTATAACAAGAACCTCAGATGATGTGATTGACGATGATGAAGAGGACAATATTTCTTTGGCTCAATTAGCCCAAAATTTACGACCTGCTTTATCTACTACTGAAACAGACGAGTTCATTAAAGTAGATCAGTCTATTGCAATTTGTGCACCAGCTACGGAGGATGATATTGTACGTGAAGTTCAAGAGGAAAATGAAAATGAACTGGAAGACTCGGAAGAACAGTTTACAGTGCCAACTTTGATTGACGGTCTCAGTGCTGTTAGTGTATTACGAAAGATTGTTCTTTTTAATGAAGAGTTTCACATGCAGGGAAATTGTGACGATACGCTGATTAAAATCCAACGTGAATTACAAAATGTGTATGCACGACAGAAGTGTTTCAAACAAACTAAAATTACAGATTTTATGCATACAAAAATGATGGAAAAATGATATTGTTCTTTTATATTATACGTTTGTATTGAAGTAAACAAAATGCGGTTTAATTTCTTACATGAATATACATATTATCTTTCCTATTAATACCTGTCACCGGTTGTTACAACTATCGGTTTTTACGACTCAATATGAGTAGTCCCTTCGATGTCGTTATAACAGATTTTGACTGTACAATTATTTATTATGTATATTTTTATCGTATTTATATTATTGTGTCAATGAAATTTTTCACGCTTTTGAAATATATCAATATAATCTAAACGTAATAATCGATAGTGTGCATATTAAATTGCTTCATAAAAGGTAAATAGGTACATGAAATAATTGAAATGATAAGGAACTTAGTTTTTACATAAACTTTGTGATAAACTGACCGGCTCGATTTTGTTTCAGGCGCCGTATATAATGTACGTTGAAGTTCTCGAGACGGACGGTCACGAGCCCCTCCCGCCGCGCTTGCTTCCCCCCGCGCCGCCCGCGCCGCACTCGCCGCCCATACGGCACACGAAAAGCGAAGAGAATCTCGTGCCAGAATGGCCAGTGTTTTCATTGTACTCTCAAGACTCTGATGCCGGCGACTGTTGGAGTCACGACGACGAGGAGTTGAGCATACAGTATCCGCATAGGGCACCGGCGCCGGATAGCTTATCACAGGTATTTAAAAACCCTAGAGTAGTTGTTATTGTAAGACGTACAGTACAAAAACAATGGCGACTATCGAGATCGCCGATCCAGTCTTGTAGAGATCGCTGCTACCTCGTTTGATTACTGGACATACACCAGCTGAAGTCGCAACGTGATACGCCGATGCGTGCCGCTGTCTTGTTACACCTAGTGTATGGTGGCCGCGATCCAAACGGACGCATCTGGTATCCGCAATCCGCTTAAAGTACGTAACGTTTGTACTGGTTCTCTCGATCAATCTGTTTTAAAGTTAAACCTTTACGAGTTCCTAATGATGATGATTCCTAATAATGGTAGGCAAACGAATGATATATTATATCGATGGTGGAAAGTCCATTAGCTTTTACACAGTCGATATCGTTTTCAAGGTTTTTAGTGTCGGGACGCACTGAATAACCAAAATATATGAAGAAAAGTGCGCGGCGCGATCCCCTTACTAGAATAAGTTAATTTGATGTTTATCAAAGTTTTTACATTGGTCGGTTGACACGGTGATTTATTTATTTATTTGAAGGAAGATTAACAGCTTATCAACATCAATATTAAATAATTACAATCTAGAGGCACACAGCCATTTATAAGTTCTCACAGATAGGATACAAATATATTTTTTAAACACTACAATCGTCCTCTAACGTGTAACAAAACTAAAAATTAAGAAAAAAACAGGCATAAAAGACAAACCAAAGTTGGAAAAATTACTCGCAATCGACACTGCCAAAGAAAAGTATGCTTAAAATTGTTCTCTCCTTATAATGATGTTAAAAAAATATCAATATTGCTATTCTCACTCATGCAGTTAAAAAAATTCCCAGCTCGCCACAGAAAACAGTTTTGCCGGTATTTAGTAGAAACGAAGGGTGAATACCGTATAGTCCTTTTTTCAGTATCTATCGTAGTTTACGAACAATCGTTGTTTTCCCCTAAACGTTTACACTCGTACGAATCGCGCAAAGATATATGATTCTTTGACTTTGGTACCTACTTTTGTTTTTAAATTTCGAATACTTTAAAAGCATGTTTCGTATACGTTTCGGTTAATTTTCGAAATTATTGCGATCCTCGTCTTTCTGAACGTACCCCCTTAGGGTATTATAATATGGTCTATATTAAATTGTTGCTTGTGTATGTTGTACAATAGACAAGTCAAAAGGAAGCCATTCTCTCAATTATTAATGTACGAATGATCTATGGAAGTACTCGAGAAATACAAGGTTATTTTTTTGTGTATTGCTCGTTTATTCTAGCTTTAATTAGTGGTCACCTCTGATTTAATCAAATCAACTTTTATAAAGTTTAGTGTCTGTAAAGTCTATATTGATAAAAAAATGAAACCAGCTTCCATCTGTGTGAACATTATAACGGTAAGTTTTGGACCGTGTACGAATTCTTTGGTCTGGTAAAAATTAGGTCAAGGCGTATGTAGCGATAACGTAATATACAACTATATTAGTACGCATATCATCGTTTGCATACTAATCACTTGATATATCGTATAAGTGCGTTCGAAAATTATATATAAGAATTAATAATACTATAAGATATAAAATATAAGAATTAATTAATATATACAGGTGAATTTTACAAGAGAGTGTGGATAGCCAAATCCGAAACTGTATTAGAGTATATCTAAAAATACTCGTAATCTTCAGGTAGATTTTTATACAAACTACAACTGTATTATTAGATTTTTGAAAACTTTAATTTTCTTAGCCCGGAATCTGTATCCTTGATTGAAAAAAAAAACTTACTTTAATACACCAGCAGAAAGTGTTGCCTATAATGATCCAAATTTCAAATTTCAAAATCCAAATTCAACGACAAACTAACGAAAAATACGGATTATTAAGCAAATACTATTATATCCTGTTATCAAGGATACTTTGAATAAGATACAAAATTTGTAAACCACTGATTTCTATTTTCAAAACACACACGAAAGTAAAGAAAAACACCATCAAAATGTCCCGCCGCAAACCAAGCACACCACTTTATATTCCCTATTCTTCTGTCCTCTCATCTACTAAAACTATTATCATATTATTGCTAATAAAATTATGTTTTAGGTTAATATCAAGTAATTTCGTTTTAATGATCATCGATCATAATTTTATAGTCTGGTACGGAATAGCCATATTTCTGTGATTTATAACAACTGGAAGTGCGTAAAACATGAAATTGGACTGAATCGTTCAGTCCATCCAGTTTCTGCCGCACGGTAACAAGTTTTATTAGATTGTGTTCTCATTATCGCCTAATTATTAAATGGATTTGATTGTAATGTTTTAATCTTATAAATGTATCTATGTTGAAAGCAATTGTATATTTAAATATATTTGTGTATATACTATAAACTAGCGACCCGCCCCGGCTTCGCACGGGTGCAATGCTGATACTAAATATTCCTATATACTAATATACTACTAACTACGTAGTATACTAATATACTACAGAATGTCCTTAAACAACGTTTACAGCTTTTTTGTCATTAGACAATACAAACATGTTTTGTTTAGAGGTTACTCTTGTAAGAGCGACATATAATTGACCATGGTATATAGGGCCGGTCCGCCGCACCGCTATGCCCCTGCATTTTAAATCTGTAATATCTTCGGAAATATTCATTTAAATTACATGCTGTAAAGGGCCATATTGATCTATATTAAATGAACAATGTATTTAAGGTACTTAATTGGATAAGGATTAATGCTGTATTGCTTGAAATTACTTCGTAAATAAGTCATTTTTTCCCGTAAAATGTAAAGGATAAAAAATGGTTATTGTGGGTTATCATTAAGAGATAGACATATACCATTGGGGACTTTTTTGTTGACCTTTTTAAGATGTACAATACTGTAGTACATTATTTTGATTTATCTCGTGGGGTTCAGCCAGCGTTTGCAATGTAATCGCAAAAAATGTGTTTATTTACGAAATCACATTAGAAACCTCTAAATTTATCAGTGTTTATCTACACTATTATGCATGTATTATACATATAAACCATCCTCTTGAATCACTCTATCTATTAAAAAAAACCGCTTCAAAATCCGTTGCGTAGTTTTAAAGATTAAAGCATACATAGGGACGGCCAGAGCGACGCGACTTTGTTTTATACTATGTAATGATTAAAAGTCCTGACCCAAACAAAAATGTTTAGTATTAAAGCTTGAAAACTGAAATTTGAACAATACTGTCGTGACTACTATTCGATTCAAAATTAAATTAATCATTGAGATTTTTCCTAAAAAAATTACATACGAAATTGGAATCGATTATTCGGAATTGGAATTGAATATTAGAAACTAGTTCGCACAACGTAGGCGAATAGAAAAATTGATTTTTTGCAAATTATACCTCGAACATAGATGAAAATGGAAATTCGTACTCTATGAAGTTACATATCTCTTTATTTGTAAAATGTGTACCTGTATATATGTTTTATTTTTAATTAAGCTTTGCGGTTTCGAATAAAATAGATAATAATTTATTTGAATGATTAGTTTTAGAGATATGAAAATAGAGTCTTTGCTAATCTGCCATATATTATCTCGGTTAGAAATAAAGAATTGTGTATTTTAGAATGAATATAGCCGGTTTAGCTTTAGGGCTAACAAAAAGTTAAATGCATAATAAAATTATGCATTTGATAAATGTTTTATTTAGTTATATATATCAACAGCAGAATAAGTAGGCAAATAAAGGCGAATGTAATTGTGCTTTTGAGCAAAATTTTTGGGAAAATTATAAAATTAGAAAGAACATAATTAATGTACAACGTTTAATTTTATTAATTAATTGCGGTTCCCTGCGGCTCTGCACGCGTTTATTACGCAGTTTAATTATCATCATCTCGTAATTTGTTTTTGCTCATATTTTAGGATTTCTGAATGTATTGTTGATAATTTTGACAGCATACTAATTCTGGTTAAGAATTAAATTAATGTTTTTTTTTTAATATAAAGTAACATATGCAGACAGAACTACAGATTTATTTTAATATAGATTCTAGCTATACTTTTTACTAGGTATCATTGACACGAATACATTGAAACAATAAATTGAGTTATTAATTAAGTTAATAAATGTACCATTGTTATGCTCACGCCAGTGTTTGTTTATATTTAATAAATTCAATACCTATTTATCTTTAGTCGAAGTAAATAGCTTCAGTATTTATTGAATTTATAAGCCAGGGTCGACGTTATAACTAAACCTCGGCAAGTACACACACGGTTGACGGTGTCCAGGGATTTAATTTATTGTAGCGTGTGAAATGAACACGTTAGACTGTAGAAACACGACTTCCTAAGACTTATTTACTATATTCAATAATAGGGTTAGTGAACGCATCGTATTAAAAGGTATATTGAATAGTTGTTAGTATATTTAAAAACAGAAACGAATATAGGTTACTCTTACAATATTATAAAACAAAGTCCCCCGCCGCGTCTGTCTGTCTGAACGCGATAAACTGAAAAACTACCGTACCGATTTTCATATGGTTTTCATCAATGGATGGAGTGATTCATGTGGAAGGTTTAAGTGTATAATTCATTAACTCTGCTACCCGAGCGAAGCCGGGACGGGTTGCTAGTGCTATATAATTTTAAACGGGAATAATATCTACGATGGAAAGGCTAATTGACTAATGTGCATTTGATAAACTTTACACTTACACGTTAATTAATTTGCTTTTCGCCCGTCGATATGTTATAAAAACCCTTCAGAGATCCTTTAAATTGGGTCCTTACTTTGATACATTTCGTGAATTGGTTACCCGAGCCCGGTGAAGCTGAAAAAGCCGTAAGGCTCCAGGGCCCATAAGGCTAACAGTATAGTCAGAACAAAAAAAAATGAATTGGTTACGCAATGTACGCCCAGTGGCTCGCTAACAACTAGAAGTGGAATGTTTGTTCGTGCGGATGGATATGTTTTTATACTTTGTACTTGAATGTGTGTGTATTCCAAAAATCCATTTTGACCTATTATGGTTTTTTAAGTATTGTACAATAGAAAGATGTTGTTATTTGTGAATCGAAAATTGTTTAGGTGCATTGACAGTAAATTTCCTAGATTGAAATTTATTGCAACGTTCTTCAACGAACTTACGTTTTTTACGCATAAAAGACGGATAATATGTACCTGCTTGCCAGAGAGAGAAAAGAGCAAGAACTATTATATAGATCGGGAGATTGTATTATCCTATTGGCTGCGATCTTCTGTAAATAAGATGGAGGTATTCCACCAATCGGGCTGCCCCAAGTAGAGAGAAATTTCTATCTCTCTTACTAATACTGAATTGCACCCGCTCTTTTTTAGTAATGCATACTCTTATCATGATAGTTGTGACCTTAGGAAGTTTAGAATCACAGTCTTTAATTAATATAATAAGAGAATACTTCCGAGGGATCTTTGCTTATTCATAAAGTAATATAGTGTGAATATTAAATCTATCAATAGTATATATATACTAGAAATATTTTTTTCTGTTTTAGTCCTTAGATATATGGATTAGATATATGACATCTTCATAAACAATAATTCTATAGCCCACGCGAGCGGAGCCGCGGGCACACCTCGTAAACACATAAACTACTATGAAATATCAAACGTGAGCTGTTGGTAAATATTATTTGTTATAATAATTATACGTGTTTTCCGTCAGGTGTCGGCTGTGTCGGCGCTATCGACATCGTCGTGCGGGTCTCGCGAGTCGGTCGCGGTGGGCGCGGGCGACGTTCGCCGCCGGCTCGCCGACGCGACCGCTGCGCCACCTGCGAACGCTTTCAGGCACGATCCCGCCGATCCGTCCGCCACGGCGCTTAAGGTCTGTATAATTTAATAATTTTCAAGTACACTATTATATAAATGCGTAAACGGGTACTTTTAATAAAGAGACAGGAGAGTGAGTGGTGACCGTGATTTGATACAAGCTAATTCCTTTTGGTCTAAGATCCCGCTGCAGGATTGGTGTACTCATCGACTTTTTGTTTAAAACCAAATTTTTATGTTTATTTATAATTAAGAGAATATATATTTACTCGGGTGCCTATCAAAATTTGGCCGCCATTATTTTTAATTAAATTATTTTTAATTGATTTCTGGTAAACATTTTCGTTTATTTATTTTTTAAATAAAATAACGTCTACATCACGGTAATTAATATGAAGATTCTAAAAAATCACGGTTGCCGTTGCGCACTTGGCCGCACTTCTTTGCAGCCAGGTGTAAACAGGTATGATTTCGATAAATTTATACGTTTATAGCCTATATTTATTAATTATAGGTCAAATTGAAGCTAATTTTTTTCTATTACTTATCATATATAGTTGCTTAATTAAATCTGGCCGCAAATAAGGGTTACTGGCTGTTAAAGATAATAAATATTTAAGGTAGAGTGAAAGAGAGTTAACGCGTAACATCATTAGTCAGACGAGGACAGCGAATGCCGGCTGTGCGACGCTTTTAAGCCACTGCGCATGCGTCGAACGTTAGTGTTCTCAACCACCGGGGAGTAATAGAGACGACTTATAATAAATACTCCAAAAAAATAAATAATTATTTAAAAAATGTATTAATTATATTTGTTAAATTGTTAATTTTTAAAAAAATACAGTAATTCATTTTTATAAAAATAAGAAATTAAAAAAAAATATTTTTTAATAAAAAAACCTCAAAGTTAGAACTGTGTCATTTATATTGCAACTATAACCTATATTATTCTTAAATTCAATTCAACTTTTACTTACGGTTTGTGTTTTGCAAAAATCTTCAAATTCTTGTTTATCTTTTTGCTTTAGAACCACAATTTTTTTTAGACACTCTGAATGATATCCAAAATCATTAGTAGATTCAATTGTAAATAAAAGGTCATGATATTTATATATTTTTTTACGACGAAACAATAACATTAGCGAGCACTTTTGGAATGATACATTATTAAAGTCGAGTACATTGCTTTTTTCGTTACACAAAAAACACGACTTCATCTTTATCAATTTTATTTTACGTTAATTAATATAATAATTTTCAGATGCACAAATAAAATAACAATGTAAATATAAAACGTTGTTTATTACGAACTCCAAAACAGCGTGGTTTTTACGTTAGAATAAAAATGCTGCATCTGTTACGCGCTAACTCTCTTTCACTCTACCTTAAATATTTATTATCTTTAACAGCCAGTAACCCTTATTTGCGGCCAGATTTAATAAAGCAACTATATATGATAATTAATAGAAAAAAATTAGCTTCAATTTGACCTATAATTAATAAATATAGGCTATAAACGTATAAATTTATCGAAATCATACCTGTTTACACCTGGCTGCAAAGAAGTGCGGCCAGGTGCGCAACGGCAACCGTGATTTTTTAGAATCTTCATATTAATTACCGTGATGTAGACGTTATTTTATTTAAATAATAAATAAACGAAAATTTTTACCAAAAATCAATTAAAAATAATTTAATTAAAAATAATGGCGGCCAAATTTTGATAGGCACCCTAGTAAATATATATTCTCTTAATTATAAATAAACATAAAAATTTGGTTTTAAACAAAAAGTCGATGAGTACACCAATCCCGCAGCGGGATCTCGTACTATTTCCCGTTAACGCGTCGCATGATGATTTATAAATATATATATATATATATATATATATATATATTATAAAATAATGTACAATAATTTCAAAGTGTATTGAAAGTCTTAAGATTTGTGCGATGTCCTTTACTATATCATCAAAAGATTTGATGATTGATAAGTTAGGAACCTGGGCGATGAACGGCGTGAATCACTTCTCGTATTTTAGTTCCTCCATCTGTCACTAAGCGTTTAGTCTGCCACCTGCGTGTACTTAAGTCGTTGAGTACTTTTTTAAATGGAGTATTGAAATATTAAAATGCGTTTTTTAATTCCACTACTTTAAAAATAGTGATGTCCACTAATCGTAAAACCGTATGAGATATTATTCCTATTGTTGTTTCGTCTGAAAAAAACATTGAACCCTCCAAACGTGAAGGCCGAATAAGATATACAAAATCACGTTTCTTTTACGTAGATTTTTTTTGTGAGTAATTGGCCATTCGTACATTTGTAGGGTCCTAAAATTATTTGCGATTTCAAATAATTGGATCGAAAAATACACGGTAGCACAAAATTACAAAAATGTATGTGGCAACATTATTTTCAAGATTGACATTAGTGATTGTTAATTTGCTCTGTAGGTTTAAAAAACGCAGTTTAGAATATGAAAAATGACACTCGGCCCATTATTAGTGTAGAGGATCCATGTTGAATGTGCGGTGGTTGTCGTGTTACTGTGCAGGAGTCGTGGGAGAGCAAGTTGTCGCGCATGCGCACGTCGTCGCCGTACGGGGCGCTCGCCGGCTGGCGGCTGCTCGGCTGCATCGTGAAGGTGGGCGACGACCTCAGGCAGGAGATGCTCGCCGCGCAGCTGCTGCGCCGGCTGCAGGCCGTGTGGGCGCTCGAGCGCGTGCCGCTGCGCCTGCGCCCCTACCAGATCCTCTGCCTCGACCGGGAGAGCGGACTCATACAGCCGGCACGTACACCTCACCCTCACCCTCACCTACCCGTCGATACCTTGCCTAATCTATATCCTCAATGATTAGTAAGCCGATAAGCGGTCCAGACACTATCTGTATTAATAACATTACCTTAGTCTAGTGGTTGGAATGGAGGAATTACGAGAGATAATTATGTTATTTAAATAATTAGATATTTTTATTTCAGCATTTTAATAATGACAATATAATTAAATCATACCGCTATAATAGTCTGTGGATCGCGCTATTTTATCAATTAGAAGAAGAAAAACTTTTGCCCTTTTCAATGCATCCGTATTCGACCGCGGAAACTGCATTAATAAAGTAAAATAGGGAAAGCCTGGGGGGGGGAAGTTTTGGAATCTCGGTACCGAAGAAACGAATGACGGTAATATTGATGTCATTATTACTGATAGTGTATGTAATGTTTTAAGCTTACCTGCTTACTTATTTTATTTGTTCATTTATCAGTCCATTCTTTCATATGAGAAATATAGAGTATTTACTTTATGTTAGTAAATAATCGTATGTGGTATTTGTTTCCAGGTGTTGAACTCGGTGTCGCTGCACCAAATAAAGAAGCAGTCGGGCAAGTCGCTGCGCGCGTGGCTCGAGCTGGAGCACGGGCCGCCCAACAGCGAGGGGTTCCTGCGCGCGCAGAACAACTTCGTCGAGTCGGCCGCCGCCTACGCGCTCACCAGCTACCTGCTGCAGTTGAAGGACAGGTACTATGTTACCCTCGTGTACCCTTTTCACTTTTCTTCTTTCAGGCTAAACAGTTATATGACATGTGTAGACCAGTAAGAGGCCGTCTGCAAAGTTGGATTCGATTCTTCATTGGTCTCCTTGTTCATACAAGTGGCAGAACTTAAAGGTCTTTTTTTTTCGAAGTGATTATATTAATAGCCTTAAGGAACCTGGAGCCATTAAAGGGGTTTGGCAGCTCCACCGGGCTTGGAAATATTAATGGCCTAAGGGACACACTAGTAAACGCCCGTAGTGTAGGTGAAGACAGAGTTACACAAGTTTCCCCTGCTGTCTGCGAAATCCCATTTGTATAGGTTACCCGTGCACGTCTGAGCACGAAGATGGTCCAGAGTCCTCCAAACAGGTCTCTGGGTAGAGCACAGTTAGCTGGAGAGAGCAGCATGGTCCACATCGCGCTACCCTTGGTTAATACTCTAAAGCCACTGTTGATTTTATTTTCTTCTATTTTTAAGGCGACTTCTACCAGAGAATATCTCCCATCAGTCTCCTGCTTACGTTTCTTGATTACAAATGAGACGCACCTAATAAGTATTGGTGGTGCGATTTCAGCCAACTTGTTGCTTTGATATTAAGCAAGCCTTTATTAAAATACAAGTGGAAGAATGTCTCTCAAGTGCAGCTACCGGAACACACCTATAGGTGCTTGGCGACAGATTTACAACTTGAGGGTGGTAGCTAACCAGCCGAGCAATAGAGAAAACTCTACCACCATGCTATGGTTTACTCACGATGTTTTCCTTCACCGAAGCTCAGGCTCATTGCAGGGATTCAAGACAAGACAGATAGATAAGATAGAGAAGGAGAAATAAATAAAATTGTTGTGCTCTTAAAATGTTAAATCTATTGTAACAGAAAACAGTAATACCCGATTATCGATATGTAAATGTAGTTTTGTATATCCATATAAAAACTAAAAAATATCAGTTTTTATCAACCATTGTTTTGGTTGTTTGTTCCAGGCACAACGGTAACATTCTGTTGGACAGCGCAGGTCACATTATCCATATCGATTTTGGATTTATATTTTCGATCTCGCCCAAGAACCTAGGATTTGAGAGTTCGCCATTCAAGGTAATGTCTGTTTTTTATTGTATTAACACTCAGTTAATCTTAATTGTCAAATTCAGAGATTATGTTTTTGATTAGTGAGACTTGTCAAACGAACCGAACGTCCTTTAAATTTTATGAACGGGATTTTATCTATACATGTTATGAAACTTACGTCTTTGTGTCTGTCTGTCCGTTTATGTGATTTTCATGTTTCATTCATTTTTCATATATGATTTGCATAGTTCTTTTTTAATCCATAGCTATGTAATCTGGTCAGGTTATAGGATATATTTTGTTAGATAAAGTAACATATAAAATAAGTAGTGACGGTAATGGTGAATCAATTCGGAAACCGTACGAGATACATCAAATTAATGTCGTACACAATTGTAGATATTAAAAAGACCTAAAAAAAGTCAGTGATAGCATATTTCTATCTCCTAAGGATCACTCACAATGAGCATTTTTGTCTCCCGTTTTTTGAGTGGAGACTACGATTCGTACGTGCATCCGACCGACGGTCCAAGCGAGAGGAGCCGCGGGCACAGCTAGTTAAATAATCTGTTAAACCAGATTAATATTACCGAATGGCGAACGCTATTGAGTAATGTTGTTTGGCCTAAGTATCCTGTAATATATATTATTATTATTATAGATAGGTTTGAGTGTATGTAATGAAATGAATTGGTGTTGTTTATCTTGTCAGTTGACGCAAGAGTTCGTGGACGTGATGGACGGCGAGAACTCGGACATGTTCCAGTACTTCAAGATACTGATACTGCGCGGGCTGATCGCCGCGCGGAAGCACTGCGACCAGATCATACACATCGTCGAGCTCATGCGGATGGGTCTGTACCTCCACTCTACTCTACTCTACTCCACTCCACTCTACTCCACTCTACTTGTTGTATACTAATATCTGGTCGAAACTATTCGACAGCTTCATGAGGCGTTTGTTCCCGAGGAATGAGAAATAATACTCTATATCTAAAGGCTAGCTGTGTCCGCAGCCACGCTTGCGTGTTACTACTAAAAGAAGTTTTTGTTATTGTTTGTGCGAAATTCTGATTAATATTTTTTAATCAAAATAGCCCAAGTTATGCTATATAGAATCAGCTATTTGCTAGTGAAAGTCTCGTAAAAATCGGTCCAGCCGTTTTGGATAGTAACCAGAATAAACTAACGTACAGACAAAAATAAAAAAAATAGTGTTTTACTACAGGTATCGTGTATTATTTCATATGCGGTTAGGAAGAATCTGTTCTATGTGATAAAAAGTATCCTATGTGTTGATGATACAGGCTTTAATCTATCTATTTACCAATGTTTGTTGTCTCTGTCTCGCAGGCGGGCAGCTGTCGTGCCTGCGCAGTAGCGGCGCGGTGTCCGCGTTCCGCGCGCGCTTCCACCCGGGCCGCACCGAGCCGCAGCTGCAGGCGCTCGTCGAGCGGCTCGTGCGCGACGCGCTGCGCTCCATCTCCACGCGCCTCTACGACAACTACCAGTACTACACCAACGGGATACTCTGAACGGTTAGCGCACACACTGCAACACACGTCTACCAATCGATATATTCACATGCTATGCTATGACGCAATCTATGTGTGAACGGACCGTTGTCAGGGCAGTTTTTATTATCACGACGAAATGTAGAAAGATTAAATGGTTCACACTCGACCTTTTTTTCATCGCTATGTCACACGAGCTGTAGGATGTTTTTAAATCGTGTTAAATTGGTATTTAGTTATTGAGGAGAAAAATTTTTTGGTGGTTTTTGGCTCTTTTTCAACCGTTGGTAGTTCGTCCATAACCGAAACGCTCACAAATGCTTGGTGATCCGCTGATCAAGTAAGGACGGATTAAATCGTAGACTTTTATATACAAAAATAACCGAGTAATTTTATACAGTTGGTTAGTAATAACAGATATTAACCTTGAGTCGGCTAATTGATGTCTCTTATGATGTTGCTATTATTATATCATAGGAGAATTTGATGAGGTTCTGAAGTTAATTATATCGAACTTTGGTTAATCTTAATACTGTCGCATTGAGAGGGAACAGAATTTCAAAGTTATGAACACGCGATAGTAAGGGAAAAGGACATCATGCACTCACCTGGTTCCCTTTCATGTGCGAACAGCAAAGCTCTGCTCCAGGGTGTCGCGTACAGTCGTACAAAGAACCTTCGATGGCGAAACAAGTGCGAGTCGGTTACAAATCGTGTACACGACGAGGAGGGGGTGGGAGATAGTAGGCGATAGGTGGTACAAGATGGCTTTACCACACATAATACACAATAATGTCGTTAGTTTATTCGAGTGACGTATCGATATCGATGTCGCTATGTCGTGTCTCTAGTGTCGAACTGAGTACTCGCCTAACGGACTACGAACGTCGCTGCCTTTTCCAAACGACGTCGAAGGTTTTTCGGTTATATGTAAATAATCACTCGATGTTACGGCGGGACATCGTTCGACGTGATTTAACAATACGTTCTAATAGGGATTGGAACAAACAATTTTTTACATCAGTTAAATTATTATATTGGCGATTCTTTGGGTGTTGACGGTGATGCCGGAATAGTTTGGCACGTGAAGCACGTTCATTGGTTTATATAATATTTTGCATGTGAGTAGTAATTAACGTTTTGTGATTAGTGCCATAATCCAGAGATATCTGCCGCTGTACCTTGTTTATTCACCAGCATCGATATTTCATTGGTTTACCACTCGTCTTATGTAGATAATTTCTTGTACTTTCGACCCGTCCATAATAGTCACTTCTAAAGATATCATTAGTAGAATGCTTTGTAGAATAATAATTAAAAATAAAAACAACCAATGACAGCAAAATATTATTCCTTGTACAAAAGATACTGAACATGGTATATATATTAAAAAAAAATCTGAAAATCGATTTGTAAATATAAAGTTAAAAAAGAATTATGATAATTTTCGCAATGAGAAGACTGATTGTTCAGGCATGAGAAGTGGTCTAGAGTTAGGTTTTTTCTTATCCGATTAAATTTAAGTTAATTTTAATTATCTTGTATATTGAAATTAGTCGTGTGTCATTTGTATGATGTGTTTTGTGAATGCGAGTCCGGTTCGCAGTTTCTGATATGAATGCGGTAAACAGAGACGATATGCCAAAGCGTTGATATGTATACATTATCTGTGTTGGCATTATTTAACTAGATAGATAGTTTAAGAAAATTTTTATCGTTATCCGAAGCTAGATAGGATCGAACACCTTAATGAATTAGGCGAATTATTATAAAATCGGTGTTGAATATTTATAACATTACAGTGAAAAATATATAGAATTTGTGTATGAAAGTTATATATCGTATGCGTCTTGTTTGGTGTTGCCAGTGCTGATATCGTGTTGTCAATTCAGAACATTAATCGATTGAAACATGATTGTGTTCTTTCATTTGAAATTATATTCCATCTAATAAATTTTGAATAATTTGTGGGTAGTGTTTGTTTTTCGAAATAGAAAAATTTTAGGGTACCTAATGTTTATAGTCTCTGCTTGTGTTTTGCCAAAGGCAGGTGACAATGGTCCTTGATTTTATTGCGTTACCAGTGAACTGAAACGTGATGTCACTAGTATTGTTACTATTGTTTTTAATTGGAAAGAGAAAACGTGTTAGTTTAATTTAATAAAAAAGTAAACAAACTCGTGCTAAAACTATCATCAGCAGTTTATTGAATGCTCAATTACTACATTCTATTAGATGGAAATGTATGAATCTCCACCAATGAGATTATTAAAACTATTACAAAAATATAATAAAGTATTACAATTTTATTAAAATAAACTGCGACAATGTACCTATATAATATTAGTCTAAGCTTGGCCCCAAACACTTTTATCTCCTTCCACGGTAACGACGGCATAATGATATTAATAATGACGTTTGAATGAGATTATATTTATGTGTATGAATTGTTATGTAACGAACGTATATAATATAGTGTTTAATCTGAAGTACCTTTATAATATTGTACCGGTGATTCATAATAATCATTGTATTTCTTTTAGTATAAAATTAAATCTGTAAATATGTTTTCGCTTAATGATAAATTATTATTGTTTTAATTAAGATATACATGTATAATAATTACATGTACAAAAAGTCCATAATTAAATTTTCTCAAAATTGAATTCGACGTATATGAATGTGTACAGGTAATTGTAAGAATGATTATCCTATGTTTTTTTTTAAATATACATAATTATGGTTTTTATAATGGTTTTCATTTGCCTCGTATCGTTAATCAGATATGAATATAATGCATCGTATGATGTTTCCCTTCCTTAGTCCTAGTGTATCCTTTTACGAGGCTGCGGCCAGACCTAATGTTGGGTCTCATAATGGTAAGTTTATAAAGCTAACTACTACTCACATTTCCAATTTCTTATCGTTGTGAAGGACATGTCGACTAAGAAGAAATAAAAACATTAAACTTCTTGAGTCCGCTACTTGACCATAATTATTCGATCATATTTCAGTTCAGATGTATAATATGAGTGCTATATATACTTATACTATTATACTTGTCGGCTATCTACCTACATAGGCAAGATTTCAATTAATGTATGCAACATAAAAATGAATATGTACTGTATGTATATAATTTACTATTATATATTATCATCTTTGAAACTAAAACTTGAATTTGAAATTGATTATTTCATAAGTCGCTCTTAAAACATGAGATGAATATTTACTTCATAAAATTCTTATTGATGAAGTGATGAGTGATTGACAGAAAACTGTCTATAGCATGAAATTTTCTACGAGAAGATTTTTATATAATAGGTAAGCACTAAGAAAAGATTTTGAAAATTCGATTCCCGTAGTTAAAAATAGGATTTCTAAGAAGTTGCCTATGGGAAACACCATTGGTCACGTGGTTAGTAATAATATTAATCATATAGATGAAATATTTATACTCGTACAAAATGAATATTTGCACTCTTATAAAATGAATATTTGAACAAGTACAAAGTGAATATTTTCGAATAGAGTGAATATTTGAACTTGTATAAAATTATTATTTGTACTCGTACAAAGTAAATGTTTAAACTCTAAATCTATGGTTGAATCTGTATAAAGTGAATAGTTAAACTTATATTGAGTTTTTCACACAAATTGCCACTATATAAGAAAAAGAAGAACCCATCGTTCGAGTGTTTTAATGTAAACTATATATAAGGTAATGTCAAGTATATCTCTAATGATATTCGAGAAATTATTATTATTATAGAAAAAAAAATGTACATAAAAATCTTTATTCGATTTATATAAATTTATTATTTCCTTTTTTTCTTTTTACTTGATTTGAATTTGAGTTTCTGTTTGATTTTGTCCTTGCGCAGTCTCTCCTTTACGATTTGCTGTTTGTTTTTGAATTCCTTGGACTTTCCTTCTGCCGCTTTCTTAGCGACACGCTCATTGTGCTTCACCCAGTGCGGCCGGAACTCTGATACTGTTGAAAACATAATACGCTTTTATATAAGATATATTATGAGATGATTGACACTTGTGACTAAGTGAGGTTTAGAAGCAACTAAGCTTAGTCATCAATTTGACCATCTTGTTGATATACATATATGAATGAATACTAAGCATTCACCCGAAACTTATACCTTGTTCATCATAAGAAAGGTTTCCATGACATATCCACAGAACGTAAATTGTTACGTCGTGCAAATTATGAAATAACCTAAAAACGTTTTTTTTTCTTACCACGTGCAGCACAGTTTTTTCTATGTTACTTAAAGCTAGAGTAGACCAAAATAATAAATCCAATCCAAGGAATCGAATATTAATCGCATTGATCGAGTGCCGTTGTACATTTAATTTGTTAGTTTCTTTTATATGTAAGTTCGAATAAAAAAATATATTTACGTAATTCCTACATTTTTACTGCAGCAACAAGCAACAAAGCATATTAACTGGAAAAATTAATCTTGTTTGGAATCAGGCATTCAATAATTCAATTGTACAAGATTGCAATTTCAATTGTTGTTATAGTTTATTTTTGTTATTTCATTTACACAGTTTAACCCCTTAATCAATTTAAAGCATAATCTTATCGATTATATGTAGATCTAAAAAAGAATCGAGAATCGTAAAACAAACTTCCAATTTAAATTATGTTACATCTCTAAAATAAACGTTTGACATATGTCAAGCAAGCCTTATGATGAACCAAGCATTAGGAAGTGTTAATTTCAACTAAGTGACACCCGACGCAAACAGAGGAGTGTTATAATAAGTTACGTGTTTAACTGTCAGTGTGTCTGTTTGTGACATAACTTCTAAACGGCTGAACCGATTTTGATTTAGTTTTTTTTGTTTGCAAGATGGCTTGATCCAGAGTGTTCTTGGTTATAATTACATAAAATCTGTTCAGCCGTTCGAAGATCATCAGCTCTTTTTTAGTTGATAATTGGATGTAAGCATCTTCTACAGATCGTGTTTGGGCTCATCGGAATGGTCTCAATGAAAAGGTTATTTGGGTCGAGGGAATTTTCAATTTACCTTGTTACATATACACCCGGAATATAGATTCCTGTTAGTAAATAATTTTTACAATCGGATCAGCTGTTACAGAGATTATCTTCTCTACAAACATATATTTTTTTTTATTGTTTCCTTTAGAAATCTTATTAATAGTTAGTAAACATTAAAGCATTTACACACAAAAATATTTTTATGAATCTAGACAGTTTCTTGTTAACGCAATGAACAGTTGACAAATGCAAACTGGACGCAGATTTCATTTTTTTTCTTTGATATATTACGTGTATGCCTGTACACAAGGAGTTTTGGCGGGATCTCGAACTGCCATGTAGCGGTTTTTGGTTTTTATTCATAGATTTGTGTTATTTGACCCTATATTGTATAATAAAGGTGTCATTTTGCGTAATAAAGCTTGGTTATTGTGCACAAGTGAAGTGGATTCGAAATAATAACATGTATCATGAATTCTGAGATGCTACAAAAACTCTCTAGAAAGTTCTAACAAGGGAGCCACCATCTTGTTAGGATTCTGAAATATTCACTAGATAATGGCAGTAATGGTTTTCAAAAAAGAGGACCGGTTGCCAAGTTAGGAAGTGGTTGTATGTATTTAGTCGGTACGTACTCGGTTTAGGTCGGTCGGGGCGCGGCGTCTCGTCGGGCTGTACGTCGTCGTCGGGCGCGTTGTGCCGCCGGCGCCAGTCCGCGTAGCGCCCGCTGCGGTACGAGGCCGGCACGCGCCCGCCGCTCTCCGTGCGTATCATCTTTCTACCGCCCTCCTATATATACACACACACACATTATTATTGAAGTGAAACTTCTTATGCGAATTCCAAGCGTTAAACGTTAAATGTTAAACACATTATCGGTCTCTTCTCTTTGTGTGAGCCAGAGCGAGAGAGCAATATATTATCGGTCTCTCCTCTCTGTGTGAGCCAGAGCGAGAAAGTAAATGTCGGTGTGTATGTATATTGCACACTGTTTAAATAAAATAGAAAATGTTTTTTAAAATGAAGTTTCACTTCTATCGTGTGTGAATAAACACACCTTTTTTATTTTATACTAAGTAGCTGTGCCCGCGGCTCCGTTCGCTTCAATGACGATAGAAGAACGCTACTGCCTTTAAAAATCGTAGTTTCTTTATTGAATGAAGATATCGTGATATTTTTTTATAATCACCCTACAACATGTAAAATCATAATTGAAATTCCGATACAAATGAAACGTGGTCACGGAAGCGATGCCACTGCGATTGAGAAATAAAATAAGAAAGCAAAGGAGTGAGTACTGACCGGGTCGACGTGCACCATTTTCTTCCGTTTCCTGTCCCAGCGCAGCATGGCGCGCTGCGCGCGGACCGCGTCCCCGCTGTCGGCGCCCATCTCCAGCTGCGCGCTCTCAGCGCCCGCGTTGAAGTTCACCGCCATACTTCAATATTTATAACAATAACAATATATCTTCTTCTTTTTATTTATTTGGCAACATGTGTTCATCCGCAATTGATTACTTGACTCATATCAAATTTGGCGCAATAAATAAATATTTACTGTTGGTGTTTGACTTAAAAAACCAATATTTATCGATTTCATATATTAAAAGTGTAAGATGGCTAACGTATTTTCAAGTAAAAATTGTTTTTTTTTTCATTTTTAATTTTTAACTCATAAAACGGTTTTCGTCCATGTTGTGACGTCATAGGACTCTAACTAAATTTCATCTCGGACCTTAAAAATAACGTGCGCGATGAAAGCTGCGAATCTTTTACGCAAACAATACTTGACATTGACACTTCATGTTATAAAATAATCACATTAAACAAACAATAAATAATTTTATTATATTATTTACATTTATTTTCCTTATCTTACGTAGACAGGTAGCTAGGCTAGCTATACGTATCTATGTATTAAAAAAGTTTCAAAGGAAAAGTTCAAAAGGAACAAAATTAACAGATTGCGCCACGTTTAACATGATGACATTTTTATAAAAGTATCAAGCTTTTCACAATGATGAGAACGTTTGAAATAACAAATGTTTGTTTTAACCCGTATGACGTCACAGCAAAGATAATATGGCTAACAGCTTTTTTACCTGTTTACGAAAAGTAAATTTGAATAAAAGTTTTGCGGTTTTGTAGGTCTTAAGAAAATATGTTTTTTTTTCCTCTATAAGGACAAAAAATAATAATTTAAGACGTATTTTAAAAAAGAGTCAAGTAGCCTATTCCGTCGCTACGTGTATAGAATATTTTTAAAATTATTCTTATAATCTTCAAACATAGCTCTCCCTTGTTACGTCTCGGATTAGTTTTGGCAATTATTTCCGAAAAAGATTACTTTTATATCGAATCGAAATGTATAGAATCGATTAAAAAAAATCGATTTCTCAATAATCGATGTATGTATTACAGTGATTCTTAGTTTATGTTGTTTCGTTCTAACGCGCGTATGTTTGTATTTCTTTATTTTCTGAAGCACGGCAATGTGACTTCATTCTAAATGATTATAAGCAAAGTGCAATACAACAAGAGATCCGATGGCGGCGGGCAATCGCTAATATGAATATAAAAACAAACAAATTATAACGAGAAGTTTCTCGATCAAGCGTGTGTTGTCTGAACCGGTGGCGATTTTTTGTGTCTCATGTTTATTTAAACTCTTTGGCTTTTGGACGTCACAAAAATGTGCGTAATATTGTATGCCAATTTTGTAGGCCTGTGCCGTCTCCGGGGACCAAGTTATTAAACTCCATCTATATGATCTATGATGAAGTCACATAAAAAGCTGACTGGCGACTACCTTTTACAAAGAAATTTACAAAATTACTATGTGTTTTTTTTTTTTTTTTTTTTTCGAACTGACTACACTGTTAGCCTGAGGGGCCCTGGAGCCTTTACGGCTTTTACAGCTTTACCGGGCTTGGGGGCGAGCGCTTAGGGCACTCAGCCACGAAAGCTAAGCAACAACATCCGAGGGTGCCAAAGTGGCCGGACCTCGGCTCGGACTGTTGCGCGTATGCAATTAAGTCGCGATCTGACTAATTCCCTATCCGTAATTCGATCTAAACTAACTATACATAAATACATGTTTCTGCCCCCTGGGAGGAGGGAAGGAACATGTGTATGTGTATTTAGTGGTCTGAAATTTTTTGTCTATTCTAACTAGGCAAAAAAAGAAAAAAAAAAGGTCCCTTACAGAACCTATGTACCTATGTGTGTTGTGCATGTGTGTATAATGCAGTGTCATGTATGGCTGTGAAAGCTAGTGATTGTGCAGTCACTTGTATCGCTTTTTTTTTTTTTTTTTTTTTTTTTTTTTTTTCGAACTGACTATACTGTTAGCCTTAGGGGCCCTGGAGCCTTTACGGCTTTTACAGCTTTACCGGGCTTGGGGGCGAGCGCTTAGGGCACTCAGCCACGAAAGCTAAGCAACAACATCCGAGGGTGCCAAAGTGGCCGAACCTCGGCTCGGACTGTTGCGCGTATGCAATTAAGTCGCGATCTGACTAATTCCCTATCCGTAATTCGATCTAAACTAACTATACATATATACATGTTTCTGCCCCCTGGGAGGAGGGAAGGAACATGTGTATGTGTATTTAGTGGTCTGAAATTTTTTGTCTAATCTAACTAGGCAAAAAAAGAAAAAAAAAGGTCCCTTACAGAACCTATGTACCTATGTGTGTTGTGCATGTGTGTATAATGCAGTGTCATGTATGGCTGTGAAAGCTAGTGATTGTAGAGTCACTTGTATCGCGCGAGCGGCTGCTTGACTCAAGGGCTCCATGCCGATGGATCGGACCTAGGCTTGAGTTGCCGCAGAGGAGGGTGGTCGTGGCGGGTGTGCGGGAGCGAAGTTAACCGTACGTCCCCTGCGGAGGGAACGGTGGTTTCGCGGGCGTGGGCGCGAGCACGCATATGTTGCGGGAGCGGACGCGTAGAAATTGTTAGCGTTCTCGATGTCGTCATCGGGATCGACAAAGAGATTTCGCGGACGGCGTTTATAACGTTTGGCAACGGGGATCGAGTTGTCTGGGACGTAGTTCACGGTGGATTTTACGAGCGGGTTGGGATGATTCGAAGCGCTATCGAAGTATCTCCTGGTGAGATATTTCACATAGGCTTCTATCGAGGGAAGCCTCATGTCCCTGTGGAGGTCCATGTTCCTAACGAAGGCTGGAGGGTCAAGCAGGCGACGGAGAAACCGATTTTGGACTCTTTGCATGCGGACAAAGTTATGTTTGGACATATGTGCGAACGCTGCGCAGCTATATGTCAAGATCGGACGGACGCACATCTTGTATAGTGTAAGCTTATGTCTTAAGGACATTTTGCTTACCGAACTGAGCAGGGGTCGCAAGCGGGAAAGGACCCAGACGGCCCTATTCCGGACTATAGTAACGTGTGCGTTGAAGTTAAGCTTCGAGTCGAGGGTGACACCCAGATATTTTGTCTTGGTGGCCCAAGGGATATTACTACCGAATAATGTTAGAGGTCCTACCGTGCGTGGTAGTTTACATGTATGCGGTTCGAACATAATCGCGGCGCTCTTTACCGGATTAATAGCTATTCGCCACGTTCGAAACCACTCCCCGAGAGTGGTTACGGCACGTTGGACTGCGCAGGCAAGATTTTTTCTGTGTCTGTTTGACGCGTATATGACTGTGTCGTCAGCGTAGAGCCCTACCTCGACCCCGGGGGGCTTCGGGAGGTCGCTGACGTACAGATTGAAAGGGCAAGGCGCCAGAATGGAACCTTGCGGGAATTACTATGTGAATTTTTCGTGTTTTATAGGTAGCTAATATGCCAAAAATATTTACCCAGTTTCAGTGTGCTGGTCGCTGGCTTCATGTGGGATGTAATTCTCATCACGCACGTTTTCTCTTTTCTTTCTCTTTGACTGTTGACCGAGGGTTTGTTTGTTTGATTTTTTAATTATATTTTCCTCTAACGTACCACCTTCAGCCTGAAAAATATTATAATACCTAAAACTCTACATACATACTTTGAAATAATAATGTAGGGAGTCTGACAATTTTGAATAGAGACTTTGTCCAAAGGAAATTGGAGACAATGTGCAAAATTTGGATGATACAAGATTTAATAGGTATAATATATATCTACATATATTATACGTTATAACCTACGTCTCTGTTCGTTTGCGTTCTTTTTACGCGAAAACCGTTTATACGATTTACATGTTATTTTTTAAATTCACACCTATGGTATCTGGTTAGGTTATAGGATATATTTTGTTAGATAAAGTTACATATGAAATAAGCAGTGGCGATAATGGTGAATCAATTTAGAAAAAAGACGCTTTTGGGGCGATTAAATGGCTTATGCTCAGTAAACCGTACGACATATCAAATTAATGGACTACATAATTGTAGATCTTAAAAAGTCTTACAAAAAGTCATCGATAGCATATGTTTATTTTCTAAGGATCAACCACAATAAGCATTTTTAAGGCAACACAATTCGCGCGTGCGAGATTGGCATTTCTTCATAGTTTATAGATACCGCATTGTGCCTAATGTATTAAGCATAGTACAATCCAGTAATAACAGTAATCCATCACCGGTCTCCTGTCATGCCGGCCTGCAAGCTTTGACAGCCGGATATACACTGGCTGATCTCAAAACGCGACAAACCGAAAGAAAGTCACTAACTCTGGTTTATCAGCGTGTCACCCCACTTGGTTATTATATACACACCGAGTGTGGAATGCACCAGTTGTCCAGGTGGAATACAAGTCGAGATCCGTCGTCGCTGGTTCTCAAGTGTAGCCACAGGAACACACCTATAGGTGCTTGGGACAGATTTACTCCTCCAGAGTGGGAACCAGTCCGGGGACCATTAGAAAATACCCTGCCACCATGTTATGGTTTCATCACGATATTTTTCCTCACCGAAGCCTAAGGCTCATTGTAGAATTTAAACCCATGTTCATTGGCATGGTGTCCAAATATGTTACCACGGAGCCATCACCGGTTGAAACAAATAAAACTAAAGCAACAATATGCAAGGTTACAATACGTTATTCATTGGACCTTTCAAGATAAGAAACTTTTGCTATATGAATAAAAAAATATTGACCTGTAATTTCTTATTATCGCGTGTTTTCTGCACTGTTTTCCCGTGTGCATGTTTTTTAGCCTTCATCGCTAGATACATAGGTGAATCATTCTTTGCAGATAGTTCTAATATAGTCTGAAAACAAATGACAAATAAAATGTTAACGCCAAACAACATATACATATAATATATTTGTAAACAAACCCCATTGTTTATTCTAACCGAGTAAGATAACAGCTCATACTTTACTGAATATATTACTGTACTGAATAAGCCCAATATTTAATTTATCTCCATATACAAATCCCAGATGTTCAAAATGAATTTGAACCAAAAGTTTGAATGAGCTTGGGTTTTAGCATATACGACATAATAACGACAATGAAATAATTAATGTTGTTGTCCTAGTAGGTGTAAGTACTAACACTAGTTTCTAAGTTGTGTACATACTAAGTACTAAATAAATGTTTTTATTTTATTTATTTTTCTTATCAACACTTTCTACTACGCTGTTATTTAGGTGTTAACAGAAATTTTAAAGAACCTTTCGACATTCATGAATTTGCTATTTTGTATTTGGTACATGATACATATGAAGAAATCATGTATGTAAGTTTTTAATTAAGATATTTGTTACAAAAGTTCTTAAAATATGTAATGAAATAATTAAATTATTTAGTTCAGATTACAAGACATTATTGTTATTTCCATAAAATTTTGCCACCTGTGAAAAAGCGGCGAACAGAGCCAGGTAGATCCCTAGTATTCTATGTTTTTTTTAAGAGACCATGGATAAACAAACTGTAGGATTTACGGGCACATATAATATCAATAAAATAGTACAAAGGATTTACTACCCTATTATCAGAGGCATATGGTAGACAAAATACAAAAGTGGGATTGAACTTTAAGCCAAACAGTGAGTTATTTGATAGGTGTCTCACGAAAGCTAGGATGTCTCGTTTCTAGGACTTCTCATGGAGCATGATCTAAAATGGTAGTATAAAATGCATAAATCACTCACTCCCTTAGGTGTGTAGTTCTTGATCTGCTGGATGAGGTCAACGGCTGCTGCTCCTGCGTCATCCACGAGGAACGGATGCGGCAAAGTCGGTGTTTCTGTCATTTTAGCCCGCTTATTGGCTTCTGCCGATGCTGGCTCTCTCCATTTCACATACTGCTGCCAGCCGCGCGCGCAGGTCCGAGCCGCTTCTTCCTGAAACAATATTTATTTTAGTGAACTATTTTTGTTTATTTTTTTAATTTATTTAGGCGCAATAATATTAAATGCCCAAGGATAAGTTAAGGAAAATTTATACTTGGACAGAGAGAGAGCGAGAGAGAAAAATAAAACCATGCTATAAACAGGTAGAAATATTTAAGTTTTTATATATAACTTGCGACCCGCCCCGGCTTCGCACGGGTGCAATGCTGATACTAAATATACCTACTACAGAATGTCCTTAAACAACGTTTATAGCTTTTTTGTTATTAGACAATACAAACATGTTTTGTTTAGAGGTTACTCTTGTAAGAGCGACATATAATTGACCATGGTATATAGGGCCGGTACCGCTGCACCGCTATGTCCCTGCATTTTAAATCTGTAAAATCTCCAGAAATATTCATTTAAATTACATGCTGTAAAGAGCTATATTAAATGGACTATGTATTTAAGGTACTTCATTGGATAAGGATTAATGCTGTATTGCTTAAAATCACTTCGTAAATAAGCCATTTTTCCCGTAAAATGTAAAGGATAAAAATGGTTATTGTGGGTTATCCATAAGAGATAGACATATACCATCGCGGACTTTTTTGTTGACCTTTTTAAGGTGTATAATATTGTAGTACATTATTTTGATTTATCTCGTGGGGTTCAGCCAGCGTTTGCAATGTAAGCGCAAAAAATGTGTTTATTTACGACATCACATTAGAAACTTCTAAATTTATCAGTGTTTCTCTACAATATTATGCATGTATTATACATATAAACCTTCCTCTTAAATCACTCTATCTATAAAAAAACCCGCTTCAAAATCCGTTGCGTAGTTTTAAAGATTTAAGCATACATAGGGACGGAGACTTTGTTTTATACTATGTAATGATAATATAAAACTAAGGAGGTTATGAGTAATATTTTACAATCTCATCTGATAAGTGACACTAAGCCTAGCTCTCAAGTGAAGCTGCTGGAACACACCTATAGGTGCTTGGCGACAGATAGGTGTGTTCCGGCAGCTGCACTTGAAAGTCAGTCCTGCCACTAGGCTTAGCGTGTTACCATCTTGGACCACATCGTCACTTAACATCAGGTGAGATTGTGGCCACCACGTCAAAACCTATAACGATAAAAAAAGAAACATCCTAATTTGTATAAACAATACTTACAATTTCAGAATAATTCCTCTCCCAAGTCATTACATCTTGATGCCTCAACTCGAGATGTCCCGTGGGCATGGCTCCCCACACTGCACTGGGGCAGGTGACGCCGCGCTCGCTCACCGCACTCGGGGGCACCAGTTCCGCTCCCAGGAACAGCTGCAGGTCGAGCAAGTGCGCGACATCCTCGGCTGCGATCAGTGAGAACGCTCGGCCAGCTCGGCCGGCGCGTGCGCTGCGACCTAAACGTTTATAAAATTATGATAAATCAAAACTATGCTTTATGTGGCTATGGTGAAATTCACGTCACAGTCATTGGCACTAGAAACTAGTTATTCTTCTTCTTTACTTCCCAACTTGGCAACCGGTCCTCTTTATTGAAGACCATTACTGCCATTATCGAGTGAATACAGTTTCCAGTATTATGACGATTTCAGGATCCTAACAAGATGGTGGCTCCCTTATTAGGACTTTCTAGGGAGTTTTACACTTCTACAACAAACACAAACTCAACCACATTTAAATATTCAGCATGTCACTGGATAAAAAAACATACAAATTAGGCTCTATTAATGCATTTATGTAAGTTGGATTCTTCTGTCAGTTTGGAAAAGAGCCTACTGAGAAGAACTGAGAAGGATTGTTTTTTGCCCATATATATTACCAACCACTTGATTCAAATTGGAGACGTAAATCTGAATGGATAGTTTTTGGGCGACAGACATAGGTGAAGGCTATGACGTATACTTAGTGTCATTTTATATGGGTTTTAATACATAAGAAACTTACCAACTCTATGTACAAAAAGTTTGGGTTTTGCAGGAAAATTATAATTGATGACTGTGTCGAGAGCTGGTAGATCCAAACCTCTTGCAGCTACGTCAGTCACTATTAGAACTGATACTTTCTTGTTTGTGAAGCGTCCTAACGCTATTTTACGAGCTGAAGGGTCCAGCCCAGAATATGCATATGTTGATGTAATTCCAGCTTGTTGGAGTATCTAAAAAAATTATATAAATATTACCCACCTGTTAACAATTAGCAGAAATGGGACAATTTAAATAAAAAAGGACAAAATGCCACAAGTTGAAAAACCAATATTATAATATAATATTAATATATTTTAATATATTATTATTAATATTAATATATATTTACAAAAACGTTGCTTTAAAAATGCTAAATTTTCTGTTTCTTTCACTCGTATAAGGTGTCACAATAATTCTAACTAATAAAAGAAATTCAATTCTACAATAACGAATTGGATTAAGAAATTTTGAGTATAAGGTTATTGGTGAAAACTTTATCTAAATCAATTTGGTAGAAATAAATATTAAATGAAATGAACATGCATTCAGAAATACTGACAAAAAAGAAGCAGCATTAGAAGAATAATGTATAAGTCATAGGGTCAAAATGAATAAGAATGGTATGTTCCTATGGTGTTAAGGCATTTATTAATGCTTGAATGACTAACACCTTCAAGTTAAAGGTTTTCGAACACATATCAGTGTATTTCGACAGCTGAACATCAGAGCCAGATTCATCTTGTAGGCTAATCATTATTTGGTGAGATTATGGTTAAACACTAACTAAAATATAATAATAAAATGGATTTTACTTAGAGATTTACTTACTAAATTCAAATATTCTACATGATGTTTTGTTGCTGCAAAAACAACAGCTTGGGGTGTAGTTGGTGTCAACACTTTATCTAGCAGTAACAATAAAGCTGCAGTCTTCAATTCTGCTCTGACCGATATCCATCCTAACCATAATGTTGATGGCAGCTTCCAATCAACATCCAGTCTTATCAACATAGGGTCTGAGAGACCGGCTCGAGCAAACTCCACTAGCATCTTAGGTAAAGTTGCTGAGAAGAGCAATGTTTGGCGACCGGATGGTAATCTGGCGACAATCTCCCGAAGTTGTTCGCCAAACCCAAGTTCGAATAGACGATCAGCTTCATCAAACACAACTACTTCTGCAAGAAAATTTCTTTAAATTAGTAATTTAGAAATGAGTACAATCAGTAAATTTTTTGCTGGGTGGGGTAGGACATAACAATGCCACCATACACAAGGTGTAACACCCACCATAGTGACACGCTTAGACATACTGCGTTCTGAGAGCGACCAGTGTATAACCAGTAATCAAGCTGGGTGGTAGGGATTTGTGCCCGACTGGATCCCACAATCACTTACACATTTTTACTAAACTATATATATATTAACTTAACTATACTAAATCATAATTTTTTACCACAATCAATTCCCGTGTGGTAAAGCGCCTGTTGCATTCACTCTCTTTTCGTTTATTGTGATTCAGAATTAGCCTGTATATATCCAGTCAAAGGGCGGAATGACAATGAAGAACGGCAAAGGATTTCTGATCACTAGATGGTTGTTGTTGGTAAGAGGCATTACAAGGTAAACGACCAAGTTTAAATTTAGAAAAAAAGATTTTCAGATGAAGCTATGCTGTATCTACAATGACTATTCAATTCTAAACAAAACAGATTCATACTTATATTGTCAAGTTTTAAATTCATTTCAATACAGATGTGAAGAAATCTTCCTGGTGTAGCAACAACAATATCAGGTGCTTTGCCAGACATCACACTGAACTGTTGTTCAATTGACTCCCCTCCGAGGATTGCTGCTGATGATAATCCCGTGAATTTCCCCAACTCTCTCACAAATCTCAAAGTCTGTAAAGAAACATGTATAAGTATAAATTACTGAAATCTCTGCAAAGATTTGCTGTAAATTAAATAAAAATTGTTTTATTACATACTATCTGTACTCGTGGCTCCGCTTGTGTGAACTACTAAAAAGCTTTTTCTTTTTTGCACAGAACCCTAATTATTTTTCTAAAATAAAAGTAATCTAAGTTATTCCAACATTAGCTTTCTGCCAGTGAAAGTCCCGTCCAAATCTGTCTAATCATCTTAGATATTACGCAGAACAAACAGACAGATAAATAAGAATTTTAAAATTTTGTTTTTTATTATATATATATATATATCATCAACAATCTTTACATATACAATATCTACATATTTTTTGTGTCCACTGTCATTTTTACAATTATTATATATCATTCTGCTAAATTACTATAAAAACAAAATTATATGGAGTAATTTACAATATAAAAAAAGTGAATAACTTATTTATGCATGTTAGAAGGTATACTTCTGTGAATAGACTATCTTCACCTACTCATAGAGAGCAACTTCATAATAGATTTTTTATAACATGTGCAGACACATCATAGTAATTTGCTCTTATTATTTTTTCTAATGAGCTTAAAGAAGTCTAACTTCAAAACTTACCTGTAAAGCCAATTCTCTGGTAGGTGACAAAATTAATGCCCTGAAATTTTTGCCCGGCTGAGGTTTACTGTTTGGTACAAGAAGTTTCTCCAGAATGGGTAAGACAAAACTAGCTGTTTTGCCTGACCCTGTCCGTGCCATAGCCACAACATCTTTGCCATTCAATGCTAATGGTATTGTCTGCAAAATTATATTAATTGTGTATATCATTGAATTTAAATTCAAAATAATATAGTTGTTTATACAGCATTTTTCTTTTTGGTGGCTGCTAAATAAAATTTACAAATGTATAAAAATGTTTTACATAATATCAAGAATTTTATTCTTTTAATCCTCTACAGGAATAAATATACAACAAACAAGCATTGAAGCAAAATTTTATTTGAACGTGTAGGTTATGTATATATTATGTTAAAAAAATACCTTTCTTTGTATAGGTGTTGGCTGTTTGTATCCACGTTTTGTGACTCCTTTGAGCACAGGAAAACTCAACCCCATCGACTGAAAACCACCAGACACCTTCTTTTTCTTTTTATTGTTCTGCTTTTCGTCTTGTGAGATTTCTTCTGCGGAAGCATCGAAACCTGGGAGACTGTCTCCCAGGTCTTTTGGTTTTAACATTTTTAAGTTATTTTGCGACTTCACTTTTGTTTTAAAACATGTTTGTACATATTCGTTCACGTTTATAATAACCTCTCTTACAGTTTCTCTCAGGGAATAGTGAAATAGTGGGAGAATAATCCTGGTACGGATGTTGTAAAGAGTTGGTATTTGAATAAAAACTGGTACCCTCAAGCAAATCGCAAATATAAGCGGTCTAGTAATGTCATTCGACGCTTGAAGGACCTCTTTTTGCTTTTTGGTGCACAACGCCAGAATCTTTATTCCGCCTTCCGCCCCGTACGACGTCTTTTTTATTTTTTTGGTCTTTAGTGTACAAAACACCAGGATCTTTGATAACGGTTACCTAGTACATGCTAAAAACCCTGAAACCTGGTGCTTGTACCAGAAACTTGGTAGGTCTACATCCCTGGTCTCTGTTGACATATTTGACATACAATTTATTACGCACTCTGTGGACTAGTGTCATTAAACATCAATTAACAATCAATTAATCGGTTGCCAATCGCACTATTAAATATAAGTGAAACATTTGATAGTACAAATTTGCTATTATTTTAAAACGAAGGTATATAATATGGGGTTTTAATTAACTTTTTATGTGAAACTTCTTAAGCGGCGATTTGATAATAAGACGAGAATTGAGAGTGAAATTTCAAGGACGCGTCACTAGTTTACGCACTTTTTGTTATAGAAGAGAGAAGAAAGATACAACGTAGAGATCAAGAAGAAAGGTAACATTGTACATCTAATACACAGAATAGGCTATCAGGCTCTCCGTTTTTAAAAAGATTCATATTAAGAGTTATTCAAACTATCGATTTTTAATCAATGCTATGTGGATAGATTATTCAATAAATTCAATAGATAGCAAAGCGTATCGATAACATTGATAACCTTGATAACCTTGATGTGTTTAAAATCACATAATTTAAACAATGAATAATAATTCTTAAATATTATTATTTTAAAATAATTTAATCTAAGATAAAAGGTAGAAATTTATCGCAACAATAAAGGGTTATCAAGTTCTATCGATAAGAAAAACTGATAGCCAAATTATTCAAAATGTAAACATATATTAATCTACCTAGGCAGTTTTAGTTCGGAATATTACCTAGGATTTTTTAAACTATATTGAACACTAGCTAGCCCAGCAGATTTTGTTCAACATCTTTCCAGTAGCTAATGACTAATATCTAAAACCATTGTCTGGATAAAATAAGTATATTATTACAATCGGTAACGTCGTTCAGAAGTTAAAGAATCACTAACAGGCACGCAAGATTTTTATATCCTTATGTTTTTTTATGGTACTTATGCAAGCATGCAGTACACTGGATGCTAAATAGTAATTGAAGTTTTTATTATGGCTTCTGCCTATAAATACCTAGGTATATAGATCCAACTCCAAAACAGAGCCATGTAGCGAGTCATAATAGATTTATGTATCCTCTTGAGGACAAAATTGGAACGGCTCATGTGGAAGTACGCGTTCGTACGAACTGCTGCTTTGCGTCAGAAATAGGTGTGGCGCGGAGTTCCCACAGTATTTTATACTTGTTTTTTTTTGTATACAAGCTGTTTACTGATAAGTTATTTAACTAGTAAACGAAATATTTTTCTACACTGTATAATGCAGGTTTTTAATAAATATAAATGCAAATTAACCTAATTATTTTTACTAAGTTTCTTCAACTATCTGTACCCATAACTGTTCCTGTAACTAAAAAGGCTAACTGCCAGTGAAAGTCCTGTCAAGATCGGTCCAATCGAGATTACCCGGAACAAACAGATAAAGACAGACAAAAACTAAGAAAAATGTTTTTGAAGTAAAACTTTATTAGGCGTGACTAGGAGGTAACTGGACGACAATGCAACGGAAGTCCGTTACGGCAATATATACAACGGAATTCCGTTACGGCAATATAGCGTCATGTTGAAGTAAAACTTCTTTAGGCGCGATTGGGAGGTAACTGGACGACAATGCAACGTGAGTCCGGTGGTGGTAACCGTCGGGATGATGGAGACCGTCGGGTGGTGGTGAACGTCGGGATGATGGTGGCCGTCGGGATAATGGTGACCATTTAAGTTTTACTTCAATCGCGTGTAACGGTATACTGTATACGTATAACGTGTACCGTGTACCTATACTTTCATATGCATTTAGAAAAACCTGTTAATTTGACATTACAAACAGACATTTAAATTTTATTTTATGTATAGATATGCATGCATGAATGGTGCCTATCTACCATGCAAAGTTTTTTTTAAATATTTCCTACTTTATCATTAATGAATCTATATTAAATTTTACACCTATAACTTACCTGCGTAGATGAAGAGTTAATTTCCTTGGTTCCGGTTGACGGTAAGAAAAAAACTGTTTACAAGCTAAGGTAAAACGTCAATGTTTACAAGTCTGATTTCTCGAATAAGGTGTGTCACATGAATCATTTATGTTTTGGTTTTTAATATACCTAGAAGTGCTTGGTTTTATATTTTTTATGAATTATAAAATTGGAAACTTAGATAAATAATGAGCCCATTAATTAATCTATGATTGGAATTAATTAAATAATATTACGTTTGCAAAATCAAACGTCAATGAACTTTTGACCGGTTTGAGGTGCGTCCGTCATAAATACACTAATCATACCATAACGGGTCAAATGACCCATTTTTAACTTTTGTATTGATAATGCACGTATTATCTTATTACTTCTCCAAATTTAACTTTATGACTTTTTCTGACTAATTAAATCTACTGTTCTTATACTATTTTTATATTTTTTTGTTTTGTTTATGTTGAGTAATACCTAGCGTATACCGTTATCTACCACATCGGGTCATTTGACCCTGAGAACATTTTTTTGTTTTATAAGCTTATCAATACATATTGCTTATCTTATTGTAGTCGGTAAACTGCACATTTCTGCAAAGACTGTTACGTAAAGTAGTTCAATCAAAATAGCTGAGAATAATTTCAAGAAAATATCAAAATTTTAGATTGAAAGTAGATTTTTGTATAAAAAAAGGTATCAAAAAAGGAAAGTTTGGTAAATAGTTTATATTTTATTTTGATAGCTTTATTTAGTGATACAGGTAACTCTTTACCCATAAAATATCGAAACGAACGAGACAGTCCAAGTTCTTAGAAGATATAAATGATATTGGAGAAGAGTTTTCGGAAATCGGTGAAGATGAATTTTCTGAAAACGAAGATATATTACAAGATAGATAGACAAGAAGATAGGTTACAAATGAAAATGAGTTTGAATCTACAGATACTGACAATAAAAAGGAAAATATTGTGAATATCGGTTGTGGACGAAAAAGAACAAGATTACTCTCAAGTTCTGAAGAAAGTGAAGTAGAAATGAATGAACAACATGTTGCGAATGATGGATCTGTTTGGGAAGAAATGCAAGTAGGTGGCACACCTAGAAGACCACCACTTCTTATACAAGCAAACCACAGTAGATAATATCTCGAGACAAGATTTTTTACTCAAGCTAGCAGTAGAACTTGCCGACGATTTTCGAGAAGCCCGTGAACAACCAAAAGAAAAAACAAATACGAAACGATCATTGCCTAAATCTATTACAGATGCTAATCAACGTAAGAGGTGTCAAATAGGATACTGTAAAGAAAATAAAACCAACAAAATTTGCTCTAAATGTGAAAAATTTGTTTGCGGAAAATATACGATGGACACACTTATATGTAAAAAAATGCGGTGAATAAGAACAATTCTTATTTTTTGCGTTTCTAATAGTTATTGTCAATATACTATTTCGTATAATTATAGTATATTTATATTTTTATTTCCTTTCTAACATCCATATTTCATACATAATGTTAGGAAACATAAATTTCGGGTCATTTGACCCGCTATGGTAGACTAGGTATGTATTAAGTGTTGGTATGATTAGTGTAGTAAAAAGTATTAGTAGGTAATTTAGAATCGAGAATGCTGGAAGTGTTTCAAGTTGTCGCAAATGAATAGATGAATAATGTGTGTACCTAACTGTCATGTTGGGTTTGATGTTTAGTGAAGGATATAAATATGTCAGAGAATCGTGTCTATGATTATTTAAAAAGAAATCGTGTCTCATTGTAACGAGATAACAGATCATGACTGGTATTCAAAAGTACGGCGTATCATCATTATCATTACATAGTATAAAACAAAGTCGCTATAATCTGTCCGTCCCTATGTATGCTTAAATCTTTAAAACTACGTAACGGATTTTGAAGCGGTTTTTTGGAGTAGATAGAGTGATTCAAGAGAAAGCTTTATCTGTATAATACATACATAATATTGTAGAGAAACACTGGTAAATTTAGAGGTTTCTAAGTGATGTCGTAAATAAACACATTTTTTGCGCTTACATTGCAAACGCTGGCTGAACCCCACGAGATAAATCAAAATAATGTATGTCAGTATTGTACACCTTAAAAAGGTCAACAAAAAAGTCCGCGATGGTATATGTGTATCTTTTAAGGATAACCCACAATAATCATTTTTTATCCTTCACATTTTACGGGAAAAAATGGCTTATTTACGAAGTGATTTTAAGCAATACATCATTAATCCTTATCCAATTAAGTACCTTAAATACATTGTCCATTTAATATAGATCAATATAGCCCTTTACAGCATGTAATTTAAATGAATATTCCCGAAGATATTACAGATTTAAAATGTAGGGAAGTGCGGCGGTACCGGCCCTATATACCATGGTCAATTATATGTCGCTCTTTCAAGAGTAACCTCTAAACAAAACATGTTTGTATTATCTAATGACAAAAAAGCTGTAAATGTTGTTTATAAGGACATTCTGTGGTAGGTAGGTACATATAGTATCAACATTGCACCCGTGCGAAGCCGGGGCGGGTCGCTAGTATAAAATAAAATGGAAAGAAAGTAGAGATGACGCCGCGCGCTCGCAACAGGTGTGCTCTGTGATCCATGCAACCACATAAGCAGACAACGATGGGCTTGAAGGATGGTTCTAGCTCGAGCCCTCGTATCTTGAAGACCTCCATTAATATCGGATCATAAGATTGCTCGAGACCACCTACTAAGTAGGAACCCGAAGAGACGTTTATTCTTGCTGGAACTTGTCGGATCGTGAGGACGTTCAAGATCAATTACTAGGTCACCTACGGGTAGCGATAACATCAGATATGCGTGGCATGGGGTGGCTGTAGGGGAGGTTGGAGGCCACTGGGGGCAACCCCAAATAAAACAGACGTCAATCTCACTTGGATTGTCAGAACGTGTACATCTCTACAATGCTTGCACTTAATCCTGATTACGCCCACAATATTTATGATTCCATAATGAAGAAAGATCTTACAAATATTTTATTATTGGAACCAACTTTATGTATAGTTATGTACATATCAAAATAGTTCTAATCTTTTTTTGTTTAAGTTTTTTTGTTTGACAGTTAAACACGCTAATCTCTGGAACTACCAGTCGGATTCAAAAATTCGAACAATTATTTTTGTGTATGATAGCCAGATTTACTTGGAATATTATAGGCTATCTAGCATTAAGCTACACCTCTGAGCTAGCCTTAAATATTTATTTTTGTTAATAAGTCGGAAGTGATAGCGCTTAATTAATTAATGGATTAATATCTGCTTTATCCACGTGCGCTGGCGTGACGGTTAGTGATACGTAAATACAATGTTCTACAAAAATATTTCACCTTAGTACATCTAAAAAAGTTTCGCGCTACTATTTGCGCGATATTATTTCTCTTATACATAAGCCACAATAAGGTATTTTGTGACAAAGTTTTATTGAAAATTGAAAAGTGTTTTATAAGCATTATTATTAGGCATGGCATATTAATCCTTACGAAGGAATGTTACTTCATCATCAAGACAATTTTATATAGATTAACTTTATAGCATGTTATTTGGGCGAATAGTTTGTGGGATAATGTAAAATTAATATAATTCAACACTCGGCTCGGGTCTATATGTGTAGTGACGCGAACGAGACGTGTGAGTTGTGACACATCGCCGCCGCTATATATTTGCTACTTTTGCTACTATAGTCTACTAGCTGTAACCGCGGCTCTGCTCGTGTGGATTACTATAAATGTTTTTTTTTTTGTGGGGAACATTCATAAAAGTAGCATAAGTTATGCCTTATAACATCAGCTATATGCCAGTGAAAGTCCCGTCAAAATCAGTCCAACCGACAGACAGTCAAAATTTATTGTAGGTATCGTGTATACTTTCATACGTATTTAGTAAAAACCCTTTATTTTCATATTACAAACAGACACTTAAATTTTATTATATGTATAGAAGATATTGAAGTAGGTATTATAAATCATCAAACAGCGATTTCTTTTTACGAGGGTGAAACCTCGGGTCACAGCTAGTAATCTATATAAATAAAGTAATTGAGATTTACCGTTGTGCAAACTACTGAATAGATTTTGACCTTTTCCTTTTGTTCGAGACTTAGAGAAAATATCACGTTATCTTCATTTAATAAAAAGTTACACTAGTCTACAAAGTTTGATATTCAAAAGTATTCTTCAGGTCAAGTAGCTTTTTATTAATTTCCATGTGATGAATACAAAACTAATTATTATATTTCAAAATTAGTTTCCGTTTAAGCACAAAAAATTCAAAGCTTTTTGAAAAAATTAACAGGTATACTGTTCTTTTATTCATTAGAAGAAATGCATAAACATTAGGCAATGAAATATATAATTTGATTTATTTACTTTTAAAACTTAGTAATTCAGAACAGAGCATTTAAACACAAGATTATTTTAACTTTTGATGCTGAACTAACTACGTAAATATCAATATTATCACGTTGTAATAAGGGTAGAATCATTAACTTCGGAATAGACCAGGAATCTTGGAGACTTAAACTAATAAATGAATTTTACTTGTCAACTCGTATTCAGCAGGGGTAGACAAGTAAAATTTAGTTAAAATGAATTCGAATACTTTTCCACTATAGACCAGTAACTATAATAATGATTAAACTTTTAAGAAACTACTATCTTTACCGACCCCGATGACGATATCGAGAAAACAAACGAGTTCAAAACGCTCATCTTTATGTAAACCGTGCGGCTTGTGCCCACGCCTTCTAAATCACCGTTTCCTCCGCATGGGACGACCGGTTAACTTCGCTTCCACACACCTGCCACGACCACCTTCCCCTGCGGCAAAACAAGCCTAGGTCCGTTCCTCTGGCATAGAGCCCTTGAGTCAAGCAGCCGCTCGTGCGATACAGTGACACTATATTCATTAGCTTCCAACATACAATCATTTCACCGCATTTAACATACGTGAACACCACTCAGGTACACAGGTTCTGTAAGGGACCTTTTTTGCTTTTTTTTGGCTAGTTAGTGTAGACAAAATTTGATAGATCACTAAATACACATGTTCCTTCTCTCCTCCTAGAGGAAAGAGAAAAATGTATATATGTATAGTTAGTTTAGACCGAATTACGGATAGGAGTTAGTCAGATCGCGATTTATTTGCAATCGCGGCAACAGTCCAAGCCGAGGTTCGGCCACTTTGGCACCCTTAGAACTTATAAACAATAAAAAATAAAATAAACTACGATTTTTATAAGCACTACGCGTTCAGCGATGTATACAAAATATATTGTTATTATAATAAACACCGTAGACGGAGTCGCGGGTCTCCAGCTTGTTACAAAATATTGCAAAGAGGTAAAGTTGATGAATATGTCTGCAGGAGGTAATCTTTAGAACTACTGAACCGATTTTTAAATTTCTTTAACGAACAGTAAGCACGTTCCAGCTGATTGTCATATGCTAGGTAATATTTTGTAATGAACGCTTACGAAGTCACGGGCAGTCGGTAGTATAGATATAATTTGGAAATAACAGTGTCAATAATACTGTTCGATAAGAATTGTATAAGTTAAGAGGCTACTCGACTAACATATAAAAATCGTTAAATGCAGGTTAGTCAATTAAAGTATTGCCACCGTCGATGTAGTACCTAAACTAATTACATCTAGTAATACGCTGTAAGCATATAAATAGTGTGTAGTTAGTTCTATGAATATCAGTATGTAATTAGGTAGGTATTTAGTCAGGAGTATAATTCTAGCTGTTTGTTTGTGTTCAAATCAAGACTTGTAGTAAAATGCCATTTACATATTTACAAAGCAATGATAGAAGGAACGTTAATTAATTTTCCGTATTACGGAGTATAATTTGATATCGTGTTATGTAAATTTCGAATAATTACATTTACGTCACTGCACCATCGTATTACAATCATATTGTTTATTGACGCTTTTAAAAATTGGTATTACGTAAGACAATACTGGAAGGACAATATCTTGTAAAATTATATTTTATAACTGTGAAAGATATCGGCATAGTAAAACTATGGGTGCCAAAACGACTCAGTGGTATAGTGAAAAGGCTCTCCGTTGAACCACATAACCTAAAATCCTACAATAAGTCTAAGGTTTCATAAAGGAAATTGTGATGAAATGAGAGCTTTTTTAAATGATCGCTTAGCTTGCTACCACATTTCTTTTGAAAATCAGGTGCATATTATCTAGCATTATCAGGATCATGTTAAACGTTATTGCGGTTTAAACGAAAAAGAGATATCTTCATCCTAGAATCTTATATCAATTAAATATCTTTTACGAATCTTTAGTTTAGGTAAGAAAGGTCCGATTGGTCCGATTGGTGGAATACCTCCAGGGGTTCATGGTCGGTAACACGCTTGTAATATTTTTGGTATTACAAGCGTCCATAGACTATAGTAGCCGCTTACTATCAAGCGGATCGTATGCTTGTTTAACCCCTTAGTTGTATAAAAAAGCTTAACTGACTCAATCGACTAATCAATTAAAGCAATTTCGGTAAAACAAATATCCGCGTTACACATATAGATTATACGATTGGATAATATCCGCAGGCGAAATCCCTTCGACTGACCACATATATATTTATGACATACTAATTCAGTAGACGGATTGGAGCCCTTACCGCGAAGATGTCATTTATGAAGCCGACAGATAGTAGATATTGAGTAATCTTATATTATTTATCTTAAATATTATATTAGTTTTTTTTAAATTGCTCCTTCGCAAAGGAACTTTTTCAAGGATCTGCTTAAACTGAGGCGTAAACAGAGTTTCCCTAAATAAACTGTTTACATACGCAAAGTCGAGTTCACATCCGTGTTTGCTTTCGCCAAAACTGCTGACTAACAAAAGGGTCTTGGCTTACATCGCTAACAAATTGAAGGTAACGGGAATCTTCCATCGAATGTTTTACGAATTTTGGAAAAACCGGATTCTCACCTTGTGGAGATACATCGTCAATATAAATGTCGAGCTATTTCTAAGAAAATAATAAAAGTAAACTAGTCGTTGACGCAAACGACAACTTCGGCGACATTGAGACCACGTAAGTGTGAAAAGTTTCTCATACAGATATGTATTTAGGTACTATGATTTCATATGATAACACATAGGCTTGCTATAATAGATATTATTAGATTTATTTATAAAAAATCTCAAAACAGCTTCATCTGTCATTGTGGCTTGCTTTAATTAATGCCTATCGTTTTATGATCAGCCGGGCCCGGAGTATCTATGTATGAAGTTATTTGAATTTATTATTTTAGTTATTTGAATATGAAGGTATTTAAAGTTATTTGATAAGAGGTATCTTTCGATGTGGTAGTTTTTTATTGTAATAACGCAATGTTAAGGCACTGTGCCTGATGGAAAGCACCATACAATCCAAAAACAACGGCGATCACTGAGAGATCGGCATTCCATCGCCGGCCGTCGTATTTCGGCAATTGAACAAACTGGGTGATCCCGAAACGCGACAAGTTAAGAGAGAGTCATTGTGACTGGTTTATCACTGTACATGGTGGTCGCGATTCAATCCGGTACAGGTGCCTTGATTTCTTGCCTGCCCAACTTGATTACTGGATATACACCGGTTGATCCCCCGATACGCCTATCACATTAATTGCATCTTTAACTTGAATTACCGTGTGTGATATTTTTGTCGAACTTGTTTAAAAACCTCTAAGCGCTTTAACAAGTTACGTCAATTGCATCGTTACTTAATGTCATGGAATGAGAACCTGGAATAGTTTTCAAGTACGAAGTCAGACATTTCGTTTTGTATGCTAGTAACTTTATTTAATTAGGTGTTTCCGCTAGAGCGGAATACACGTACGAGAGAAATTGTAAGATTATATTCGAAATATATTAAAATTTTTAGTCAATTCCCCGTTGAGTTTTTTAAACGGACTTTAGACGACAGCGTCAAATGTTCTCGAGAAAGCTTATTCCACAGAGTTCACTATTAAAAAAATGTATATATTGAGTTAACATTTAAATTAAAATCAAAAATACTTTATTCACTTTAGGCCTGAAGAAGGTACACTTACAATCATTAAAAGTCTACTGCCGGTTTGGAAAACTTCCCAGTCAATTAGAAGACCTGGTAAAAAACTCGGTCAGGCTTATCAAAAAAATAATATTATTTTATAGAACGTATAGAGGTGGAGTAATTTCTAGACATCACCATGATTCACGTAATAATCCACACTATAATAAACCTTTTACGGTAAAACCTACTTCACATAAAGTAGTTCTCGGCATGACAGTGGCGACCGTCGATGGCTTTCGATCTCTCAGTGGTCGCCGATGTGTTTGGATTGCACTGTGCTTAACATAAAGGACAGTACAGTCCATGTGCCGAAATTCCATAAAAAAAACCTGATGATTAAATTATTTTTCGGCAAATCGGTATTGGGCTTAGGGATCTTATTATAAAACCTGACACTATTAACTAAAAAACCTTTTATTATTCCAAATCTGAAACACAGGATTTATCTGGAATTTTTATTTGATCACTTTTTATTCTGATGTTCCTGCTACACCTGAGTTAATATTAATGTTAACGCCTGAGTCGAAGTACGCCATAATTAATGCGTTAAAAATAACGCGTTAAACGAGTGGCTACATCTGGGTCCAGAGCTAATTCTTAATTAGTTAGTGCGTTAACCGCGTTCAATAACTTTTCATATTTATTGAAGTAGATACGGTGGTACCACATTAAGGATTCCTTTTTTCTTTTAAATTCTCCCTACGTTACTCGAAATGATAAATCCTGTACGATACGTCGCCCTTCATCACTTTGTGCTTAGCGATATTTATGACATTGTAGTCGGGGATCCCTTAAGCTTGGTACTATTTGAAATAGTTTTATAAATTCCATTACTTTTTTATTTGACCACTCGATTGTCACTAGTTACGTAAACAGTGTTACCTACCAAAAATCTATACGCGGCTCGTGCAACGCACATAATGAAACGGCGTTAATGTAGCAAACTCAACTTAATGTGATATACAACACACTAAAACCCTTTGATGTGTCGAAAAAACCGTCACCCGAGTTATCGTTTAACGTCTAACGTCACTAACAATGCTATATCAATTAATGTGTTAAATGTTGGCCAAATCTGTGTAATGTCTTAATTATCGCGTTAATAAATGCGTTATGGCACAAGTGTAGCAGGAGCATGAAAGACTATATCTATACTAAACTATACTATTATCTATATATATATATAAAAGCGAAATACCACTCATCACGAAATCTCCCAAGCTATAGGTCTGACTTAATTGAAATTTAGCATAGTTACTCCTTTCACGATGTAGACGACTAAGAAAGGATTTTGGGAGATTCAACCTCTAAGGGTGTAAAATTTGTATGGGGTGGGTGAAAAAAAAAGACGGTTTTCTGTATTTTTTTTACTTAGACTCTATAATTAAAATAATGAAACACGCGTATCAATATTTATCAAATTTCATCAGTAAAGGGTGTATAAATAGGAGTTGAAAGTTTGTTTGGTGAGAATAATTTTTATTTAACTATTTAAATATAACTCAAAAATGTCTTCACCGATTATTATGGAATTTTGTATATAGGTGAAGCTAAAGTCACTGGTCAATTGATATGCTATAAGAATTTTCAATATTATTTACAGAAAAAGTATAAAAATAATTTCTTAAAAAAATTTATTATTTGTTATTCGATATTGATGAAATTTTGTATGCAGGAAGTATAATACATTTCATGATTGTTAGGTTATAAGATATGACAACAAAAAAAATTGTAGGGTTAATAGAAAAACAATTGTTTTTTTTTTATCTCAAACGATTTTTATGTAATTTGCACACGGGAAGTTTTTTTTGTCGTTATAGGTTTGGCGTAGTGGCCACAATCTCACCTGATGTTAAGTGACGATATGGCCCAAGATGATAACACGCTAAATCTAGTGGAAGACTGGCTCTCAAGTGCAGCTGCCGGAACACACCTATTGGTGCTTGGCAACAGATTTTCAACTTGAGTGTGGTAGCTAACCAGACGGGCATTAGAAAATGCCCTACCACCATGCTGTGGTTTTCTCACGATGTTTTCCTTCACCGAAGGCTCAGGCTCATTGCAGGGATTCGAACTCACGTCAATCGATGCGAAGTCGTACACGCTACCACTGAGCCATCATTGTTTTAACGTCAAGCAATCTCGTAAGCTGTAGGCAAGTACGGAAAGTGGAACAACGATAGGGCTTCACCGGTGTCGTCGAGAGTTTGTCGAATAAATTTAACAGGGTTGTAAACGTGGGGCACAGCTAGTTCGCCTATATCAAACAGAAGTGTTATTTCAGTTTATTTAACCTTACACGTAAATGATCTACAGGAAGTCAAATGTTAATATGTTTGAAGTCTAATGCTAAATATCCATTTGCGGTTTTTATAAGAATCTAATTAATATGTATGAGATTCTAACATAACATTATATTTAACAAAAATATCACATACTTACAAACTTACAAACAAATAATAAAATTTCCATTTGCTTTTTTACAAGGGGAAACCCATTCTTGTTTATATTTTTTTAGGATTAGCATTTGGCCACAACCCCACCTGATGTTAAGTGATGATGTCGCCCAAGATGATAACATGCTAACCTTAGTGGTGAGGATGGTAGCTAGCCAGGTGGGCATCAGGCAATACTCTATCATCACACGATGGTTTCTTTCGCCGAAAGTTCAGGCTCATTATAGAGATTCGAACTCACGTCAATCGACGCGGTGTTAGTACATGCTAGTACTGAGCTATTAATGTTTCGAATGCATCATGTATACCCTCTCTCGCCGTTCAGTTCAGGAGGGTTATGTGAGACTCCTGCTCACCAAAACCCCACAGTAGCCTTGACTTTCGATTTGGTTTAACAGAAAGCTCTCGTATTTGTAGTCAAACCTCGACAAGGTCGGTCCTACCCCCGTGGACAGTTTGCAGTCTGAGTAACGGCTTACTTGGATGAGCCTTCGGAGCATCCCACGGGCATCGTACATATTATACCCTTAAGATGTATGTTGCTATACCTATTATCCAAATTCATGTCCCATCATTGTCATCGCCTGTCGGGCAAGCCCAGACAATCTTCGTCCGCATATTCTAATCCCGAGCTACCATTCTCAGTCCCATTATAGTTAGTCGCGTCCAGACCGTTGAAAAGGCTATTAGGATTAATCCTAAGTTCTAAGTTCCTGAGTTCAAATTCTATTTTACCATTTTATAAATATACTAGCTGGCCGGCAGATGTTGTTTACGGATGAGCTCAATCGGTCAAGTCGTTCAGAAGTTAAAGAATCACTAACAAACGGCCTACGTGAATATGGCATCAGACTTTGAAAAAAATATATTTTATGACGCCATTTCAAAGTACTTTGTTTGTACAGCTTTAATTTTCGTTTGTACCTCAAACTGAAAAAAAGTTATAGCATTTTCAAAAATTGATCCGCACCCCGCTTTAAGATATCAAACGCATCTCTAACGGACTTGTATTCCTGATCGTTGTACACGTTTGTACCACTTATATTCTATGTTTATCTTCAAACAAGAAAAAATTACAGGATTATTAAAATTTGAAAAATTGTAACTATCTTAATACAACATATCGAAGTTCTGTAATCTAGGTTCGTCGTGCAATCGTTTGTACCCTCAGAATAATACCTAATAAGGAAAGAAAATAACGGTACTTTAAACTTTCACCAATTTTTAAGATTTATTAATTGAAGGTTCACAATTTCGCACAAACAAGTTCACGTTGATTAATAGACAACGTTTTTATATATAAGGAGATAAGTGTAAAAATAATTATTTAGTATTTTTAAAGCCTTTTCAACAGCCCCGTATAATATATACGAACTCTTTTTAGGTAGACTTCCTTTTGGCAAGATCTTCGCCGTGGGATGTGGATCCAATTTTCCGATTGTTAATCACCAAACCGTGTTAATCCAACCGAGGCAATAGATAATTATATAAAACACTGTATAATTAGTAATGAAAACAGAATTATAAGCTATGGTTACAGTCATATTTTGTTTTAAACTGCATAATTATTTCAGGTTAAAGTAGCAAAATTTACAATAAACAATAATTCTTGGAAGTTGGAAGTAAGCGACCGCGAAATCAAATATAATAGCGGATATTTGAACTTTAAATATACTATTGGATATTTTTGGACTTCCTTGTCAGCATATAAAAGAATGATCTATTTAAGGAAAAAATCTTAATAAGTAAATAAGGAACTTATTGATTCGGAACCAGCTGAATTTATTAAAGGTAAGCATGTCAGTTTCTACACAGTTGTATGCATCCTTAAATTACGATACGGCTGATCTCAAAAGAAATTATTTTGAAAGATAAAAAACATCTTTGTATTACAATAATAGAATTGAAAAAAAATCGTTAAAAACAAAGCAGCGAACAAACACGGTATCTAGATTTTTTGGTTAGAGGTTTTGTAGTCAGAGCTTTTTGAATGCCGAATATATTTTTTTTATTTGACACACAATGGGTCACAAACAGTCTTGTATCAGAGGGTGTGTATTGTAATTGTGTATCATGCTTGCATTGTGTGTACATATGTAATGTTTTTTAATTGGTCTGTAAGTTAGAGGTACGGATAGATAAGGGAATTACTTATAAAGCCCATATATAATCGCAAACAGGAAAGCAGTCATAAGCAAAGTCAGTCTCAGATAGGTTACTATCCTTGATAAGTCGGAATGACACGTGTGAATTCGTTTAATTAAATATGGTAATTAAGGCGATCTCAGAATTACAAGGTTAAAAATTAAGTTGGTTACTTACTAAATTATTAAAAATATGATACTAATAATACATTGTATGTATATTTACTAAAAGCAAGATTGAAAATTAATTGCGATAACATTTTAATTTCCTTTATAAGCTTTCCCATCATTTGCATCGTCAAAATAAATGTATAAAAATATTGTTTAATACAACCCTTTTAAGTTTTAATCATAAACTTATTTATAAATATGGAAACCTATAACTAAATATAAACATATTTATTTCTTACTTGTAAATTCTAAAACCACAGACAGACCTTGACGGGGGACGAAAAAAGAATGTAAATCCTGTTAATGAACCAAGGGTATTTAGTGTCCTTACAAAATGTCTAGATAAAATGTAGGTATATTTACCTTAAATAATAAAATATCAGATTCAGATTATATCGGGTTTAACGATCTTAATTTATTACTTTAGGGTTTAGTTATTATACAGTTAGGGCAATTTCACAGGGGAGCTTGCTGGCTTGTTAGGGCGGATTAGCCAAATAGCCCATATCAGTATCTATCCTCCCCTTTATTCCCATGGTTGTGGTGCTTTTATGCCTAAACGCAGCAAACATCAGGGTGCCCTGTCAAAAGTCAAATTTGTTTTGAGAAGTTTATTAGCAAAACGTATTGGTATAGGAGGTGTTAGCTTAATTTGCAGCGATAAAAATATTATAAGGTATATCGTACATGTTCATAAAATTATCGCATAATTAAGTACGATAATTATCGTACTGTTCCAATCGATGCTCCGAGTATGCAACAGTTTGATTCTTTATTGACCACTGATTGATTATATTTTGATCTATAGACCAACTGACCATACATACTCGTATGAACTAGAATTACGGAAGTTTTGTATGTTTTCCGTTACCAAATTTAACTAGTTTGTTTACGTCTTCTTGTCCTTGACATTCACAAGTCCATTTGACGTTAGATCTTTGTTTGTAGTCGTTTTACTTTCAACTATAAATCTAATTGCTTTGTAATTGAAGATATCTTATTGTTTCACTGTGCCTTAGAACTATTACGATCAGTTTATATGAGCATTACGTAAAACTGTTGTTATCGATTTCGGAGGAGGTATTGGGAAAAGTTTACACTCAGCATGCCCTGATTAGGTATTATAAAACTGGTTTTTCTAATTTGGTGGTAACTAATGATTTGACATTTGGCACCAGAAATATATTTTGGAGTTCCTTGTTTCTATTGCTTATATATGGGCATTATATGTTTTATTTAATAGATTAAAAAAAAAGTGCTGTGTGGTACGCCGTATACGGTTGTGTAACATCCACCATAGTGACGCCAAGGCATGTCGGGTTCCGGGATCAAACTGTGTATTATCCAGTGATGTGGTAGAGATCTGCAACCAACTGAGACGTGACCACCTTAAGAATGGTGATAAACCTGCGATTGCAGCGATTCTCTTTTGGCTTGACACACAGCCAGTGTTTGTCCAGGTGTCGAGAAGAGACCGTCGGCGATGGATTGTCGATGTCTCGGTGTTAGCCATTGTTTATGGATTGCACTTGGCTAACCACCTGATGGTTAGGTCAGTGTAGAAACTTTACCGTACTTCTATAAAAATAATCACATACGGCTAGTTAATTCCCCATTAAGCATACTATGATAATTAAACTGCTTATAGGGGTATATTACATATTAAATACACATAAAGTCAGACAAGAAATCATACTTAATATCGATGTGCATATTGCAGTTAGAAATTTAATTGATTATTTCCAATACCGATTACTTCGATTTCATAGTTTGATAACAAAGAAAAAAACAAGCACATATTTATTCGGAACATGTATATTTGTCATGCTTTAAAAAACTTGAAAGACCTTTCCATAGCGTAAACGTCGTGTCAATAAACACAGTAATTTTCTTTGGAATTCTTCGACTGGTGGAATACCTCCACCCTATAGAAGATAGCACCCAAATAATCTTGTCTTGTGTTCCTACGATGAGTAGCGTTTCCAGAGCTCCTTGGGGTAGGGGAGATCAAGGTCGGTAAAGCACTAGTGATAATTATGTAGGGCTATGTATTACAAGTGTCCATAGACTACGTTATTGTTCGTTGAACAAAACAAAACCAAACTCATTTTAATCAACAACGTTTAATTTTTACAATCAATTATATTAATAAACCTGTATATACCATTTCTAGCACAATAGTAATGTAAAGCTTTTGTAGATATTTCAACTACCACGTAGGTACTTATTATAAAAGGACACACTGAAATATAACGAAAAAAATCTTCACTATTGAAGCATGAGGGCGCAAATTACTAGTTATTCGTAAGAACTAATTATCCCTTATGCTTCTTAGCTTCAAAATATAGAATAAAAAATATATAGAAAATATTATTACAATATTTTTTACATCAAAGTGCCATTTTATTTTTAAACGTGTTGTATTCAATATAATAGTAGAGGAATCGGTAATTTTTCAACACATGTAATGACGTTGAATGTCTACCGTTTACATACTGTTGATTATAAAATGTATCTCGTAATAAAATATAATACATAACAATAAATATTATTTATAATAATACGATCACATACGAGATATTATTATATTTGTGTTTCTATAATTACATTTTCTTATTTACTAAATTTAATTTTATCTAAGTTCTATTCAATTTTAATTTTATATTACATAATAATAAAATAAATATTTGAATAATGATTTAAACATAGGTATCTTTGAATTTGAATTATTATTCATGTCTTTTGATAAAGATGCTTTTATCTTATCCTTATTATTTACACATTTATTTTAGGTTTTATTACTATGAAATAATCATAACCGGTAAAATCGTTTAAGTAATTGAAGTTTATTTATATTAATTAAAATTAAAATTCACGGTACAATGAGATACTTAACGCTATTTTTTTATTTATTGTATGCATATTTTTCACACTCATTGTCACATATAAATTATATGAGATATATTTTAAATAATTTACATAAGCAACAGTTACAAGTATGCAGATATTATATTTTGTAACTATGTACATGAAATTTACATACTAAGTTCTAAAACATGGTATGAAGCTTTGAGTCTAAATTTACTTTTTGGCTACTCGCCTATTCCGAAGGCATATTACAGGCACGTCAAAAAATATAAATATAATATTATCAACACTTGTTATCTATAAAAAAATAAGTATTTAAAACCAGTATTTCAGTCCGAAGCGTTTTTCACATACCTGAAAAAAAAACATTATTTATTAAAAACATTATATATAAACATTATCTGGATATTTTAAAGTTTTTGACTATTGTATGTTAATCGTACGATGTCACTGTGAATACTGTAAGTTTAAATATATTCTAAAAAAATTCAGTTACAAATATAATTCATTTCAAAAATCAGTGTTAATCACCTAAAAAAATGTGTAAATTACTTGTAGTGCAAATTCCCAAGAAAAACAACAAATAATAAAAACTGACTTAATTTGAGTCAGACTCTCGCTGACAACCTTGTATTAAATTATAGAAAAAAGTTTATTTTTCTTTTTCGAAAAACTGTACAAATATATCCTTTTGTGGTACGGAACCCTCGGTATACGAGTACGACTAACACTTAAACGAATATTGTTTTTGTTGTGTATAGTTACGTGATTTTTATATATTTGACGTGAATACAATACAAAGACATAGTTTTTGCTATAGTATTCGGTTTTTTATAATATTGACGTGAATGTAAATTATAAAAACATTAACTTAACGAAGAATTGTCTATTAATTATTATAATTGAAACAACAGTATACATAGACACAACCTTGCTGACATTTAATATTGCAAATCATGGACGCACAAAATTACAACATAATATTGGTAAATCAGCAGTAAATTTATGTCTCGAATATTCTATTATGATTGGTCCTTACATATGAAATTAGCGTTTTATATGGAAAAAGTAAAATGATATAAATGTTATGAAATTATTATTCATTTAATGAATCGAAGTATATGCCATTATTATCGGCATTTTATAGTCATTTCATTGATGAAAAAATTGTGGGAGTGACAATCAATAAAATCTTTGAAGGCGGTTTGGATAGCCTCATCGGAATTTTAATTTTTTTCATTGCAAGAATTTTTGTTTAATCCCGAAAAAAGTGGTAACCTGTTGGAGTTAGGTCCAGAAAGTATCGTGGGTGTCGGAGACATTCGAATCGCAGTTCGCCAATCTCTATTAAACCTTGAAGAAGGTCTGGTGGTCATTAGGCATCTTTCTTCGTGACAGTCCTCCCGCTTTACTCTTGACGCATTCGAGTTCTGAATCGAATCGAATAAAGTTCGATTTAGTGAGATTTGCCACTCTTGAAATCAACACTTGCGCACGATCGTGCTGTAGCTCGAATCGGAACTAATTTCGATCTATTTTTAATCTAGCATATCTATGTAAAAATGTTAGAATTAAAAGAATCCAAGCTAAGATTTATAATACTTTACGGTGACTTGTGTGTGTATTGTGACCATCCATACAGATAACGACGTTGATATGATCCGATTGATTTTCGATTCGGTTTGGTTCAAGAGTACCCTTGTAGGATCGAGTTAGAATCAAAAGTGAAATTGAATCAGAAAAACAATCAAATTCGAATCACTTTCAAGAGTAACTCCCCTGGTACAACTCGTCTTTATATTAATAAATCTGTAGTTCTCCAAATTCCCCGATAGAGATATGACATAAGAAGAACACTGATCACGAATATGATTTTTTTTTGTCACTGTATTTGTCTGTTTGTTTGTCCGGATTTAACTCAAAAACGGCTTGACCGATGCTTATGAGTTTTTTTACACGGGAAACTGATGCTTTTGTCAAATGATAGGCTACAGTTTCAATAATACTTTTAACCTTAAACCCGCATTGATAGATACTGATGTATTTTAAACGACATTAACGTTGACACTTGATAGCATCGGTGATGGAACGTGCCGGTTACTCACAGTATTTACCTATGAGAATACATAGCAAAATATTTGAGGCGTCATGGGACAAAAAATAATTATATTTTAATGATGTATTATGCATGCGTTTTAATTTACGGATATCCACAAGTAACCTATAAGGTTAGCATAAGAAACCACACTCACACACTAACACATACGTTAAGTAATGAGTGTGTGTAGTAGACAAAGAAGCGTTCAGTATGATTGTTGAGAGAGGAGTTCTGAGGCGGAAAGAGTCGACTAGACGCGACGCTGATCGAATGGCACGTAGCGACGTCCCATTGTAACGCTTTTATCCCCATTCAAACGTACAGTTACATGTATCACATCAAAAAATACTCGTTCATTCATTTTTTACACGATTTTCATAATTCATTGTCATAATTCCAGCACATTTACACTACAAAGATTATTTTCTTATTTGCACTCAACTCTTGCCTCCCCGTGGACTGAACATTGTCAAGGCCCGTTATCTCATAGAATCACAACATTAGAGTCGTCTAATCATATCTTCGAACTCATAGATATGGATGCATTGTGATTTAGAACAAAAAAAAAAACATTTTGTATTATTAAAAGTTTGTGTGTACTTATGTACGCAAGTATAAAATTATATTTCTTTGGAATAACAAAACAAAAATAACTCTTTTTAATCACGCATGCCAACAACATGATTGTTCTTCTTCTTCTTTTTCCTAAATTGGCAACCAGTCTTCTAACCTTATTGTTATCAACGATGATAATAATTAGGGAGGTAACGATACATAACTTTACCGATACGATATCGATAACGATTATTGTAGTGAATAATCGGCGATAACGATACCGATACTAATATCGAAAGTTTAGTAATAACAAAATAAGTACATATGTATTTTCTTACAAATTTTTACAGGATTGGAGAGGGTAAAGTTTTTTGGGTGATTGTATGTGTCTCTATTATGCACAAAACTGGCAATAATCTTTTTAATGATAGCAGGTGTTTGATATTTAATTAGAAAAGGAGTATTAATAAAAATAATTTCAAATCAAAATGAATAATAATAAATAGGCGCGAAACAATATAACGCTTAGTATAGACTAAACTAATGTAACCTATAAGAAAAACCCCATTTTTAAATTTCTTTGTCTGTCTGTCTGTTTGTTCCGTGCAATTTCCGAAACGGTTGGAACGATTTTGACGGGACTTTCCACTGGCACTACTTTTATTTTAGAAAAATAATTAGGATTCCACACAATTTTTTTTTTATATAGTGCCAGCAAGTGTGGCTCGGGCACAGTTAGTTAAAAAATAAAATTCAAGGTGAATTTAAATTATTTTCATTGATCGTTAACTACATCATATCACGATTCCGTCATATGATGCGCGCGCAACTCTAATTTTTATCCTCTACTAATCTCGTCAAAAGAAATATAATATCAAAAAGAAATGTAGCCCTTCACGTAACTCGTCAACTCGTCTGTATTACCATTTACCAAGGTCGTTCAATGTATCATTTAAAACGGTGTTGCTACAAAATAAATGTCGAAACGTAGCGAGTGGAGCGATGTCGGTTGCACGAAGTTTCTAGACCAGTTTGCAACGCAATAGTACATGGACGTCGAGCGGACGCGACGCGACGAACTATAGCACCGTTGAGTTGGTAAATGAGGGAAATGTACGCGAGAATTAGAAATCTACATAAATAAAATCTTTGAGGGTTTCTGTTGTGCGCGCATTACGCAAGAACTACTGGCTATATTTTTATCATTTTATTTTGTTTTACACCTTATATACACTATGGTCCCTATAATAAATAATAATATGTGCGCAGCAGTTCACACGTGTCAGAAGTGAAATCAACAGAAAAAATAAAATAATATGTTTAAAAAAAAACATTTTTTAAATATCTTAAATCAGCGGGATTCGAACTATCGACCTATGACTATCAAACTATGCGTAATGCGTCTAAGTCTGGTCGTCTCACACCACTACGCCAATCGGACGACGATCACAATCATGAAAATCAGGACTGGCATTAACCGTGCATAATATAAATGAATTCTATCTCATTCTCTCGTAGGCTAAACCCTATAGATGTATATGGCTGTCTCTTTTTACTGTCGCTTTTTCGTTTCATCGAGTTTCAAATCACAACAGTGCTAAATAAGTTTTCACTTCAAAAAATATCACGATATCTTCATAAACAATAATTTTGTAGTCCACCCGAGCAGAGCATCGGGCATAGCTAGTAGGTACTTATTTAAAAAATGCATTCTCTTTTATATATGATTATATGATTCTTATATAAGAATACTTTATATTTACTCTTTCTTTTTACTTTAGATTACTTTATATTAAGTTTCTTTATAATTTTTATTGTTTTTTTTCCACAGTAGCAGGGCAAAGTAACTGAACTGTGCCTGATAGTATGCACAGGACAATTCATAAACAATGACGATCACCGGGAGATAAACAAACAATTGACGGTCGCCGCTGTTGTGTCGGTCTGCATACACTAGAAACTTGCTATTCATGAGCTGAACTCGAAACGCGACGCGCATGAGCTATGAAGCACGCACTGTGACGGCCATTTCACCATATATATAGTGTTCACCTACCAAGTAACTATGTACGATAGAGGTGTTAGATGTTCGAGTTAACTTTTTTACGTTCCTTCTAACAAGGTTGTAAGTTGGAGAAATATTAGGTCTTTACCTATGAAATTGCCGATTTTTATATTGACTAGTGTGAATATCGATATCTTTCATTCTACTTAATATTGCAAAGTGATATTCATTTTATAAAATAGCTAAGACATATCTTTTTAAAAATCAGTTGTTCATTTATTATCCCGCCTTTCCATTTTTCTTTGATATCGCTGTTTCTGTGACCATGGAAAAAGCGAAATTCGCATTATTTTCGAATACGAGTTTCGTCGTAGCACCAACGCAGCACAGACGGCACGCAATATCAACAACGTGTATGGACTAGGTACCGCAAGTCAACGCACGACATGTTTTTGGTTCAATCGCTTCGGTTTTGGAAATTTTGATCTCAACAATGACTCCCGTGGCCAACCGGAAACGAAAGTCGATAACGATGTATTGAAGCCGAAGTGGCAGCAGATTCATCTCAAACCACGTCAGAATTAACAGCAGCCTTCTACGTAAGTAATAAAACAATACGTATTCATTTACATGCAATTGGAAAGATAAAAAGGCTCGGAAAGTGAGTGGCGTATTAACTCACTGATCAACAACAACAAAATCGCGCCGAAGCCGGCTTTAACTTGTTGAATAAGCACATAAATGAGGGGATTTTGAATCGAATTGTTACTTTTTATGATAAGTGAGTCCTGTATGATAATCCAAACTGTCCGTTGCACTAGTTGGACACAGGGCAGGTAGCCAAATTAAGTCCTAAACGCAAAGTGAGTCAAAAGAAGCTACTTGTGAATGTATGGTGGACCTGATTCGGCATCGTTCATTACAGCATCTTGAGACCTAGTACAACAATTACGGCAGAAGTGTACTGTGAAGAATTGCAAATGATGATGGACCAGCTCATTGTTAAACAACAAAGATTTGTCAATTCTTCTAGTCAACTCTTCCTCACAACAGCAATCGTATAAGAGACTGTCTCAAAATTACAGGAGTTACGACTGAAAGCTGTCCGTCACCTACCCTACTCACCAGACCTTGCTCTCACTGATTTCCATTTTTTTCTGAGTTTGGGTAGTTTGTTGCCGGAGAAAAATTTCAAATCGATGAGGCGGTTAAAAACGCCTTTAAAGAGTTCATCGATTCCCGTCTCCAGGAATTCTAAATCAGAGGCATCAGTGACCTATCATTAAAATGGCAAAAGTGCATCGACAATAATGGTCAATACTACGACTAATGAAATATATACTTTCACTTTTTTTATGTTTGATTTTTTATATATAAAACGGCAATTTCATAGGTAAAGACCTATTATTATAGTATAAATTTTATAGAGGATTTCACACAAACAGAATCGCTTGATCCTATTTAGATATTATTAACTTTTCTCCCCTATGATGATCTTTCTAAATTAATTTCAGTTTAAATACAGACAGTTTTAGGTCCTGCCCACTGTTCATAAGTCAATATTTTATTGGGCATTAAAAATGCTGTACCACCATCCACCACGCTATCTATGGTTTCGTAGTGAGTCAGTTGTTCTTTTTTTTGTATAGGATTCTATGAGTACGTTTTACTAAGCACATAACCATTTTAATAGTTAAATTTCATAGTCCAACTACGACTATTATAGTGATATGATATTATAAAATTAACTTTAAGTTAAACATTTTTGAGAAGAAGAATAAATATATGGTTATGTAGGAAAATGTTTTTAAAATATTAAAGAAATAATATATTTTCTTCGTAAAACAGGTAAATATATATTTTTTTATAATATAATTTTTTTTTGTCTACAAAGTGATGTATTTAATAAATTAATGTTAATTTTTACATAATAATTTACTTCAATTATTTAATTTAACTTAGCCTTGAAACTACTTCACCACATCTTACGTAAAGTCCCTAAATGATTTACGAAATTAAGGCGCTTGTGCGTTAAAAATGTCCACGACTAATTCCTATTTACATTTTACGCAAACTCTCTTTAATTGCTTATGAAGTTTATTATTGTTTCGTTTATGTTAAAACTTTCCACGGTTGGATTTCATTTATTACAATTAATATTACCTGAAAACATTTAACAGATTGTTTTGCTAAGACCAATATTTGCGTAAAACTTTGCATCGAATAACTTCAAGCAAATGTTTGCGTTATTCACAATAAAAACCTAATCTATACATATTATAAAACTCAACGTCTCTCTATCTGTCTGTTTGTTTATGTTCTTTTCACGCGAAAAACACGTCCGATTTACATGCTTTTCATTTTAATTCTTAGCTATGTTCTCTGCCCATGTTATAGGATAAGTTTTGTAAGATGATGTAACACACGAAACAAGTAGTGACGATAATGGTGAATCAATTTAGAAAAAAGAAGCATTTGGGGCGCTTAAATGGTTTAACCTGAGTAAACTATACGAGATATATTAAATTAATATTCTACATATTTCTAGATAATAAAAATATCTACAAAAAAGTCGTGGATAGCATATATCTATCTTCTAAGGATCACCCTCAATAAGGATTTTTGTCTTTTGAATGGAGGCAGCAAGATTCGCGTGTGCGCTAGACCGACGACATTCTGTAGTCAACGCGTATGGAGCCGCGGGCAGAGCTAGTAATATTATAATTATGAAAATTTGTATGTTAGTTATGTTACTTAATTACGCAGAAATGGCTGAACGGATTTGCATGAAATTTGGCATACAGATAGTTTATAAACTGGGTTAACACATAGGATGCTTTTTATCCCAGTAAAGACCCAATTCTGTAGTCCACGCAGATGAAAACTTTTAATTCATAAGAATAAAAAATCGCCTATGGCATTTAGAGATAATGTAGCTTCTTATTAGTGAAATAATGTTTAGAATCGGATAGGTTTTTCCAGAGGTTATCTCCTACAAATACACAAACTTCTTCCTTCCTTAATAATCGTAAGTACAAAATATAGAAGGATCTTACATATTTGACCCTTAATGGTTTGTGAGACTTTTTTATAATGTAGTGTTGTAAGCTAGCACGGTTGTAATAGAGAGAACTCGTTCTCAGCAAACGAACTGACTTGCCTTGCAAAATGGGTTATGCTAACGTTGTATTTGAAATGTTTTCATTGCTTAAGCTCAAGCATGGCAATGATGTAACACTAAACACCAAAAGAAGAGTTGTTATTAAAAATATGTTTATACACACATAAAGACACACACTCGCAACATACATACCTACCATTGTAATAATTAATTGATTCGGATTATAATTATTGATCATATAGTTGTTGCTTTTATTGTAATCAAGTTTGTGTTGTTTCTTCTTTGGCTTATAAAATACTACCCGTGCCCCGCGGTTTCACCCGCGTATAATTTAAAAGACATCGCTGATTGATGATTTACATAATAATACACAATAATAATACATAATACTTCACTACAGACAATATTTTTATGGGGCGACCAGGGTTATGCATCACATCTCATACGGCTCGTCCGCGCCACTACACCTATAGTCGTAGTCCCGAGCCGAGTGTCGAATTAATTTAATTTTCAATTTAGGCCTCAAGAAGGCACTTGTGAAAGTCAAAACACTACTACCGGTTCGAGTTATGTACCTGTGTATGAATGTATGTTACCTTAGTTTAACAGATGTACAATTCTTTAATACATAAATACATTTTTTTTTTAAAGAACTTATTTGTTTTAAATAATTTCAAATAAAGTGCTTTTTATTCTTGATAGGGTTCTGATTTCGGTTTATATCTAAAGGATTTTAATTATTTACTGAGAGACATAATATTACAGGAATTATTATATAGAGCTATATTGTATTATTTACAAGTAATTTTGTAAAAAAAATATAGTAGGATGAGGCCCTTTACTATAGTAAATTGTACAACAAAGAAATAAAAATAAACAAGAAAGAAAAATAAATAATATTACAATTTAGACGTAAAATATTACCAACATATTGTCTGTGGTTATATAAGCGTAAATTTTCGTTTTAAGAGCAAGTTTTCAAGTAGATGAAGGCACTTTATTAGAAAGTTTTGAAGCCAACAAATAACGCTATTAATATGCCCAGACATATCCTTTATGAAATAGTCCTGTGGAAAATTGTCATTAAATCTTCTGACCTGTCTCGAGTTTTCCTGACAGACATACATATGTATGTATAGACAAATATCTGTATAAACAGCTCTTCGCACCAAAGAGTCTATAATTGAATTTATAAAAATAAATAAATTTAGAAATAACATTATGTTTGTGATCGGCTCCTTAGCACAGGTATATTAAATATACAGTATACAGATATATTAGAAACTTACCAAATTATCGTGTAGTGAATAACAACCGTTGACTAGTAGACCATAACCGGTGTTTCACAAAATTAAATAGTCAATCACCGCGAGGTTACTCAAATGCGAACACTGAATCCAATTAACTTGCTGCTTGAAGAACTCGAAGACGCCGTCGAACACGACGATGAGCTACTGTCTTTTCTCGACAATACATTTTTCCTTCTAACGTTGCTTTTTGAATCCTTAAAAAGCCTATCCAAGACTTGTCGTATCGTTGAATGTTTTCTGTCGAAAGGATTTGGATACATTTTCAACGCAAACACTGACTTTTACGTGCTGCGCCGTGTACACGGTACAGTCGTGTGTTTTGCAAGATTATACACATTGCAACGCCAATGCTCTTCGGTAAGTGGGGGCAGGCGGTTTCAGAAACACCAGGGGTCAAGTTCAGAGCCGTTTTAGCCATGTTCGATGTTACTTAAGACATTGTTATGAAATAAATATTTACTAAGTTCTTATTGACTGATTTCATTTGACGGCTTCTTAGGTATCTGCGCTTGCGTTGTTTTCGAAATAATTGATTGAAATTTTATCATTTCTTACGCAGTATGCTGTCTGAGTGATGCTCACAGGCCCGCAGTCTATCTGATTTAAGTATTCATTGCAGCCTATAGCTAGCGAGATGTGAACGGTCTGTTGATGCCTAACGCTCTGCTTATATAACGTAGGTGAGCACTAAAAAGGATTACTGTTAATTCATACCCTTGGATTAAATAAGGCTAGAAGATAGGATGATTCCTACGGAGTCGTTTGGGAAATCACGTCGGGCACACGACTTTATAGCTATAACTGTTAAAGCGTACAATGTGGACCTAAATTATATTAAAACTTTTTAAATTGCTGTGAAGATTAAAAATCGGATAAGTAGTGAGTCCAGCTCGCGCCCTTAGTTTTATGTAAATCTTATAATTCTCCAATGTCTCCGACGTGGAATGGCCCGCCTATAAATTACAAATTTTTATTTTGTAGATGTTCGCACAATTCAACTTTAGAAATTATCATTAAAATATAACATTGTATGGTATTCATCCCAAATGAAATTTTAAATGCATTATTTTCGGCGTTTTCGATGTAAACTCGTTATATAACATTTTGGCGTAATAATACCACACAGGGTAAGAAATTAATTCTTTCTGTATTTATTCCCTAAATTATGTAAAAATACCTATTATCGTGCTAAATTTCAAGACTGTAGGTCCCTGGGAAATATACCTTATAACTTTCGATAACCGGTGAGTGAGCGGCATTTTTAGTATGAAGGTCATATCTCTTTATTGCGTTAACCTAGAAACTTGATTTTCTACAATTATAAATATAGATTATTAATATAAACCTTAATTATATACTGTTATAACTTAATTATAGATATTAATTTAAACTTCATACTTCAAGCCGTTTTCGAGAAAAAGGGCCTTGCCACACGGACAAAAAAGTGAACCTATAAGAGATCGGTGTCCCATTTTTGGTATAGCATACTAAAACTGAAGTAAAATTAATAGAAATTGATTCCTTTCTCATTACACACTTAAGATTATAGGTGACAGTTAAAAGTTTTCGCAAAGGATTTCGTGATCTTATCGAACCAGGTTGAATTGCAGACTTTCTCAACAAAGTATTTATGGAACTGAATGCCATACTGACATTGATAGAACGTATTAATAAGAAAAAGATATAACGTAACTTCTTTTATTAATGCGCAAACGTAATAAAGATGAATATCAAAGTGAAACCTTTGGCTTAAGAACAATGACGGGATTCCCATAAAAACAACTCATGTTTATTCATTCTAAGTTCCATTTGATATTACTATAATTACAATTCCACCTGAGCCAACAGTTTTCAATGATGTCGTTTAACCTGATATAAAACAATTATAAAATATTTCTCGGTAATGTTTATGTGTCTGAAAGTATATTGTAGATAACTAAATACAACAAGTAAGTGAGGATCGCGATACTCTCCCTAATTTAATAGGAATAGAAGATATACGACGATACTTGTTAAATTTACAGGACCTGTTAAAAAATAAACAGAAAAGAGGAATAATTAGCAAATTAATTACCATACAATTGCTGGGATTTAAATTGAGTCAAATGGCCACGGCCGTAGAGTTCTCGAGTGGCAATGCAACGTGGGCAGATCCGCCACAAAGTAAGCGACAGGATCGGTCGTTGTGGCAAACTTTGAGGGAGGCCTATGTCCAATAGTGGACGTCTTTTGTCTGAATGGATGGATGAATGGAAATTGATATTGATTACCTTGTAGTAATGGAAAAACATTATTCATTGCTTTATTATTATACAAAACTACTATCACAGTAATGTAAAAGGTTATAAAAAAACGGGATTACAAATGTAAATGTAAAACGGGTTATAAGTATGTAATAAAAAAGCAAATGTATGAATTAATTGGATAACCACTGGAATAAGATTATAATAATGTAAAAAGTAGCTAGGTGGTTTTAATCTACTCAAAGATTAATAATAAGTAAGAAAAACCTTAATTACGTTAGGGGGCAAAAGGAGAAAAAAGGTATGAAAATAATCAAACGAATGAATCACCAAGTACCTATATTAAGTAACAAAATTAAGTAACGAAGTCACAATTTGACATGCATAAAAAAATATGAATTTAAAGTGAATCTAATTATATATCTTTCATACTCTGGCTGTTTTTATATAACAAAAGTGTTTTCCAGCGGTTGCATTCGCTTTGTCTTCGAAATGAAACGCATCTCCCGCCATCTATTGTAAAGTGATTGTACAAATAAAAAAAACACGGGTGAGCATACAACAATTCAGCAAGGTTTCATCGACGGAGATTCCACTGAGTTCTTCAAAGAGCTAAGAAAAATAATGAATAAGAATAAGAAGAATAATATTACTAAATTAAACCATTACAGATTAATAAAGAAAGATCTTATATTTTTTTTACAACACAATAAATAGATAATACAATATATACTGTACAAATTTTGAGCTTCTAGATTAGTTAATAGATGAGGTAATAAATTTGTAGTTAACATAAAACTGATTTATAAGCGTTTAGAATTTGTACATGATATGTAATTTATTACACTACGATAAATACAATAATAATAGCCGTTATTGCTGAAACTTATAACAAAACATTTTCTTTATTTAATAATCTCACAGACAACCGCTTCAACTTGTCCTACGACATAGACCCTACTTCCAGGGATTTCCACAAATTCCTGCCTTGCGCAGCGATCATTCACGTTTCTCCTATATTTTATTGTTAACTTATCTAGTTGCGGTCTTCCTTTTGGTATTCTCATCTCTTGGAAAGCGCTCTACAATGTCTTTTGTAAAAAAAAAAATAGTTTTTTGTCAGAGCATATGTACTAATCTACGTCTTTTTCTTTTTATTATTTGTGATACCTTAATAATTGTTTTTGATATCCGTTTGATCGTAGTCTACATATTTTTATCTACCCTACCTATAGACTATCTAACTATAACTAATTTTATAATTTATTCTTATGTATTATGAATGTTTTTGTTCTTAAACAATTGAAAGGTATTTCTTTAAAGTTGCACATTTTGACTAGTATAACAATGATCACATACTGCATAACCAACGTTGATAATATTTTAAAAATAAATTACATTTTGAGATTTCAAGTAATCTACATACAGTGTTTTTTTTTATTTTTAATAAATTATTATTGTTATGTTAAACGATGTTTACAGAACGACTATATTAATACATAATTAATTAATTGGATTTAAGTTTGGTTTAATGTAAATTTAATAGCAATTGTTAATTTGTTATCACAATTGTATCACCCGTGGCATTTTCCACACAACCTTATTGACGTCAGTGCGGTAATGATGTTTGTTGTTACAGTACGGAATAAGCCGCGGATGGTGTAGGTACAATATTAGCATATTTAAACTTTTTTTATATATTTTATACGTAGACATATGTATTGTTAGGTTTTTTTTTTCGAACTTATTGTACTGGAGTCTTTACGGCTTTTACAGCTTTACAGGGCTTGGATTGTTAGGGTATAAGATAACTTCCCTTTTGAGATTAAGTGGTTTAAGTTTTAAAATTTTGTAGCGACGTGGTTATAGTAACAATGGAGCTGAGAGGGATTATTTTTAATAAAGCACATTAACATAGGTGTTATTTTTGTCTGGGTGCTTTATTTATATATCTATACTTATAATATAAGTATACTAGCGGTCTACCCGCGGCTTCGCACGCTTTTGTTACGCAGTAGTTATTTTCATCCCGTAATTTTATTATTACTCATATTATTGACAATTCATATATTCTTTCAATTGAGAAATTACATATATTTCTCGTGTACAAAATTTCATCAAAATAAGTTGAGAACGATTTTTTTACGATGCCTAAATGTTTTATTGACAATTCTTAAATACTGTCTGTTATGGAATGACGTATGCTCTCTGTCTACAAAATTTAATGATAAACGTTTAAAAATTGATGAAAATTTACGATTTCTAAAATTAATATTCAAAAATTGTTATAGACCATGAATTATGGAATGACCGGTACCACCCGTATACAAAATTATTAAAAGTATTATTGAAAATTCTTATAGACAACCGATTGACCAATGTAAGCTTCCCGTGTACAAAATTTCATAACAATCAGTCAAGCTGTTGTTAAGATATTTGGGGAAAAATATAATTACAGACAATACTACTGATTTATTATAATATAAATAAATCTGAAGGGATTGTTTTTGTTTGAATCTCTGGAACCACCGCATAGATTTGATAAAATATTTTTAAGTTTATAGCTTTTTTATTGACGAAGTTTATATAAATTCTAACTACTACTACTAATGTTATGTTATGTGGGCTCCATCTGACCATATTTAGACTCTTGATAGGCCCATTGTGCGTAGATATTCCGGCCGGCTACTCCAGCCAGCCTAGCTCCGACCAGAAACGCAGAAGCCTCCTGGGGCATTCACAAGCTTCTGGAAGCGATCTCGGGTTTTTGAGGATTTCTGTCCGTTGTCAACACAACTTCAACGCATTACGTGGGCGACGATTTCTTTTCCCTCCGTGCATACTTCGCACATGGGGCTGTCACTGACACCTAAAACATAAAAGTGTTTGTTAAGTGAATAATGGCCAGTTATAGTGCCTACACAATAACCGGCCACGTAATAATAATCTACACTACACATAATACTCATAATATAATAATAATCTACATAATAATCTACACGTAGATCACTTCACAAGACTAAGTAGTCGCCGCGACGTTCGCGACAATGGGCAGTGTCACGCTCGGTTGTCCACCGAATAACTATATAAATTCACTCTACGTCTCTAAGGAGTGGAGCAGTGGCTATGAACGTCAAACATTCTGGAAAGCTGTAGGCAAGTACGGGTAGTAAGGTCAACGTTGCTTTGGCAGAGCGGCAGCGCGATGGAGTTGCTGGAACAAATTTAACACGGGTGAAACCGTGAGGCATAGCTAGTCAACTATATAGTATATAAATAAATAGTCAACTATAGTAAAAGTATTTTTTTTTTAATTCAAGGACATCAACTACTACTTCGTTACATTTGAATTTGGTGATTCCTTTATGAAAATTTCTTTCTGTCGGTTTATCATTTGTCTGTTACATAGGTACATTAGTTTGAAAACGGTCTAAGTGCAATTAAAATGGCTATAACCTATATCTATAAAGAGATATAGTTTGTATGTTTGTAGGAGGTAATCTCTAGAACTACTGATTCGATTGTAAAAACTATTGCACTAATAGGAAGTTACATTATTGTATTGTAGAGTGATATAGGAAATTTTTTGCTCTGATAAAGATTCTATAGAATTCCATAGTGTAGGTGTAGAAGGCAGCTCATTATTAATGAATAAAGATGTTGATTGTCGTAGTCTCTGTCATGCGAGTAGAAATGATATCATGTCGATATTTCATCCTAAAATGTCCTTTCGAATTTAGAATAAATAGAGGAGTTGCCATTTCTCCAAAGTAACATTTGATGTTATACAAGATCCAATTCATCAGTCTCATCTTTTATTATTATTAAATGAGCAATTTGGATGAAATTGTGTATTTTGATGTTTTACTATCGGAGTTTACCTAGACAGGCGATTATTTTTTGTGAGACACCGAGCGGTGTTTGGTCGCTCAGATAATATTATTTCAACAGCGTTACGTTTTTATAACGATTGATGACTTTGAATTCATAAATTATACAAAATAGTCGTATACGAAATGATCAATAGTGATTTTTTTTCAAGAGTTTGTTACAATCTTATATAAAGTAGGATTGTGGAAGTACAACCGTAACACTTCTTTTTGTATTAAAGCAGCAGTGTTCGGGTTGCTGTGTTACAGTTTAAATTATGTTGTTGGCAGTATTCACTGACATACGAAGAGTTTCAATTAAGTCATCGGGAGTAGCAACTCATCATTGACTGCATTAAGAACTAGTGTCCATTAAACATCTATTGATTATCGATTCATCGATAGACATTTTGACTATCAATTAATCGATAGACATTTTGACTAACAATTAATTGATAGACATTTTGACTATCAATTAATCGATAGACATTATGACTATCAATTAATCGATAGACATTTTGACTATCAATTAATTGATAGACATTTTGACTATCAATTAATCGATAGACATTTTGACTATCAATTAATCGATAGACATTTTGACTATCAATTAATCGATAGACATTTTGACTATCTATTCATCGATAGACATTTTGACTATCTATTCATCGCTAGACATTTTGACTATCAATTAATTGATAGACATTTTGACTATCTATTCATCGATAGATATTTTGACTACCTATTCATCGATAGACATTTTGACTATCGCACTATCGATAGTCGGGCTTAAATTATCGATAGTACAAAATTTCCTATATTGTTTTAAAAGGAAGGTACACAACTTGTCTCACTGCGAAAAATCGCAAGAGATTACGCTAACACCTTTTTTCGCCTTGAACGATAGTTCGCGTAGATGTTAAGTACGACACTAAGAAACAAACGATTGTTTTTTTATAAAACAATCACTACCATCAGATTTTCAAACAATTGATGTTAAGTGAATACTACTAAGAACTAAAGTCCTATTTAAGGTCGGTAAAAATAGCTATAAACTGCAGTGTCAACTTGTACCCGAGTGTATCTGCCAATGCCGCCCGGGTGTTGTGGGCCCTTTACACCCCCGGCATGATTCGGCTCCGTCTTCATTTGACAACAGATAGACTGTATATCTGTTTGCTACTCATAACGAAAAAAATATATGATAATGTGACAAGTTTCTTACAGAATGTATGCTTAACCAGTGACGTAGTTAGCATAGGTGGCACCCGGAGTGGCAAATCGCGCTTCTGGAAATGCCTAAAGCAGAAACAATAAAAATAAATAATGACTTTCTAGGTAGCTAGATGATCTTCTTTTCTTAATGATGTGTTCATATTTACTCACTTAATTTACTATCGCCCACAAAAAAGCTAGGACATTCTAGGTTTTCAAACATTTGCTGTATTTGAAAAACATTGTAATTATGTGTTTAAGATTTCATTGTTTTCACGGTCGGGTGTCACTCCCTAACAGGTGGCGGATGGTACTTGCAGCGAAAGCCCCACCACTCCCGATAGCTACGTCACTGTGTTTAAATTCCAATTTACAACCAACACAATGCTGTTTTTGTATCTTTGTGTATAAAAATGAAAATAAAATAATGAAAAAAAAAATTCGCTTGTGATATGATTCTTTAAATGCAATATTAAAAAAATGATTTCTTAATGCGTAAGGAAAAGATATTGAGCCTATGCAATTATCTTTCAAACTAGGAAAAAAAAACATTAAAATCAATATAATATACAAAACTCGAGGAACTTGATTTTTTTTTGTTTACCATTATATTAAGCTTTGTAAACAATTTACGTACAATTCGATTAATTAGTTAATACATTATCAATCGAACAAAGGTTTCTTCCCTTGTTCAAGATAATGGTATAGGACCGTTCACGCGACCGCCCACGCGTAGGAAAGCGTTACTATCGCTATAGTTCACAAAATAAGTAAATTATTGTATACATATTGTACACATATACATAATCGTAAATAATATCCATTTCTTCTACTACTGGTTTTATACTAATAATGATACACCAAACGCTCTGATTGGTGTTTCACAAACCATAGCGGATTGCTAATATTTTATGTTTTTATTTTAATAGATGTATGTTCATTTCGCTTTTAAAATAAAAATAAATACATTTTTTTAGTCTTTGTAACTTATTTCATACTTTAAAATTCATATTTCAGTGATTCTTTGTTATAATCATCATGTCTATTATATCTAAGATTATTAGGCACAACGGGAAACTTTATTACATATAAAATTTCTATCAAAATTCATGTTAACACGGGATACGAAATATCCATCCATACAAAATATTCTTCTTAATTATACTATTAATTAAGTTAATTTTTTTTTCCTAGTTTAAGCCTAAACTTTGGCTTATCATAATTTTATCTCGAAATGTTATATTTTTGTTACTAAATTATATTCCTGTATCTTTTTTTCTTTTCTTTTCGATTTGACTATACTGTCAGCCATAAGAGCCTTCAAGTCTCAGATGGGTTTTAGCTTCACCAGGCTTGGGGCCGAGCGCTTAAGGTACTCAGCCGCGAAAGCGTGACAACAAGCAAATCTCGGCTTGGGCTGTTGTCGTGGTTACAATAAGCCACGAACTAGTTTATTTCCTTATCCGTAATTCGATCTATTTAACTATACATATTTCTTTCCTCTGGGTCCACCAGACTATGCTAACGTTTATTTACTGTACATATTATTTGTACAGTTGAAAAAATAGATAAACCTTCTTGCTCTTGTCTTAGACTGTGATGTTTTCTGATCTGGTATTACTGTGTGAGTGCGGTTTTGATGGGGGTTTCGGATGAAATGTTTTTCAGCTGCCCCAAACTATCTTTTCCCTTTATCATTTTCTTCCTCCCACGAATGTCAATGTATTACATACGTAATACGTGTATTTCACTTTTATTGAAATAATTACTGTCTTTATTTATCATAATAATATAAAATTGTAATGTGTCTTTTGTTCGTGTCTATATAGTTATACATTCTATTTATATGTTTAACATATATCATTTAATAATGTCTCTGCATATCACATAACAAAACATTATTTATAATTTATAATATTATTTATAAACTTTAAAACGTGTATTTGTCAGACTTGACATTGGCAAAATTGCCTACATGGACGAAGCCATAAGTAAAAAAGAAAGTAGTGTGCATATGTGCATTCTTAGTTGATTTTAATTTAATTTTATGAAGAAATGAAGATTCTAATATTCTAGTTTGATTTACTTTTCTATATAAGGGACGATGTAATTTGTTTTACTAACAAATCTGTCAGGGACACGCAAGACACTATATGTGAAACAGTTAAAGTTTTGTTATTTACTACACAGATCATGTACTAAAGAAATGTAATTCCGAACTGTTTTGTTTGTAAATTGTTTTCTGTGCAAAGGAAATGTTGTCAAACAATGATAGATACACTTTTATAAAGGTTTCGAAATGTTATTTATCTTTTACGGCCATTCAACTTTATTATTTACTTTAATAAATATGTTATTTCCTTTATTATTTAGTTTTATAATTGAGATATTAAAGAAGCAGATTTTTAGATTTCATAGAAATATTAATGTCATCATGTTCTTCAGTCTGGTTTGTGTCTGGGTGGTGGTAGTACACTACAACAGTGTTTGACTGGAACCCGACCACCATACACATGGTGATATATAACCGTAACAGTGAAGCTATTTAGTTTCGGGATCGACCAGTGCTTATCCAGCTACTAAGAGAGTTGATGGCCGGCATGATGGTGACGATGGTTGTTTTTCGATTGTACTATACTTACCATTAGGTAAAGTGTTGTCACTATGACGTGCTCCTAAAAAAAACGAAGGAAATGATATTTCGATAATATTTCATTTTCTGGTCCACTATGCGGTCTTTTGAAACATTTCTAAGTATTCTATTTTTACCATTATGTGGAATTATTTACTTCTACAGTTTGTTCTCGCTCAAAAACAAGCTGAATAGGGCGGGAATACCATAATTTCTAATCTACACTAATATCATTAAGAATAGAGTTTTGAAGAATTGATTTTGTGTATCTGTGAAGGGTAATCTCTGGAACTAACCGTTAGATTTGAAAATGTAAATTTATATTACATAGCAAATTTATTGAGGAAGGTTATAAGCTACATAACTTTACGCTACGACTCTAAGGAGCGAAGTAGTAACCATGAATGTCAAGCAGTCTGAAAAGGTGTAAGCAAGTACGGGGAAGTGGGACCAACGATAGGCTACCCGGCGTTGACGGTGGACCAGTGGAGTCGGTCGATTAATTTTAACACGGGTGAAACCGTGGGGCACTGCTTATTATGTATATAATTTTAATTTTATGAAAGCAATTGTTTGATGTAAGGCCTTTTTCAACTTCAAAGTATTGTACAACGTTGTTATTTACACGCAAACGTTTCGAAGAAAAAATACTCTTAAATATTGTTCTCAGAAGTTTTTGTTTAATTTGCCAATAAATGCAAATATAATATAATAGACCGATATAAAAAGTTATAACTACGTTTGTAGACAATTAATAGAATTTTATAGGTTATAATCAAAATAAAAACAAAGCTATATAAGTATAATTGGTATTTAATTGGCACATTTGAAGCCTATCAGTTACACCTGTATGCTGGCCCGTCGACAAGAGCATTGACGTCAGTGGACCGGTTTGAATCAGCGACCTCTATACCTGGGAACAAAAAGATAACTATTAATTTACAAATCGAGAGATAACCAATGAATTATAAAATTTAATATACCTAACGATGTAATAATGATTAGATATAGATGTGACAACACTAGGTTTCTAGTTCAGGATTTAAGCTTTTTATAATAGTAGTATTTAAATTACAAGATATATATATTTTTTATAGTTAGGTTAGTTAGTGTTGTGTTTTCATTCCGATGCAACGGCCATAATATTATACAATATTTCAGTATTTTCTTATGTTAATCTTATAAGATGCTCGATAAATTTATTTAATATATCGAAAGATTTTAATCGCTAAAGGTAACCAGGTTGTGTTTATACTTAAGATTGAAAATGTTGTAATAAATATATCCCTGTTTGTTAAAATCAAATAAAAAAAGATTTGTAAAATTTATTTGAATAGTGCAATTCATAAAAAATTTACTCCCAGATATTTGTTATCTGTTGACTGATATGAATGACATTCCGAACAAAACGTAAACTTTGAATAAACAAAGAAATATTTATTACTCTTTATCTTAAAGATAGTTAAACTATCAGGGGAATTAAATAAAACTATTTATTTGTACTAATATATTAAAGCAATGAACGTGCTAATCACTGGAATTACTAATCGGATTCAAAATAAAATATGTTTGTATATGATAGCCAGATTCACGAGGAAAAGTATAGACTATATTACTTCACGCTACGATCGTAAGGAGCGGAGCAGTAACTATGAACGTAAAGCAATCTGGCAAGCTGTAGGCAAGTACGGGAATCGGAACACCGATAGGATTACATGGGCGAATAAATGTAACACGGATGAACCCGTGGGACACAGCTAGTTTATGAATAAATAGCAGAACGTTTTTATATCTCTTTCACTTTTATGATTCATTGTTTTGTTATTTTACTCAGTAAGTGACCGTTGTATGTCGAAGAGAGTAGAGGTATATATTTAAAGAATTCCTAGGTTAGTCGATTAAGTGCTCTGACCGGGTCAATGAGGTGTTATTGACCACAATGTAATTGTGTTACCAGTTACTATTTTTTGCGAAGATACTTCAAACATCAGAGATGTCAAGTGAATTTAGTCATTACGTCTGCATAATACATTTCAAATGGAATTATATTTCTAAGGTTTGGGCAATATGCTCAAATACTGACAACGTGTATAAGTATAATCTTTATGGGATTTGGTTTAAGGTCACTTGTCTTGTTATCATTTGTAGTTTAGTAAAGAGTAAAGGTCAGTTACATATTTTTCACTTCATAAAGACTTAGAAATATGCATATAATAAACTCGAAATTTAAGTTAAGAAAGATTTTACCAGAGTTATATTTTTGAAATACCTAAATGAAATATCTTCAAAAGTTTAAGTTTGTATATGGTTTTTTTTATTCTCAATTTATAAAATGATAAACTATGAGTTTTATTTTTTAAACGGATGCCAATCTAAAGTTTGACTATATATTCATATTCGAAGGTTAATTATAGATAATAATTTAATGTTAGACTAGCATTGTAATATTTATTTTTTATTATCATTTCTTACTATTTTATTTTTTAATTGTTACAAATGCTCTTAAGCAATTGATTTTCGGTTTAAAGAAATTTATTTCTGAAAAGAACATTGTTCACTTAAAGAGAATGACATACATTTTTGTTAGTTTAAAAAAAAAACATTAACATTTAATTAAAATTTGAAAGCATTAAATAAGATGTAGGTATTTTGGAGAAAAATTATAATGTAGTTTGTAAACAAGATTTGATTCTATTCGGATGTCAGAAGTCATTTATCACAAGCACTCTTGATACTTTATTTAATTATGACAGTATATCTAATTGGGATCCGGTCTATTATTGCAGGGTTATCTCACAAGCACGTGTCGGTGCGTCGGTCTATATATACTGTATATATATATATTCTATAGCACTGTATATCAAAGTATATCAACAATATACATTTATGAGTACATGAGATATTAAATTTGAAACATGTTATATAAAATACAAACTGATTTCTAATAAAACATCATATTCTAAAAGTAGGTAAAGTAGATAAAATAGAAAACAAATAAAACCAACCTGTAGTTAGAGTGGATCTCGCGAAAATAAATCACTGGTACAAAACCCTCCACTTTCTGTTCATCTCTTCGGGTCGAACTTGGGCGTAGAAGTTGACGAAGCGACGGACGAGCTGCTGCCGGATACGGTAGAGCCGGTCTTCGCCAGGCCAGTCTTCTTCCTGAAGCTCAGTCTCATGTCGCCTTTTATGACGCGGTCGAGGGCTTGCCTCAGCACCGAATGTTTCCTTTCAAATGGATTTGTGTACATTATTATTATCACTCGATTGTCACACGTATGTTCACTGCAAGAGTCGAGTTGTGTATGCGCGTCGACCGCCTTCATACGAGACTATTATATGAAGATGTGAATGACGCCAGCGCTGGGGCAACTATGGAGCTCACAATACTTGTACCGGCTAAGTTGTTATTGCTGACGTCAGAACACGTTTTGTGTTTTGGTATCCGTTAATTGGATATGAATCGCGGAGGTATGTCATTACGTCGGACGAATTTTTTGTCGCGCTTCAATTTTTGCATTGTACCGGTTTAAATGTTCTACAGTTTATATTACACAGAAAAAGTATTACATACTTGTTTTATTCATGATATTGTTTTGTGTGTTTTTAAGGTTCCGTTCCAAGAAAAGCAACTATTGCTAAGCCTACGTAAACAAGTAAATAAATTTAATAAAATAAATATATCAACTGTGGAAAGACTAGAAAGGTTAGACTAACATGTATTTAACATACTTAACTTTACACGTTAGACGATTAGCCTTTCCAGCGTCGATTTCATCTCGTGAAATATATCGTTAAATATATTGTTAATATTATCGTCCAACAAAAATTATAATCTGAGTTAGTTTCATATATTTGAAGTTCATTGTATCTTATAATCCGTTTCAGGCTTTATTATTTTCATATTATGTATGTTATAATAAACATAACGGATTCTCTTTGAACTCAATTGTCTGTGTAGCTTTGATTATAGATGGTAATGTTATTGTTCATTCTCCTAAGAAATTCAGAAACGTAAGTTTACGTAAGCTATGAGGCCTGATCTTTCGATGAAGGAAATCATCATTGTAAAACTATAGCAACTTTTAAAATCTTCAATATATCGCTGCCGTAGATATAGGGACAATTAGATTACTAAAAAAATCTGATTTGCGAGAAAATCTCAAAACAATTTCAACAATTCGACAGTAAGTTTTTACATATAAATAAATGGTTGTCGGTGATTTAGATGTTATACACTGATACAATGTTTATCTTTTGAGTCTGTTATGAGACCTCGGCTCTCTTCATTTAAGTGAAAAAGGCTCAAAAGACGTTTTAAATTCTTAGATTCTCACGTTTTGTTTAGATGCAGTTACCTGCTTTATATTTTAGAATATTTTTGAGACGAACAAAGATATCAGAACGTGAGTACGACCAAAAGTGGCATCGTACTATAGACTTTATGTTAAAGCAATAAAGTTAATTTCGACAATTGATTATTTAATTCTCTCTCTACGGCAGCGATATACCTCAATTATGTATTTTCTGGCTGCTGCCTAGTAGTAGGTACCGGTGTGAAAATATCATCTTAGGCAACATAAAATTATGGTGACACGCTAATCAATAATAAAATTTAAACAACAAATAATTTTAGATAGAAGGACCAATATAAAGAATATCAAAAATATTAATAAAAGTTTTAGCTCAAAAGAACTTCCATCAGAATATTGTTGTTTTTTTTTGTTTAAAGTTTTTACTATAATACTGATTACTGATAAAACACGCTCCACTATGCAATTTCAATTGACAGCTCTGGAATTTATGGACGCAAAAAACTATAATTAAACGTACAAGTATTTTGAAATAAAAAGTGAATCATAAAAACTTTGCCGTTGCAAGTACAAGTTGTCGGAGTGTGATAAATTATTATGTGTGTTGCCAAGTAGACGTACATCCGAGTCGGGATAGTGAGTCAATATATATGAGATATGAATTATGTGTTCACGGGAGCGGTCTGTGTGATCGCCTCGGCCTCGGGTTCGCCCCACCGTGGAGTGCCTGTGGCTCCCGAAGATATAGGTCGATTAAGGTGGAGAATGAAGGAGGACGTGCTGCGTCGATGGGGGAGGACCTGGCGGATGTGCGCTATGGTCGCTTTACTATAGACGGCATTCGCCCGGTCCTAAAATAGTGGTGCAAAAGGGATCAGGGCACCCTGACGTTTCGACGTTTCGCAGGTGCTATTCGGGCATAGCTGCTTCCTGGGACAGGCAGCGCCCAACACAGACCTTTCACTGCTGAGTGTGGTGAAAGCCAAGCTTGACAGTGAGGGGTCATGGTCTGCAACGGTCTGCTTCTGCGAGGAAGTGTTGTCGTGGAAGGAGGCCGCGGAGAGGGCTTGCAAGGAGGATCCTCTCAGTGGCTCTCAGTGATTTGCTCGCCTTCTCCCTCGGCCTAGCCGAACCAGGGAGGACGGGTCGGGGGCTCGTCTTCTCATTGCACAGGTTCGGCAAAAGGGGACAAACTGTCTCCTGTATGTAGGCCGGGGCTCGGAATTTTCAATGTTAGTAGAATGCTACTAGCGGCGTCGCTTCGCCTCTTTACAGCAGCGGAAGGTACACCGTGGAGTTTTGGTGAGTAGGAATCTCACATAACCACTTGCTCCCCCGAGCGAGTATGTACCCATTACGGGTTTCTCCACGTTAAAAAAAAGGAGAGGGTGACATAGTAACGTCGGAATCCTCGCCAATATAACAATATTTATTTTATCGATCGACACATTAAAATGTACCATCGCATAAATTATATTTAAGACTAAAAATACTTATTGCTCTTTGTTAAGGCTATGGAAAAAATCTTTATAATCAATTTTTTATTCTTATACATTGGTTCTGTAAGTGGTAAGTTCTGACTGACTATATATATCGATAAAATTGCCTTACTTTTGAAAAATCTTACATTTTCAATTTTATAATTATCCACTCTTAGGTTCAATAATACGCTGAAATCGTTTCGGATAGCTTTTAACAGTAAGGATGGCTAGTATTAAAAAATCGACTATTGTTCTTTTTTTTCGAACTGATTACAGCGGTTAGTTAGCCTGAAAGTATTTAACAGCTTCATCGGGTTTTGTGTCGAGCCTTGATGGCTTAGCCGAAGTTTGTGATGTTTGACTTTTCTTTTTACAGCAGCTTCTATATTTATGATGTTTGTCAAGAAAAAGTTCACTATTTGATATAATTGAAATGTTTGGAATGGTAAACATATGCTTTATTATGTACTAGCAACCGCCTCTGACTTCGTATGGGTTAATTACAATATAACACTTAAAAAAACATAGCCTATAATCGTCAGCTTTCTACCTGTGATTTTTCATTTTGTGTTAGGTTCATACATAAATGAAATAATAATAATAAACCATATATAAACATATATATAAGATAATAAAGATAGTTCACAACCAAACGAACACACCTACTACAACAACACTGTGAATTATTCGGTTAATAGCCCGTAATTCCAGTTTAAACCAGCTTTTTCAAAAGGGCTGAGAAATGTTTAATAATAAGAAGAAAAATAATAATAATAATAAGACTTCTGTTATCAGTCAGTGTATCCGATCTGAATTAATTTATTTAACAGACAATTTACAACTAATATAAATAATTATAAAAAATATGTGTACTTATGTATACATATCAGAAGTAATATATAAATAGTAAAAAAACAGAAACTAATTCGGGAAATGTTATGCCGTATGTCAACTGCATAAATAAAATTAAAATAATATTTATACAACATAAAATTATTTTTACACAATTAAAAAATCAATAATGCACATTATTATCATTGATGGTTAACTGCATCATGTCGCATATCTGTCTAAAGCTCTCAATTTTTCCCCCACTACACCGCGTCGTAATAGGTATAACTACAAAATTTGTTATATTGTGTAACTTTCACACTAGTTCGAATCCGGCTTAAAATACACGTATTACGCCAAGTATGTATTGTAATTACCTCAACATATTCAGTACTTTCTTTATTCATGACGTGTTCATGAATTGTCCCGTTTATTAATTAGTCCAGTGCTCGTCAAGGTAACCAATTACTATAAAGTGACAAATACAAGCGCGTATATTGTATCCGTTCTTACTTTGACGTTCATTTGTTGACGCGTTCGATCGACGTTCAATCGAAAGTTGACGTGCTGCGGTTTGAAACTCCCGGGAATACCTGCGCATGAAATGTCAGTAATAATGACGAATTTGATATGACTAGGAACTACGAATGAGTATTGTCCCGTAGAGGGTGCATACGGTGTGCTAAATATACAGCTTGACCGCAGAAAAAAACTAGCAAAAGAGATGTCATTGTATTCTGAAATTCAAATTTTTTGGTAGTACTCGTTATATTCACTTAATATACCTTACACCTTACTTTATACTATACTTACTAAACCTATAAGAGTTTTTAGATAAATGTGTTAGGTTCTGTAATAAGATTCCTATATTGCCGTATAATAAGTTCAAGGACCACGTCAAGCAAGTTTTACTAGTGATGTCTAGAAATTACTACTTTGTACGTCTACTAAAGCAATACAATTATTAATTGTAAATATTATTTAAACGGTAAAAAAAGATAAACACGATCTAATTTCTTGTCGCTCTTCTTGAGAAGTGGGATGTTTTCCGAACCGGTAGTAGTGTTTTCACGTTCATAAGTGCCTTCTTAGATCCTAAGTTGTATAAAGTAATTTTAATTGGTGTATTTTAAAAAGTTATTACTCCACTAATAAAGCTTTTAATGATTCAGCAAATATCATTGACAACTGTATTATTTTCGTAACCCTGACAGGGTTAAATTGCATATTTCTCACAAATATGAGTTCCTCAGTTTCCAAATTTGCTACCAACATAAAGTAGAATTAGTCCAATATAGTTACGGAAATTGTACTGAATAATATTTATTGGAATTTACGTAAAATGGTTTCATAAGTATATTTAAATACCACTGCCGTTGTCGGTAAATATGGAACTTTTTGGGCCTTAAAATTTGACCCTCTAAAAAACTGGCTAAAAGGGTTATATCTTTTCATAGAAACAATGTACGGGATAGAAAGTTCCCTCTCCCTTCCTTGCTCCTTCGGTTACCAAAGGATAGAAAAAAACGTTAAATTGGTTTTCCTTTGCCTGGCCAAAATCCTTGTTAAGCCCATGTCTAGGGAATATTGATTTATCTATAAGCATTCGTCTCTTACTAAATACATATCAAATAGCAGCACCTTTAGTCTACTAGCATAGGCGATGATGATATAGTTTTTGTTCGCTCGTGTACTGCATCGATTGACATTGGTTTGAATCCTGCAATAGAAAAGTTTTCGTTGAAGACAAATATCGGTATGAAAACGTGGTGGCGAGCACTTTCTAATATTCGCCTTGCTAGCTACCACCTTTACGTTGAATATTACATCAAGTATCTTTAGGTGTGTTCCGGCATTTGCACTTAAGAGCCAGCTTCCCCACTAGGCTAAGCGTATCACCGTCTTGGGCCATATCATCACTTAACATAAGGTTAAATTGTGGCCATACGCTAAACATATAAAAGAAAAAAAAAACGATTGACGTCACTAAGTGAAACAACGCCCTCATCGTACGAGACTGCCGGATTAATATTATTTTTTTCCATCCACCTGTCTAGTGAACCAGTTATTATCAAGATCAACATCTTTTAAGCGGTTTCTTATGAATCTGTCAACAACTTTTGACCATGATTTACGTTTATACGCATATAATACGTGACTTGGAGTTCACGCTAAGGCTGCGCTCGCAATGCGGTTCGCCGCTAGAACTTGTCAGCCGCAAAACTTTCTGATTCATATAGATTTATAAATATGCATACACTAGCGTTTAAACTGCGACTGATTTATACATATTATAAAACTCAACGTCTCTCTGTCTGTCTGTCCGTTTATGTTCTTTTCAAACGAAAATCACTTATCCGGGTTACATGGTTTTTCCTTTAATTCATAGATATGTTATCTGACCAGGTTATCTATATCTATTACATATAATAAAATTAAGGTGTCTGTTTGTAATGTCAAAATAACAGGTTTTTAATAAATTCATATATCTATAACAAAAATCCCATTATAAAATTTTTGTTTGTTTGTTCCGGGTAATCTCCGAAACGGTTGGAGCGATTTTGACGGAACTTTAACTGGCATATAGCTGATGTTATAAAGAATTACTTAGGCTACTTTTATTTTAGAAAAATATTTAGGGTTCCGCACATAAAATAAAAACTTTTTACTAGTCCACGCGAGCGGAGCTACGGGCACAGCTGGTAGGATATATTTTGTTACATAATGTAACATACGAAATAAGCAGTAAAAATATGCTTTGAGGCGATTAAATGGCTTACGCTGCGTAAACCATGAGAGATATATAAAATTAATGTACAACATAATTGTAGATCTTAAAAAGTCCTACAAAAACTCAGCGAAAGCATATGTCTATCTTCTAAGGATCACCCACAATAAACACTTTTGAGGCAGCACAATTGTGCGTGCGCTCGACCGACAGCATTCTGTAGTCCACGCGAGCGGAGCCGCGGGCACAACTAGTTTATTATAAACACTTATATTTTACTTTACTTATTATTATAAGCACTTGAATAACCGCAGTTAAAAACCTAAGGGTCGTTTTTGATGGCTTCGCCCTGAAGCTTATATGGTAACTGTTATATATTATGATTGGGGCAACCAAATTTCATGGATATTATTTATCGTTGCGCGGAAAAATTACGTCACTGTACGTGATGGTACGCACAGTACAGTTGAAAAATAACAGCCACCTTTGAGAGATCGACGATCCATAGCCTTTCATCACAGTCATGTTATGCAAACGTCTCGGCAACTGGATTTATCTAGCTGATCCTGAAACGTAACGATCCAAAGGAGGGTCACTAAGACGGGTATATTATCATGTGTATGGTGATCGGACTCCTAATGACCCCGCTTAATTACTGGACATACACCACTTAAGCTTAGCCACTAATATTGGTACATATACAGGCCGTGGATAAAATTTTTAACTATGAGACTGTGATAAAATTTGAATGTAATATAGAAAACGAATATATTAGCTAAGGACCGATATCTCTTCTATGATATCCGGTGTGGTTTCCCACTATTGTCAATTTACCAATGATGCTTGATAAACATACCGAGTAAACAGGAAACTTGAATGCGGTCAAAAGTTAATGTGTTTGTTCTCTTTTAATTCTGTTAGTCCTTACATTACTCGTATAAACGATCTTTAAATATTAATAGTCACAAATTAAAATAAAACGCCTTCCAAGAAGTTGTAATGACGTTTATCATGTTCTGATGGAGTGTGTCAGGTTCGAGTCAGTTAGGCAGAGTTTAATGAATGCCTTTTGTTTGAACAAACTAGACGTTGGCATGTATAATAAAATATTGGGTGATACGTACACTGCGGAGGCGGCTAGTCTGTTCAAATCAATTGCTCATTATTATTAAATGTATAATTATGTTACGATGTCCAGATATTAGGGTTACGCTACGATGAGGCTGACATATGCGAATTGCATAAAAGCATCAAAAATTTAGAATTAAAAAAAAAGAAGAAGTTGTAAACATAATCAAAATTCTTTATAATATAGTGATAAATTATTTGGTTGATTTAATTTATTACAGTGCCTGTGTTGGGTTATATTACTTTAAACAATTTAAAAATTTACTTTATGATTCGTTCAGGTGCTAATTGAAAAATTATGTTAATTTCTAGTATTTTATCTTGTTTTATATTTTGTATGATTTGTATGATTATATTTGACAAAGCAGTCTTGTTTATTTTTTTTTTAATTTTATATCGTTGTAAGCCACAATCTCACCTGATCTAAAGTGATAATGTGGCCCAAGATGATAATACTCTAAGCCTAGTGGAAGACTGCCACTCATAATGCAGCTGCCGGAACACACCTACTGGTGCTCGGCGACAGATTTTCAACTTGAATTAACTAGCCAGGCGGGCATTAGAAAAATCCATACCACTATGCTATGGTTTCATCATGATCTTTCCTTCATAGAAAGCTCAGGCTCATTGCAGGAATTCGAACTCACGTCGATCAACGCGGTGCTCGTACTCACTACCACTGAGCCATCATTGCTTCGTTGTTTAGAACAACGCTATATTTATTTTTCGAACAATAAAAAATAAATCTGTAGTATGTATTAAGCTATTTATCAACGTTTATGGAGATTGACGATTTAATAGCACTAATTATATATTTTGCTAGTCAAGTCTGGTGTGAGTTACAGATTGTAAAGCATCCACAAACATTGGAATGACATCAACAACATTTGATTGGGATGTAAGGAGGGTTTTTGAAGTGAAACTTCTTATGCGACTTCCAACGCGTTAAACGTTAAACGTTTAACGCACATTATCAGTCTCTCCTCTTTGTGTGAGTCAGAGCGAGAGAGTAAATGTCGGTGTGTATGGTATATTGCACACTGTTTAAATAAAATAGAAAATGTCTATTAAAATGAAGTTTCACTTCTATCGTGTGTGAATCGCACACACACCTTTTTTTATACTACAAAGGTGACAAACAAGCATACGGCTCGCCTGACGGTAAGTGGCTACCGTAACCTATGGATGCTTGTAATAAGATAGGTATATCGCTAGGTCGTTGCCGACCTTGAACCCGCCTACCCTAATGAGCTCTGGAATCCCTATTCACCGCTGGATTACAACACATAGTTCTTCTTTTTCTTCTTGTTTTGGCGTCGCAAAAAGCACTTGCCAGTGTCAATGTGTTTGTCCTCGTAGTATTTTTTATATACAAAGTTGATCCAACAAGATGGTGGCTCTCTTGTTAGTATATTCAAGGAATTTTTGTGATATCTCAAAATACATGTTTCCAGTTAATATTTATAATCCACTTCATGAATGCACAATAATCAAACTATATCACGCAAAATGTAATCAATATTACATAATATAGGGTCAAAGAACCGAAGTTAATGAATAAAAAATAAAAACCGCAACATGGCAGCTCAAGATCTCGACTTAAGCTCCCCCACACATAGTTATTTGTCTGCGATCTTTTGTAGGGTGGAGAAGTTCCATCAGTCAAGCTGCGCCAAGTGGAGAGGAATCTCTAAAGAAATTTCTTCTGTGCCCTACCTCAAAAACATCTAAAGACTTAAAACACTGAAGCTAACCCATCTGCACGTGGTGCTCTAAGCTGAGTAAGAAAATAGATACAGTGAGATGGTTTGTAAAGCCCGACTGACTCGCGACATATGGGAATAACTATGGCGAAATGCCCGTCATAGTGATACGCTTATGCTCGTTCCGTTTCAGGAACAGCCGTTGCATATCCAGTTTCCATTTCATTAATTAATTCCATCATTAATTCTGTCGGCGGTCGCCATTTTTTTTGGACTGTACTATGTTTACCATCTGGTAAAGTTAACCACTATGCAGTACTATCTTATAAAAAAATCAGAGGGTTGCTAGAAGAATATTATTTGACATAAAATATATTGTGACGTATATAGAGACATTAAAGTAATACAATAAATACCATACAATTAAATAAAAATACAGGTTAATAAAATATATAGGAAAATATTCTTTTAGTATTTTATCATTTTAATTGTCCAATTACCATACCTTTAATAATTACGTTCTTAGGACAAGGATTATTATTATGACACGTTAATTAAATTGTATATGTTTAATAGAAGGATAATTAATATTTTTATGTATACACGTGAAGTTGTTATAATTAATATACAATTGAGTTATTGCAGATGTAGAGATAAATTATTTTATACATTATTTAAGAAAATAATCGCTATTTGTCTTTCAGTTTTATATAAAATTTGCTGTCTGCAGCGTCAGTCGCGTAGACTTTTTTTGTGCGGAATCCGAATTATATTTCTAAAATAAAAGTAGTCTAAGTTATTCCTTATAATATCAGCTATCTGCCATCAAAATCGGTCTAACCGTTTCGGATATTAGCCGGAATAAACAGACAGATTGTTATATACTGTAAACATAAATTTGATATAGTTATGAAGTATGATAAGAAGTTATTTCTTATCTTCCTTGTTACAAAATCTTTTTTATATTTACAACACAATTTTTACCTACAAACAATATAATATGTAGGTTGAGGTGTTATAAAAAGGGGTCAAGTTGTTTAGGAGATTATAATTGGTAAATATTGAATTTTAAGTACCTAATCAGAAGTCAACAGTTTGTCATTTCGAGATATTTGTACAATTATTATAAACAAAAGATAACACTAAACAGATGTGGCAATGTTTGATTTGTGTTAATTATTTTATATTATCGGTGCGTTCGTGAATGACGTCATTCTGTTTGACATGTTTTTATCATTACGACTCGCTCCGGCTTCGTATGGGTGAAATTTACTAATTATGGTTAAAAAAGCATGTTCGAGCGATTTAGAATTTATCACTTTGGTTTTCATAGTTCATTGTTGCGAGAAGTGTGCTTAGTTCGCGATGCACTATTATTCATAGGTAGGACGTGGCGCGGATGGCGGCAGCGGACGGCGCGGTGTGTCGGCCAATCGTTTAACTGCGAGTGGTTTTTGAACTTATTTAGCATCGTTGTGATTTGAAACTCGATGAAATGAAAAAGCGACAGAACAAAGAGACGACCATATACATCTAGATATAGATATAGATTTAACCTACAAGAGAAAGAGATAGAATACATTTAAATTGTGCACGGTTAATGCATATCCTGATTTTCAAGATTGTGATCATCGTCGAATTGGCCTAGTGGTGTGAGACGACCAGACTTCATACGCAGTACGCACGAGTGGTCTATAGTTCGAATCCCGCTGATTTAGGGTATTTAAAAAAAATGTTTAAAAACACATTTTTTTATTTCGTTCTGAAGGTTTCACTTCTAACACGTGTGTACTGTTGCACACATATTTTTTTTGGTTACGTGTAATTTTGATTTTATGGTATTAATTTAAATGAAATAATGTACAGGGCAATTTTAGTTTACATTAAACGCCCAAGATAACTACATTTAATTTGAATAAGAATTGGTGAAAATAGCTTCGCAAAATCTAACCTAATATTAATTAATATTTTAAAAATAAAAATGGATACTATGAGTCAACCTTATAAGATAGGCATATGCCATCACGGACTTTTCTGTAGGCTTTTTGAGGAAATACATTTTTAGTACATTATTTTGACGTATCTTTTAGGTTTAGTAAACCACGTAATTATTTTGACGTATCTTTTAGGTTTAGTAAACCACGTAAAGCGGCGTAAATTTATTTTTTTGATGACTTCATCATAAATCTGTTGCGTGGTTTGGAAGGAATAAGCATAGAAATAGCAATAATAACAACAGACGCGGACAGCGACTTTCTTTAATACTATTTAGGGATTAAGATACATTCTTAAGCGTGATATGCTTTTGGTACAATATTTTTCTTCTTCAGTATCTTTTTATTGCAATTATGATTGAGTAGATAATTTTCTTTTTTCTTGCTTTGGAGACGATGACTGTGTCAATGAAATATTGCAACTGCTAGGTTAGTCTACTGCGCGTCCTTCCATAGCTTAATGTCTTACGGAATTTTGCTGTGGGGTGAATTCAGCAGCTAAAGTATACACTATATTCATATTACTAATGTGGGCAATTCGAGCAATATACAACATGAGACCTCGCGAATCACTAAATAACAAGTTCTAGGAATTTAATATCTTAACTTTGCCCTCCCAATACATTCTTGATAATATAATGTATATATCTATATATATTTTTATCGTTATAGGTTTGACGTAGTGGCCACAATCTCACCTGATGTTAAGTGATGATGTGCCCTAAGATGATAACACGCTAAACCTAGTGGAAGACTGGCTCACAAGTACAGCTGCCGGAACACACCTATCGGTGTTTGGCGACAGATTTTCAACTTGAAAACTCGCTCGAAACTTGATTCGTAAAAACTTTGACAAGCTAGATTTTGTCAAACACCAGCACAGATTTAATACTAGAATTAGACATAAATTAGTCGTACGGTGTTTTAGACTTACTAAAACTAAATAAAAATTATTTGGGTAATAGTGTTAGGTTATATAATAAGATTTCGAAGCACTTTACTGATTTGCAAGACAATGAGTTCAAAGACCAAGTCAAGCCGGTTTTACTGTCAAAAGGTTAATATAGAGTGGATCATTATGTGAATGATAGTGATGTCTGGAAGTGTCTCCCTCTCTGTGCATCCATTAAATTATTAGTATAATTGTTAACTGTAAAAATTGTTTGTACAGTTGAAATTAAAAAAAAAGAAAAGATAAGTCCGAGTTTCTCGCCAGTTCTTCTCGATGACTGGGATGTTTTCCGAACCGCTAATAATGTTTGAAAATCATTAGTACCTTCTTGGGGCCTAAATTGAATAAACTATTTTTTGAGTGACGAAGGCGTTACTTTGCACAAATCAGTCGTAAATAATTATCCGAAATTTCTTGATACTTCCGCCTGCAATAGATGAATATTAGTTTTAGCTACCTACAACATAAAATATTTGAATTTAAATAAATGTCTTAAATAAATTAAATAACTTTCCTCAATCAATAGGCTATAAAATGCTTAAAGATTTTTTTCAAATAGATGCAGTAGTTTTGGTGATTACTCTCCACATATACACAAACTTAAAAAATTCGCACTCTTTCTTTATGATATTACATTTTTAAGTATAGATAAGTCTTTACTTTTATGCTATTCTAGGTTAAGTACTATAAAGAATCGCATAGCAGAAAGGAATATCTATACATATAATAAAATTGAAGCGTCTGTTTGTAATGTTAAAATAACAGCTTTTTACTAAATGCATATGAAAGTATGTAAAGGTATAAGTAATACCAAAAAACCTATTTTTTTAATTTTTGTCTGTCTTGTTGTTCCGGGTAGTCTCTGAAACGGTTGGACCGATTTTGGTGATAGTATAACTGGCAGATAACTGATTTTATAAGGAATAAGTTAGGCTACTTTTATTTTACAACAAGAACTAGAATTTCACACAAATAAAAAAATAAGCATTTTTATCTTTAAAATAACCTGCGGGCAACGGTCACCACAATACTGACGGCATTCTGTAATCCACGCGAACGGAGCCGCGGGCACAGCTAGTTTGCAAATAATATATTTAATGAGAGGTTTTTGCCTTTTTACCGACTCTATACGAACATGAAAATAACGGCAAACTAATGATTTCAAATTAAGGTTGCCTATTCTGTGAGATACAACCGTTATATCGCCATTGTTGGGCTTGGGCTTGTGTCTATATATACATATTACCTTACCAATTGTAAGGAATATGAAATTATATTAATTCTTTTAATTCGTTGTGAATATTACATACCTAGTTATGTGTTCAAATGATTCAATTCCATCCACACATCCTGACTTTATCCTTGAAATATTATGTTATTGGACGACAAACAAACATGTCGTTAAAGTCCAGTAATGAAAAACATCTAAATTGCATTAACGTAGACATGTTTATTGAAGAATGTAATAAACTTTTTAAGTGAATTCAACACGATCAAAGTATATTAAGAGACGGTCGTTATGATCGATGTTTTATATTATATTTTTATAATATTAAGTTTTATATTTATTTTTATAAGGTAGCAAACGCATACGGCCCGCCTGATGGTAAGCGGCTACCGTAGCCTATGAATGCCTGCAATATCATAGGTATCACAATTGCGTTGCCGAATTTGAACCCCCCTACCCCAAGGAGCTCTAGAAACCCTACTCACCGCAGAAAAACAACACTAGGTCATTTGGCTGCGATCTTCTGTAGGGTGGAGGTATTTCACCAGTAGGGCTGCCCCAAGTAGAGAGAAATTTCCAAAGAAATTTCTCTGTGCCTACCTCTCTTTGAATCCACCCTTCCCAAAGAACTCTATCTTTGGATAGAAATTAGCGGTGAACAGAAAAGTATGGAAGGCTAAACCGATTGTTTTTGACAAACACATTAATGCTTCCTTGATAAGAAGATGCGTTCTTTGAGGATTGCTATTCTAGCACTGAAATAATCATTTTATATCTCTTTTAGATGAGCTTTATCATCTTCGAATACAACCTTATTTGACATTACGCAAGCAAACGTTAACCTAAAAAAATATAACATAATAAATTAATAAAATTACACCATCCAGTTAGATTATTTTTTCACTCTAACTCAGATATTCCTGTACTAAACAAAGTCGTAACGTCTTTTGAGATTTATAACATGCTACGTATGCTCGCGGCTCCGCTCGCGTGGACTACAGAATTCTGTAGAACGAGCGCATGCGTGAATTGAGCTGCCCCAAAAATACTTACTGTGGGTGATTCTTAGTAGACATATGCTGTCGGTAAGTTTTTTGTAGGTCTATTTAAGGCCTACAATTATTATGTACTACATTAATATGATATATCTCTTATGGTTTACTCAGCGTAAGCCTTTTAAGCACCCCAAAAGCATTTTTTTCCGATTGATTCACCGTTATCGTCACTGCTTATTTCGTATATTATTTTATCTACCAAAATATATTCCATAACCTGACCAGATAATATACCTATGAATTAAACAAAGAACTATATAAATCGGATATGTGGTTTTTGCGTGAAAAGAACATAAGTAAACGGATATACAGACAGAGAGACGTTGAGTTTTATATGTATAGAGTAGTTGTGCCCCATGTAGTTTTTTTATTGTTATAGATTTAGCATTGTGGCTATAATCTTACATGATCTTAAGTCACGATGTGGCCCAAGATGGTAACACACTAAGCCTAGTAGGAAGACTGGCTCTCAAGTGCAGCTGCCAAAATACGCCTATTGGTACTTGGCGAGAGATTTTCAACTTGAGGGTGGTAGCTAGCCAGGCGGGCATTAGAAAAAGCTCTACCACCATGCTACGGTTTCATCACGATGTTTTCCTTTACCGAAAGCTCAGGCTCATTGCAGGCATTCGAACTCACGTCCATCGATGTGAACGCTACACACGCTTACACACACTGAGCCATCATCGCTTTCGTCTATTTATGGTTACTACTCCGTTCCTTAGAGTCGTAGCGTGAAAAAATCAAAAATATTTTTTGAAATGTGACTGATAGTTTCAGAGATTAGTGCGTTTAAACAAATAAACTAATGAACAGTGAAAAATTTTATAATGTTGCTATAGATTGTTAAAAGAAGTCCATCATGTTTCACCTCTACAAAGCTCGTGTTGGAACACGTGACAGAAACAGTAACAATTTATTATAGGTTAAGCACATTTAAATTAATGTGAAGTAAAAAATCGTAAATAATGTGTTCTGGGACCGGTCTCAGTTTATTAATTTATGCACACAGACTGTACCTATATAGACGTATGCGTTAAGCTTCATTCACACATCGACGGATCCTTATTTTTTTTCCGAATCGTGATTTGATACAATTTGCTTTTTAATTTTCCAATGGTACATAATCTCCTATGAGCGTATTCACACGCTCGCGAATTGTGCAAAATTATGAATATGTCCAATCTGGGAGTAGACAACCTTTAAACATATATTGAAAACTTATATGTCGAAAATAATACTTTAAATATACCCTGTATAATTATTTTAAAAGTAATCTTTATATATATATATATATATATATATATAATGATTGAGGTTTGCCGTTATAACTTAGGCTACTTTTATTTTCGATTCTGTAACTCATCCGAGTGGAGCCGCGGGCGCAGCTAGTATTAAATAAAATATGATTTAATATATGACGGAGTATCGTGTTGATGTATTTATGGTATCCGTACTAGTGACTAATTGTTCGTGATCCTTATTATTGGCTGGGCGCGATAGCAACAAGTGTACTCTGGTCGCTGGCACTTTATAAGCAGACATGGACCGGCTCGAAGATTCCAAGCCCGGTGAAGCTGTAAAAACCATCTGAGGCTTCAGGGTCCTTTTGGTTAATAGTGTTGTCAGATCGAAAAAAAAAACTGCGAAGAAAGCGCTCGAACTGTTGGATAGTGAAGACTTCAGTTAATACACCGAGTACAATAAGCACTGTTCCTGAGTACTGACTTGCATAAATACACAGTAGTGTATTACAATAGTTTTTTCTATATTTCTCACTATATTGTGATACTATACCTGCAAAAAAAAATCGAAGCATTTGAGATTACATACAATGTTTTACTTCAACTCCAGGTGACGGGCTTATAAATTAAATTTAACTTAGTCAATGTGTGGGAATATCGAAAAAATCGTTCGTGCATGTCGAGGATTAAGCAAGTGGACATCGGATCGATATTTCCATTGGTCTAATCATCGGCCTCTACTTTATAGTATGCGACATCAAATGTAACAAAACAATCTGAATACGTAACAGAAGCTTTAAAATTTTAAGTAAATAAAACATTCATATACACAGTCGGTAATAATAACCGTACCATCAACACGGATACAGATAGACGGCCAAATATCTTATAAAAGTTACCAAAACGCTAATTTATGATAAAATATTTTTTTGCTCAAGCAAATTATCCTAGATATTGTTAAGATTTTAATCACTTATTAACTTGTAAAGTGGTTTGTGATTTTTTATCAAAATATTACCACAAGGTCAAATTGCGACGTAGGTACATAATTAAATAAAAAAGAATAACATTTAATATATTCATTTCTCTGGTCTAGTCTGACGTTTAATTCCTTTTATTGAATATTAACTGTGCCTGCGACTTCGTCCGTGTGAAGTTACAGCTATAAAATATCGCTATATTCAATTTAAATCCATTTCATAACTCAATGAATCCAAAGCCGTTTGAGAATAGCTAAATTATTTTTTTGTTTCGTTTTGGGTATTTTTTATTCCATTAAAAAAAAACCTGATGAGGAGATTCCCTTATGAGGTTAATAAAAATCTTGATAGCTTTTTTTATTTTATTTTTTTATGCCAAAAGGCGCAAACAGTCAGACGGCCCATCTGATGGTAAATGGTTACCGTCGCCTATGGACAACTGCAACACCAGGGGCATTACAGCCATGTTGCTGACCTTGGAGACTGTATTTCAACCCTTTTTTGAAGAGCCCCATGTCATAGCCCTGGGGGAAAACCGAGCTGGGGCAACCCATTCCACAACTCTAGCGTACGTGACAGGAAGGTTCTAGAGAACCTTTGGTGTTTTGTTTGCACCAAAACGTGTATTCGATACTCTCATAATCGGGTACAGCCCTCGCTTGAATAATGGCATACTCTTTTCCGAGTCTTTGAGGTAACTGTAATTGTCTTGGACCCTCACTTCCCCTCGCAGGGGTGAAATTTATTGCGTGTGTGTTATCGCATTGTCCGCGCCGCGAGCATTTCTGCTGTGGAGATAAAGAAAGTTTGAAGTATAGGTGCCTCAAACCAAGTGTACCATCGTGTCATTGATCCTGTGCAAGAGCTCTTCAAACGGAAGAAGAAGCCGGAGTTCCAGGTGAGTGGTTTTGATATATTATGAGAGATATCGAAACACCATCCGCACGCCATATTTTATTTAGGTCCATTAGGTCCGCCATTTAGGTCTGATCTATCGATAAGGAGCCCTTGAGCCAAGCAGCCGCTCGCGCGATACAGTGACGCTACGTTCACTAGCTCTCACAGACACACATGACACTGCATCATACACACATGCACACCACATAGGTACATAGGTTCTGTAAGGGACCTTTTTTTTCTTTTTTTGCCTAGTTATTTTAGCCAAAAAAATTCAGATCACTAAATACACATACACGTCTTCCTTCCTTCCTCCCAGGGGGAAGAAACATGTATACATGTATAGTTAGTTTAGATCGAATGATAGGGAATTAGACAGATCGCGACTTCTTTGCATACGCGCAACAATCCGAGCCGAGGTCCGGCCACTTTGGCACCCTCAGAATTGTTGCAACGCTTTCGTGCCTTACGCGCTCGCCCCCAAACCCGGTGAAGCTGTAAAAGCCGCAAAGGCTCCAGGTCCCCTAAGGCTATTAGTATAGTCAGTTCGAAAAAAATAAAAAAATAAGCTTATTTTTAATTGTAATAAATAGTGGTTAATAACTTACAAGTATGTATGTAATATGACCGCTACCAGACAAATTTTTTACCTTCTCTCTGCCGTTACTTAAATTATTTCATCACAAAAAAACAGCTAACCAATTCAAAGCAGTTTTTTAGTTTGAGTTACGGTTTTTTGCATCACGAAAATTTAAGTTTTTTCTATGTCTTGCAAATGATTAGTATTACGATATAATATTATATTTTTTATTAAAATTTTAAAAGGATATTATAATATATAATGTCACTATGTTACATATGTACAATCGCAATTATTTATATTGAAATCATAGTAGGGTAAACAAGGTACCTGCCCCGGTCGGCGATTTTAAAGAGGTGGCAAATTCATGTAAAAAAACTTGATTATTATTAAAGACCCTAGCATCGAGGATCGGGTGTGTGCGATGTCTTTCCCAGGGGAATTCCCGTCACATCTAATACTTTCAAATGCTGTCGTGATGTGGCGCCAATGTTACGTTTTTACTTCGGTTCGGAAAAATGAGTATCTTATATTTAAATAATACTGAGTTAATGACGAAGATAATAATTTTAAATTGTCATACAAAATCAAACGTAGTTATTTATCTAATAAGAATTCAACACAAATAACAAAAATCAAACGGCCATGAAGTCGAAGAACGTAAATTGCTCACAGAAATGATAGCGTTTTATTATGTTATTCATACGGGGAAAAACTTTGTACATCATTTGTTATTCAATTTTACACGATTATAGTACTACGCATCTCTGTAATGTTTATGCGTAAATGACATAAGCCATCTCACGTAGATTGGTCGGGATGATTCATATTTTATCGTTTTTTTAGTAATAAACATGTTTTTTTTTTATAGAATCGGAGCAAAGTGTCGTCTTTATGCCTGATTGTAAGCATAGTACAATCCAAAGCCAACCGTGATCACCGAGACATTGGTAAAAAAATGAAGTTGTTGTTGTTGCACATCGCCGGTAGTTGCTGTCATATCGGCCTGCGAGCATATCAGCAGCTGATGTAATATGCCGAACTTCGCTGTGATACCGGACTGCGAGCATATCAGCAGCTGATGTAATACATCGCCGGAGATCACTGTTATGCCAGCCTGCGAGCCTATCAGCATCTGATCCCGGAGAAACCACAATATAGTCACTTTCATATGCATTTAGTAAAAATGGGTTATTTTGACATTACAAGACACTTCAATTTTATTATATGTATAGATAGATGATCTCATAAATATTATAAAACTTTATGAAATACGAGTTAATATTATATATACGAGTAATAGAGACGACACAGTGCTTTTGTAATTTTTCTGTAATACGATTTATGATTTAACAAAAAATGAAAAGCGGAATAAAACAATTTTATGCCTCTAAAGAGATTGTGCAAACCACAAACAGAATATGTATATTAGTAAATGTGTACTTGTGTCTGTACATGTAGTTTTTTCCAAATTCCCCGAAAGGACACTGGTCAAGAATATGCCATAAAACAAATGTGTGGTTTTTTGCACGATGCAGTTCCCTACTCTACGGCCAGCTGCAATGCGACATGCGATAGATGAACCAAATTTTTTTGGGTCGATAAAAAAAGTTTCAGTTTAATAATTCTGTTTGGTGTTCGGATTTAACTCAAAGGCAGCTTGACTGATTTTTATGAAATTTTGCAAACGGAAAGCTTATGTTATTGGTCAAATGATAAGGTATAAGAATTTTCAATAAAACTCAATCAACTTTGATGAAATTATGTACCTATACGGGAAGTATAAGTTAGTTGATGGGCTTCAAGAATTTTTAATAATACTTTCAGGAATTGTAAAATAAAGAATTACAGAAAAAGTAATTTGTATAAATTCTCAACCGATTTGGATGAAATATAAGGGATGCTTATGTCATTGCTAAAATAACAGGTCATAAGAATTTTCAATAATACTTATAGAAATCGTAAAAATGTACAAGTGATTTTGGTGATAATTGTACGCTGGAATTACATGTCATTCCTCATTTGATAGATAAAAATTGACATTAATAAGTGTAAAAATTAAATTACGGGACGATAATAATTACCGCGTAATGAACACACGAGGAGCCGCGGGCGAACCGCTAGTTATTATATAATAACAATTATGTAAATTTCCTGTTTTTTTGAATAAATGAAAGTGTATTCAAATCATAATGACGGTAGGTTGAAAACGGTTTTTCCTGTTCATTTCTAAGGTACTTCCCATTTTATTTCAATGTAGCCGTTGTGATAAAACATACTGTATAATGTTAAACGCATCCAGTTGCATTTGTAAGTTATTACTGTAAACATATTTATACATAAAATATTGTATTTGAATTTGTGTTGTCATAATGAAGGATATTATTTTGTTTGTGGTTATTACAACGTTTATAGCTGAAAGTTTAGGTGTGTATTTATTATATACAATAGAATAATGATTAATTAACGCATTTAAATTATTTTGCTTTAAGTTTTCAAAGTTTTCGATGTTGTTTATTAATTGTCTTTTACATTTTGAGTTATTCATATCACTTATAATTTATATTGGTGTACTCTAAACTAACTTACGCAACTCAATATTTTCAGCAACATGTCACAACATCAAGTAAGATTGTGAACAAACACTAACCTAACTTTAAACTCCTATATTAATTAAACCGACAAACTCAATTATCAGTAACTTGAAAGTTTTAACAGAATTAATTCGTTATTATAAACTCGTACCATCTTTTATCTATATAAATATTATAAAACTTAACGTCTGTCTGTCTATTTGTCTGTTTATGTTATTTTCACGCGGGAAATATTGATCCGATTGACATGCTATTTTTTTCTAATTCATTGCTATATTATCTGGCTAGGTTTATAGTTTATATTCTTTTACATAAAGTAATAAATAAGCAGTGACGATAATGGTGAATCAATTCGGAAAAAGACGCTTTTGTGGCTCTTAAACGGCTTACGCTGAGTAAACCATAAGCGATGTATCAAATTAATATGTTACATAATTCTAGATCTTATAAAGATCCACAAAAAAGTCAGCGATAGCATATATCTATCTTCTATCATTTTATTTTAATATAAACGGTGTGTGACCGCTGTGGGTGGCAGGTGGGAGTGTGGCAGCACGATTCGCGCCCGACAGCGCGTCTAGTCTTTATATATAAGAATCTTTTGTGCGTCTGTTATAGTGATTCTATATCTTTAGAACTATTCGGCCGAAGGAGCACGTATTTACATAATATATGTGTTTTATCGAGAAGATGATTTATATATGTGTAAATAGATAGATAGGTTGCGCTGTAGTCGAGCCATTAACTACAGGAAAATACAGAACAACGTTTGTTAGCCCAGCTAGTTTGTAATGTAATTCGTACTACTTATTATTATATTTCCATATCGTTTTGTCTCATTGTGTATAGTTTTCTACCACGTGTGTTTACTCTAGCTATATCATTATATTCTGATTTCATATTTTAATCATTGACTATTCTTTATCATCCATCATCTATCGCTCACAAGCTAGTCACAGATGATAACTGTAACAAATCGCTAATATTTTCGGGGCTATAGTCTACCGTTTACATATTATGTCTAATGCTTTATATTAAACATTAATGCAGAAAGTGAACAAACGCATAAATACATTTTAAATACAAACTAAATTGAAATCTGGATTCCCCTATTTTGTTTAGTAGAAATGGATCTTATCTGATCTATGTTTTTAATTCAAGTTTCTAAAGCAATTTAGACCAAAACTTCAGGCAGTTGAAAGAACTTTCAATTAAACTTCATAGGGAAATATTGGTAGCTGTAATTCTTATAGGATATATAGTTTGTCTAAGAAATGTTTTAAACTCGCAGACTTATGTCTTTATAAAATTTGGTATTGTTAGGTGTCAAGACATGACCCTTATGGTCACTGCTTATTTCGTATGTTACTTTATCTTACAAAATATATCCTATAACCTGGCCAGATAACATAGCTATTAATTAAAATAAAAACCATGTGACTCGGGTAATTGGTTTTCTCATGAAAAGAACATAAACGGACAGACATATATAGATATGTTGAGTTTTATAATATGTATAGATACTCGACATAATAATAGATACATCTTTTAGGTGCTGATTGTGGAGCCGTATCTATATCTGAATGGAGCGAAGGTGAACTAAAGCGAAAGGATCTCCTTCCATCTCCAGTTAACGTGGTGGTCATACAGCATACGGCATCGCCTGACTGTTCATCAGACACCGAGTGCGTGAAGATAGCAAGAGCAATACGGGATTACCATATTAATAAACTGAAATTCGATGATATCGGAACTTCGTGAGTATTATATTGTTCCCGTTAATATATATATTACTATTTAAGTAGTTTTCGCGTGAAAGCGTAACAAACAAACTTACTTTCGCCTTTATAATATTATTAAGATATATATATATTCAGTCCTTTTTGCGTGATGCACGCATTACGGCTAACCTCAATCATTTTATTTATATAGCAGATAGATAAGATCCTAATCCTAATAATAATCTAAAGGCGAAAGTAAGTTTGTTTGTTACTCAATCACGGAAAAACTGCTGAACGGATTTGGATGAATTTTGGCACACAGATAGTTTATACCCTGGATTGACACATAGGATACACTTGGGATTTTTATCCCAGTAACAACAATTTTTGTAGATCACGCGAGTGGAGCCGCAGGCAGAAGTAGTAATATTATAAATGCGAAAGTGAGTTTATTTGTTTGTTAGTCAAACATACAAAAACGGCCGACATAACCTCAAGGGTTAAGGCCTTAAATAAAATAATAAAAAAAAATTCAAACCAAAGGTCATATTCAATGTCGCCGGTCAACTGAACGTGTACACAAGTCGCCGACATGTGGTCAGGTAGCCCGTGCGGCATAAAACGTCGACATATTACTAAAAAATAATACCGCCAACTAAACGTCATTGCCGCCAATACTATGTCGGCGGGTGGCGGCTTCGGTGTGTAGAGCGCATTAGGTACTTTCTTGACACAAAGTATAACTTGGATATATAATTGTTCCAAATTTTAACATGTCTATTTCCATATAATAACGTTATATTGTTTTTTTATTTCAGATTTTTAGTCGGAGGTAATGGCAAAGTATATGAAGGCACGGGTTGGAGATACGTTGGCGCCCACACACGCGGTTATAACAAAATATCTATTGGAATTTCTTTTATCGGAGATTTCAGAGGTACATATCTATAATAATAATATAACAAAGCGGACGAGTTTTTTTAGTCAGTTTGTTTATTTAAACATGCTAATCTCTGAAACTACCAGTCGGATTCGAAAAATTATTTTTGTATGTGATAGCCAGTTTAACGAAGAATAGTATAACCTACCATTAGGCTACACCTCTAAGCTAGCCTTAAATATTGATTTCTGTTAAATCTGAATAAATATCGCACCCTAACTGCTTTGTCCGCGTACACTGGCGTAATGGTTAGTGATACGTAAATATAATGTTCTATAAAAATATTGCTCCTTAGTAGATATAAAAAATACCATATTCCTATCTCTTATACATAAGCCACAATAAGGTATATTGTAACAAAGTGTTATTGAAAATTAAAGAGTGATTTATTAGCATTATTATTACGCATGGCATATTAATCTTTACTCCATCATAAAGACAATTTTATATAGATAAACTTTGCCCTTTATAGCATGTTATTTGTACTAATAGTTTGTGGGATAATGTAAACTTAAAATAATTCAACACTAGGCTCGGATCTATTACTATATAAGCAGTGGCACGAACGAGCCGCGTGACGTGTGACGCATAACCCTGGCTGCCCGATTAATACATTGTCTATGCTGAAGTATGTATTATAAATCATCAATCATCGATTTCTTTTAAATTATACGTGGGTGAAACCGCAGGCCACAGCTAGTGTTATATAAAAGTTCAACCTGTTTCGTAAAAAAGGTCAAATGATTCCACTACCAGGGAGAACAACTCAATATATGGTTAAGCATATGGACTATCCAGTTGATAATAAAACCGACAAAGTAACGGCACCGTGCCACCATCGAGAGATCGAAATCTATCGGCGGTCGCCGCTGTTATGTCAGCCTGTAGTCTCTCGGCAGCTGGATATGAACTGGCTGATCTGGAAAAGCGACAAACTAAACGAGAGTCATTATGTCGGGTTTAACACCAAGTGCATGATAGTCGGTTACAGATCCATACTACCCCGCTTCATAATTAAATTTACACCAGCTGTTCCCGGTCGCGAGTATCATGTCCTACCACCTAGCATTATTATGTGCCAGCAAGAAATAACGTAGGATTTTAATGTGTTATTTAAAAGCTGTTATGCGAAGGGTGGGGGTTCAGAGAAACTTTTTGGAGATTAATTTTTTTTGAAGCAGTTTTGGCTCTGTGGTATTGTGTACGACTTCGCGTATATTGACGTGAGCCTGAGCCTGAAATGAGCCTCAGCTTTCGGTGAAGGAAAACATCGTGAGGAAACCATAGTAAGGTGGTAGGGCTTTATCTAATGCCCGCCTGGCTAGCTACCACCCTCAAGTTGAAAATCTGTCGCCAAACATCAATAGGTGTGATCACAGATCAGAAGATCACAGCCAAATAACCTTGTATTGAGTTGCTGCGGTGAGTAAGGTTTCTAGAACCCTTTGGGTTGTTCAAGGTCGGTAACGCACTAGTTGATACCTATGGTATTATAAGCGTCCATATGCTAATGTAACCGCTTATCATCAGGCTGGCCGTATTATAAATAATCAATCAGCGATTTCTTTTAAATATACGCCAGTGATTCTGCGGGGCACAGCTAGTACTACTATATAAGACACTATTAACTTTATTATCTTATATACTTGTTTGTAACCTTAGTAGTATAAAAAAACTAACGATGGCTTTTTATTTGTGGTTTATGTACAAATTGATATTCATCAGTTCTCCAATTAACTATAAACACGAAATTACAGGAAGATTTGTGAGGAAAGTTAAATAAGGAATTAAAATTGACACACAATAATTAGTGCAATTAACTACTCTCTAACTCATAATACTACAAAAATAAAATATTGATAAACGAATTTATAATAACATAATTCGTTTGTTTGTTAGCCTTTATATATATATGTAAACTATTGAATTAAATCCTAGGAGAAAGCGATATAATTATGAAATATGATATGATTATTCAAATCAGTTCAACTCAACGTTTCACCATTTAATTGTACCCTGTGTATTGACATCCAAATAAAATCTATATTAATATAATTATAATATAGCACTAAGTTACGCCTTTCAGCTAGCCTTAAATATTGATTTTTGTTAAGTTAGTCGGAAGAAACAGCACAACCTAACTGGTTTATCCGCGTGCGTTAGCGTAATGGTTAGTAAAAATGATGTTTTAAAAAAATATTACTCCTTAGTACATCTAAAAAAAAGGTCGCGATACCATATGCCTATCTCTTATAGTAATTATATATTATATAATATTATTATATTATATCTAATCTTTTCTTAATGGTAGTTAGAGGGTGGTAGTTAGTCAGGGGGGCATTAGAAAATGACTCTACCACTATGCTATGGTTTCATCACGATGGTTTTATAACCGAAAGCTCAGGCTCATTGCAGAAAAAAAAATGTTAGACTTAGAATTATAGTTAATTACTAAATGACGGGTGCTTCTAAGTTTACTAAAATCTATTAGAATATTTGCAAATTTAAAACAATGAGATCTGAATACAGTTATAAAATTATTGTTATTGTTTATTTGTGACGTTGTAAATACCGAAATGACCAATTAATATTAGGTAATGTTAATTTATAAAAAACTGTTCGGTTTAAGAATATACTTTTATTTCTATATATTTTCTGTAGTTTGTTTCACTAGTTACGATTTCTTTTCTAGATAAACTGCCAACTACAGAAGCAATGAATGCAGTCAAAGATCTGCTAAAATGTGGTGTGGAACAGAAACTTTTAAGTGAGAAATATCATCTAGTAGGTCATCGTCAGCTGACCAAAACAGTGAGTCCGGGCGATGCGCTGCAGAAAGAAATTGAAAGTTGGTCAAACTGGCAATCAAATCCAAAAGACATCTTGAATTAAAATATAATAGTTATGAATAAAATTAATAATGTTTAAAATTTAAGAAAGTAGAAAATAATTAAATTGTTCTTCGTAGTGATTTTTTTAATTTAATTCTTAGTTTGTTACCTGCATGTACAAAAGCAGATGAGTTATTCTAAGTATTTTTATCATAATGTAAGAGAATATCCGAGATACTCGGAAATATATTTCTGAAGAATAAACTAAACAATTACATAAATGTAATTATTTAGTCGATAATAAAATTAGTATAATTATGTCTTCTGATAATAGTCTCTTTTTCAAATTACAACAAGAAATCCTGTATCCTAAAAAATATTTTGAGTTTGTTATATATAAAAATTTCCTAATATTTTTTTGACGCCCCTTTTCCAACGGGGTAGGCAGAGACCACGTCCTTCCACTTGTTACGATCTTGACATAAATATTTCGCTTCTTCAACATTCATCAATCTTTTCATGCATGCTTTATATTAGTTTATTAAAAATGTATCGTATGCAAATTTATTGTTACAGCAAATAATAAAGTCCTTTATGATATAAATGGATGTTTTTATAATGGATTTAGAATGGATGATAATATATTCTTCAGATTCCTTGTAACTTACTATTAGGCACAAACCTATTTTTTTATTTGTAACTCATATAAGCCTTGTGTAATTGTAGTGACAAGTAAATGATCCTGTTTATTATTGTATATGTTTAAATCTGATTAAGTATTACCAAAATATTGGTAACATAATTTTGTCAAAAATTTTCTGAGATCGAGATAGAGTTTACACACAGATGGTAAAAAATGGATGCGTGTGGGTACTTATTTCGCGTACGTATAAGTTATTTTTATTTAACTATCTTCACCACAATATAAGAAAAGGTTTAGCAAGCAATTTCAAGGTGTAGACTTGTTGTTTTAATTTGTAATTTGTGGAAATATTGATAGTTATAATTCTTATGACTAATTTTTTCTTGATTTTTTATAACCACAATCTCACCTGACGTTAAATTATGTGGTCATAGATTACCATCTATTACCATACGCTAAGCTTAAAGGGGGTACGGGCTCTCAAGGGCAGCTGGTGGAACACACCTAATCAAATCTCACACCTAATCGTAATGCAATATCATGCATTACGATGTTTTCCTTCACCGAAAGCTAGGGCAGGGCTCATTGTAGGATTTAAACCTCTTTTATCGTAGCATAGCAAAGTGACCGCACTGTACCCGATGGTAAGCATAGTGCAATCCAACAACATCGGCGACCATCGAAGGATATACAATCCATTGTCAGTCGTCACTGTCATGCCCCGGCCTGCTCAAATGTTATGTTTGAAGGACTCCATGCTGTAGGACGGAGGGATCACACTGGCCGGGACACAGTTCCACAGCTTCACAGTACGGCAAAGATAAGACGTAGAGAACTTTTTTGTTCGTGCCGAGATGAAAATTGCCATAATGATGTAGCTAAGCCGGAACCCAGCACGACATACGTCGATCGACTTGATGTTTGAACTCGCTAAGACTGGCTCATCATGCCACCAATAATACACGGACAGACTGGTAAATTATTGATAATTTTTTTAATGAATGAGGACTTCTTATAGATACTGTCTGTGGAGTCGTGTCTATAACTGAATGGAGTTAAAGTGCTTTAAACAGAAATAATTCGTTCACAACTCCAGTTAACGTGATAGTGCAACTCGGATATCGAGTGTGTAAAGATAGAGAAAGCAGTACGGATTTTCATATTAATAAAAGTAAATTTGTGAATATGAGTAAAAATATACATAGGAGAGGAAAAAAAAACGCAAAGACGTAATAAGCGCGCGAGCAGCTTCGCACACAGCTAGTCTAGCCTGTTTTGTAAAAAAAGTTAAATGATTTGACTACGAGGGCGATGAAAGTCAATGTTTGGTTCAACAAATGGACTGTCTAGGTGTATGATTAATGCATGAGCAATAAATAACGTAGAATTTTAATGTCTTATTCTAAAAACTGATATAATATTATGATAAATCGGTGCCGTTTATATTTATGTTCTATGCACAAATTATAATATTCATCACGTCTCCAATCTATATCAATAAATTTGTAGTCTTATCTATACATAGAATTTTATCCAAATTTTGTTATATATATTTCTTATAAAGGCCACAATAACGAATATGACATTTAAAAAATTATCTGTCTGTATGTTAGTATATCTGGATTTTTCGCAAAAACGGCTGAATTGATTAGGTATTATTATACTTTTAGAAATGTGGGCCCGTTTTTAGAGGTTAATAGCCGTTAAACCATGAACTCCATAAGTTCATAGTATCAAACAAAAAGCCTTTTCTAACAGTACACATTTGACACTGTTAACGTTGTCTATTCTATAGGTAAAACTGTTTTGTCACGTCGTAACGTGGCGCGCATCTCTGTACATATCCATAAGACCGGGCAATGGTGACTAGGTACGATCCATCGGTATGGAGCCCTTGAGACAAGCAGCCGCTCGCGCGATACAGTGACTCTACATTCACTAGATTTCACAGACACACATGACACTGAATTATACACACATGCACACCACATAGGTACATAGGTTCTGTTAGGGACCGTTTTTTTCTTTTTTTGCCTAGATAATTAGACAAAAATTTTCAGACCACTAAATACTACGTGTATTTCCTTCCCTCCTCCCAGGGGCAAGAAACATGTATATATGTATAGTTAGTTTAGATCGAATGATAGGGAATTAGTCAAATCGCGACTTATTTGCATACGCGCAACAGTCCGAGCCGAGGTTTGGCCACTTTGGCACCCTCGGATGATGTTGCAAAGCTTTCGTGGCTAAGTGCCTTAAGCGCTCGCCTCCAAGCCCGATAAAGCTGTAAAAGCCGTAAAGGCTCCAGGGCCCTAAGGCTAACAGTATAGTCAGTTCGAAAAAAAAGGGCAATGGTGATGTGGGTGACAAAAGTGACTCGTGCGCGCTAGCACTAAGTCTGTATACTGCCGAACCCTACACTGCGAGTGACCCGAGGCGCACTTGGCCTGTTTTTATGTTTATTTTCAACCGAATTTCATAAAATCTTGTATACTGGGAGCATTATCTCATTCCGAAATTATCAATATAAAATACGGATATAAATAAAATTTCGAGACGATAATAATAAACGCAACAACGTAATAAACACGCGGCTATAGGTGGCAACATTCATAAATTGTAATATACTTATTATAATTGTAAATGTTACGAGCTGATAAATTTAATGAAATCTATTATAGTGTTTTAAATGTTAAAACAATTAGATCTATTTTTATTATATCTATATGAATAAAGCTAAACTAATATACTAAAGATCGAAAGATTGTTTTTTTTTTTGCGGTAATCTCTGGAATTTATTTTGTATTTTATAGGATATTCATTGAGGAAGGTTATATAGTCTATATAACTTCACGCTACAACTTTAAGGAAGAGCAGTAACTTTGAACGTCGAGCAATCTGGCAAGCTGTAGGCAAGTACGGGAAGTAAGAACGATAGGATACCGGGTGCTTTGGTTGGTGGAACAGATTTAACACGTTGGAAACCGTGGGGCATATGAAGTTAAATTCAAAGTATAATCATTGTTTATTAATTCCCATTCGTTGAGAATTTACTTTAATTTCTATATATTTTCTACTAGCAAACCTCGGCCACACGTTGCTATGGTTTAAAATACGATTGCTACCAAAGTTAACAGGATCACCCTCTGGGCTAATGAAGATCGACTGAAAATTTCATCAAAATCGCTCTAGCCGTTTTGGAGTTCATAGGGAATATACATAAAAACATCCATTTTTATTGATATAGATTATTTGTTAAGTTTTAATAATTAATTAATTGGTAAGCTGCCAAATACAAAAGCATTGGATGGTCAGGTGGGGTTGTCTGCCAGTTTGCGCCTTTTGCCACAAAAAAAATTGCAGAGTTTAGTGGTATGTGTTGGTGTGCATTGTAGTGTTCATTATCCTTTGCGTCTTTATATTACTTTCTTAAAAATGTTTTTCGAAAGGTTCCTGCAAAGCTATTACCAGTGGATTCCCGCCGAATACGAAAACAACTGAACAAAATACTTAAGTAATAATTGGCCTCAACCCGCAGTGGTGTGTCCCAAGCAAGCGTATGGCAGCTTCAATCCGTACGATTGCTTCGTCTAGCTAGACGTTGTCCTTTGGCGGACTGTAGTTCTTTACACTGTGACAACATTTTAAACAATGGATAAACTCAAGATCATAACTTTCGATACGTTAAAATATAAATAGTGTAGCAGATTTACTTCGTAAATTTTATTTTCAGTTACACAAATTGGAGAAGAGATACCGATATTTTTGGACCTCGATCGAGGTTAATGACATTCATTGTTTTGTTACTGAATCGTATACTTTAATTTGAAGTTCGTTTGAGTATTTCTTCTTATTCGTGGAATAATTTTTAAAGGAATATTTTTTAGACGAAGTTATTGATAACTTTATTTCTTAAACATTTTTACATTCTGCCACTCTATGGGCTAGTTATGTTAAATAGCTAAGTTATTTGAGTAATATAGCCAAGATTTACATACATATGGAGTTATGTAGAATGCATATATAATACGAGCTAGCAAAAAATGTAATTCACTAGACGATTGTTGTGATTTATTTAACACTATATCTTCTTTAAGAATTGGTTTATGAACATTTTGGTTTTTATTACTTTTGTATAGTTCTCTTCGTGACTGACTTTTTTTCCTTCTCTGATTATCTATTTCTATTTGGGAAAACTTATCGTTCTTTTTTTTACTATACCTGTAAGTTTTATTTTTAATGTAAATTAAAATAAAATGTGTATGCTGAAAATGTAATGTGAAGTATTTTTCATGTTAAAGTTATTATTTTGTTATATGTTAGTTATTCTAAATACGTATAGTTGTAAATACACCTATGAGAAAAGTTGAATCCGTTCCGAACTTTTTAGAGAACTTCATATATATTATTTGGTTGTTTAACTACCTTAGTAAATCTTTGTTTAAATAAAGATCTGCGAGCTACAGCACGTTCATGGCAAAAGTATAATAATTTTATAAAAGTTTTTCAATTTTTAACTAATTTAGTATTGGTTTATACTAGGTTAGTTTTGGGATCTAAGGGGGTCACATAACATTAATAACTGAGACACTCAAGCCAACCTTACCTGTACATCACGCATCCTGCCGAGTAACGAACAAAAAATGGCGCAACCATATATGCGATGCATATAGTGAAAAACCCATCATAGTTTTATTTCCTTCTTTCTTTTTAATTATTTATTGGAACACATACATAATCAAACAAAAAACCTATTGACAAAATATAATTGAAAATGTCAATGTGAACATAAATGATATATATACTCAAATATACAATACATGTTATTGATGAAGTTACTGTTAGGTATTAAACGCTAGAAACTCAGAAAATAACAAAAGTATCGTTGGCATCTGTAATAGTTAAAACTATATCATAGTATATCACAGGTATATGACCCTTAATTAGATTTGATTTGATTTTTTATAAGAACAAGACTGTGGCTTAGTTTGTGTGGTTAGCCAAAAGTATTATGAATTACTGAACTATGTTAAGAGCTCAAGTGTTGGAAGCGTCTGCATGTACATGTGTGTATATGAAGTGTGAGTGTAAGTGTGTGTGCGTGTGAAAGCTTGTATATGAGTGTGCAATTATCAGTAAGGATTCTATTTATTACTAATTATATTTGCAAGGCACAAGTAATATGTAATATGTAGATATGTTGGCTGCATACTATGGTTTAAGGTCTTCAATTTCTATATAATTTAGGTCATAAGCTAACTATCTAACTAACTATTTTAACAGTATACAAATAACGACGGTATATATCAGTCATTTTATTGACCTTATCATAAATTGGAGAACCTAGAACAAGGTATTGTCTTGATGCAAGAGCAGTGCGATGAGGTTCACTATAAAAAACACGGCCTTGTCTTCTATTTATGCTTAAGATTGCAGAATAGGATAGCATATTATAGCTAAGCACAACTGTGTGGAACACAAAGATACGTCTCACAGATAGTACATTACACTCAGTTAACAAGTCATTAGTAAGATATAGAATTGGCTTCTTATACATAACTTTTAAAACTACCTTTTGCGCTCGCTCCAACTGAAAGAGAGATATCTTACATGCACCTCCCCAAGCGACTCACAGTACGATAGGATTGATTATGCTAATGCATAGTAGACCATCCTCAATGATTCTATATATGCGTCATTTCTTATTTTTTTTAAATATCACATCATCATCATTTCAGCCGAAAGACGTCCACTGCTGGACATATGCGTCCCCAAAGATCGCCACAACGACCGGTCCTGTGCTGCCCGCATCCAGCGGCTTCCCGCAATCTTTACCAGGTCGTCGGACCACCTTGTGCCCAAGCTGCGTCTTCCGGTACATGGCCGCCTATATATTTATAAATATATATGTAAGTTTTCTAGTACGTGAACTCAAAGTTATTATATGTATTTTCCATGTAAGTGTACTGTCAATTTGAATACTCATATTTAGTGCATTATATACTCTTAAAATAGGAACACAATTACATAATTCACGTTGAGAATCTTATATGTGCGTCGCGTTTCGAGATTAGTCGGCACATTTAAGGTTTTTTTTTTACGCAGGCCGGAATGTCAGCGGGGCCTGGCGAAGGATTGTTGAACTCTCGGTAGTCTCAGCTGTTTGTGGATGGCAGGTACTATTCTTACCACCAGGCATTGTCGTACTAAAGTAAATTAATTAATAATATGAATATTGTAATTCAATGTAAGTATAAGTAAGTGTAGAAGTTATATTTCTTTAAATAATCACACTCGAAGTTATGTAATGCACAACATCGAGTGTGACTCTCTTTATACAATAAAACAAGAGATTTATTAAGCAACTTCATAGTCTGGTCATTTTTTATAGCGCGTCAAAAAAATTAACTTCAAAATTAAAATTTACAAGGAATCATAAGATTCCTTTTTGAAAGCACATTACTTAACTAGTAACCCTGTGACATTTAAATGCACTGCTATTTGCCTTACGGAACATTAAAGGGTAAATCATATGTAAGATTAATATAATCACACATCGGTTTGATTAGAGTCATTTGTGTATAAAGCTTCTATCCGGTATCTGTTTTTGCTTCGAGCCGTTCGTCTTCACTCCTGTCAACCTCAAACTGACTTGTGGGTCATTGACGTCATTTGAAACATGACTGACTACTTGTATACGTTAGCCGTGTAATATTAAAACCATTTACACGGTCTACTTTTACTAACTAATGTTCTTGGTATGGTTTTATAATCCTATGAACTTTGAATATTAAAAGAAGTAGGTTTATGATTTGATTATTTTTTAGAGCGTAAATAGGATGTAGCCTGTTAGTTTGTTCAGACTTAGCTATAGGGTCATTGGCTTAAAGAATTTTATTAGGAACTAAACGTACGCTCGATCGAATTTCTTTTGTTTTTAAATCCCTGTATAAATTTACTTAGTGTGTACAATCTAAATTGGTTACTATTTGAAAGTTCAAATACTCTACCACAATGCTTCTAACGTCTTTGTTATAACTTTTGTTTAAAAAACCTATTCTAGTCTGCAAGTACATTATAGCGTTGTAGAAAACAGACGTTCTGTCCAATATTTTTTAACATCTGACATTTTAATACTAAATTGAAAATACGACGGTTTATCGAAAAATGTTCATCTCTCGTCATGTTCACTCTATTCTCATTGATAACTAGTGTGATAGAATAGAAGGTATTGTTAGAGTTTATACTTATTTTAATCCGGGAGTACAAAACTTTTCGAAAATTATTTTAAATATTTTATAAGTTGAAAGTTAGACATGCGAATTAATATTTATTCATGATTTCATCTTTTAAAGTAATATAAAGAGATTTTGTAATCTAAATAAAAACATGCCACAAAACACGGCATGATGTCATCATTCAATAAATAAAACTTAAGTTAAAGTTATTAATTATTATGTGTAAAGCTGACTTTAGTAGAATTTCAGTTGTGAAATTTCTTCAGCATATATAGTTTTAAAGCCAGTATTTCAATGTTTAGTAATAATTTTAGAGTCATTTATTACAAGAAAACACTTAACCGTATATATTCATTGTACGATGACGTGGCGTTTTCTGTATTGTTTCCAATCACTTGACTCACAGACACAAATTTAATTTTCGGAAGGAAGAATTAAATAAATAAGCAATATTTTTTTCCAGATTTGTATTGTTTTAGGCTTTTTATCAATAGACAGATTAAATAATTCGTTTTAATTTTTAAACCTACTTTGAAATCGTATATATATAAATCATTTATAAATTCAGCGACATAGAACGTTTCAATAAAAAAACATCAATTACATCTAAAAATTATTTAAGAAACCAAATGAAAGTAGCTCTAATTGGTAAGGAAATATTATATACACACACACATATATAAACAAACAAACCCCTTTAATTGGTTGCTTTATTTTATAATTTTTTTTAGTTGGGAATAATTAAGTATATACATATATATATATATATATACATGTGTGTAAATTATAATAAATAAAAATATAATAAATTATCTACTATCATTTTATTTTATATTATTGGTATTCAAGCTGTGAATTTTGTTAGTAAATAAATAATTATAAGTAATATTACTAAAAATATCACACATGTGAATCCATAATTATAGTAAATTATTCAGGTTTATTCTTTCTATAACGGACTGCGTGAAAATAATGTTTTATTACATATTAGCACACCAAATACTGTGTCTGCCGGTGGTCTGTGGTCATCACCGGTCGTCGCTATCAAAGCAAGCCTCTTAGCAACACATAATACTGGCTGGTCCTGAAACGTGACAAAATAAAAGAGAGTCCCTGTAAAGGATTTATAACCATGCGCATGGACGTTGCGACCCAGTCAAGTACACATGCCCTACCACTTCGCTTAATTACTGGATAGACTTAACTGGCTAATAACGGAACGCGACAAACCTAAGCGTGCCACTATTATGGATGTTACACTTGGTTCATTGTGGTAGTGATCCAGTTGGATTCTAACCATCAACCCATTGTACTTATTATTTTTTAATATTATAAAAGTTTTTTCGCTAGTTTGTAATTCAATCATGTATCTCGGCTTTTTAATTTCATGCCTATTACTTTTATTAGTTACAGGAAAAATCTTACCGTGTTGTATAATAATCATTACAAAAATATTCCCTAAAATATATGTTACGGAAATAATTGAAACATTTTCTTGACAGTTTGACACTTCAATTTTGTTTGAATATGTCATTTTTTTTCTAATCTAACTGTTAGTAGGCAGAATTCTTGGAATATCAAAATTTAATTGAATGGATTTTGCATATGACAAGTGAGTAAATAAAAAAATTGCCGAGTGCGTGTCAGGCCACGCGCAGTATATGGTTCCGTAGATGCCGTCACAATATGGAGACATAAGGATCATTCATGTTACACCCGGCCGGGCACGGTGGCAGGGATCCGGTTCGGGCCCGGCCCTGTGTAGCATGAATTACTTCATACAAAAATATACTATAAATGTTTGACCGTATCTCGGCTGGCGCCCGACCCGGTTTAATATGAATCATTCTTTAGAGAGGGGTCTTCGATGGAATTTGTACGAAATTACATATCCAAATACATTTTATAAGTTGATTGATATTTGTTATTATTTGTTAAATTGTAAAGCCTACTTACCGCTGATAGTTTTTCTTTAAACTTAATTATTTATCTTATATCTTTAAACGAGCAATTCTTGTATAAAAAATATAAGTATATATTATATATATATATATATAATCTGAATCTCGGAAACAGCTCCAACGATTTTCGTGAAATTTAGTATACAGGGGGTTTCGGAGGCGATAAATCGATCTAGCTAGGATTCATTTTCAGAAAATGTTGTTTCATTCTTGTTTTTAATAATCAACTAACCAGTTTATATTTTTTTTTATTCTGTCAGTAATATTGAAAAATATTATTCATATTTCATCGTTTCATCAGTATGTAATTCGTATTTAAATATCATTTCTAAAAAACACAATTTACCAAAAAAAAAAAAAAAAAACTGAGAAAAGCTCGGCTCATCCACTTGTATATACTAATACCATGAATTTTTTCACATATCCAAAAACAAACATTTAGCTGGCAGGGGGAAGGATACTTGACTGTAGCAAAAATTAGCACTTTAAAGCTAATTATTTCGCAAACGGATCCCTGAATCGAAAAATGGATTGCACACACCCACAAATCTATGAACGACCTATCCATCGACGATAGATCCCACATGATGGGATAGACGAGACAAAAAAAAAATATCACCACTTTACATTTATAGGAGATACCCTAAACAATTATTTTTTTCGACATTTTATTTTACCACTTTGTCGGCCTGATTAATTTAGCCGTAAATGAATTTGAGTTTGTTCCTCCCTACATCATGTTTTTCTAAATATATCTATACATGTACTTTGGAATTTTCCATTTTCCTGAGTTGTGCCATAATGGTGGTGACTAAAAGGTCTTTAATTCGCATCCATGGTTGCCACCCCGAACTTTATAATAAATTATTTTACGTTATTTCGAGTGATTATACTTACATTATTATGTGAACTATAAAGTGAAAACACATTATTTCACACAGTTTGATTTTTATAAGACTCATTTAATGTAAATTATTGAAAGACCGGAAATTTGGTGAGTGACGATTATAAGAGACCATATTTGTTCTTATATTATAGTACCATAGTTATTATATTAGCTATAGTTTTTTTTACATTACTGCGTTTGTTCATAAATATCTTTGTTGTTTAAAAGATATTGTTAAAATGATATGAAGCTATGACGAGCATAAGCAAATGGCCACACCAGACGAGAAGATGTTGCGATTTGATACAAATATCATATGCGACTGTATCCCGTGAAATAATTGATGATGAATGATATTTAATAGCTGATAATTGATTGATGATGTCGGTAAACATGAAATAATTGGTCTTTACCTATGAAATTGCCGTTCTGCAGTACTGGCCATTTCAAATCAAAAAAATTTTTGTATGGTTAAGAATTCTAATTTCAAATTAATTTTATTTAAAAACATGGAATTCTTTTTCCAAAAGTAGTCATTTGTTTATTGATTAGTGTTACATTTTCATCGCATTTCAATCTTTTTTGTCATCATCGATACGTTAAAAATTCGAGTAATTATGGAATATGAGTACCGTCGTGGCAGTAACGCGGCACAAGCGGCACGCAACATCAACGACGTTTACGGAGCTAACACTACAAACCAACGCACCACCTGTTATTGGTTTGCTCAATTCCGTTCTGGGAATTTCGACCTGAAAAATGAACCTCGCGGTCGTCCGAAGACTTTGGTCGACTATGACGAATTAAAGGCGATCGTGGAAGCTGATGATACACAATCTACGGCTGAATTAGCAGCAGCTTTCGACGTTAGCGTCAAAACAATATTGGTCCATTTGCGTCAAATTGGCAAGGTAAAAAAGCTTGACAAATGGGTGCCACACGAACTCAATGATCGCCAGCGCGAAGTACACGTCGAGACGTGCCTTGCACTGCTCAACAGACACACAAATGAAGGAATCTTGAACCGCATTGTTACCCGGATGAAAATGGATTCTGTTTGATTACCGCAAGCGCTCAGCAAGTTGGTTGGATCCTGGTTCAGCACCTAAACAATGCCCTAAACGAAAACTTAATTCTAGAAAAGTGATAGTCACTATTTGGTGGTCTAGCGCCGGTGTGATTCTTCACAGCTTCTTAACAAACGGGGTGAGCATTACTGCAGATGTGTACTGTAAAAACTGAACACAATGATGGAGAAGCTGGCACATCTCCAACCAGCATTGGTCAATCGCTCGTCTCCGCTGCTCCTGCACGACAACGCGCGACCTCATACTGCACAACAAACAGTCTCCAAGTTTCAAGAACTTGGGTTGGAAGTTCTCCGTCATCCGCCCTACTCACCAGACCTTGCGCCTACAGACTACTACTTTTTCCAGAATTTGGATAACTCCTTGGCGGGAAAAAAATTCAATACCCGAGAGGCAGTACAAAATGCCTTTGAAGAATTTGTTGCCTCCCGTCCAGCTGATTTCTTTAAGAAGGGCAGTAATAATCTGCAACTGCGCTGGCAAAGATGCATTGATTGCATGGGTGATTACTTCGATTAATACAAATAAAAAATACATGAAAATACATCGTTTAAATTTTGTCATACAAAACGGCAATTTCATAGGTAAAGACCTAATATTAGATCAGATTTAAAATACTAGCTATATGTAATAACATAATAAATTTCTACTGCGCCACTTGAGTCAGATAAAAAATATTTTAAAGGACGGAAACAAGTTGATTATTATTTAAAACAAGACATTATTTCCAGTCTCCACTGATATCTTACTGACATTATTTAATTTAGTACAAAATCGTTTGCCTTTTTAACTTTTACAATCAATATACTTTAATTGCTTTAGAAGGTGGTAAACCCTACAGACGCCGTACCCAATCCCTACCTTCATTTCCATCATGACAATTAAATAAACTGCGTGCGGGAACAGTGAAATACCTAAACCAACTTGTTTTGAGAACTTTGAACTTTAGTGCCAATGACATTGGTAATCTGAAATGTCTCATTTCGCGGTGATTGTAAGCGTCAAATTGTAACTCTGTTGAAAATAATAATATTAATAATTAACAATGTTTCGCTTAAGAGTAGCGACCGTTTATTTAATTAATGGTTATGATGTCATGTTAAAGGTTAAATTGTTTTTTATCTTGGGATTTGGAAACAAAAAGAATATTATGTTAGTTCCATCGTTACCTAACCTTAATATTTACAAAACAGGCTTAGCACTAATGTTACTAAGTTCATTGGGCCTCTTCAGCTGCGTAGGGACATCGCATCGCCTCCATGAGCGTGTTCTACCGTCTGTATCATGGCAAATGTTTTGAAGAGCTGTCCAACCTAATTCCCTCTTCTCCCTTTCATAACAGACCACACGCGCTGGGCTTTGGATCCACACCTTTACGGTGACCTCCATGTCGGCATAAACAAAGAAGTTCGCCATGTCATAACTTTGCTGTACTGGTGAGCTGTGGTAGGTACTGTCTCCCGACCAGTGTGTTCCATTTTCCCTACAACACGGAGTTCTTCAAACATAACGTGAAGAGACATTTGAGACCGTCATGATAGCGAAGACTGACGGTAGATCCCACGGTGGTCGCCGATAATGTTGGATTTTACTGTGCTTACCATCAATTACAGTGGTGTAACATTGCCGTGTTATTTCAAAAAATCTTGGGTTCACTTGACTTACAACAAGTCGGAAGAATTTTCGATGCAAATCTTTGTTGTAAGTACCTACTGAGGATAATAATTCTGCTGTTTTTTGTTTCTGACAGATTTTCATGTAAAGCATTGTAGTATTACAAGAATATTTATGTCTTTTAGATTTCTTCATGACTTTTCTTTCGCTGCGTCACTAACAATTTAGTATAAAATCGTTGATACATGCATTCTAAGGCTCGCTCCTACGGACATCGGATATGTGATATTCCACTGGTCTAACTATTCGGCAGTCACGATTTCCTCAATTATAAACGATAAAAAACAAATTAGATAAATTTAATTTTATGTAAATTATTTATTTTCTTAAAAAAAATATAAAGTAATTAATGTGAGAAATTCCTTCATCTCAGTTTGAATACATATTTCTAAAAATGAAATACTGGCTTTGAACTATTTACTTACAATATTTATCCTTGAATTTTGTTCATATCTAACTAAACCAGTTTCACATAGTTTCACGCGTGATTACGCACTGTCGAACATTAATTATATTTTTTATTACTACTTTTAAATCCGTGTTATGCTTACTTGAAAAATTATATCTATGCATCTACTAGAGAATTATGACGCTCATTTGACAATGCCTACAATTAATAACGCGTGATAGTGATAGAGTTTTTGGAACTATCCTTTATTGACGCGTTTAATTGAGGGTTAAACTTCGAGCTGCGCGCGCTTCACTTGACTGACGTACGACATAATACAATTAGCCATCAATGATACCAATGTGAATTAATTTTACGGTCTTTTCAAAATCGAAAATCTAGAGTACCTGATATGGAACCCTATGAGCCCCTCCAAAACTATAAGAACGATCTAAATGCCGCCTTAGTAGATATTATTCAATCTGATGAGCGTTTTCAATAGGGCCATAAAAATCTAAGATCTAGAGTAGTGATGTGGAACCCAAAGAGCCCAGCCAACATGTAAAAGATTTGAAAAAATGTCCCTTTATTGTTTCACTACTTTTTATAGACACACTCAATTGGGACTTGGCATGTTATTACATCATGTTTTGTTGGGTTGTGTTCTTTAATTTTAGTTTTATATAGGCTAATTAAAATTTAACTTCGGTCGATTTTTAAAGATATCGGATAGTGCTAAATTTGAATTGGATTGTCTTGTTTGATAATTTACAATCAAGGACAAAAAACGTCGAGAAAGTCCGTTGCGAGTTTTAGAAAATTAGAAAGTTATTAATAAGTCCATTATATGTTTTTTAAGGCAGCAAATTAAACTAACCGTGCTCGTGATTCTGCATGCGTTTATTACGCAGTAGCTACTTTCATGTCCTAAGTTTTTTCTTAATATTTTACTATATATTATTATAAATAAATCAATTTCGGAATAAAATACTATACTTAATGCTTGTATATGGGGCGCACAAAAAATCTCGAATGAATAAGGAAAAAATACAATAACCGTTCAAAAATAAAATTAATGGTTTCTAAAAAATTTCGACCCACACCAAAATTGACGTCCCTTCAATGAATCTGGTGGGTATGGTATTGCACCAAGTGACGCGGTCCGTTTTTTGAACCACAGTTAAATTGTGAGGAATCCATCGGGAAAACAGTTTTTCACTCTCAAATGTTTTTGTAGGATTGATTGTATCTGACTCATGCCTTGCCTAAGGATGCCCGAATCTCATGGTAGGTCACAAGCCCATATGTTTCACTTATATGGCGTACAGCATCGATGCTTTCGTTATTCACAACGGTAGACGGATGACCATTACGAAATTCCTCACTAAATAGTCGACTTGCATAGTGCTTCATTGCCAAAAGCAGTTTGAAAAGAAAATTTTAGTAATGTAAATCCATGGTAATGCAGACACGCAATTTTTAAAATGGCTCCAAAAATAAAATAAAAAAAACAAATGGCATATACACGAAACAAAGCATTTTAAAGCCAAAGAGTGTCGTAATTAGTTGTTAAATATTGTTAATGTAAGTGGTCAGTTCTGGAAATTTTTAGTGCGCCCTATTGTATACAAAAGTTAATAAATATTCAATGTTTTTCTTTTCAAAAAGATAAATTTTCAATTCTTATAGCCTATCAATTGACGAATGACATAAAATTCCCGTGTACACAATTTCATAAAAATCGGTCAAGCCGACATATAGACAGATAGAAAAATAAATCATTTTGGTGAATAGTAGTGTCCTTTATAATAGATAATGTCAGGGAAATTTGTTTTTTTTTTACATTTACTAATAGAATAATATTTCACATTTATCAATATGGGCTAAGCCTAGTCATATTCACAAGTATCTGAAGGACCTTCATGTATTTCAACTTATTTGCTAAACGGTTTTTACAATAGCATCAAGAGTAACTAAATATAGTTAGTCTATAGTTTTTGTAATACTTTTTCTAATGCTGAAATTAAAACCAGTTTATGGAAGACATACAGACAAAAGTTTAAAGATCATAGTCACGTTGAAGGTTGGACCGACGTTCGCCGTAACATCTGTCAGAATATGATTTGTTTCTAGCTATTGTTTAGTTCTCGTACAAAAAATAATAATATTGTATTGTATTATACTGTGAACTAGTTGGCCCGGCAGACATTGTTCTGACCTTTGTAATAGTGAATAACTCGATCACAGCGCCACCTATCCGCATATTTATTGCTAAAATATTTTCCAAAAATATAACGAAAGAACCAAAATAAGATTTACGCATATCTGTCATTCGATTTGAGTTTTATAGTCTTGAGTTCATAAAAAATCAAATACATAAAAGGATTTTAAGTTTTCTCTAAAACAGCAGAATTTTTTAAATTTTTCTTACCCTGAATAGCTTAGTAATAGTCCTACTATTACTAAAATAAAATAAAAGAATTAGCCAAATCGTTCAGGCCGTTCTCAAATGATGCGCTTACCAACGAACAGAATTTCAATATTTATTTTTATATACTTGCGAAGAAGAGCTCATACGCACAACTAGAATTATGTTTTTAATAAATATTGTACTTTAGTAGTAAGTCTTTGCGAACTACTCAAGGGATGGTTTGGCGTAAGGGTAACATGAGGTCGGAGTTTCTACAGACAGAGGAAGTATAACCAAGGAAAATTGACTTTGCTTGGAAACAAGGTACCCTACCCTATATTACGGGAAAACATTTTTTTACTCATAATAGAAATCGCTTCTACTTTTGACTTAAAAAAAAAAACCTTTGATTTTGTGAAGGTAAGCATTGATAAAATTATATAAAAAATATTCGTAAGTACACAAGTAAATTTGTAATTTTTGAGATAATTACGTATAAGTTAAATTCACAGTTGTCAGTTCGCTATAAAAGTTTCGGACTTGTTGAGTTCAAGACTTGAATGTCAAGATCTCCATACAAATTACTTAGTTTTTTTTTTTAATTTTCACTTCTTTTATATTTAATTTTCCTGACTTAGATAACTACTTGCTATCGAATGGAAGATTCCAAGCTTTATTACCAGCTGGAGTATTTTTGGGTATTTAATTTTACGGTGTATTTTATTATTTTCATTGACGTATGTTCTTTTTTTATACTTTTAAGAGTTACGTGTCAAATATGTTATTTAGTAAATGTATGGAATTGCATCGTTAATGTAAATTTTGTATAAAATTTAGCCACTACATAAACTAAAACACCCATTTGACAATATTTTTGTTAAGAGTAGTTATATTTTTTATACAGCAGCAGCTGACAGAAATTGCTTTTTTTTTCGAACTGACTATACTGTTAGCCTTAGGGGTCCTGGAGCCTTTGTGGCTTTTACAGCTTTACAGGGCTTGGGGGCGAGCGCTTAAGGCACTCAGCCAACAAAGCTTTGCAACAACATCCGAGGGTGCCAAAGTGGCCGAACCTCGGCAAGAAAGTGCGGAACACTTTAGAACAACGGTAACCATTAAAACGGTAATAATAAATTCCATACGTAGTCGCCGCCGTCATGACGTCCTAAAGAAATACTGAACTATGTGTTGACTACTACGAATATATGTGCACTTATAACAGCGCATGGGCTTGTCTTCAATGGGTATGACGCGTGCCGAACTCCAGCCCACCAATAGGCGCCCAGCCTCAACCAGTTTTTTGGCTTCGGCGACAGGCAGAGACAGAAACACCGAAAAGGTGCCTCTCTCGTAGGGGCGAGCCTCGCCAGCCCTTACTAGGGCTGGCCTCACACCAAGTTTTTCACGGCACGTCACGGCCGCCACGGCTCATACAACTAGACCGAGCTAGACATATCCATCTCTCACCAAGTCGAACACAACATCTGTTAACTGAAAAAAAGCAGCAGTTCACGTGTCACACCTGACAAATAAAATCCTTATAAATTCATATAAACTGGCATTTTTAATGTAAGGGTTCATTCACACATATATGAATCGTTATTTTTTTCGGATCGTGATTAGATAAGATTTGTTTATACCCTTATACCCGTGTATTCACACGCTTAGGAATCATAAAAAAAAAAAAAACGTAAAATTGTAACGTACGTCCATCGCTAACGTAACGTAACGTAACGAATTTTCAACGACTTTGTATTATGTCTGAACGGGCCGTAATGTTTAGGAGCTCCCCAAATATTGCTAACAATCTCAAATTGCAGTGACAGTTTTAATACGGACGAGTAATTTTATTTACTTTAGGCGATTACTATCTCATAAAATATTTCTAACAATATTTAAAGTTATCAAGATTTATAGAAATAATCTTTCCAGACGGTTTTGTGATTCACGTAATTAATTTAAATTACGTTCTCTCATTAAAATAATACTTGTCATTTAGGTATCAACACAACTTCATTCTTTGTTTAAAAAATCATGATACACACTTAACTAATTGCGGTAGTATGAAAAACAACACTCGTTATCTCACTGAACTGACTACCGATTATATCCTCCTCCCCTGAGCCTAATTACATAATTATGTGGCAATATTTTTAACGCTTTAAAATCATTCGTTGCTGCGCCGCGGCTCGCGACCCTTAGACAAGCACAAGACAATTTTTAACAAAAAATAAAACCGATTTCAATAATTATATTCAGGAGTTTTGGGTTTTATTTTGAATCTTCGAAGTCAAACATCCAAAGCCAATGAAATTAAAATGAGACCACCCATGAGGTATACTCAGGGTTAGGCAGTATTTGAATTACTTGTAATTAAAATACGTATTTGAAATACATATAGATATTTTGTATTTGTATTTTAATTACTTCTTAAAAATGTTATTCGTAATTGGTATTTCAAATACCTGACGCAGAGGTATTTTGTAATTGGTATTTCAAATAGTTATGGCTTGAAAATACATTTTAACATAAATACATTTAGCGATCTTATTAATGCTATAGCTTAGCTGCAATAGCTTTCGTAAGCAAAATGGCGACCGCTAAATATGTCAATCTTTAAAGTTGTCAACACTGCACCAGCTGTACCTACTGTACGTCAAATTGTCAAATATCTTTTCAATTGTTATTTTCATTCTTAAACGGTTATTTTCACGAAACTGCTAAGTATATTCATTAAGTTTGTTAGTACGAATGTTGGGTGTTTGGTGGGATCTTGCGCTGTTGTGTTGTGGTTTTTAATTATAATTCGTTAAGTTAGGTTTTTTGACCCTATATTATGTAATATTGGTGGCATTTTGCATGATCTAGTTTGGTTATTATGCATTCGTGAAGTGGATTATAAATATAACTGAAAACATGGATTTTGAAATGTCACAAAAACTCTCTAGATAGTTCTAACAAGGAAGCCACCATCTTCATGAACCGATTTTGAATGTTTGAAAAATACTATGAGGGTTTAAACACATTGAAACTGGCAAGTGCTTTTTGTGGTGCCATATTAAGAAGAAGAAGTAGTACGAACGTCACGATAGATGATCAAATTCATTCTTTTTTTTTTCAAACTGAGTATAGTGCCTGGAGCCAATAGAGGCTTTGACAGCTTCACCGGGCTTGGGGGCGAGCGCGGAAGGCACTCGGCCGGGAAAGCTAGGCAACGAGCTCCAAGGGTGCCAAAGGGGCCGAACCTCGGCTTGGGCTGTTGCCGATCATGCGAGAAAGTCGCTATCTGACTAAATAACTATCCATAGAAATTCGAGCTAACTAACTAACTATACAAATATACATGTTCCTGCCTTCTGGGAGGAAGGAAGGAACATGTGTATATGTATTTAGTGAGTTAGCAATTTTTGTCTAAAATAACTAGCAAAAAAAAAATCCCTTACAGAACCTATGTACCTGAGTGGTTTGCATGTGTGAAGTGCAGTGTCATGTGTGAGTGTGTGTGGATAGCTAGTGAATGTAGAGTCATTGTATCGCACGAGCGGGTGTTTGGCTCAAGGGCTCCATGCCGATGGATCGGACCTAGGCTTGAGTTGCCGCTGGAGAGGGTGGTCGTGGCGGGTGTGCAGGAGCGAAGTTAACCGTCCATCCCCTATGGAGGGAACGGTTGTGTCGCGGGCGTGGGCGCAAACAAGCTAGACTTGAAGGACGGATGGGTATGACGCGTTAGCTACCGTGATTTCGTCATCGAGGTCGGTAAATATGTTCCGCAGCCTACGTTTTGCCTTCGGGGCGTCTGGGACCGGGTATATGTTGTGGCGCATGCTAATAAACGAATTGGGAAGATTTGATCGAAGGAAGTTCCATATCTTTATGGAGATCTTCGATACAAACGAACCATGGGGAATTAATTATTTTGCGTAAAAAACGATTTTGCAACGTTTGCATGGGGCTGAAGTTTGATTTCGCCATATGGGTGAATACTATGCAACTGTATGTTATGATCGCACGGAGAACAATTTCATCTCAATGTAAGTGTACGATGCCGGACGACGGCGGCATTGGAGTAAATCAAGTGAATGCTGTGACGTATCCGGTAATTCGAGGAAAGTATTTCAAAGTGATCAATAGCGGTAATAGTAACGATATGTAGAAAGATTGTTTTCTTTAGCGAGTTTTATTCATTCCCCAACAAGAGGCTGTTTGTGTGATTGCACATTGAAAAATCTAGTGTTCTTTTTTTTATCGTTATAGGTTTGGCGTAGTGGCCACAGTCTCACCTGATGTTGAGTGACGATGTGGCCCAAGATGGTAACACGCTAAACCTAGTGGAAGACTGGCTCTCAAGTGCAGCTGCCGGAACACACCTATTGGTGCTTGGCGGCAGATTTTCAACTTGAGGGTGGTATCTAGCCAGTCGGGCATTAGAAAATGCCCTGCCACCATGCTATGGTTTCCTCACGATGTTTTCCTTCACCGAAAGCTCAGGCTCATTGTAGGGATTCGAACTCACGTCAATCGACGCGAAGTCGTACACGCTACCACTGCGCCATCATCGCTTCAAAGGAAATTCTTCATAATATACTTATTAATAGCCTGGGCTGGATTAGTTTTATTCTATTTACATAACCTAACATCGGACTGTATTTTGTAATTTGTATTTTCAATAAAAATAATAAAAATACTGTATTTTGTATTTTATATTTCAAATACACGACTTCAAAATATTTTGTATTTCGTATTTTAAATACATACGAGATAGTATTTTGTAATTTGTATTTTAATTAAAACAAAACATGTATTTTGCCCAGCTCTGGGTATCCCCTTTCTAACGAAAAAAGAATCATCTAAATCAGTTCATAAACAAAGAAGTTATGGCTGCATATACATAAAAAAATATATATTCGAATTGAAAACCACCTCCTTTTTTGAAAAGAGGTGCCAAAAGCAAAATAGAAATTTAATCGTAGAATAATAATTTACTTTTAATCCAGCGCTAGAAATAGCACCAAAACAAAGGTCCTCCCACAGTTTTTTTTTAATTTGGCGCTTCATTTACACACCAGCCAGGGCGTCAGACGCGCTATGTCTTCTACTAAAAAAAAAACAGAAATAAAATTAAACTAAAGCGTCAATCAATACAAAAGACGCCGAAAGACAATCTCGCTCGATCATAATTAAAAACAATGACCTTAGCTTTGTAAAATTTACTTTGTTTCATTAATCTATTCGATTCGTTTCCGGGTAGATTTCTTTTTCTAAAAGGCCATTCCTTTTTAGACTTAATCCTTGAAGTCAGTTTTAGATAACATAGATCATATCACTGAGTTGTTTTTGTTGGGATCTTGATCTGTCGTGTGGTGGATTTTAATTTAATTCATAAACTTAATAATGTTGCTAGAGTGTGTGATATAGTTTGGTTATTGAGCATAGGTAAAACGGATCATACATAACTAGCTGTTGTTTCACCGGTGTATGATTTAAAAGAAATCGCTGAATGATGATTTATAATACTTCAGTATAGACATTATTTTTATCTGGCGGCCAGGGTTATGCGTCACAATTCACAAGGCTCGTTCCCACCACTACACCTGTTGTAATAGAGCCGGGCCGAGTGTTGAATTATTTTAATTTTACTCCCAAACTATTCGTTAAAATAGCAAACTATAAAGGCGAAAGTTTATCTACATAAAACTGCCTTGATGATGAAGTAACTTTCGTTCGTAAGGATTAATATGCCATGCCTAATAATAATGCTCATAAATAACTTTTCAATTTTTAATAAAACTGTCACAAAATTCCTTATTGTGGCTTATGTATAAGAGATAGGCATATGGTATCGCGAACTTTTTTAGATGTACTTAGGAGCAATATTTTTGAAGAACATTGTATTTACATATCAGTCGCTATTACGCCAGCGCACACGGATAAAGCAGTTAGGGTGCGCTATTTCTTCTGACTTAGGCTAGCTGAGAGGTTTAGCCTAATGCTAGATAGCTTATACTATTTTCGTGCATCTGGCTACAACAAGAATTTTTCGAATCCGACAGGTAGTTTCAGAGATTAGCGTGGTTAAACAAACAAACTATCAAACAAAAAAAACTCTTCAGCTTTATTATATTATTAGTATAGATAATAACTAGAAACATGCATTTTGAATTGTCATAAAAACTTCTCGCACAGTTCTAACAAAGGATCCGCCGTTTTCTAAGAGCGATGTTTGAACTTTGAAGATTTAAAAAAAAATCTATCTACGTGACATTGGCAGAATTGTGTACGAGTATATACACTTGTTGCCACTAAAATAACACGAAGAATATTATCACTGCACACATTAACATTATATTTATTAAATTAGTAATTTCTCTATCATTCTTAAAGGTCATGTGCAGCGAGAGGGCACTCAGGAATAGTAATTATTTTAGCCAACTTATTAACTGAGGTCTTAGATAGTTCAAGCGAGAATCCCTTTAGCCTTTTTTTATCACAAGGACGCAAGAGCCCAAAAGCGTCAGAAGGCTTTACAGTTTCACAGAGCTTGGGCCCCTTCGACCCGGTCGAAGCCCTTTTTATAACGCCTAGCCAATAGTGCCGGGGTCAATAGTATAGTCATTGTACGAATACTAAGTTGTTAGTACGGATTCCGTAATCATATATATTAAATAGTATCGTCCTTGTAGGTAATACTAGCTAGCTAGCTCGGCAGACGAAGTTGAGCCTTTCCCAATAGTCAACTCGACCACAGTGCCATCTATCCCGTTTTTTTCCTGATAACTCTTCCATAAGTATAAACAACACAAAAAAACAATTACGCATATACATTATTTAAACTGTGAGTTGTGGTCTTGAGTTAATACAAAATCCTATAGAAAAAATGTCGTTCAGTTTTTCAACTTTCAACTTTTGTTGCGATAAAAACCTAATTCGGACTATCACGAGTATTTAACGAACAATAGACAAATCAGTCCAGCCGTCCTCAAGCGATGTGTTTACCAACCAAAAGCATTATATTTTTATTTATATAGTATACAAATGTTAAACGATTCAGGTGTTGATTTGTTTAATCAAAGAATACAATACCCTCACAACACAGACAGTCTTTTATTGTACTGTTTGATCTGATGGGGAATCATTATTTCGTAATTTACATAAAAACCTTCGTCCGGAACACTTAATTCAACGCCCACTTTCGTACTAATTTTATACGGATTACTCGTCGTTAAAATCCAATCTAAGTCGAAGTAACAGAGGAATATATTAAAATGTAGCCGCTATCTTCAATATTAAAATAGTACAATGTATTTAACGTAAAATAAATATTTATTTACTATAATAGTATATCGTATATGAACTAAGCACTATAATAGTATATAAACAGGAAAATATATACTAAACTGAAAACGAGTTCTTAAATTACGCAAATACCTATTATAACATTAAACATTAGAGTCATTCTAATGTAGTAATATAGTAATAAATCGCAAAGAGTTTAATCCACTGATATAGACCTCAGCCTGGTGCTCAATAATAATAAATCTCATTTATTGGTTTTAACACGTTCCCTCTCCATTACTCTATTTGAAATCAAAAAGTTAGTTCAATCGCACGTCCAAGTTTACTATAGGAGTCATGGGTCCAATGTAAATGTAATGGCAACTTTTACGAGAGACTTACAAGCATGGAATGTTTTGTTTTTTGGAACGTATAAGCCAGAAATACCAGAATGTAGAGAGACTCGAAACCCATAGAAAAAAAAAATGGAACACCTATGACAGTTTTTTTAATTATAGACAAGATGTTTTATTTTTATTTTAAACTGCAACTAATAGACATTGAAGAATACACAGCAAATGAATATTTTCGTTATCTGTGAATCCAACGATTCACGTCCATGTCTCTAACTCTCAGTTGGTTTTCCGACGATACGTCTATGACTCGGCATGTAGTTACCACATTTTTTGAATGTACTATTCAAAAATGAAATAAAAAATATTTTAGGTAATAGTGACCAAATTGTATGTAAAAAAGCACGTATAGATACTCTAGCACATAATTATTTTTATCGCTGCAAAGGTAATGGATTTCCTATAGAGTTGTACAATGCCGTTGTTGTTCTTGTTTGTTGTTCAATATTGCTGCAATCGCTAACCATTAACTGGCTATTGTTATATTAAGAATAAAACGTTAACCTCAATTAGTTACATATGCTAACTTTTTAATTTATAGCATTAGGAAATAAGCTCTTAAATATGTTAATATCTTTTTGATAAGCTCATCGTTATAGATAGATTATAATGACATGTGTTTCGTAATCAAACAGCTGGTGTATTCAGTAAGCGCCTGATATTAATATTATAGCAATATCCCAGCAAAATTCAAATTACTTTATTAATAAGGGGTAATACTGAATGAGTTTGGGTAAAATTACTGTAAATTAAAGTTCATTTTTAACATTATTTATATCTCAAAAGTATAATAATAATTTATATTTTACTACTAGGATGTATTTTAAAACCTATTTGAAATTGACATAGTAGACTTTAATTAACATAGTTTTATCATAATTACTTTAAGATAGTTTTTGTGTATAATATAGATTTAATAGCTTATGGCTATGTATGCTTATGTATACGGCACTACATAAATATGTAGTAAGCAATTAATTATGAAAACTGCAAAAGATTATGAAAAAACGACAGAATGTCTAATATTCGAAGATGTAGGTATATCCGCTGGGTATCTACCCCGAAGGGCTTTCCGGCATAGTGTGTAGAAGTCTTTTTAGTTAAATTTGGGTCATTAAGAGGCTCCTGTCTGAATGAATTCTGACCACAAACCAGTTGACAAAAAAACAGACATTTAGAATTTCCTTGTCACATCGTGTATATCTTTATATATATAATTCTTCTGTAAGCGACTGAATTACCCCTAAATAGCTAAACAGTTTTTGATGAATTTTTTTGTGTGTGTTTGTATAAGTCCTGGATGGTTTAGATTCACATCTGGACCCGGTAGGTGGCGCTGCGATCGAGTTCTAGGATTTTTATTTTTAGGCAAGCTGACGTTCGGGCAGGACAACGTCAGTCAGGTCCGCTAGTAAATAATAAAATTCAAAGTATATCTGTGATTCTTAGGAGCTTTGTCGTTATATTTATCTTTAAACAATTATGATTTGCGACTGTCAATAATGACAAATACTACGTGAAATTTTGGAATAGTGGAGTTTTCAAGTGGATAGCGCGTCTCTGTACACAGAAAATGTCATGTCTTCAGGCTAGAATTAGCATCGATTTAAAGAAAACAGTAGGAGACAATTGCTTATATAAAGCAGACTGGCGTAGATTTGGAGAGGTCATGTCCAGCAGCGGTCTCACAATAGAGATAAATCAAATGAAGTTTTTAATATTAATAAAGCAATTTTTTATATATTTATTATTATCGTAATAAATACTTCCGATGAAGCCAAATATTTCAAAGAGTCAGTTATCATCAGAAGTTAATAATATTTCATACCCAATTTTAGGTACCTTGTAATTAAAATAGAAATACAAAGAGAAAACAAAAGCACAGGTTTACATGAGATCGATACTACACAGAAAAGTTCTTAAGGTACATGCGTCCCAATATTTTAATTGTTATGATATCTAATTGCACTTATTACATACATAAGTACATACGTAAGATACGTATATTTTTAATTTCTTTAAATAGTTATTATTTTTAATTAGAATATCCAAAAACAGAATCAAAATGCAGGAACTTATTAATAAATTATTAACATGTTTTTTCTTTATGGTTTTTGGTTTTTTTGGTGAAGTATATTTTAAACGACCCAAATTTTTAGTACATGAATTCCTTTATTAAATTTCTCATAGTTTTTCAGAGTACACCTTAGCGACGGCCACGATTTTGTTGATAATTGCTTCAGTTTTTTTTATCTGCTTTCCACGAAAGAAGAGGCTACATTATTAATGACAGCACATCACGAGATAAAGCGCGACCCATCTTTGGATATTTTATCTCATGTACGTATGGCGTCCCGCCCCCACGTTTCGCTGCGTTGTTACCTATGGTGCGGTCGCACTCGCGGTCACACTATAGTATAGAAATAACTAGTTTTTACGCATGGCATCACTCGAGTTGTTTCAATAATTATGTTATCCCACTAGTACAAAACCCTCAGGTTATTATTTGGAATGGATTTAAGAGATTGGTAGAACGTCATGTAACCAAGACATTTTTGAAATGAATGTGAAACTTTACCTATTGCTGCAGGAGCATGCAGGACTTTGAACAAATAATAAAATACAAACATTATGCTTAGTGAGAAGTGATAAACAAAACAAACATAATCTGAGTACACATTACTAGATGTGCCCGCGGCTCCGCACGCGTTAACTAAAGAATTATTGTTTATGGAGTATATTATTGAGTATATTCGTGATTTTTTGTTAAATACCATTATCTAAAAATGTTCAAAATCTATCGAGAAGTTTTTACGTGATACGCGCACAACGGCAAACCTCCATAATTTTATAAATATAGTTCTCAAAGGTATTATTTGGCGTTGCTGTGTGTTCAACGTCATATCTCCGTTAATTGTTCATGAACATTAATGATTTAAAAATAATTATAAAGTTCGTTACTATCGACGAATATACATATAATAGTTTAAAATTAATGCTTTTTTCAAAAAAGTTTTTCATTAGGAATGCCATTTGTTGATGATAATAAAAATAATATTCAAGACGTCATCTATTAACAGTCTGTTTAATTAACATGACCGACAGGAGCCATAGACAAAAAAACCATGACAGCTGTTAAATAATAGGTCCTTAGATATGAAATTAGCGTTATATATGGAAAAAGTTAAAAGAAAAGAATATTATGAAATTATACATTTAATCAATCAAAGTATGTACCATTATTAGTAAGGCATGAGAGATAAATATCGAATTAATATACTTACTTATTAAATAAATGTAGATCTTAAATAGACCCACAAAAAAGTCAGCGACAGTATAATAGGCTCTTTTTAAAAGTAAGTCTTAAAATTATTAATTATTATCCGATTAGAGGAAAAAGCTTTATTTTAAAAGTAAACAGGCCAAAACGCTCTCAGACATCTATATATTATCTTTGCTGTGACGTCATACGGGTTGAAAACAAACATTTGACATTTAGCAAACGTGTATCGAGCTTTTTACAATGATGGACGTTTGCTAAATGTCAAATGTTTGTTTACAACCCGTATGATGTCACAGCAAACATAATATATAGAGTAATATGGCTAAATGCGTATTCAGAGTTCGAAAAAAAAAACAATTTTAAAATTGAAAATATGTAGCCATCTTACACTTTTAATATTCGATAAATATTGGTTCTGAAGTCAAATACTACAGAAAATATTTATTTACTGTGCCAAATTGATATGAGGCAAGTAACCTATTTTGTCTGTTTTTAAGGATCACAATAATTTTTCTTGTATTTAAAGTACCACTGCGGGTTGCAAGTGGGAGTGGGAGCAGCCATAATTCGCGCGTGCACTCGACCGACGTCGGTATGGACAGCCTAATCGAAATCGAAATCTTTTTCCTTAAAAGAAATTATCCAAATTCCCAAAAAAGTGGTAATCTGTTGGAGCAAGGTCCGAGGAGTTTGGTGGGTGTCAGAGACATTAGAACTGCAGTTCCTCTAATTTAGCGACCGTCTGTCGAGAAGTATGAGGTCTAGCGTTGTCCTGAAGCAGCAGTGAGCTAAAGAGATTGAGCAGTGTCGGTTTTTTAACGGCTAGCTTTTCCATCATGGTTTGCAATTGTTGACAATACAGTTCTACCGTTATCATCTGGCCAGATCTTAGGAAGCCGTAGTTTATGACATCAGCACTGGTGCACCAAACACTCGCTAGTACCTTTTTCTGAGTCAACTTTCGCTTGCGGCAGGATTTGGCTGGTTCTCCTGCATTCAACCACTGTGATGAGCGTGTCCGATTGTCGCAAAGGATCCATTTTTCGTCACAAGTAATTATAAGATTCAATATTTCCTCGTAATTGTGACGGTTGAGTAATGTAACACAGCATTCAATGCGTGTTTGTTGGTGGGCTTCAATCAATTCATGCGATACCCATTTCTCGAGCTTTTTACAATTTGTTTCAAGTGAATTAAAATTGTTTTATCTCTTCTACCGAAGCCTGTCGCTAACTCTGACGTGGTTTGCGATGGATAAGCTTCCACGATAACCTTTAATTCTTCATTATGAACTAGCGGCTCCGGCCGTTCACGGGGTTTGTTTAGTAGGTTAAAATTTCCCGAACGAAAACGTTGGAACCAAAAACGTACCGTGCTTTCTTTTACAGTAGCTTACCCATACACATCACTAATCCTTCGAGCTGTTTATGCAGCACTGATGTGACGGTGGAACTATATTCGTAAATAACACGATATTTTAAGTTTTCTATTTTGTGAAAAGAACCATGTCAAAGAAAAATCAAATGGTGCGAAAACAAATAAAGGCATTTAATTTTTAGATAAAATATTTATAGTGAGACTTGATAGTAACTCAGGTCATTTTCTAATACCCGCCTGGTTAGCTACCACTGTCGAGTTGAAAATCTGTCGCTAAGCCCCTGTTCCGGCAGCTACACTTGACAGCTAGTTTCTCTACTAGGCTTAGCAGATCGCGACTTAATTGCATTCGAGCAACAGTCCGAGCCGAGATTCGGCCACTTTGGCACCCTCGGATGTTGTTGCAAAGCTTTCGTGGCTGAGTGCCTTAAGCGCTCGCCCCCAAGCCCGGTAAAGCTGTAAAAGCCGTGAAGGCACCGGGGCCCTGATATAGTCAGTTCGAAAAAAAAAAAATACTAGGCTTAGCAAATTACCATGTTGTGCCACGTTGTAACGTCACTTAATATGAGATAAGATTGTGGCTATGCTCTAAAACCTATATTTTTTTTATAAAATAAGTTTTCACTATTTATTTATACTTGAAATACATTTGTATAAAAATAATAATATTTAAAACCTTATGAACAATAACTCATGCAACCCTATATTCACCCTTTTAGGTTTTAAAAGTTACAATAGATATACGGAAAATATTTTAAGAATCGTTCGTTACTAAGAATTTTTGATAATATTTTAATAAAATTAATATTTCTATTGTGTGTATGGTACGAAAAAATACTGAATTAATAAAAGATTCACAACGATTCAACAAAGAAGTATCACTAGAAAGTACTCGCAAAGTTTTTGTCTCTTTCTTTATTTCTTAGAACAAAAGAGACGTCATGAGGAATCCCCACTCGCGGGTATTCCCATTTCATGTGAGCTCATCGCATTTAAGCTTGTTGACGAAGATGTTAGTGTTTATTATTTGTGGTACATAACGTGAGATAGTTGTATTACAGAAATGAAGTTCTTTTATATAATATTTATTATGTTTATAAGTGGGACCTGTGTTCGAGCTGGTATGTATTATAATATACATTTATTGACTAACTATAGCTCGGGATTCCGTCCTTAACGAGTTGTAATTTTTTGCAACATTTACTAAGTTTACGCTTGCTGGGCGGGTGAACGTTACAATTGTGTCCGACCCCCATACACAAAGCGTAACATCATAGTGACTCGCTTAGGCAAGTAGCGTTACGGGATCAACCGACGTATAAAGCAGGAAGGGATCTATATCCGACCGGGTCGCGACCACCATACACCTGATGATAAACCCTTCACAGTGACTCTCTTTTGGTTTGTCGCGTTTGACAACGGCGACTGTCAATAGATTATCGATCACTCTGTAATCGCCATTGTTTTTGATTGTACTGTGTTTACCATCAGGATTAATACAGTCATTTTACCATGGTACTAAAAAAACAGTGATACTGTTTATTGGCTGATAAAAAAGTTATTATTGTATACACATTATGTATATACACTTCTTATATTTTTACAGCATATTAATATGTAGTCACTTGCATTAACATTATTTAGCTTGATGTATATCATCATTACACTCATCACCTTTCACCTTCAGATAACGTTTAATACAAAATAAATTCTTATGTATTAATGTTTTTAATTGGGCATAGGTTTGTAATGTTTTTAGTTGTCCAGCACTACACTTTTCGAGGCGTTATTCATCGATAACAGTTCATCATTGATATCTATTTTACCCACACTTTGCTGTCTCTGACATATTATTAGAAACTTGATTATGTTTAAAAAATATTTTGTTTCTATGAAATTTCATGGTACCTCAGAACTCACAATATTCGAGCCATACAAAGTATTCCTTTCCGAAGACAACATTAACTTGTGAGCTTTCAGTATAAATGATTTTTGTACCTGTCTCGTGTGGTTAATTTATATTAGAAAACAAGACCGCATAATATTGTTTATCGTGTGTAATACAGAATAGCTGTAAGGCAAATCACTTTTACAAAAAAAAAACTCTTATGTCCATGGCAAAATTCATATACTGAGTTATCATTAGAAATATCTATTATTATTCGCCATAATTAATTGCTGTCTGCTTCCGTTGTTTGATGCGTAAAGCGAGGCACTGTGTTATTGTTTATCAATTATTTCATTAGTCGAGCTGAGGATATTCAGCCACACCTGGTATGAATTGGCTATGTGAAGCGGAATACACCAAGGGTTGCTTGTTGGTTATTAATATCGTTTGCAGATGGTAGTAACTCAATAGAAATTAATTTACCACCATCCTATGTTTTTTACCTACCACTCCATAGGAGTTTTCAAATTGCATTCAATATCAAAATCTAAAATCATTTATTTAATTTTTACCCTTAGAAGGAATGCCACATATTAATGTCAAAACACTACCAGTATTTGGTATTTTACTATGGTTTAGAAAACTTTCCAGAGATCGAGCAGAGTCGGCAAGAAACCCGATCGGGTTTTTGATAAAAAAAAAAATCTTTACTGGGTGTAAAAGAATCACTTGCAAACATCACTATCGAAGTGAATGATAGTGATGTTCACTTCACTATCGCTTCTTAATCAATGATAAAACGTGCTTCATGGGATCCTTGAAGTTATTGCCCAGCAAATCGGCAATGTGCTTGGGAATCTTATTGAAAACAACACAATTACCTAAAAACTATTTGTCTTACAGAGTCAAAAAAGTGGGTTTACTTTTTTTTTTGAAGCAATGTTGGCTGAGTTGTAGCGTATACGACTTCGCGTCGATTGACGTGAGTTCGAATCCCTGTAATGAGCCTGAGCTTTCGGTGAAGGAAAACATCGTGAGGAAACCATAGCATGGTGGTAGGGTTTTTTCTAATGCTCGCCTGGCTAGCTACCACCCTCAAGTTGAAAATCTGTCGCCAAGCTCCAATAGGTATGTTCCGTCAGCTGCACTTGAGAGCCAGTCTTCCACTAGGTTTAGTGTGTTATCTATCTGGAGCCACATCGTCGCTTAACATCAGGTGAGACTGTGGCCACTACGCCAAAAATATAATGAAAAAAAAAAAACTATTATTGTATTTCAGCTGTGCAGGTCTATTTTCTTTTTTATTTAATTAAGGTTGCAAAGAAACTTGCGGTCTGACTGGTGGTAAAACGGTTTTTGTAGCCTATGTAGGTATCACTAGCACGTTGCCGATCTTGAAGCCCCTTTCCCCAAGGAGCTCTGAAAACTCCATTAATCGTACAAACACAACACAAGGTTATTTGGTTGCGATCTTCTATAGGGTGACAGGTATTTCACACAGTCGGACTACCTTAAGTAAAGATACATTTTCATATAGATTTCTCTGTGCCTACCTCTCTTCGTTTACCATTTCAAACTTATGGTTTTGTCTACATTATTATTAAATTCAATTGTTTATGGGTTGATATTTATATTGGTAGCAGTTATGTCTTAACAGCATTTATGTTTGTAGATTGTGGAGTGGTCTCTAAGAAGGATTGGGGCGGACTATCACCAGTACATGTTGAATACTTACCCCGGCCAATCAGCCTTGTCATAATTCAGCACACAGTTACCCCCTTCTGTGAAACCGACGCAGAATGTGTCCAGATAATGCGGAGTTTGCAGGACAATCATATGGATAATTTAAAATTTTGGGACATTGGAATGAAGTATGTCATATTATTTTGAAATATATATGTAGTGTAACTTTTTTTTTTTGGATAATACTGTGTATATCAGCGAATTTGGTTACAATAGTACAAGCTGTGTTTAGTTTAGAATCCAATGGCAGTTTATGACATTACGACCTTTGGTACGCAAAAGTTCTCGCTATCCTGTGTGTTCCGATCTGAAAGTTGTATCTGGCAAAACGAGCTTGAATATGAAATATACCAACTTTTTTATTTAGAGCGCTCTGCAGACGCTTGGTCCACATATTTATGTGGTAATAATTAGATTAGATTACTGAAAAGAACAAATATGTAATTCTTTGTGAGTTTCTGATATACGTAGAAATAATATTTTTTCTACTATTATCATTCCGCTACATCACGACTAAGTTCATAAGAGTAGCAACTTATGGTAATGACCTATTCCTATAGGATTGCATAAGGGTGCAATAACAGTTTGATTGTGTTTCTTACTATTTCCTTTACATAAAAAATAACAAATTTGAAATATTATCTAGTCAAGTTTATAGGAGCGGATGTATTTATAAAAAATACTAATACAAATCTTTTAATTCTAATAACTAATTTTTAAGTATAATGATTAAAATTAATTAATAACTAATTATGATTATAATAGTGTACGGACAGATTGGGATGCCCAGTACAACTGACTACCGTTTTTAACCTCTATCCAATGCTCTGCTTAATGTTCCCACGAGTTACACGATTACCAGGAATCAACGCGCTTACACCGCGTTTTCGTGGGAGCGAGCTGTTACAGTTAGTCCTGGTGACCGCATAACTCCTCCCTCATCAAGTGCGAAATTATCGGGATCCGTTGAAATGTTTATCTGGTTCCGATGATTTCGCGTGAACTTATAACGATAATAATATATGATTAAACTAGTACAGCTTATATAGCTAAAAATACATACAAAATAACTGTCATTAATCTAACACTTTCCGTGTCGATAACGGATTTCAGTAAATTCACTTCACTATAGAGACCTTCACTGAACACATCACTTTCTTTTAATTTCAGGATGCGCGAGTAATATTTCATTTCCTCCAAATTGATATTTTTGATATTAACCCAAGACAATGTGATATTTTCAATTTTCAATTCTGGTAATGCTGTTATTGGTATAATTTTGTGTCGAAGATTTTTTTGCATACTGCGTTGATATGTCAGTTTCAGCTCGTTAATGAAAAGTAGGCAATTTTCCGTACTGGTAACTATATAGGTACCATGAAGTTGTTCCTTGACATTGTCGTGGTTACATCGTTCGGATAGTAATGTTGGTTTTCTTGCGAACACGATCCAGCTTTCCAAACTAATCCTTTGGACCTTGACATCTTCCACTTCAATGATTGTGGTTTACCTGAAACTCTAGAAGTTGCTCCGTACATGTAGGCGCTCGCATGGGTATGACGTTGTCATCGGTACACAGGAACATGTCAGCATCGATTTTCTCGCATGACTTTAATATAATAGACAGGTATTGGGAATTTTTCGCCAAAAGGTAAGGGAATTTGGGGAAAACTACAATCGTCTTGTTAACCGAACCTCTATAAATTGGTATGGAACATATTTTAATATAATTAAAATGTCTTTATTAGTTAGTGGTACTTCTAAAATAAATGCTATCTGGTTTGCCTTTACATAGTCTATTAAAAATTATTTAATTAAAATGGCTTCATTTACTTCATACATTAATTTATGGACCTGTTCTAATAGTTTAAAAGAACTAATACTACTACTAACCTTACCAAAAATATATATAATGACGCTATAAAAAACTATACTATTAGCTGAATAACAGTTGACTGATGTAATATAGTACCCTTAGTGAAAGAAAGTCAATGCTGTTTATACTTTGTTTAATTATATATAAGTAGTTCTAAGAGTGCTCATGAAAGCATCAAATACATTTATAACATACACAGGATATAAACGTTGAAGCGCCAGCGGAAACCAATCATTAATCTATGAATATATTTTTTTCCTTTTTTTTATTATTATGCGATTTATTTTTTCTTCTATTATTATTATTATTTTATCGAAAATCAACATATTTTTACTAACTGTTTCAGTGGGGTTTTTAGCGGGATCTCAGACTGTCATGTAGTGGTTTTTGTTTCTTATTCATAAATTTGTGTTTTTGGACCCTATATTGTGTAAAATAGTTGGCATTTTGCATAATAAAGTGTGGTTATTGTATATAAGTGAAGTGGATTGAAAATAATAACATAGGACATGAAGTCTGATATGCCACAAAAACTTCCTCGAAAGTTCTAACAAAAGACCCGCCATCTTGTTAGGATTCTGAATGCGTCATAACACTTGAAACTATATTCACGAGATATGAAATTATTCTGATTTGGTTTTGTTTAATTCCCGGTACGGTTTAATTATTTTAATTCGCGTTATATGTTTCTCTCGCTTTGTTGACAAAATGGAAAATACTTGACACTGGCCCAATGCACGAATGGTGCCGAGCCATAATTAAGAAGAAGAAGAACTGTTTCAGCGCCAGTCACGAAGTTGCCCAACATTTTAGTGACTGTTGTTATTTTGTTGTCTATGCAATTTCTTTATAAGTAATAATAGAGATTTCATTATCATGACTAATTTTGTCTTGATAGTCTAAATTTCCTGAAATAGTTTTAATCAAAGATCCAAGAGGATTGATTAGGCCTCCTTTAATTCTACGTGAAGGAACCAGTTGCCGAAGTTTGGAGATTGTTATATTATTGACATATTCTACCTGAGTTTTTATGCCTAAAAATTCGTGGATAAATGGTTTGTGTGATTCTACTATATTCGTAAATTCTTTAAATTTTTGAGTATTAACATTTAAATCATTTTCAATAATATCTAAGTCGAATCCTTATACTATAAGCCATTTATCTTCCTGTTTATAAGCTTGTAAAGATATTTAGCATGCTTAGCATGATCATTCATTAGTTGTTGCATGTAACTCTTCTCAAATTCACCATCAAACACATTATTAGAATGTGTGTGACACGATAATGAGGGTATAGGATAAGTATGTTCTAATTCAGATATATCACTTAGCCTTATTGTAGCCGAGCTATCCGACAATGATATGATGTCTTCACTCACTTAAATAGTGGTCGTCATTTTTATTAAAGTATTTAATTCTTAATAATAATAAAATAATAATATGGTATTTTACCGAGAATAGAGTAATTTCACTTTAAAATATAGACAAAACACAATAAACTTAATCTAACACTGACCTACCAATTTAGAGGTAAACCAGATAACTACTATAAGGAGAAGGTTCGATTCCACTATAGCAAATAAAATTATACACAGGAAAGGATGGCGAAAAAATTCACTCACCGGCCAATCTGCATACTCTGCTCTCCTTGTGATTCTTGAAATCCTTGACAATATTTATTTGGTTCGAGGATCGCACAACGCCACGCAATCGATCACGATCACGCACTTTTCTAATTACGATAATTCGTGTAGCACGGCGTACGACAGCGCGATCCTACCGGCTGCGCCAGTCAAGTTTGCGGGAGCGGATGTATTTATAAAAAATACTAATACAAATCTCTTAATTCTAATAACTAATTTTTAAGTATAATGATTAAAATTAATTAATAACTAATTATGATTATAATAGTGTACGGACAGACCGGGATGCCCAGTACAACTGACTACCGTTTTTAACCTCTATCCAATGCTCTGCTTAATGTTCCCACGAGTTACACGATTACCAGGAATCAACGCGCTTACACCGCGTTTTCGTGGGAGCGAGCTGTTACAGTTAGTCCTGGTGACCGCATAACTATCTAAACATTATTTTGAATTATTTTTAACATGGGTGAAAAAGAATGTTAGATTTAAAAAAAAATAACCGAAATGTACCTATTATGAAATTTATCAATTTTTTGTATGCTTAATAAGTTTAGCGTCTTGACCACAGTGTTATCTGATGTTAAGTGACTATGTGGTTTTAAGACGGTAACACTCTAGAGAAAATAACTTTCAAGTGCAGGTGCCGGTATACATTTGTAGGTGTTTGACCACAGATTTTCTAGCTAGCCGCTAGCTAGCCTAGAAAATGCCTTTCCACCATGATATGGTTTCATCACGATTTTTTTTTCACCAAAAACTCTGGCTCTGTGCAGGTGGCAACCAATGAGCCATTATATCTTGAAACTGCTCTATATTACTCTGTGTTTTTATTTACTATAGAAATGAAAACTTCTTTAGTACCTATCGTTGTGATATGAAACGTGATAAAACGAAAAAATGAGACTAAAAGGAGACAAACACATGCATCTATAGGATTTATCCTGCGAGAGAATGAAATAATTATTTACATAATATTTAATAATACATTTTTTTATCTTTATAGGTTATAGCGTAGTGTCCACAATCTGACCTGATGTTTAGTGGCGATGAGGCCCATGATGATAACACGGTAAACCCAGTGGAAGACTGGCTCGCAAGTGCAGCTGCCCGAACACACCTATTGGTTCTTGGCGACAGATTTTCAACTTGAGGGTGGTAGCTAGCCAGGCAGGCATTAGACAAAGCCCTACCACCATGCTATGATTTTCTCATGATGTTTTCCTTTACCGAAAGCTCAGACTTATTGCGGGGATTCTAATTCACGTCAATCGACGCGAAGTAGTATACACTACCACTGAGCCTACATTGCTTTACATTATACACGGTAACGCAAGTTCTCAATTCCACGACTATTATCGCCCTTGAATTAACCTAGCGGTGTGATGACCAGACTTGTATTCACTTTTAGCATGTACAGTACGCAGTAGTTGGGAGTCCCGATGATTTAGGATTTTTAAAAAGAGATTTGAATGATGTATTCTGAAGGTTCTTAACGAACTTCTAACGAGTGTAAACTGTACCCATGTTTTTTAAGCTATTGCATAGCTTCTATCGCAGGCCTTGAGCGTGGAGACCGAATCCAGAAATTCCGTAACGAAAATAACTTAACACCCCCGGTAACTAACCTAACAGCGGTGATACTTTTTAGTTTTTAGTTTTGCCATCTATCGATGAATAGCAGAACTTTTAATGACTTTTTGAAATATCACGCTTGTCTCTTTAGTTCTGCAAATCGCCTCTAGGTGGCATTGGTTGTATCGGCGTTACTGCGGATGCGTAATCCCTCTCTTCGCCCCGCAATCTGGTGACTAATGCCTGCTTAGAGTTTCGGCGTTAGGGCACCCCTCCTTTGTATTTACTTCATGGTATAAAAATTTCCACTTATCTTGGCTGGTGATTTCAACATCAACTTCGCTGATAAAAAATCAGAGCGGTTGACAACTTTTCTTTCGAAAATATTGAATTTGAAAATGAATAATGACCCACAAGAATCCACAACATAATATGGGACCACCATTGACGCGGTATTTTCCAGATATTTAGAAGATATCAAGTCTCAAACTTATGTTTCTTATTTCAGTTACCATAAACCTATAGTTTCAATGATAAAAATATTTTGAACAATATTAACTTCTCATTTATTTAATAAAATAAAAAAAAAAATGTTTTCTTATCGGTTACCACGCTCAAAAAGTGTAACTTGAATTAATATCAAAGAAAAACAAAGGAAAAAAAATACTGCAGAAATAAAATATTGATAAAAAATGCTATGCAATATTTTACCGCGGCAGTCTCCGAGTGCCACACGTCTTTTTTTCTTTTTTTTATTAAGTTTTACGTTCAAGGAGCAATGACTGTTTCAGTTTTGTTGTGGGCGGCAACGGAAAAATATATGAAGGCTCCGGGTGGCTCCACGTCGGTGCGCATACGGTCGGTTACAACAGACGATCTATCGGGATCAGTTTCGTCGGGAACTACAATAGTAAGTTACTAAATGTGTAACATAAATATATTAGTAGTTAGTTGCTGTAGATGGTTAAGTGATTAAGTACTTTACATTATTTATAAGAAATTAAAATATATGTTGCTTGAACACTGCACCTATGACGCGCGTTACGGCCTGGGCACACATACATCCGTCTAGCGATGGACTTAGCATACAAATTATACGACTCGTGAGCTTAATGAGTATGATTATGGTCATCAGGGACTATTTACCACTGAAGAAATAAAAACGAATCGAAAACGATCGAAAAACGAATCGAAATGTGTGAATGAGCCCTTAGATAACTTGTGATTGATCTGTACAAAATAATTTCAATTTACAAGAAATGAAATTATTGATATAAAATAATAAACATGTCAAAGAGAGAGAGAGAGAGAGAGATATCAGAATAGAGTGAATAGACTATTGGAGACATCAGGATTTTCCTGGACACTTTTAGAATCACATAATATGTTGTGGGCGTAATCAGAGTAAAGTGCAAGCATTGTAGAGATGTACACGGTCCGACAATCCAAGTGAGAGTGACGTCTGTTTTACTTGGGGTTGCCCCAAGTGGCCTTCAACCTCCTTTATATAGCCACACCATGCCCCGAATGTCTGATGTTATCGCTGCCGGTAGATGACCTGGTAATTGATCTTAAACGACCTCACGATCCGACAAGCTTAAGCCAGAATCATCTTCTCTTCGGGTTCCGACTTAGTAGGTGGCTTCGATCTCGATCGGTGGTGAATCTTAGGATCCAATATTAATGGAGGTCTTCAAGATACGTGGGCTCGAGCTAGAACCATCCTTCAAGCCCGTCGTTGTCTGCTTATATGGTTGTGTGGATCACAGAGAACACCTGTTGAGCGCGCGGCGTCTCTAATATCTTTCCATTTACTTTATACTAGCTTCTGCCCACAGCTCCGCTCGCGTGAACTACAACATGTTTTGTTACTGGGATAAAAAGTATCCTATGTGTCAATCCAGGTCATAAACTATCTGTGTGCCAAATTTCATCTAAATCCGTTCAGCTGTTTTTCCGTGATTGAGTAACAAACAAACTTACATTCGCCTTTATAATATTACTAGCTTCTTACCGCGGCTCTACTCGCGTGAACTACAAAAATTGTTGTTACCGGGATAAAAAGTATCCTATGTGTCAATCCAGCTTATAAACTATCTGTGTGCCAAATTTCATCTAAATCCGTTCTGCCGTTTTACCGTGATTGAGTAACAAACAAACTTACTTTCGCCTTTATAATATTATTAGGATTAGGATTCGCCGTATTTTCGAAAAATATGAAATTGTTATTTGGAAGTATTATTGAATCCGCTTCCTGTTTTTCCGACGATTGTTATTTTCGGTGCGTACGTTCTGAATAAAAAAGGTTTGGCGGTATGTACCTACCGATATGACTTATCATGATGGGTATTATTATATATTCATAGCTATGATCAACGTGGGTTCGGAATACTAAAATGATCATATGCGCCCGGTGATGGAAAACATCATGATGAAGTCATAGCGTGGTGTATTTTCTTATGCATGCCTGGATAGTTACAAATGTCATTTGGAAATTCTATTGTTAAGCATCTATAGGTGTGTTCCGGCAAATACTTAAAGTCGAACAAGTTCCTTTAGGCTTAGCATATTACCATCAGATAAGGTTGTGTTCAATTCTAATAATAAAAAAGTTAGGCGTCATGGAATGCCTGGCAGATGTAAGACGATGATGTAAGATGATGTAAGATCTATTAATCATATTTTTATATGGAAATATGAATAAAATCGAACAAAAATTATATTCAGATAGTTGTTTGTAAAATAAAATTAATATCGATCTTATTTTATTTTTATGAAATTAATAAAAAAAAAAATTTTTATGAAGTTAAAATTTAGTTTTACAGTATTATTAAATTCACGTAAACTGAGTGATATTCACGATTAATAAAACAAGCCTTTTTTTTCGAACTGGCTATACTGTTAGCCTTAGGGGCCCTGAAGCCTTTGCGGCTTTTGCAGCTTCACCGAGCTTGGGGATAAACCAAGCCTAGACGCACGCAAAGTAGTATGTGTAGAGAGAGCAGCGTTCAGTATAAATATTGAGAGGGGAACGCCGAGTCTCACCAAGCCCGGGTGAAGCTGTAAAAGCCGATCGAGGCTTCCGGGCCCTTATGGCTAACAGTATACTCAGTTCGAAAAAAAAAAACTCCGTGTCTCGAAAAAGCCGATCAGATATGACACTGGCCGAACGGCACGGGGCGACGTCCCATCAGAATGCTTTTACTCCCGTTGAAACGCGACGTTAGATGTTTCACATCAAACGTTTGTTCATTGTATATTAGTAATACTTTGAAATTATAATCATAATATTCCATTCCAGATAAAGAGGCTACGACTCAGCAACTAGAAGCGGTGAGAGCCTTGCTAGAGTGCGGCGTAAAACAGGGACATCTAACTACGGATTATCACGTGGTGGGGCACAAACAAATCCTTGCCACCCAGAGTCCGGGACGTTACCTGTACAACCAGATCCGGAGATGGCCCGAGTGGGTGGAAAACATCGACAATGTTTGAAAAAAAAAAGTTTTATGTACAACCTTTTTACCTATTTGCATTTATTCAATAATTGTCTACATCATATCTTATACTACTAAGCGGACAAATTCTTGTATATATAATTTATATAGGTTTATGAAGTTATAAAAAATGATGAAAGTGAATTGACACGATACGCGCGCACATTGTAAAAAAAGGATATATATACACTATGAAGTTGCTTGCTAAATCTCACGCATAACATCGAGTGTTATTATTCAAAGGATTATAACTTAAACATTATACATGCATCGTTTGTTTTTTCAAGGTCACCTAAACACGATGCAATGTAATTGGTTCTGTTCCCTAAGTGTACGTACGTACACCACCCTCAAGAGCGTACTATTGTTACAAACCAATAAATAAAAACAAAATACCTTCGAAATACTTTCGAAATCGAAACCTTGAAAATAGTAAAATATGGTTATTTGGCTCTTTACTGATTTTTTTACGCTCACTGCAACATTCCAAAAGTGTAGACATTGTAGATGACTGATGCCATTGATGCTATTGGATACTTTTAAAATGCCGCCAACTAGCCGGCCAGCCGCGGCGCGGAGTGAAATAGCGCCATCGCCCCTATGGAGTAGTAATTATTTAAAATTCGATATAATTTATAAAAACTAATTTTATTATTTTTACTTATGAAATTTATTATTAAATGATTTTACATGATTGTAGACTATGAACTGAGTACGTACATTTCGGGAAAATAACCAATTAAATTGCACCGTGTACCTATATTTTAAATATTCATGTAGCAAAAAAACAAATAAGTACCAATGAAAATCGATACATATCAGTAAGTGTCATAATAAGTATTTACAATTGTTTTAGCTGTGAAAATAAACCTCATCTAAGATTTTGTATACTGTAGTTTTTCTTTTAAATTCAGTTAGTGAGGGGAAATCGAGAAATACGAGTAGGTATATTAACTTTGGGTTTATCTATTATTTTGATAATTAACAGGAAAATTCTAAATATATTTTTTATATCAAAAACGAGGCAATCAAAGCTTCGTATAAGCTATAAATGAGTTGTATTCAGGAAAAATGAATGTTATGAAATCATTATAATATAATCTCGAATCTTCATGACTAAAATGAACATAACTTAATAAGTAATGTTTCTTGAAAAATGTTTTGATTTGATCCTCAATTTTATCTTTTTCTTTCTGATGAGATCAATGACGTTAAGAAATAAACTAAATATGTTTATATTTATTTTAATCTTTCGAATAAACTTTATAAACAGAAAATTAAATTACTCATTTAAATAAATATGGTCATTTACAAGATTTTGATCAAGTTGAAAATAAACGACGACACAGTAGATGCCACAAACGTATACAATTTAGTAAACGAAACATAAATTAAGAGTCATTTTACTTTCTAAATTTTAGTGTCGAAAAATCAATCATTTATCAATTATGTCTGTTCGCACTGCGTAGCTTTAATAACAGGATTATAAAGTACCTACAATTGTTTAGCTTATTTACAAGCTACTCCAGGTACGGCAGATCTAAATGGTAAGTAAATAAGAAATTGTTTATGTATACATTCAATGTCAGTAAAGTAATTAAGATTCCAGATTAAGAGACGTATTCAAGATTGGTTCAGACAAAAGAACAATAAATAATTTTAAAGTTTTGACACCCTTCATATCGTTGGATAATCTAAACTGGTTATTAAGCCATTGTAGAAAGTATTTTTGGAAACAATTCCATATACTGAGTTATGAGGTTGTTGCTGCCTCTTCTAAAATCAGTGCCAGTACAGTGAAATGCCAAATCAGTGGACCACAATTGCTATAAAAGAATGAACCATTAATCATCATCATCATTTCAGCCGAAAGACGTCCACTGCTGGACATAGGCCTCCCCCAAAGATCGCCACAACGACCGGTCCTGTGCTGCCCGCATCCAGCGGCTTCCCGCAACCTTTACCAGGTCGTCGGACTACCTTGTGGCGGATCTGCCCACGCTGCGTCTTCCGGTACGTGGCCGCCACTCGAAAACTCTTTGACCCCATCGGCCATCCGTTCTACGAGCTACGTGGCCCGCCCACTGCCACTTAGCTATTCTTCGGGCTATGTCGATGACTTTGGTTCTCCTGCGGATCTCCTTATTTCTGATTCGATCACGCAGAGAAACTCCGAGCATAACCCTCCATTAATATAAAGCTTGTTATTCCAGACGGCATATAATTTTATACTATATGTCGATGTGATTATTGAAACCTTATCCCGGCCCGGCCAATCGTGCTATTTACCTGGCGTTCATACGGTTGACTAGCTACTGTTGACCGTTCTATTGACTGGACGCTCTTAAAAGGCGGCTGAGGGGACGGCAAGGGCATGAACATTAATTTATTGCTTGGGTAACCGAATCGTTCACATTTTTACAAATATTGCTTAAATATTTAAGGTATTCGCTTTTATTGTCTATACTCGGTTGGCTATATAATGATGAACAACTATCATGAACATCTATGTTGTTTGTACAGTGTTATAAAGTTTTGAGTAGCACAAAAAACAAACGAGATTACTAGTTACACAATCTAGTCTAGATGATATCGAAAAGTATGTTTTTTGTTTGCAAGGAAATTTGACAAGTAATATTATTAATTAACCTTTCGGCTCTCAACGTCATACAAAATGCGGGTAAAATTTGCTTTAATTTCATCCATGGTAGTCAATTTATTCATAAAATGTATTATAATAATACAAAAGATTATAAAAACGAAGAAAACAAACATCAACTGCAGTATTTTCCTACTCATAATTTGAAATTATAGTTGCAAATGTTTATTTAAATACAGAAAGGTTATCGACATTGGCATAATGTAGAGTTATCATTCTTGTGGAATTGGTACTCCCCCGATATACTCGTAATTTACTTGACCTTTGACAAATCAATCAGCTAAACAATATTTGCATGTCCTCCTTTGTATGAAAATAATAATGCATTTTTTCTTTTATCCAAATTGAACGAACTTCTTTTCTTTTACGAAATTACATTCATGCTAATCGCACATCAGTAGGAAGTATCATGTATTCTGAATTATGAAGTAATATCATTAGTAAAATACTGTGTTTCGAATAGTAGTAACAAATAAAGGTACATATCTGATTTAAGTTTTTAATTGATTCGGTAACCTATTTACGTATTTAAAAATAATATAGTTTTTGTTTCTAAACTAAAACTAACTATGCCCGCGGCTTCGCTGGCGTGGATTACCAGAATGCCGTCGGCCGAGCGCACGCGTGATTCGGCTACCTACGCTCAAAATGCTTATTGTGGGTGATCTTAAAACAGATATATGATATCACTAACATTTTTGTAGGTCTTTTAAGATTTAAAAATATGTCGAACATTAATTTGGTATATCTCGTATGGTTTACTCAGCGTAAGCCGTTTAAGCACCCCAAATACGTCTATTTTCGGAATTGATTCACCATTATCGTTAGGTACTGCTTATTTCGTACGTAACTTTATCCTATAACCTGGCCAGATAAACTAGCTGATAACTAACATAAAACATGTAAATTGGATGAGTGGTTATCGCGTGAAAAAATATAAAAGGACATACAAAAAGAGAGACGTTGAGTTTTATAATATGTATAGAAGATAAAGCACTGATTCACTTTAGGCATAAATATCATTAAAATGTTCGTTTAGCTACTTCTAGCGGGCAAAGAACTGTCCTTGAAAAGATACGGGTAAGTTGCGGAAACGGGTTTATCTCGTAAATATTATAAAAAGAGGATAATGTCACTTAGACTGTTCAGTATTCATCTCGAAGTCGCTCCAAATAGCTGTACAAGTTTGCAAAATGAAGATTTTATTTTGTTTTGTTTACATATTGTTTATCATAAATAGTGGAGGGGTTAACGCTGGTAAGTCAATTATTATTAATAACATAGAGCATGAAGTCATTTTCCATGTTCCAATGCTACAACGAATCGCATTGCAATTTCCTGTTCGTAACCCGATATTGAATTTGTTATACAAAGCCAATAAAAAAATCATTTTATTCCATACAATAAACGAATTAACTAAGTTTCTTGACTGATATTTGACGAATATAACCAATATTTGTTATCACATAATACTTCAGACTTTTACTTTTGTGTTGTGATTAAGCATTTGACAAACTTATGCTGTTAAGTGTTGATATGGCCTAGAGGGACTGACTATTTAAATTCATCTACCGGAACACACCTATAGTTGCCTGGTGACAAGAATTTCTACCTGAGGATGGTAGCTAACTATTCTGGTATTATTATTATTCCTATTAGCTAACTATTCTGGTAAAATAACTATAATGGTAGTAAAAAAATAATAAAATATAAGGAATTTAATTTCTTATAAGCGTTACAATTAAGAAACATATAAAACTGGAGGAATGAAGGGTATAATAAATCTGAAGAAAGCGAAAGTGTTAGCCAAGGATTCAATGGTGCTCCATCCTTTTTGTCTATATCTCAGTAAGGACATGATATGATGATAGGGTGTCCCAGAACGTGACGTAATTTTTCTCAGAAAATAATGTTTTCGGATTTGTTTTGATTTGAAAATAATTAGCTTCAGATTCCGCAATTGTAGAAAATGATACAAACCATTGAAAACTCTATGCATATTGCGGAAAAGTTTCACACACGGTAGTAATTTTATTATTTTTGTTAAAATGGCTGATACTTATGAACCATAGTGAATATAATGTTTTTCGTTTACTGGGTCCGACATTAGTAGGTCTTTCCCCTGTTGCCAGCTTATTGTCACGTTCTGGATCATTCTGTATAGATAAGTCAATAAAATCGGATATAGAATAATTGGAGTACAAAATTTATTGTATGATGTATTTTAATATGATTTTTATTTATAGAATGCGGTATTGTTAGCAAAGATGATTGGGACGGTCTGACTCCAGTTCACGTAGAATACTTAAACCGTCCAGTGAAATTGGTTATAATACAGCATACGGATACCCCTCCCTGCTTGACGGACGATGCATGCTCTGCTCGTGTTAGAAGCATCCAGGATTACCATATGGATACACTAAAATATTGGGACATTGGCTCATCGTAAGCTTGGATTCCTAATAATTGTTATTTGACAATTGGCAATGTAGTAATAACAAATTAGTATTGAAGTATACATAAAGAGGTCTATATGACCATAACAGACACCATCTGGTGAAAAGAAAAGTGATAGAGGCGCGTAGGAAGCTGTTTCAGCTCTCGCAGATTCATCCAATCAGATACGAAACATTTTTCTCAGCATTTCAGTTTTTATTTATTTAAGTTTACAAACAAAAATAGACTCATAAAGCTGCCCTTACAAGTTGACAATGTTTTTGAACACAGATTTCTATGGTCTTTCAAAATGATTATTTTGTGGGTTAATGTCGTAAGTCCGCATGTATTGCAGTCCATGGCGGTCCATGGACCGTAATTTGTGTTACTATTAATAAAGTCATGGTATCGTCAATAATCAGTCTATATATGACCATAACCTTAGTTATTCAACGCGCTAGGTAGGATTTTAATTGCGTTATTTTTATTTGACCACAATCCCATCTGATATTTAGTGACAATGTGTCCGAAGCGTAACAAGCTAAGCCTAGAAAACTGACTGGTATTCAAGTACAGTTTGTAGAACTTACTTAACTTACAGTTAATTAGTGACATATTTAAGTAAAATAATTAATCAGAAAGACACTAGAAAATATCTACTTTATAGTAGATACCCACTATAATATTCTTCTTTACGATAATACCTTCATCATTCAGATGTTTTCATTCACTAATAGCTAAATCTAATTGTAGAATTCAAAACCATGTTATTTGAAGTAGCGTCCATCCAAGCTATCTCTGAGTCATCGTCTCATGAAAGAATATAAACAAAGAAATTAATAGCGTAATATAATTATCGACATAAATATTGCATAAAATTTCAGATTCCTAATTGGTGGAAACGCAAAGGTATACGAAGGATCCGGTTGGGTGCACGTTAGCGTGCCAACTCATGCGTACAACAGAAAAGCTCTTAGAATCACATTTATAGGAAACTACAACTGTAAGTTATTTATAATATCAACCTAATAACTGATTAGCCTAAAATGATAGTTCAACAAATTATGATCTCAAATAAAAACGTTCATTGTACTATATAATTATGATTATAAATAACTTTAGTTCTTCAAAGCAAGCTAAATTTTTTAACAACACAGGCCAACCCTTGTGAAATGATTTTTAGTTAAATAATATACTTTTTATTACAGCCCACCAACCAACAACAGAGCAGATCGAAGCATTGAAATCACTACTTAAATGCGGTGTGGATAATGGACATCTAGATGCAGATTACAAAATAGTGGGACACAGACAACTATTAGCCACTGATAGCCCTGGACGAAAACTTTATAACTTGATTAGAAGATGGCCCGAATGGCTTGAAAATGTTGACAGCTATAAAGAATAATTTGACTTCTGTTGTGTTTGAAAAAGATTATCATATATATCCGCGAATACTAAAGATTTTGATATTTCATAGTAGGCTTACATTATTTTTTGTAAGTTTCACATTTTATTTTGCGGTAAGATTAAAGCATAATTATTCAATAAATTCTATATTTTTTTCTTAAAATTGCAGCGTAGCAATTTTTAGTACTTGTAACACTAGCATTGTCTTCGATATTGTCTGATTTCCAAATCATTGTCACACTAAACTATTTGTAGCTTATGGTACTGCTTGTTATATTTGTGTTTTTATAATAAATATAATACGCTTAACATTACATTATGTAAGACGTTTTGTATTTCGTAGAAACAATATTTATTTAATTGTAATTAAAAAAAACAATTCAATAATTTGATAATAAAAGGTTCTTTTTGGATTTCTAAAATTAAAATAGGCGATGAATTAGTTCTCATCCTCCTGGAACTCCAATCTTACTTCATATTGTGACCTGTACCAAATCCACCATCCGATTGCGTGGCGTGTTGCTGCCGACACAATCCAGCAATAATAGCATACCTGGGAACAAAATATGCTTTACACTAAGAAAAAAGGAGGAGTTAATAATGGATTACAATACAAATTTATTAAGTTCCAATCTAATCTAGGTTAGATATGATTTAAGACTTCATCCAAACTCGATTGAATGGTTATTGTCAGGCTCTTTATCTGATCAGAAATTAATTTTTGAATTTATTTGTTTATCCAGCGTTTCCAGTAGTACACAAATTTGGGCTTAGCGTTTGAAAGTTTAAATTACATGCTTTAACACTAAATAGATATCAAATTCACATTAACAATAAGGGTTCTCGTAACTCTGCGGCTCGAATATGTTAAAAGTTAAATTTACCTGCAACAGAGCGGTAAATTGTTCTAAATAGTATCATTGAGCTATAAGCAATATTAGTAGTTTAATAATTATTAATTGGTTAGAATTAAAGTTTTCAATAACAGATACACACCCCTTATTAAATTTCTTACATCAAAGTGGTAGGTATCATATAATAATTTTCGTAATCACTACGTCAATATATTAATATTGACCTACATTTACTATATTCACTGGAAAAGTGAGCCGTGTGTATCGTCCCGTAGTTGCTTACGCACTTATGGTAAGATACTCACCCACCTATATCAAGATGGTATAAATAACAACGTTGGGAATTGAGAGTTAGGCGTATAAATAAGCTTAATCAATTATTAATATATCTATCAGTCTAAAAAGTGTGTTATATATATATATATATATATATAATATACTACAAAGGTTGCAAATAAGCATACGGCCCGTCTGATGGTAAGCGGCAACTGTAGCCTAAGGACGCTTGTAAATATCATAGGTATCACAAGCGCTTTGCCGATCTTGAATCCTTGTACCCCAAGGAGCTCTGAAAACTCTACTCACGGCAGGAATACAACACATAGTTATTTGGCTGCGATCTTCTGTAAGGTGGAGATATTCCACCAGTCGGGCTGCCCCGAGTAGAGAGAAATCTCCAAAGATATTTGTCTGTGCACTACCTCTCCTATATAAGGACGTTTAAAATTTTTAACAGATAAATAGGTACCAGAGTCATGCAAGCCAGCACGAAAGTGGATGCTAACGGCCAGGGCTTCACGTGGCTGTCTTGCGTCATGAGACCTGCGAGGGTACGTCCAGAAAGCCACGCGGCAAGAACAGCCAGCGGGGACATTAACATAATTCCTAGACTATCCACCATCAACTGTATAAAATAAAAGGGGTTATACCATAATAGCACTCAATTTAATGAATTATGTACTTAAACCTGCCTCATGAATCACACTATCCATTGATAAAATCGTATGAAAATATGTGCAGTATTTTTGAGTTTATCGTGTTCAGACGTACAGACGCGGCAAGAGGACTTGGTTTTATAATATGTAATGAAATGATATATAACAAAACAGGAGTCAATTTCATACTTTTCTACTTTTATATTAATTTCTAACTGTTCATTTAGATTAGCGTTGCGTAGATTAGAGTAGCGTTGAACAATTTTTAAATTACTTAATAAGTACTTACTTGCTTTGCATTTTGACTAAGAATCCACATAAGTAAAGCTCTAGGAACACCGTATCTATGAATACGTTTTGTCAAGTACCTAGTACCGCAAAGTTCACATCTAGATTTGCTCGATTCAGTTAACCATCGCTCTAGACATTTTACGTGAACCGTACCGACGGTTCCTCGACATGAACAAGCAGATATTAAAGGTCCAATCTCTACTGATAATCTATCCCCGCCGTGGCAAATACGACACATATCATCTATAGAATTATCGTTAGATGTATGATCTTCCGTACTTTCTACTGTTTCTATCATATTTGCTTCGATATTATTACACATTTCCATATCCCAATCGATTGCAACTGTTCCTGTTGTTTGTCTGTTATTCTCATTATTATTATTAACATAAACAGCAACTCGACGTTTAGGACTTCTCACTTTTACTCGGTGCTCTCGCGGATGTCTGTCTCGTCTCCAAGGAGTTCTATCTCTGCTTGGTAGTACACTATTATTCATTTTTACTGGAACTTCTATTTGTGTAATAATTGATTCTTTTGATCGATTAGCTGATATGTTACCGTTACTCAATGTGTTCATATTAAAGAGGTCAATGTTGCTAGAGCTTGCAGTGACGTCTTTATCAACTGTTGTCGTTGATTGTTTTTCAACTGTAAGCGGTAATATAGTGCTGTTGCAGTCAGCAATTACTTCTGATGAAAACGTATTTTTTCGTTTATGTTTCGATATACTAGCTTCTGCCCACAGCTCCGCTCGCGTGAACTACAACATGTTTTGTTACTGGGATAAAAAGTATCCTATCTGTCAATCCAGGTCATAAACTATCTGTGTGCCAAATTTCATCCAAATCCGTTCAGTTGTTTTTCCGTGATTGAGTAACAAACAAACGTACATTCGCCTTTATAATATTCCTAGCTTCTGGCCGCGGCTCTACTCGCGTGAACTACAAAAATTGTTGATACCGGGACAAAAAGTATCCTATGTGTCAATCCAGCTTATAAACTATCTGTGTGCCAAATTTCATCCAAATCCGTTCTGCCGTTTTACCGTGATTGAGTAACAAACAAACTTACTTTCGCCTTTATAATATTATTAGGATTAGGATTCGCCGTATTTTCGAAAAATATAAAATTGTTATTTGGAAGTATTATTGAATCCGCTTCCTGTTTTTCCGACGATTGTTATTTTCGGTGCGTACGTTCTGAATAAAAGGTTTGGCGGTATGTACCTACCGATATGACTTATCATGATGGGTATTATTATATATTCATGGAAGGCTTCTGCCGATTATATACCAAGCTATGATCAACGTGGGTTCAGAATACTAAAATGATGATATGCGGCCGGTGATGGAAAACATAATGATGAAGTCATAGCGTGGTGTATTTTCTTATGCATGCCTGCAAACGTCATTTGGAAATTCTATTGTTAAGCATCTATAGGTGTGTTCCGGCAATTACTTGAAGTCGAACAAGTTCCTTTAGGCTTAGCATATTACCATCAGATAAGGTTGTGTTCAATTCTAATAATAAAAAAGTTAGGCGTCATGGAACGCCTGGCAGATGTAAGAAATCTATTAATCATATTTTTATATGGAAATATGAATAAAATCGAACAAAAATTATATTCAGATAGTTGTTTGTAAAATAAAATTAATATCGATCTTATTTTATTTTTATGAAATTAATAAAAATATAAATATATTTTTATGAAATTAAAATTTAGTTTTACAGTATTATTAAATTCACGTAAACTGAGTGATATTCACGATTAATCTATAAGATTAGCATAATAAACCAAACCAATAAATAAAGCCAACACTATACTGTTAGCCTTAGGGGCCCTGGAGCCTTTACGGCTTTTACAGCTTTACCGGGCTTGGGAAAGGGGCTTTTACAGCTTCACCGGGCTTGGGGATAAACCAAGCCGAGACGCACGCAAAGTAGTGTGTGTGTAGTAGAGGGAGAAGCGTTCAGTATAAACATTGAGAGGGGAACGCCGAGTCTCGCCAAGCCCGGGTGAAGCTGTAAAAGCCGTTCGAGGCTTCCGGGCCCTTATGGTTAACAGTATACTCAGTTCGAAAAAAAAAAAAACGCCGAGTCTCGAAAAAGCCGACCGGATATGACTCTGGCCGAACGGCACGGGGCGACGACCCATCAGAATGCTTTTACTCCCGTTGAAACGCGACGTTAGATGTTTCACATCAAACGTTTGTTCATTGTATATTAGTAATACTTTGAAATTATAATTATAATATTCCATTCCAGATAAAGAGGCTGAGACTCAGCAACTGGAAGCGGTGAGAGCCTTGCTAGAGTGCGGCGCAAAACAGGGACATCTAACTACGGATTATCACGTGGTGGGGCACAAACAAATCCTTGCCACCCAGAGTCCGGGACGTTACCTGTACAGCCAGATCCGGAGATGGACCGAGTGGGTGGAAAACGTCGACAATGTTTGAAAAAAAAAGTTTTATGTACAACCTTTTTACCTATTTGCATTTATTCAATAATTGTCTACATCATATCTTATACTACTAAGCGGACAAATTCTTGTATATATAATTTATATAGGTTTTTGAAGTTATAAAAAAATGATGAAAGTGAATTGACACGATACGCGCGCACATTGTAAAAAAAGGATATATATACACTATGAAGTTGCTTGCTAAATCTCACGCATAACATCGAGTGTTATTATTCAAAGGATTATAACTTAAACATTATACATGCATCGTTTGTTTTTTCAAGGTCACCTAAACACGATGCAATGTAATTGGTTCTGTTCCCTAAGTGTACGTACGTACACCACCCTCAAGAGCGTACTATTGTTACAAACCAATAAATAAAAACAAAATACCTTCGAAATACTTTCGAAATCGAAACCTTGAAAATAGTAAAATATGGTTATTTGGCACTTTACTGATTTTTTTACGCTCACTGCAACATTCCAAAAGTGTAGACATTGTAGATAACTGATGCCATTGATGCTATTGGTTACTTTTAAAATGCCGCCAACTAGCCGGCCGGCCGGCCGCGGCGCGGAGTGAAATAGCGCCATCGCCCCTATGGAGTAGTAATTATTTAAAATTCGATATAATTTATAGAAACTAATTTTATTATTTTTACTTATGAAATTTATTATTAAATGATTTTACATGATTCTAGGCTATGAACTGAGTACGTACATTTCGGGAAAATAACCAATTAAATTGCACCGTGTATATTTTGAATATTCATGTAGCAAAAAAACAAATAAGTACCAATGAAAATCGATACATATCAGTAAGTGTAATAATAAGTATTTAAAATTGTTTTAGCTGTGAAAATAAACCTCGTGTAAGATTTTGTATACTGTAGTTTTTCTTTCAAATTCAGTAGTAACCAGGGGTAACCGAGTAACCGAGTCATACGAGTATATTAATTAACTTTGGGTTTATCTATTATTTTGATAATTAACAGGAAAATTCTAAATATATCTTCTTTCTGATAAGGTAAATGACATGATAAGAAAAAAACTAAATATCTTTATATTTATTTTAATCTCTCGAATAAACTCACGGCTAAACAGAAAATTAAATTACTCATTTAAATAAATATGAAGGTCATTTACAAGATTTTGATTAAGTTGAAGTTAAACGATGATACGGTAGCTGCCACAAACGTATACAAAAATTTAGTAAACGAAACATAAATTAAGAGTCATTTATACTTACTTTCTACATTTTAGTGTCGAAAAATAAATCATTTATCAATTATGCCTGTTCGTACTGCGTAGCTATAATAACAGCATTATAAAGTACCTACAATTATTTAGCTTATTTACAAGCTACTCCAGGTGCGGCAGATCTAAATGGTAAGTAAATAAGAAATTGTTTATGTATATGTTCAATATCAGTAAAGTAATTAAGATTCTAGATTAAGAGACGTATTCAAGATTGGTTCAGACAAAAGAACAATAAATAATTTTAAAGTTTTGACACCCTTCATATCGTTGGATAATCTAAACTGGTTATTAAGCCATTGTAGGAAGTATTTTTGGAAACAATTCCATATACTGAGTTATGAGGTTGTTGCTGCCTCTTCTAAAATCAGTGCCAGTACAGTGAAATGCCAAATCAGTGGACCGCAATTGCTATAAAAGAATGAGCCATTAATCATCATCATCATCATCATTTCAGCCGAAAGACGTCCACTGCTGGACATAGGCCTCCCCCAAAGATCGCCACAACGACCGGTTCTGTGCTGCCCGCGTCCAGCGGCTTCCCGCAACCTTTACCAGGTCGTCGGACCACCGTGTAGCGGATCTGCCTACGCTGCGTCTTCCGGTACGTGGCCGCCACTCGAGAACTCTTTGACCCCATCGGCCATCCGTTCTACGAGCTACGTGGCCCGCCCACTGCCACTTAAGCTATTCTTCGGGCTATGTCGGTGACTTTGGTTCTCCTGCGGATCTCCTCATTTCTGATTCGATCACGCAGAGAAACTCCGAGCATAGCCCTCCATTAATATAAAGCTTGTTATTCCAGACGGCATATAATTTTATACTATATGCCGATGTGATTATTGAAACCTTATCCCGGCCCGGCCAATCGTGCTATTTACCTGGCGTTCATACGGTTGACTAGCTACTGTTGACCGTCCTATTGACCGGACGCTCTTAAACGGCGGCCGAGGCGACGGCAAGGGCATGAACATTAATTTATTGCTTGGGTAACCGAATCGTTCACATTTTTACAAATATTGCTTAAATATTTAAGGTATTCGCTTTTACTGTCTATACTCGGTTGGCTATATAATGATGAACAACTATCATGAACATCTATGTTGTTTGTACAGTGTTATAAAGTTTTGAGTAACACAAAAAACAAACGAGATTACTAGTTACACAATCTAGTCTAGATGATATCGAAAAGTATGTTTTTTGTTTGCAAGGAAATTTGACAAGTAATATTATTAACCTTTCGGCTCTCAACGTCATACAAAATGCGGGTAAAATTTGCTTTAATTTCATCCATGGTAGTCAATTTATTCATTAAATGTATTATAATAATACAAAAGATTATAAAAACGAAGAAAACAAACATCAACTGCAGTATTTTACTTCTCATAATTTGAAATTATAGTTGCAAATGTTTATTTAAATACAGAAAGGTTATCGACATTGGCATAATGTAGAGTTATCATTCTTGTGGAATTGGTGCTCCCCCGATATACTCGTAATTTACTTGACCTTTGACAAATTAATCAGCTAAACAATATTTGCATGTCCTCCTTTGTATGAGAATAATAATGCATTTTCTCTTTTATCCAAAGTGAACGAACTTGTCTTCTTTTACGAAATTACATTCATGCTAATCGCACATCAGTAGGAAATATCATGTATTCTGCATTATGAAGTAATATCATTAGTAAAATACTGTGTTTCGAATAGTAGTAACAAATAAAGGTACATATCTGATTTAAGTTTTTAATTGATTCGGTAACCTACTTACGTATTTAAAAATAATATAGTTTTTGTTTCTAAACTAAGACTAACTATGCCCGCGTCTTCGCTGGCGTGGATTACCAGAATGCCGTCGACAGAGCGCACGCGTGATTCGGCTGCCTACGCTCAAAATGCTTATTGTGGGTGATCTTAAAACAGATATATGATATCACTAACATTTTTGTAGGTCTTTTAAGATTTAAAAATATGTCGAACTTTAATTTGGTATATCTCGTATGGTTTACTCAGCGTAAGCCGTTTAAGCACCCCAAATACGTTTATTCTCGGAATTGATTCACCATTATCGTTACTGCTTATTTCGTACGTAACTTTATCCTATAACCTGGCCAGATAAACTAGCTGATAACTAAAATAAAACATGTAAATTGGATGAGTGGTTATCGCGTGAAAAAATATAAAAGGACATACAAAAAGAGAGACGTTGAGTTTTATAATATGTATAGAAGATAAAACACTGATTCACTTTTGGCATAAATATCATTAAAATGTTCGTTTAGCTACTTCTAGCGGGCAAAGAACTGTCCTTGAAAAGATACGGGTAAGTTGCGGAAACGGGTTTATCTCGTAAATATTATAAAAAGAGGATAATGTCACTTAGACTGTTCAGTATTCATCTCGAAGTCGCTCCAAATAGCTGTACAAGTTTGCAAAATGAAGATTTTATTTTGTTTTGTTTACATATTGTTTATCATAAATAGTGGAGGGGTTAACGCTGGTAAGTCAATTATTATTAATAACATAGAGCATGAAGTAATTTTTCCATGTTCCAATGCTACAACGAATCGCATTGCAATTTCCTGTTCGTAACCCGATATTGAATTTGTTATACAAAGCCAATAAAAAAATCATTTTATTCCATACAATAAACGAATTAACTAAGTTTCTTGACTGATATTTGACGAATATAACCAATATTTGTTACCACATAATACTTCGGACTTTTACTTTCGTGTTGTGATTAAGCATTTGACAAACTTATGCTGTTAAGTGTTCATATGACCTAGAGGGACTGACTATTTAAATTCATCTACCGGAACACACCTATAGTTGCCTGGTGACAAGAATTTCTACCTGAGGATGGTAGCTAACTATTCTGGTATTAGAAAATAACTATAATGGTAGTAAAAAATATTAAAATATAAGGAATTTAATTTCTTATAAGCGTTACAATTACGAAACATATAAAACTGGAGGCATGAAGGGTATAATAAATCTGAAGAAAGCGAAAGTGTTAGCCAAGGATTCAATGGTGCTCCATCCTTTTTGTCTATATCTCAGTAAGGACATGATATGATGATAGGGTGTCCCAGAACGTGACGTAATTTTTCTCAGAAAATAATGTTTTCAGATTTGTTTTGATTTGAAAATAATTAGCATCAGATTCCGCAACTGTAGAAAATGGTACAAATCATTGAAAACTCTATGCATATTGCGGAAAAGTTTCACACACGGTAGTATTTTTTTTTAAAGTGGTTGATACTTATGAACCATAGTGAATATAATGTTTTTCTTTACTGGGTCCGACATTAGTAGGTCTTTCCCCTGTTGCCAGCTTATTGTCACGTTCTGGATCATTCTGTATAGATAAGTCAATAAAATCGGATATAGAATAATTGGAGTACAAAATTTATTGTATGATGTATTTTAATATAATTTTTATTTATAGAATGCGGCATTGTTAGCAAAGATGATTGGGACGGTCTGACTCCAGTTCACGTAGAATACTTAAACCGTCCAGTGAAATTGGTTATAATACAGCATACGGATACCCCTCCCTGCTTGACGGACGATGCATGCTCTGCTCGTGTTAGAAGCATCCAGGATTACCATATGGATACACTAAAATATTGGGACATTGGCTCATCGTAAGCTTGGATTCCTAATAATTGTTATTTGACAATTGGCAATGTAGTAATAACAAATTAGTATTGAAGTATACATAAAGAGGTCTATATGACCATAACAGACACCATCTGGTGAAAAGAAAAGTGATAGAGGCGCGTAGGAAGCTGTTTCAGCTCTCGCAGATTCATCCAATCAGATACGAAACATTTTTCTCAGCATTTCAGTTTTTATTTATTTAAGTTTACAAACAAAAATAGACTCATAAAGCTGCCCTTACAAGTTGACAATGTTTTTGAACACAGATTTCTATGGTCTTTCAAAATGATTATTTTGTGGGTTAATGTCGTAAGTCCGCATGTATTGCAGTCCATGGCGGTCCATGGACCGTAATTTGTGTTACTATTAATAAAGTCATGGTATCGTCAATAATCAGTCTATATATGACCATAACCTTAGTTATTCAACGCGCTAGGTAGGATTTTAATTGCGTTATTTTTATTTGACCACAATCCCATCTGATATTTAGTGACAATGTGTCCGAAGCGTAACAAGCTAAGCCTAGAAAACTGACTGGTATTCAAGTACAGTTTGTAGAACTTACTTAACTTAGAGTTAATTAGTGACATATTTAAGTAAAATAATTAGTCAGAAAGACACTAGAAAATATCTACTTTATAGTAGATACCCACTATAATATTCTTCTTTACGATAATACCTTCATCATTCAGATGTTTTCATTCACTAATAGCTAAATCTAATTGTAGAATTCAAAACCATGTTATTTGAAGTAGCGTCCATCCAAGCTATCTCTGAGTCATCGTCTCATGAAAGAATATAAACAAAGAAATTAATAGCGTAATATAATTATCGACATAAATATTGCATAAAATTTCAGATTCCTAATTGGTGGAAACGCAAAGGTATACGAAGGATCCGGTTGGGTGCACGTTAGCGTGCCAACTCATGCGTACAACAGAAAAGCTCTTAGAATCACATTTATAGGAAACTACAACTGTGAGTTATTGATGATATCAACCTAATAACTGAATAGCCTAAAATGATAATTCAACAAATTATGATCTCAAATAAAAACGTTCATTGTACTATATAATTATGATTATATAACTTTAGTTCTTCAAAGCAAGTTAAAATTTTCCATCAACACAGGCCAACCCTTGTAAAATGCTTTTTAGTTAAATAATATACTTTTTATTACAGCCCACCAACCAACAACAGAGCAGATCGAAGCATTGAAATCACTACTTAAATGCGGTGTGGATAATGGACATCTAGATGCAGATTACAAAATAGTGGGACACAGACAACTATTAGCCACTGATAGCCCTGGACGAAAACTTTATAACTTGATTAGAAGATGGCCCGAATGGCTTGAAAATGTTGACAGCTATAAAGAATAATTTGACTTCTGTTGTGTTTGAAAAAGATTATCATATATATCCGCGAATAGTAAAGATTTTGATATTTCATAGTAGGCTTACATTATTTTTTGTAAGTTTCACATTTTATTTTGCGGTAAGATTAAAGCATAATTATTCAATAGATTCTATATTTTTTTCTTAAAATTGCAGCGTAGCAATTTTTAGTACTTGTAACACTAGCACTGTCTTCGATATTGTCTGATTTCCAAATCATTGTCACACTAAACTATTTGTAGCTTATGGTACTGCTTGTTATATTTGTGTTTTTATAATAAATATAATACGCTTAAGATTACATTATGTAAGATGTTTTGTATTTCGTAGAAACAATATTGATTTAATTGTAATTTAAAAAAACAATTTAATAATTTGATAATAAAAGGTTCTTTTTGGATTTCTAAAATTAAAATAGGCGATGAATTAGTTCTCATCCTCCTGGAACTCCAATCTTACTTCATATTGTGACCTGTACCAAATCCACCATCCGATTGCGTGGCGTGTTGCTGCCGACACAATCCAGCAATAATAGCATACCTGGGAACAAAATATGCTTTACACTAAGAAAAAAGGAGAAGTTAATAATGGATTACAATACAAATTTATTAAGTTCCAATCTAATCTAGGTTAGATATGATTTAAGACTTCATCCAAACTCGATTGAATGGTTATTGTCAGGCTCTTTATCTGATCAGAAATTAATTTTTGAATTTATTTGTTTATCCAGCGTTTCCAGTAGTACACAAATTTGGGCTTAGCGTTTGAAAGTTTAAATTACATGCTTTAACACTAAATAGATATCAAATTCACATTAACAATAAGGGTTCTCGTAACTCTGCGGCTCGAATATGTTAAAAGTTAAATTTACCTGCAACAGAGCGGTAAATTGTTCTAAATAGTATCATTGAGCTATAAGCAATATTAGTAGTTTAATAATTATTAATTGGTTAGAATTAAAGTTTTCAATAACAGATACACACCCCTTATTAAATTTCTTACATCACAGTGGTAGGTATCATATAATAATTTTCGTAATCACTACGTCAATATATTAATAGTGACCTACATTTACTATATTCACTGGAAAAGTGAGACGTGTGTATCGTCCCGTAGTTGCTTACGCACTTATGGTAAGATACTCACCCACCTATATCAAGATGGTATAAATAACAACGTTGGGAATTGAGAGTTAGGCGTATAAATAAGCTTAATCAATTATTAATATATCTATCAGTCTAAAAAGTGTGTGATATATATATATATATATATATATATATATATATATATATATATATATATATATATATATATATATATATATATATATATATATAATATACTACAAAGGTTGCAAATAAGCATACGGCCCGTCTGATGGTAAGCGGCAACTGTAGCCTAAGGACGCTTGTAAATATCATAGGTATCACAAGCGCTTTGCCGATCTTGAATCCTTGTACCCCAAGGAGCTCTGAAAACTCTACTCACGGCAGGAATACAACACATAGTTATTTGGCTGCGATCTTCTGTAAGGTGGAGATATTCCACCAGTCGGGCTGCCCCGAGTAGAGAGAAATCTCCAAAGATATTTGTCTGTGCACTACCTCTCCTATATAAGGACGTTTAAAATTTTTAACAGATAAATAGGTACCAGAGTCATGCAAGCCAGCACGAAAGTGGATGCTAACGGCCAGGGCTTCACGTGGCTGTCTTGCGTCATGAGACCTGCGAGGGTACGTCCAGAAAGCCACGCGGCAAGAACAGCCAGCGGGGACATTAACATTATTCCTAGACTATCCACCATCAACTGTATAAAATAAAAGGGGTTATACCATAATAGCACTCAATTTAATGAATTATGTACTTAAACCTGCCTCATGAATCACACTATCCATTGATAAAATCGTATGAAAATATGTGCAGTATTTTTGAGTTTATCGTGTTCAGACATACAGACGCGGCAAGAGGACTTGGTTTTATAATATGTAATGAAATGATATATAACAAAACAGGAGTCAATTTCATACTTTTCTACTTTTATATTAATTTCTAACTGTTCATTTAGATTAGCGTTGCGTAGATTAGAGTAGCGTTGAACAATTTTTAAATTACTTAATAAGTACTTACTTGCTTTGCATTTTGACTAAGAATCCACATAAGTAAAGCTCTAGGAACACCGTATCTATGAATACGTTTTGTCAAGTACCTAGTACCGCAAAGTTCACATCTAGATTTGCTCGATTCAGTTAACCATCGCTCTAGACATTTTACGTGAACCCTACCGACGGTTCCTCGACATGAACAAGCAGATATTAAAGGTCCAAGCTCTACTGATAATCTATCCCCGCCGTGGCAAATACGACACATATCATCTATAGAATTATCGTTAGATGTATGATCTTCCGTACTTTCTACTGTTTCTATCATATTTGCTTCGATATTATTACACATTTCCATATCCCAATCGATTGCAACTGTTCCTGTTGTTTGTCTGTTATTCTCATTATTATTATTAACATAAACAGCAACTCGACGTTTAGGACTTCTCACTTTTACTCGGTGCTCTCCCGGATGTCTGTCTCGTCTCCAAGGAGTTCTATCTCTGCTTGGTAGTACACTATTATTCATTTTTACTGGAACTTCTATTTGTGTAATAATTGATTCTTTTGATCGATTAGCTGATATGTTACCGTTACTCAATGTGTTCATATTAAAGAGGTCAATGTTGCTAGAGCTTGCAGTGACGTCTTTATCAACTGTTGTCGTTGATTGTTTTTCAACTGTAAGCGGTAATATAGTGCTGTTGCAGTCAGCAATTACTTCTGATGAAAACGTATTTTTTCGTTTATGTTTCGATATACTAGCTTCTGCCCACAGCTCCGCTCGCGTGAACTACAACATGTTTTGTTACTGGGATAAAAAGTATCCTATCTGTCAATCCAGGTCATAAACTATCTGTGTGCCAAATTTCATCCAAATCCGTTCAGTTGTTTTTCCGTGATTGAGTAACAAACAAACGTACATTCGCCTTTATAATATTCCTAGCTTCTGGCCGCGGCTCTACTCGCGTGAACTACAAAAATTGTTGATACCGGGACAAAAAGTATCCTATGTGTCAATCCAGCTTATAAACTATCTGTGTGCCAAATTTCATCCAAATCCGTTCTGCCGTTTTACCGTGATTGAGTAACAAACAAACTTACTTTCGCCTTTATAATATTATTAGGATTAGGATTCGCCGTATTTTCGAAAAATATAAAATTGTTATTTGGAAGTATTATTGAATCCGCTTCCTGTTTTTCCGACGATTGTTATTTTCGGTGCGTACGTTCTGAATAAAAGGTTTGGCGGTATGTACCTACCGATATGACTTATCATGATGGGTATTATTATATATTCATGGAAGGCTTCTGCCGATTATATACCAAGCTATGATCAACGTGGGTTCAGAATACTAAAATGATGATATGCGGCCGGTGATGGAAAACATAATGATGAAGTCATAGCGTGGTGTATTTTCTTATGCATGCCTGCAAACGTCATTTGGAAATTCTATTGTTAAGCATCTATAGGTGTGTTCCGGCAATTACTTGAAGTCGAACAAGTTCCTTTAGGCTTAGCATATTACCATCAGATAAGGTTGTGTTCAATTCTAATAATAAAAAAGTTAGGCGTCATGGAACGCCTGGCAGATGTAAGAAATCTATTAATCATATTTTTATATGGAAATATGAATAAAATCGAACAAAAATTATATTCAGATAGTTGTTTGTAAAATAAAATTAATATCGATCTTATTTTATTTTTATGAAATTAATAAAAATATAAATATATTTTTATGAAATTAAAATTTAGTTTTACAGTATTATTAAATTCACGTAAACTGAGTGATATTCACGATTAATCTATAAGATTAGCATAATAAACCAAACCAATAAATAAAGCCAACACTATACTGTTAGCCTTAGGGGCCCTGGAGCCTTTACGGCTTTTACAGCTTTACCGGGCTTGGGAAAGGGGCTTTTACAGCTTCACCGGGCTTGGGGATAAACCAAGCCGAGACGCACGCAAAGTAGTGTGTGTGTAGTAGAGGGAGAAGCGTTCAGTATAAACATTGAGAGGGGAACGCCGAGTCTCGCCAAGCCCGGGTGAAGCTGTAAAAGCCGTTCGAGGCTTCCGGGCCCTTATGGTTAACAGTATACTCAGTTCGAAAAAAAAAAAAACGCCGAGTCTCGAAAAAGCCGACCGGATATGACTCTGGCCGAACGGCACGGGGCGACGACCCATCAGAATGCTTTTACTCCCGTTGAAACGCGACGTTAGATGTTTCACATCAAACGTTTGTTCATTGTATATTAGTAATACTTTGAAATTATAATTATAATATTCCATTCCAGATAAAGAGGCTGAGACTCAGCAACTGGAAGCGGTGAGAGCCTTGCTAGAGTGCGGCGCAAAACAGGGACATCTAACTACGGATTATCACGTGGTGGGGCACAAACAAATCCTTGCCACCCAGAGTCCGGGACGTTACCTGTACAGCCAGATCCGGAGATAGACCGAGTGGGTGGAAAACGTCGACAATGTTTGAAAAAAAAAGTTTTATGTACAACCTTTTTACCTATTTGCATTTATTCAATAATTGTCTACATCATATCTTATACTACTAAGCGGACAAATTCTTGTATATATAATTTATATAGGTTTTTGAAGTTATAAAAAAATGATGAAAGTGAATTGACACGATACGCGCGCACATTGTAAAAAAAGGATATATATACACTATGAAGTTGCTTGCTAAATCTCACGCATAACATCGAGTGTTATTATTCAAAGGATTATAACTTAAACATTATACATGCATCGTTTGTTTTTTCAAGGTCACCTAAACACGATGCAATGTAATTGGTTCTGTTCCCTAAGTGTACGTACGTACACCACCCTCAAGAGCGTACTATTGTTACAAACCAATAAATAAAAACAAAATACCTTCGAAATACTTTCGAAATCGAAACCTTGAAAATAGTAAAATATGGTTATTTGGCACTTTACTGATTTTTTTACGCTCACTGCAACATTCCAAAAGTGTAGACATTGTAGATAACTGATGCCATTGATGCTATTGGTTACTTTTAAAATGCCGCCAACTAGCCGGCCGGCCGGCCGCGGCGCGGAGTGAAATAGCGCCATCGCCCCTATGGAGTAGTAATTATTTAAAATTCGATATAATTTATAGAAACTAATTTTATTATTTTTACTTATGAAATTTATTATTAAATGATTTTACATGATTCTAGGCTATGAACTGAGTACGTACATTTCGGGAAAATAACCAATTAAATTGCACCGTGTATATTTTGAATATTCATGTAGCAAAAAAACAAATAAGTACCAATGAAAATCGATACATATCAGTAAGTGTAATAATAAGTATTTAAAATTGTTTTAGCTGTGAAAATAAACCTCGTGTAAGATTTTGTATACTGTAGTTTTTCTTTCAAATTCAGTAGTAACCAGGGGTAACCGAGTAACCGAGTCATACGAGTATATTAATTAACTTTGGGTTTATCTATTATTTTGATAATTAACAGGAAAATTCTAAATATATCTTCTTTCTGATAAGGTAAATGACATGATAAGAAAAAAACTAAATATCTTTATATTTATTTTAATCTCTCGAATAAACTCACGGCTAAACAGAAAATTAAATTACTCATTTAAATAAATATGAAGGTCATTTACAAGATTTTGATTAAGTTGAAGTTAAACGATGATACGGTAGCTGCCACAAACGTATACAAAAATTTAGTAAACGAAACATAAATTAAGAGTCATTTATACTTACTTTCTACATTTTAGTGTCGAAAAATAAATCATTTATCAATTATGCCTGTTCGTACTGCGTAGCTATAATAACAGCATTATAAAGTACCTACAATTATTTAGCTTATTTACAAGCTACTCCAGGTGCGGCAGATCTAAATGGTAAGTAAATAAGAAATTGTTTATGTATATGTTCAATATCAGTAAAGTAATTAAGATTCTAGATTAAGAGACGTATTCAAGATTGGTTCAGACAAAAGAACAATAAATAATTTTAAAGTTTTGACACCCTTCATATCGTTGGATAATCTAAACTGGTTATTAAGCCATTGTAGGAAGTATTTTTGGAAACAATTCCATATACTGAGTTATGAGGTTGTTGCTGCCTCTTCTAAAATCAGTGCCAGTACAGTGAAATGCCAAATCAGTGGACCGCAATTGCTATAAAAGAATGAGCCATTAATCATCATCATCATCATCATTTCAGCCGAAAGACGTCCACTGCTGGACATAGGCCTCCCCCAAAGATCGCCACAACGACCGGTTCTGTGCTGCCCGCGTCCAGCGGCTTCCCGCAACCTTTACCAGGTCGTCGGACCACCGTGTAGCGGATCTGCCTACGCTGCGTCTTCCGGTACGTGGCCGCCACTCGAGAACTCTTTGACCCCATCGGCCATCCGTTCTACGAGCTACGTGGCCCGCCCACTGCCACTTAAGCTATTCTTCGGGCTATGTCGGTGACTTTGGTTCTCCTGCGGATCTCCTCATTTCTGATTCGATCACGCAGAGAAACTCCGAGCATAGCCCTCCATTAATATAAAGCTTGTTATTCCAGACGGCATATAATTTTATACTATATGCCGATGTGATTATTGAAACCTTATCCCGGCCCGGCCAATCGTGCTATTTACCTGGCGTTCATACGGTTGACTAGCTACTGTTGACCGTCCTATTGACCGGACGCTCTTAAACGGCGGCCGAGGCGACGGCAAGGGCATGAACATTAATTTATTGCTTGGGTAACCGAATCGTTCACATTTTTACAAATATTGCTTAAATATTTAAGGTATTCGCTTTTACTGTCTATACTCGGTTGGCTATATAATGATGAACAACTATCATGAACATCTATGTTGTTTGTACAGTGTTATAAAGTTTTGAGTAACACAAAAAACAAACGAGATTACTAGTTACACAATCTAGTCTAGATGATATCGAAAAGTATGTTTTTTGTTTGCAAGGAAATTTGACAAGTAATATTATTAACCTTTCGGCTCTCAACGTCATACAAAATGCGGGTAAAATTTGCTTTAATTTCATCCATGGTAGTCAATTTATTCATTAAATGTATTATAATAATACAAAAGATTATAAAAACGAAGAAAACAAACATCAACTGCAGTATTTTACTTCTCATAATTTGAAATTATAGTTGCAAATGTTTATTTAAATACAGAAAGGTTATCGACATTGGCATAATGTAGAGTTATCATTCTTGTGGAATTGGTGCTCCCCCGATATACTCGTAATTTACTTGACCTTTGACAAATTAATCAGCTAAACAATATTTGCATGTCCTCCTTTGTATGAGAATAATAATGCATTTTCTCTTTTATCCAAAGTGAACGAACTTGTCTTCTTTTACGAAATTACATTCATGCTAATCGCACATCAGTAGGAAATATCATGTATTCTGCATTATGAAGTAATATCATTAGTAAAATACTGTGTTTCGAATAGTAGTAACAAATAAAGGTACATATCTGATTTAAGTTTTTAATTGATTCGGTAACCTACTTACGTATTTAAAAATAATATAGTTTTTGTTTCTAAACTAAGACTAACTATGCCCGCGTCTTCGCTGGCGTGGATTACCAGAATGCCGTCGACAGAGCGCACGCGTGATTCGGCTGCCTACGCTCAAAATGCTTATTGTGGGTGATCTTAAAACAGATATATGATATCACTAACATTTTTGTAGGTCTTTTAAGATTTAAAAATATGTCGAACTTTAATTTGGTATATCTCGTATGGTTTACTCAGCGTAAGCCGTTTAAGCACCCCAAATACGTTTATTCTCGGAATTGATTCACCATTATCGTTACTGCTTATTTCGTACGTAACTTTATCCTATAACCTGGCCAGATAAACTAGCTGATAACTAAAATAAAACATGTAAATTGGATGAGTGGTTATCGCGTGAAAAAATATAAAAGGACATACAAAAAGAGAGACGTTGAGTTTTATAATATGTATAGAAGATAAAACACTGATTCACTTTTGGCATAAATATCATTAAAATGTTCGTTTAGCTACTTCTAGCGGGCAAAGAACTGTCCTTGAAAAGATACGGGTAAGTTGCGGAAACGGGTTTATCTCGTAAATATTATAAAAAGAGGATAATGTCACTTAGACTGTTCAGTATTCATCTCGAAGTCGCTCCAAATAGCTGTACAAGTTTGCAAAATGAAGATTTTATTTTGTTTTGTTTACATATTGTTTATCATAAATAGTGGAGGGGTTAACGCTGGTAAGTCAATTATTATTAATAACATAGAGCATGAAGTAATTTTTCCATGTTCCAATGCTACAACGAATCGCATTGCAATTTCCTGTTCGTAACCCGATATTGAATTTGTTATACAAAGCCAATAAAAAAATCATTTTATTCCATACAATAAACGAATTAACTAAGTTTCTTGACTGATATTTGACGAATATAACCAATATTTGTTACCACATAATACTTCGGACTTTTACTTTCGTGTTGTGATTAAGCATTTGACAAACTTATGCTGTTAAGTGTTCATATGACCTAGAGGGACTGACTATTTAAATTCATCTACCGGAACACACCTATAGTTGCCTGGTGACAAGAATTTCTACCTGAGGATGGTAGCTAACTATTCTGGTATTAGAAAATAACTATAATGGTAGTAAAAAATATTAAAATATAAGGAATTTAATTTCTTATAAGCGTTACAATTACGAAACATATAAAACTGGAGGCATGAAGGGTATAATAAATCTGAAGAAAGCGAAAGTGTTAGCCAAGGATTCAATGGTGCTCCATCCTTTTTGTCTATATCTCAGTAAGGACATGATATGATGATAGGGTGTCCCAGAACGTGACGTAATTTTTCTCAGAAAATAATGTTTTCAGATTTGTTTTGATTTGAAAATAATTAGCATCAGATTCCGCAACTGTAGAAAATGGTACAAATCATTGAAAACTCTATGCATATTGCGGAAAAGTTTCACACACGGTAGTATTTTTTTTTAAAGTGGTTGATACTTATGAACCATAGTGAATATAATGTTTTTCTTTACTGGGTCCGACATTAGTAGGTCTTTCCCCTGTTGCCAGCTTATTGTCACGTTCTGGATCATTCTGTATAGATAAGTCAATAAAATCGGATATAGAATAATTGGAGTACAAAATTTATTGTATGATGTATTTTAATATAATTTTTATTTATAGAATGCGGCATTGTTAGCAAAGATGATTGGGACGGTCTGACTCCAGTTCACGTAGAATACTTAAACCGTCCAGTGAAATTGGTTATAATACAGCATACGGATACCCCTCCCTGCTTGACGGACGATGCATGCTCTGCTCGTGTTAGAAGCATCCAGGATTACCATATGGATACACTAAAATATTGGGACATTGGCTCATCGTAAGCTTGGATTCCTAATAATTGTTATTTGACAATTGGCAATGTAGTAATAACAAATTAGTATTGAAGTATACATAAAGAGGTCTATATGACCATAACAGACACCATCTGGTGAAAAGAAAAGTGATAGAGGCGCGTAGGAAGCTGTTTCAGCTCTCGCAGATTCATCCAATCAGATACGAAACATTTTTCTCAGCATTTCAGTTTTTATTTATTTAAGTTTACAAACAAAAATAGACTCATAAAGCTGCCCTTACAAGTTGACAATGTTTTTGAACACAGATTTCTATGGTCTTTCAAAATGATTATTTTGTGGGTTAATGTCGTAAGTCCGCATGTATTGCAGTCCATGGCGGTCCATGGACCGTAATTTGTGTTACTATTAATAAAGTCATGGTATCGTCAATAATCAGTCTATATATGACCATAACCTTAGTTATTCAACGCGCTAGGTAGGATTTTAATTGCGTTATTTTTATTTGACCACAATCCCATCTGATATTTAGTGACAATGTGTCCGAAGCGTAACAAGCTAAGCCTAGAAAACTGACTGGTATTCAAGTACAGTTTGTAGAACTTACTTAACTTAGAGTTAATTAGTGACATATTTAAGTAAAATAATTAGTCAGAAAGACACTAGAAAATATCTACTTTATAGTAGATACCCACTATAATATTCTTCTTTACGATAATACCTTCATCATTCAGATGTTTTCATTCACTAATAGCTAAATCTAATTGTAGAATTCAAAACCATGTTATTTGAAGTAGCGTCCATCCAAGCTATCTCTGAGTCATCGTCTCATGAAAGAATATAAACAAAGAAATTAATAGCGTAATATAATTATCGACATAAATATTGCATAAAATTTCAGATTCCTAATTGGTGGAAACGCAAAGGTATACGAAGGATCCGGTTGGGTGCACGTTAGCGTGCCAACTCATGCGTACAACAGAAAAGCTCTTAGAATCACATTTATAGGAAACTACAACTGTGAGTTATTGATGATATCAACCTAATAACTGAATAGCCTAAAATGATAATTCAACAAATTATGATCTCAAATAAAAACGTTCATTGTACTATATAATTATGATTATATAACTTTAGTTCTTCAAAGCAAGTTAAAATTTTCCATCAACACAGGCCAACCCTTGTAAAATGCTTTTTAGTTAAATAATATACTTTTTATTACAGCCCACCAACCAACAACAGAGCAGATCGAAGCATTGAAATCACTACTTAAATGCGGTGTGGATAATGGACATCTAGATGCAGATTACAAAATAGTGGGACACAGACAACTATTAGCCACTGATAGCCCTGGACGAAAACTTTATAACTTGATTAGAAGATGGCCCGAATGGCTTGAAAATGTTGACAGCTATAAAGAATAATTTGACTTCTGTTGTGTTTGAAAAAGATTATCATATATATCCGCGAATAGTAAAGATTTTGATATTTCATAGTAGGCTTACATTATTTTTTGTAAGTTTCACATTTTATTTTGCGGTAAGATTAAAGCATAATTATTCAATAGATTCTATATTTTTTTCTTAAAATTGCAGCGTAGCAATTTTTAGTACTTGTAACACTAGCACTGTCTTCGATATTGTCTGATTTCCAAATCATTGTCACACTAAACTATTTGTAGCTTATGGTACTGCTTGTTATATTTGTGTTTTTATAATAAATATAATACGCTTAAGATTACATTATGTAAGATGTTTTGTATTTCGTAGAAACAATATTGATTTAATTGTAATTTAAAAAAACAATTTAATAATTTGATAATAAAAGGTTCTTTTTGGATTTCTAAAATTAAAATAGGCGATGAATTAGTTCTCATCCTCCTGGAACTCCAATCTTACTTCATATTGTGACCTGTACCAAATCCACCATCCGATTGCGTGGCGTGTTGCTGCCGACACAATCCAGCAATAATAGCATACCTGGGAACAAAATATGCTTTACACTAAGAAAAAAGGAGAAGTTAATAATGGATTACAATACAAATTTATTAAGTTCCAATCTAATCTAGGTTAGATATGATTTAAGACTTCATCCAAACTCGATTGAATGGTTATTGTCAGGCTCTTTATCTGATCAGAAATTAATTTTTGAATTTATTTGTTTATCCAGCGTTTCCAGTAGTACACAAATTTGGGCTTAGCGTTTGAAAGTTTAAATTACATGCTTTAACACTAAATAGATATCAAATTCACATTAACAATAAGGGTTCTCGTAACTCTGCGGCTCGAATATGTTAAAAGTTAAATTTACCTGCAACAGAGCGGTAAATTGTTCTAAATAGTATCATTGAGCTATAAGCAATATTAGTAGTTTAATAATTATTAATTGGTTAGAATTAAAGTTTTCAATAACAGATACACACCCCTTATTAAATTTCTTACATCACAGTGGTAGGTATCATATAATAATTTTCGTAATCACTACGTCAATATATTAATAGTGACCTACATTTACTATATTCACTGGAAAAGTGAGACGTGTGTATCGTCCCGTAGTTGCTTACGCACTTATGGTAAGATACTCACCCACCTATATCAAGATGGTATAAATAACAACGTTGGGAATTGAGAGTTAGGCGTATAAATAAGCTTAATCAATTATTAATATATCTATCAGTCTAAAAAGTGTGTGATATATATATATATATATATATATATATATATATATATATATATATAATATACTACAAAGGTTGCAAATAAGCATACGGCCCGTCTGATGGTAAGCGGCAACTGTAGCCTAAGGACGCTTGTAAATATCATAGGTATCACAAGCGCTTTGCCGATCTTGAATCCTTGTACCCCAAGGAGCTCTGAAAACTCTACTCACGGCAGGAATACAACACATAGTTATTTGGCTGCGATCTTCTGTAAGGTGGAGATATTCCACCAGTCGGGCTGCCCCGAGTAGAGAGAAATCTCCAAAGATATTTGTCTGTGCACTACCTCTCCTATATAAGGACGTTTAAAATTTTTAACAGATAAATAGGTACCAGAGTCATGCAAGCCAGCACGAAAGTGGATGCTAACGGCCAGGGCTTCACGTGGCTGTCTTGCGTCATGAGACCTGCGAGGGTACGTCCAGAAAGCCACGCGGCAAGAACAGCCAGCGGGGACATTAACATTATTCCTAGACTATCCACCATCAACTGTATAAAATAAAAGGGGTTATACCATAATAGCACTCAATTTAATGAATTATGTACTTAAACCTGCCTCATGAATCACACTATCCATTGATAAAATCGTATGAAAATATGTGCAGTATTTTTGAGTTTATCGTGTTCAGACATACAGACGCGGCAAGAGGACTTGGTTTTATAATATGTAATGAAATGATATATAACAAAACAGGAGTCAATTTCATACTTTTCTACTTTTATATTAATTTCTAACTGTTCATTTAGATTAGCGTTGCGTAGATTAGAGTAGCGTTGAACAATTTTTAAATTACTTAATAAGTACTTACTTGCTTTGCATTTTGACTAAGAATCCACATAAGTAAAGCTCTAGGAACACCGTATCTATGAATACGTTTTGTCAAGTACCTAGTACCGCAAAGTTCACATCTAGATTTGCTCGATTCAGTTAACCATCGCTCTAGACATTTTACGTGAACCCTACCGACGGTTCCTCGACATGAACAAGCAGATATTAAAGGTCCAAGCTCTACTGATAATCTATCCCCGCCGTGGCAAATACGACACATATCATCTATAGAATTATCGTTAGATGTATGATCTTCCGTACTTTCTACTGTTTCTATCATATTTGCTTCGATATTATTACACATTTCCATATCCCAATCGATTGCAACTGTTCCTGTTGTTTGTCTGTTATTCTCATTATTATTATTAACATAAACAGCAACTCGACGTTTAGGACTTCTCACTTTTACTCGGTGCTCTCGCGGATGTCTGTCTCGTCTCCAAGGAGTTCTATCTCTGCTTGGTAGTACACTATTATTCATTTTTACTGGAACTTCTATTTGTGTAATAATTGATTCTTTTGATCGATTAGCTGATATGTTACCGTTACTCAATGTGTTCATATTAAAGAGGTCAATGTTGCTAGAGCTTGCAGTGACGTCTTTATCAACTGTTGTCGTTGATTGTTTTTCAACTGTAAGCGGTAATATAGTGCTGTTGCAGTCAGCAATTACTTCTGATGAAAACGTATTTTTTCGTTCATGTTTCGATCTATTTGACTTCGTTCCGACCAAATTGTGTGCTATTGCTTTTATCTCAGGGTTTGGATCGGGTTGGCTGAAAAAGGTTTTACAAGTTAAATCGATATTGTATAGGTGCATAGATTTATTGTAGTACATATCATGTTACATGTTTTTGTGGAAAAAACCTAATCAAGAACAGAAACGACATTCCAAGCGTTTTCTACTATACATTATTTTTAAAGCTAAATTACTTAATGATTGTAATATACAAATATGATTGAGGAATCTAATAATTACTTATATATTATTTGATAATATTATGGTTGACAATACAATAAAATAGTATAAAAATATCTGACACAAAAGATAAATGAAAAGATAATTTACCCGCATTGAATTCCATTTTCCATTTTATTTGGATCCCGTTTAGCAATATCATTTTGAACCGAAAACCTTCGTCGCCTAGTGTTGGGCATTTCACTGAAATTTTTTATGAACTTTTATAAAATTATCAAATAATTTGTTGCTTGAATTCACCCTTTCATGTTTGTTTTGTGACATTAGCTTTGTAATCTCTTTGCGTGTAATTTGTTATCAAAAAAGTTCCAATCACTTTAGAGACATGCTTATACTTTTTTATGATTTTATTATACTACAAAGGTGGCAAACAGGCATATGCCCCGCCTGATGGTAAGCGGCTACCGTAGCCTATAAACGTCTGCAATACCATAGGTATCACAAGCGCGTTGCCGACCTTGAACCCCCCTAACCCAAGGAACTCTGGAAACCCTACTCACCGCAGGAACACAACACTAGGTCATTTGACTGCGATCTTCTTTAGGGTGGAGGTATTCCACCAGTCGGACGGCCTCAGGTAGAGAGAAATCTCCAAGGAAATTTCTGTTTGCCTTACCTCTCTTAAATGAATTTATTATTGAAAAAATATACTGTAATTTTATTAATTAATTCCTTGGCAATTTACAGATACGTATTTAATTTACAAAACGGGCAATAAAAAAAAATGGCTATTTCGTGTAAAAATTTGCTAGCACTGAAAACTGAAAAGGACATGACTCAGTGTTTTCGTCGTGTATTCTCTTCAATGTTGAAGAACTTTTCGAGAATCCCTGAGAACGGCTCAGAAAGCTTTCGACTCGATCAACTGTTTAAGCTTCCATGCTGTATGCTAACAATGTATCTAAGTTAATGTATATAATATGCTAGGAATTATTTGTATCATAAGTTTGGAGATTATTATCAGATTAAATATATAAAATCAACATCTGAAAAGTATAAAAGACAATTAATAACTTATTGAGCTTAAAGTTTATCTTCCCGAAACAATACACAAAACATAAATTAGTACAATGAAAGTGAAAGGAAGTAATTAAATAAGTCTATTAAATAATTTTCACGTTTTATAACATTTTGTAATTCGATAAAGATGGTACGTTATACGGTTATAAGTAATTCGATATATTTTCGACATTCCTTATATTAAAGAAAGCTAATACTTATATATCTATATACTTACATATAAAAATGGATGTTGGGATCGGAGATTCATAAAACCGGACACAGTTTGACTGATCAGCGTGAAAGTTGGTAAATCTGTTTTTTGATGGAGATGTTATTGACTACTAGGCAAGGCAGAAAAATGTGTATGGAGCCAGCTAGTAATATACTACAAAATAATAAGTTCTAAATGAGATAGACTTACTTTAGAGTCGATACGATTTCAATTACCGATAAGACATTTGTTTTTTTTTTTATCAATTATTAAGGTCAGTTAAAAGGTAATAAATCTTTGTATAAAAGTCCCTTCAGCTTTGAAATTAGATGTATGAAAATTAATATGTAGATGCTTTAACGTTAAAAAAAGTAAGGAAAAGGGTTTAGATAACAAATAAGTCATGGCTTAGAATAATCTAGTGAACATCTATAAAGCTGAAACCGCTGATACAAAGTATATAGGGGAAATGGAAAAAGTAAATACACATGCAGAGAAATGAACATTACAAATAACAATTTGGTGTGAATACAAGTACCCGTTTTGCTTTACTAAATTTCATAAGGATTCTTTATTTGAGAAAAACGTGCGTTTTACGAGTTCAACACAATTGGATGGTGCGTATCAAAATTACAGTCACGGAAGTCGTTGACTTGATTTCCAAGGTATCATTGTTATAGTCGGCTCGTTTTGGTGAAGGATTTTCAGACTTGCGAAAAATTCGTATATCCATACAAAGTAAACGGCTTGGAATATTTTTTTATAAATATACTACATAGTGGACCAATCAAAAGACTATTAATTCATAATTAGTACCCATAGCTCAGCATTGGCTGGGTAGTAGAATACGGCAATTTTGTTCGACTGAATCGCGATCACCATTCACATAGTGGCACGCTTAGGTATGACGCTTTTTCGGGTCTGCCCCGATGACAAGATCGAGGAAGCCAACGCGTATTACATGTCCACCCCTATTAATCAAGCGTGCTTGCACCCACGCCTGCGAAACCAGCGTTCTCTCCGCAGGAGATGGGCGGTTAACTTCGCTCCCGCATACTCACCACGACCATCCTCTCGTGCGACAATTCAAGCCTAGCTCCGTTCCTCCGGCATGGAGCCCTTTAGCAGTGAAATTGCATTCACTAGCTAACAAGATACATTCATTAGTCATTACACTGCATTTGCACACCACTCAGGTATATACGTTCTCTAAGGGGCCTTTTTTTTTCGCTAGTTAGTGTAGACCAAAATTGTCAAATTATAAGGGACAGGGAATTAGCTAGTTCGAAAATTATTTGTAACTTCGGCAACAGTCCAAGCCGAGGTTCGGCCACTTTGGCATCCTTGAAACTTGTTGCCTCGCTATTGCGGCTGAGTGCCTTAAGCGCTCGCTCCCAAGCCCGGTCAAGCTGTAAAAGCCGTCTGAGGCTTCAGGACCCTATTGGCTAACAGAGTAGCCAGCTCGAAAAAAAAAAACGGTTTTCGAGATCAGCCAGTACTTATCCAGTAATCAAGTTGGGTTATGGTAATAACTCCGTAAGAGTGTTTCTCTTTTGGTTTGATGCGTTACGAGTATCCAGCTGCCTTACGGCTTTCTGGCCGACATGACAGCAACGACCGATGATAAATTGCTGATCTATCCTTTGGCTGTCATTATTTTAAGATTGTCCTGTAATTACCATCAGGCACAATGCCGTTATCTTACCGTTTTATTAGAACACAAAAAAAAAATCAACAAATTAGTCGTACCGTGTACTTAGTAAGACTAAAAAAGTTTTTTGGGTAATAGTGTTAGGGTTCCATAATAAGATCCTGACGCACATTATTACTGTATTGCCAGACAATGAGTTCAAGGACAATATCAAGCAGGTTTTACTGTCAAAGGTGATAGAATTGATTATTATGTGAATGATATTGTTGTCTGGAAGTGACTCTCTCTCAGTGCAGTCATTAAATTATTAATACGATTATTAACTGTAAATATTGTTTGTACAATTGGAATAAAAAAAAAGATAAGTCCGATCGGTGTTTCTCGATGACTGGAATATTTTCCGAACCGGTAGTAGTCGTTGACGTTCATAAGTGCCTTCTCCCCGGCTTACGAGCGTTAATCACGGAAAAGAACGCCGCGACACGTGCACACGATTCTTATCCAACGAGGGATAACACCCGTAGGTTACGACGACTTCAGAGAGAGGTCAGAACTCGCTTCGGCGAGTTCAGAGGTCACCGGTGGGATAACCTCTTAGAGGGTCTCAAGCCGTCCCATCTGGCTTACTGGAACCTCGCCCGCTCTCTGAAGTTAGAAGCTACCGCCCTAATGCCGCCCCTCGAAAGGGGCCCCGATCTCCCACCCGCGTTCGATAGCGACGATAAGGCAGAATGCCTTGCCGCAAGCTTGGAGAGCCAGTGCTCTCCAAACTGCGACAACGTAGATACTGCCCACATCGAAACCATCGAGACCGCCGTTCAGGAACTAACGACGATTCCCCCCGCGGAAACGTTAACCCCGGTCACGCATGACGAGATTTGTTCTGTTATTAAAGGCCTTAAGCCTAGAAAGTCCCCTGGCCCCGACGGTATCAGGAATGAAGTACTTAAACTTCTTCCCGATCACCTCATAGCTCTTTTGGTCTGCATCTTCAATGTAGGCATAGCCCACTGCTATTTTCCAGCAGTCTGGAAAAAAGCTATAGTTGTAGGTATTCACAAGCCCGGCAAAAAAGCTTCGCTTCCCGATAGCTATCACCCGATCAGCCTTTTAAACACACTAGGGAAACTTTACGAGTGACTCCTTCTGAACCGACTCAAAATCGTTATAGATATTAAAAATCTATACCCTCCCGAACAGTTCGGTTTTCGCGCCCGACACTCGTGTACACATCAAGTGCAACGCCTCACGGAGTACATCACGAGCAACTTTGCCAAAAGTAGTATCGCCCCCGCCCGTACGCTTGCGGTCTTTTTCGACGTAGCTAAGCCCTTCGATAAGGTCTGGCATGCCGGTCTAGTCCACAAGCTACATCAATTAAAAGTCCCGGATAGGTTAGTTCATCTAGTTCACAATTTTCTACGCGACCGCACCTTCCACTACCGAGTGGAAGGAGTACTATCTACCGCCCACCCTATACGCTCAGGCGTCCCGCAAGGTTCCATTCTGGCGCCTTGCCTTTTCAATCTGTACGTCAGCGACCTCCCGAAGCCCCCCGGGGTCGAGGTAGGGCTCTACGCTGACGACACAGTCATATACGCGTCAAACAGACACAGAAAAAATCTCGCCTGCGCAGTCCAACGTGCCGTAACCACTCTCGGGGAGTGGTTTCGAACGTGGCGAATAGCTATTAATCCGGTAAAGAGCGCCGCGATTATGTTCGAACCGCATACATGCAAACTACCACGCACGGTAGGACCCCTCTCATTATTCGGTACGAATATCCCTTGGGCCACCAAGACTAAATATTTGGGTGTCACCCTCGACTCGAAGCTTAACTTCAACGCACACGTTACTATAGTCAGGAATAGGGCCATCTGGATCCTTTCCCGCTTGCGACCCTTGCTCAGTTCGGTAAGCAAAATGTCCTTAAGACATAAGCTCACACTGTACAAGATGTGCGTCCGTCCGATCTTGACATATAGCTGCGCCGCGTTCGCACATATGTCCAAACATAACTTTGCCCGCATGCAAAAAGTCCAAAATCGGTTTCTCCGTCGCCTGCTTGACCCTCCAGCCTTCGTTAGGAACATGGACCTGCACAGGGACATGAGGCTTCCCTCGATAGAAGCCTATGTGAAATATCTCACCAGGAGGTACTTCGATAGCGCTTCGAATCATCCCAACCCGCTCGTAAAATCCACCGCGAACTACGTCCCAGACAACTCGATCCCCGTTGCCAAACGTTATAAACGCCGTCCGGGAAATCTCTTTGTCGATCCTGATGACGACATTGAGAAAGCTGACAATTTCTATGCGTCCGCTCCCGCAACATATGCGTGCTCGCGCCCACGCCCGCGAAACCACCGTTCCCTCCGCAGGGGACGTACGGTTAACTTCGCTCCCGCACACCCGCCACGACCGCCCTCCTCTGCGGCAACTCAAGCCTAGGTCCGATCCATCGGCATGGAGCCCTTGAGACAAGCAGCCGCTCGCGCGATACAAGTGACTCTACAATCACTAGCTTTCACAGCCATACATGACACTGCATTATACACACATGCACAACACATAGGTACATAGGTTCTGTAAGGGACCTTTTTTTTTTCTTTTTTTGCCTAGTTAGAGTAGACAAAAATTTCAGACCACTAAATACACATACACATGTTCCTTCCCTCCTCCCAGGGGGCAGAAACATGTATATATGTATAGTTAGTTTAGATCGAATTACGGATAGGGAATTATTCAGATCGCGACTTAATTGCATACGCGCAACAGTTCGAACCGAGGTTCGGCCACTTTGGCACCCTCGGATGTTGTTGCTTAGCTTTCGTGGCTGAGTGCCCTAAGCGCTCGCCCCCAAGCCCGGTAAAGCTGTAAAAGCCGTAAAGGCTCTAGGGCCCCTCAGACTAACAGTGTAGACAGTTCGAAAAAAAAAAGTGCCTTCTTAGAGACTAAAATGAATAAGGCATTTTTTTATTTTGATTTTGTACTATAAGGACGTGGAATGGCTTACCCGCCGGCGTGTTCCTTGCCTCCTACGATATTGGGTCTTTCTGCCATCGCTGCAAGACTTTTGATGGACTGTATCGTACTTTCTCTCAATCAGGTGTACAGCAGTAATTTTAACGAGCTAGTAAAAAATAAAGGACAGATACTTTAAGTTACAAGACGAAAGTTAATGTGAACCGGCTATATTATTTAGTATTTGTGTTCCGTTGCGTTTGTGCTCCGTTGTTTTCCTTAAGTTACTCGCTTCTCGTATTTTTTTTAAATTATTATGTTAAATAAGGAGGCAAACGGGCGTACGGGCCCGACTAATAGTCAACGGCTACCGTAGTCTACAGACGCTTGTACTACCATAGGTATCACTAGCGCGTTACCGACCTTGAACTCCCCTACCCCAAGGAGCTTTGGAAAGCCTACTGACTGTAGGAACACAACATAAGTTTTTTGGCTGCTATCTTCTGTAGGGTGTAGGTATTCCACCAGTCGGGCTGCCCATAGTAGAGAGATATCTCTAAATAAATTTATCTGTGCCCTACCTTTTTTTGTGTTGTTTGTGTGACTGTGTTATTGTATTGTAGCGTGATGTTATATCAGACAAATAATTGTTAAAATAGGACTCATAAGTTGTTGAGACTAGCGTATACAAACATACACATTGTTCAACTTTATAATATTATTACTAGCTGGTTTCCCTTTTATTTAATCGAATAATAATAAATTATATCTTAGCACTTTTTAATATACATTATTTTTATACTGTGTCACGCCATAGTACCTCACCTGATGTTAAGCACAGTGCAATCCAATAACATCGGCCTCTACAATCGACTGCCGTCGTTGTGATGCCGGCCTGCTCAAATACCTCTTCACCTTATGTTTGAAGGACTTCATGTTGTAGGAAGGAGGGAATATAGCTGGGAGACAGTTCTACAGCTTCAAAATATGTCATATAGATTATAAGTGAATTTCGTTCAAACATACATACAAATCCATACAAAGATTTTTGTATATTAGTATAGATTATAGATAATTATAGCTAATCAGTAGGGCAAAAGGTTCATTTTTATTTATTTAGTATACTAAAATGAGAAATGAAGAAAAAAGAAGTATATGTTTAATAATATTAAACTTTCTAAATTAAACTTTCGCCAATGTATAGTAATATTAAACTCAATTCGTATTAATGAAAGTTATCTGTAACTAATCATGTGAAAACCTTTTGTTACATGTACAAACAAAACAATCACTATACATCACCGTTTTGCGGCTGAATACACTCTACGCTTATTCAAGATGGGGGTAAATTCATTATCAATTCCATCGCGTATTGGCGAGTGTCAATTAAGGATTTAATTTTGAAAATTTCTGTAGGTTGTTCTTTTGGAAAATACAAATTAATACGCATTAGTTTAAATTAAAATTAAAAAGTTAAGAGATATTGTGAATTTAAAAGAAGATTTTATTTATTTTTAAAGTTACTAATAATAGAAGGACATTGACTCAACAGGGTTGTTTCAAATCTTGCTGAATATTGCTGATATCGGCCAGTCTATTCGATATCCGCGTGGGTGACGGACGCTCCTTTCGAGGTTTCGTTAGGCTCTGTATTTCGAAGAGTAACAAACTATTTGTTTATTTTTTTTAATAAATTCATTTTATCTTTGTGACAATGTGGACAATCTGTTGTATGAAAATTCCTATTATATCATTAAAAAAAATTGATAAAGTTAAGCGGCAATTTAAATAAAAGTAAGTAATAATTACTGTAGTAAAAGATTTTCATAACCTAGACATGGTTAGACAGTTTAAAAGTGTTTTTTAAATATTTGAGAAATAAAAATTATTGCTTTATAAGTTCCAATATGTTTATCTGAATTTACATGGATAATAATATGTTTAGATGAATAGTAATTTATATTAATATATGTTTTTTTTCTACTATAACGACGATATCTATTAATATGATTTAATAAATTATTTATTATTAAACAGTGAGGTTCAATAATAAACAATTAATGACATAAATCCTGCATGTAAATTCTTAGAATTTGTTATGGAATAAAATTATGAAATCTTTAAGTAAGTAAACTAGTTATTTCGTTATTAAGAAATAATGCGGGTCATATTGTACCATGCAATCGAACTGCTTTTTAACCGGTAAGAGACACGATAACTTGCTAAGTATTAATCAGATAAGATTAAACAAAAAATTTGTCGACACAAGTGGGAGTTTTATTTGAAAAAAAAAACACCACTTAACTAGAGTTGTGAAAGCAATTGTCCTCATAAAAAAGTTATCCATGTCAAACGATATCCATTACGATTCGTGACAAGCTTCTATTTTGACGATAATATTGTGACATTAGTAATAATTTATATTCCGTTTGCATGTCATGTTTTCTTTTCAAACTTTTCATGCGTATAATTTGCTTTCGCTAACCTTTTTTACTTTATTATTTATAAGATAACGTAAAAGACGATGAACTAGTAAATAATATTGTCGTGTCTAAGAGTTTTTAAACTTGGTTTATCTGAACTAGCCATGGAAATTATTACTATTAGAATGTAACTACATAGCAGTGAAATTATATGATATGTGGTACATGAAAATGTGCTATAATATACGAGTATTGAGTTGTCCCGCGAATGACCTTTAACTCCAGGGTCTTCTGTTTCAGTGAACTTAGCAGAATAAGAGTGATACAAACTCATTCACAATGACCACATGACAAACGATTATTTATTTTACTTGAAAAAATAATAATAACAGTGATGCATAAAATGTTCTATGAATAACGTGAATGACATAAATAAATATATTATACACACCGTCCCATAATATATGTGAAGGTAAAAGTTTTTTTTTTTATTTTTTTTTTAATCTACTTAAAAAAGAAGAAGGTTCTCAATTCGAATCATTAATACGTTACTACATAATACCTCAATGATTCGAATGAATATTTTTTTATGGATTTTCAGCCATAACTTCTTTGTTTATGAACCGATTTAGATGACTTTTTTTTTGTTGGAAAGGGGATACTTCAAGGGTGGTCCCATTTTATTTTATTGGCATTGTATCTTCGTCTTCGAAGATAGCCTAGGTTTTTATGTTTCATCTTAAACATATTAGGCAAAGAAAATTGTTTTCGACTATATTTACTACTAACTGGTCTCCGCCCACTTCGCTGGGTATTATTTTGAATATATATCGCTATCTTACCCCACATCATATTCGGCTTCTATTCCCAACTTCATTAGAATCCATCCAGCCGTTTGAGCGTGATTGATGAACAAATATTAAAACAAACGTTCTTTGGCTTTTATAATATATGTATGTATATTAGATAAGTAAGTGCAAAGTTAAATTATTAATAAGTTACTGGACGTGGTGCATGGCGAAACTCACGCTTGCGACGCGTGTACATTTAGACAGGAAATATTTTATGATTTCTCTTTTCTAAATCTGTCTCGGATACTTTAATTAGGATAAAAATATAATTGAATTTGAATAATTGATAAACGCGGATCATTTCTTATCAAAAGCATAAATATAAAATTGAGGAATGATGGGTTCTCCATACAAACTTTCATCTACTATATCTCTGTACCAAAATTCATCGAAATTGGTTCAGAGATTTATGCGTGAAAACGTAACAAACAGACACTTTTACACCGTTATTTTCGCATTTATAATATTATTAAGTATGTTTTATTGTCACTGCTTATTCCTTATATTACGCGTAGTGCTTTTAAAAATGGGTAGTTTCTTAAAACTTTAATAACTTTTTTTGAATGAAGATTTCGTCATATATTTCTTTAAAAGTTTTTTATAGTTTTAATAATTCAATAGTTTTAGTTTGCAAGGAGTAAAACAAAACCAAATTGACCTAAACATATACAGTAGTTTTTGCGTGATGCGCGCACAACGGCAAACATCACACAATCATTTTATTTATGTAGATAAATGGTAATAATAAATAAACTACCAATTTAGATTTTTATCGAAAATATATATTTAGAAGAATGTTCAGAAATATTTTTAATTTCTAAAAAGTTCGATTTGTAAATGATATCTATACTAATATCATGAAGCTCAATCGATTGTTTTTTGTCTGTTTGTTCGACGCGTTAATCTCTGAAACTACTAGTACGATTTGAAATATTTTCTCGTGATTGTTCTTTTTTAACTGGTTGTTTCATATATTATACATATGTGTTAGCTATTTGGTTAACATACGTACTACAAGCTATGCTTAGTTTGGAAAAGGATAGCCATGTGGAAGATAGTCTTTTTCTTCTTTTTCCTAACTTAGCAACCAGTCCTCGTTATTAAAAATCTTTGCTGTCATTATCAAATGGGTAATTATTTCGTTTTACAGAGTGTCTTGTGGTGATTTCGGTGTTTTAACAAAATTGTGGCTCCCTTGTTAAACTTTTCAGATAGTTTTTGTGACATCTCAGAATTGATTGTCCACGTTGTTATTTCCAATTCACTTGACTTGTGCACAATAACCAAACTATATTATGCAAAATACTACCTATATTAAACAATATAATTAAATTTGTTATGAATACAAATAAAAACCACTAGATGACAGTCTAATATCGCGTCAAAAACTTCGAAGATAGTCTTCAAAGGTTATTAATAGTATAGTTTAAAAAATGGTCCAAGAGAAATGCCATAAAAATGCCTGACATTGTAATTGTAATGAACGAAACTAATAAATAACTGACAGTATATTCTATGTTGTATCCGAAAAAATAATAATTATAAAGCTTTTTCGTAAAACAACATGTTTAATAACTTATTATAAACGCTTTAATAATAAATTAAAATGATGGATTACGTTTTAAAAAATATAATAAATATAGTTTATTATGAAAAGTATAATTCTAATTTGAGTGTATATTTAATAACTTATTATGTTTAACGTGTTCTTTAAAGAGCAATAATATATTTGAAAGATTGATTACATGTTGAAAATATTTATATATTTAAATATAGTTTTATTTGAACTATATGAATTTTATTTGAAGTACATTTAAGTGTTTTTAATTCCATCGTAATTTAAATAATAATAATAATTTAAATTCTGTAAGATAGATCGGAGTTCGTATAAATTTATCAGTTAATATATATTCTCACGTTTTCACGAAAACACTTGTGTGATATTTAAACGGTACATTGTAATTGAGTTAGTGAACATTTTTGAAAATAATAATAAATAGTTTGCAATCTTGAGAGGGGTAGGACACAGAGGGATATCTTTGTAGATTTCAGACCGACTGATGAAAGGCCTCCAACCTACAGAAGATTGCGGCCAAATAATCTTGTGTTGTGTTCTTGCAGTGAGTAGAGTTTCCAGAGCTCCTCGGGAAACCCCCTTCGGTTTCAAGATTAGTAACACGTTTGTGATACCTTGGTGTTACAAGCGTCCATAACTTACTACTTTAACCGTTTACTATCGTACGCTTGTTTGGCATGTTGGCAAAAATCTAAAATCAATTTCGGGGACATTCTGTGAATGATTTTAATTACATGACGGAATAATAGATGGCGCGGCTTAAACTGCGTATTTTTACATCAGGGATGTTATAGAACTCCTTAACCGTAACTGAAACGATCGGTTATCCGAAATAAATATAACACCCGAAAACGGAATATTTCAAATAATTTCGAATAGAGACGAAGTCGTATGAGACACTTTCGAATACCAAAAATGACTTAAAATTTGACTAATAATTTTATCTAAAATAAAGTGAATATTGTTCACCAACGTTCAAATAATACCTATTTTACTTCTAAATAGGATTCTTTGAAAAATATAATATTCAATACTGATATTATCCGAAACTGACGGGGACGGATTATTACGAAGCTTAAGAGATTGTTTTTTTGTTTGCACGCGACGATCTCTGGAACTACCAGTCAGATTTTTGCATTTTATAGCATATGTATTGAGGAAGGTTGTAGGCTGTATAACTTCACGCTAGGGTCCTATGGAGCGGAGCAGTAAGTGAGAACAACAATAGCCTCACGGGTGCATTGGCGGCGGCGCGGCGGCCGAGAGTTAGGCGAAAAAATTTAACACGGGTGAAACGGTGGGACACAGCTAGTCTGTAATAATTTCATAACCTTATCCATAACAAAAACTGACTAAATATTCTTAAGATATCTGTGGCGTTCATAGTGAGTAGAGAATGGTTTATAATATATTTAGTATAAGAAGGATTCGAAAATAATGAAGCCATGGCCTGTCATTGAAATTGAAATGTAATTTTATTTCTTTCATTATTTAATTAATATTAAAATGTATATATGTACATAACAGAGGGCTAAAGTCCCTCATGGTCATATCTAGATCCGAAATCTCATATCCGTAACACCCCTAAATTAACACTGCGAGGACTGTTTATGCAAAAGTAATTGAAGTATGCGGTTTGCTTAAATGGACCTTCAAGTTGGTTAACGAGTTCGCAAGCTTATTGTGGGGTTTATGTTGGCTGCATTTCAAATGAGAATGTCAAGCATAAGCAAATTTGTCGAAGACATGACTGCAGCTTTGTCTGTCGGGAGAATAAATTAAATAAATTACAGTACAAAGTTTAAAGTGTTTCTTTATGAAAAGAAAAACGAGTGTTATAACTTTATTCAATCTCCTTATCTTACTACTTGGAACGAAACGTACCAGACAGAAGTAACTGAGGAGAGTTTGAGGCATCTAATGGCGCGTTTGAACGGTAGTAAAAGCGTTCTGACGGGTCGTCGCTACGTGCCATTCGGTCAGCGTCGCGCCTGGTCGGCTCTTTCCGACTCATCGCTGCCCTTTCAACGTTTATACTGAACGCTTCTCTTTCCACGACACACTTACTACTTTACGTGTGTTAGTATAGTAAGTATACAGCTTGTTTTCTTATGCTGACCTTGTGAGCTAATGTGAATATCTCTACCGTGTACTTAGCAATTAAGTAAATTAACCCGCCACGACCACCCTCCTCTGCGGCAACTCAAGCCTAGGTCCGATCCATCGGCATGGAGCCCTTGAGTCAAGCAGCCGTTCGCGCGATACAGTGACTCTACATTCACTAGCTTTCACAGCCATACATGACACTGCATTATACACACATGCACAACACACAGGTACATAGGTTCTGTAAGGGACCTTTTTTTTTTCTTTTTTTGCCTAGTTAGATTAGACAAAAAATTTCACACCACTCCTCCTCCTCCTCCTTCCCTCCTCCCAGGGGGCAGAAACATGTATATATGTATAGTTAGTTTAGATCGAATGATAGGGATTTAGTCAGATCGCGACTTAATTGCATACGCGCAACAGTCCGAGCCGAGGTTCGGCCACTTTGGCACCCTCGGATGTTGTTGCTTAGCTTTCGTGGCTGAGTGCCCTAAGCGCTCGCCCCCAAGCCCGGTAAAGCTGTAAAAGCCGTAAAGGCTCCAGGGCCCCTAAGGCTAACAGTATAGTCAGTTCGAAAAAAAAAAAAATAAGTAAATTAAACCAAAGGTTAATATATTGTTTTTTCTTTAATGTTAAATAACAATGATATTTTATTTTATTAAAAATTATTTGAATATTTGTTTTTAATTTCGTTAAAAATATGATTAAATTTAGATGTTACACTTTTGCGAAGTGTCCCATGACCCATACATTTATTCAAGTGTTATAAAGTAGGAAACAGGCATGCAGACCTCCTGTTTTTAAATGGTCACTACCACCTATAGCGATAGTATTTCGATCGCCAATGTTTTGCCATTGATAACACATAATATGTAAACGATGTTTAATTTTTTTTTACAATATATTCCATAAAATAGAAATTGATGTATGCTACTTTTTTAAGGTCATATTATAATATAATTGATTTCAACGATTAAGTAGCAGTCACTTTAATTTTAAATGTGTTGCCACACTACAACCCACCACTGCCACAACTAGTAGCAGTGTATGCAACACGTTATCCCGCATAATTGTGTACGTGCGTAGCAACCTTTATTACCTTATACGCTAGTGGTACATGACAACTACAGTCCATACAGAAGTACCATTATATTATTCAATATCAACTCGGAATGGGAATAATGCGAGTCTTGTGACTACTTGTGCCTTATTACAGATTTCATGTAATTTCGTGTGTTATGTGTGTTATTAGTCGAGTGCGAATAGAAGACCTTAATAATAGAAAAAATATTGGAGTTCATTTTTTGAGAATCGTTTTACATATAGCCCGTTCAATGTAAATTCGATGGTTATAGAGGAAGGTAGGGTAAAGAGAAATTACTTTGGAGATTTCTTTTTAATTGGGGCAGCCCGACTGGTCAAATACCACCACCCTACAGAAGAAAGCAATCAACTAACCTTGTGTTTTGTACGATTTCCAGAGATCCTTGAGGTTCCAGGTCGGCAAAGCGCTAACGTTAACTTACGTTAACGCTTGTATTACAAGTGTCCATAGGCATATAATATCAGCTGGGCAGTATGCTAGTTTGCTACCTTTGTAGTATAAAAAATAGTGAAGCACTATCAATCCCTAAGAATCGATTTTTATATATAGATGGGGAGCAACACGTGATAGTGATGTCTTTTTAGTATTTTTTTATTATATTACTTCCAAGTCAATCGTTCGACACGCACCATTCTATAGTGAAAATTTTATGCTATTGCCCCAATAATTTTCGTTCATCTATGGCATGTCGCATTAGAGGTGGCCATGGAATCGGGATAAAGTGAAAGGCGCATAGCAGATGATTAGATTATATACATAAATATATACACATATAATATATATATGTATATATACACATATATTATTTTATTGATCAAATAATTTAAGTTGACAACGATTCAATGATTTAAATAAATATTGCTCTTAGTTTTTAATATGCGTCTATCATCTAAATGATTGTATTAATTGTGTATTCCGTACTCTAATACGCAAGTTGAAATTAAATTGTATAATTGAATATTTTGTCTACTATTGATTTCCCATTATCATTTCCACTTTTCAATAATTAAGTTAAGATTAAAAACCTAATTTTAATCCACTAAATCAAATAATTTTCCAAAATTTTCTTGTTAAATGCCTACAAACTGATAAAGTTTCACTTCCCATACAATATTTATGTAAATCTTGTAATTGGAGTAACCCTCAAGGCGCAAGTTCTACTCGCTGCTTGTTCGTTTTGCAATAATCCTCAAGTGTACAAACAATTTATGGATTCTTTTACTCTCAACAGATTAAATCACGCTGTACATATGTAGTGTGGTTTTTGCCAACATTTTTCTTACTAGTTTTAGAAAAGGCCTGTAGGCGGATTAGGGTTTCTTTATTGCAAATTATGTAGACCGTTCTGTTCTCATGTTTCAGTACATACGAAGTTCAATATTCAATATTGGGTATATTTGACAGATGTTGGTCGGATAAATTTGTTTTTCTATTTGTTACAAAAGCTTTTAATAATATCAAGATTGGACTTTTCTGCAAAATATGTTTTTTTTTGTTTTGGCTTGATAATACAGTAGTCATTTATAATGTACGTTGTTATAATTATCTTATTAATTCGTATTTCCTTTTTTTTAGGGTTCCGAAGTCAAAAAGAATTCTTTCAGTTTCGGTATGTCCGTCTGTATGTCCGTAGCTTAGCTCGAGATTTATATTACTAATATTAATCACTTCGACAAAGCGGTAAAATAAAATCTTGAAAAATTAAATGTTTAAGCTACCTCCTTACACGTAAATTGGGAATGATTTTTTCTCGTCTATTATAGTTATAGGTCATTCAAAAATATTGTGGGTTTGTAAAAACCATGTTTGGATTACTTATCCGTTTGCGAAATACTAAGCTTTGAGAGACTTAACTTTTGAGAGTCAAGTGTCGCCCCCTCCCCTACCCAGCTAAATGGTTGTTTTTGGATATGTGACAAAAAAAACATGGTAGTAGTATATAATATATAATGAAGTTAACAGGAAAACTATCAGAGGTAAGTAGGCTTTACAACTAATAGAGTGCATTATTTTGTAGAACTATACGCTGAAAGGTAAAGCTTTCCTTTGTGAGGGTTTTATACCTGTTTGAGAATTTAGTCTGACAGAATCTGTAACGTATACAGATTCTGAATGCGTGATTACGTATTATATATTTAATTTGATAAAAAGATAAACATATATGGCTAATATAATTATATTTATCTTTATGTTGTCTTACTATTTTAGATGTAAGTTTTGCTAAAAACTTTTTGGCAAACTTGGGAAGCATGCGATTTTGGTGAAATTCAAAATTTTATCCAAATTATAGATCAGTTTTCGAGAAACTAGTCACATCTATACGTATTAAAAAACTCAACGTCTCTCTGTCTGTCTGTCCGTTTATGTTCTTTTCACGCGAAAACCACTAATCTGATTTACATGGTTTTTTCCTTTAATTCATAGATATGTTATCTATCCAGGTTATAGGATATATTCTGATACATAAAGTGGCATACGAAATAAATAGTGACGATAATGGTGAATCAACTCGGAATAAAACCGTTTTTAGGGTGATTAAATGACTTACGCTGTATAAACTATATAAGATATGTCAAATTAATGTACCACATAATTGTAGACCTTAAAAAGACCTATAATAAGCAATAGGATATGTCTGTCTTCTAAGGATCATTCTTTTTTTTTTTTTTTTTTTTTTTTTCGAACTGACTACACTGTTAGCCTGAGGGGCCCTGGAGCCTTTACGGCTTTTACAGCTTTACCGGGCTTGGGGGCGAGCGCTTAGGGCACTCAGCCACGAAAGCTAAGCAACAACATCCGAGGGTGCCAAAGTGGCCGGACCTCGGCTCGGACTGTTGCGCGTATGCAATTAAGTCGCGATCTGACTAATTCCCTATCCGTAATTCGATCTAAACTAACTATACATATATACATGTTTCTGCCCCCTGGGAGGAGGGAAGGAACATGTGTATGTGTATTTAGTGGTCTGAAATTTTTGTCTACTCTAACTAGGCAAAAAAAGAAAAAAAAGGTCCCTTACAGAACCTATGTACCTATGTGTGTTGTGCATGTGTGTATAATGCAGTGTCATGTATGGCTGTGAAAGCTAGTGATTGTACAGTCACTTGTATCGCGCGAGCGGCTGCTTGGCTCAAGGGCTCCATGCCGATGGATCGGACCTAAAGGATCATTCATAACAAGCATTTCTGAGGCAGCACAACTCCCGCGTGGACTCGACCGGTAGCATTCTGTAGTTCACGCGAGCGGAGCCGCGGGCACAGCTAGTATATTATAAATCTGTACAATGTATACATATACAAGAATTGCTCACTTAATAGTATTAGATATAGATATGATTTTAATAAAAGATGAATAAAAACAACCGTTTATATAATTTACATTTAAATAACAAATAATACAAAAAACAGATACAACATACACAGATTTATTTAGAGATGTTAATATCAAATTATGCGGTCATAATAAATTTAAAATACACTGGTACAATGGATAAATAATGGAACAGTAAGCGAGTCTCACACCGAAAATTCTTTTATAAATCAAATAGATTACTAAATTTAGTATTTCTTTATAAAAACACGGGGAAAGGAATAATTCCGCATGTCACTTCCTGGTATGAAAAAACTTTGTCCCTTCATTTAAATAATAAACGGAACTTCGTTTATTTTGGATGATTTTAAGATATACATTCCAAGTTAAATAATTCAGTTCCAGTTCCATTAAATAATTCTTAATACCAGAAATGACTTTAATATACATACATAAACCACGCCTCTTTCCCAACGGGGTAGGCAGGGACCACGTCCTTCCACTTGCTACTATCCTGACATACAATTTTCGCTTCCTCAACATTCATCAATCTTTTCATGCATGCTCGTCGGTTTAGAGAACTTTCTTGACCAGACGTTTCTTCAAAACGTCCCCGATTTGATCGTGGAAAGTTCGTCTAGACCTTGCTCTTCCAACGTTCCCAATTACACTGATCTTATAAATCTGTCTAGTCATCCTCTCTACATGCCCAAACCATCTAAGCATCCCTTTCTCAATCCATGTCACTTTAATATATATCTTACTTATTCTCATTTATTTATTAAGGTTTCTTATTGGTTTGCTAGCTGTTCCCCACGGTTTTGCCCGTGTTAAATTTATTCGCTTCCAGCGCACCCAAGTAGCACTTTCGTTGTTCGTACTTCGCGAACTTGTCTACAGTTTGCCATATTGCTCGAAGTTTAAGATTACTGCTCCGCTCCTTACATTCATATCGTGAAGTTATATAGCCTATAGCCTGCCTCAATAAATAGGTTTATAAGACACATAAAGAATTTTTCATATCTGGCTGGTAGCTCCAGAGATTAGAGCGTTAAAAACAATCATAAAAACCATCCCTTGAACTTTATAAAAATAGTATAGATTTTATATGTACAATAGAACTGAGTTCGACTATGTTCGCGATAGTATATATTATTCATTTATAATTTTGTTATGATCGTTGTTAAAATACAATACTCAGCAAAGACATAAAAACAAACCAAACGTTTAAATACAATTTATTGTTAGTTCAAGTCAGAGAATCACAATTAAATAAAACAATTTTAAAACGTAGGTGTAACATTTCAGTTTTTTTTTTTCGAACTGATTCAACTGTTAGTCTTAGGGACCCTGGAGCCTTTACGGCTTTTACAGCTTTACCGGGCTTGGGGGCGAGCGCTTAGGGCACTCAGCCACGAAAGCTTTGCAACAACATCCGAGGGTGCCAAAGTGGCCGAACCCCGGCTCGTCCGTTGCGCGTATGCTATTAAGTCGCGATCTGATTAATATTGCAGAAAGAAAGTATACGGTATATAGGACAATGTTGGCCTATATTAGTTCTTATTGGTGGCAAATAGGTTTGAAGATTAATTAAACAACTCGTAAACTGAACCAAAATAATTAAACGTACGTGGAACGCAGAAGGATAACCTTTGTGTCTGGTGGTTTTATAAAACGTGTATACATTTATACATAAATACTAAATCCGTCACCTTCTTATGAGTCTGCAACGGTTTCATTTTATAATACGCAAGACGCTTGAGGCTTTTATTTTAATAGCACGGCTATTACCCTAAATTAGAATTGTTTCTGTATTTTGGGTGATATCTTAATGTAAATAACTTTTGATGTCTTTTAAATTACTGTTTTATTTTCATTTATAATATATATTTAATATTAATTTTTATTTTCATGTAAATTGTATATAAAAATATAGATAGTTAAAAGTAGCTACTAACGGATAATATCCAAATAATAACCCTTTAAAGATGCGTTAAAACTATGCACCGGGAATTGATTATTGTCAACTAAATCTCTATCTGTCTACAACGTACATTAAAAAAAACATAATGATATATGACATCATTTGCAAAAATTATAGCTCATTCACATTATGACATTATTTTTGCCACAACTGTTACTTTAAAAAAATGTCTTATTACACAACCTATGAAAAAGATCAAATTGGAATATAATTTTAACAAGTTCTTTTTTATTTTCGAATGTTTTTTAAGCACTAACTAAAAACTTTATACAATCGCCACGGTATTAGTACATATTTATATAATTATTATTATGGATTGATCACACAATAAGCCTTTGAATTTATAATTCTAATTGTACACATTACAAAAATTAAGGATAAAAATTGAAAAACTTGTTTAACCAAATCATTCCTACATTTTTAATTATATCTGTTTGAGGACTCTTAATTAAAATAGCAATTTTTGATATCTTTTTTATGTAGAATGTGATGTGTGTCTCGTGTTATTGCATGCACAGGGAGGACAGGTGAATTAATTTTTAATTTAAATCCGTTTATAGCCTTTAAAGTAAATAAAATAAAGTTTATAATAAAACTGATGAAAATGAATTGTTTAGGAAAATACAAAATACATAAGAAACTTGAGAAGTAATAGTAAACACAATGACGATAAAAGATTATGTTATCTCTTAAATAGAGCTATAAAAAAATTTTGGGAACATAAAGGATAAACAAAGGAGATGGTAAAACATAAAAAAATTATGTCATGTGAATCACACTCGTAAATTGTGACAATATCGCACCCAATTACGTGCCTAAGTATCTGCGTAGACCGCTAACTACCCATCGTAAGCGAAGATCAAATATTTTAGGGCTTACGTGCTCGCGTTAAGCTTATGTGTTTTGCAGTAAAAACCATTTTACAATATTTTATAATTTAAATAAAATTATTAATTCGTACCGAAGGTGGGTGTACTGGGATATACTCGCCCACCTTCGGTTTGCCGACGACATAGTAGTCTTGGCTGAGACCATGGAGGACCTCCGTGCGATGCTCGATGACCTCAGTAAAGCCTCTGAACGAGTTGGTCTTAGAATGAACATGGACAAGACGAAGATTATGTCGAACGTCCATGTAGCGCCAACTCCCGTAAAGATCAGAGACTATACGCTTGAAATTGTTGAAGATTATGTTTACCTGGGACACACAATCCAGTTAGGTAGATCCAATTTCGAGAAAGAGGTCAATCGTCGAATCCAACTCGGCTGGGCAGCGTTCGGGAAGCTACGTAACATATTCTCGTCCAAGATACCGCAGTGTCTCAAGACGAAAGTCTTTGACCAGTGTGTGTTGCCAGTGATTACATATGGAGCTGAGACGTGGTCGCTAACTATGGGCCTCATAAGAAAGCTCAAAGTCACTCAAAGGGCAATGGAGAGGGCTATGCTCGGAGTTTCTCTGCGTGATCGAATCAGAAATGAGGAGATCCGCAGGAGAACCAATGTCACCGACATAGCCCGAAGAATAGCTATACTTAAGTGGCAGTGGGCTGGCCACGTAGCTCGTAGAACAGATGGCCGATTGGGTCAAAGAGTTCTCGAGTGGCGGCCACGTACCGGAAGATGCAGCGTGGGCAGACCCGCCACAAGGTGGACCGACGACCTGGTAAAAGTTGCAGGAAGCCGCTGGATGCGGGCAGCACAGGACCGGTCGTTGTGGCGATCTTTGGGAGAGGCCTATGTCCAGCAGTGGACGTCTTTTGGCTGAAATGATGATGATGATGATTTAGTTCACATCACATCATCAACCTATTCTAGTCCACTGCTGGACATAGGCCTCTCCTAATGAGCGCCATAGCGCCCTGTCTTCAGCTTGGCGCATCCAGCATCTGCCTGCAGTCTTTCGCAGTTCGTCATCCCATCTGGCCGGAGGGCGTCCTACACTATGTTTGCCGAGTCGCAAACATTAATTTAATTAATCATGTCTAATTCGTACATGAAACATCCAAAATGTGGCTTTTTATACGGGTTCCGTATTTACTTCAATAACCGATAATAAAGTTCAACAGTAGCAATAATCACGAAGAGTTGAGACGTCGTCGTAGTTTTCACGGCATAAAAATAACACGATGAAAGGCACTGTTAATTATCATTTATTTTTTCATGTATTTGCTAAAAACAAAGCGCGACATAATTAAACGAATAAGTAGCTTTAGCACATGTGATTTTTTTAGGGTTCCGAAGTGAAAAGTAACCCTTACAGTTTCAGTATGTCCGACTGTTTGTCCACGGCTTAGCTCAGAGATTCACAGTACTACTAAGCTGTAATTTGGTATGGATATATATATTAATCATGAAGAGAGAGTGGTAAAATAAAATATTAAAAAAAAATTTTTTTAGTATACATTTCCTAAATTTAAAGTGGGGATTTTTTCTCATCTATCACATCATGTGGGATGTGGAAAAGTCGTTCAAAAATATTGTGGGTCTGTGTAAACCATTTTTCGATTCAAGGAACCGTTTGCGAAATATTAAGCTTTAAAATGCTAATTTTTGTGAGAGTCAAGTGTTCCCACCCCCTGCTAGCTAAATGGTTGTTTTTGGATATGTCAAATTCATGGTAGTAGTATATATAATGAAGTTAAATTGAAAACTATTAGAAGTAAGTACTTTACAAGTTAACGAGTAATAGTTTTCAACTTATAAAATTAAACTTTAAAGTACTAATTTCCTCATTTTTATGGATCGTTTTTAAGTTATCATCGAAAAACTAAATTCCAATTTTTTCATCTTATTTTGTCAATAACAGTTGCAATTTTTTATATGCTAATACATGCTCGAGATCCATTTTTCTAAATGTCATTCCGATTCGATTGAGCTATCGCTCATATTTTTAGGAGTTTTATTTCGAATTAACACTATTATGAACTTGTTCACCAGACTAATTAATATACATGTCTATAATCAAAGAAAATATAGTTATTGTATTTCTGAGATTATTCAGATTCAGATCATACGAATTTATATTTGCTTCATGAATAAAAACATACAATTAGTAGATGAAGTATCTACACAAATAAACAAAATTGAAGTGGTCGATCAGTAATTTAAAAATAAAGCCTTTTTCAGCTCATACGGTTATTTGCAACGATTACAAAACTAACATTTTTTTAAATTTTGTCTGTCTGTTTTGTTGACCAGGCCTTTTCTAAAACGACAACTTTTACTGTTAGATAGAGAAAGAGGATTAATCTAGCCTACACATCTAATCTAGACTAGATTAATTGTCAGCGCAAAATTTGATTTCGTCGGTAGAATTGGCGCATTCCTAGCTAGTTACCCATCTGGAAGTCGTGCCTTTTGGTCGCATGCTAAAGCTGCAGAAGGAACTCTTGCCAGTCGTCCTTACCACCACTGCGAAATGCCTATGGTAACTTGGCTTATAGCGCCAAAGACAAAATCGATCTATTGGGCACTGTCTTTGCCTCTAAATCTACTATGAACGATGATAATACCTACCGTCCCGAACACGCCCGCGAAACCACCGTTCCCTCCGCAGGGGACGAACGGTTAACTTCGCGCCCGCACACCCGCCACGACCACCCTCCTCTGCGGCAACTCAAGCCTAGGTCCGATCCATCGGCATGGAGCCCTTGAGCCAAGCAGCCGCTCGCGCGATACAAGTGACTGTACAATCACTAGCTTTCACAGCCATACATGACACTGCATTATACACACATGCACAACACACATAGGTACATAGGTTCTGTAAGGGACCTTTTTTTTTTCTTTTTTTGCCTAGTTAGAATAGACAAAAATTTCAGACCACTAAATACACATACACATGTTCCTTCCCTCCTCCCAGGGGGCAGAAACATGTATATATGTATAGTTAGTTTAGATCGAATTACGGATAGGGAATTAGTCAGATTGCGACTTAATTGCATACGCGCAACAGTCCGAGCCGAGGTCCGGCCACTTTGGCACCCTCGGATGTTGTTGCTTAGCTTTCGTGGCTGAGTGCCCTAAGCGCTCGCCCCCAAGCCCGGTAAAGCTGTAAAAGCCGTAAAGGCTCCAGGGCCCCTCAGGCTAACAGTGTAGTCAGTTCGAAAAAAAAAAAAAAAAAAAAAAAAAAAAAATACCGTCCCGAAGTGCGAATACTTCATGCCCAAAATTTGTATATCACAAAGGAATGTCCAGCGGGAGTTGTTCTGTCTGTTGGTCGAGTGTGTCAGACGGATACCAGCAGTGATGCTTAAAAAATGCTCTCCCGAGTTGACTGTATCCAGTGTTGACGCGCCTTTTTGGGATTTCCTACCACAGTAGACAAGTTCCGTCTTCATGGAATACTGCCCGTGTATATCCAATGCCCAAAAAGGGCGATAGATTAGATTACAATTTAAAAAAGTAAATACAACCCACTTTTCAATCCAAACAAGACGCGTAGTTTCTATGGGACACCATATTCACGTGAACAAAGTCATAGGGACCAGCAAGTTAAATACAACATTCACAGCAAAACCTTAAGACAATTTATTAACGACTGTGCTGAAGCCTATGAACAATGTTCAAATATTGGTACAAAGGATAAGAAAATTTATTTAGGTTTAGCTGAATATAGTCTTCAAGCATTAATTTAAACAAACGGCGACGTGACATATCACCTTATAAATATTCATCAAAAAGCATATTGACGAAGCAGAATTTCTTTGCTATTTTCAACCAACGTTTTCCAGTTAGATAAGCCCTAATTAATAGTAAATACAGAACCTATTTGATTGAAACAACATTTGAGACCCTCGTTTTGATTACTGCAAAATGTTGTATTTAATTTAAACGTTGTCAAATTTTATTAAATTCTAGCTTAAAAGGAATATTAAATTAAGCATTTTAGGGGTGATCAAAATAAAAATTCTGTGTGATTGTTTCAAACACGAAAGTATAATGAAAATTACGAACACGACCTATGTTTATTTTTTATCTCTGGGTTTAATTCCAAAAATTCTTACACCGGTAGAAAGCTACATTATCCTCGAGTGATATATTTTACATTCTTATAAAATTTTATATTAAATTAACACGAAGTTGCTAGTAAAAAATAAAGAGTAAATTGAAATGCTTTTGAAAAATTCTGTGTGTAAATTATATATTTTTAAAAGCTTTCCAAATATTATCTTTTAATTTATGAAATACGTAATTTAATGTAGAAATTTTTACAAGCGTTCTAATTAGTTAGTCTACAAGATAAGTATTCTATTTGAGCAAAACATAATTCTCATGTAATTAAGGTTGATGTTTTAGATATTTTTACTTATTAAAATAATTTTAAATTCACTCACTTTCATAACAAGGAGCTTTAGTAAATATTTATTTACTCATTTTCACACTCCTTAATCCCAATTACGTGGACGAATTTTAACCAAACAAAGCTAGTCGGGGACTCGTTACTGGCTCTTTGGATAAGGTTAAGTGATTATTCTGTAATCCTGCTAGTGGTCTGATCGAATGATTTTTATTAATTTGATTCTAGGATTTATAAAGTAAATTTACTCTTTTTCATCGAGTCAAGTAGGATGCTGTAGTAGTCTGTCAACATTGACCACAATTTACTTGGTATTAAAGTGGTGAGTTGGTCAACATAAAGAAAAGTTGGATCTAAAGTGAAATTTGAATCATCGAACGGATATTTTATTCATTTCAACTTGAGTCAAAAACATTAAGAAGTTAAAACTTTCAGCTGATTTCCTTTAAATAGCAGTGACATAATAAAAAAAACTGCATTTTTATTTCTTTCATAAAATAAACAAACCGTCGACGTATTTTGATGAAGTCTTTTATATAGCTTACATTTCTAAAATAATAGGGGATTAAAAATGAAATTGCCGTTTTAACGCACTGGCCACTTGGAATAAAAATTAAAACTACCATAAATTCGAGAGTGAAAGTATTTTCATATGGATAAATAACATGACTTTCGATAGATTTTTCATTTATTTTAACGTAAAAATGGATACAGCTAAAATCAGAGTAATATTCGAATACGAGTTCCGACGTGGGACTAATGCAGCGGAAACTGCTCATAATATGAATGCTGTGTTTCGAGATAATACTGCTAAAGCTGCTGTTACGAGGAAGACCAGCCACTGAGGTACATAACGATGAATTGAATGTGATGGTGAAAGCTGATCCTTGTCAAATTACCAAAGAATTAGCGGCATGGTTTGACGTTAGCATACAAGTTAGCACAATATTAATTCATTTGTAGAAAACCGGTAAAATAAACATACTTGTAAAATTGGCATCTCATTGTTTGACTGATATGGAGAGAGCAGCGCGCGTTGAAGCTTGCCTTACCTTGTTAAGCCGGTACAGAAATGAAGGGATTTGGGACAGAATTATGATATGTGACGAAAAGTGGATCTCACGATAATCGCAAGCGAACTACACAGTGGCTGACAGGTGAATACCCACACAAAAGTGATATTAACTGTTTGGTGGTTAGTTACTTCAGGGCGTAATTCACTACAGCTTCTTCAGATCCGGTCAAGCAGGACACAGTAACAGGAAATATCTTCTGTGCAGAATTTCGAACAATGATGGTTTCTCGCAGTAAAACATCCCCGACTCGTCAACAGGTCTTCACTGTTATTGCTCTATTATAATGCTACTATTATAATGCTCCCCCACTGCTCGTGAAACAGTTTTAATACTACAAGAACTGCAGTTAAAAACCATCCGTCATCCTCCATACTTGCCGGTACTTGCCCCAACCTACTACCGCTTTTTGCTCGGTTTGGACATTTTTTCCACGGAAAAGTTTTCTTCCCTGGAAGCAGTACAAAATGCCTTCACACAGTTTGTGAAATCCAGATGAATTCAGTTTTAAATGATCTTCCTTTTAGATGGCGGAAATATATAGACAACGAGGGTAGATAATAAGAAATAAATAATAATAAGAAAAAATATATATCATCTTACAAAAAAAAAAATGATTTTAGTTTTTCATTACGAAACACCAATTTCATACTTTTAACCCCTATTATTAAAAATATGAGTTATAACAAGGAATTTTAAAGAAAGACAAAAAAGTTTCTTAACAAGACAAACTTGTTAGGAATTTGTCATAACTGTTTTGTTAAATAAAATATCTTTACAATGTTAGACTCGACAAAAAATGTAACTCAAATTAAAAGGCCTGTTCAATGGAAGGCTTAGAGAGTTTGCGAAACAATTTATAGGACCAGCATAAATATCTAATCTTGAATTTATATGTAACTAGCGGTAGCCCGCAACTTCGCACGCGATAAATTAGAGCAATAATTATTAAAGTGAAACTTTTATTCTAACGCTCCATAATTTTTCGTTCATCTATCGCATGTCGCATTACAGCTGGCCGTATAGTAGGGATAAAGTGAAAGGCGCGCAAAAAAGTTTCACTTGCATCGTGGACACATAAAACTACACAATAATTTTAATTCTTTATATAGATATAAAATTAAGATTATAAATGACTAGCTGTGCCCGCGGTTCCAATCGCGTGGACTGCATAATTATTGTTTATGAAGATATCGTCTTATTTTTATTTTTTTTAAATTTCACGTAATTATATTTTTACTCATTTTATTAACAGTTTTTATAGCCTATCAATTGAGTAAAGGGATACTTCCAGTGTACAAAATTTTATCAAAATCTGCTGAGTTTTTTTTATTTTAAATTTTTCTAAATGTATTATTAAAAATTCTTATAGCCTATCAATTTTAGTATTACATTAGGTATGCTGTCCGTCTACAAAATTTAATCAAAATCGGTTGAGAATGAATATTTTTTTTTTATTCTTTATTTTTCTGTTAAATATATATATATATATATATATATATATATATATATATATATATATATCTAAACATATAATATAGATATATATCTACTCAGATTTTATATGAATTAAAAAAAGAATTTGTTGAAGAAATTCGGGTCGTATATACAGATCTAATTGGATCTAATCTAATCTAATTGGATTTATCACGTTCCAGAATATCTTCTATACCTATTTCCAATTATTAAGGAATTACGGCTTTTAGGAAATGTTTACTTACTCTCTGACCTTTACAATACGAATGGAATTTCTTTATGATCTCTTGTAGTGTCTGTTTTGTCATTGATCTAAATTTGGAATAACGAACGTCTTAAATATATTTTATACGATAAATATTATTTATAGCTAATAATAATAATTTATAGCTATTTTTATAGCTAATAAGAGACGAGGGCTTTACAAATGTCTACAAATATTACACGAACTTGATATTTTAAAATAATACTAAACGATAATATGGATACAATTAACAATATGGAAGTTTTAGTAACAATTCTAAAGGGAACAGGTATTAAATTTTCATATTCATATTTTCATGAGCCTGATTTGAAACAGCATTAAAAAGTAAGTACAAATATTTTGTATAACAGTTGTGCCCGCGGCTCCGCTCGTGTAAAGTACAGTATGTCTTCAGTTAAGCGCACGCGGGAATCGTGTTGCCCCCTCTTCAACCCACGGCGCGGCGGTCGCTTGTTGTTTATTTTAAAGACAAAAATGCTTATTGTTGGTGATCCTTAGAAGATAGTCATATGCTACCGTTATCTTTTTTGTTGGTCTTTTTAAGATTTAAAATTATGTAGTACATTAATTTTATATATCTCTTATGGATTCCTCATCGTAAGCCATTTAAGCACACTAAAAGGCATTTTTTTCTGATTTTTTTCATCATTATCGTCAGTGCTTATTTTGTATATTATTTTATTTTACAAATTATATCCAATAACCAAGCCAGATAACATAGCTATGAATTATAAAAAAGAAGATGTAAATCAGATGTGTTTTTTTTTTCGTGAAAAGAACATAAACGGACAGAGAGAGGTTGAGTTACAGAATATGCATAAAAAAATCCTTTTATTTCCTGCGCATTTAGTATTACTTTATTTTGAAGTGAAACTTCTTATTCGACTTCCAAGCGTTAAACGTTAAACGTTTAACGCACATTATCAGTCTCTCCTCTTTGTGAGAGCCTCTTTGCCAGAGCGAGAGAGTAAATATCGGTGTGTAAATATTAGTGAGAGCAAACATTGCACACTGTTTAAATAAAATAGAAAATGTCTTTTAAAATGAAGTTTTTACAGATCTCAGTAAATATAATATAAGTAGTTATAAATTTTAGCTTCTTTAATAAATTTATTTAAGATTTACAACCATTTGTTTGTAACCAAACGTTGGTTACGTTAATTACAGAGAGAAAAATAATCATAATGCTGTAAAATTGTAGTTAATATTAAATCGCGATTGAAAACTTTGTTTTTCACTCGTAGTGTGTATTTCCATGTCTGAAATCCGTAGGTGATAGAGGGGAGTACGCAGGTGTCCATAATTTTCTGCTTTAATTTTATAGGCATAGTTCCTTTTAGCATTTCCTTTAAACTCCAGATTTTTGTCCATGCACCTGAGATTCTTCTTTCCACTTCTAGTTCGTTATTTTGTTTACCAAAGAAAATTTGTTTGCCTAGGTATATGTCACTATTTACGTATTCCAATGGGTTTTGATCGAAATGTAAGGGGTATATTAAATTTCGTGTTTGTTTAAATTAATTTCCAAGCCCACTTCATAGCTCACCGATTTCAGTCAGTGAATCATTGCTTCTATCCCCTACAACTTTCGGTTAGTATAATAATATTGTCAGCAAATCTTAGATGGCTGATAAATTTACCGTTTATGTTTAACACTGTACTGACCAAATTGAGTTTGCAGATAAACAACTCTAGTATAGATCTTCTACGATAACATAGCCCGCCCCTCCAAATTACTGTATGAACGTGTGCGTTTATATCCGTACCAAAGAATGCTAGATAATTATACTATACTGATACTTAATACCAATACTATACTAATAGATAATTATACTAGGTATAAAAATTTTTGGTGACAGTGGGTCGCTTTGCCTTACTCTTTTGCTTTGCTCTTTATGAGTATCGGCGGTTCTGTCGTCTCAAGTTTCACTCTACTGGTGCAGTTATTGTACAAATACTTTATAACTTCTATATACTTTTGTTCAACGTGTTGTTAGCTTAAAGATGTCCATATAGAAGAATGCAGGATTATGTCGATGGCTTTTTTGTAATCGACAAACGCAACATACAGTGCTCTCTGGTATTCGCTCTATTTCTCAATTAATTCTTCGATTGCGTGGATATCATCTATCGTAGAATATACACGTCTAAAACCAGCTTACTCTATCTGTTGGCGTTTCTCTATACACCTACTGAGCCATTTTTCTATTATTTATGAAATGAAGTTGTCCTGTCCCTGGATTGATGTGCGGACACGCGGACCTCTGAGATTCCGATAACGTCATATTCTGTGATTTTCAAAGCGTCCGTCAGCTCCATTAGACAGTGATAGGCTGATAGAGTTCTCACGTTATATGTTGCTACGTGAAATAATTGTTTGTGTGTTTATTACTTGCAGGGTTTTTTGGAGGGTTTTGTTCGAACTCTCCCACGGTGACCATCCGTAGTGGGAGATGTAAAGTCGAAGGGGCCGTTCGTAATTGTGATTCTGTGTTTTTTTGCGTGTTATTTTCAGGCTGATCTATAGCGTTGACGCCAGGATTGTAGTTGAGCTTTGGTTTTTGTGTAATAAAATCTTTCATATTTGATAACTTATTCATTTTATTTGATTGCTTTGATTATTTTATTTGCATTTTTATTGCTTTATATGGTATTGATATTTTTATGTATAGAAGTTTGAAAATGAAGCTATTACATGAATACCTATATTATACACAAGATATTGGTAGTTCTCGGAAAATGAAAAAAATATATTATATTCCCTTTAGATACTAGTTTGCAAAAGAGAGACGATGAAATACTATCAATTTGTCTGTATAAATAGCAGGGTTGCTTTATTAAGATTCCCAAGCACCGCCATGATGGCCATTATATTCTTGTCATACATACATTGCAGCATAAACGCCTAATTTGAAATATTAAGGTCGGAGTAAATTCACGAAATTGAAGATTTCCTCTGGGCATTATTAGCCGCGCATAAAACGTAAGCTAATATTGTTTCCTATCTTGTATTGTTGAGGAATACACAAGGTTTATTAATATTTTAATCTTGAATAATAGTTAGCATATTTCGTTTTAGTGATGAACAGTGCAATGTGATGCTCACTTCATAAGACTTTAATAGAGAATTAAATGATTTGAGAACGGTACTGCATTTTTGAGCTGCGTATTTAATTGAAAATTTTAGATGATCCCCTGAACAGTTTTATTGGGATTTGTTCTCATATACCTACTATCCTATCCCAAATTACTAAAGATAGAAATGTGAGCTTTGAGGCGGGTGTTCATTTTTTATTACAGGCATCGTTTAAGGAGGGATTTCTAAAAATTCAATCCCAAGGGTGGGAACGTCGGTGTCCTAGTTTGTATAAAAAATAATATTTTTCAGTTCTGATCTTCTTGAAACTTGGTACCTATACTCTTCGATAAAATTAATGAAATACGTACCTAGTCGTATATCAGCGTTTCTTTAAATTCTAATTGAACCTAATCTCAATTTGATTATATATATATGAACAATAAACATATCAACATATAGATTAAATAAAAATGTCCAAACCTTATGAGTGAAGCCGCGGGTGGATAACTATTATTATTATATGTATATTGTTTATACAAATACAAAATACATTTTTTTTATTAGAACATAAATAGTTTTACAATATTATGTGTACGTTAACAACTGAATTAGTTTGGGAAACTGTGTCTCAATATTATAGCATTATCATAATGCTCGGCTACGTAAACTAATTTAAATTTTTGTTGTTTTAGAAATTCCGCCAATTACTACGGTATTTCGATTAAGTCTTCACAAGATGTGGTGAAAATACAAAGAAGACAGTGGCCTGTGTTTGTATATTTTTCGAAACTTCCAAGTAAAAATGGAGTTAAATAAAGGTGTTCCACAGAATGGACCTCATGCATAACATAACGTTGGAGAGAAAGAAGTTTTACGACAGTCACGAGTTTAAAGACCTGGTATACAAAAATGACTTTGAGGTAAGTATTATAAAAGTTATCTATCTGGTTTATTGTTATAAAAAAAAATATATAAGTTATAGACTTTTGTAGTGAAGCGATAACTACAGGAGAATAATACGATCTAGCAACATGTTCATGGGCGTGGGTTCGAATCCTAGTTATAATGAGTTTCCGCTTTCCATTATGAAACCACATTATTTATTCATTTATTAATAAAGGTTCATGAGTAATTGCTTTTACTATGGAAAGCAAACACTATACGCATATTCATTTATATAAGATTGTCGTATTCCCAACATGTCAAAAAGGAAAATAGAAAACAGTGAAAAAAATCTGTCATAGATTACCTGTTACAAGTTTCGATCTGATCTGATTACACTGTTAGGCTTATGGCTTTATGGGCCCTGAAGCCTCAGACGGCATTTACAGCTTCACCGGGCTTGGCCCATTATGACAAGCTTGTTGACCGCTCGTACGGTATGTCGTGACGGTTGAGCATTTTATATCGAAGGATTATTAATAATATCAATTAAAGTTTATATCAATATTATTATTATTTCGTTCTGACTACACTGTTAGCCGAATGGGTCCTGAAGACTCAGACGGCTTTTATAGCTTCACCGGGCTTGAAATAACATTTAGAATAGGGCATAGGATCTTACAAAAAACAGTACATCTGAACGTTATAGCTATTTAAGATCTTACAGAAGACAGTACATCTCACTGTATGGTGGTAGTGTATTTTGTAATATATAGTACTTTAAGAAGATACCGACCCCTTGATAATAAAGTCAAGCACATTTTGATGTGTTTTATTGAGTCTCTCTTTCCAGCTTGGTGTGTTTTCTCCCATACTGTCATTTATGTCCCTGAGATAGTGATTAAACACTAACTGACGCTAAAATAAAGTCTCCTCGACTGGTAGGATGATAGAAGGACATATTCAAAGATGAATTGTGTGACGTAGAATGTGCGTTACCTAAAATTTACTAAAATTTTTTGCTACTTCAACTTACTTCTAAATTTGCTTTAACCGTATATATGCAAGTTTTGTTTCTTTATTGGAGGAGAAATAGAAACCGTATGTAGTTGCTGTGAAAATATTAAAGTTTACGAAACTATCTATGTGTTTATATTAAAATTATGTATATACATTTTATGAATACTGTAATTATTATTATTAGTGTAATGTAAGTATGTAGGTACATACATTGTACAATGTCCATAAATATGTATTTTAATTTTTTTTTAATGTTTTTTTTTGTTATTTAGTACAATATTTATTTTATACTAATGTTCTAGATTCATGATTTTATATTTGATAATTTTTAGTAATTTTCTTTTTCACTTACACCTTCTACTTCTGTCCACAATACTATTTTTTTCTGGATAAAATGATATATGGCATTAATCTCGCCAGTGTAAAAACAAACAACGTACAATAAAAAACATTCATTCTTTAGTTTCAGTGTAAAAAACTCTCTTCTCTCTGGAAAAATCTACGGGTCAGCTTTTCTACATACGAGATATTATTTGTATATATTGATCATTTTAGGTTAAATTTACCTTTTCCGTTCTTTCCACTGATAAAAATTATTTCCCTTTTTGTAACATTGTTTGTGAACGTTATCTTTGTCTTAAAATAAATCATTAATGAAGAGAGAATTTTCACTGCTTGTCGACTAACGCCTGTCGGATACAGTTGTTTCAACAAAGGCAAACAAGGAAAGACCTTTAAATATGAACCTTTTGTATATGTTATATAATAAAATATGTTTCGTATAGCTTAGACAGAAGATATCTAAATATTGAAATCTATCAACCAGTATTTCTCTGCATTTTTATAACCAAAAAATGCTTAACATGAATCGAGAAACTAGATGTAAAATATTGAGAAAAGTTTTGTTTCAAATAGTAAATTTGCTACTTGCAAAGTAAAGCTACTTGTGGCATGTTGATATCATTTTAGCCTTCGTGGACGCATAATTATGGTGTTTGTTATACGTTGGACCATATAAATGCAAGACCACAAGAATTAACGTGAACGAGAGTGCGTCTGAGATCATAACGTGACGCAACGTGAAGAGATATTTATGTAGGCTGGCATGACAGCAGCGACTGCTGATGGATTGCCGATCTTTCGGTGGTCTGGATTGTATTGTATTGACCATTACGGTCACTACCGTCAATTTGCCGAGCTACTAAAAAAAACTTTATTGTATAAAACCAAGACACAATTGAAACTTTTTATTATTAATAAATAATTATTTTTATTTTTTAAAGAATCGTCAATTTAATTATTCTATCAATAAAAGTATATATATATATATATATATATATATATATAATCTAATCATCTGCCATGCGCCTTTCACTTTATCCCTACTCACGGCCAGCTGTAATGCAACATGCGATAGATAAACGAAAAATGTTGAGGCGATAGAATAAAAGTTTCACATTAAAACGCAAAGAGAGTGACCGCGCTCTCACATCTTCGACCTTAAATTACTCCTAGATCTTTTAAGAGGTATTATTAACAGTGGTATTGCAGGTTATGTTTAATTTCTGATATCCATTAATATCTGCAGTAGATTTGAAAACCAAACCGTCAAAGTGTTTTCGTCAATTGAAAATGTATACCTTACTCAATTAGATAAATGAAAAACTAACCAGGACAATAACTATTACGTTTCTCATATGTTCCATGAATAGAATAGAATAAATACGAGTACGAGAAAACTAATTGTTTACAAAATCACCTTTATACGAGTATATTTGATTACGTAAAATACGGTATTGTTTGACAAAGCTAGGTCTGAAGTTTCCAGTCTGTATATAGTTCAGACGGAAGAAAATGACCTATTCAAGAATATAAATCGACATCATTTTCAGTAACAACGTTTTTGCTGTGAAATTGTATTGGATCAAATAAATATTGCATGACCCAGTAGTTCTTTGCGACGTAAATTTTTTTGTTTACATGTTTTATTTTTTTCCTAAGAAGTTTTTTCTATACGAGCTTACAAAAATTAATATAGTTCACCTGATGGTAGGTGTAGTTTAAGAAGAGGGGAAATAACCGAGTTATTAGGATAAATCGAATATTACGACGAGAGGCTATAGGTAGTTGGGTGTAATTATTCTTATCCCTGAAAAGCGACACGCCTAAGCGAGTCACTCACGCACCATTATGTTACGATCCCGTAAATAACAGAATAGTTATTATCGATGTACTATGTAATATATATCTCACTAACATATAGTATTATAACAGTTTGATTGATGAAGGCTTTTACTATATGAAAAACCATCGTAAATAAGTTGTTTGAAGCTACTTTTTGTTAGATAGATCACAATAATTCACTAGTTTTGATGAACTACCAGATTCACAGTTGATTTATTTTGGCAACAGAGTTCGTGCCGGTTCACGCGCGAAAGGTTAGGAAGTTGGAATAGGCGGGGTCAAAGGAGGACCTAAATGGTTGGTAATTACGATTCTACAATCAGATCTGCCCATTTTCAAATGTATACTTTTTTGTTCCGTTACATACATACTTTGACTTTACACTTTGTTTCTTTAATGAGGAACAGATTGAACGCTTGAGAAATGTTGCTGTAGTACAAGTGTATGCGTTTTCTTTATTGATTTCATGGCGTTTGAAATCGCAAATACGTCGTGGGTTGGCGTAGTGATTAAGCTCGTGCCTTCCTTTGGGAATAAGCCTCATTGCCCAGCAGTGGGACACTTAAAAAAGTTAAGCCTAGAGCTAATAACTGAAGCAAAGGAAAGGCGAAATGTTGGCAAATGAAACGATAAAATTATAAATAGCACTGTGAGTAGAAATCAAACCCAAAGACACGACCGTTCTGAAGCTGTAAAAAAAAAAGTTGCAATTGAAATTACATATTAATGACTCTATAATTGTTTACGCGTGTTACGCTTCTCCACGGGGCATCCACAAAATGATATTAACTCCTCCGAAGTTAGTGCTATAAATTAATTAGAATAAAAAGATAGTGTAGACTTGACTCGAATTACGGAATGACAAACAGAGGATGTTATAATAATCGCTTATTCTTAAAATATTGTATATTAGAATGACGTATAATTTACAAGGAATAGCTGATTGATTATATATAATACTTCAATATAGACAATATTTTTATGGGGCGGCCAGGGTTATGCGTCACACGGCTCGTTCGCGCCACTACACCTGTACACATAGATACCCGAGCCGAGTGTTGAATTATTTTAATTTTCCATTATCTCCCAAACTATGCGTAAAAATAAAATGGTATAAAGGACAAAATTTATCTTCATAAAATTGTCTTGATGATGAAGAAACTTTCGTTTGTTAGGATTAATGTATAATGACTAATAATAATTCTCAAAAATCACTATTTAATATTCAAAGTTTCTTTTTGTCACAAAATACCTTATTGTGGCTTATGTATAAGAGATAGGCATATGATATAAAGACTGTTTTTTAGATGTACTAAGGAGTAATATTTTTTTAGAACATTGTAATTACGTATCACTAACCATTACGCCAGCGCACGCGGATAAAGCAGTTCGGGAACAATTGTTCTTCCGACTTACTTAACAAAAATCAATATTTAAGGGTAGCTGAGAAGTATAATTTAATGCTAGATAGCCTATAATATTCCTAATGAATCTGGCTATAACATACAAAATCTGACTGGTCGTTCTAGAGATTAGCTCGTTTAAGCAAACAAACAAACAAAAAACTCTTTAGAGTTCAGTGTATATTATTAGTATTAGTGTAGATAAAAGTCTTGATCCTAAATCACTAAACTTCCAAAGTTAACAATATTGCTAATAAAATATTAATTCACTTGTTTTCTTTAAAATACTCTTCTTTCGGGTAATGAGTATCAAAAAGGGTTGGTTACTTCTGTTCGAAAAATCTAAATAAATAACCCACCATATCTTAATACGTTTGCCGGTGTAAGTGGAGCGTGTAAAGAAATGGATGGCTAAATATAAATAAGTTTCTTTTAGAGCAGTACCTTGAGTCTTATAACTTGACTAACTTGACGCACTCCACTGAGTCTCATGTTTTATGTAATGCTTATTACTACACAACATTGCGTTTCATCAGTTTCCTCCTGATTACGACAAGGTTACGCGTGAACGTTTTTGGTACTATTTGGAATCTTTAATGAAAACGTTTGACATGAAATATGAATAATTATTGTCTTCTATAAATATATTCAATACTTTTTTAATTCTAAACTTGAATAAGCGAAAGAGGAAATTAATTTACTTGAACATACAGGTACTATCTAGTATGGGTCCGAGCTTGGCACTGTTTTTAAATAAAATAATTTATCTTTAGCATTATGATAATATTTCTAATATGAGACATAAGATATATTTTTACAATTAAAAAAAAAGGTTTTATAAAAATACTACCTGTGCCCGCAATTCCGCTCGCCACATTAATCTGATATATCTCTTATGGTTTACTCAGCTTAAGCCATTTAATCGACCCAAAATCGTATATTTTCCTAATTGATTCACTATTATCGTCACTGCTTATTTCGTATGTTACTTTATCTAATAAAATATATCTTATAACCTGACCAGATAACATAGCAATGAGTTTAAAAAAAGATCTCGGATAAATAGTTATCGCGTGAAAAGAACATAAGCGAACAGACAGACAGAGAGACGTTGTGTTTTATAATATGTATATTAAAGGTCCTTAAGCGAGCAATGGTAGTTCTGTTGGGGTTAACCTTTACTGAAGTAACATTTGGATACTGGAGTACTCGAGCTGAGACCACTTTTAAGCAAACGGTAAAATGACTGAGTGCGTTTCAATGCATAAGACCGAAGATTGAGTGTAGCGGCGCACCAGAAGATTGACCTAGGTCCAGCTAAGACCTGGCATGAGTTGATGATAGGTGATGTCTTTTTACAAAAGTGGTTATCGTCAAAGTTGCGAACGTCGACACAACAGAGTAGTTTATTGTTATTTACTGCTGATTAATAACGGCTTGTGTAGTTCTCTTACAGCTCGCCCGTGGAACCAAACTTTGATCCTTTCCATCAAATCGCGTCCAACGTGCTCCGCCAAATTATCTAGCATATGAATTTATTGGTGTTCTAAGAATTTTGTGATCGGGTGCTTTTGTTAACTCGCCTTTTTTTATTAATTTGAAAATTTAATTTCAATCATACACCTGTGTGGTAATGAATTTCATTTCTCTATTTATACTAATAGTAAGTCAGTTTTGTTATATTTTAGGAAAATAGAGGATAGTACATACTGTTTTCTTGAAAGTATTTTAAAGTAGCGAAATTCAATCACATTTATCCTTAACAATGATAGCGGAAAAATATTATACTATGAAGACTTAGGTTAAACGAAAAGAAACACACGTCTGGCTTATACAGTGAGCAAAGAATGAGAGAGTGTTTTATTAAATATACATACAGATTAAATATACACACAGATCAAATATACATAAAGATAAGATATACATAGAATTAATATAGACATTGTTATTTAGAAATAATAACAAAAACAAATAACCTTTCCTTTTTACCTATATCTATTTTATTGGCCGGTTTTACGTAATCCCCGGCTTTGTTAACTTATATCGTTGGACCTCTTTGTAAAGGAAGTTGGAGTTGCTACGGCGATATAAATAATCACTTAGAAATAGTTTTATAGCTTTTTTAGTTTTAACGTAGTGTAGGACGCCCTCCGGCCAGATGGGATGACGATCTGTGAAAGACTTCAGGCAGATGCTGGATGCGGCAAGCTGAAGACAGGGCGCTATGGTGCTCATTAGGGGAGGCCTATGCCCAGCAGTGGACTACTATAGGTTGAATAGATAGATAGATAGATAGTTTTTTTTATTTTTAAGAAAATAATAATACGTTATATGTACCTATACAAATCGGATAAGTCTGAGAAATTTTTTGCAAGAACTAGATTCATCAACGTTCTAAGTATATACAACAAATTGATTATTAAAGAACAAGTAGGTTTGCTGATAATTTTAGATACACGCTTTATCGTTATAACATTCTTGGGATGATAGAAAATCTATATATATACTTCATTAAGTAAAATTTCAGAGATAATAAGCAATTATTTTTATACATCATTTAAAAGTTTCTTAGTATCACATTAAAACCCTCGAAATTTTTTATTTATTGTTCGTCAAACACTAGATGTAATCATCCTTTTGCGCATAAGTACATATATAGACAAGCTTATCACCCGCAGCAATATTGCAAACATATCAAGGTTGGCAACGAGAAGTTTACAAAGAAAACTTAAACTATGAGATGCAATGGATCTTATGCTTTGAATAAGTTTGAGATTTTAATTATATTCTACAATTAAACAAGGACTATGAATACAAACAAAGAAAACAGGCAATTATCGTTTTATTTAAAGTTTGTGTTGTCTTAATTTATGTTTATGAGTTAAAAATTTAAACTGTTAATTAAACATTTTGTTAATAGATGGCGTACTTGCATATTAGTTTTAAACTATATATTTATATTTTGTCATTATCGTGAAACATAAGGTTTAAAATGATGTTCGAATCACTAATTTCAATGAAGAATTAAAGGAAATACGGCGTTGCCACGTAAAAAAATAATTGACGAATTTGAAATAATTGATTGATAATAAAAAATAATATATACAAAAAAATTGAGGAATAATACATATATTCATAAATCACGACTCTTTCCCAACGGTGTAGGCAGAGACCACGTTTTTCCACTTGCTACGATCCTGACATACAAGTTTCGCTTCCTCAACATTAATCAATATTTTCATGCATGTATAATTTATAATTTATTTATACATTGAATAATATATAAAGATACTAAATGGATAAATACGCATAAGTTATAGAATATATGTCGCATGGAGATGATAAAAACGGAGCTTTGATCTAATCCCTGAGTTAGATGATCAATTCACGGACGATGTGGCTGGGTTAGGTTAGGTTTGACTTGTGATCCGTCGAGTTGAGCAGAAGTATTGCGCAAGCAGTTCCCGGTTCTCGACATCAAGGGTAGTATTAGGAACACCGTAGGGATTTTTAGTGAGTATTCGTGGTATTTTTATGTTACCATGTGAGTCTCATGTACCCAGGCCGGGCCGCCTGTGGATGCGTGAATGCATTTATACCCACGTTAACAAAAAAAAAAGAAGTTTGGACTTGTGACAAGAAATAACCTGAGACGGCCGTAGCAGCGACTAGTGGGTGGTATTAATAATTAATAAGAAAGTATAATAAAAATAAGTAATAATAGTGTGTTAATCTTTTCACCAAAACAGTTAAGAGATTTAATCAAAACACTTACTTTCTTTATGGAAATCACCAAACAGATTTGTTTTTTAACATTTTGTCCGTCATATCTCCGTTTTTATTATCGCCTGTAAGACATAGATTATTGAATAAATTCTGAAACTGAGAAGTATAAAATATAGTTTTATAGAAAAAACTTTTCATAAATAAGATTTTATTTACAAATTATCGAACTAAAAATGAAATAATAATTTAAATGAATAAAGTTACAGGATAAGAGTATCTTTGGTCATTGATCAGAGGCCCAGGCAGTACCTACATACTTAATGAAATTTACATGAACTTAGAACTTTTAAAAAATCCAATATTTCTTTAAAAGCTTGTGGCGTAAACCGTCATTCCATTTAAACTGAAGCCTCATTAGCACTCTGCTCGGAGTTCCATAAAATCGCATTGCTGTTTCTTTGAATTATAATATTGAGTTAAGTGCTTTTTAGCTTTGTGGCTGGTGTATACATAATATTCCATTTCTATCCTTATAGGATAGTTACTTTTAGTAGTTATTAAAGGTTTTTTATAATCGCCGATAGTAGTTCATTGTAGAGTAAATTTCCCTGTTATCCCAGTTTCTTTAAATTTGATTTTGCCTACCCTACCCAAAAATAAGTAAACTATAAACTATTTTATAAGCATTTAGATGATTAGGTTTCGATTTATATATTATATGCACATAAAAATGAATGTTTGTTTATACCCTGTGCGTTCCCGTACCATTCATCCGATTGTGAGGAAATTTTGGTGAGCTGTTTTGCAGACTCCTGTCAAGATTTCTGAATTAGTGCAATAATTTTACAATAGATGGCATGCGATTCGTGTCATTATGAAAGCGATGGGAACGAAGCCGCGTGCAACTAACTACTCCTTATAAAAATGTATTTTATTAGAATTGTGTGATTATTAACGGTTTTTGAATAGTGAATTAACATTATAGGTAATCTACACTTGGAAGATGGACTTCAACAGGAGTACGTTGGGGGCTGCCACTCTATTAGTGCCTAAGGCACCGACGACTTCAGCCCCGTCGACCATTATGCCTATGTGGGCGCATAATTCATGGGTGTGCCTATTTGCCGCCATGCTCGTCGTCGCTATTGGAGGAAATGCTATTGTAATATGGATTGTCACAGGTAATATCATAAACCAAGTTGAGTACATTTTTTAGATCTTTGATCATTATCACAAAGCCGGAATTAAGTTTTTCATAATAATCTCATCATTGTTAATTTTTCATTGTATTGCTGTTTGATCGTGATACGCCAATGAAACCATTTAAAAAGACAGCTAACTTTTCTTAATTTTCAAATTCAAGTAAAAGCTTCATTTGAACACAGCGTAATTTAGGATCGGTAAAATGATTACAACGTATAATAAGAATTCATTTATTTTTTAATATTCCTTACAATATCTCTTTGAGAAATAGCAAAGGCTTTGAAACTTCACAATTGCGTACCAAATTATAGCTCTGTGGCAAACCGAAGCGCGCTCTCCTCGCAAAGGGATTTAATCTAGAGCTAAGGCAAACCCCTGTAATCTTCTAATACGTTGTTGATTGGAAGCATTTAGATGCAGTACAATTGATTCTAATAGTTAGATATAGGAAATTGAATGTAGAACGATATTGGTTAGGTGTTTGTGAATTGGGAAAAATATAAGAACAGATAGTTACAAGCAGGGTCGCCACAACATGTTTTCATCTTCCACTCTACTCTATCAGCTAACTCAGAATTTCTTTTATACGCATATTATTCCTCACACAGTCGATCCATACCTTCTTTGGTTTTCCTCAACTCTTATATCCATACACCTTCATACTTCACATTCATCTAATTATATGACATTCATCCCTCATGACGCTAACCTATAATCACTCGACTTCTCTGTGAATGGTGCTTTTTTAAGACTTCCTTTGATATACTCATTCCAGATTTTATCCATTCTAGTTACACCAGACATCCATCTTAGCAGTCGCATTTCTGCCCCATGTAAACTTTCATCTGTCTCTTTCATTGAAAGTTTGAAAATCTATATTAATAACCTGTAGTTCTATCTGTATTGTATTTTTTTTTTTGTTAAAATTTCGTGATAGTTATCCTATATGAAGGACAACTAATCATGAATATATCATAAGTATATGCTACAAAATTTTTCATTGTGTTTTTCAAAACTCTTGAACTATTATAATTCGAATGCCAAAAAAACATACAAAGTTCAAATAAGAATTGCTTGTTGTACAATACCACTGCGATGGTTAGTTCGAAGAAAATGCCTTGTAGCATTAAGTTTGTCAGTGTATTAGCCAAAAAGTGCTATAAAATCATTTATTTATTATTATTTTTATAAAAAAAGTTCGTTTTATAGAAATAAGTTGAAAGTTATACTACTGTGAATAGTAACAATAGAAATTATGTGACGCATAACGTCGAGCGTAACTAAGACCCTACAATGAAATAAGAGGTTTTTCAGCAAGTAACTTCATGGTGTAGACTTCTTGTTTGCAAATACACTGTCATCATTTTTTATAACTTGCCTTAATAACTATAATTTCAAAAGTTTTAACATAATTTTAAAGTAAAATATACAAAAGTTTGCTTAATATATTTAAAAAAATGATTATCAATTTTCAACAATAATAATATTATTATTTTAATTCGATGAATTATGAGATAAGTTTTAGAATTTTTAGATGGTCGATTTCATAAGGGTAAATGATTAATATAGTACAAGATCCCGCTGCGGGATTGGTGTACTCATCGACTTTTTGTTTAAAACCAAATTTTTATGTTTATTTATAATTAAGAGAATATATATTTACTAGGGTGCCTATCAAAATTTGGCCGCCATTATTTTTAATTAAATTATTTTTAATTGATTTTTGGTAAAAATTTTCGTTTATTTATTATTTAAATAAAATAACGTCTACATCACGGTAATTAATATGAAGATTCTAAAAAATCACGGTTGCCGTTGCGCACTTGGCCGCACTTCTTTGCAGCCAGGTGTAAACAGGTATGATTTCGATAAATTTATACGTTCATAGCCTATATTTATTAATTATAGGTCAAATTGAAGCTAATTTTTTTCTATTAATTATCATATATAGTTGCTTAATTAAATCTGGCCGCAAATAAGGGTTACTGGCTGTTAAAGATAATAAATATTTAAGGTAGAGTGAAAGAGAGTTAACGCGTAACATCATTAGTCAGACGAGGACAGCGAATGCCGGCTGTGCGACGCTTTTAAGCCACTGCGCATGCGTCGAACGTTAGTGTTCTCAACCACCGGGGAGTAATAGAGACGACTTATAATAAATACTCCAAAAATGTGTAATTTTTTCAAAATGACAAATTTAAAAATTGCAACAAAAAATTAATATTGATTTGATATATTGACGGTCTAATTAGCAATTTGTCTAACTCCTTATTTTTCAGAGGGTGATTTTTTTAACATTTTGATGAAGCAATAATCCAATTACAAATTATTTGAATGATTCAAACTTAAATATTATATCTCTATTAGATATTAATGATATTAAATGGTTTTTTAAAATGATAATAAATTTTGAAATAATTGTTTTTTTCGTACAAATAAAAGATTCTCTAAAATGGAGTTAAACAATTTGCTAATTAGAACGTCGATATTTAATATTGATTTAAAAAATATAAAAATTAAACCAAGGTGACTTAAGTAAAAGAAAATTTTATTGCGAAAGTATTATTTGAAAATTTTATTAGATTTTATTCAAGTATTTCATTGTCTGTTACATATTAATTAAACATTTAAGCAAATTAAAACAATAACATTAGCGAGCACTTTTGGAATGATACATTATTAAAGTCGAGTACATTGCTTTTTTCGTTACACAAAAAACACGACTTCATCTTTATCAATTTTATTTTACGTTAATTAATATAATAATTTTTAGATGCACAAATAAAATAACAATGTAAATATAAAACGTTGTTTATTACGAACTCCAAAACAGCGTGGTTTTTACGTTATAATAAAAATGCTGCATCTGTTCAGTTGAGAGCATTCGCTGTCCTCGTCTGACTAATGATGTTACGCGCTAACTCTCTTTCACTCTACCTTAAATATTTATTATCTTTAACAGCCAGTAACCCTTATTTGCGGCCAGATTTAATTAAGCAACTATATATGATAATTAATAGAAAAAAATTAGCTTCAATTTGACCTATAATTAATAAATATAGGCTATGAACGTATAAATTTATCGAAATCATACCTGTTTACACCTGGCTGCAAAGAAGTGCGGCCAAGTGCGCAACGGCAACCGTGATTTTTTAGAATCTTCATATTAATTACCGTGATGTAGACGTTATTTTATTTAAATAATAAATAAACGAAAATTTTTACCAAAAATCAATTAAAAATAATTTAATTAAAAATAATGGCGGCCAAATTTTGATAGGCACCCGAGTAAATATATATTCTCTTAATTATAAATAAACATAAAAATTTGGTTTTAAACAAAAAGTCGATGAGTACACCAATCCTGCAGCGGGATCTTAGACTAATAATATTTGAACGAACATCTAATCCGACAAGCTTTAGACGGTCGATTTCATAAGGCCAAATGCATAATAATACGTGGATTAAGGTGTAATCCAACGCATTCATGCATTATAATGTATGTAGGTAGCCTTATGAAATCGACCGTTTAAAACCTGTGAATTTAGAATGAGGTTAGATGATTTATTTATTTTAAAAGACGAGCTTATATCTAAATGTATGTTAAGAAATCTTCGCTAGAATACATACAAGGATACTTTAAACCTCGCTTGAAATAATAAAACTTATCGTTATGTTGTTTTGTGCAAAGGGCTAAATGTATCGAATCAAATCAAATCACTCAGCTTGTAGAGTTAACAGTTTACTTCTTTGCTGTTAGGCCGCTAAAATACTAGCGTTTGCCAAGCGTGCGCGTTCGTTCAACGTTTAAACGTTGTCGCGCTACTCGCGTCGCGTTATTTTCTCCTACAAGAAGGCTTGCAAGCGGCGTGTACGCGATGCGAGCGCTGCATTACGCAGGTGCACGACGCAAACGCCTCGTGCGCACAGCGTCAGCGCTGATAAAGCGTTGGACGAACGCGCAAACTCATCAACCACTAGTCTGGTAGAAGCCTTAATTGTAATCGTTTCGATAAATTACGGTTACCATAGCAAAGTGGTAGGTGGATTTTTCTAATGCCCGCCTGGCTAGCTACCACTCTCATGTGAAAAATCTGTCGCCAAGCACCAATTGGTTTATTACGGCAGCAGCACTTGAGAGCCATTCTTCCACTTAGCGTGTTATCATCTTGGGCCACATCGTCACTTATCATCAGGTGAGATTGTGTCCACTACGCTAAACCTATAACGATAAAAAAAGTTATCATTAATCGGCCTTTATGATCCTCATGACCCGTTTTATATTTATGAGGTCACGTATTTAATTTTGTTCGCCTATAGGAAAATTTGTTCTGTTTCCTTATGCGGTTTTAATCAACCATAAGTTTTATTTTCGCTCTATTTACTTACTATAGGGTAGATTTGACCTCAATAACACCTAATGTTAAGTAACGATGAGGTCAAAGATTAAATAAGTAGGTCAAATTTATTATTTTGTTTACTTCACATGGTAGCAAAAAAGCAGTCTGTCTGATAAATGATATCAGCAGCCTTCCGCTTTCAACACTATAATTTTATTATTACATGTACGATAAAATTCACACCTCTCTTTAAAAACCTGTATTTTTTCTAACTTATTATGTAGTTAGAACTAGTTCACCAAACAGAGCTGGAGCTTACTTACTATGTTAAACAATGGGTTTTTTGCAGCTCATCGCCGTATGAGGACGGTTACGAATTATTTCCTTGTGAATCTGTCATTTGCGGATCTGATGATGGCTTCGCTTAATTGTCTCTTCAACTTTATCTATATGTTACATAGGTGAGTAATATAATAGGTAAGTACATATATAGTATAGATTTATGCAGTAATTTACGAGTGCATAACCTTTGATCAATTATGGTCTCCGCTGTGCTCTAATAGAGACCAATCGTTAATCTAAGGTACATAATATTATAAATAGCCATCTTGCCATTCTAGTTATTTTGTCAAGGCACTCTATATTAGTAAAAGAACAGAGATTTAATATGATGTTCGTAGAAATATAGAATGAGGACTTCTAAATTGTTCCAAGTTTCTGCTGAAATAAGGACTATTCATATTAATAATTCATTTTATCTACTTCAGTTGGAAGTTGACTGAACGGACCAGCTTTCTGAAACTTTATATATTCCAAATACATTCGTCTGGAAAATCGATTATGTATTTAATTCGGCGAAACGTGTTTTTGTGTTGTTTATTACTTAACATTACGTACTTTAGTATAAAAAGAAAATAACTACGACTTTGAATAATAAATTCTTTCTTTTCTTCATACATATCTCATATATAAAGAAATCAGTCACAATGCCCTCGCGATACGTCAACTGATGGATTTATACAAGTTCTAAGTAAATTATAATGTAATGATGCCATCAATTTTGGACAGAAATTAGATAGTGGATCGTCGAAGGATTAACTATGAGATTAGACCCCCTAATTTCAGTGTTTAGTTTTCCCCGAGACAGCAAAAGAACGAAGGAAACTAAAAACGTAAATCCACTAATTCGTTTTTATGGAACGTTTAGCTTCCCATCGGTGGTCTGGGTGAAGATTGTGACACGATTTAAAGTAGCACCAAGCACTTTATCGTTAGTTCTTCCGCACTGCCCGCAGAATCATCTTTTTTTGTTGTTCGCTGGCGTTTGAAAAATGGCCGTTTGACCGTTCTGCCAGTTTTAGCAATAGGGATGTATCTTACCACGAAACTCCGGTACCACTGACTATTACCACTACTGCTACACCATTTATACGGCTCCATTAAGGTAAGGATAAGTGACTATAGTATTAAGAATAGTAACTATTAAGTAAGTAAGTATTAAGACTATAGTATCAATACTAATCAAAGGAACGACCAAAAAAAAAATTGTGGTAAAAAAAAAATCACGTGTGTACCTCATAGAGCTATGTGACGGTGAGACGTTTAAGTAAATATTATTATATGTAAAAAAAAAGCGTTGTGTGGGTGACAGCGTTTTGGCTTTCCAACGTTGTCATGATAAATCAAATTTTACCTTCAGATTACGGAGATGGCTGCGTCGTTGAATTTTGGCGTTCCGGTAAAACGATTTACGCTATTATTTTACGAAAAATGAATAACACGTGTAAGCACTGGTAGTGTAGGTATATATTACAATGCTTATTTGGGCTAATTGAAAATCGGAAATCCTTGACAGATTTATTCCTTAACTTGAATTATATTGTATAGAGTATAAACGCGTGTGGTCACAGATCTATCGTAGCGATAACTGGCGTTAATTCGAGGTCGTTTCTGTAAATATTGCACACGAGAATCTAAACTATGTCTCTAAACACGTATAAAAATAGTGATTTATAAATTCTGGAAGAGTCTATTGAAAGTAAACAGCAATGGTTATTATGATAGCACGTTTGGATACCTATTCGACGATATGCATTCAAACATTGCAATTAGCTCAAGCCTCCGATTAAACAAAACTTATGTCGTATTAGATCGTTTAAATGATAAAAATAGACATCAATTATCTACAGAGGTTTTAAATAATATAGATCCGAATACTAACTATGGCAGCTTGTTTAATATCATAAGCACTGAATTTGGTAAAGATATCCCAACAGAAAGTATTAATGTTAGAAAGAAAATTGTTTTTAGTAAATGGGCATTCAAAGGAATTATAAAACGTAGATACTGACTATATATTTACATAATAGGAAATCATTGACAACTAGTCATTCATTTCATGAGTATATTAGAGATTATTCAAAAACAATAACGTGTTTGTGTAGCTGCAAAAACGGTATTTTTAAGAAAATAAATTCTTTAGTGTAGTACTGAGACCTAAACTATTTGACATATAAGACATAAGGAAACTGGAAAAAATAAGAAAAATTGTAATTACTTAATCGAAACGTCCAAGGAGTACGTATTTCAAACAGTTTAGAAGTAGCAACTGTTTTCCAGGATTATTTCACAAGTGTACCCTTACAAGTAATAAAAAATATAATATCTTCATCCTCTGGTGCCACATCACTTTTGAGAAATTTGATTACACCTATAAAATCTAAATTTTATTTCACATCTGTTAGATGCAGCTAAAATAATAAAGACTTTTAAACAATTAAACTTAAAACACATTGAAGACATTTGGGGAATTTCAGTAATAGTAGTCCAGTCCTTAATTGACAATATTTCACCATATCTGGCTAATAAGTTTAATCAGTGCATAGAAACAGGTTAAATCAGGTTGTAGAAGTAATTTTAGAAATTATAGAACAATTTCTGTACTTCCATCGATTAGTAAGATTTTCGAGAAAATTATGCTTAAGCAGCTAGTAGAATATTTCAAAGCACAAGAGGTTTTGGATCGTCGCGTCGGTAGTATGGTTTCACAAAATTAAAATGAACTACTCACGCTGGTGCAACGCTCCTAAGTCATATATTTATGGTCTGGGAGTAGTCGCAGAATGCAATCGGTGTATTCTGTGATCTCTTAAAGGCCTTCGCTAGCGTTGACCACAGTGTGCTTATACTTAAGCTGAAATACTATTGTGTGAATGGAACATCTCTCAACCGGCTAATCTATTATTTAAAAGACCGATGTCAGAAAATTGAAATAAATGGTGCAACCTCCTCGAGACATTGGACAGAATCGGCATTCCTCAGAGATCGATTCTGGGACCGTTTTTTTTCTCGTTTATATAAATGGTCTACCTGTAGTGGTTTAGAATAGTGCTGACATGGTTTTTTTTGCAGATGGCACTTCACTTATATGAGACTTAGATGAGATTTGCCTTGTCTAATGTTCTGTGTGTTGATAGTAGTATCAAGATAGAATTTAGTTAACTTAGATAATAATATTGTTTTCTTGGGTTAAAATTATTGGCTTGATTCAAAATTACAGTTACAAGATTAAGTTCAGCTGTATTCGTAGTAAGTAAGATTCGCCAGTTAACAGTTATTGCCACTACTAGGTTAGTTTACTTAGCTTACTTCTATGGAAGTAAAATCTTACGGCACTTTGCTGTGGGGTGCAGCAGCTGTGTTAGACACCATATTCATATCACAAAAACGAGCATTTCGAGCAATATACAACATGAGACCTCACGAATCACTAAAGAACAAGGTATATCTTATCTTTGCCCTTGTAATACATTCTTGATAATATAATGTATATTCGTAAAAACTTTGACAAGCAAGATTATCAAAGACCAGCGCAGTTTTAATACCTAAAATAGACATTAATTAGTCGTACCGTGTTTTAGACATAGTAAAACATGTTACAAGTTTTTTAGGTAACAGTGTTAGGTTCTATAATAACATCCCGAAACATATTACTGATTTGCCAGACCATAAGTTCAAGGACCATGCCAAGCAGGCTTTATTGTCTAAAGATTATTATAGGGTGAATGATAGTGATGTCTGGAAGAGACTCCCTCTCTGTACATCTATTAAATTATGAATATGATTATTTATTGTAGATATTGTTTATACAGTTAGATTTTTTTTAAAAACGCCCGATCTACCTATAAGCCAGATCGTGTTTTTTGCCGGTTCTTCTCGATGACTGGGATAATTTCCAAGCTGGTAGTAGTGTTTGACGTTTATAAGTGCCTTTTTTGGGCCTACATTAAATAAAGTATTTTTTGATTTGGTTCTTTTTTTGATGTCGTACTATACAGATCTGAAATGGGTCTCCCAGTCAACGAGTTCCCTCGTTCCTATGATATAGCGTCCTATAAATGAGGCATGAAGAGGCATTTCAGCAAGCCGGTATGAATCGGACTGCCAATGAAATTTCCGCCACCGACGATCACCGTTGTTTGTGCAATATTGCAATATACCGTGGTAACCATCAAGTGCTGTATATTTTGCCAAGATATTAAAAAAAAACACCATGAGGAACTCGGTATAGTATTTCAAGTAATAAATGCATTGTTAACGAATTATCATTTTTGCTTTAGAGTGACTATCTCTGTCTACATCATCACTTATTCTATTCTACTTGGAGCAGCCAGACTAGTAAAATAACTCCACTCTCCAGAAGATCGCAGCCAAATTTGCGTTATGTTCTGTTGTGTATGTATGTCTGTATGTGCTAGTGATACCTATGGTTTTACAAGTGTCCATAGGCTACGTTAACCGCTTACCATAAGTCAGGCCGCATGCTTATTGTCGTCTTATTTGTATAAAAAATATCGACTACGAATGTGGTCTAAAGCATTAGCTAACAAATGGTAAGTTAATGTTATGGTATAGGATAATATTTCATAATCAATTTATTAGAATTATTATCCAACAATTTTTCTTTTGTCTGGTTTATATTAACTGCTCATAATATTATTATAGCAACATAAAGTTAGTAATAAAATAGACCGTAATAAAATCTTTTGAGTATATCAAAATATATATATTCATATCGTATAATATGAAATTTATGTTGTCATTTAAATTTTAGATACAATTTACTAGCGAGAGAATAATGTATTTACATATTCTATAAATTATTTACAATGTATTCTATTAATAAAGACATTCAATTACAAAGCATCTGGGCGACCGAGCGAATTATCATTAAAAAAAATTTTGTAGCAGCAGGGCAAAGTGACGGAATTATCGTCGCCATTTCAAGCCACTGCAGGGCATAACCTCACCACTCGTTTCTTTCCTGTGCCAACTTTGCTCAGATATTTCCGAAGATTTCTGATGTCGTCGACCCATCTCGCCATCGGTCTTCCTACACTTCGTTTTGCTTCTCTCGGCCACTGTGCCCTTAAGGAAATACACCAGCTGCCGTCACCAATCCTTATTTCTAACACTATCACTCCATGTGATGCCTAACATGAGGCGCTCCATAGCTCGTGCGACCATTATTTCGTACATGATTTCCTTAGTGAGCGTCCATATTTCGGTACCATACGTCATCGTGGGCAGGACACATTTGTTAAAAAGACGGATCTTCATACATTGCGGCATTTTTTAATCTCGGAATTATGTCTGATGGTAAGCACAGTACAATCCATAATAACGTTATGATCATCAGTCGCTCCTTGCATGCTAGCCTGCGTAAACAGAAACTGGATATGCACCCGAAACGCGACAGGAATGACTGAATCACTATGACAGACTTGTGCATGTTCATGCATGTGCAAAAACGGTTAAACTGATTTGGGTGAAATTTGGCACACAGATAGCTTATAACCAGGATTAAGATATAGGATATAGGTCTTCAAAATAATAGCATTTTTGGAAAATTTAATCTTAATGCTGTATAAAATATATACAGGAATGACTCACATAATAGTCGTTGGATAGATCACAATTACTCATCAGTTTGATGAGTGTAAGGTACTTGTAAACTATAAGATTTAAAGTTTTCTAATTACTTAATGATACATATATTCTGGCAGGAGTGTTCGTACCTGTGTGGGTATGACAGAAGAGGCAGTTGGAATAGGGTATTGATGGGTAAAAAGGAAGACTTAAATGATTTGTAACTGAGATTCTTCAATCAAATCAGCCCATTATGAAATTTCATACGTTTTTGTTTCGTTCCTCATACTTTGATTGTACAATAGGAGTTTTTGGCTGGATCTTAGTCTGCCATTTTCAAGACGATTAAATAAAAATGATTAGTTGAAAACAAAAGCTTTAGGGTAGCGGTAAACAGTGGATAAGCTCCCACAATAAACAGTTTCCTTGACCCAATTATCAAAGCAGGGGATGTCGAGATCAGTGATGTTGAGTCACAAATAACAGAAGGGTAAAGGGCAAATACCCATTTTCGCTTTCAAATAGTTTAGGATAAGGAATATTTTTGATAAAGTTTACAAGTTTCGATTGCCTTTTGATAAAGTTTTTTGGCGCCGCCGTTAATTTGCAGTGGGTTAAAATGTCTAAAGTATTTTTGCTGCTTTCATCTTGCTATAGCTAACCGTTAACTCATATTCAATAGCTAACCCGTTTATCATTACTTTTATTGTAGACTGCAAATTATTATTCTTTATGCCATTCTACAAGAGTTTATTTACTGAGCAATTATAATTCACAAGCATTACTTTAACTTTTGTTCATACACATTCTCTATTAAAAAGATCGCAGGCTTGTAAATGCATGAAGAAAAATCAATAATACTTACTTGTAGTAGTAATTATGCAGTTGTCATTCAGATATTCAGTCTTATTTTAGACTTAGTTATCGATTTTAGTGTCAATAAGTTTAGAATATAAATTTCCATGCAGTTTATTTAACATACTCGTAAAAAGACTTTCATGAAATATTTAGTCATCTATTTAATAACTTAGATATTGATTGACAACTTTCATGTCTTCGTCATCTAATACAACTGAAATTCCACGCAATATCTTACGCCTTATTTTACCATTCATAAAGGTTAATTTAAGTAGTAATAGTTTAGTAAATATTGCTATAATGAGTTTAAACATAAAATTTCACATTTCTGACTTCAAGTTTTTATACGACAGTTATACATGAAATAAGAGATGCAAGTTTCAAAAACATGAATTACAAATTTAGAAGAAAGAGTAAGGAAATTAGCAGTCTCAGACTAAAACCAATTACAGCAGTTTCATAATTTTCTCCTATAATCACATTGTCACTTAGTAATGTAACTTCTGTTTCACTTATTATAGACACAGTTTTGTTTCAGTGACTGGGTGTTCGGTGTTAAATATTGTAAGCTGAGTAACTTTATCGCAAATGTGACAGTTGCTGCCAGCGTATTCACTCTCACAGGGATATCATTTGACAGGTAATAATAACTCCTAATTATTTCATAACTCCATTAGATCAAGTGGTCGAACGGTGAGACTAATGTAGTGATGATCTTAAATCATTTGATTTTGCATCTCGGCATAAATTAATTTTTTTCCTAATGTAAATTGATTGATTCTGTGGGGGTAGTACTACTGGTCCTAGTTTCCTAGGTGCAGCCCACATAAATAAAAGAACGTACACAAGATGAAAGTTACGATAGCTGATAGGGTAGTAACTGAAGGTGAAGTATGAAATAAGTACTATTAAGATGAAATGATAAGATTCAATTTAATCGGACAGAACATAAAGAACAAATAATTTATAAGTACAATTATTAGGTATTACAATGATGCTCAGTGATACGTATCTACAGCACCACGATCTGTCCGTTAGTAGGTGGCGCGGACACAGCTTCGCCGATTGTACGACTCACTAGAAAACCGGTTTTTGGTTTCCATCCAATATCATACGACCGAGCGATTAAATCGTAATTGTAAGGGGCTGGTACAATCACTTCTAGACAAGGGTTTCAGTACTGAGGCCCGGCACGCCACAATTCATACTATATATACTCAAACTACTAGGGCCATGACCGTGAAAATTTCCATACGGGTTCCTTTTACATTGTAGGTGAGCACTAATGAAGAAACTCAACCTCTTCACCTTCTAAGGTGGTATTACAAGGGATGAAAGTTTGTTTGAAAACCCATAATTTTTAAAAATAGATCTATGAAAACTGGTATTTAGCAATTCAGTTAGAAACTAACAAATTTGCCAAGTGCGTGTCGGGCCATGAGCTGTGTAAGGTTTCGTAGTTGTCCGTGGCAAATAACTTTTTCAAGTAGATTGTATAAGTTGATCGACTAATACTCGTTAACTTGTAAAGCCTCACGTCTGTTGTTTTCCTTTTATATAATTTCATTATATATACTACTACCATTAACTTTTCACATGTTCAAAAACAAGCAATTAGCTGGGTGGGTGGGAGACACATAGGTAGCTCTAACAAAAATTAGCACTTTAAACCTAATATTTCGCTAACAGATCCCTGAATCGAAAAATGGTTTTCACACACCCGCAATATTTTTCAACGACCTATCCAACGACACCACAAAAAAACATTCCCTCTTAAGTAGTAGGGGGCGTACCCTAAACAATTTTTTTATTCAAGCTTTTATATTACAACAATGTCGGCGTGATTGATATGTATACGCATACCGAATTGCAGCTTTCCAGTTCTAAGGATCTCTGAGCTTAGTTGCAGACAAACAGATGGACATAGCGAAACTATAAGGGTTTCTTGTTGACTTTGGAACCATAAAAAGATGTGATTCATCGTTTTTTCAAATTCAATACCTAAGGGTGTAAAAGAAGGTGTGAAAGTTTGTATAATACAAGTTTCATAAAATGCTTTCATACATATAATGGGAAGTAACTCGACTATGGCGCGAGCGAAGCCACTAGCAAAGCGCTATTTTCACAATAAATATATCGGACGATAGCATAAGTGAGAAAATCTTGAATACTAAAAAAAAAAACATATTTTCGGACCACCCCTGTGAGGAAATACAGAATTATATACTTCTCGACATTTAAAATCGCCAGTACATAGTTATAGGCTGGTGTGACGGTTAGAATCGTACCTCCCTTTCCGAAGAAAGCCTTTACCCAAAAAGTGGACATTGAAATTTTATTAGAACACTACATTATTTTAGCTAAGATTGTCTTGCGATATTTTGATTCACCGAAAGGTCAGCTCGTCTTAGGATTTAGACTCATGTGCTATGAGGAAATTCAGAGTTTACTATCTCCGTGTCATCAAAAAGTATATGAACAACTTTAGGTCTATTTAAATATTAACAAATCTTGTAACTAACCAGGTACCAAGCAATAGTAAGGCCGATGCGACCGCGCATGTCCAAAACGTGCTCCCTCATTATGATCGCCGTGATATGGTTGAGCGGCATGCTTCTGGCTATCCCATGTTTACTCTACTCAACTACTAAGGAGTATAGGTAAGTTTTATTATATCTCATATTTTTCTATGTATTATTTCTCCCAGGGTTTTTTCACCTCTATTGAAGAAGATTTTAAAAATGATTTATTCCAATAGTATGTAGGAGTCGCCATCTATTAACAATCTGTTTAACTAACATGACAGCTTTTAGAAGGATTGTTTACATTTTATAGTGAGCGAAATATTTGCACAGGTATTATTATGTATTAGTAGAGATTCAAGCCATGATGGCTCAGTGTTGCAATGATGTTAACGTTTCTTGCTAAATAGTAAACAGCCCACAAAGTTGATGTAATGGTGGTAATCTGACTAACGTGCATTTGAAAATCGTGCGTTTTTTATTTTTTTTATAGGAAAACTTTATTATGAAACTATTTGTCTATTTTTTGTTTGTATCGGGAAACTTAAGTTTAAAGTTACGTTTGAAGAATTAAGGCAAGTAAGGCGTTGCCACAAAATGTCGTTTGAGACATAACATCCATTGTTGATTGGTCGGATGCGGTATCATCGATAGTTCAGGATTCGACACTCTATTGTCTTTGCATATTATAAAACTCAATGTCTCTATGTTTGTCTGTCTGTTTATGTTTTCAAGCGAAAACCACTTATCCTATTTAGATGTTTTTTTTAATACATACTAGCTATCTTATCTGGCCAGATTATAGGATATATTTTGTTAGATAAAATAACATATGAAATAAGCAAAGACGATAAAGGTGAAGATCTTCTGGGGAGCTTAAATGACTTACGCTGAGTAGACCAGACCATAAGAGATATATCAAATGAATGTACTACATAATTGTAGATCTTAAAAAGTTCTACAAAAATGCTAGCGATAGCGATATATATCTATCTTCTAAGAATCACACATAATAAGCATTTTTGTTTTTATTGTTACCGACGGGCGCCCGGCGAGAACGGGGGTAATACGATTCGCGCGTGCGAAGAAATTAAAAAATGAAACCGGCAAAATTGTTTTCTTTAACGAACTTTCATTGAAAAACGTCGAATACAAAATATCATACTAAGTCAAATTTAATATCAAAAGTAACTTACGTATAACCGAATATGCTAGATGAAAGAAGTTTCATGAATCCCGCAATATTCCAATTTTTCTCAGTTTTTTTTTTACATCGCGCTTCAGTGTTTATTACAATTAAAAACAAAACCGTTTTGTATAGTTTCATTCCAATTGGAAATTCCTTACCGCTCGTTTCTCTCGGAATTGTGGTTTTCACTTTAACAGGTTACGTGTGCTGCAGAGTTTTTAATAAAAAGTTTTGCTGTTTTATTCACAGGTCTAAGGGTACTCTGAAAACTGCTTGCCTCTTGTCATGGCCGGACGGCTTACCCGATGTCTCGTATATGGATTTTATGTAAGTATTCTGACTTGTCTTGAAAACAAACTATGAAATGTATATCAATAACTTACTAGCGTTAATATTAGTGAATTTACTTTTATTATTGAAATATTTTTAATAGACTTTAAGCTTGAGTCACTCTATCGCTTGTATTGCTTATAACAATAGTACGAAAGATAAGTCATATGTGTTGTGATTGTTTGTCAATATAAGAAAATATTAATTTAATGATTTATCAATTAAATCACTAGCACAAAACATAATATTTGTTGGTAGGTTCAAAATAAAATTAAAAGGTAAATAAAAATTTAAAAAATCCCTGACACTAATAAACTTCTTACTTATTGAGACCATTCCCATGAGCTCAAACACGATATATCTGCTAAAAGTTGGCGAAGAGTTGGGTATCCTGTAGATTTTTTGGAGATTTTGAAGCAATGATGGCTCAGTGCTAGTGTTTACGGATATCGCGTCGATTGACGTGATTTCGAATCCTTGTAATGAGCCTGAGCTTTCGGTGAGCATCGTGAGGAAACCATAGCATAGTGGTAGGGTTTTTTCAAATGCCCGCCTAGCTAGCTATCACCCTCAAGTTGAAAATCTGTCGCCAAACACCAATAGGTGTGTTCAGGCAGCTGCACTTGAGAGCCAGTCTTCCACTAGGCTTAGCGTGTTATCATCTTGGGCCACATCGTTACTTAAGATCAGGTGAAACTGTGGCTACTACGTTAAAACCTATAGCGATAAAAAAAAGGTTTCAGATGATGCTGCAGCATCAGGTCAAGGTGACCATGTTCTTGTAACAACATTGAATTAACAGGATCGATCAGACCTGTAGAAGTTATTCACATGATTAAGAAATAGAAAGACTAAATTGAAATTGGTTGATCGCTTTAGGAGCTACGATACCACAGACAGATACACAAGCTACAACATATTTGTTTGCGTCAGGGGTTACGAACGTAACAAGCCCAATTAAAGTTCTCTTATTGACAATAGGGATACTTACCGAACCAGTACTTTCTCAAGGCCTAGAGTATATAAAGTTTATTTAGGCCAGAATTGAAGAAAGTTTACGGTATTTATTAATTCTAAATTGAAATGATTTATCCTAAGTTGTAATACCACTTTGTAATTGTTAATAATAGTGTAATAACAATTCAGTTATTATTTTATGAATTAATATTGTAACTAGCTGTGCACGCGGCTCCGCTCGCGTCGATGACAGAATCGAAAATAAAAGTAGCTTAAGTTACTCCTTATAACACAATCTATCTGCCAGTGAAAGTCCCGTCAAAATCGGTCCAACCGTTTCGGAGATTAGCCGGAACGAACAGACAATATAAAATAGAAATGGTTTTTTGTTATAAGTACACTAAAATACTTAGATTAGCATTAATTGCTAAAAAACTGTCATTTTGAAATTACTAATCGACACTTGAATTTTATTATATGTATAGAAAACCTATCGTTACTAATATTATAAAGCTCAAAAGATAGTTTGTTTGTTTGAGGAAGATTATAGGGGTAGGGTTATTACCTCCAAGGATTTGATCTTTATTAGCGACATTACAATTTACTTAAAAACTATTTGTGCTAGAAAAATTAAATAAATAGATTCTTAGAGGAGAAAATTTCCAAAAAATTATTACAACTCCCGGGGCTTCACCTAAATTATTAGTACTATTCATTTGATGTTGAAAACAAGACTCCACGCGGTTAGTGCTGTAGAAACTAGCCGCTGCTATTAAAAACATTTTCGGTGAATTTTCATAAAATGAACCTATTGCTAATGCACTATTTTTTTAGAGTTATCTTTTATTTTATACGACGGATAATTGTTAAACAATACCTTCTAAATTAATTCGCTTTGTGGAAACTATAATTAATGAAATTATTGACATGCGGTACTTTCTAATTCATATATTCTATTAGTTATGATTATTTAAAAAATGTAAAAAATAAATAAATAGTGGTGTTTCTTTTTCATCAAGTTTAGTTGTTATTGCATTTTAAACAAAAACGTTTATACTGATTCACTAAAAATATCAATAAAGTATTATGAATATGTTATAATTTTTAAGACATTTAATCTATGACATTTTCTTTTTATTGACTGAAGTAAATTTTATTTTATTCAATGTTTACATAATTTTGTATCGGCAGGTACCAAACATTGTTCTTCGTTGTGACGTACGCGATTCCGATGCTGGGTATGACATTTTTTTATTCAGCTATGGGCAGGGTTCTTTGGGGTTCACGGTCCATCGGTGAGCTTACACAACGACAAGTGGATTCAATACGATCAAAACGCAAGGTAATATAAATACTTGGTACTAAATATAAATTAAAATTAAATCAAATATAAATGCCTCATCCAAAAATTAATTCATTTCATATTCTCTTAATAAATGAAGCTATAATGAGATTATTACTGTAAAACGTTTTATTTGGAATTTATGTATTTTTAGTTTTTATCGTCTTCATCCCCCCTCTATTCCTAAAATGTACCATGCGAATTTTTAATTGTTAAAAACAGTGCTGTAAGAAGAAGGAATTATTTGAAGTATTCTTCTGCAAGATCCTTCATGCGACTCGATGTGCTTTTTTCACAGCTTCAACGGACTGTAATCTTAATAATTTTAACACAGATTTCACCTTGGGAAACAGATAAAAACCACGTAAAGTGGATTTAAAATAAAATGTTTTATAGCAATAGTCTCGATATTTTATTTAAAAAAAACATATAAAATATGTATCTATATGTAAATGTACGAGCAATAAACTATCATCGCTTTAAAATGATACCAAACCGAAGTAATGAAAATTAAGATGAAACATAATTAACATGAAAAAAGTAGTTTTTAAAGTACTTTTTAACAAAGTACGTACCAACTAATAATATAATAAGTTAAAAAATTATTTTACTTTATTTGAAATGATTTCGGTTTTGTATGATTTTTAAAGCGATGAGAGTGAATTGGTAGCTACTTCGTACACCGCCTGGTATCGACATGAGTTCTAAGTTTGAATCTTATAAGTACATTGAACCAGAGCTTTTGATGCAGCGAGATATTACCCTCAAGCCGAAAATCTGTTACCAAGTATAAACTACACTTAGAACCAGTCTTATTTCTTAGCTTTGCTTGATACACGGTGATATCGTCACATAGCATCACATGGGATTGTGGTCAAACGATAAAGAAGACAAAAATGTGAGTCGTCATGGGACGCCTGGCAGATGTAAAACATCTAAATTTAATGATGTCTTTATTGTAATATAAATAAATAAAAACAAATATTGAGATAGTTATTTATTTACAAAATAAAATATCAATGTTTTTTTTTTTTCTTATTCACGAAATACATTATTAATGATATTATTTATTGATATTTAAGAATAACCTATAAGATGAGCATAAGAAACCACGTTGATATACTACATACACGTAAAGTAGTGAATGTGTAGACATAGAGTAATAAAGTCAGCTACTGTATATTCAAATTCTATGTGTGTAGCAGAGAGAGAAGCGTTCAGTATAATAATGTTGAAAGGGGAGCGTTGAGTTAGAAAGAGCCGACCAGACGTAACGCTGGCCAAATAAAATGTAGTGACGTCCTATTAAAACGCTTTTAGACCTGTCCAAAAGCGCCATTCGATGCTTCACATCAAAAATTACACTTAAATTAACATCGAAAATACATTCTGATAATTGTGTTCTATTTTATACAGGTTGTTAAAATGTTCATCTTAGTGATAGTGATTTTTGGTATCTGCTGGCTTCCCTATCACACGTACTTCATCTACACTCACTTTAACCCGTCCATCCTGTATATGAAGTACGTTCAGCACGTGTACCTCGGCTTCTACTGGCTGGCGATGGCCAATGCTATGGTCAACCCCATAATCTACTACTGGATGAATGCCAAGTAAGTGAATTGGGTATAATACTACATATAAATCTACATATAAATCTGTAGCGCCGCCTGAATATGTAATTATTTTTTACCCAATTTTGTTGTTGATAGTTATTTTAAATACCACTGATCTTGGATTCGACATTGATTTTTTTTTAAATCTATTATATGAATAAAACCATTGTATTTGTAATGTAACATTATAATGCCAGCCTGTTCAAATGTTTTTTCACGTTACGCTTGAAGGACTCCATGTTGTAGGAAGGGGAAAACACACTGAATAGAAGACAGTTCAACAGCTTAACAGTATGGCAAAGATAAGACGTAGACAACGTAGATAAGACGTAAGATAACTTCTTTGTTCGTGCCGAGGTCGCCGTAAAGGTGTGACTCCGGAGCCCAGCGTATGTGGTTCTGTTATGAAAGGGAGAAGAAGGAATTAGGTTTAACACTCGCCATGATACAGACGAAAGAAAGCTCTCAGCGAGACAATGTCCCTGCGCAGCTCAAGCGGCTCGATGAACTTAGTAACGTCTGCATCATTTACAATGCGGACAGCCCGTCTCTGCAACCTGTACAGGGCTTCAAGGAGATCTTTTGCAGATAAGTCCCAAAGGTGTGAACAGTACTCCATACAAGGCCGAGCGCTTTTTGGTTGTGTGTACTTTTAATAAGTTTGAACAAAGCGCTCCACACTTTTTGAATTAACGATTGGATATAAAAGAAGTGTATATCTTACTAATATCTACCTCTTAATAATTTATTATCCATCACCCACAATGTATTGCTTAAAAATATATGTTTACGTTTTCTCTACAATTTAAAATATTGGCAAGGGTAAAATGCATAGGTATTTATATCGTAACTAATACAAGTCAATTTAATTATTTTATAATTTTTAGTATGTGATAAAAGTTAGTTTTTTAGTTCTTTAAACTACATATTTTTCATGTTAAATCTGTTATGTTATAGTTATATGTTATAGCTGTCTTGCTTTTTTATCAATAAAAAATATATGTCTTTCAAATATAAGTTTTAATTTATAAAATTTCAAACCAAAAAATCAAACTTATAGAAATATTAAATTCTTATTACGATGCTGATTCATTGCGATTTCTTAAATTTAAAATCAAAAGAAACAGAATGAAAACTAGGGATCACTTTTAATTAAAGTCTAGACATATTAATAACGATTCATTTATTTTTGTAGCTTATTCAAGTTTGAATTACGGTCATATGTAATAGTAAAAAAAAAAGAATTTCGTTGAAAAAGGAAATGTATTTATGTTTTTATTTCATTGTTTGTTGTTGTAATTTGAAATATTCTATAGATAGTATCATACTTGTTTATAATGTACTTGATGTAAATAAAAGATTTACATAGCTTTAGCTTAAAATATTTCAAAGTGGCTCTACCTTCTGAAAGTGCTGTTAATAATCTCGGCAGCTATAGAATTCATATCCATTAACTTCTTAGTTGGTCTGGTTATCGATGCCCTAGTTTTGACCATATTTTCAGACAATTCATCATTACTTCTGTAACAGAAAATATTTCTACGTCATTAAATATTAAACAAAAACTTAACTGACAATTTTGCCAACATTGTTAAAAAAGATATGTGGAGTATAAACAAAAAACATATCAGGACAATAATACACTCTCTATTTAATTTACGTACTGCGGGCTATATATGAAAAATCAATTGCATTTTGTCTTCTGTCATTAAACGCATAAGTATTACAAGGCAATGTGGTTTGCCTTGTTGTCTGCGAAAATCTCCGATCCTATATCGGGGAAACAAATAGCAAATATACGTAAAAAAAAAATTACCAATTTTACCTTTACAGTAATTTTCATATAGTGGTAAAATGACGTCATTACGACTGACGGTAAGTAACAGTGCAATAAAAAAAACAATGGCAACCACGGAAAAATCGATAATCCATCGACGGTCATCGCTGTCATACGGCCTTGCAAGCCTCTTTGTAGCTAGATACTAGCTGATCCCGAAACGAGACAAAAAAAAGAGAGCCACTGTGACGGGTTTATTACCCGCGACGTAGTTGGATAAAGGTAACTTCACACTCCGCCTAATTACTGGATATACACCGGCTGATTCGGGAACGCGACATGTCTAAGCGTGTATCTGTAGCGGGTGTTACACCAGCTGTATGGTTATCGCGACCCAGTCGGACACAATTCTCGTGACCTGCCCATCCAGCAATGTTGTAAAAAATATATTTTTTCTTCTTAATTTTCGTCCAGCTTACTCTAATATTATTTTTTATGTATATTAAAAATCTCCTATTACTAGGTTAAAATTTACATAATGTTTACTAAATAAATAAATAACGTTACAAATCACTACAAATTACGATTGGTATTCAGAAATTATAACATGTTTGCTTCATAAATAAATACAAATCCTATAAAAAATAAATCAGGTCAATTTTACGATTATTTAGGTTATTCCGAAATGTTCGGCGTATGCCAGACCTCGGAATCTAAACAGTGTATAATCGATGTGACGGGTGATTTTCGTATTAGTCCACTTGCAGTCTCTTAATTCGATTTATGTTACGTGATATAATTTTATTTTTGCGAATATAATACATTATTTATTAAATGTTTTTGAGTCGGTGCTCAGTAGTTATTATATTTAAAAAGGCTCTTATTAATTTTTTTTACGAAAAGTTAATAAGCTAGATGTATATATCCGCGTCACATATTTATGTTCTAATTAAAATGAAATCTAAATAATGAAATATTATGTAATTCAAAAAATCTTTTAAAGATTTATGTAGTACTAGCGGTGCCCCGCGGCTCCGCACAGGCTTATTACACGGTAATTGATTTTATATCGTAATTTCATTTTTACTGTAACATTTGACAATTCATATAGGTAGGTACGAGTAATCTATCAAAAGAGAAATGACGTATACTTCCCGTGTACAAAACTTCGTCAAAATCGGTTGAGAATATTTTTTTAATATCATCAAATTTCTTTTTTTTCTGAAAGTTTTATTGACAATTTTTATAACCCATCAGTTACATCTTATAGTTTCCGTGTGCAAAATTATAATACATCTATATATATATATATAGGAATACTTATTTTTTTACGATTTTTAAAAGTATTACTGAAAATTCGTATAGTTTGACCACTTTTGAGTAATATCCAGACAAACATAAAGACAGACAAAAGAAAAAAATCGTGGCATATTCGTGGTATGTTTTTGTTTTTTTTTTATCGTTATAGGTTTGGCTTAGTGGCCACAATCTCACCTGATGTTAAGTGACGATATGGCCCAGGATGGTAAACGCTAAACCTATTGGAAGACTGGCTCTCAAGTGCAGCTGCCGGAACACACCTATTGATGCTTGGCGACAGATTTTCAACTTGAGGGTGGTAGCTAGCCAGGCGGGCATCAGAAAAAGCCCTACCACCATGCTATGGTTTCCTTCGCCGAAAGCTCAGGCTCATTGTAGGGATTCGAACTCACGTCATTCGACGCGAAGTCGTACACGCTACCACTGCACATGTGGATATAGGTTTCCGCTCACGGACTGATTATCAAAACTTACAATAGGGTACCCCGGAGCTCTACAGTCTTTAAGTTTAGCCCGAAGAGAGGTTTTGTTATCAATTTAAGAAACTAATGTATTTGAAATTCTGTCTCGAATTACTACGCGGAATATTTAATTTCATACTGTGTAATATGCAAGTGATTGCAAATTTCTAATGCCCGCCAGGCTAGCTACAACCATCAAGTTGAAAATCTGTTGCCAAGCATCAATAAGCGTGTATCGGCAATTGCACTTGAGAACCAGTCTTCTACTAGTTTCAGCGTGTTACCATCTTGGGCCACATCGTCACTTAATATCAGGTGAGATTGTGGCCACTACGCTAAAACCTACAACAATAAAAAACAAACATGTAACAGGCATGAATTCTAATCGTTATTTGTCCTATTTTTATTGATTCACGTGTACGTATTCTCAAATTAGTATATATAATATGAATAATAGAATAATAATAAACTAATATATATATTGTAGATATGACCTATTATAATTATCGTATACTTTGATATAAATAACCTCTAAGATCTCACAGACATGAAACAGTTTCTTAGAATCGTAACTCAATATTATGCCACGTACTCCCGTTACCCATGTCATGTCGAAATTTCTCGATAAAGTTAAGTTTTCATTTAAAACTTTTTGAAATATTTTGTACGTTATGTCTGATATAATCAAGAGTCACGTCAAATGTCTTCGGGTGTGACGTGTTTATTGTTTTATAAATTTAAATAGATCTGATTGTTAAACAATATTCATCAATGAAATAAGTTCTCAATTTCTTTCGTAAATAGGTTTTCAATTTCAATTATTAGGAGTAACAAAACATCGTTTCTTGGAAATATAATGTATGATCTCCAGTAACGTTAGCTTTTACATTAAATTTTTACTTTCAAAATCTAGGTGATTAATGATTAATAAATGAAAATAAAGAAAAAATCTGTTCATAAATAATTCGGATACCAGGTTCATAGGCACAAAATTTCCTCTTTGGCATTATGCATACATTTTTATCATAACCTTATATCTATGTTAATTAATTAATTTAAATATATGCTAAGAATAATACTGGTGATAAATCTATACAAATAAACCGCACCACAAAATCTGCTTATTTGTGTATATGTGATGTGTGTTTGTTTACATCGGCGTGAAAGGATTTGTGTGATATTTACTAAAATGCACTTTAAATAGCTTTAACAATATTTTCTACTACTTCCTTTTTAAATTATTAATAATTTCTTAAGGGTATTATAATTCAATCTATTTATTTGATTACCTATATAAGTATGTACTATTGTTAGAATTATGCAGAGCTGTAATGTAATTATCAGGGGTTCGGTTTAATGAAATGTATTTTAACAGGTTCAGGACGTATTTTCGAACTGCGATACTCTGCCGTTGGCGTGACATGTTCCGGCGCCGGAAGCGACCGCTGCCCGAGTCACCGCCGGACTGCATATCGCAATCCGGCAGTCGATCCCGATCAGGTTTTTACTCGTTAACGTAATTATTGAAGTGATCTTTGGTATCATTATAGCATTTGTTATCTATCACTTTATTAAAGAGTTCATAGCATTAAGTTCGTTGGTAAACGCCTTTATTTTACAAATTTAACGGTTATTTCATACTCTTTTTTAGATGTAGTGCTTTCTTATCTGAATGTATTTATTTTAAAAACTGCGTTTGACAATACTTTTTTTTTCAATGTCAGGCAATATGTATTGTTGGTTTTTTTACATATTCGCCGATTTGATTCCAGGCTAAGCATAACTTGGACTTTGGTAACCAAACGCTGATGTAAATATTCAACATGTACCTAAATAGAATTAACAATCATGCAATCAAAATCAAAAGTTGAATCGCGGCCTGTGTGCTCAATAGTAGGGCTTATTACCACAGCGACACGAGGCTTGCGAGCAAACTGAGTAATGTTGTTTTAAATCATCCAAGAAATCGTATATTGTATTAGGTGTGTACAGAGTTATCAAAAACTCCTTGTGTTTATCCTCTTGATATTAGTTATGATAAATGAAGTGCATAGAGACATTACAGCATCTAAGAATTTTTGTTATGATTTAAAAAAGTCCCTCCCTAGTCCTATGTATTTCTGTTGCTACCATTTTAATATGATTGCAAAAAATAAGTTATCTTTTTCTGTAAACGTAAGCATAATTAATTTGCACATAAGTGTAATGATTAATGCATTTCACAACTTCTTTATTACTTATACATGCAGTGCTCCACGGTTTCGCCCGTGTTAAATTTATTCCAGAAACTCCACGTTGCTACCGCCTATCGCACCCGTGTAGCCCTATCGTTGTTACACTACCTGTACTACAGCTTGCCAAATTGCTTAAGGTTCTTAGTTACTGCTCCGCTCCTTAAGGTCGTTGCGTGAACTTATATAGCTTATACTTATTCTTCATGAATCTGGTTATGTTATACAAAAAATGTTTATCGAATCCGTCTGGTAGTTCCAGATATTAGCGCGTTTAAACAACTTCTTCAGCTTTATTAAGACTAGCTGTGCTCGTGACTCCGCTCGTAAACTACAGAATGCTGTCGGTTGAGAGCACGCGCGATTTGTGCTGCCCCAAAAATGTTTATTATGGGTGATCCTTAGAAGACAGATATATGCTATCGCTAAGTTTTGTATAAGTATTTTTAAGATCTACAATTGTGCAGTACGTTAATTTGATATATATCTTATGGTTTACACAGCGCAACCCATTTAATCGCCTCAAAAGCGTCTTTTTTCCGACGACGTTTTTTTTGACTCACCATTATTGTTACTGCTTATTTCATATGTTACCTATACCTAATAGTATAACCTGGTCAGATAACATATCTATAGATTAAAGGAAATACTATGTAAATCTGATTAATGGTTTTCGTGCGAAAAGAACATAAACGGACAGACAGACAGAGAGACGTTGAGTTTCATAATATGTATAGATTATTTATAGCTTAGAAAAATTACCACATTTTTTTTTGTAAGGAAACTAATTATTTTATTAACTACTTTCTACTTGGACCTGGTGTTTTCCTTTCTTGCTTAGACTATTATATTTTTTGTTCCACTATTTCTATGTTTTTAAAAATAATGCTAAAAAATCATTTTCTCTATATATCATTAGCCTATGCATCTGTAAAATATATATTACATACCTACTACTAATGAAATTTATGAGAATGTTATTCTTTTTAAGCTATACTAATGACTATTTTCCATACGCAAATATGCGTTTTGTAATGTCAGCGACTAAAATTCATTGCAACACTTTATAAAATAATTAATTAATTCGAGGACAATATCATTTTGATATATTATCTGATAATCTAAAAAGGAGTAAAATTTTAGTTGACAGAAAGCGAGACCTTTCTTTTCGAAGATTGAATCAAATAATCCCTTTGGTTCCATATCTCAAGTGATTTTTATGAAAATTGTTATTTTATTTTTTCTTAAAATATTATTTCAAGACGTATATGTATCCAATATAAATAACATCGTATTTAGAGATGGTTTGTTTAAAAAAAAAACAATTTTACAAAAAATATCAATTTCATGTTTTTTTTTTGTTATGTTTATTCAAATGTAAATTTGATGAAACCTATTTTTAAAGTTCTTTCGTCTCAATATTTTTAAATAGTAATTAATTCACGACGTTGTTATACATGTTTTTTTTTGCTACACTTACATTGATAATTTTAGTCAAGTAAAAATACTTTACTTTTGTTAAGCGTAAAAACACCAGATAAAGAGGAGAGGACGATCTTTCATGAGAATGATTTAGAATGAAGTAAAAGTACTTTATCGCACACTTGATCGGACATTTTTAGCACATATATCTCTTAAGAAATAATCTTTGAGATTTTATACGGCTCCTTTTATTGCACGAATAAAAGTGAATACAGGATTTTTACTACAAAATGAATAAATGTAATGAAATTTTGTTCAAATTTATTACGCTACAGCCTTCGAAATGTAGTCTACAATTTATATAAAAATATAATTGAATTGGTTTATATAAAAACAAGATGATCCGTACGAGTATGTTACAAATCAATTCACATAATAAAACTGTAACTGACTCAAATCTGTACATTAAATGTTTTTTGAAAATTATAATTAGGGTATAATTGATTATCGATATGGAACCCAAAAAAAATTTTTTTTTTTGATGTTTTTGTCCTCTTGTTCGTTATCACTCTGAAAGTACTGGACAGATTTTGATGAACACATGGATACCTATGTACCTAATAATTATTGTTTAACATATAAAATACATTTTTCTCATAAAATGAAAGGGTTCCTCTGGGATAAGGGATAAATTATAGAGTATATACAATCTAAGTAATAGCTTCCCTACATTATTCTTAAAGTATATATTTTTGGTCAATAGCGGGTAACATAATCATTAAAATAATGTTTGAATCTAATTTAAATAGTATTCAGTTATAGTAATCTCTATATATTTTTTATCAAAGATATTTTTGTGGGAACGTAATGTAATCGTTTGAAGATAAAGGGATATTTGGCGTTCCCGCAAAAATACCTCTGATAAAAAATATATAGAGATTATTATAACTGGATATTATTTAAATTACATTTGAGTTCATATATATTAAATAAATATCTGGAGTGGCGTAAGTCACATACAGTGACGTAGTTAGAGAGGCACAAAGGGGCGGCATATCGCGTTTTTGGGGGCGCCCAGAGCGGAAAGGGTAAAATGTGTTGGCTTTCCAAATAATTATTTTCAAATGTTTTTCTACATTTACAAACGTTCACTACATGTTTAAATATTGTGATGTTTTGTGATTATATTTTCATGATCGGGTGACACCCAAACAGGTTACACTTGGGACCAGCCCCTACAGCCCTCTCCTTGGCGACGCCACTGCTTATATAGCCAACTAGCAAATCAAAATACAATTAACGAAGACTTTTAAATTGGAATTTATGTAAACTTCAAATCGTTAATAATTAAAATAATTCCCCTGAAGTAAACGCCTGCATAGGTATCGAGGAGCTCAGAGATTCAAGAGGAAATGCAGCGGGCGAATGGCAGCGCTCATGGGTTCGAACTCAACTAAACCACCAGTCGCAGAGACCGCCTTCGCTTGCTAGCTGCCCTAAATGTCCTCATAGAACTTATTACGATGGTAAGACAACTTCTGTTCTAAGCATTTTATTTTTATGGGCTCAATGCTGGTTCAGGGAACACCGCGTCAATCGAGATGAGTCGAATCGATCATAGCAAAGTGGTAGGGCATTTTGTAACGCCCGCCTGGATAGCTGCCATCCTCAAGTTGAAAATCTGTCGTCAAACACCTTTAGCTGTATTCCCGCGATGCACTTGAGAACCAGTGCCCCTACTAGAAACGCTTCTAATACCACTGGTATTACTAGTGCGTTGCCGACCTTGAACCGCCCTTCCCCAGGCAGTTCTGGAAACCCTACTCACCGCAGGACCACAATAAAAGATTATTTGATTACGATCTTCTGTAGGTCGGACGTTTTCCACTAGTCGGTAGCTCCAAGTAGAGAGAAATTCTCTGTGTCCTAGTGCAATAGTCAACAGTGTAAGTAAAATTAGGTTACGAGTCTGACAGACTAAATTGTTATTTATCGAGGTTGTGAAGTGTTTTGTAAATGTATTTTGCAAGCTCTTTTTAAAATTGTACTTAACTTCTGCCGCAAATTGGCCTATTAAGTACTTTCAGCGCTATGATACAAATAAAAACCATTTTTTAAATATATATAAGGTAAAACCACCAGTAATTGACACTGCACCAATAGTTGACACTCTGGCGAAGAAAATTAAATATCTGATACTAAATTGATTTGAAGTCTGTTAACCGTTTGTTTGTAAAAGTTTGTTAACCGACTTTTATAACTGACTGTACCTATATGTATTTATAACATTAAAAATATATCAGTAATCAGTGATTTTGGCCATCTCGATCTTTGGCTTCCTTTTTTTTTTCTTAATATTTAATTTTCTTCGTCAGAGTGTCAACTATTGGTGCAGTGTCAATTACTGGTGGTTTTACCTTATATATAGATATTTTTATTTGTTGAATTCTTTAAATTTCTTGATTGAAATCATTAAAATAACATCATAGTCAGTTACTCAGCTTTTTTTTTTGAAGTAGCACGACAAAGTGACTTTATTGTACTTGATGATGAGCACATTATAATTTAAAAAGAACGGTGACCATCTAGAAATTGGCAACCCATCGCGGATCCATTGGCTGATTCTGAAATACGACAAACAAAAGCGAGTCATTGTGATTGGTTCATCAGTATATGCATGGTGGTCGATTTAGTCGGGTACAGATACCATACCATCCCGCTTAGTGACTGGATATACACCGACTGATCTCGGGACGCGACATGCTTGAGCGTGCTACTATAACAATTGTTACACTTAGAGTAGGGTGGTCTAGTCTTGTAAAACGTCGGTTTTCAGACAACCGATAGTCATCAATTGGTTTTCTAAAAAGACAATTGATTGTTCTTAGCCGGTCGTAAAAACTTGACGAGTAATAAAACAGGGACCCAAGTCTGCTGTTTCACATTTAATAATATACCATTGTCATTATATCGTCACTCTACTGATATTATATCGAAATTGTAACAAATTTGGTATTCTGCTAAAATTTCATTAGTGTCTCGATAGAATCTATATAGTGTTGTGATAGTGTGTCAGTGGGATGGCAATATCTATACGTCATTGGTGTTGCGTATCAAAATCTACCTTGGATTCAGTGATGCTAATAGATACTACCATTAGTTGACAATACTTGTTAGTGCTGTTTATTCTGTTAAATATGTCACTATCTCAACTGTCGCCATCTTGACTATCCTTCTTTCGACTGGCGCCATATTGACTTTCGACTGGCGCCATATCGACTTTCGACTGGCGCCATATCGATTTTCGCCATTTCGATTTTCGCCGTGTCGACTGTCACCATCTTGACTATCGCCATTTCCACTGTCACCATCTCTACTGTCGCCATCTTGACTGTCACCATTTCGACTGTCGCCACCTCGACTGTCCCCATCTCGATTGTCACCGTCTCGACTGTCACCATCTCGACTGTCGAATGTCGACTGTCGAATGTTCGACATTTTAAAGATTCGATGAAATTTTATATTATTTTGATAATATTTTTATGAAACGAGTAAGCGTTCATACTAGAAAAGTTGTTATTGTTCAATAGCTAATCAATAGTCAAATATTTAAGAGAATAACATTTTATCTAATTTCGAGTTGCTATCGAAATATCATTGAGATGCGATTGTAGAGCAGAATATTCCAAATGAGTTTGTGGTTTTCTTATAGAACGGTAAATAAATAGGAGAATACCAAATGGTGACCAAAGGTCTATTGGGATACTATTGACACATTATTAGAACACTATTTTGTTAGCAGACTTGGGCCTCTGGTGGAATACCTCCACTCTACAGAAGATCGCAGCTATTTTCTTGCTGCGAATAGGGATTCCAGAGCTCCTCGCGGAATGGGAGTTCAAGGTCGGCAACTCGCTAGTGATATCTATAGTATTACAAGGGTCTATAGGCTATGGTAACCGCTTACTATCAGGCGGGCAGTATACTTGTTTGCTACATAAGTTGTATAAAGTCTTTGGACTTAAGGTTAAAATTGTTTATTTTTTATTTCAGCTTACATTCATGGACGCAAAGTGTAAAATATTAAGGACAGAAAAACAATAATTATAATATCGGAGTTACGTGTTTCAGTGGTATTAACTATTAATTATAATATTATTTTTAATAAGAAAACCTACAATTAAATTTTAATTACTAATGGGTGACCTCAATACCTCCCATATTTCCCCTAGTACACGAAATGACTCATTTTTAAATGATCGTATTTGTTTCTTCAAACATGTTAACGTTATGATTATATTTTAAATTATTCCTACTATCTTGCATGGCTTATGCCGTTTTCTGTAAGATTTTGTATATGATTGTTTAAGTCAAATATATCTGATTTTATAAAATAAGTGTACAAACTTATTACGTACACTGTATCTCTTGAATTAATATACACTAAAAGAGAATATTTACTAAAATTGTTACTTGAACCCACTTTAAATACAAAAGTATAGTCTACACTTAAATACGGCTGTAACTGAATAAGATAATAAATGTGATTTTTGTTATTAAGAAATTATTAAATCCACATATATAGTTATTAAATATATTCACTTCTAATATTTAATTAAAATAAAATAATGCATTTAAGGTTTAAAATATTGTGAAGTCTGTATTTTTACTGTATAAATGAATATAAGAAGATATACCTATTCTTATTTGTTAATTTATTCTAAATTTATTTACCAATAATTGTAATGTTAAAATATACATGACTTACTCTGTTTTTATCCATGGCAAAAATAAAAAATATAATAAGTACTTATTGAGAGTTTAACCAAATTAGTATTTAATTAAATATTTGCTCAAATGAAAATATAGTAGCAAAGAATTAAATTTATTGTCTATATTTAAATCATTATTATAACTAGTTTGTGATTTTAACCCTTAGGTATACAGATAATCAAGAAAATAGATTTTTTATCAATTAAATATTGTTTATTACAAATCTATTGTGACATTATCCTATTGTAAATAACTTAAGAATGGGCAATTGAAAAATATTAGATAAGTATAGCTTTTTATTACTTGAAATAGTTACTTGGAGAATTATAAAGATTTTTGATATAAAGATCATCGGTATATTTTCGTATTAACTAATTTGAAATATATTTCTGTTTTTTGTAAATACGGCTTCATTTGAAATGGTTTTTGGAAGTTTATTATATATTCAATTGTAAATTCTTTATTACATGCACGAATGTCGCAAAATGACCTCAGTCCTTATAAAAGAGTTAAAATATAATTTGTTTTTGTTAATCGTAGTACAACGACAAAGTAATTTCAGTTGTAATACTATTAAATAATTATAATAATATATATATATATATATATATATATTTCCTAGTCATGTTTATACCTATAAAAATACTCAGTTATATGAATTATTTTCAGTAATTTTTTTAGCGGACGAGTAGTTCCAAAAATATTTATTCATTAATAAATGATATGATATCAATAAATGATTTGAACTATCACCAAATAAATGCACGTTCAATTACCTAGTTAATAAATTTTGTGTCTAAAATAAGAGATTTGTCACCAGAATCCAATCGCCAAACAATATCAAAACGCTTACATAATAAAAAAAGGAAATTAAAAATATCTAAAATCCGACTGCATTAAAAAGTGAACTTGGGAACAACTTTTAATCTAAGAGACCATGGGAGACTTTTTAATTCCCCTGACTGCAATGACATTTTTATTTATATGTTTATTCAGAGAGTATATACTTCGCTTTGTATATCCAGATCCCAAGCTGTAAGAGCCGCAAAGGCTCTAGGGTCCCCTAGGTCCCCTAAGGATAACAGTATAGTCAGTTCGAAAAAAAAACAAAACAAAAAACAAATAAAAAAACTGATAAACTCATACAACTTTTAACTCATACATTTTTTAATATACCGTTTCTGTTTTACACTTCTTAGTTAGGGTTATAATATCCTGAATAATTACTGATATACCAAACTGCGTTTGCGTCTGGTTGTTGCATGTCATGTCTTTAGTGTCACTTACTAGATTAAGACAAATTATAAAAGTAATAAGAATAATCAAAATTGACCCACGCGTGTGGTCTCTAGAGCGCCACAAAGGGACAAACTTACATAGGCTAATAAACACATTATCCACCTTTGGGTCGCGCATAGTCGGTTTAAAATTGAATATTCAACGGCTTCGCTCGCTCGGCTCGTGCGTTTATTTTTGCAGTTACAACCTAACCTAACCAATCCAGGGCGCAATCAAGATTGGCTACAATCTAAAGAATATGAAACAAAGCTATGTATAATATTTGGTAATAAATCTATTATTTTGATGACAGAACGAATTAAGTGATAAAAATAGAATGAATATGATGGCAAAAAATATTTATTGGGAATATATTTTATTATTAGGAGAAAAATATGTGGCGAATATAAACTTTGGTGACAGAATATATCGTTCCCATTAACAAGTAAGTTATATAGAAAATGTGTATTATATTATAGCAAGTAAAGCTTGATATACACGGTTGAAAATTTTACATGTACATAACATATATTTTTCAATTAATACAGAGTTATTTACATGTGATGAAATATTTGTATATATAATACGCGCCCTAAGAGTAATGAATACAATATAACATTATAAATGTTTTATTTATTTTTTATCGCAATGATTAGAGTTTACCTTAAGAATCAATTTTCATATTAGATGGGGAGAAAAATCGACTGTTAACATAAAGTGAAGCCGTTATTTTGCTCCTCCGTACAACATATTTGCGCATCTTATTTTGAACGCGTGTATTATGCATGTATCCAATTTACTTGTATACGAAAGTAATAATATATGTAAGTTAATAATTTTATGTTGCCTTATAGGGGCATAATATTGGTTACGTAACAATACTTGGAAGTGTTCCCTGATGCGCTGTATATGGCCACCGGCAGTGTGTCCCAAAGACTACACAATATTAATACGGGAATTAGTCCGGCAACTTGTGCACGCACTCGCGCCGTGTATCCTAGTTTTAAGAGCTTCTTCAATATTGTACCAAATGACAGTAATCCTGTTTAAACTGTTCCAATATATCATATAATTAGCACGCACTAAGGACTTCATATTTGTCACCTATAATTAGCAAAACAGTTAAATATATATTCCAAGACAATCGTTCTTAAAGAGTAAACTCTGGTCGTGCGTCACGCTGACACAAGTCATTTTTTTTAAAGATACTTATTTCAATAATATACCAGATGTATGCATAAATGTTAATAAATTTATATCATTAATATTTAATTATATTCATTATTTCTTGCAGTTTTTTTATTGTTTAATACAATAATACTCAATTAGTCGTTGATCGTACTACTGACGATAAGTAACTGAATAATATAAATGTACTTTAATATTGTAACACTATGATGTTTAAGTAGAGATATACCATAAAATTGTTCATCGAAATTATGTAAAAAAAACTTGTAATTTTAATAATATTTTTGTATATATCTCGATATTTGTATTGTTTAATCAATATAATATTACGCGAGAATTATTCGGTATTTATGTTTGTTATAATAATAAAAATGTGAGAAATGTAAAATATTTTTTGACCAATTAAAATCCGAATTCTTTATTGCCTTTTTAATTTTCTTCGCAACAGTTCCACACATTTGCCTGCATACATTAATTGAAAATGTTATAAAATTTGCGTATTTTTTCTTCTTCTTTTTTGTAAGGCCTTTAACCCTTGGGCGTATTTGTATGCTTAAAAATATTACTGATTTCGAAATACCAATTCACACATACTTTGTTGGAATTTTTTGTTGGATCGATTATTTTTGGATTAGTACTCAATTTGAATTTACTCTTCAGCAGGCACTGTGTAACCGCTTTTTTCATTAGTTATTTCTGGTACTTATAATTCTAATCTATTTGTTTTGACTGTTTGTACTATAAAAATTAAAAATGCAAAAGGACTGTTTTGTAAAATTGGCGTAACTATCCTATAGGAGGGGAAATTAATATGTTGCTATTCAATTAGAGAATTAACCCATTACGAAATAATTGGAATATAAGTAAGTATCCTATTTACTTTTATTTATATTACTTTATTTTTCCCAAGAAAGCGGCTTTATTGTATAATTTGAAAATGAAGCAACTACTTTTGTAAGAACGTACGACATTATGGTAGTTACTCGTATAAACTGTTTTTTTTTTTAATTCCTTATAGTTGTTGCTTTCTGGTCACTATTTTAGGTGATGCTTAGTGACGATGTGACCCAAGATGGTAATACACTAAGCCTATTGGGGGGACTGGTTCTCAAATGCATCTGCCGGAACACATCTATAGGTGCTTGGCCACCATGCTATGGTTTCATCACGATGCTTTCCATCACCGAAAGCTCAGGCTCATTGCAGGGATTCGAACTCACGTTGATCGGTGCTATCTCCGTACACGCTGCCACTGAGTCATTATTGATATACGGGTCATAGTTTCGTATCTACTTTAATGATTACAAATAATCCTTACATCTGAAAATTTCAAGTAAACGAATAATACTCAAACATGAAAATGCGATTGGCTCAGTCCGAGCTGACAGTTCAGTATAAATCACTTGCCAAAAAAAAAATGGCAAAACCTCGAGGAAATGATGCCTGAAGCAGTATATTTTGTCGGTGCCGTTTGATACTTGTTATATTAGTACCACGTAGTTTTGTAACATAAATAATATTTCGTATATTACTATAGGAAGGAACTACAAGAAATATTAAATACGCTTCAAAGATAAAGCGTTATTCTTGTAAATGTTCTCATCGTAGTCTGTTCGAAAGGTATATAGTTCTCAAGAGTCTGTAATATGTATTAAGGTGGATTTATCTTCTATACATACATATAATAAAATGGAAGTGTCTGTTTGTAATGTAAAAATAAAAGCTTTTAATAAACTAAAAGTATCTATAGGTATACAGAACTTATAACAATACGGATAATCCGATAATAATAATCTCTGAAACGGTTAGACCGATTTTGACGGAACTTTCACTGGCAGATAGCTGATGTTATAAGGAATAACTTAGGCTATTTAAATTTTAGAAAAATAAATAGGGTTCCGCTCAGATAAAATAATAAGCCTTTTTAGAAGTCCACGCGAAAGGAATGGCGTGCACAGCTAGTTTTAATACATATCTAAATTTTATTAAAGACGGTGTATTGTGTCGCTTAAAATAAAACAAAACACTTGTCGAGCAGAAACAGATTTCGTCATTGTTAGTTGGGTATAAAAGATGTTCATACATACAATATAAAGTGTCACGTGGACAATTTAAAAAGGTATAATTTTCGAAATAAATATATTAAAAGGTAATGGAAATGAAATGCAAAATAGACTAATAAGTGTATTCCGAAGGCATTAACATTAAGTGGGATATAAAAAGCAGAGTACCTTTTTATAGCCTATTAATAATAGTAAAACCTTCACTAGTAAGAAATAGTCAACGTTTTGAATATATCCGTAACAGAGCTGCTGATAAAAATCTGTCGTGAGAAGCTTGTGTTTAACTAGATATCCATTCTGTTCCATTTTTTATAGCTGCATCCTCAAACCAGCATGAATGAATGCGTCCGCCAAGTTTTCCATTCGTTTAATAAACATTCTTGACTCTTGACAATTTCGAGTAAATAGTTTCAAATCTTTCGATAATCGATTAAAATGTGAGGGGTCTCTTGCAGTGTAAGTATGACTCCAAATAATATAGTAGAATAAGAAAATATAAGTAAACTTGTAAAAATCTTGTAAAATAATGTACGTATCAAACCACAGACGTCTGATCGGTAAGTCCTCTTGAAAGCTGTCCCAATTCAATTATTTTTAGTTTACTCTATATTTCAAATTTAAAAGGTATTTTCAGCCAATAATACAATCTTTGTTTACGGCCTTTATTAAATATATATATATATATATAGGAACGTAAAAGAAATTTGTTATACAATATTTAAATAATAAAAGATCTAAAGATAAGATGCCTTTGGAAAGCTACCGAAAACACAATAAATGAATTAACGAGGAATCAAATAAGGTGAAATAAATACATATAATTAAAAGATAAAAATGATTGATAAAACAATCATTACAAAAGGTGAAAAAGATTCAACATATAGGTACACGTATTTAAATGTGTGACATGTAGGTATGTATGTATAATTAATTATATACAGTTATATGTTTCTATATAAACTGTTTAATATAAATACTTACTATAAATTTTTCAAACCTAAATAAAACCGTGAACCCTATTGTTATGTAACTAGCTATGCCCGCGGCTCCGAACATGTGAACTACAGAATATCGTCGGTCAAGCGCACGCGCGAATCGTACTGCTCGCTCGCTCGACAAAATGCTTATTTTGAGTGATCCTTAGAAGCTAGATATGTACTATATTTATAGGTCGTTTTAAGATTGTAGAACATAAATTTATATATCTCTTATGGTTTACTCAGTGTAAGTCATTTAAGCGCCCCAAATGCGTAATTTTTCCGAATTGATTCACCATTATCGTCACTGCTTATTTTGAATGTTACTTTATCTTACAAAATATATTATATAACCTGGCCAGATAACATAGGTGTGATTTAAAGGGAAAACCATGAAAATCTGATAAATGGTTTTCACGTGAAAAAATATATATAAACGGACAGACAGACAGAGAGACGTTGAGTTTTAGTTTTTGTATAGAAGAATAGAAGATAATGAAACTTCTAAATTCTACAAGAAACGATTCTCAAAGTAGTCCGTATGGAACCCTGAAGTGTAGGTTTATTATAAGATATGAGGTTGGGAACTATATGAGGATCTTACCAACCTAAAGAGACAATTAAAAGAGAAAGAAAGAGAAAATTAATTATGAATGAACACGGTTGCAACTAAATAAAAAGAAGAAGAAGAGACAATACAAGATGAAAAAGAAAACAAACGAAGACATGTTTAATATATTAAAAATTATGTAAATCGGATAAGTCGTTTTCGCGTGAAAAGAACATAAACGGACAGACTGACAGAGAGACGCTCATAATATGTGTATATATATAGATTACATAGAAGATACAAATGCTTGTTTTATTCTCTTTCGGACTAGCTATTCTGCTATCTCTCCTTTCCTAAAGCGGACTGCTCCTCTTATTTTTCTTCTTCTCCCCACGCTAAATAGGGTCAGAAATCCAATCTGCTCTTCAAGTTTTTCTCTTCACTCCTCACTACAAAAATCAAAGTTTTTAAATTTATTTGTTGTTATACTTTTCCATTTTCAAGCTTTTATTGAGCGAAGTTAATAAATAGGCAGGATTATGAAGAAAACTATTTATTACAATTATTAGCTTTTAAGAACTCAAACACAAAATGAACAAACATGGAAGCTCGAAAGCTGTGCTATGCTAGCTAGCTATGTAAATACCACTAATATTGTATTGCCATATCTTATCAACTTTCATTTGAAATACATACCTACAAATTTGCAAGATCTAAATAAAATGCTACCTTCGTGCTTATCGCCCCCGTATAAAAGTTGGACAATGTACAGCCGCGCCGGTAAACGTAACTAGAAAGTTTTTAACAGTATTAATTTGGTTTTAAACAACCTAATTACAAATTTCTGTTTAACAATGGAAACGACCTATAAGGAGTATGAACATCCTTTCGTTTGCTTTTAAGAGTATAAATACAAACTTCATGATGAAAATGTTAATAATGTATTTTATCTAATAATTGTGCTTAAATAGTTAACCAATTTTATTATTGTTATTGTCGTATAGGTTAGTTTTACACTACTGCATATGCGAAAATGATTAGTAATATTGTTTATAGAGTAATTTCGCGTAGAACTAAACTAAATTTGCTATCAATCATAGCAAATAAGAAAAAAATATTATTTATTTAACACTAATTGTTATCGTTAATTCTATTTATGTTATTAGCGATCTGGGTCTACGAGTTCGACTATCGAGATTGAAAGTTTTCGACAAAATATGTTTATTTGGTTTTGGCTCGATAATGCAGTAGTCAGCGTAGTAATGGTGTGTATGTGTGTCTTCTGCGTGTTACGAAGCCTTGGGAAAAGTGGTCATAGCCAGCGTGGTGTATTGTTCACGTGTACATGAGTACACGGCAAGCGATAACGTGTATATCAATATTTTTATGTTTTCTGAAGTTTTCACTTTACTACGTGTGAATTGTACAAATATTTGTTTTATACTTAGTAAAGTATCGTGGTCGGAGTCGAGGGTTTCTTAAGAGACTTTATTACAGAATGAATGATGGTTTAACAACGGTCTTATTATAATGTCTTAATCTGTAAACACCAGGTGTTGTTTATAATTGAATGACAAAAACACGTCGCAATATTTGTAGAGAAAATATCAGGTGCTTATCTCTAATCTCTTATCTCTCTCTTATCTCTAAACATCCTAAGTAATTTTACAATGATCACCATTTTTACTTGTGTACCAATTTAATAAGTCGTAATAACAGAGGGTACAGTATGCATAACTACTTACATTTGTTTACTACATACGGATCTAAATAAAAAAAATACTTTATTCAATTTATGCCCAAAAGAAAGCACTTATGAACGATAAACACTACCACCGGTTCGGAAAACATCCCAGTCATCGAGAAGAACCGGCAAGAAGCCGCCGTTACAGTCAATAATCATATTACCATAATAATAATTTAGTGGATATACAGAGAGGGAGTCAGTTCCAGACATCACTATCATTCACATAATGATCCACCCTATAATAACATATTGACAGTTAAACCTGCTTGGCATGGTCCTTGAACTCATTGTCCGGCAAATTAGTAATCAGTTACACTAAACCTAAAAAACTTTTATTTACTAGTCTTACTAAGTCTAAAACACGGTACGACTAATTTATGTCTATTTCTTGTATTAAAACTTTGATGGTCTTTGATAAAATTAAGCTTGTCAAAGTTTTCTCTCTTATAAGTTAAATTATCAAGAATATATTGGGAGGGTAAAATCAAGATATTAAATTCCTGGAACTCGTTCTTTAGTGATTCGCGAGGCCCCATGTTGTATATTACTCGAATTGCTCGCTTTTCTAATGTTAATATAGTGTCCACTTCAGCAAAATACCGTAAGATATTATGCTATAGAAGTAAGCGAAGTAGACTAACCTAGTAGTGGAAATATCTGTTAAATGGCGAATATAAGGTACTACGAATGCAGCAGAACTTAATCTTAATCTTCCCGGCAAAGTTTGAATGTCCGGACCCTTACTGTAAATTTGAATCATGCGTAATACCCAAGAAGACGGCATTACCAACTAAGCCTACTAAATTCCTTTCTACCATGATATAACTATCAACATGCCGAACATTGGGCAAGGCAAATCTCATACATTTGGTTTTATTTGCATTTATAAGTAAACTATTTAGAGCAAACCATTCAGAAATTTTAACTAAAAAAACCTTTACGACGTCTTGTTGCCCAGTGGTGGTACGAGGAGGGCGGAATTAAATCTTGTAATTTCTGCGCACATTCTCCAAAATGTTATTAGTCAAACACTGAGAGACAAGCTATTCCAATGCTCTATTTTCGCCTTCGTCAGTATCTCAATTGCCAATAAGCCGTTGAGCAAGACGATCGATTGATTCAAGATCAGCCATCTTGAATTATTTGAACCATCCCCGAGATAACAACAGATTATCGTACTTGTGCAAGGTAAAAATTAATTACCTGAATAACTAGTATTTTATTTATAACTAAACTAAACTCATTCTAAGCTACTTGCAATATATACAATGTACTATACATCTTGAACAGTAAGATTTGAAGGAGCCACTAATTAAAATACAAATAACACCAAAGATCTCTACAATAAATAACTACGAATTACGAGAGGCTTTCGAGTACCAAAAGTTCCGATGTTTGAAGTTTAACGAGAAAACTTAAACTTTAAGATGTTTTAAGGGAATACCTTGAAGATTTATTTATTCATACCATTCTTTACACTTGGTCTGGGTAAAAATAATGGAAATAGTTTTCTTCTCATTTTATCATTTTCGAAATTATCGTCGAATGAATAGCGAACTATATAAAGGTCATTAAACTGTTTTGTTTAATAATTTATCGAATAAATGGGCATTTTATATTGAAATCGTTTTTAATATCCATTCATATGCGTAACACATGTAAATACAATAAAGACAAGACCTTCAGTGATATCTTACGACATACTTTATTTCGAAAAAAATGTACTTTTTTCCTAAATAAAAGATAGCAACCCTAGTCATCGGTATGAAGAGTATCTAATGACCTTTTTTATCGTTTTAGGTTTAGCGTTGAGTCCAAAATCTTACCTGATCTTAAGTGACCATGTGGACCAAGATGATGTCTACTAATGTCCACTAATATAGTGGAAGACTGGCTCTCAAGTGCTGCGGCTGAAATACACCTATTGGTGCTTGGCAACAGATTATCAAATTGAGGCTACCAGCCAAGCGGATATTAGAAAAAGCCCTACCACTATGCAGGAATTATTATTATTTATATACATATTAAGGGGTTATTTAATATATTAAATTCAAGTATTTCACTCTTAATATCACATGAAATTTGTTTAAGTATTTTTTCCACAGTCCTACTTTGTTCCTAGCTCAACCGAGACTGCCTATCAATCCATACGCATCTTTTTTTTCGAACTGACTATGCTGTTGGCCCGGGGGCCTTAACAGTTTCACCGGACTTGTTGGCGAGCGCTTAAGGCACTCAGCCGAGAAATTTTGGGCAACATGCGCAAGGGTGCCAAAGTGGCCGAACCTCGGCTTGAGCTGTTGCCGTATTTGCAACATACGCGACCTAGCTAAATTCCTACGCGAATTTGAGCTAACTAACCATGCATGTAAGCATGTCTCTTGCCTCCTGGGAGGGAGGAAGAGACACGCGTACATGTATTTAGTGATCTGAAAAATTTTCTGAGGCTAACTAACCACAAAAAAAAAGAAAAAAAAAAGGTCCCTTACAAGACCTATGTACCTGAGTGTGGTGCATGTGTGTTCATGCAGTGTAGTGAATGTATGTCGGTAGCTAGTGATTGCAGTGTCACTGTATCGCGCGAGCAGCTGGCTTGAGGGCTCCCTAGCGGGGGAACGGACCTAGGCTCAAGTCGCTGCAGGAGAAGGCGGTCGAGATATGTGTGCGGGAGCGAAGTTTGCCGCCCGCCCCCTGCGGAGCGAGCGGTGATTACGCGGGCGTGGGCGCAAACACGCTTGGTTATAAGATACGGGCGGGAAAATCGCGTTCGCTTCCGTGATTTTATCATCGGGGTCAGATAAAATGTCGCGCGGGCGTCTATATTTGTTAGACATTCGGATGTCTGGATTCGGGTTATGAGATGCGGCTGCCACTACTAGCTGGTTCGAATGGTTCGACGCTTTTTCAAAATAATTATTTGATAGGGACTTTATAAATGATTCGATCGAAGGTATTTCCATATCTTTATGGAGATCTACGTTCCGAGCGAACCAAGGGGCACCGACCGCCCTTCTGAGAAAGCGGTTCTGAACTATTTGTAACTTATTGAGGGTGAATTTACTTATGTGAGCAAAGACTGGGGAACTATAAGTTAGGATCGGTCTGATACAAGTCTTGTAGAGCGTGAGCTTATGTCTGAGGGACATTTTGCTCTTCGAGCACACGAGAGGGTGCAGGCGGCTTGAGACCATACCGGCTTTCCTTCGCACTCTATCGATATGTGCCTTGAAATTTAGGTGTTTATCCAGTGTGACACCCAGATATTTGATCTGGTTGGCCCACGGGATAGCCACTTTAAATAGTTTGATAGCGGGAATTTTAACTAATCTTTGAGTGGGATGAAAGAGGATAGCGCTACTCTTATCGGGGTTAATTCCTATGCGCCATCTACGGAACCATTCGCCTAGCTTATCTACGGCTTTTTGGACTCGTAGCCTGAGGGTTTGTCTGTTCCACGAGGAACTAAACAGGACTGTGTCATCAGCGTAGGAACCTACCTCTACCTCGGGGAGGCGAGGGAGGTCACTGATATATAAGTTGAATAGAGAGGGCGCCAGAATGGAACCCTGGGGAACACCTGAGCGTATGGGATGAGGCTCAGAGAGAGCACCCTCTACTCGGTAGCAGAAGGTCCGGTCAGAGAGGTACGCGTGTATGATTTTAGCTAATCTATCCGGGATTTGAAGTTCCAAAAGCTTGTGGACTAAACCAGCGTGCCAGACCTTATCGAAGGCCTTGGCGACGTCGAAGAAGACCGCAAGTGTAGGACGAGGTTTTGGGTCGCGGTTGAAATTTTGAAGAATGTGCTCCGTGAGGCGGTGCACTTGGTGGGTACAAGAGTGTTTGGCACGAAAACCAAACTGCTCAGGTGGTAAAAGATTTTTGTCTGTGACTACTGACTGGAGCCGGTTCAGAAGGAGCCGCTCATAGACTTTTCCTAACGTGTTGAGGAGACTGATAGGGCGATAGCTGTCGGGAAGCGACGCTTTTTTGCCGGGTTTGTGAATACCTATTACTATGGCCTTTTTCCAGACGGCTGGAAAATGGCAGTGGGCTATGGCTACATTGAAGATGCAGACCAAAAGAGCTATGAGGTGATCAGGAAGAAGTTTGAGTACTTCGTTCCTGATACCGTCGGGACCAGGTGATTTTCTAGGCTTAAGGCCTTTAATGGTTGACATAACTTCCTCAGGCGTTACCGAGTCCAAATCATCTGTCGGGGGGACCGCGAAAGAATTTGTTACCGCCGATTCTATCGAGCTTACGAACTCGGAATCGATGTTAACGCAGTTCGGAGAGCATTGATTTTCAAGGCTCTCGGCAAGGCATTCTGCTTTTTCAGCGCTATCGAAAGCGGGAGGTTTGCCGGGGCCTTGATCTAAGGGGGGCATGGGGACTGTATCGTCACATTTAAATGTGCGTGCTAATTTCCAGAAAGCCAGGTGGGATGGTTGAATACCCTCGAGTAGGGCCCCCCATCTGGCATTACGGATTTCGGAAATGCGGCTTTTTACCGTTTTCCGAAGTGAGTTTAACCGCCTACGATTGTCCGCAGTCGGGTATGAATCGTGTGCTCGAGTCGCTGCGTTCTTTTCCGTGATCAGCGCTCTCACGTCGGCAGGAAGTATAAAGCGGCGTTCATTCGCCGCTTGCACCTCTTTCGAGGCCTTACTGACGGCGTTTTGGAGATGGCTGACCAGGGAATCGATCGCCAGATCGGCATCGGCTGTCGATTTCAACTCTTCTGGGACCCTATCCAAACTGGAGGATGAGGGATTGTGCAAGAGGTATCTGTTTAGCTTCGCATAGTCCACCACCTTGACGGAGGAGGGATGCTGGTCAGAAGGCTGACCTAGGTGAAGAACTACGGGTCGGTGGTCGGAGTCTAACTCATGTACGACTTGTACGAGTCTTATATTGAGAGAGACATTTTTTAAAAGTGCTATATCTAAAACAGATGGACGACAATTGTCCTGAAAGTGAGTGGGCTCTGAAGGAGCGATGACATCAAAGTCGAGAATGGCAGATAGATCCTCCAGAATTCTCCCGTTCGGGGAGGTAGTCGGGTTGTTCCAGATGACATTCCCGCAATTGAGGTCACCCGCTATAATAACTGAATTACCTAGTGCAAAAAGAGCCTCCAGATCTGATCTGAGAAGCCTTTTGTTCGGGGTGTGATAGGCAGAGACGATTACGATTGACGAGTGACCAGTCATACCGAGTCTGCAAACAGATACCTCTATACTGGAGAGTTCGGGAGGTTCTATTGCTATGCAGTATAGAGAGCGTTTATAGTATATGAGGGTGCCTCCGCCGTTAGCGTGGACCCGGTCGTTCCTAATAATGTTGTAGTTCGCGATTCGGGGATTGCGAGCGCTGGGTTTTAGAAATGTTTCTTGGACTAGAAACACGTCTATTTGGTGCTCTCGGAGGAAGGCGGCAATTAGATCACGCTGAGGTCTAATTGATCGCGCATTAAAAAAGGAGAGGCACAAACTCTTAGGTTTGATCCGATCCATTTTAATTTTGGCTATGAGAGGCGCGGACAAGCCGTTGAATAGTGGCGGCTATGCCCGGGAATTGGGTTATTGCGTTGAGCAGTCCTAAGTCCTTATTGGAGTTAATCACCGCGTTGAATGCGATGATTTCTTGCACTTCATGCACAAGAAGAAGCTGGGTGAACCACTCCTTGCCAGCCAACGAAAAACCGAGGGCTGAGGTGGCGGGGGCTGCCGGGACCGGGATGGCCTTGACAGGCTTGGGTTTAATTAATGAGGCCGGAGGGGCCAGTACGGGTGGGAAGGGTGCGCAGGGCGCGGGAGCTGGTGCCACTGGGGCACGTGAGGTGCCTGGAAGGCTGGGGAAAGCCTCTAGAGACATTAGAGGCTGAATATGAGGCCGAGCAACAGGTGCCTTGGGATAGGTGGCCTGTCTGACTGGCTGGGGGCGTTTCGTGCGTGGGGCACGGGGACAACCGCGATAATTCGCAGTATGTCCAGTCTGCTGGCAGAGAACGCAGCTGGGCGGGGTGGGAGTGCCAGGAGTGCGGGGGCACTCCTTGGTGGCGTGGTCGTCTAGGCACTTGACGCACCTAGCGCGGAAGCAGCAGTTACGGGAAGAGTGTCCGTAGAGCTGGCAGTTGTGACACTGCGACGGGATTCTATTTTTGTGTGGCGGCTCAACAGTTATCCCGGTGAGGCCACACACCTCGGAAAGATTGAAAATCGATTTGCCCTCTGGGGACATATCGAGGAAGACGAGCACCATGTTGTATGGTGCCCTGGTGGTATGCTTGTACATCCTGTGTACTTCGCGTATGGGGTAGTTTTGCTCCTTAAGGGAGGCTGAAACTTGGTCGGGAGAGATCTCGACCGGGATCTGGCGAATAACCACTCGCAGGAGACGCTCCTCCTCGAGGGCATAAGTAAAATAGCCTAGCCTATTGGATCGCAGGAGGGAAGTGAGCCTCCTGTGATCGTCGGAGGTCGACACCTGGACCTGGATCCCTGAAGGGGTGTTCCGGGCCCCGGTGTAGTGGAGCTTGAGCTCCTTACACTTGTCCGAAATTTTCGTCCAAGACGCTTTGTCTTGGATAGTGATTGGGGGCGGGCGGCGGGGTTTTTTTCCCTACAGCGGGTGCGGGGGCTGCAGCGGGCGCGTAGGAGGGGTCGGAGCGAGTATTCTCGCTCGTTCGGCGCGCTTTCCCTGCGGCCACGGGTGTAGGGGAAGAGGGCGGGGAGCCCCTCCCCTTCCTCTTGGTGGACTTGACGGTTATGAAACCGTCGTTAAGTATGGTCTCGTTGGGGACCGCGGTGTCCATCGCGGGGAGATTTACGTTTTTCCGCGCGAAAGGCGGCATTAACGATTGGATCTCCGGATCCGGAGATAGAGGCGAGAAAGAATTCGCCGTATTAATAAAAGTTCGCACTACGGGCGAACGTGACCGCGGACGCGGGAGAGAAGAGCTCTTAGAGCTTGAACGCGCCCGTGAGATCGACGAGCGCGAGCGCGGGGCACGCGTGTCAGGATGCGGGGGGCGCGGGGAGCGTGGCGAGCGCGGGCGCGGCGCGGCGGGTACTCCGTTTGACGCGGCGGTGAGGGGTACGAAGTGTGCGGCGGGGCGGCATTTCTCCGCGGGGGTCTGTACCGGCGCGGGACGGACGCGTGGGTACTTCCTATTAAAGGAAACCAAGGCGTCTGGTATGTTCTCCTTGAGAAAGGTACGGAGCCTCCTTAGCTCTAGGGCTTCTGCAGAATCGGCCATTCCGGTGGCGTGTGGAGGACTGGGGAAATGATTTGAAATTCGAATTCCGAATTCGAAACAAAATATAAACCTCCCCGCCGGAGGGGCAGGGGGGCGCGCCAAATAAAATTTAACGGACTATCCCGAGTCCGGCAAAGTGACCTGCGAGTCGAGGTGCAATGACACGCAGGAATGAGAACCTACCGGGCCTACGTGGAGGTCCCTATCAAGCCCGAGGCAGAGAACGCAGCCGGTATAAATACCTAGCTACGCCCAAACAGACACTCGGGGATGGATGTGTAGCAGGATCGGAAGGGTGGGAAGGAGACACTCAGGGCTTGACTATGACTCTATCAAGGGCCAAGGTTCCTGAGTCCGACCAAGTACTATCGTTTGCTTCTGAAGGTCACGCACCCACTTGCCTTCTGTTGACACCGAGAGGTTTCCGGCAAGCGACCACTAAAGTGTGGATTTCGACGAATAGAAACAATTGCACTTAAAAGTAAAGTTTGTGATTGTGTAGCGTACTAAAAGTACGCGACACAATGGGTGCGAGCGAGACGGCGATATGCAGGTGCGGCGCAGGTGCGATGCAGGTGTGCAGCAAAGCCGGTCGGTCGTAAAACTTCACAAAGGCACAAAGGCGGCAGAGAGCGGTCGTAAACACGTCCGTTCCCGTCGGTGGTCGTGATCGGAATCTTAATCCATACGCATCGCTCAATCATCGCTACTACAAGGCGGGGGGTATGATTACACCATTGGTCGACGACTCTAACTCGCATACTTACTCAATTGAAAATCTTCTATTCTGCTAATAATATGTAAAAATAACTTCATTTATATACTAGTAATATGTTAATTTACTCGCAAACTACACAGCTAATATATTATTACAACCTTACAATATGTAAGTATGTATGTATGTTTTTGTATTTATTTAGTACACTATTATGTTATAGGTAGGTACTTACCTTACTATACTTACTACATGCCCTTCTATTTGATCTACCTACAGTGAAAATTTTGTTCCACAATATCGCTGGTTAGCTGAAACAAGAGAGATTTTAAGAGAGGCAGGGCACAAAGAAAATTCTTTGAAGATTTATTTTTACTTGGGGCAGCCGACTGGTGGATTACCACTACTCTATAAAAGATCACAGCCAAATAACCATGTGTTGTGTTTCCTGCGGTGAGTAGGGTTTCCAGAGCTTCTTCGGATAGGGGGTTCAAGGCCGGCAACGCGCTAGTGATACCTATGATGTTACAAGCGTCCATAGGCCGCTTATAGCCGCTTACCATCAGGCGAGCCATATGTTTGTTTGCCACGTTTGTAGTGTAAAGTTCAGTTCACCAATGAATAAATCAAAAGTAAAGTATTTATTCGCTTATACATTGAACGAATATGAAATATAATTTGTATATTAACCTACGAACTCATTTACGCTTCGTCTCTACATTTGTTCACCCAAGCCCGGTGAAGCTGTAAAAGTCGCAAAGGCTAACAGTATAGTCAGTTCGAAAAAAAAAACTACAGTTGTTCACTGACGTACGAATGTGTGTTACACATCGATACAGCTCCGAAAATACTAACGCAGTTAAAACTTTGCATATTCACTTCCGAATGTCGTCTTGCACTTGTGCATTGTCAATCATTAGCGAATTTGAAGGGCCAATATACCCTCTACTATTACACTTACCGACTTATTTAAAGTGGGTTGTGGAGTGGCGTTGGTCATCAGCGTTGTTATTTGTAATGATACCCAAGCCCGGTAAAGCTGTAAAAGCCGTAAAGGCTCCAGGGCCCATAAGGCTAACAGTATAGTCAGTTCGAAAAAAAAAAATGGTTTGTGAATACCCTTTCCTACACGTTATCGTTTAATGAACGTACGATATTTAATTTTAATATTAAGTATAGTGATATTTTTTTGTAAAAAGAAGGTTTTGTTTTAAAATTGTTCAACATTTTTTTAAACAGCCATTAACATCAGACGACATGAAACTTTAGATTATAATACAAAAAACAAATGTATTAGATTATGCAAAAAATATTGATTTACTAAAATATTATTTTTAAATAATAATTCTAGAAGTCGCTTTGTATGAAAATATAAATAGGTATTGTAAAAATAGAATGTAGTACTACGGATATTCAAGTCACGTTCAAGGGCTTTTGTTACTTTGAAATACAAAACGACAACTTACAAGCTTAAATGGTGTGAAATATTGTTGTTCATGATAATAATTTTAATGAATATTCTAAACTTTAATTTTCGTGTTATTCCAATCACGCGCAAAGTGGAATAGATTTTGTAGTGGTGCTTCCTTAAATATGCTAACTTTGATTAAATTTTCAAGAATTTTATTTGATAAAAGTGAATTTTCTCCTTATTTGTTGGGAAATGAGAAGGTATTGATTTTTTTATACATTTATGTTTTATTTCAAATATTGTAAAATTAATCTATAACTATTAATTGAACTAGTTTTTCGGAAACGGCTCTATTTGGATGAAATTTTTTATTTAGTTAGTGTTTTACTTTCCAAGTTTATCTAGATATAGTGTTTTTTTTAACCAAAAATATCTCAATCCCTGAGATATTTAGAGTTAAAGTATCAAGAGTTTGTATTACTTTGATTAAAATGGACATACCATCATGCCACATCACAAAAGGTTTGAAAAGAAATAATTCAGTTACAATATTCCTTCTATTGGAAGGTTCTTTTATTTTATTATCTTTACTATGATTTACTTTATTTTAATGTGTTAATGCATTTTTTTTCATAAATTCCAAAAGTTTACATATAAAATATTTTTTATTTAAAAAAGGAATTGATTAAAAAATTGATAATAATTATAAATGATTAGCAAGCAATTAAATGAAAAAAAAAAGATGAAATAAATCGACTGTTTTACAATTCACAAGCTCCTCATTAACATAAGCTAATTCTTTGTAATGCTGTAATATAAAGAAGTAAATTACAAGCATTAGGTTAAGAAAAAATGAATACCAACAACTCTATAGTTTTTTTATATTGCTATCATTGCTAAAATCCCTGACACTCAGTAGGTATACACAGAAGAATGCTGATAAATCTCATACATTCCCTTTGGCAAGGAAACCTTACGTTGATAACGCCATAACATTTTCCATGATTCCGCTTGTGTCAGCAAACAATAAAATGTTATTATGCGCCTTAGTGTAATATTTTACCAGTGATACAAGTCCATTGAGAATATAGTAAAACATAAAGTAGAAAATCCCGTTATAACGAATAAATTCTGCACGTTGGTTTATATATAAAATATCAGTTGAAGTCGTTCAAGTAAAAATTATATTAAAGTTAGTGACAAGTAACCTATGTTAGGATCACGAGATAACAGCCTAATGTTTGTTGATTCCAGTTCGCTTATAATTATGTCAAATAATTAAAATATTAATTGACGTATCAAATTTGTAACTGCCAAAAGAGAACAAGTTGCCCAACTATGACACGAATTACATGATTTTTTTGTGAAATGGTCCAATTAAAACATACAAGTTTATTAACAAATTTTATAATAATTTAATAATTATTTATTATGATTATCCTTAAATTGAATCTTTTTACAAGCCTAGTTAGTATGGATCAAATATTGCAAATCAATTTTAAAACAGTTATCTCCAACTGATTGAAATAAAAATTTGAATACAAGTTTAGTTTGGATGAAAATGCATGGTTGGCTAAGTGACGTCATTCTAAATCCAATATGACGGATCAATTATTTTTGAGCACCCTCATGATATGGTTATCAAATGAAAGGGTTTGCTGAGAAGAATAAGAAAATAAAATGTCGTCAAACAAAATTCAATAAAAGCCTGTCTTATAATAATCTAATGTTATACATTCATATTATAAAGACGTAAACTTTTTTAATATTTTTGTTGGAGCGTCAGCTCCGGATCTTCGGAAATAATGATTCGATTCTAAAAAATATTTTCCTGATAGAAAACTATATTATCAGTGAGTGCTATAGACTATTTGTTTTTATTATGATAAATGTAGTTAACGCAAACCAAGTCTCGGGCTTTTATATCATAAAGGTAAAGTATGTTTCTTTCAATGTCTGTCCATCAATCACGCTCAATCGGCTGGCCGGAATATAATGAAATTTGACAAAGAAGTCGTATAATGTCGTTGAATGAGAGCAGTCCTCTAACTATAATAAAAAATAATATTTTTATATAGGTCTAAATTATGATACTAACAAAACACATTATTAATTATACTGTGTTCCTTTTTAACATAATATATTAAAATTTCTACCCTTACGACGCTGCTGAGAGCTTTTGTTTTTTACAAGAAGATTTTCGGAGCGGCGTGCCTTTTACATATCTGTCATGCTCGTTACTGCTTCATAAAAGGACATTTTTATGTGTGAGCTTCTCCATTTCTTCGGCCTTATAATATTCGTCAAAGCTAACTTCTGCTTTATAGAATTAAAGAGCTATACATTTATAAACTCATATATACAAGAATTATGTAATTTGAAGCAATGATGGCTCAGTAGTAAAGTGTACGACTTCGCGTCGATTGACGTGAGTTCGAATCCCTGCAATGAGCCTGAGCTTTCGGTGAAGGAAGACATCGTGAGCAAACCATAGCATGGTGGTAGGTCTTTTTCTAATGCCCGCCTGGCTAGCAACCACCCTCAAGTGGAAAATCTGTCGCCAAGCACCAATAGGTGTGTTACGGCAGCTGCACTTGAGAGCCAGTCTTCCACTAGGTTTAGCGTGTTATCACCTTGGGCCAAATCATCACTTAACATAAGGTGAGATTGTGGCCACTACGCATATGCAATAACGATAAAAAATATTTATAACTTAAAATACAGTATTTAAAAAAAGGAAAGGCACTTTAAAGATTTCTTTAAACATGCTTATATTATATTTTCTACAGAAATTCATTAATTTGGCTCACAATAAGACCTATAAACATCAAAGAACTGGGTATTATTTAAGTACTTGCCCACTATAAGAAATAAAAGTTTCTTTATTGCCCGTTAACTTTGTACATTAACTTAAGTTTTAGACCCTTGAAATATTTTTTTGCACATTTCACTTATCTAAACCTCACCACTTTTTTAATATTAATATTGTCATTTGAATATCAAACTCGTTGTTTTTATATCTTTTAGTAATTTACTTTTTAAACTTTTTAGTAATTTTACATTTCTCAATTTTTTACTAAGCTTGAATTCTCACTTTTAAACTGTGCTTGTAAGGACGTAATTGGAATAACCAGCTGACTTTAAATAAAATTTTAATTAAAATTATATGTGAATACATACTTCTGGGTGGTTGGCTGTTCCATTATTTGCTTTGTAAATAAGACGGTGACATATTCGTAGTAAGTGTCCCTTTTTAGGTGATAAAGAAGTATTTTACATAACATTTACTAATTAGTAAATAACTAACTGCAAATAAAGTTGACCCTTTCATTTTTTTTCTCCTTATCTTGTTGAAGGTTGACAGTAAGTTCTTACTTTAAAATATTTTGAAGAATTTATGACTTTTTTATACAACTAAGCGTACGGGCCGCCTGATAGTAAGCGGTTACCGTAGCCTATGGACGTTCGTAAAGCAATAGGTATCACTAGCGCGTTGTCGATATTGAACATCCTACGCCAAGGAGCTCTGGAAACCCTACTCACCTCTGAAACACAACACAACACAAGGTTATTTGCTTGCGATGTTATGTAGGGAGATTTCTCCGTACCCTACCTCTTTTACTACATAATGAAGGCTACACCCATAGTTGTTTTTTTTTTTTTAAGTTGAAAAATATTTAGGTACAATCAATATACAATATGATAAATTATACCCACTTCTCAAGTTAAGATATGCGAAAACTTGTATTGGAAGGAGCAAGTATTTTAGGAAATTACTATGGAGATTTGTCGCGATGCGTTTAACTAGCTTTATTTATTCTTTGTCAGCTTAGAGGCTGATATATGTAGTCTGTGTTTCATTGTTTTACAACTTTATTACAGTTGTATATTTTTATATTATTATTGGAGACGCTATACAATTCTACATTTTTTTTTTTGATAATTTAGTGGCCAATAAATATTTTATGGTACTTATTTTGGCAACCTATGTGTATAAAGAATTTTGTGTTTACTAAAGTATTATAAAGTAATTTTCAATATATTAAAACCTACAGTAATTTTATCCTGCTGGCTATCTATCTGTTCACAATTCTGTTGGAGGAAGTAGCGCTGGGGAATTCGTAAACAGCTTAATATTAAAATCATAATGGTATGAATTAAACCAACAATGCTTCATCAATGCAATGAAAAATGTTATCCAAGCTTAAAGCTTAAGTTAGCTTAAAATAACAAAGCTCCCGGAGATGACGGAATCAGAGCCGAACTATTGAAGGCGGGTGGTAAAGCAATACTTAGGGCCCTTCAGTCCTAGTTCAATTCCGTCATCCACGAAGGTAATACGCCGGAACAAAATTGTAGTGGTAATCTCCTTAAAAAAGGGTGACAATACTCTAGTGAAGAATTATAGGCCCATCTCACTTTTGAGCCATGTCCATAAGCTATTTTCGAGAGTTATTACGAACCATCTCGCTCGCAAGTTCGACGATTTCTAGCCCGAACAAGCCCGTTTCCGAAAGTCCTTCACTACCGTAGATCTCATACACGCATTACGGCAGATTATACAGAAGACCGAAGAGTATAACCTGACCCTTTGTTTAGCTTTTATAGACTACGAGAAAGCCTTCGATTTGATTGAGACCTGTCCTGTTGAGATAGTCTCTCCAGCGGTGCCAAGTTGACTACCGGCACATCGAAGTGTATGAAAACATCAATATGTCAGTTCGACTGCAGGACTTAGACAAGGAGATGTTATCACTCCTAAACTGTTCACCGCTGCACTGGAACATGTTTTCAAGGTTCTGGACTGGCAAGGACTAGGCATCAATATAAACGACGAGTACATCACCCACCTTCTGTTTGCCGACGATATAGTAGTCTTAGCTGAAACCATGGAGGACCTCCGTGCAATGCTCAATGACCTCAGTAAAGTCTTTGAAGGAGTTGGACTTAGAACGAACATGGACAAGAAGAAGATTATATCGAACGTCCATGTAGCGCTATCTCCCGTAAAGATCTGAAACTATGCACTTGGGATTGTTGATGATTATGTTTACCTAGGACAAACTATCCAGTTATGTAGATCCAATTTCGAGAAAGAGGTCAACTTGGCTGTGCAGCGTTTGTAAAGTTACGTAATATCTTCTCGTCCAAGATATCGCACTGTCTCAAGACAGTGTGTGTTGCCAGTGATTACATATGGTGCTGAGATGTGAAGATGAAAATGTGAAGTAAAGATACAAGTTTGGTAGGTACTTAATGTAAATAGAAAAGCGAGCTTTGTTGTAATAAAATTGTTTGTTGTAAATAAAAAATTGTAATAAAAGCTTCTTAACGAGCACGTGTGTTGTAAAAGTTTATTTATATTAAAAACAGCATATAAACATGGCATAGCCTTATTATTAAGAAGTAACTTGTGCGGAAAAATCTATACAAATTTTAATTTACCTATGAGTGGTTACAGTGACCAGTAAACATTCACTTGAGATTGTATGTCCGTTTAATACGATTGTAGAATAAATAAATACAATTTTGTGTGTACTTATGTAAGTAAGAAGTTATAGTACTCTGTCGTAAAATAACAAAAATAACTACAAAATTTGTTCAAGTTAGCCATTAAAAATAATTATGTAAATTAATTATACTGACTTTTTTGTTATTGTGTAGAAATAATTTAACTGTGTATAAAGATTTAATTTAATATTAAATTAAATATATAAATGTCGGGGTAGATTAATTTATATTATTATATTTAATGGCTAACTCTATCATATCGTACTTCAGACATATGATACCCGCACAGCTTTTAATTTTACTCTCTAATGTATACACGACCCAACCAATAAAAATAATTTTACTTGGCCGTAGCTACAACTGAAATAGCATGGTTTTATTTAAATATATTTTTTTAGCTAGAGAAAGGAACCGCGTAGTCGAACTAACGCTGATCAAAGCTTAATAAAATATTTATAGTTTATATACTTTATATAAAATTAAAGTTATTTTGTTCAATTTAGAATCTAAGAAGCCGTTTATATAATTTAAAACACTACTAACGGTTTGGAAAACATCCCAGTCATTGAGAAGAGCTAGCAAGGAACTCAATTGGTTTTCTCAACATATTTTTAATGTTTTCAATACACTGTAGATTATGTTATCATATTTAATGGATACAAAGAGGGACACACTATCTACTTCTAGACATCATTATTATTAATATACCCTTATAATAAATGCCATTTCGACAATAAATTAACTTAACCCAATATAATTAGGAAGTTCCGTACATGGGTTTATCTACAAATGCCCTTGGTTCATTTTCGTATGTAGGTACTTTTAATTATTTCACCTTACGCAATGCGGGTGGGTCCATAAGGGATAGATATAGGATCCGTGTCAAAAATTTTGATTTATTTCGCTATATCGTGTACTAGCATTTATTTTTGAGGAAATTCAATTTTGGTTGCCTGTTTCAGAGATATTCTCGAGGACTTGGAAGTTAAGCAAACTCATTCTTTAATAATAACTACACAATAAAATGTGGTAAGTATTAAGTGAATACCTACTAAGTAAAGAAATAAAAGTGTCACTAAATTTAAATAGTATTTTTACTCTTTTACAAGCAATCGCCTGTGACTTCGCTCGTGTTAATCACAATAAAATATGTAATCTATATCTCAACATATAAAACTCAAATCTCCTTGGCGGTTTGTTGGTTTATGTTCGTTTCACACGAAAATCACTTATCCGATTTACATGTTTTTTATTTTAATTCATAGCTATGTTATCTGGCCAGGTTATAAGTATATACTTTGTAAGACAAAGTGTCATACGAAATAAGCAGTGACTATAACGGTGAATCAATTCGGAAAAAAGACGCATTTGGGGCAATAAATGGCTTACGCTGAGTAGACAATAAAATATCAAAAACCTACAAAAAAAAATACAGCGATAGCATTTATCTATCTTCTAAGGATCACCCACAATAAGCATTATTGATTTATTGCCTTCCGTCTTTTGAGCGGGGGCAGCATGATTTGCGGAGCCTCGAGCGCAGCTAATCTTCTTCTATATAAAAATTTTGTGTGCAACTGTTAGTGATTCTATAACTTCTAAACGACTTGACCGATAGAGCAAATATATTATGTGAGTATGGTAAGGTGATGGTTCATACCTATGTTAGTATCCCATAGGTGGCACTATGGTCGACCCATCAACTACCGGAAAGTGTAAAACAACATTTGCCGAGCCAGCTATTAAGATGTAAGATAGTTTATAGCATTCAGGGATAGTAATATAGTTTCCTATTATTTAAAGATTTTTCAGAATCGGATCATTAGTTTCAAAGGTTACCTCCTACATTCAAACTCACAAACTTTACCTCTTTACAATAGTATTATTATTTTATAAGTTTTATAAGTATTAACGTATTAAAAATTTATAACTTATATAAGTATTTTATAAGTATTAACATTTTATCATAATCGCACACAATGTTAAGTGACGACGTGGCTTAAGTTATAATTTATAAAGTAAAGTGTAATTTATAAATACTAATACAAAATGTCTTTACTTTAATATTTTAAAATAAAAAATATCTATGTAGGTATTATATTAAAGTCTAGATATCCTAAATGTTCTTAAATATTCATACGAAATTTTGGTTATAAATGTAATACTTTCAAAGGCGTTCTCCTTTGACTTCTTCGCCGTCGCTAAACGTATATTTTATAGAAACAGATGATAAATCACACGAACTTTGTTAACTTTCTCAAGAGGTAGCTTTTATGCTCATCTCACTTGACGTCACATGGCAAAGTTCACAGAATTGAACTACTAAAAAGGATGGAAAATTTTAAAATTAATAATTATAGGTAATTCTATCTCTTTTCTGAGCTTAATTTACCACCCCACAATTATTATTATATCTTTTATAGCCTTATTCTTCTTATTTAATAGCAACTGTATTTATTCTTGCACAATTCTACCAAAGTCTTGTATGTAAATTATTTTTCCAATTATCGTGCAATCTTCTAACATAAATTTAACAAGATGGCGGCCTCTTGTTAAAATTTCCAGGGAGTTTGTGTGGCAACTTAATATGAATGTTCTCAGTTATTATTTATAAACAACATCACTTCACATACGGTAATCAAACTGTACCGCGTAAAATGCACCGCGTAAAATGCACCACGTACAATGCACCACTTAAAATGCACCACGTAAAATGTACCAAGTAAAATGCCGCCAAAATCTATACTAATATAAAAAAAGCTGATGAGTTTTTTTTTGTTTTTTAAACGTGCTAATCTCTGGAACTAACAGTCGTATTTGAATGTCGGAGTTGTATGTGATAGCCAGATTCACGAGAAATAGTATAGGCTATATAACTTCACGCTACTGACATAAGGAGCGGAGCAGTAATATGAACGTCTATCAATCTGGCAAGCTGTAGGCAAGTACGGGAAGTGGAACAATGAGAGCAATTACTCGGTAGAGTTTGTCGAATAAATTTAACACGGGTGAAACCGTGAGGCACAGCTATTTACATAATATATGGCTAAAAATATATAAGTTTATGAATTAAAATAAAAAGCACCACATAACAATTCAAGATATTAACAAATCTGTACTTGTATTATATTCCCAAATTTCTTGATAGACATTCTATATAAAAGACACTTTTAACGAATATGACATTAAACATTTTTAGTTTGTCTGTATGTACGTTCCTATTTAACGCAACGTCATTTACGACGACATTTTCTTATTGTTGTCAGGTGCAATTTGAAAATGCTAAAAAAGAACTAAGCACGGATTTCAAATTCACTATTTTATAAGCAACGCTGCAACCTTTTCAATAAATGCATAACTCATCCGAGTTGGGTTGTACATATGTGTCTCGTGAATACAGAATTGAGAAATTGAATTCCATTGAATCGCATACACTTAAACCAAATATGAAATTCACGATATTTTATTTCACAAAATAGTTTCTTTTTCAAAACGTAATTGCTTCTGTAATTATTATGGTATTGTAAGGACTTTGAATACAATTAATTATTTTTTATTGACAACTTTTGATCGTCAAAAATAATTAAATCAGCGTAAAATCGATTATCGCTAATTCGAATTCCATTTCAAAATCTAAATAAAAAATTCTTTATTCAGGTTAGGCCCTGATAAGGCACTTATGAACATAGCGCTACCAGAGGGAAGAAACATGTATATATGTATAGTTAGTTTAGATCGAATGATAGGGAATTAGCCAGATCGCGACTTCTTTGCATACGCGCAACAGTCCGAGCCGAGGCCCACCCACTTTTGGCACTTTCGGATTTAGTTGCAATGCTTTCGCGGCCGAGTGCCTTAAGCGCTTGGCACCAAGCCCGATGAAGCTGTAAAAGCCGCAAAGGCTCCAGGGCCCCTACGGCTAACAGTATAGTCAGCACTAAGAAAAAAAAAAACCGTTTTCGAAAAATATCAGTCAACGAGAGCCGCTGAAAAACACGATCGGGTTTATCAATGCTTCGTTTCTTTTTTAAATGTGCAAGGTAATTTAAAGGTAAAGTTAGTATGTAATTATACAATGTTAGTGGATGTAAATACAGACTCGAAGTCATTTCAGACTTCATTGACCCTATAATTTTTTGCATTTTTTATTATTATCTTTTTACATTGAAACCTGCTTGTCATGGTCCTTGAAATTATTGTCAATCAAATTGGTAGTGTGCTTTAGAACCTTTTTGTAAAATCTAACACGATTATCCAAGAAACTTTTATTAGTCTTACTGACTATAAAATTTGGGTGACTATTTTGTGTTTATTTCTAAACTTTGCATAACTGAGTTATGGTAACTGAACAGGTGATATACTATACATATATAGATATTTAACACCTCCAGACAATTGACTTAGATTAAATTATTTAACTGAATATTATGACGTTACACAAAAGTCATAATAAATAGTTTTATTAATTATATTCCTGGTATCAAACACATACGTATTTATAGAACGGCATGTGAGACGACCCCAGGATAGTTTTTTTATTTACTAGCAAATAGAAAAATAATATTAAAGAAAAAGACACAGTAAAAAGTAATAAAATGTGATAACCCATGCGGTATTTACATACTACGTCCAGACAGAAGCGGCATTCCGTGAGACTTCTACAGCGATGTCCCACTGTTATTACATCCAATTTTAGATTTGTGTCTAAACATTCAGATGCCAGTATCCGAAGGAGTAAACTCCACAAAATTTACGTGTAAGAAGGTATAGTTGCTTTATTTAGATACTTTATTTTCAGAAGGAATACAAATTAGAGCCAAGGGCAGTATAATTAAGACAGGACGTGAATGTACTGACACTCACGTTCGTAGGCGGGTGACGGGAATTAAACCACAAGGTCAGTGAAATTGAGCCAGAACCGTGATTCGCATCCAAAGTCGGTACTTATATTTCGAACTAACATTTCGTTTTATCACAGATAAGAAAATAATAAAAGTTCACTTTAATTGATTTATGTTTGATGTTTGATGATTATGTTTGCTTCTACTCGATGGCTTTAATCGGACAAATTAAAACAGAATTACAAATATTATGTATTTTTTAAAATTTATTTAAATATTAAAAAAAAAAGAACTAAATAATTTGCAGAAGATAAGTTTAGAACATTTAAAGTTACTGGCACCAAAAAAACTTCTTTACAGCTATAATTTAAACTAAAATTAAGCAAAGTTTTAAACTTATATAGTAACTTTGTTAATTATTAAAGTTACAATATTAATATCACAAAAACTATAACATTACAGAGTATCTATTATAAGCTTGAATTAAAGTCTCGCTTTACACAGATAGTTAGTTGCACAAATGCAATACATTCACGCTCACACGTATTCACTTACACAATTATACATAAATAATTTAAAGTATTGTTAGTGTAAATTTAAAGTTGTTTTTAACCTTAAACCATAGTTATATCTACGATACGATTTTAAGCCAGTAGTCACCAAATTGTTACTACACAAATTATCCGTTTGCAAAATATTATGATTGCTCTACCATCTCCACATCTCCATATCAGCAGGATATTCTACTTACACTGCGGTATTTACTGTGTGTTACTGTCAACAGTCACTTCCCTATCAGCATTCGCTGTTGTTCTGAATGCATTTAACATCAGGTAAATGGCTGTCATATTATGAAGCTCCATAAAATATTAAATTAAAAAAGTCTATTTCATAAAATATTCTAAACTGCTCTTTTGATGAACAAAATGGAAAATGTTAACTCTGTCTAACTAATCCTACGCAAAGTTTAAGTTGGGAAGTTGTATAGTGTAATTAAATTATAGTGCATTAAGTACATAGTGCATGAATTAAATACTAACGTTAATATCGAGATGAATATATTTATGAAATAAAAAACCAAAAACAGTACAAGTTACTCAAACGTTAACTTTTTTTATACTAGCATGTCAAAGTAATGGCTGTTGATTAACACTGACTGAAACCGATACGGAAAAAAACAAAAAAGTCACTTTGTCATCTTATCACCATATGCATGGTAGTTCTGACCCTGTTGGGTACATATATCTATCACCTCGCAAGATTACTGGATATACGCCGACTGATACAGGAGCACGATACACCTAAGTGTTACATGTAGTAAGTGTTGGCAGGTGTGTTATTCCTGGTGTAAGGTTATCGCCAATCGGACACTATTGTCATGTCCTACACCCAGCAAACACAACTTACGTACATCTCAAAACATTCGTCATTATAGCACTCACAATTAAAACTGTTTAATTTTCCCCACCCTGTCTGGTAAGGCCCAATAGGTAGATTAGACGAAAAAGCGCTACCTTCTCTGATATGGAGTGAGGAAAGAAAACAAAGAGACAAACTGATAAAAGGAAAGATTTTTCAACATCAAAAGAAGATTATTAAAAAGTTCGCCGATTACTTTCAATATCAAATTCAGTTTTAAATGCATTATCAAATTAACACTTCGACTCTCAACGTCACACAAAATGTGCTTAAAATTGGCATCCATGTTAGTGAAGTGATTAAGGTTTTCTGCCATTAAAAAGGAAAGAAAATGGACCATTTAAACAACAAGAAAAATATTAGTATTACATATCTAAAAAAGAACAAACGATTTTGTAACAGTAATATTAAAATGCTAGTTAAAAATAACGTTAACTTTTAATCATAACTTTATCCCACGAATTTCGTCATAAACTGTGGCACATAGAAATGCGCTAGTTAAAATGACATGTCACAGTTATTATTAAAGAATATAATTAAATTCAAAAGCTCCAACATATTGAATAACTGTGATTTAATTACACACCTGTTTATTTTTTGAGATAAATTAGCAAATAGTTATTTAGAAGGAAAGCTTTTCACCCCTACCGGGTCGTAATCCACCAAACTACGTAGTGGAATCTTAAAAAAAATCTTTATTAAAATAACTGACTGCATTATATACCTACATGACGTTATAAAATAAGCGTACTGTTTTTACCTTTATAGATCTGTACTTTATAAAAATGTTAGCTTAATATTTTATAGAAAACCTTCCTATAAGTACATAGATTACCCCAATAAAAAAATCATTAAAATCAGTTGTGTACTGTCTGAGAAAATACACATACAGATATGCAAGGGAGTTTTTGTTTAGTTCGTTAAAAATTACTGAAAATTTGGAAAAAATTATTGTCAATTTCAACAGGACACAATTTGGTAACAACTAATAGAATATAACTTTAGTTTGTATTTTATCTCCAAAAAGAAAAGTGGGGCAATTTAGTTTCGCTTTCAGGGCACTATGTAATTACTGTTTCGCCTGTCATCACATTGTTCCCCATTATATCGAAACACGTGACCAGACGGCTTAGGGATTTTACCTCTCATGAAAATGGTATTTACAATGTAGTATTGGTAAATTAGACATTTATTTATGGGATTACGAGATATCCGGTAGGTTTACAAATTATTGAGATAAAATATTCTACAGTAAATATGCTTGCAATTCATAATCACTCATTATATTAAAGACCACTTGTGTCCCACGAGACGACATAGTAAAGATAATATGTAGACTAATATGGCTGACAGCGTTTTCAAAGTTCAAAATAAAAAACAAACAATTTTTTAATTGAAAATATGTTGCCATCTTACACTATTAATATCTACTCGATAAATATTGGTATCGTAAGTCAAATACTAGAAAAAATATTTATTTATTGCGCCAAATTGGATATGAGGCAAGTAGCCTATTGTCTCGCCAAGCTCTTCGCGTTTCAAGCTTTATTTTTGATATGTACTTATTTACTGATATTCCCTGAGATGTGGTCTCACCTTCCTTTTTATGACATAATCAAACTATTTAAATTAAAGTGGAGGTTTATTATAAGATACGAGGTTGTGAAGTAATATGAGGAATTGGATCTTACCAACCTAAAGAGGCAGTTGCGAGTTTTTAGCGAGATCTTGATTTGTCATTAGGTGGTTTTTATTTTTATTCATAAACTTATGTTACATGGCCTAATATCATATATTTTTTGCGGCTTTTACGTGATGTAATTTGGTTATTGTGCACCACCTTATTGTGACCACTTCACTTCACATTAATAAATAATAACTAGGAACATCCATTTTAAGTTGTTACAAAAATTCCCTGGTAAATTTTAACTAGGGGGCGCCATCTTGTTAGATTAGATTAGGTAGATTAGAAAATTAATCTATTCACGTGTCGTTGGCAGAATTGTGAATGAACACGGTTGAAACTAAATAAAAAAAAGAAGAAGAGACAATACAATTTAAACAAGAAAACTAACGGACACATGTTTAACATATTCAAACTGGAAACTAATTTCTAACATACATGTGACAATATTCATTACTACAGTTTACAGTTGTAGGGAAACCTGAGAGGTAAATTATTATATGAACATGAGAAGTTTCACCCGCGTAATATTAATATTTTAGCTGTTAATTCATCTCCCTTATCTAGCTTATTTTAATGGTTTGAATGTAAACCATGTTATTTTTAATTTCTTTGTAAGCACAAATTTAAACTGAACTGATTGGACTCAACTATTGAATTGAATTTTTTGAATTATGTGTATTGATTTATATTTACATATAAATACGTATTTATATATACAAATAACTTTATATATTTATATTTTTGAATTATTTGATTTGATTAATATTTTGAATTAGATGAATTTTCAAATGATTATCTCCGTAAAAAAATATTTGAATCTAAATAAATATGTAAATGAATGTCTTAAACAAAATAATAATAATTAAGATGATAATATGTTTATATTCAATATTTTCAATAATTCTACAGCCGATTCGGAAGGCACTGTCCTTTAGAGAAGAATCGGCAAGAAACTCTAAGGTTGCTGTTTTTAACCTGTCTATTTACAGTAATAATCTACATTAACAAATATAAAATAATTAATATATATTATATATATGAATAATATTAAAATAATCAGCTGTAGTAGTAGTGGGTAGCTGCATATATTAAGTCGAATTTGCAATTCAACTGAGTGCGATGTGACTGGTGGTTAAAGTTGTAGGTATGCACAATTCTAATTTTATTTCACGCTGTTTCAGAGTTTTTCGCTACTAACATCTTATGTAATATAATATAAATTAAATAACCAAGCAACGTAGTAGCGTTGTATATGCATATGTCGTCTTCACTATACTTTGTTTTATTTATGCGACTCTCATAATAACAGAATATTACAGACAGTTTTCAACTTAATAAAACGTAATATATAAGTATATTTAATTTCAACTTTTGAAATGTCTCTTGCGAAATACATCTCCTAAAACATCCGTTTGTGTAAACAGAAAACTTTACTGCAGTGTCGAGACAGTTGAGAACATTTCTTATAACAAATATTATACAATCTTAGTAAGACTCCACAGTATTTTAAAAGTTTCATCTCAAGGAAGTTTTACAGTCATAAAGTTGTGTAGGGTGGATTATTACGTGAATGATAGTGATGTCTGGTAATGACTACCTCTCTGTATATCCACTAAAATAATATAAATATAGGCTGTAAACATTATTTAACTAGTAAAAAGAAAAAAGATAAACCCGACAGTCTCTTGTCAGCTCTTCTTGATGACTGGTAAGTTTTCCGAACTACTAGCAGTATTTTGACGTGCATAAGTGCCTTCTTAGGGCCTAAATAGAATAAATAATTGTTCTTTTAGATTTTGTTCATAAATTAAAGTTGCTTGTTATGAGCAAAGACTATTTAAATTCGATTTTTATTATGTTTAAAGATCAACATCTATATTGTAACGATATAAGCAAAAAAGTCTAAATAAATGTTTGATAATTTATTTACTCAGGCGCTCAGTATCTGAATCAAAACAATGTAAAAAAGAATGTAGTAATTATTATACCCTTTCGTCATTCGAGAGATAGGTATAATAAATTACACGTACTGTAACGTGTATAGATTTATTTCTATGAGAAGATTAATTGAGGCTGTTGAGGTCTGTTGTTAATAAATATACACAATAAAGCTTCCCATATACCTATATATAACTGAGGTGAATAATGCATGATTTTATATATCTATAAAAAGTGTGATTTTTATTGTTTCTTTGGGAAATTTCAATGCTTATTATTATTATTTGATACATGTCAGCGTTTTACTGTAATCTTACTTGGTGGTAATTTGGTATGCATAGGTGATAAGTGACTCTCTTTTGGTTTGTTATATTTCGGAATAAACCAGTGTATATCCAGCTATCGGCTTGCAGGCCGGCATGACAGCGACGTCCAACAAAGGATTTCTGATCTATCAGTGGTGATTGTTGTTTTTGTACTGCTGGTGCTTGGCGACAGATTATCAACTTGAGGGTGGTAGCTGGCCAGATGGGCATTAGAAAAAGCCCTACCACCATGCTATGGTTTTCTCACGATGTTTTCCTTCGCCGAAAGCTCATGCTTATTGCATGATTTGAACTCACGTCAATCGACGCGAAGTCGTACACGCTACCAATGAGCCATCATTGAAAAATCTTATTACATAACGTTTATAACTGTGTTATAAAAGTAACTAAACTATGTACCACAAGTAACTATTAAGTAAATACCTCTTTTGTTTATTTTTCGTCTAATGCAAGTCCAAATAAATTATCTATCAGAAATCAATTATATGATTCCGTAAGCAACTATTATGTTGTCATTTATTCGTGGGCTGTAATTCCAAATGTTTCATGCTACTAATCTTTGTATAAAGGTAATATTTCCGTTTAAGAATAGTGTAAGGCGAACATAATATTTTATTTATAAATAACACGGTATCTGTATATCGAATTACGACTTACAATGTTATTAATGTAACAACATTAAACATTAACATTTACCACTATCCGCTTCTTAATAAATAATAATGATTTATTCACGTATGAGGAAGCGATAGAATCTGTGCGAATTTAGACTGAACTTCTTCCGCAAAGCAGCGCTGATCTTGCCGGTATGTCCCACCCTGAAAGAAACGGTTGTAAACATCTTGGCACGCGAGTAATTCCAGCGTATTCGTCCTTTTCAACGTCAAATGCCTGAAAATTTTGGTCATAATTACGAAGCTCATCTGACGGGGTAATGAAAGGGCCATTTTAAGTCGGCTAAAAAACGAGCATATCTACTTGTTACAATACGTATATATGGTGGATCATTAACTCAGATTCTTATAATGAAGATTCCCATTGTTCTGTGTATCGTTGGGTTTCATATTCAAACACTTCACAGATAGTCAAAGTCTACTATGCGGAAAGAACAAAAGCAGATAAGGAACAATATAGCTTTTGTGCAATATTAAAAGAAGACGGTACAACATTTTTATCTATCTTTGCGAACATCTTTCGCTTACATCAGATTTGTTATCTTCTCTTTATACATCCGGGCTGATTCGAAAAGCATTAAAAATTTTATATTATCAGTACAGCAACTTGTGAATTAGCAAAATTGCTCCATTCAAACTGAATGCGTAACTCTAATGATTTTACTAAACACGCAAACTGTGGCAAAGTGGGGGCAGGGAGGCTCTCGCGCAGCAGTCGCAGCCAGTGTGACGCGTGCGCTGATACAAGCCGCCAGAGCAGTTTTAACGGTTCTTTGAAATCGACACAGAACTGCATTACAAGTGAAAGTGCCAGGATGTGATTTGTTCAATGTTTACGATCAGTCATCACTGTTCTCTACGAAAATTGTTTGTAGTGCACATTTAAAGGAGTCATTTGCACGGTACGTAAATCTTTCCATTTATAATTTCGTCATGTCTTCTTCGTTGATATGTATATCTATATGTTCTAATTTAATGATAGTTCGTATCGACGATCGAATGTATGACGTGCAATTGTTGGAACTTCAATAACGGATTGTTAGTGTATTAATAAAAGGCATGCTAAAAGATATGCTTTTAGGTTGTTAGAAAATAACGCAAGAGGTAGCAAATTTAAAACCTTATAAATGTATAAGATATTATACATGGTATGTATTGCATATAGATCCCTGAATGTGACTGTTCATCTGATACTGTGAAATGCATGCGTTCATCATGCACGTCTACTGAGTGTTGAGATAGATGATGGACTACTTTCCAACCTGTAACATCTTTACCGGTAGACCATGAAAGCGCTTGGCTTATTGTATATTACTTGTTCGCATTATTGTTAGGTAAACAACTAACTACATGTGTAGACTGTTTGATTTTCAAATATAATGTTAATTGAAGTGTTCAGTTTCTTAACCTTCGAGTGTCTCATTGATTTCCGCAAGACGGAAATCGATAATTTAGTTTCAGTCAGCCTATATTCAATGTTTCAATATATTAAAATCATTTTTAACTTCTTTTAAGATGTTAATTTGTTCTTTTTTTGTTTTTCATGATTTTTCACTTTTTTTCTGTTTCTTTTTTAATAATTACCTTAACCTTTATTGTCAACTCCGTTCGAATTGAATTCTCTAAATGGGAAGTCCTGGTTCCTGAAATACAGGCTAACCTAGTTTAGAACCAGAGCTACACTGATGCTATGTATTATGAGTGAATCAATAAAGAATTTATTTATTTATTATTTACTTTATACGAATAAATTTGAGACATCTTTTTTAGATATTCTTAGTATTCATATAAACGTACATATAATATACATCTTATTATGCATTTTTAAATTAATTTGTTTATTACATTCTTAAGTATTAGTTACTTTTTATAACTGGTTTATGTTATGATAATATTTATAAATGTATAAACTTTGTAATTATTAAACAGGGGATATATTAGTCTATTTTTGAATAAACACTTTTAATTCCTGCATTTAGTTGCCGAATTCTTATAACAAAGAGAAAAACCAAACTAACTTGGTTTAATAGGAGGCCCATCTACTTCCTACTGATTAAAGGTTAAATCGGCGTAGAAGGGTATAGCTTTTGAACGGAACTGTTGAAGGTCGTTAAGTTTGGTAACATGCAACTTTTCGTATGATATATTCAATCAACAAAGAAGTTGTCAAACCACTTTTCCATTCAATTTTAAATGCAAAATAATAGGGTTTAATTAATAAAAAAAGAAAAATAATTTATATGTTTTAGTTTTGTATTTAAGTGGTTGTGAATATTATAAACTAAACTAACATTATAAAGAGGAAAGATTTGATTGTTTGTTTGCATTGAATAGGCTCTGAAACTACTGGACCGATTTAAAAATTATATCACCATTAGAATCCTACATTATCCCTGATGAATATAGGAATATAGGAAATATAGAATATAGAAAATATAGGAATAGGAATAGATAGACGAATAGATAATAGAATAGGTACGAAAGGATAGGAACATAGGAATATTTAAAAAAAAGTTGGGGATCCCTATGAAAACTTCGATAATGTAAGCAACCGTGTGAAAAATACCAAAAAAAAACGTTATATCGCGTACGCTGCGGAAATTATTGACAATAGAGCAAAGTGATGTCCAACAATTTTATAGAGGACATCAAAATCTACAAAAAGTCCGGGATACCATATGTTTAACTATTAAAGTTAGGTCACAATAATTACCTTTTTATGTTAAAATATGCAATAGTAATGCCGTAGTAGTTTTGTGGATATGATCTTTTAACAAACAAAAGATAAAAAGCATTAAAAGCTTTATCTATAATGTGCTCTTTCTTAGTAACTCCCCACACAAAAATAAGGGTGTGTGTTATAATTAGTAATTTTTTTTAAATACCCGTGCGAAGCCGGGGCGGGTCGCTAAATTTATAATGGTCGACGAAAAATTACTTCTGACCTTTTTTGTAAAGCGTTTAATTCTATGCAAAAATATGTATAGAGCTTCCATGTGTGAAGTACCTTTAGCTAGTTACCAAAGTTAGAATGAGCAAAAGTATTTTTTCCCTTGTTATTTCTGTGGGAAATCATCAAGTAGATACATCGTGTTTGATACTAGCAGTAATAATCTTCAATAATATTGGTGGCCAAAGTAGGAAAAGAAGAAGAAAAAATCACATGAAATGTGCTAATATTTTATGCAATCTAAAAATTTATTGTCCACCTAAAGGGCGGTAAGATAGCTCGTGTAATATTCTAATGTAATTATGCAAGTTCTCTAACGTCTGGCTTATGTAGACAAGTTTTATAATGAACTGGTTACAGCAAACTCAAACGCAATTTCCTATGACAAACTCCTAAGGCAATTTACATGTGATTCAAACAACGCTTCAATATGTGTAGCTACACAATACGTTATATATATACATATAGTAGAGATTTTATTTACTAATGTAGTATGCGAAGACCAAGAAAATTTCGGTTTTGAGTGTTTTTCTTTCAATTTGTACTACGTTATACATAATTTATTTAGGAACCATTACCAACCTCTTTACAAGCTCATACCTTAAAAACTTAAGTGACTCTATTTGAATTTTAAATGTACAATGCATACTAAATAACTATATAATATCCCACAAACCTCATATATTCTAAGCAAGGAGCAGCTAAATACGAATAAATAACAAGTTTGAAGAGTATTATAAACACTAAGTTTAAATTAGTTTTAACTGCAGGTGATAATATAGGTAATAAATTTGTGGTGGTTGATAGTCATGGTGGTCAAGTAGTAGACTGGAGAAATATCGATTCAAGGCGCATATAGTTGTTCACCAAATACTGTTGGCAGTGAAGGAAACATTGTGAGGAAACCGGAATGCTTGAAAAATGTTCTTGTATTACCACTGTATGTGGGGAAAAAAATAAAATTGTGGACTTCTCGGCGTTCGGAATCGTCAGTGGAACGCTGAATCAGCAGTGGAACACTTACGGCTGGTATTACTCTTATTACCGGTGTTAATATAACATTTGCAACGAACCAGAAGCCACTGGCAGATGCTAGTGATAAATTAATTTCAAAATTAAAATGTTTAAATGATTCAAAATTGCCGACGTTCAAAGGTCAGCTCTCATACAAGTCAGAAATAATCGATCAAGTGTGTCAAATGCGTAGTTGAAAGGCGAACAAGATACGAGTTAACTGTCGACATTCCGCAGCTTCCGCTTATCGGATGCCAATCGTTCGTGCATCTTGGACGGGTTTTGCTTATTTTCTGATGACGTCAATAACAACTTTACATTGTTTAGTAGTTAGTCCGTAAAATATACACAGTTTTACATCGTAAATATCCAAATGCGCAAAAGTATAAACTTTTATGCATATTGAGGTTTGTATTGCCAGTAGCGCCTTTTCATTCTTAAGGCTTGTCTGCACGAGACATGATGTAATCGTAAATAAACTATATACGACTTTATCAGCAAAGTTAAGTTAAGAGAGGTAGGGCACAGATAAATTTCTTTGGAGATTTCTCTCTACTTGGGACAATCCGTCTGGTGGAATACCTCTACCCTACAAAAGATTGCAGCCAAATAACCATAAGGTGTGTTCCTGCGATGAGTAGGGTTTGTAGAGCTCTTTGGGGAAGGTTGAGTACAAAGATATGTGGGCACAGACAAAATTTCTATAGAGACTTCTTTCTACTTGGGGCAGCCCGACTGGTGGGATGGGATACCTCCAGTCTACAGAAGATCGCTGCCATGTAGCCTTGTGTTGTGTTCCTGCGGAGGGTTTTCAGAACTCCTTGGGGTTGGAGGGTTCAAGGTCGGCAACGCGCTAGTGATACCTATGGTATTACAAGTGTCTATAGGCTACGGTAGCCGCTTACGATAAGGTGGGCCCTATGCTTATTTGCCACCTATTTAGGATAGAAAAAGTTATAACAGTTGCAATAATTTTAGTGAAAGACTAAAAGCGTGCCTTATGAAATATTGACGATAATTTCTTGTAATTGGATTCTACTGTGCTTACCATTAGGAATAGTACCGGCACTTTGACGTGCTCGTATAAAAAAAAGAAACAACATTGAAAATAAATAGTTTATGAGCTCATTCTAATTTGTTTTCCTAGCACCTTGCACAATAACTAAATTCATCTTGTATACGTCAGTTTCTACTTTCGTTTAGCATAGGTAATATTTTACTTTAACAAAATTATATATTTCTAAGGTAAAATCTCCATTATCTTTCACGATGTTCCAGTTTACCTATAGTGATTAAACATACCAAATGATTATATTTTGTGAAGTACGTTTTTATCTGACTTCCTATTCGCTATTCGCAAACGTTGGTTTTTGAAATGTTGCATTTTTTAAAGTTTGTCTTATTCCAATAATTTTTGACTTCAGTTGTTGTTTTTGTTCAATTTATAATACAAAAAATTTTCAACATCTAAAATATTGTTAAAGTATTTTTTATCTATTAATTAACTTTTCCACATTAGTTTCTTATAAATATAATAAGATACACATTGTACATTAGGTAAATTAAATAAGTGTAAATTTCTAAAAGCTTTTATAGCGAACTGTAAAACATTTCAAATTTAAAAATAAACTTATTCGACACGATCCGACGTACACACAACGGACCTTTATAAATTGGACGATTAAATTAAAACGACTATTTAATTTTCGTTATCAACAACTAAAGCTATTATAATAAAATGTAACAAGCGAGCAGTAACTATAATTATAAAAGTTATATTGTAATCAAATATAACTAACTTATTGTATAAAATTACGGTCGGTATTCTGTGACGAATGCGGTCGAATTTTTTGCACGAAACTTGGACAGTTTTACTTTATTTTCCGTGTTAGGTTCTACAATGTAACTTAATACTTGAAATATAATATTTCCTGATAGAGATACAATCGGGGTTGGGCAGTATTTGAATTACTTGTAATTAAAATATGTAATTGAAATACAAATACATATTTGGTATTTGTATTTCAATTACTTCTTAAAATATAATTTGTAATTGGTATTTCAAATACCTGACCCAGAGGTATTTTGTAGTTAGTATTTCAAATACTTGAGCTTTAAAATACATTTAGCGATCTTATTAGTGGGTGTGTACTGCAGAAAATAGCGCTCAATAGCTTTCGCAAGCAAAATAGCGACCGATAAATATGTCAATCTTTAAAATTGGCAACACTGCACTTGTACTGTACGTCAAATTATCAAATATCTTTTCAATTGTCATTTTCATTCTTAAACGGTTATTTTTACGAAACTTCTATGTAGCTATTAATTAATTTTTTTAGTACGAATGTTGGGTGTTTGGTGGGATCTTGAACTGTCATGTTGTGGTTTTTATTTTTAATTTATTAACTTTGGTTGTTTGACCCTCTATTATGTAATATTGGTGGTATTTTGCATGATATAGTTTGTTTATTATGCATTCGTTAAGTAGAATATAAATATAAACTGAAAACAGGCATTTTCAGATGTCACTAGAACTCCCTAGATAGTTCTAACATCCCTTGTTGGGCCGACTTTGAATGATTGAAAAATACTACGAATACGAATACTAAATCAAGTGAATGCTGTGACGTATCCGCTAATTTTAACTGGAAAAAATATTTCACAGATGATAGATGATGATGATAGATAGCGGTAATGGTAACGGCCTGTAGAAAGATTGTTTTCTTTAGCGGGTTTTATTCATTACCCAACACAACAAGAGGTTATTTGTCTGATAGTACATTTAAATATCTAGTGTTCATGAAAGGAAATTTCGCTTTTACTGATTATAGGCTGGCTTGAATTAGTTCAATTTTATTCACATAACCTAACATCGGAATATATTTTGGAATTTGTATTTAAAATAAGATACTGTATGTTGTATTTTATATTCAAAACACACGACTTAAAAATATTTTGTATTTCTTATTTTAAATACATACGAGATAGTATTTTGTATTTTAATTAAAGCAAAGCATGTATTTTGCCCAGCTCTGGATACAATGAACCTGATGGTAAAATTTTTCAAAATAAAGTTATTGCAAATCTACGGTTTTGTTAATTGCATCAAAGACGAATATGTTCCTATTATTCCTTAATATTTAGGACAAAAACAATGATCAGTATCTTGAAAAAAAAAACGCTTAGATAGTTAAACTTGGAAATTAAAACATTATCTAAATACAAAATTAAATCCGAATCGATAAAGCCGTTTTCGAGAAATCGATTAAATATATTGTTACGACCTAAGTAAAAAATAATAAAAATTCAGTATTCTCAAAATATTTGGGATCGTCTAGAATATACTCGAAACATAGAGCATGTATTCGTTGGAACGAAAAACATCGAGGTTTAAACTCACATTCAATGCTAATTACCGGTTGGCTGCTTTCCCTATTAAATTTAAAGAAGAGGGCTGCTTGTCGCGTGGACAATTGAATAGATATATGTTCCGAAAAATATATTATTGAGCTGCTTTTAAAAGTCTGTCTTGAGTAGCTTGTGTGTATTCAGAATTTGGCAAACAAGCATCAGATATCCATTCCGCTCCCATTTCTATAACTGCATCGCCAAGCCAGCATGAATGAAAGCGCCCGCCAGGTCTTCCATTAGTTATATAAACACTCTTGTCGATTAAGGTGAATAATGTAAAAATCTAGAATGCAATGCTCCTGGCCCGCTGCGCTTACCAATTTCGTTGTGTAGGTATTGAATATCGTTCGTTAAAAATTCTTCGAATACCGATTACAATGCGAGAGGTCTCTTGCAGTAAAAAAAAACTTTTTGTACAGACTCCAGATCGATAAGTGAGTGACTCCAAATAATAAAATAGAATCAGAAATATAAATAAACTTATAAAAATCTTGTAAAAGACTGCACATTTTGAGCGATCACGTTGTTCCAACCCTTTTAAACAGACGTCTGATCACAGAACACTATTACTCCTACTGATTGGTAAGTGACTTGAAAAATATCTGTCATGTAAATTCTTTTTTAGTCGCGTTCTAAATTTAAAATTCAAAAGATTCTTCCAGCCATTAAATACTATCTTTGTATAAGGCCTTCTTATTTTATATATATTTCAACGCAAAAGAAGTTCGTCATACAATATCTAAATAATAAATGAAGAAATGAGGAAACAACTAAGATAAAATAAATATATATAATTAAAATATAAAAATGATTGTTATGCATTGTTGTGCATTCATTACATGCTTTAAATTGAAGGTATAACATTTATTATCCCCTTATTAAGAAATATTCTTCGTCTATGTAAAACATTAATATATTTTTACTGCTCACATTTATCATTATTCAGTATTAAATTAAACTATAAATTTCATATAATTTTATCAGTTAATATTTAAATAGCTTTTCCAAAATACAAAGTAAATTGGGGCAATAAAAAAATACCACGAAGGAACGCAAGAAGTATTTACGTCAGTACACTAAGTACCATTTTAATAAAATAATCTCATTTGCTATAAGTACATGATTTGAATATATCTATCATTCTTTTCCTATCTGTATCAAATGGAGCAAATTAATATGACTTTGAACTTGATTCTTTTGTCTTATAAATGTGATTATTATATTTTCTCTGACATAATATTATTATGAAAGGAATTTATTGTCGTGTCTCTCAAAACTCGTTGTTAGATCCACGTTCATTATCTACACTTATGTCGAAACAAGAGTCTGTGTGTCGTTTATGTTAAAATTTATTGAATTGTAGCTGTTTCACTCGTGTTAAAACTTATTCTACCAATAGGCTAGTTGATTCTTTTTTAAAGTAGGTCTTAAATTATTAATTAACGTCCGATTAGAGGAAAAAAATTATTACCGTATCTTTTAGGAGCTAGACAACTGTAAAACTTTATTTTAAAAGTTTACTTTTTTGTAAGCAGGCGAAAACGCTGTCGCGCTGTCCAAATTTCGATACTTTTTATTTAAATGACAAGGTTTGCTTAATGTCAAATGTTTGTTTTCAACCCGTATGACGTCATAGCAAAGATAATATATAGACTAATAGACAGCGTTTTCAGGGTTCAAAATTAAAAATGAAAAAAAAAGTGAAAATATGTAGCCATCTTACACTTTTAATATCTGAAATCGATAAATATTGGTAAAGTCAGATATTACAGAAAATATTTATTTATTGCGCCAAATTTGATATGAGGTAAGTAGCCGCGCTGCCGCCAACGGACTCATGTTGTTCTCGTTTCCCGTACTTGCCTAAAGCTTGCCAGATTGCTTGATGTTAATGGTTACTGCTCCGTTCCTTAGGAATGTACGGTGAAGTTATACAGTCTATAACTTCTTTAATAAACAGGCTATGAGATGCTATAAAATGCATTTTTTTTTTCAATTCTTGACTCAAACAAACAAACAATCTCTTTGTAATATTTGTATAGATAGATAAGATATTCAAATTATTATAAGAGTTCTGTTATAGTTAACTGCCATCTGTCATCGGCATTGCCCGTGTTACAAAATTATTTATTACTAACTAGTGCCGACGACTTGGTTCATGTGAAAATGCTTTTGATGTTCCACGGAAACGACGTATATTATCTGGATTTAAAGTGGAAGTGTAATGATAACTAGCTCAGATCCTCTTTGGGTTTAGTTGTGAAAAGTGCGGTGGAGAATAAAAACGATAACTACATGAAATTCATTCAATTTTTAAAACGACTCGTTCGCTTATATTGTATCTACATTGATAAAACTACGTGATAAACTTTTATGCAACTCCCAAAAATCACAGTACAATGTTTCAAATCAATTGGATGAATGATACGTACTCGCATAGAAGACGCACAAACATTAATTTTTATTTATAAGGTTTAAGAGTAATTATTATTTATTAACAGGCGATATTGTGATATTGTGCCAAAAAGGCTAATTTTTAGGGTTCCGAAGTCAATAAGGAACCTTTATAGTTTCGCCATGTCCGTCTGTCTGTCCGTGTCTTGGAAAATATACAATTATTCCAAAATATTGGGCATCTATCCCACATTTACCCTATAACAATACATATAAACTTAACTTCCTTATAACAGAAAGATGCAGTATAAGCATAGATATATAATTATAGATTGATAAAAGTACAAATTTGAGAAAGTTTAAAGTACAACCTTAATTTTTAGAGTTCCGAAGTCAGTTTAGACACTTATAGTTTCGCTGTGTCCGTCTGTCTGTCGGCGGCAGCTCAGAGATTCTTAGTACTCGAAATCTGTAATTTGATATAGGTATAATACATATAAATCACGCCGAAAAAGTGGTAAAATAAAATCTTGAAAATTGTTTTTATGGTACTAATTGTTCTTTTGTAGTAAAATTAATTATAAAATCTTTTTAAGTACAGGAGATCATAATTCAAGTGACAGTCTACTGATTTTAGAATTAATTAAAACATTTGAAGTTACAAAGCTTTTACGAATTTGATCGTTGTTTTTTTTTATGAAGCATTATTATATAGAATAGCGATGTAGTATTTCAATTTAATTAATAGAACCTACGGAACCAGATTCCGTTAGAAACGATTAAATTCAATTCAAATCTAACTACAGTTAGATTAATTTTTTAGGTTTTGGGCAAAATGGTCCGCAATATTCCCAACAAAAATGAAATCATTTGCTAATACAGTTTAGGCTCGCATTTTTCTTCGTATTAAATATATTTTTTTACTAATATTACGGTATTATAACGGCTAAAAACCTACTCAGTTTATGTGATAAATATTTATCTATGTAAGTGAACAGTGAACAGTTTTGGCAAATGTAGTTACATGTTTTAATTTATTTTAGTTATGTTTTGATTATATTATATTGATGCAACGATAGAATAAAGACTAAATTATATAAGCATATAAATGAAGGGATTTTTTCTTCTAAGAAATGACATATTTACTATAAATAATCTTCCTTATATTCATAAGTTCCTTATATTCATCTGTACTGAGGAGATATAAATTAGAAGTGTCATAATTCTAGACTTTTTAAAAATTTAAGTTAAAAATATGTCTTAATAATAAATTGGTGCTTTAAATCTTAGCACAAGGCTAGGACATTTCAATCATACGTCACGCGTTCTCTTCGAATTATTAGGTAAAATTAAATAATACATTTAGTACAGTTGGAGGTAACCAAGTCACGTTGTTGACAGTTTTTATTTGTAATTGTGAAACTATGTAGGAAAATTTTAATAGTCTAAATTACATTTTTAAGATCTATTTGTATCTGCGTTTTTCTTAAGAGCGGGAGCAAACATCAACTATCTTCCAGTGAAAGTCCCGTCAAAATCAGTCTAACCGTTTTGGAGATTACCAGGAACTAACAGAAAAATGGGGTTTTTGTTATTTTGACATTACAAACAGACACTTCAATTTTATTATTTGTACAGAAGAATTGAACAGTGTGTGTTGCCAGTGATGACTTATGGCGCTAAAACGTAGTCACTAACTATGAGCCTCATAAGAAAGCTCAAAGTCACTCAACGGACAATGGAAATGGCTATGCTCGGAGTTTCTTTGTGTGTTAAAATCAGAAATAGGGAGATCCGCACAAGAATTAAAGTCATCGACATACCTTTAAGCATTGCAAAATTTAGGTGGCAGTGGAAGGAACACAATGCTCATAAAATGAATAGGCCGAAGAGTTTTTGAGTGACGTCCACCTACCGGAAGATGCAGCATGGGCTGACCTGATACAAGGTGGATCGACAACCTAAGGTTGCGATAACTTGCATAAAACAAACAGCGCAGGACCGATTATTGGGGGAGGCCTATGTCCAGCAGTATTTGTGTCATCATCATGTCGACTGGAATGATGATGATGACGATAGAACAAATAGCAAACCATGTTGAAATGGCGTATGTTAAAACGGAGACACTTTTTAATTGCGATATTTTCTTTGGTACATGTTCCTTGTTTCTCCATTAGACACGCGCACTTTAAAAGCGACCGTGCCAATGAAGCCTCACAGTACTTATTAATGGAGTAATGAAAATGGTGACAAGCTTTATGTTTATTAAGTATGTTTTCCGGATTTGATCTGAATATATAAAACATATTAAATTTGGTTTCCAAAAAAATAATAATGTTGAAGGGTGCTTTAGCATTTTTACTCGTTTAATTTTACCTCGTTACTTCGTTTACTTACTCGTGATATGGAAAACTCACCCACCTGCCGCCTAAGTGACCCAGTTTAACAATTTATTTCGTAAATTGCTAGTTTAATGGTCTCGATGTAAAAAAATGTTGTAGAATAATTATTGTACATACCTTAATGGAGTGGGCATCGATATGGTCTGATGACCGGTTTGGTTAATTTCTTTGAACATGCTAACCACATAATTGTTTTGGTTTTTGACCTTAAAAATTTTGGGCCAAGTTATATTCCTCATAAAATATGAGGCGTATATCATAAAATGCATTTTTGTTAAATTTATTATAACTAAGCTGAAACAAAAAAAGGAAATTTAATCTAGACTAGCTGGATCGGCAGACGGTGTACTGCTCTTTTGGGTGATTAAGGATTTGACCACAGCGTAACCTATTAGATCCTAACACAGCTATGAACCATTGTCTCGATTAAACAATTACACATATATTATGTAAATAAGAGCTCAAACGGTCAAGTGGTTCAGATGCTACACGATCACTAATAGACTAAACAGACGCACACAAGATTTCTATATAAACATAATGTTATTTTTAATATTCCCATAGATTAGCGTAAGACCACAATCTCACTTGATGTGGTTTGAAATCATCATAATACGATTAGATTGGCTCTCACAGATATATTTTTATACTTGCAAAGCAAATAAACTCTAAATATTTAATGTGAATGTTTGCTATAGTTTGTTGGCCGTTCATTGATGCAAATTAAACGTCAAATAGCATATACAATTACTACTTGTTTAGTCTTTTTCGTAATGAGAATAAAATAGGCATGTATATTCACTTATTCTAGTCAGAAATTATGTGGTCACTGCAGCTTAAAATTATGTATAACCAACCCAAAAGGATCGGATAGGTCATGAGGACTAACTGGGAACGCTTCGTGTGTTTCAGCATTAGCCTAGCTATAGATGTGTCGGTGGTGCTTTCGCAGTCGACCCTTGCACAGACTCTAAATCTCTTATTAGGTACAATGTACATACACAATATTCATTTATTGGTTATTGTTCCTGCAAAAGTTCAATGTATCTACAATTCTCTAATCAGTAAGGCCGAAATAAAATAAATATACTCAACAAAATCGAAAAGATGAATCAAACTCTAAAACTTTCATATTCAAATCACAAAAGGCATTGCCCTTCACCGTAGCTTCGTCGGTCGCCAATTATTCCCTCTGCTAATTTAACTGGCGACTTCTAAGTTTAGACTTTTAAACTCGATGATGATGCTTTCAGTTCTAAAATGGGCAAAAAGATAACTTCATCTGGAAGTGTAAATGCTACAAATATTTTTGCTAAAGTATTCATAATACTTTCAAAAATGTTTGAACCATAGCACTTTACGCCGTTTCTCATAGTTGAGTCCTTATTTAGTGACAAGATTAAATAGTAATGGAAGTTAAGTTTTGCAATTATTTACTATGTGACTTAAATATTTACAACAAAAAAATACCTGTATAAAATAGTTTTTTCTACAAATATATCAAGGAACTTTACATTTTTTACTTAACTTTTAATTTACTGAAAATGTCCCAGGTCTATATATTATAATAAAAGTATATTATATTTTTTTACTTTTTAGATATGTATCAGGAAGCTATATAAGGTCCATATAATTTAGTTAAATTGTATTTAAGAGTTATACTGTTGAAAATTCAGACACATTTTAAAACTTTATATTAAAGTAAATTAATTCTCAAAGTTATGTTAAACAAATTTAAACATGGTCTTAAAAGCATCCGTACAAGATAAAGAACAAGCTTTTCTTGTAAGGTAAATACATTACCGACAAGGACCCTTTGTAGCTCCTATTTTAAATTCATTGATTATGTACTTCTCAAGTATTTATTTGCTATACAAAAACCTTTTCAGAAATCGAGGACAATACTGAGTAATATTAAATCACCGTGTAGACTTCAGCTTACTGCAGATTGATAGAAAGTTTATATTTTATTGGGCACGTATCCAGAATTAACCAAATAAAAGAAACTCATTTTAATCTTAACTCTTTATATAATTTTTTTGGTACAAAAATGCTTATGATATTGCACTCCACAACATTGTATACCATTGCAACTGGAAATTGCTTTTTTTTTTCGAAATCACTTTACTGTTAGCCTTGGAGCCTTTACGTCTTTTACAGCTTTACCGGGCACTGGAAATTGCAATTCGAAGATAGTCACTGAAGGTATGTTACTTCTGATAACAAATTAAAACGCCTCGTAACTCTTTTGTCACTGCTTCGTGACACAAATAATTATGGCAATTGTTTTACACCTCTGAATCTCGTATAAGGTTCTTTAGTACGACATTTCATCATCATCATTATCATCTTCAGCCTCAAAACGCCCACTGCTGAGCATATAATCAGTTTACTGACTTTATACGATGATCACTCAAAATACAAGCCGAGTAAAATCTAAATTTTCATTTAATATCTATGGATTTTAAAGATTATATATAAGGAAGAGGTGATGAGTCATAAAACCTAACTATCGTTATTTAATTTAAATAATGAGACTAAATTATAAAACTATATAATCAGTTGAAAAACTGACTATATACGGTGATCACTAAAACTACATTAAGTCGAGTAATATCTAACAAATTAATTCGAATAGCTCACTATACTAAATTTCTGGATTATAAAAAACTTCTGTTCATTTTCACCAAACAAAACGTGTTCACGTGAGTACATCAAAGCAAAAAAAAAACCAATCAAGTTCGAGCCGCTGGGAATTTTACGCGATAATAATATTTGACTTTTCTCAGTTACGGTACAATGTGACACTCAACATGATCTAATCTACTTTGATCCCTCGAACGAAGTATATGTAGATATAAATTAAGGATCTTTATATTTTTTGCAATATGTAAGTGTAATTTACATATTAAACGATACTCGAATCCCATTGACTGAACATTTCGGAAATTGGAAATTACCAACATGTATTTCATTAAAACTTAGAACGTGACAAGTCAAAGGAATCAGAAATTCTAATAACGTTGAATCAACGAAGCACACATTTACTATTAATAAACTCGCAAGACGTGTGCGAGACTGAAGTCGGTGTCATACTAAGAAAACTTAAAAATCAAATATACAATAAGTTTCTATAAGGATGTTCATTTGGATAATCATTTTATTTATTTACTAGCTGTGCCCGCGGCTCCGCTCGCGTCGTCTACAGAATTATAGATTATGAAGATATCGCGTTTTTTTTTAAAATGACCAAGTATCTAAGGAGTAAAAAACAAGATAAATATAAAAATCCCCCGACACAAGTAATTTATTCCATCCTAATGAACCCAAACACGATATCTCTTTTGTTAATTGGCGAGGAGTCAGGTATCTTGCAGATTACAAATGATGTTACAGTGCCAAGTCAAGGTTACCATGTTCTTCTTATATTATTGAAGTATCAAAATATTATAAGATATGAAAGAGATGAAAAAACAGAAGATGCTCACAACCATTCATCAACTAGAAAAGGCCAGATAATCTTCAAACGGCTAAATAGATTTTCTTGAATCGTAGCTAAGTCATTCAATTACCAAACAAAAAAAAAACAAATATAAATTTATTTAGCCATTTGAAAGCTACGATGCCACGGATACAAAGATACACAAGTTAAACTTAGAACACCCCTATTTTTGTATTAGCTAAAAGTTTTTAATAACAAGCTTTTTATTTTTGTATTCTTCTCAATAAACCCTTTCATTTGATACCGATATCATGAGGGTGCATAAAAAATAACTGGTTCGCCATCTTTTTTTGGATCTAGAATGGATTTAGAATGACGTCACTTAGCTAACCATGCATTGTCATTCAAACTAAACATTTATGTACGCAAAATTTCAGCTCTCATAATTATAACTGTTTTAAAATTCAGTTGCAAGATTTGAGCCATACTAACAAGGTGAGTTAAATAAAATCTTGTAAAAAGAAATATTAATAATAATAATAGGAAACATTGATAAGTGGATAACAACTAAAACAGAATAATAACATATCAAAACTGTACTGTAATATGGTTATATTGAATTTTACTCTTTTAATAGAGAGTATACTCGTATAGCAAATCATATGTAAATATGACTTGAATTGTATTCACAGGAGAGTAAAAACTTAAATAGGTAAAGGAGTGATTTTTGTATAAAGCGACGTATATAATACACTTAAGTAACTTAACAGGAATATTAATTTAGAATTTAATTGTGATTTGTAAATAGTCGATCATTTTATTAATCACCTATACATACTCGTCGTCGTATTATAAAACTCAACGTCTCTCTGTCTGTCTGTCCATTTATGTTTTTTTCGCGCAAAAACTACATACGATTTACATGTTTTTTATTTTATTTCATAGCTATGTTATCTGGCCAGGTTATATGATATATTTTGTAAGATAAAGTAACAAACGAGATAAGCAGTGACTATAATGGTGAATCAATTCGGAAAAAAGATGCGTTTGGGGCGCTTCAATGGCTTACTCTAAGTAAACCATACAAGATATATGAAATTAATGTAGTACAAAATTGTAAAACTTAAAGAGATTTACAATAAAGTCAGGAATAGCATATATTTATCTTTTAAGGATCATCCATAATAAGCATTTTTGTCTTCCGTCTTTTGAACGGGGGCAGCACGACTCGCGCGTGTGCTTCATCGACGGCATTCCGTAGATCACGCGAGCGGAGCTGCAGGCATAACTATTATTATATAAAAACATAAGTTCCATTAACTTTCTACGGTTATATAATGAAATAAATAACAGAGTTGAATAAAATTTTGTTTCAAAGATTATATCAACTTTGTTCCCAATGGAGATCTTGTTCCGTGCTTCCCAATTCAGGCCTTTTGACTACCGTTTATACATTTACGATATAAAGCATACAAGAAGCGATAATTATCCACATTCCTCTGCACAAGTTTCTTTTCCTATAAAACGAAAGCGGGTAATTCTTGGAACACACTACCTGACCCATTGACAGACTGAATTCATAACGGATGTCCCTTACTATGTTGAATATTTTCTCACAACCTCATCATTGAACGTGACAAGAAAACGCCACGGTATATTGTTGTACACATATTTTCACACGATCATCTTTATACGCTGTTGTTATGCTATTATTGGCGTAATTTACTTAACAATGGTTTTTATGAGAGATGCAACTTAAAAAAAAAACATACTACGTATTAATTATAATAATAAAACTGTAAATTTCATCTTTTTCCTTTCTTCCTTTTTCTTTTTCACACATTATAGAATGTAAACAATGTAACTAACAGTTGTCATATTAGTCAACCAGATTGTTAATAGATGGCGCTTTGAATATATTTTAATTAGCATCAATAGCTGATGGTATTGTTAATGAAAGGGTTTTTAATTTATACTCGTATATATATACTCGTATATATAATTGACAGAAATATCAACACAAAGTCCAAACTATTGGGGCTAATACCATGAAAATTTTTATGCCGGTTTATTTCACAATAAGGAAGGATTTTTGGAAATTCAACTCCTACGGTGGTGGAAAAGAGGATGAAAGCTTGTATGAAAATCAGTTAAACTGGTATTTAGAAATTCAGTTAAAATATAAACGAAAACATAAATTTTGAACTGTTTGTCTTTATTTATTGTATAAAATTTAATTACCTGTCTATTTATATTGATGTGTTTCTTGTAAAGTTGTAGGCCTTTAGTTTTTTTTAAGAATAAATAAATAAATATATTTTTTTAAGCTATACTTCTTTAAGCACGTTTAGAAGAGGTTAAATTAGCTGCTTCGCATCATGTAACAAAAGTGTGACATAGTAAAGTTAGCAATCACTGGTAATATTCATTTTATTGACTTTTAGTGATTTTTTTACTGTGTACAATTTTCATCAATAAGGTTGAGAACTATTTTTTAAGATTCCTAAATTTATTAATGATGATTCTTATACGATATTTGTTATGGAATGACTTATGCTTCCCTTCTACAAAATTTTATCAGCATCGGTTGAGAGTTTATGAAAATATTTTTTGTTTACTATTTCTAATTATAATTAATATTGGAAATTGTTATAGTTTATCAATCACTCAGTTAACTGAATCACTTTCCGTGTACAAAATTTCATAAAAATTGGATTCGAAATGATAAAAAAATATTGAACACCCTAAAAACATTACTGTAATAACTTAACTCAATTGACCCATTGGTCATATAGGCTTACCGAGTACATTTTTTTAAAATCGGTTAAGCCGATTTAAATCCTGACATACAGGGAAATGGCAGACAGACAAAAAAATATCAAGGGCATATTTGTGACCAGTGTCTTTTATATAAGATGTCTATAGGGAAATATACAGACAGAAATACAGATTATTAATATAGATAAAACGTGAATAAATGCTTTGTTTTGAATAATATTTTAAGTAGGGTAATGAATTTAACTACAGCCATATCTAGTATTCACATACATATACCTACAAGAAACATACACACACACACACACAGCCATATGCATACATACACACCCACAATAGTAATGCGTAATATTAAAAACGAAAAAAAAACAAGCTTTGTTTGTGACAATTAGAAGAGTTTGACGCAAAAAAAAATGTTGCACAGACAACCCTAGCCATAAGGTGTTTATACCATGTTAGAATTTACAGCAGCTGATGTTACCGTATTTCATCCATAAAAGCTTTCCCATAAACTAAACTCATACTAAACAACTGAGTGTAAATAATTTTATGGTGATTTTGCCGTTAGAGACTTGGCATACCATTTAGTACCAATGTACTGGACATTCCGATTGGAACGTTGTCATTTTGACTGGCACCAGGTCACTCGATCTACATATCTTACGTAAATGTCTTTGGCAAGGATATCCTAGGAAGTCTATTAACTGCCTTATATTAGTGAAGTTCAGTATAGCCATTATATATCGAGCTTGGTTTGGAATCAGCTAATAACACTCCAGTAAGAGATATCTGACGTCTACATATATTTATACTTTATAGCCAGAACATAAAACTGCGATGCGAACTTACGAATTGATTCGCATCGCATCGGAAAGGTCACCCGAACCATGGCAGTGAGTTGCCCTGTCGCACGAAATCGCATCGCAGCAATTGGCGTCGTAGTTTTCTGCGTGCCGACGTCGCATCACAACGCTTCGCAGTTTTGTGTTTTGATCCACAACCACTTAAATATAAAATGTATCTTTGATATTATTAGGCAAAATAAACGACGTCCAAATTATGGTAAGGGCACTTTAAGCAAACAACGATGAAGGAAAACTAACTCAGCGTAGACTATTTTTGTTAATCTTAAAATACAGTTCGTTAAAGTGAGTCATTATGACGATTTTTTGCCATGTGTGTGGTGGTCTCAATCCGTTGGATACAAATACTCTACCATACCGACTTTTGAATATATTTTGACTTTCTTTATAGTTATAACTTATTGTTTAAAATTTATTTAATTTTCGTTTCAGAGATACAATATATTTTACACAATGACTTACAGACTAGTCATAGCCTGTATCTTGGTATCCTTATCTCAACTCTTATTGATTTCTCCCAAAATAGCAAGTGCTCCAATCAATGATGGGTCTTTCTAAGAGCCACGTTTAATTGGGGGATCACGGTCGTGCAACCGGTCGTTCAACCTTGGCGTATTTGAACTACCAAATACATAAGTTTGCACTTATGTTGAACGTGAGACATAAAATAAATATAAATAAACGCAACCAGGGTTGTGGAGCCACGAGTTTTATTTCGTGCACGCGTCGATAATGGTTTCCCATACAAATTGGTTACAAACTGGGCTCCAGGTGAGGTATCTTCCGCAGCAAAATGTACATTTTGTTGTTTGTGCCACTAGATTGTACCGTTATGGTATCTCGCTGAAATAAAACCCTAATACGCTAGTAATCTAAAACAAAAATGCAAGTTATTAAACTATAAAATCAGACAAAATAATTTAAAAAATTACTATAATAAATTATTTAAAAAAAACTATATAGGTAGTAGGTACGGTACACATATTTTTTTCATAATTAATTTTTATGTTTGTCCATAAACTCACCAGATATTAAGTGACAGTATGGTCGAATACGCTTAGCCTCGAAGACAGCTGCTTGACGATAGGTTTCTCAGGCACCAGGCGAGCATTACAAAATGCCCTACCACCATGCTATAGTTTCATCATGATGTTTTCCTTTACCGAAAACGAGGGTTTATTGGAGGATTCGAACCCACGTTGATCGAGACAGTATTCGAGCAGTCTACCACAAAGCAATCTTCACTTTAAACTACAATCACTTCAAAAATTTATGTAGATTAATAGTATAATCGACAATTAATTAATTTAGCTACCCCTTTAAACGGATATCCAATATTATCAGATCCGTGAATACCGTGGTTGTACTTCTGAACCGCAGTTCTGTGTAATTTAGACAATTTCAAAGTTAATTGCTGATTCAGGTTTTCATGAAGATAATATAGGCAGTAGGAAGTTCCTGATAATCATTATTATAAACTGGCTGTGCCCCGCGGTTTCAACCGCATATAATTTAAAAGAACTCGCTGATTGATGATTTATAATACTTCAGAATAGACAATATTTTTATCAGGTGGCCAGAGTTACGCGTCACAACTCACACGACTCGTTCGCTCCACTACACCTATAGTCATAAACCCGAGCTGAGTGTTGAATTATTTTAATTTTACAGTATCTCCTAAACTATTCGTCCAAATAACATGCTATAAAGGGCAAGTTTATCTACATAAAATTATCTTTAACTTTCGTTAATAAGGATTAATATGCCATGTCTAATAATATTATAAATCACTTTTCAATTGTCCATAAAACTTTGTCACAAAATACTTTATTGTGGCTTATGTATAAGAGATAGGCATATGGTATTACGAATTTTTTTCATATGTACTAAGGAGCAATATTTTTGTAGAATATTGTATTTACGTATCACTAACCATTACGCTAGCGCACGCGAATAAAGCAGTTAGGGTGCGCTATTTCTTCCGACTTACTTAACAAAAATCAATATTTAAGGCTAAGAGAGTTGTAGCAATCTAGCTATAATATACAAAAATAATTTTTCGAATCCAACTGGTACTTTCAGAGGTTAGCGTGTTTAAACAAACAAACAATCAATCAAAAAAAAAAACTCTTCCGCTTTATTATATTAGTAGATTACGTTTATGCGATTATGTCAACTATTTTATTACTAGTAAACACGGAAGTTTACGACAGGTAATTGAAAATTGAGTTTAAATTTCATGTAAGTTGTATATATGGAAATGTTATATTTATTTATAGAAGCACGGCAAATGAACTGTACCTACTATTGTACCAGATAGTAAGCAAAGTACAATCGCAACACAAAGGCAACCGCTGTGAGTCCGGCAATCCATCGCTGGTTGTCGCTGTCATACCAGCCCGTAAGCCTCTTGAAAAGTGGGAATGTATACCTGTGATTCCTAAACGCGACAAACCAAAAGTAGGTGTGACGGACTTATCACTAAGTGTATAGAGGTCGTGTATAGATCCCTCCCATCTTGCTTGATTACTGGATATTCACCGGTTAAGCGTGTCACTATGGCAAGTGTTACACCTAGTGTAATCCGGTAATCCGGTAATCATGATACGGTCAGAGACAATCGTCGTGCTCTACCACCAAGCAAATATCGGATATTGGCAGACATTAGAAAGTAATAAATATATGTACCACTTCATCAGAACCACATAACAAGCGCTTGATATGTACACAATACATTATGAATGATACGAAATAATGAGAGCATTATTATCATTGCAATTGGAAAAAGAAAATAGACTATTATTTAACCATAATTAAACGCAACTTTGAATATGATAATTCTTAATAAATAAACCAGTTTCTTAATTTAAGACAAATATTAAAATGTTTAGTACAGAGAAAGTGTAATTTGATTAGGGAATGTGTGTACCGAGTAACTAGATATTGCTAGATGACATCCACAAGATTGAGGTTACGCCGAGTGGTTAGTGTATATGTTTTTTAAAGTAATTTATTTCTACATTAGCATTTTTTTAACAAGCTTATACGAGATTCACTAGTAATTAACTGGCAATGTAATAAAATATTTTAAATCAATTTTAACCTACTTCTAATTGTCGTATAATGATTTGTGATTCGTATAATGATTTGTTTAATTGTCGTTATAATGAAACTTTGTAAGTATATGTGGTTCGAATGACAACACTATAATTTGGTATCTTGGAGCTGATCTTGATGATGGAGCCAGAAGGTGGATAGTGGAACACATCAGTGGCTACTAGTAGTAACAATAGGTGAAATGTTACAACAAATGAATATATTTCATATAATTGTCAGTGTTTTGAATGTACTTTTCGAGACTGAAACCGAGGAAGGATCTTGGCTGTATACTATTACACTTTTCTGTAGAGACTTAGCAGTAATAATATTAAGAAAATATATTACTATGCCTGTACTTAGTAGTGTTATGTGTCGCAGAACATCGAGTGTGACTATCACCACCTCAATAAACCAAGAAGTTTTACAAGCAGCTTCATATAGTAGACCTTTTGTCGTAATAATTCACAGTGATCATTTTTTCATAACGCACCTAAAGAATTATAACTTCAACAAGAAAATAAGAGCCAACCCACTTTCAACTATATTCGACATGTATTTCCCGTGGAATATCAAAGTATTTCCACTTGAATAAAGTATATAATAAATAATTGCTACATATATTTCTGAAAGACGAAAGATGAAGATCGAGATTTTACATTGTAAAAGTACATTTATTTTACTTTACAGTTTAGTATGTATTTTATTGTTATGTCTACAAAACCCATTTTCGACTAATCTCTTAATTCAACTTTCATCCACTCGGCCCCTTGTCAAAGAGATCTTGATAAATAGGTGCTTTATCCTCGGCAGAAGTTCCTAGTGGAAATGTAAAGGTATTTCAGCTGCTGTCATTCTGAAACAAGTTCTTATTATCTGTAATTCGTCATAATTATGCATGATCCTAATTCAGGACAATTTTTATCAATCATTGTTTTCGAATTTATCTTGGTTTCCCATTTTGTTTATGTTATTAGATTCTTTATTTAATCTTTATCAAGAAAAATATATTATTTTTAACGGTAGATAATGACGGTTAAGGTATTTTTACATAATTATGTAATGTTAGTAAAAATAACATTAACTAATACGTAAGTACGCTGAAGACAGGGCGCTTTGGCGCTCATTAGGGGAGGCCTATGTCCAGCAGTGGACTAATATAGGTTGATGATGATGAATACGTAAGTGATTTTCGTCATTTTAAAACTGGATAGTATAGTATTAAAGTCTAACAAGATTACTAATGTTCACGTGATATAAATGTTGGACCGATGGGAAGGGGGTTGAAATAACATTATTTTAGCTTTAGTAATAAGATTGAGTTGTTGTTAAACAAATTATTTTTAAATGAGTATTATTAATATTTGTCTATTGGCGTAACTGCGTCATCGAATAACATTGAAATATAAGTGCGTTCAAACATGAGAACTTCTATGGTGCTGTATAAAAATGTATATACGAAAGCCTTTGTAAGCTAAAAGGACGCCAACATCCATGAAACAATTTAATATAGTTATATTCTTCACAGTACATATCGTTTGAAGTACACATTTATTCTTTTATTACGTCACAACAGGTTTTTGACCTGATGTCATGGATAAATACGCTTTTGTATTTAACAATAAAAGACGCTTCGGTGCTATATGTGCGTATTAAATCGTTTTGTTGAGCTAAATTTATAATTGGTTTAAATATTGTGTGAACAAAAAAAAAACAATTTAACAGATTTTTTGTGATGTTCACGCTTTACTTCATTCACGTCTGATGGATATGCTGAGAAATATCGTACTTTTTAATATTGATTACAAGTTTTTAGTTTTACGACTCAAATTATCTTTGCTTGGAATTATCTATTTTATTTATAATATTGTTTGCAGTCCATATCGGATTTTTTTACGGAACAGTACTTGATAGTAGGCACAGTATCATTCAAAATCAGTGGCGACCACTGAGGGATGATAATCCATCGACAATCGCATATCTCATGCCGGCCTGCGTAAATAGAAACTGGACATAGGTACATTGGCTGATTCTGAAGCGTAACGCGTATGATAGTCGGGACCCGGTCGAGCTGTAATACCCCGCTATCGCTACTTATTTATTCTTAAGTCCCTTCGTTATTATTACACCTCAAAAGATATAATGCAACACATCCGATGCAAGAATCCTAATTTCGTGACAAAACTATATAGATATATTTTTAAATCTTAGAGAGACGAACTTCTTAGCAATTTATGTATTCATCGTAAGGGTGCCGGGTCCATCGTGTGGTAGAGGGAGGGCCTCCGAACAATCCCTGGGTCTTACGACTCGGGTTTAGGTTTAATGATTCATCCTAAGATGCACATCAGCGCTCACCTTGACTGCTCGTGCTGCTTAGCCAGATTTGGCAGGAACAGCTTTAAATAAACGTTCTAAACAGAAATAACTGCAGTTCAATATCTTTTAGTAGGTTATGTAGAGATTTATCTGGTACAACTCGCTCCCACTTCTACCGCATATAAATTAACTACATAGCTATTTTTCCTTAGTTCATTTATTAGGTCGTAATATGTATACATTATTATTTTGTGGTCTTTAGTTATGGTTGTTTCCCACAAGTACTATTACATTTCAAGTATTATTAAATTTCAGTATTACTGTTGAACTTCTAACCAAGGTATATGTAGCTCTAGATACACGCATTCTTAATATCGTATTCTGGTCAAGATCAAACAGTTATTTAAACTCGGGTCAAATTCATCGATAGCATTCGATTGAATATTAACGTTACAAAACTTGGGGAACCACCCGGATGCAACGAAATCCGGATTTTGCTTGATGGTTACACAATTACAACTTTTAAATTGAATGAATTATATTTTAAATGTATATTTATCTATTATTTTCTTCCTCTGCATTATTCTCTCCTCACATACATCATTCCTCATTATTCCTACATTTCTCTGCCGGATTATCCTATATACGTAGGGTCAGCATAACATGTTCTCCTCTTCCAGGCTCTTTTATTAGCTGTCATTACAGTATTCACGCCTTGTATGGATTATATATTTCCTCACACGTTATATTTATTCTTCGTATTTATATATAAATGTGATCGTCAGACCACAGTCAGCTCTAGGTTTACATGCAGTGGTGTCAGTTTATACTGAGTTGTTTATGCCATTTATAGTGTTTATTTTATTATACATATTTTTATTTGTTAATGTTTCATAATGTCAGCCGAAAGTTGTCCATTGCTGGGTTATAGGCCTTTCCCAGAGATCGCCACAACTATCGATCTTGCGCTGTTCGCATTCAGCGGTTTCTTACAAACTTTACCAGATGATTGTTAATGCTTAGTCTTTCTAAACTTTTATATGATAATAATTTAATTTACCATGCCATAAAGTATCTTTGTGTTCGTGTGCTTGCTAGCTGAGTTAAATTATAATATCTCTTTATTTATTTATTTCTTTCTTTGACGCTCCACATTGACCAGTATTACTTTTGACAGTATTCCATAAAAGGTTAGATTGAGATCGGCCATTCAGTCTGAAGTCGCAAATTATTTGTGTTTAACCAAGTAATTCTAAATGTAACCAATTCTACATAATATTTAAACGTTTACTCTAAATTCGTACGCATAGAAATATAAAACAGTTACGTAACACCGCGAACTATAAGGAACGAAAAGAGAAAAAATAAAATACCCAAAATAAACTGTTAACGCTTACACAATAAATGTCTGCTAGCGGTCCCGTTTGTTAAAAATATATGTTGTAACTGCGAATAATAAATACAACTGATAAGTATCTGCTTTAAGTACGTAAAATGCATATTTGTTTGTGTTGTATGCTTTAAAGCAATGATGGTTTAGATTTAACGCGCTTGAATAACACAACGCGAAATGAATGGATGATGCGAATCGCAAGATTTCTTTGAAGGCAGTAATTGTATTTACACAATAATTTACTGATAGAATATTTGCGATTGCTCGCAAACCTCACATTCGTTGTCGCATTCGAACCTACGTCGATGACCCAACATTGCTTCAAAAATATTCGAAGATATTTTTATCTGTATTATAGAAAGTGAACTATTGTAATTTTTTACGTATTATATACTAGCTGTGGCCCACGGATTTACCCGTTTTAAATATATACTACCAATTCTCTACCTTGCCGACACAAATACATCCGTGTAGAGCCTATTGTTGTCACTTACCTTATTTGCCTTCACCTTGCCAGATGCTTGATGTTCATGGTTACTGCTCCGCTCCTTATGGCCGTAGCGTGAAGTTGTATAAACTGCCTACAACATATATATGAATAAATCTGTAGGCATGTCTGTACATATAATGGTTTTTCAAATTTCCCTGTGGGCATATTATATAAAGGACACTGATCACAAATATGTTCTTAATTTTGTTTCTCTCTATCTATTTGTTGACCGTTCTGTGAAACACTTTTTAATCTGAGAGGTCCCCCGACTGCAATGAAAATTTTATTTGTGTTTAGTCAGCGAGAAAATGAGTGTGACCTTTCGCTTTGTATATACAGATTATATATATAACTTGTTTTTTTTTTTAATTTTACTTCGTTATTTGGTAAAATTATTTACTTTTATTTAAGGTTCACTTTTCACGCGGTCGGGCTTTTTGAGTTTTAAAATTTTACTTTTTTTTTGTCTTTAGACTTTTTAGTGCCAGAATTGCTAGTGCTAGAGCAATTAGCCGGTGAACAGGAATCTGGTGAAGCTGTCAAAGCCTCCAATGTATCCAGGGCCTTTAAAGCTAACTGTATAGTCAGTTCGAAAAAAAAATAGCGCGTTCTAATAAACAATCTATGGAACTTTATATATTATTATAAATATATCTCTAAAGTATTCTATGCGAACAATAAATGAATATATATTCAAAGCAACGTCGATACAGTGGCTAGTTGCAAGACGAAGCTGTGAATGTTGATGTGACGAAATTAACCGGATTTTACGTGGCTCCCGGATCTCAGTTTGTCGCGACATCGGTCCTCGGTGATTACATAATGGCTGACGACATAATGACATGTAATAAAGAAAGGAATAATTATTAAATCCAGATTCAAACGTTGATAGGTAATACTTTAAAAGTTTGTAATGTTATTGGTAACAAGATGAGTAGGATATGGTTATTGTGCCTGACTGTATTAAGGTCGAGGTTAACCTGTGTATATTAAGTGATCATGCAGGTTGAGACGGTATCTTTACTGACTGGGACGTGACCACAATCCACATGGTAATAAACCCATCATAGTAGATCTCGTTTGGTTTGTTGGGTTTCGGAATCTGCCAGTGTCAGTCACAACGATGGCTAGCGATGGACTGCCGTCCGGTGCTCGCTGGAATTTCTGAAATTTTCTCTGCTACAAAAAAAAAAAACAAAACATCATGTGGAATTATAAGATGTCAATAATCTTCTGATAAAATATGCCAAAAACAATGATATACATTAAGGTAATCTTTTGAATTTTCATAATATAATGAATTGTTATTCTTCTAAACAATGAGTATGAAAAATTACCACTATTCAATCATCGTGGAGCAGTTTCAAACAAATGTGAAACATCTCGTAGTGGGTGTAACTGGTAGATCATCGTACTATCGTGTCGATAGCCCTGGGTGTGGCAAAGTTTTATAGACGGGTATTCTGAATCAAGAAAATCAAAATAAAAGGATACTTTATTCAATTTAAGACCCAAGAAAGCTTTATGTACATCAAGATGAACACTACTACCGGTTCGGAAAATATCCCAGTCATCCAGAAGAACCGGCAAGAAACTCGATCGGGCTTATCTTTTTTTTTTCGACTGTAAAATCAATATTTACAGCGCAGCTCAAATCTGTCATTTACAGTTAATAATCATATTAATAATTTATTGGATGCACAGAGAGGGAGTCACTTCCAGCCATCACTATCATTTACATAATGATCCACCCTATAATAACCTTTTGACAGTAAAACCTACTTGACATGGTCCTTGAACTCATTTTTTGGCAGATCTTAGACTTATTATAGAACTTAAAACTATTACCTAAAAAATCTTTTATTAGTCAAGTCTAAAACATGGTATGACTAATTTATGTCTATTTCTAGTAAAAACTGTGCTGGTCTTTTACAAAATCTAGCTTATCAAAGTTTTTTAAGGTATTATTTCTCTCTGTTCCTTGTATCACTTGTGTAACTTAAGTTATACCAAATTTTTTACAAAAAAACAATAAGAAAATAAAACGTTAAAAAAGACATTTATATGTAGCACAGATATTTATAACATTTGAAGTACACAATTCTGCCAATGTCACGAGAATACAATATTTTTAATCTTTAAAGTTCAAATAACGTGGATGGCTCTTTTCTTAGAACAGTCAAAAGACTTTTTGGCAACTCAAAATATATGTTTCTAATTATTATTTACACTTCACTTACTGAGACACAGTTTACCAAACTAATTCATCTCATATTAGATAATATACGGTTAAGCAACATAAGTTTATTAATTAAAAAAAAAACACCAATCACAGATCAATATCTCGCCAAAAACTCGAATGGGTACTTTTTTTTAAATAATTTACTATTATATAGGACCCGTGCGAATATTACGCATATTATAAAATGTAAACACTTTAACTAATAGCTGTCATGTTATTTAAATGACTAATGAATACTTGGATATATTTTCATTAGTAGCAACACATGGCATTCCTAAAGAAAAACTTTTAAATCATTTTCACCATCATCATCATTATTTTAAACATCAATTTTAAACTATTTATCGGTGTTTTGTATATAGCGAGGAACATATGATTTTAAATGATGGTTGAATCATTAATTATGATGAAGAACAAACGAACTTAAGGTATTGCGAGAAAAAAACATCTTTGAGAAATAATATAAATATAATATGAGTTATACACTCACGCGAAGTTATAATTTATGTGAACTTTATGTTTACGTTAAGCCTTAGGGAATGTATACTAATTTATTTTTAACTGACTTTTAGAGAATACAACTTTGTCGATTTCAGAGAACTCTGCTTATTATTAGTCCAGAATTTTCTGCATAAGTAGTAATGAAGATGATTATAATAAAAAGGGAGTGTGTGCGATTCACCCACGATAGAAGTGAAACTTCATTTTAAAAGATATTTTATATTTTATTTAAACAGTGTGTAATATACATACACATCGACATTTGCTCTCTCGCTCTCACACAAAGAGGAGAGACCGATAATGTGCGTTAAACTTAACGTTTATCATTTAACGTTTAACGCGTTGGAAGTCGCATAAGAAGTTACACTTCAAAAAAGTATAATACTATTTATTACAACATTGTAACTACACTATAGTGACGTCTGCAATATAAATTTTAAATAACCAATAATCAAACATTTGGAAATCAGAAACGATTATAGCTTTATAACTAAGTTGTTAAACTAATTGCCCCTCAATTCACTCAACATTCACAATCAATTGATTGATCGAATAAAAGTTTACCGCTATACACGCTAATTGTTACCGTCGTTACAAGAAATATAATATAATGTAGTCCAACTCAAGTTTTCTATTTAGCAGCAAGTCACGAATTCGTGACCTCGGATAAACGCGGTGAAAGATCCAAACAAATTTATTGTAAGGTGCCCACTTGCCTTCCTTTCTTTCTTAGCCTTTTTATAAATCTCTTTACGAATCGACCGTGTCATGACAAAAGCTTTCGAACCGTAAACGTTTGTTTTTTTTTCTCTAAATATCTTAATATGATTATTTACTGCTTCATAATATTCTAAGAGTTTAATTAAGTTTCGTTTAAAGATAGGCCTTATTGGGTGACGTTGAATAAAGTGTTAATAAGACTAACAGATGCTATTAATATGTCATACTTATGCTATTGTTGCTAGTAATGAAGCAGTGATGATTATCTGGTAGCGTATACAGGCACTGCTTCGATTGACGTTCGTCTGAGTTTTTAGTAAAGGAAAACATTGTGATGAATTCCTGCCTGGCTAGCTACCACCCTCAAGTTGAAAATTTGTCGCCAAGCTGCATTTAAGAGTCAAGAGTCCCCCTTGACTTAACCTTAACCTTCCGGCATCGTTGTTCATAAATTTTAGGTAATAACATACATACTTGTTACAAAATGATTTTAATAAACTAGTATGTACTCTCTATAAATAAACTATCATTACACTTTTTGTTACGGGAAATACAGCACTGTTCTGATATTTCGTTTTTTATTCCATTCAATAGCACTTTCCAAATGTCAAACAGAATATGGTACTATAAGCACTATTCGAGTACTTGTTAACGTCGTGAATGCATTTTCAAGTATTTTGTCTAGTTTGATATAAAATATAATTTATCGAAACATCTGTAGTAAGGAAAAATTAAAAACATAGACTAGATCGAGTTTCTTGCTGGTTCTTCTTGATAACTTGGATATTTTATACTTGTGTAGTATTGAAACGTTCATAAGTTCCTCACTGGGCCTAAACTGAATGTAGTATTTTTAATTTTGATCTAGATTTGATCACAAAAATATGAAAAATAAATGAGAGCTTTCAGTAGTCATGATTCTTTTGGGTGTTCCTTGTATCTTATATCATCTGATTTGTATCTTGTGAGGTCAGATTGTGCTACTAAAGTATAAAATAGTTTCCTAACGTTGGATCAGTCCAGGAATATTATTCATTACTAGCTGTGCCCCACTGTTTCAACCGTGTTAAATTTATTCGACAAACCCTCCACGGCGTCAAAGCCAACGCAACCGTGTACCCCTATCGTTGTTCCACTTCCCGTACTTGCCTACAGCTTGCCAGATTGCTTGAAGTTCATAGTTCCTACTCTACTCCTAATGTTTGTAGCGTGAAGTTATATAGCCTATACTATTCCTCATTAATCTGGCTATCATATACCAAAATTCTTCTTTTTCATACCCTTATCCCACTTTTTTTAACTAGGGTCGGCATAACTTGTTTTTCTCTTCCACTCTACTCTGTTAACTATCATCTCAGTATTCACCCCTTTCATATGCATATCATTCCTCATACAGTCCATCCATACCTACTTCGGTCTTTCTCAATTCTTATATACATTCACCTTCATACTTAACATTCTTATAGTTACATGACTTTGACCATGACCGCGTTAATCTATAACTCCTCAACTTCTCTGTGACTAGTGCTATTTTAAGACTTCCTCTGATATACTCATTCCTGATTTTATCGATTCTAGTTACATTATACATCCATCTTAGCATTCGCATCTCTGCCTCATGTAATCTTCTTTCATTGCCCAGCACTCAGATCCATACATAAAGACAGGTCATACAATGGTATTATACACTTTCCCTAAAGTTTCAGGGCCATTCGTGGATCACATGTGATCTCCGAGACTCTTCGCCATTTCATCCACCCTGCATTTATCCTATTCTTCACATCCCGGTTAATCTCACGTTGTTTTGAATTACTGATTCAAGGTACCAAAACTTGGAACAGTCTGGTAGGAATACACCATTTAAGGCTATATTAGCAAAACTGGATGGAACATCGAAATAGCAGAACAAATGTTTAGTTTTGGTTCTACTAATTATCACTCCAACGTTCTCGATTTTTGCCTGCTATTTTCGACCTTAATAACATTTTTGTAACATTTTCTCCAACAAGGACAATGTCATCTGCAAATAACATACACCAAGGTGCCTCCTCCTTTATGTATGATTTTAGTGCATCCATAACAAGAAGAAACAAATAAGGACTTAAAGCTGATCCCTGGTGCAGCCTACAGCCATATTGAACTTGTCGGCAACTCACGGACATGACATGTGTACTGCCTCGACTATACATGAACGGATAGGTTCCAGGTACTTGCAAGGCGTTCTCTTCTCTTTTAGAGCCTACCACAGAACCACCTTTCGAGGTACTCGATCATATGCCTTCTTCAGGTCAACAAACACCATGTGCAAATTCTTGTGTACACGTCTGTATTTTTCACATAGTTGACGTAGTGCGGCAATGGCATCCGTTATAGCACGTCCAGGCATAAACCGAATTGGTTCTGGGTGACTTTACTCTTAACTCTTATTGGTCTCGCTATCACCCTTTCCCAAATGTTCATATTATGTGACATGAGCTTTATTCCTCAGCAGTTGTTGATTTCCTGCACATCACCCTTATTCTTAAAAATGGGTACTAATGTGCTAATGTAACAATTCATCTGGAATCGTCTCCTCTTGCAACAATTATTAAAGAATAAAGTCACCCACGTTCATCCATCTGCTTTCAAAAACTTCGATACTTTAACAGGTATACCATCTGGTCCCACTGCTCTGCCATTCTTCATACCTTGCACAGCTTTTCTTACTTCATCCTCACTTATCTCTTGCACAACACCTATATTTTTTACGTATAATCTCTAACTCTCCAACCCAGTCATTTTCTTCGTTCATCAATCTCTCAAAATATCCATTCCAAAGATTATTTATATACTGATTATTTGTCAAAAAATTTCCTGAGTCATCTTTTTACATTTAATAAAGTGTGAAATATCCCTTTCATTCGTTTTTCTCACTTTCGCTAATCGATACAGATCTTTTTGTGTTTTTTTAGTTCTGCAGTGTTTAGTATAACTTATTTTGTACCTTAGCTCTAGTAACAAGAACCGTATTTTGCATTTCTCTTACATTAAACGTACATTATTCTCTTATTTTATTTAACCAATCTGTCCTTATTATCAACATTTTTCCACTCCTTAAAAGCTTTCTTCATTTTTTTTCAAAACATGCTGTACCTCTTCTGTTCCAGAGATGAGCGTGTTTAAACAAACAAACATTCCAACAAAAAATATCTTCAGCTTTATTATAGATATAGATGGTGTATTAGGAGCTAGAGGTTAATCTTATTATTATAGTATTTATTATTTTGTGCATTTAATAAAACCAAATGAAACTTATTTTGTGTATTATCAGATACGGTTTATTATTACTTTTTATGTCCAAGTACTACCCACTGTTAAAACTATAGCTCGAAGCGTACCTTTCTACATTTAAGAATTGTGGCCGTTACGATGTTTATCATTGAATTCTAATATTTTCACGAGCGAGCGCTGGTTGGTGAGAGTTCGCTTCGCTTCAGGCGTCTTATTCTCTAGTGATTTAAATTATATAGCATTGTTAATAGATATTTACATCTGTAAAAAGACTTTTGTTAGCAAGACATAACTTTTAGAGATTCATTAGGAATGACAAGTCTGGTTTGTACCCGCAGTGATGATTTATTATTTAAAATATCATCCAAAAGTCCTTAAAATGTCAAGAGCTTTTCCTCGTTTTTCTATAAATATTTTAATTTCTATCATGTCAAAATAATTAAAAAACCGTTGCTATTGTCAGTTTTTTTTTATAAAGTAGCAGAGCAAAGTGACAGCACTGTGCCTAATGATAAACAATGATAAACACAGATAAATCTCCGTATGATTCCGAAATGCGACAAACCAAGATAGAATTATTGTGACGGGTTGAACACCCGTGACCCGGTCTTGTATGAAGCTCTACTATTCCGCTTGGTTTTAACACTACCGATTTGTCTCATGAACAAAACAAGAAAAGTTTTTATATGTTTTTGTCAGAGACTCAAGGATAACGTAGACTGTATACGGGAGATAAAATTTCAACTTCCAAATGTCCTATCCACAATATATCAGAAAGTTAAACAGTGAACGATAGTGCGTGCAACCCACACTGTTAATTTTGTATGTTAATTCTTTCGGAACATCGAATGCTTTGGTACGTGGAGTTTAAATTAAACTGAGGTGCATGACCTTGTCGGTAATTGACAATTAGCATCCGGGCGTTCTACTTGTATGTTGTGTTAGTCATTGTATATTGAACAACAGGGTCATTACATCAGAACATAACATATGCTCGTAATTAGTCTAGTGGTTAAGACATACGTAGTAATTAGATTTTTGTGGTACTCCACAGTCTGTATTGATTTTCTTCATATTTAACTTTCGAAGTGTTTTGTTTAATTGACTACGCGCCTAAGAAAATTATAAATGACTAGCTGCACCCTACGGTTTCACCCGTGCTAAATTTATTCGACTAGCTCTCCACCATGCCAATGCCAAAGCGCAACCGTGCAGGCGTTTTCACTACCCGTACTTGCCAGATTGCTTGACGTTCATGGATACTACTCCACTCCTTAAGATCATAGCGTGAAGTTATATAGCCAAACCTCCTCAATAGAATGCAAAAAACAAACTTACTGATAGTTCCAGAGATTAGTGCGTTCAAAGAAACAAACAATCTCTTGAGCTTTAATAATAGATACATCTAGTCGGCGTAATGAACATGTATACCCATACCAAATTATGATTCCCTAGTACTAAGAATATCTGAACTAAACCGCAGACTGACAGACGGACATAGCGAAGCTATAAAAGGGTTCTTTAGTAACTTCGGAACTCTAAAAAGCATTAATAATAAAAATACGCGACACGTAGGTACGTGAAATTACTAAGTAATTAAAGCGCAAGCGCTAGCATTATACTGATAATAAGGCATTAGTGCTGTTATATGTCTATATTCCAAAATGTAGATATAATACCTACTTTAAATATTCAAGTACTGAGCAATTCGTTGGAAATAATAAACAACAATTCCAGTACGTGCCTCGAGCGTGCATTGTCGCTGAATGTTTCAAATATATCTTGATTTTATTCACATAAGCACTGGTATCTGACAACTGCTAATGAAGTACTCATTGCCATACCGGTATTGAATGTGATCGAAGAAGCGTTTGTTGCACGAGCACGTGCGCCGTGGTCACTGACTTTGAGTTAACGGTAGCTCCGAGCCAATGCGGCGCGACGCGGTGGCATCTTGCGTGTTTCATGCGTGAGGTAAACCATTTTTGGTGAACATCGGTTCCTCGGTTTTGTTTGTCAATCATTCCGCAGGTGGAACCAGTTTTATGTTTATGTTATTATGATTATTTGCTGACAGAATAAAGGGGTATGAGATATCGGACTGTGGTGCTTGAGATGTGATACAGTGTCGTCATAGATCACAGCCAACTGTATCAAGTTGTATGAGATAGATTTACGAGTGCCTAGCTTGATAGGTTAATGTGAAAGTCTTGTTATTCATTACAGTATCATTTAAGAAAAAAATATCTTTACAAGAGTTTTCTCAGTTGCAGTTTATTCTCATGTTATTTTTTATAAGTAATCATAACATGTGATTAGCTTTTACTTATCATGTTTCTGTATTAAAGAATCCGTAAGTTGATAACATGTTTAAAAGTTAAAGTTAATTATTTTATAATATTAGTAGAAGAAGGCTAAAACAATACAATTGTGGAAAAAAAAATGTTTATTAATTACATTTAACCGTTTTTTTTGTATCTTAGCCACGTGGTTGAAGAAGCCATACAGAAAATTAGATGTCATCGTTCAATGAATATAAACAGTTGGGTGTTATTTTTGGTAAATAACTCTAAAAAAATTACTTTGCGTTGAAATAGTGGCTTTAAAATTACTATATGTGCCGAATGAATTTCGTAATTGAAATTCTAGTTATCTCAACTTTTTAAATAATACCTTTAACCTCAGTTTTATTCATTGAATGGTGACAAAACGGTTTTATTTTGCTGCATGGTTTTTTATAATAAAAAAATATATTACTTTTAAAGGTGTAATAATAAATATATATTAATTTACAGGTATTGTTATAAATATGTTTAAAATAATTTTCCAAAAGATATTTACTGTCAGATTGTATATAACAAAATAATTTTATAATGATTTTTTAATGACTGTATTTTTTGGCAGAAGTTTCAATTTGATTTTTGCGCCTTAATGTTATTGAATTCTCTAACTTAATTTATATCTAAAATAGATGTTAAAGCAATGGTATTGATATATATATATACATACTGCGGGTATCGGGTCCATTGTTTTGCAGGATGAAAAGCCCAAAGTATTGCAGCCCAAGTGTAAACTTGAGAAATCTAACGATGCTCACAACGTCTAGTGCACGCATTCCTCACCTTGCCTTGCCATATTTACTATATATCCTACTAAGGCTTCATTGGATACTCGCGCCATAAGGAGCTTATGGTGGCTTTTGAGATGTCAAGATATTTAGTAGGATAGGCAGGATTTAGCTAATATATCTCCCGTTTCCAATTCCATTGCTTATAATATGTTATACCTATAGTAGAATTGTGTAGTATAGAAAAACTGTACATGATTTTCTGCCGTTACTAGGTGTCGGTTGTCGGTGTTTACTATCCCTGATCGTAAGCAATAGCGCTATTCTTTTGATTGAATCGTTTTAAGCGCATAATTATTTTTCATTTATTACCTACATTTGTTTGTATTGTAAACCGACGATCATGCATGAAAACTTTGATTAATGTTGAAGAAGCGAAATATGTATGTCAGGTCTCTGCCTACCCCGATGGAAAAGAGATGTGATTTATGTATGTGTGTATTTGTTTGTATATTTAATTTTATTTTTTCTAGAATACAATTTATTTTTTCGTGAAAGCTAACTTTTAATAATTTTGCTTCTCACTCTGATTACCCTAACTCAATGAGTTTCAACAGATAATTTGTTAACACTTGAGTCACTTTTGAAATTATTATGAAATAAATTATAGTTTGCAACCTTGGCCTAACGACAACGGCCTCCGTAGTTCGTGATCGAGCGAGTGTTCATCGTAAACTTCGGAGAATGGGGTTTCTGATTTGTAGAACGTTGGTTTTATCTGGTTCTACTTTTAATTTAATCGTAACTGTGCTTATCCATAATTCTTCTAACTTCACTTGAATACAATGTTTTTCCAATTATTCTTTTGTATCTTCAAGCATAGCTCTAACAAGGTCCCTTGTTAAAACATTCCAGGGATTTTTCGTGGTAACTTAAAATGAATGTCCAAGTTATTACTTATAATCCACTTCGTTTGTGTCCAATATTATAACCAAACTACATTGGGTAAAATGTCACCAAGATTTCATAATATAGGGTCATATAATAAGTTTATGAATTAAAATAAAAACCACCACATGACAAATCAAGATCCTGTCAAAAACTTTCGGTTTTATCTTGTTAGTGCAAATTTGTATTAGTGTTAGTATCAAAAAAGATCATCGACTTGTATACGGGGAGACTTCTCACTGTATTAGCCTTTTTCGGACCTAATAGTTGTATAAGTAAAGCCTTTACAACCTTTTGTGTTAAACATTAGTCGTGATTGTGATCAGACAATCTGTGTTTTTCCCGATACGACACCTATTTGTTAATTCATGAGCCTAAACAGTGCTATATACAAGGAATTATCAACTTTAACAAGTATAAGATAAAGCAGGTTTTACAATAATCGTTGAGAAGGTAGTGGGGCTTGATGTGATTACCGTGCGCGGTGCGCGCGAGCAGTCAGCCGCGGGATCCGGTGCGCTTGCCCCGTTCGAACGCCATTTTGAATTTAATAAAACTTTTTGGTCGCTTACCACCTTAATTCAGTGAAGTTTGTGATTTCAAAGGATTTCTCGTTAGATGTTGGGATGGTAGATTTAAATAATTAAGGTAATTTATTATGTAAGAAAGATATTTTAATGTGAAGAATTTCAAAATAGTATATCTAATATATTATGATTGTAATACGATTAAGACATGCATTAATATAATCAATAAAGCTTTCTACATTGATTAATGAATGGGTGTTGAGTGACGTAGCAATTTGCTGCTTTCCTGTGTGCACTTTCTCTAGCGCTACGTACATTGCGTCATTGCTTTCACAGATCCCGTAGTTTTTTGTATGAAAACGTCAATATCGACGTATATAAAATTGTTTGATTAAAAATGTAATTTTGTTTCTAAGTTTAGTACACGCCCAGAATTAATTGTGTACATATAACTTATTGATAGAATTTCTTTATGAGAATATTGACAAACTGCTTATTACGACAAAAAGTTACGTTTTATATTGTTGGTACTCGCCTATTTACTTCCATTTAACTTTATTGACTAAGTAATAAGATAAATTATATAAATATGTGTTATATAAGTTTTTGTTTTATTATAATATCTTAAAATATCTCTTTATACTTGCATGTCATTATTACTTAAAATATAGGTAAAATAGACTTGGTTTAAAACAACTTATATTGCAAATATATCTATAGTCTATACATATATGTAATATATATATGTAAAGGCTTTGTCCTGACTGACTCATCATAGCCGAGACTAAACTACTATAGACAGATATGTATGTGAAATTTAGGAAGGGGGTTGATTTCATATTGTAAGCTTCGTTTAAGAAGGGGTTTCTTTAAATTTAATTCCTAAAGGTGTGAAAGTGGTTGCTAAATTTGAATGTGTCATATTAGTTAAACAGTTTATTAATAGATAGCGCATTTAATATATTTTAATTAGCATCAACGAAAACATTAATTTTTAACTATTTGTTTCGTCAATAACGGAGAAAATGAGTTTTAAAATTCTGTTAGAATTATTAATTGTCATGAAGAATTAACGGAGATATGGCTTTACCAGGAAAAAAACACATTTGAGAAATAATATATATATAATCAAATAAAATCATGTAATAATTCAAATCTTATGTTCTCCGTAAGCTAAGCCGTGGGCAGAAAGCAATTTTGATATAAAATACAATATTGTTTCATAATAATCACAATAAAATCATAAATACTATAATGATGTTTTTTTGTATGTACGCTGCCTTTATATTATTTACTACTCTAAGTAGGCTTTTATTTATTACCAGCCAAAGTTATCGTCCTTCGCGAAGCACTATAGGTACAGAACATTTCTGTTAGATGACTCATTTCTTCGTCGTCAAGACGTGCCAATGCCGCATTATGGTTCAAGAAAATGATATAGATGCAACAGTGTATTTGAAAAAAGCATCGTATGTGTGCGACATTTGCATTAGTTAATAAACTAGCATATAATTTTTTTTTTTTACTTAGCACGTATGAAGTTATATTGACGTAACTAAACAAAAATAACTCCAAAAATGTATGCCCTCGGGCCAACGACATGATGAAGTTAGTCATCAAAGATTATATTGTAAACTAGCTGTGCCCGCGGCTTCGCTCGCGTGAACTACTAAAAACCTTTTTATATTTGTGCGGAACTGTAAATATTTTTCTAAAGTAAAAGTAGACTAAGTTATTCCTTATAACACCAGCTATCTCCTAGTGAAAATGGTCAAAATCGGTCCAACCGTTTCGGATATTACCCGGAACAAACAGACAGACAGACTGACAAAAATGAAAAAAATAAAAAGGGTTGTTTGTTATAGGTACCGTGTATACTTTCATATGTAATTAGTAAAAACCTGTTATTTTGACATTACAAAGAGACACTTCAATTTTATTATATGTATAGATGAATCTTACATTTATTTTTTCACTTTGTATAAATAAAAAATATTTTTATTTGATTAAAACGGCAGTAAAATGAATTCGCATTATTATCCGTGATGGCTAAATTCATCATGTCACACTTTTGTAACAAATGATGCGCATGTCTCAATTTTATCCTCTACTAATTACAAATAAAGAAGTATCATTAAAAAATGTGACAGAGTATCATGATGAAACTATAGCATGTCGGTTGGGCTTTGTCTAAACCTTGAGGCATAAAATTTGTTGCCAGGCATCTATAGGTGTATTCCGGCAGCTGCACTTGAGAGACAATCCCTAGACTTAGAGCCAAACTCTTTAGGCTCAGGCCGCGCCAGGAGAGAATCTGACCAAACGTTAAACCTATAAGGTGTATAACAAATTGAACTTCAAAATAATAATAAAAGTTTTGCAAATAATTTCGACTTGGTAAATACCAGGGTCAAAGTACATTTTAATGTCGTTAAAAACAAGCTTTCGAGTTTAAGGATAAATTCAAAAAGGTTTCATTTGTTTAAAGTAATTTTACATAACCTACAAGTTTATGAGAAGGTTACCCTTCGCCTGACAGGTGGTTAAATCTTTCGATTTTATTAAACTCAAAACCATACCGTAAGTATATCTGATTTATGATTGATAAATGAAAAAATAATAATTATACTTTACCCTAATTATACGAAAATATTACCAAGATGTAAACATTTATCTTTTGAAAATTGGAAAGAGCACGTCGACTTTGTATGGAAAGAAGAAGGAATTAGCTAAGGAATTTTGAAGCTAAAAATCGAGCGTCTATTACCTATACTGTTATTCGCTGATGAGGAAATATCCAAAAACTAAATTATTATCACCTATACGTTTCGCTCCAGGACCATGATCCTGAATAAAACTAAAGAACTAAAAACTAGAAGAATTTTTTTTACCTCATGCAACTACGTAGCTGCCTAGTTACCGTTACAGAAAAAAAGAGTAATTCCTAATTATCAAAAGTTATATAATAAGATAACAACTGTCCTACCATCTGATAGGATCCTCGGATCTGAATGTTTTGATAACCACGTGACTGGACCAGTCGAACTTCTTGCCGGTTCTTTACAGCAACAAGGTTCTATGCGTAACCGGTGGTAATTTAGAATTTCATAATTGTTGCTTCCGAGTTTATGTTGATTATAAATTATTCATTTTTTATGAACTAATCTAGTGAATCAGGATTTATGTATGTTTTTGTAATATAAAAATTAATATTTGTTTCCTCACAGCTTGCGTTTATCATTCATAGACGTTTGGCTTCTCATGCTTACTTTACGAGTAGCTGGACATAATCTACAATACATTAGACATCCGATATAAAAAACCGTTACTTTAATTACAATAAAATACAACAAACAAACAATTAAATAACAAAAAACTCTAAGACTAATAGATCCATTTTTACTAGACTAAAACTATCATGGTAAATTAAATAAGTTCAAATAGTTTAAAAAGCCAAAACACGCTTTAACTACGCACAGAAAATTAAAAAAACTTTATAGTCTCATAATAAGTTCTCGTTACCAAGCCCACTCTGTTTGATTTGTCAAAATGATACATATGGGCTTAAACTCGAGGGGTTTGTTAGTAACCACTGAAGAGTTCCACTATCCACCTCCTGGCTCCATCATTAGATCAGCTCCAAGATACTAAATTATAGTGTTATTATCCGAACTACATATACATACCAAGTTTCATTTCGATACGACAATTAGAAGTAGGTTAAAATTGACTTCTAAGATTTTATTACATTGTTTTTTAGTTTGTTAAAAGTGAAGCTATTATAAGCGTGTTAAAAATTAGATATTTAATTAAAATTTGAAGAAATTGCTCAGCCTAGTCTTAAGAGAATTGACTCCCAGGTACGACTATGAGAAGATTTTGAGATATTTTTTCTTATATATTTCTGAACTGTTTTATTACTTCGTGTGAAAATAAAAATAGTATGCTTATAACAAATATTTCAGCTTAATTATTGTATTCGTTAAAGAACCTAATAAAAATAATGCAGAGTTAATGAACTAAGTCGACGACAGATTTATTCATATTAATCATTCAGGTGCTTAGAAAGCAGTCCCATAGTCTTTATTACTTATAATATATATATATTATACTCAATAATTAAGATTGGCAATGGAATGTTATTTACTATTCATTTGTACGTGACTCATTTAAACGAGTATATTTACTCGCTTGTAAACCTGCTATTAAGCTGACATGTGGCGGGTTCGATCCATACAAATTACTGAATTTTGTGTGATGAGCATAATTGTTAGTTGTGTTTCTGGGTCTTAAATTTACTAGCCGGACCAGCAGATGTTATTATGCCCTTTCCAGAAGTTAATGGCTTGAATCCTAAAATAGTTATAAACTATTGTCTCGACAAAACATATTATGTGAATATGTGCTCAATCAGTTAATTATTTGGAAAGTTAGCAGTTACACAATCATTAAAAGACGCACACAAGATTTTTATATATATAAAGCTGTTTAGTTACGTAATACAAGGCTATGCATAGTTTGGCATTAAATGGCCGTAAATGAAATTGCATTAATTTCTTATATTTGATATTTAAATTATTATTGTTTTAATATATACTACATGATACCCGCGACTTTGTCTGCGGTGTTTATTATATTAATAACATATTTTATACACATCACCGAACGCTTATAAAAATCATAGTTTCTTAAAACTTTACCAACTTTTTATTTAATGAAGATATCGTGACATTTATTTTGAACATGACCAAGTATCTAAGGAGTAAAATAAAAAACCTTTATCAATTAGTTTTTGCGTGTTGCGCGCACAACGATAAACCTCAGTCATTTCATTCATATAGATTAATAATAATGTTAACCTATTAAAACTGAGAATATAATATCGTGTATAATGTTGTCTGTTTATAATGTTGTGTAATAAACTTTTATGTCTTTCCTGGGAGATTTTTTATACGGTCTCCTTATACTAACAAAATAGCTGTTTTATTTAAATGATAGCAATATTATTACTTTACTGAATATTTTTAACCTGAATAAAATATAACACTTGAACTTATGACACCTGACGTAGACTAAATGAAGCATTAAAATGAAATATATGCCTGTTAAAGTTATTTTTCTTTCAATTATTTCTATCAATTAATTAATTTATAATTATCGACATTTAATTATTACTGCCTAATTATTTAACTATATTTGTCGTTATTATATTAATGTAATATTTTGATTAATTTGATTTCATATTGTTTTTTGGTTTTCTTTATTACTATTTACCGTGGCTTCGTTTCCGTTGTCTTGAAAACGGTACGACTTGCACGCCATCTGTTGTTAACTGATCGTACTAATAGAGAACACTTTGCAGATGTGCGCATAACTATTTTCCAAATTTTATCACAAATGGATGAATGGCTTAGAAACGGATAGTACAAGCAAACAAAGAAATGTTATATTATAAATTTAACGTTAATTCTCGTATATATATAAGTTAGTGGTGATAATTACACATTTGATATATTTACTACTACTTAATATTATTTTTTTATAGTTCGTACACTACATAATACTTCAATGATCCCCACGGTAGTTCAAAATATTATTAGATATGTGTAAATGGCTAAATGGGCTGATTCATAAATATCTTAACGATAAACTTTTTTTTTAAGATATTTTTATTATTATTTTAATTTTTGAATGACATAATTTAAAATAGAAACAAAAACTATCTTTAACTGACTATCTAATTTTCACCTATGCTCAGTAATCTACATGGGAATAACACAGACGCTCAATACAATGACCAAGAGATAAGAAAAAATATAAATATGTTGACTAACGTATTACGTCAATGTTCCATTGGGTAGTTTATGACGTAATTGTAACAAGTAACCAGTTTATTAACATTTATCTCTTATACCTATCTATGTTCTATATAAATAAAATGATTGAGATTTACCGTTGTGCGCGCATCACGCAAAAACTGGATAGATTTTGATCAATTTTTACTAGATTTTTAGATACTAGGTCAATATCTAAAAAAACAACACGATATCTTCATAAATATTAATTCTTTAGTCCACGCGAGGTAATTATAAGTGTTTGTTTAAATTAGACCTTAAACTTTAAACGAGATATGTGAAAGTTAAATTTTTCATCGTTTGAAAATACAAAGAAGAAATTTAGGTAAATATAAACATAGCTATTATTTACAAAAAAATAATAATTCACTGGAATCGTAATTCCAAACAGAAATAATTGTTTAAATAAAAAATATAAGCCACGATTTTATAAATAACTAGAAAACAATAAAAACGTGGGCGCATGCAATAAGATAATTGATTGTTTAAAAGTCACTAATAATTTTATTGCATTTCAAATGGTATGAATTGTTCTGTGAGTTTTTTTTAATGACAGCTAGGTACACTCTTTTCCTCTCTATTCTGTATGACCTCTCTATTCTCGAAATGTAGTCATAAAGAGTTATAGAGAATAGAGAGTAACTTTTCTCTAGCCTCGTGTCTCTCTCTATTCTCTATGACTCTCTCTCTCTCTCTCTATTCTCGGCCAATACGCCGTAGTGTCGATTGGAAAATTTAAAATCATCTTGCCCTAACCATATACTTTATTCGACCTAGGATTTAAAATAAAAATGTTTTCTATATATTATGGTTTTGTTTTTTTTTGTTTTGTTTTGTTTGTTTTGTTTCTATATATTCCGCTTTTTGCAATGCAGCCTAGCCGTTCGAATTCGTAGCATAATTTTATGTTTAGAAATCATTGAGTTTACATTATTAATAAGCTTATAAAGTAATATATTACAGTTGTCATCTATGAGACCGTTACGATAGGAAAGAATTACCACCGCAACCGCGAGTATTCATTTATTTTTCAATACGCATTTTCAAGCGTATTAAAACGTGATCTGTCTTCAGTGTGACATGTCACCGAGGCAGGGATTTTATTATTAAAACGGGAATAACATTCTCGTGGAAGATTTATTCGTTTTCGTCATTCCAAACTGGGCCAATAGAGTTTTTAATTCAGCCTATTACGTTGAAAAAATGGAACATTATGTATTATGTATGAAGATTAAATTCTGGATTGTAGGACGCGTCATTTGTATCCGATTTGATTGCGACCACCATACACCAGGTGTAACACCCTACTTAGTACAACGCTTAGGCTTGTGGCATACTCGGATCAACTGGTATATATCCAGTAATCAAGCAGGGTGGACCCTGTAGACTGGATCTTGACTACCATCCAAATTGTAATTAATCCATAGACGTGATTTTTTTTTTATAATACATAATTGGCAAACAAGCATACTACCCACCTGATGTTATTCAGCTAGCATAGCCTATGGATGCTTTTAATACCATAAGTATCACTATCGCGTTGCTGAACTTGAACCCACCTTCCCCAAGGAGCTGGAAACCCTACTTCCACAGGAACATAACACTAGGTTATTCGGCTGCAATCTTCTGTAGGATGACGGTATTCCACCATTCGGACTGCTCCAAGAAATCTCCAAAGAACTTTATCTGTGCCTCTCTCTTTTCTTTTCGAAGTCAGACAACGTATATCCAGCTGCCAGAAGCTTAAAGGTATGATAGGGGCGACCATCAATTGAATTGCCGATATCTTGGTGGTGGTCGTTTTTTTCTTTGCTGTGCTTACCAACAAGCACAGTGTCGTGAAACTATTTTTTTTACGACAAATGTATTGGCAATTTTGATAAATATGTTAGAAATCAATAATTCTAACAAATACCTATATTTATAATTACCTTTGTCCACGGCGTGACATTGACTTCAACATTTTTTTCCGACTAATTATCGCGTTTCACTGATCACTTTGCCTCATTGTCGTGTCGCTAAAATTAGCATAGATTACTCTCTGAAAATGTCTTTATCTGCCAATGAAAGCCCAGTCAAAATCGGTAAAGCCGTTGCGGGGATTAGTCCGGACAAACAAACACACAGACAGAAACAACATTTTTGACTCAACGTGTAAATAATTATATGAGGTTAAGCCTTTAATTCGAAATTACAGACAGACACGTCAATTTTATTTGTATAGCCTACTTCGTTTGATTTAAATGTTCTGTTATTATTTGTATTTTCCGACGGAGATCGCGTCGAATGACATGGTTTTGATTTCTAGGACCTTTTTTATAGTAACTTAGCAAATTGACACATACTGTCCCTGATGGTAAGCACAGTACAATCCAAATTGAGATATCACCAATTCTTTAGCGCCACCCCTGTTATGCCAGCTTGCATAAATATCTCTTCGCGTTACGCTTGAAAGACTCTATATCGTAAGGAGGGAACACATTGGTTAGCTTGCCTTCAATTTACAAATAACATGAACTGAGCCGTTACCATTTTTTTTTTTTTATTAGACAGAGAGGTAGAGTGCAATGAACTTTTTTTGTGATTTTTCTCTACTTAGAGCAGCCCGACTGGTGGAATACTGGGGGTATATATACAGAAGATCGCAGCTAAATGACCTAGTGTTGTGCTCCTGCGCTGAGTAGAGTTTCCAGAGCTCCTTGGGGTAGTGGGGTTCAAGGTTGACAACGCGCTAGTGATACCTATGATCCAAAAGCTGCGGTACTTGCTAACCATCAGGCGGACCGTTTGCTTGTTTGCCACTTTTATAGTATAAAAAAAATGTATACGTGTTCTACCATTAAATTTATGTTAATTAAATGGAAAGAGTGAAGTTAAATTTAATTGTCCATAATTTAAAAAAAAAAACGGTAATAAAGTAAGCGGGCTGACGTTTCGATAGCGCGATCCACTTGACCATCAGCGCGGTAGAGCGCACTGACCATACAAACAGCTTTCTCTATTTACTCAAAGAACACAATACGATATGGAATTCAGTTCAGATTATTTAATTACACATTTTTATATTGCCTATATTACCTGAACATATCGGTTTTTCTTAAACTTTTTATTGCATCGCAGTCTTAGGTATGGGTTATTTTTCTCATATCTGTATTACTGAAAAGTTGTTCCACGGTTTCACCCGTGTTAAAATCCCGTACAGCTTATCGATATCCTGCTTGTTTTTTTTATACTACAAAGGTATAATACCACAGGTATAATAAATAGCGCGTTGCCGACCTTGCACCCTCCTGCCCCAAGGACCTTTGGAAACTCTACTCATCGCAGGCGGGCATCAGAAAAAGCCCTACCACCACGCTATGGTTTTCCTTCCCGAAAGCTCAGGCTCATTACAAGGATTCAAACTTACGTCAATCAACGCGAAGTACACACTACCACTGAGCCATCATTGCTTCATGATGCCTCTTTGCTTCATTTCGTGATAAATTTCAAGAATCTAGGTCTCCGGGAAGTAGGTTTTGATAATAGGTCACTGAGTGCGACTTTTGGACTTTTATTATGAAGGGCTAGTATCTCTTTAATGCATTAACCTATGATTATGGGTCTTGATACACGGACAGGTAAACAGATAGACGGACAACAAAGGTACTATAAGGGTTTAATTATGAGGTACGGAACTGATTTTTGAAGTTATACTTCTTTTGGCATATTTACGTTTAGTTGAGGATACAATTGAGCGCTGCGCGCGCATCGTTGACGCCATCAAGTATAATAATTTGAATTCATTTTACAGAATCTTTTTAATTGTGTATAAATAACTTAAACAAATAAACATTATTTCGGTTAACTTAAATGATGACTAACTTCATGTTGTTGGCACGCTAGATAAAAAATGATATTATTGTTATTGTATTTATTACGCCAAAGAAGTGTATATAATTTCTTTATATAACTCGATTTCTAGGTTACTGTTACACATTCAATTCTATGGGCTTTAAGATTAGATAATATTAAGATTGGTATTTAGTAATAATTAAAATACGCTTATAGACCGTAATAAAAGCGGCTTAATTCCATTGGCTACCGTAATTATACTCCAAGTTACTGATGTAATTGCTTACAGAGTGTAACTTAAATAGAATTACCCGATTAGAATTCCCAAGCCCGGGTGAAGCTGTAAAAGCCGTTCGAGGCTTCAGGACCCTTATAGCTAACAGTATATAGTCAGTTCGAAAAAAAACCGATTAGAATTAACAATTTGTGCGTATTGGTCTCAGAATTGCATTTAGGTTAATTATCTCAAATGACCGGATTTTTTGTTTCAAAATTCATAGCTCTTATATTGTTAAATATGAACTGTATCGATAAGCAAACCATAGAGTCAATTATGATTTTTTTGTTATTTAAAATATATAATTAATTATTCCTATACGAATAAACAAAATCAAATAAAAACGTTACACGTGCGTGAGAGTTTGTTTTTGGTTGTGTGTGAAATTCTATAATAATTATTCGCATAACAATATAGCGTAGAACTTTTAGCTATTTATACTTAAATATAATAAAGCTGAAGAGATTTTTTATGTTTCATTGTGTGTTTAAACGCGCTAATCTCAGGAATTACCATTCGGATTCGAAACATTATTTTTGTATATGATAGCCAGATTAGATTATAGGCTATATAACTTCACACTCTGACTCTAAGAAGCTGAGCAGTGACCATGAACGTAAAGCATTCTCGCAAGTACGAGAACTTGACAACGATAGGGGTACACGGGCGCGTTGGCTTTGACGCCGTGAAGAGTTTGTCGAATAAATTCAACACGGGTTAACCCAGGGGGCTCGGCTAGTAGCCAATAAGAAGGGATATGATAACAAAGTAATTTCTCTCTTAACTCAAACATGGACATGTTTTATATAACTATTCAAAACATGTAAAATCCATCTGGAACAGCAATTAGTATTATCGTGTGTCATGTATTATGTCATGCGCCCACCGAGGCACCGGTACGGGACATTCCCACAGCAACATCGCACCGTACGAGACCGATCACGACCGCCGGCGGGAACGGACGTGTTTACGACCGCTCTCTGCCGCCTTTGTGAAGTTTTACGACCGACCGGCTTTGCTGCACACCTGCATCGCACCTGCGCCGCACCTGCGTATCGCCGTCTCGCTCGCACCCATTGTGTCGCGCTGCACAACCATAAAACTGCTCTTTTAAGAGCAAATTGTTTCTATTCGACGAAATCCACACTTTAGTGGTCACTTGCCTGATACCTGACGGTGCCAACTAAAGCAAGTGGGTGCGTGACCCAAGCGCCCCTCGGTTGCCTCCTTCAGAGGCAAACGATAGTACTTGGTCGGGCTCAGGAATCTTGGCCCTTGATAGAGTCATAGTCAAGCCCTGAGTGTCTCCTTCCCACCCTTCCGATCCTGCTACACATCCATCCCCGAGTGTCTGTTTGGGCGTAGCTAGGTATTTATACCGGCTGCGTTCTCTGCCTCGGGATTGATAGGGACCTCCACGTAGGGCCCGGTAGGTTCTTTCCTGCGAGTCATTACACCGTGACCCGCAGGTCCCTTTACACGGCTCGGGATAGCCGTTTAAATTCACTCGGCGCACCCCCCTGCCTCTCCGGCAGGGAGGTTTAACTTCACCCCCGCCCGCCCAACCGCCGCCGCCGGAATGGCAGACTTGGAAAGCTTCGTTGCGTTCGCAACAAGCCTACACCCGTCGATATGGACGGATTTCAATAGGGCCATCGCGGCCGCGCAACCCGCCATTGCTGTCGCACAGGCCACCGAGGCCACCAGCGACCCCGCCGCGCCCCACGCGACGGACAAGAAGCCCGTCTCGCGCTCCCGCTCAACGGCACCCCGCGCTCACCGTCAGACGCCGTACAAACGGCCGTCATCGCGCTCGCGTTCCCCGGGCAATCAAGTCACGATCCCAGCGCCCTCTGCGCTGCCGATCAAGAACTCTTTCGCGTCGTTAGTTCCCGAAGCGGACACGCCGACGCTAGTAGCTACGAACAATAGCTACTCGCCCACTAATCCGGATCCCGAACCCGAGTCCAACGAAATGGACACGGCGATAGTCACAGATAACGAGGGCTTCACCCTCGTTCAAAAAAACAAGCCCGCCAAACGGGCATCGCGTTCGCGTCCCGAGTCTCCGGAGACTCAGTCCCGCCCACAAAAGGCGCAGAAAACTGGGCTAAACAGCCACGCCCCCCGCTCCGCAGCGCCCTCAGCGCCTGCCGGTACTTTTGCCGGCAGAAAGGCGCGTCGCCCACCGCCGGTAGTAGTCCAAAACAAGGCGGTCTGGACTAAGCTCGCGGACAAGCTTAGAGACTTAAAAATTAATTATACCTCGGCCAGTAACACGGCCAACGGTATCCGCGTACAAGTAACCACTTCTGACGAACACCGTCAGTTCACAAAGTTGCTCCGAGCAAGCAACCTACACTACTACTCATACACCCTAGACGATGAGCGTCACCTCCGGGTTGTAATCCGCCGCATCCCGGTGGAAATCACGCCCGAGGAGGTCAAAACTGACCTCTTAGCGAAGGCCCTCCCTGTCCGCGAAGTGCATAGAATGCACGGCGGACAATCCAAAAACCGACCATTAGATATGGTCGTAGTTATCTTGGATCTGACCCCCGAGGGCAGAGCCATCTTTAATGTCAGGAAAGTGTGCGAGCTCTCCGGAATAGCCGTAGAGCCCCCACACAAAAACCGCAGCCCTCCGCAGTGCCACAACTGCCAGCTGTACGGACATTCGGCCCGTAACTGCCATTTACGTCCCAGGTGCGTTAAGTGCCTCGGGGACCACGCGACAAGCGAGTGCACGCGCACTCGCGAGTCGTCTACCCCTCCGAGCTGCGTGCTATGCGGCAACGCGGGTCACCCCGCGAACTATCGCGGCTGTCCCCGTGCCCCGCGTCCTATGCGCCCTACGCGCCCAAGGCAAGAGCGACACACCCCTCCTCAGAGGGCACGTCCCGCCGCCAATAGTCAACCCATGCCTCTGCTCACGCCAGAAGCCTTTCCCAGCCTCCCGGGCGCTTCCCGCGCCCCGGTGGCGGCCACCCCCGCACCCCGCGCACCCCCTCCGGCCATGCGAGCCCCTCAGGCAGCATGGGTCTCTACTCCCCGCCCTCAGCCACCTAAGGCTCAGGCCTCCCCGCCCGTTAGCACGCGCCGCGGCGTTGACTACATGGTCATGCTCTTCCGCGAGCATGACCCTCAGGAAGTACTGGCATACGACCAGTGCGTCGCTGAGTACGGCCCCGCCGAATCCATCAGGCGTTTTCCCCTGATGACAGCGACGCTAATGCGCCTGGCCCGTGCCGGGAAATAGATAACGGTTATAAATGGCTCGCATTAAACCTAGGAGTCTCAACATCTCTTTCTTTAACGCGCGAAACCTCCTTCCACAACGAGACCTAGTATCCACCTTTCTTAGGGAACGGGAGATAGACGTATTTCTAGTACAAGAAACACTTCTAAAACCCAGTAGGCGCGACCCTAAGATAGCAAATTACAATATAGTCAGAAATGACCGTGCCACCCGAGGAGGCGGCACGCTCATCTACTACAAGCGTTCCCTCTATTGCATGCCAATAGACCCTCCCGCACTTACCAATATGGAAGTGTCCATCTGTAGAATAGGCATGACTGGCCATCCGTCAATCACGCTTGTCTCTGCATATCTCTCCCCGAGTAAAAGACTCCTTCAGTCCGATCTGGAGGCGCTACTTTCACTCGGTCAATCCGTAATAATAGCAGGCGACCTCAATAGCGGTCACACCCATTTCAACAATTCGCGTAACACCCCTAACGGGGTTATTCTCGACCTACTATGCGATGTGCTCGGCTTTGATGTCATATCACCGCTAGAGCCCACGCATTTTCAAGATAACTGTCAACCGACAGTACTTGACATAGCCCTCCTCAAAGGTGTCTCACTTCGGTTACGACTTATAGAAGTCGTACACGAACTGGACTCCGATCACCGCCCGGTTATCTTACAACTCGGGCAACCGTTCGACCCCAGTCCGCCAAAAGTCAAAGTAGTTGACTACGCGATATTAAATCGTTACCTAACCGATAACGCTACCCCGTCCAGCTTAGCTAGGATCCCCGACGTATTAGAGTCAACAGCAGACGCCGACTTAGCGATCGATTCCCTGGTCGACTACCTCCAAACCGGTGTAAGGGAGGCCTCGAGAGAGGTGCAAGCGGCAAACGAACGCCGTTTTATACTCCCCCCCGGCTTACGAGCGTTAATCACTGAAAAGAACGCCGCGACACGTGCACACGATTCTTATCCGACGAGGGATAACACCTGTAGGTTACGGCGACTTCAGAGAGAGGTTAGAACTCGCATCGGCGAGTACAGAGGTCACCGGTGGGATAACCTCCTAGAGGGTCTCAAGCCGTCCCATCTGGCTTACTGGAACCTCGCCCGCTCTCTGAAGTTAGAAGCTTCCGCCCTGATGCCGCCCCTCGAAAGGGGCCCCGATCTCCCACCCGCGTTCGATAGTGACGATAAGGCAGAATGCCTTGCCGCAAGCTTGGAGAGCCAGTGCTCTCCAAACTGCGACAACGTAGACACTGCCCACATCGAAACCATCGAGACCGCCGTTCAGGAACTAACGACGATTCCCCCCGCGGAAACGTTAAACCCGGTCACGCATGACGAGATTTGTTCTGTTATTAAAGGCCTTAAGCCTAGAAAGTCCCCCGGCCCCGACGGTATCAGGAATGAAGTACTTAAACTTCTTCCCGATCACCTCATAGCTCTTTTGGTCTGCATCTTCAATGTAGCCATAGCCCACTGCTATTTTCCAGCCGTCTGGAAAAAAGCTATAGTTATAGGTATTCACAAGCCCGGCAAAAAAGCTTCGCTTCCCGATAGCTATCGCCCGATCAGCCTTTTAAACACTCTAGGGAAACTTTACGAGCGGCTCCTTCTGAACCGTCTCAAAACCGTTATAGATATTAAAAATCTATACCCTCCCGAACAGTTCGGTTTTCGCGCCCGACACTCGTGTACACATCAAGTGCACCGCCTCACGGAGCACATCACGAGCAACTTTGCCAAAAGTAGTATCGCCCCCGCCCGTACGCTTGCGGTCTTTTTCGACGTAGCTAAGGCCTTCGATAAGGTCTGGCATGCCGGACTAGTCCACAAGCTACATCAATTAGAAGTCCCGGATAGGTTAGTTCATCTAGTTCACGATTTTCTACGCGACCGCACCTTCCACTACCGAGTGGAAGGAGTACTATCTACCGCCCACCCTATACGCTCAGGCGTCCCGCAAGGTTCCATTCTGGCGCCTTGCCTTTTCAATCTGTACGTCAGCGACCTCCCGAAGCCCCCCGGGGTCGAGGTAGGGCTCTACGCTGACGACACAGTCATATATGCGTCAAACAGACACAGAAAAAATCTCGCCTGCGCAGTCCAACGTGCCGTAACCACTCTCGGGGAGTGGTTTCGAACGTGGCGAATAGCTATTAATCCGGTAAAGAGCGCCGCGATTATGTTCGAACCGCATACATGCAAACTACCACGCACGGTAGGACCCCTCTCATTATTCGGTACGAATATCCCTTGGGCCACCAAGACTAAATATCTGGGTGTCACCCTCGACTCGAAGCTTAACTTCAACGCACACGTTACTATAGTCAGGAATAGGGCCATCTGGATCCTTTCCCGCTTGCGACCCTTGCTCAGTTCGGTAAGCAAAATGTCCTTAAGACATAAGCTCACACTGTACAAGATGTGCGTCCGTCCGATCTTGACATATAGCTGCGCCGCGTTCGCACATATGTCCAAACATAACTTTGCCCGCATGCAAAGAGTCCAAAATCGGTTTCTCCGTCGCCTGCTTGACCCTCCAGCCTTCGTTAGGAACATGGACCTGCACAGGGACATGAGGCTTCCCTCGATAGAAGCCTATGTGAAATATCTCACCAGGAGATACTTCGATAGCGCTTCGAATCATCCCAACCCGCTCGTAAAATCCACCGTGAACTACGTCCCAGACAACTCGATCCCCGTTGCCAAACGTTATAAACGCCGTCCGCGAAATCTCTTTGTCGATCCCGATGACGACATCGAGAACGCTAACAATTTCTACGCGTCCGCTCCCGCAACATATGCGTGCTCGCGCCCACGCCCGCGAAACCACCGTTCCCTCCGCAGGGGACGTACGGTTAACTTCGCTCCCGCACACCCGCCACGACCGCCCTCCTCTGCGGCAACTCAAGCCTAGGTCCGATCCATCGGCATGGAGCCCTTGAGCCAAGCAGCCGCTCGCGCGATACAAGTGACTCTACAATCACTAGCTTTCACAGCCATACATGACACTGCATTATACACACATGCACAACACACATAGGTACATAGGTTCTGTAAGGGACCTTTTTTTTTCTTTTTTTGCCTAGTTAGATTAGACAAAAATTTTCAGACCACTAAATACACATACACATGTTCCTTCCCTCCTCCCAGGGGGCAGAAACATGTATATATGTATAGTTAGTTTAGATCGAATTACGGATAGGGAATTAGTCAGATCGCGACTTAATTGCATACGCGCAACAGTCCGAGCCGAGGTTCGGCCACTTTGGCACCCTCGGATGTTGTTGCTTAGCTTTCGTGGCTGAGTGCCCTAAGCGCTCGCCCCCAAGCCCGGTAAAGCTGTAAAAGCCGTAAAGGCTCCAGGGCCCCTAAGGCTAACAGTATAGTCAGTTCGAAAAAAAAAAAAAAAAAAAAAAAAAAAAAAAAAAAAAAAAAAAAAAAAAAAAGCACCGGTACGGCGCCACGCCGCGTCATGAACCCCTTCGGGAAATATGATGGATATCGGGTTAGAGATATATCCACGAGCAAACCAATTCGTATAACTAAAATGTTGCAACAAAGGTAAAATTTACATTTTGATCGAAAAATAAGTTTAGTTATTTAGATTCTGAGTAATGTTTATTTGCCCGCAAAACATTAGGTTTTTTTGTATTTGACAATTTTTCCTTATTATGCCACTGAGAAGGAAGTAAACATATTTTTATATCCAATACTATTAAGTAATTGATTGTTTTCTCGGAAACGGTTTTAAGGATCTGGATGAACTTGTGTATTTAGATAATATTTCACTTTCCAAGTTTACCCAGATTATTTTTTTATACAAGACACTGAGTACCTACAATTCGGTCTACGTGATATTTGTATTTATTTAAGACTAAGTTGTCTGCCTAGACTCAAACATACAGTATCGTCCTAATCAATATCGACTCACCAACACTTCACCACGTATACGACCGCTCTGCATTGTAGTCGGCTTGCAGTCGTAGGCGCTTGAGACGAAGTCAATACCTTACCTCGTAAAGTCAATACACTACACATACCACTACATTTTTTATTAAAATACATAGAAAATGTATTTAAAATACTTGTCTAAAAGAAATACGTAGGTATATATTTTTATGGAATGTACGTACATTTATTTCAGCATTTATATAGAAGAATAAGCGTTTACATAATGTGCTATTGGGTAATATAGTTCTAAAAATATACGATCCGCATTTTAATTCATAGTCATTTAGTAACGCGGCAAAGTGGCGTAATTGTACCTAGTGGCACAACCCAAAAATAATGGCGATAACCGAGAGAAACAATCCATCGCCATTGTCATGCTAGCCTGCCTAAATAGAAATTGATATGCACGACGGATGAAAAGCGACACTTATAAATAAGATCACTATTACTGGCTTTTACCATATACGTATATATATATATTATATATGGGCGCGACCCAGTCGAGCGTGAAAATATATATCTATACATATTATAAAAGTCAACGTCTCTCTACTCCCGAAAACCACTAATCGGATTTATATGTTTTTTATTTTAATTCATAGCTATGTTACCTGGCCAGGTTATAGGATATATTTTTTAAGATAAAGTAACATACGAAATAAGCAGGGACGATAACAGTGATTCAATAAAAAAAAAAGACGCTTGACTAGAAGTAAATATAAAATAATTATTCCATCTGTTAGACTTAGTAAGTTGTAATAAATGTTTTTTTAAATAATTATGTTAGGTTTTACAATAAACTTCCTAAACACATTACCGATTTGCCGTATAATAAGTTCAAGAATTATATGAAGTAAGTTTCATTATTCAATGGAAATGATATTGTGTCATTACGTGAATGATGGTGATGACTGGAAGTGATTCTCTCTCTGTACAACCATTAAAAATGATAACAATTGTAAACAATAATAATACTGTAAAAACATTTTTTTTTTTTGATAACTTGATCGAGTTTCTTTCGCGTTCTTCTCGATGACTGAGATTTTTTCCGAACCGGTAGTAGTGTGTCGACATTCATAAGTGCCTTAGTAAGGTCTAAAGTGAAAAAATAAACATTATTGATTTTGATTTCCATAATTATTGTTTTTATATTATTTATATGCGTTATTTTGTGACAAACTTTTATTTTTCGAGCGGTAGCATCGGACCAGTGTATTTATATACAGTGTATTCATATACACTTCTGAAATTAACAGCAAGTATGCTTTCTTTCTTAATAATTCCAGACGGAAGTGGAAATATATTATTTTCGGTAACCTTATACGGTAGCGAATGTCCTCTTGTGATCTGGCCTTTTAACTTAACCTAGAACCTTGATTTTTACAGCATTATAAGGCCATAGACTTAATTTTGACGTTATACCTCAAGCAATTTTCGAGAAAAAAAAAGCCTTAATGCACGGACAGAGAGACGGACAACAAAGTGTTCTTATAAGGGTTCCTTGTATTCATTTTAGGTACGGAACTCTGAAAATTATACACCTATTATGGTGAATTATGCTTTTATAAATTTTATTACATTTTGAAACCAATAACTGTTATACTAATACAAATGATAAAAATATCTAAACTTTCATATTTATTGACACCACAGATAATAGGTATTATTTATATCTTCGCTCATAAAATTTATGGTTCTTGATAATCGTGGCGTGGATAATCAAATAGATGTTGAAACCATTTTATAGTAAATAGCGAATTTATGTTTTTAATAAATTCTCAGCAAGGGCCATGAAATCTATTTATAGTTGGTGTGGTCCGGTCAGTTATTGCTAAACTGGTTTTTACACACCAAATAAAATACATTATCACTCAATATGAAGCAGTGTTATATTTTGTGATCTACACTGTTTACGACGTATAAAGATTTTGTATCTAATATCTTGAACTTATACTTCTTTTGAAACGTTTATTATAAGGTAAAAAAGAGCTGAGCGCGTATCGCAAATGCGACATAATGACATTAGCCATCAATAGTATCCAATCTAAATCTATCTAAATTTATCTTCTGACTTATTTTTAACACGCTTATATTAGCTTCACTTGTAACTAACTAACAAACAATGTAATAAAATCTTAGCTATAATAGCTTAGCTTAGTCAGTCTTGGAGCTGATCTGATGATGGAGCCAGGAGGTGTATAGTGCTAGTTCTTTATAAGTTTAACGTTTTACCACAATCTTACCTTATTTTAAGCGAAAGTGTGGCCCCAAAATTCTACCATGTTTACCCCAGTGTCGAGACAGGCTTCCGAGTGCACCTGCCCGAACATACCTATAGGTGTATGGCGATAAATTTTCAGCTTGAGGGTAATAGTTAGCCAGGTGAGGATTAACTAAGGTTTCAACAAGTTTTTTCCTTTACAGAAAGCTAATTGCAGAGAATTGTACTCCGACTTCGACCAGGCACACCTGTTTTTTTATAATTTAATATACTACATGCATGTACTCGTATATACATTAGTTACATGTAACAGAAAACAGTAGCTACCAAAACATCGAAACAAACATTACCGACGTGTAACGAATTCGGACAACGAATTTGCATGGCATTAACATCGGTCGACTGAACTAGTCACTTAAAACGTACCAATTTAGTTTTACAATCACTCTTCCTGTTATAAAATACGCACCAGAACGATATAATTATAATTCTAAAATAATCTGTTAACATATAGGTGTATATTGACTAGTCATAATATAGAAACCAAGTGTTGCATGTATATACAATAAAACATTAGACATAGTTATAATGGGTGATTTTGACTGTCGCTAAATAAATGCACATGACCTAATTAATAAGATTTGTCCCTAAATAATAGATGTGTCACGATATCAAAACGCTTCTTCAATATTGTTAGTAACCGGTGCGGCCGCTAAAATTAATTTAAGTGTTATTTTCCTACAATTTCACGAATTTTATCAGTCAATAGAATCATTTAAAATGAAATTTTGGTCTAAATAATACATTTAAAAATATAGTCAATATTAGACAAGAAGTTGTCTAGTCGAAAAAATTTGGAATCTTCTTGATAAATAAAATACAGCTAAACTAGATACAAAAATATGTATCTTTTATTTAATGTGGAATTATCTTACAGTCAGTAATCAAAAAATGATCGTAAGAACATTAATCAAAACATATTGCTTTTATTGACTTTACTGATTATTGCCTTAATTTGATAAGCCATTAAAAATATTAACAAGGTTTTTAGCCCTTGGTCACATAACCCAAAGTAAAGTTATTATGTTTCACAAATAATTTGAAAGGCAATTTCCATTGATTTATCAGCTCCTAATAAAAATTTATTGACAATATTTTTACATTAATTAACGTCTCGGTTTTCTTTAGATTGAATTTCCGTAGCTTTTATTTTTGACAATCTCTTTGGTTGTTATTTTTTAAAGTTATTCTTGATATTATTATGGCCCCATTTCGCAGTTACAGTAACAGAAACACTGCAAGGTATACAGCAACTGTGAACACATATTTTTTTATATAGAATACTATGGGTTTTCTTCTTTAAACGTTTGTAATTACATGTGCTTGCTACCTATAGAATAGAAAAATATGTATCCACAGAGTAAACAAAGCAATTGGATAATAAGCTACACAAGTGTTTGTTTGTTTGCATATTTGTTTAAAAAAAAAAACGACTAATCTACAAAATTATCTTTCCATTTGTTACAGATTTGAGCTATACAACACTAAGCGCAGTGTGAAGTGAAAAATAAAGTGTAATAAATAGTGATGAAGTGATGATAGTGACTAGCGTAAGAACATCACAAATGAAGCGACGTAGACCGTGGATACAATCACACCCTGCGGCAGTTCAGTGAAAACGCACACGATGTCTGTGAACAATATTTTGATTATACTAACAGGATGTTTTATAATTGGTAAGTTCATAATTTTAATAAAAGATTCAATAGCATGTTCGATTGAAATCACACGAGTTATACATACGAGTTAAATTCTTACTTCTCGATTAGATACATTTTATATTTGATAAAAATAAAATTGATCAACTATTGTATCTGCTTTGGGCCCGATTCGTGGACTATAATAGCTGTCTTCCAAATATGAGAACAAAGTCCAACTCAGGTTGTGTAATATAAAAAAAAAAACTGAAAATTACAATAATCGTCTCTCTTTTTATACTCTGATGAGTTTGTTTATTTGAGTAAACGTACAAAAATTATAAACCGTTAAACATTACTTGGAAGTATTAGTAATTAACCCTAATAAATGCTGGAAATGAATAAATAATACTACAAAATCCTGTAACGTGAAAAATCATGATATTAAAGTGATGTGAACAACATTACAATTTGAAACTGACGGAATTCTAAATACTATAAAAGCAGAAGCTATTATTTCTACTTCTGTACGATTACTAACCTCTCTGGATGCTGATCCTTGTGATTAAATAGAAACATTTCCCTAATACCAGATACTTTAATGTTTCGTGTTCACAGTTTCAAAGAAATATTGTAGTAGATGCCTACTACAATATTTCACTTATCACATTAAGTATTTAGGCAAATTTTCTGTGTCAATTCACACAGTTATAGTCCTATCAAATGGACTACCTTACCGTTTGCTACTTCTGTAACATAAAGAAAAATTTTATTTCCTAACTTTTTTTACTGGTTTTTTATGTTACAATGATTATAACTTTTAAAATTCAGCGGATACCTGAAGACCTAGGCATAAGAGGTAAGGAAGAAGCTGACAGATTGGCTAATGTAGTATTTCCCAATTATACAAAGTCAAAAAAGTTATTGGTTGCTTATGGAAAGAATACTTTGATGTAATTTCTCTTGAGAAAGTAATATGTTATAAAACAATCCAATATAACCACAGTACCTTGGTTTGCGAGATATACGTTGACATGAGTCTAAATCAAAACTGCTTTGAGATTTCTTTCCTAACAAGTTCCAAGTTCCTAAGAAGTTAATCACTTGTTGGTGGAATGTGTTAGAAATATGTGTTAGAAATAATGAGCAGAAGTTGTTTAATATCAAGTTTAGAGTTACGTTCTTTAAATGTAGGTATGTTGCACAGGGGAACTGACTTCCGATTCAGCTAATATACTGTGGAACTTTGTGATTAATAGTATTAGGGATAGAAGTATGTAGTATTTTTATTTACTTAAAAGTTTAGTATATTTTTGTTTTCTCATGGGCCTGGCATAGACCAGAAAAAAGTTAAATCGTTAATCACATATTAGATTTAAACGCCATGCTATTGTCGAGAGAGAGTAAATGGAGTGTAGGAAGACCAGTGGCGAGATGGATCAATGACATCTTAAATCATGTCGGAAGATCTGGGCAAAGCTGGCGCAGAACAGGGATGAATACCATAAAAGGGAGGAAGTTTATAAACTGCAGTGTGTTGAAAAAGTTTAGCCGTGAAGATGATAATATCATGAATTATATGGGTTAAAACATGTTTAAATTGTATATATTATGTGAAATAATTCCAAATAAACCTTTTTATTGTAAAATTTCCTAGAAGTTAAAATTGTTAGTCAGATTCATAATTCCGTATTTTTATATCTAAATATGATTTAAATACTCGAACCGTTTCAATGCTCTTATTAAGTAATTACTCATTAATCAGATAATAGCTCTGTTTTATAAAATAAACTGAGATCAGATTCTTAACTGTACAGTTTAGTATCTTAATTAGATCAGTAATTATATCTACGAATTCATCTTCGTCCCGTTACACTTCATCTGAACCAGAGTTCAAATAATATTCATAACTCAATTTACAATTTAATTAATAAAATATTTGGAGATATTTTGAAATAATTTATAATACAAATTCAGTACGGGTTCACGATTAAATTTAAATTTAAATATTTTCAGCATCAAATAGGACAAAAGTTGAATATCAACTCGACAACATAGTTAATATATATTGAGTTTTAGATTTGATTAAAATGATTGCATTGATATTGCTCCAATATAGTTTCGTTTCAATTTTCCTTTTATCTTAAGGTCATAGATGTCATTTGTAATGATGTCAGGAGTTACTGCAGACTCACAATGACAGGCTACTTATCATAATTACCTTGATTCAGGATTCTTATCCTATAAGATTTATGCGAACAAGACCATAGATGTTAGATAGGGTTCATGATATCTAATAATGCAATTGATATTCCAGATATATTATTGCCATAAATACCAATGAGTGTCGAATTGTATTTTAAAACTAAATGTGCGTTAGAATTACTTAAACAATTGATTGTCATATTCTTAAAATCTATTGATGTGTTCCAACGAACTGTATTCAAAAGCCATCATCTTCATTATTTATCAGATTCAGTATCATCTTCAGCCACGTTTTCATTATCTCATAATATTCGTTTATCATTCGCATTAACGGGAAGGAAGATGGCTCGTATCAAATCGTGGTCACCACTCTCCTCCAATATTTTGTTTATCCAAAAGTCAATAAGTGCGAGTTACCAAAAAAATACCACGTTGTCATTTTGAGTCAAGTTATGGTTGAAGCTACACATTACAGGATATCCCCGAAATATGGATTTAAAATGAAAAACACGGATTCCTTTATTAATTAAAATTTTATTGAGAATTATAATTGAAATCGAACTTCTGAAAGTACTCAATTTTTAAATTACAATTCGTATTATTTATCAAGCATTTAAGTCACCGAGAAGAACTGTATTTAATTACAAATAAATTAATCTACAAATAGCTTAGTTTTAATTTAGTAACGTATATATAAAAATGAAGGCATAACATTTAATTATTTCCTATAATTACTGGCTTCTGTCTGCGACTTCGTCTAGGTGGACTTGGAGACTTGGAGAATTGGGTCTTTACCGGGATAAAAAGTAGTGCAGCTGCCAGAACACACCTATTGGTGCTTGGCGACAGACTTTCATAAGCCCTACCACCATGCTATCTTTTTTTTTAATCCAGGTTATAAGCGATATGTCTGCCAAATTTCATCCGAATCTGTTCAGCCATGTTTGCCTGATTGAGTAACAAACTTTCATATTGACAGGATAATTAAATTACAGTCCAATTAGTTTAGGAATCAAAGGAAAGAAACATACAATTTCTGCGTCCCATTCCATCAGGTTCTTTCTGTTGACGTGCCTCAGTGATTTGTAAATATTTTATCTGTAACAAAAAGCATGTACATTAATGTACATCAATCTTATATATTTCCATATATAAAGTAAGTAAGCGTGAAAAGAACATAAACGAACAGACAGACAGAGAGACGTTGAGTTTTATGATGTATAGGTAAAGATTTCACAACCATGTTAAATTCCAATTCCCAGTGCGTTCCAATGCGTTTGCCAAACTTTTGTGTTGTATAAAAATTTTACTAGATGGTTTATAACTGGATATTGTTACATTCGGCAAATTCATAAACTGTTTTCATATTACGAAACGCGAAGAATAATAAGCTATGGTAACACGTTACGTGTTCCGGCGGTAATCCAAGGTTATATCTTAGTGAAAGTGTGAGGTCGCTTTCACCAGTCGCCCGCCAAACGTTGTTTGTTTAACATACATATATTGGTCCCTTTCTAATCCTATACAGTGTGAATAAGATATATAAACAACCGTAAAAAATATGTAAAAATGTTTTGCAAACACTTTGCTTTTACGCCATTCTATGTTTAAATTTGTGACTAAGTCGAATTTAAACTTTGTCAAAATATAAATAATAATCATAGTATACTAGCGGTGCATCCGTACACGTTTATTACGCAGTATTATTTTATTTTTATAATATAGTATAATTATAGTGTAATAATAATAATTATTTTCATCGGAAAATATTATTTTTAGTCATATTATTGACAGTTCATATAGTCTATCAAATGAGAAATGGCTTATATTTCCAATGTACACTTATTATTTTTTAAATCGGTTGACAATAAATAATAATTTCACTTTATGAAAATGTTTGTTTTTTGCAAGTTTTAAAAGTATTATTGAAATAGTCTATCCAATACAAAATGAATTGATTCCCGTCTACAAAATTTCATGCAAATCGACTGAAAATTATTCAAATTTCATTTATTGAATTTCATTTTTTATTTTACGATTTATAAAACTACTTTTAAAAATACTTATAGTATATAAATTGAACAATGATGTAAGCTTTTCGTTTACAAAATACAAAGTTAAATCTGGACATACAAACAGACAGTTAATATTTTTTATGTCGTATTCGTGATAAGATATAGTATATCTATCGGGAAATTTATTAATATAGATAATAGAATAAACAGGAATGACAATAGCGTTTTAACATTTTTAAATTAATATTACACATACATTTTAATTCTATTTAAACCAATAATTAAAACAATATAGCAATAAGGTTGCTCAAAGTACGTTGCGAATCTAATGAATTATAAATTGTTGACGTGTGTCTTGGAAACTTACGCTAAATTATTGTAGCAATTGTGTTTAAACATTACACCAAACTAATACAATTATAATATTTGCTAAAGTGTATTCGATTTAAATTGTAATTTAATTGGTCGTAGCTTGTCTTTCGTATGGTGACATTCTTTGAACTTTAAAACAACGAATTTGGAATAGATAAAGAATCGAACAAGTTTTCGTAACAAAGCATTTTAAAAACGAAAATTGATTTTAGTTAAATAAAAATAAAAGTACATTGGGTAGATTTGTCAAGTTATATCGATAAAAACATAAATTTCGGTGTGGGCTGGACAGAAAAGGTCGAAGACTTTGAAAAAGTCACGTAGGAGTTGCAAAGTGTGAATCATTCTTATAACAAAATATTTTTAAACTCTGATCAGTCTCAACTCTCAGGTATTTAAAATCAATTCATACATATGTAGAGTCAACAAAATAACGTTACCTACAGCAGCACAAAATTCAAAATTTCAATGAATGCCAGAACCTTATTGAGTTTAAAGCTGATTTCTTAATTAATTAAGCTTTGCTGAACACCACGCTATCGCATTACATCGTGAATATGTTTTAATTTCAAATTTATTAATAAAATTATTTTTGATTTCTACTAACTGTTGTAAATCTGTTGATTTTGCGATATTTACTTTGATAAATTTAAAAGAGATAAGAATAACGTTGCTTCATTGAATAGATACTGACGTTTATTCGATAATGTAATTATAAAGTCTAAAACGTGAAGCTATGGTACTGGATAAACAGAAACTGAAACACCTTGACCCTTTATACTACGGACTTGAGTGGAAAATTCGAGCTCACGAGGTCATTCGCAGAAATTGAGAATTGACTAAAGTTTCCATTAATTAAATAAAAAGTATAATCGAAGAGACATGAAGAGAATAATGAATGTAAAGATATATAAGTTATTAAGGAGAGAAAGGGTGCTGTATTATTATTGCCTATCCCACTATATGTTGTGTAGACAAATAAATATTCGTAATTGATGCCGAGTTTAAAAATTACATTTTGTAATTTTACACATGCATTTTCTAGTTAGCTATCAGTCTCAATTTGAAAGTCAGTATAGATAGCCAAGTAATTATAGATGTGTTCCGGCAGCTGCACTGTATAGCCAGTTCCTCTATGCATATTATGTTACCACTTTCAACTATATCATCAGTTAACATGATAGGAGATTGTGGGAAAACGCTAAGACTAAAAAAAGTATTAAGAAGATTAGATGATTATCGTTTAAATTTGTTGTAAAATATATGGAGAAGCGAGGAGTGTTTAAATTCTAGTTCAAATTATTTTCATTTTGGTTTCATAGATTTTTTATAACAGTTAAAATTTGAGTATATATAGTAAATAATATACATATATTGTTTATAGACCACTATTTATTGTTACTACTTTATAAAGAGTATACGCTGTTTTTTTTATATTCGGTTATAGACTATCAAAATTAGATCAAACGGTAGGTAATATTGACAAATATTTGTGTGAAATCACAACAGATTTAAGGGAACCATGTGGACAGTGATGCTTATACGTTATACGTTAAACCTAAAAAGGGGACCGGCTCTCAAGTACAATTGAAGGAACACATGAATAGATGTTCAACTTGAGTTTTAGGTATAAGTAGTAATCTAAATATTAGAAATTGCTCTAACAATCTTTCAAGGAACTCATCGGTTTTTTGATCCTAAGAATTGAAAACGAGTGCAGTCGCACAATTTGTTTTTCAAACAAAACATTTTATAAATTTATAATTCATCTTTGTAATTTTTGTATATTAAAACATTAAACATGAAACCATAATTCTGGTAAGTAAAAGAAAATCTGCAACTTTAGTATACCTTAGTATATTAGGAGTTTTAATAAACGGGACTGTTTAAAATTTATGCTGGAGGAATAAAATGGCAAGCAATTTTATGAGCATTAACTAGGAGAAATAGCGAATTCGAGCCCACGATGTTAATTTAAACGGCAAACCGGCCATAAAGACCTTTGAATTTGAGACGCACCTGGCACGTAATGGCATGTCTTGGCAGAACACCTTATATTTGTGTTTTTTTTTTGGTTATAGTACGGTGACAGTTTTATAAAAGAAACTTGATATTGTATATTTTTTGCTTTAATGCGTTTATTTACAAATGTCAATGATATTTATTCACTCACTTGATCCTATTATACAAATAAAAAGGTTTTCATAATATAAAAAGTTTCAAGAAAGTACGATTTTTGTAGAGCTACGCGTTCTTCAGTCATCCGCGCGAGCGAAGCCACGGGCACAGCTTATATTATGTATAACAATCATGTTTGCGTCTGTTGATCGTGTAAAATCTGAATGACTTGACCGATTGAGGTCATATTCACATAATACATTTGTTTTGTCGAGCCGATGGTTTATAGATATATCAGGATCCAACAGGTGATGCTGTGGTCGGGCCTTTAACTACAGGAAAGGTCAGAACGTTATCCGACAAGTTAATTATAAAATGTGGTTACAATGAAATGAAGCAATGCCAGACACAAGAAAAATGGTGAGGTACAATCGCAAAGATGTTTCCGATTTGATAGAATTTTCGTCTGTGACTTTACCCCGTGAAGTTTTTAATGATGTATGATAATGAATAGTTGATGATAAACATTGCCGAACATGAAATATGAGTTCAGAATATGTAATAATTAAAGTTATTATAAATAAATAAAACATGGTAGAAAACTATACACGATGATTAGGTACACCATTACGCTTTTTTATACAACCAAGGTCTGCGATCTTCTGTAGGGTGGACGTATTTCACCAGTCGGACTGCCCCATGTAGAGAGAAATCTATTGGTCTATTGCAGGGATTCGAGCTCTCATCAATAGACGCGGTGTTCGTACACGCTACCACTGAGCCATCATAGCTTCATAATTTTTGAAATGATTGTTGTTCATATGTTAATTAGTATGAAAACTACTGACTCCAAAATATCTGGTAATATTACAACCACCATAATTAAAATTATCCTATATTTTTATTAATTATATTTTATTGTTATGGAACTCATGATAACACGATGTCAATATTTATTTCATACAGTGCCAAAAAAGGGCCTTTAAGTAAAAAGATATTTTGTATTTTTATGACACCTTGGTTAGGAAAAAGATCGACACCAAGAAGATGGTAACAAAAAAAAAATTGGATGTAATAAATCTCATTTTACATCATTGCTGTTAATAAATTACTCATAAATAAATATATGTAATGAAAAATGAGTTTGCAAAGAGAAATTGGAAAGTAACTAAAACGGATTACGTAAATAGAAAAATTACGGAATTTAGGTGTGGTGAAAAAAGCAGCTGTAATCAGTGTGGATGCAATCTAAAGCAAATAATTTAAATAAAGGATAGAGAAATGTTATACACCGTTCATACTACCAATATCTCCGCCTTATTTATCTCCGTTATTTTCTCATAAAAGTAATGATTCATCAATCATAATTTTAAATTCCGAGAATTTAATAAATAATTTAATTTCGAGAAAGAGGTCAATCGTCGAATCCAACTCGGCTGGGCAGCGTTCGGGAAGCTACTTAACATATTCTGGTCCAAGATACCGCAGTGTCTCAAGACGAAAGTCTTTGACCAGTGTGTGTTGCCAGTGATTACATATGGTGCTGAGACGTGGTCGCTAACTATGGGCCTCATAAGAAAGCTCAAAGTCACTCAAAGGGCAATGGAGAGGGCTATGCTCGGAGTTTCTCTGCGTGATCGAATCAGAAATGAGGAGATCCGCAGGAGAACCAAAGTCACCGACATAGCCCGAAGAATAGCTATACTTAAGTGGCAGTGGGCTGGCCACGTAGCTCGTAGAACAGATGGCCGATGGGGTCAAAGAGTTCTCGAGTGGCGGCCACGTACCGGAAGACGCAGCGTGGGCAGACCCGCCACAAGGTGGACCGACGACCTGGTAAAGGTTGCGGGAAGCCGCTGGATGCGGGCAGCACAGGACCGGTCGTTGTGGCGATCTTTGGGAGAGGCCTATGTCCAGCAGTGGACGTCTTTCGGCTGAAATGATGATGATGATGATGAATTTTAAATTCTATGCCAGCTGTTGACTAGGCTTAGATAAATAGTTTAATTAAAGTTTTCGTTAAAAATATATTGAAGGAGCCATCGATTAATCTGTTTAACTAAAATGACAGCTGTTAGTGAGATTATTTACATACTATATCGATAATCTGGCAAATAATCGCACGCACCTACTAGTAAGTTTTTATTTTCATTAGAGGTGCATCTGTTAAATATCATATCACGTGTCAATTTGTTTCAAGGTAAACCGACATAACGAAGTAACACTTCTTTAAAGGTTTATGGTAATTTGACTAACTATATAAAGCGTAAATAAACCGCTCGATCTATGAAACCGTTATTTAGTACGACTGTGAGAAAATCTACAATGTGTAGCGATAAAGACAAAATATATAGTTGCCTGCATGCCGTGTAAGTAAGTCGATGTGTACATCAAGTGTGGAAAGCACGACCCGTAAGAAAGTCGCACATGACTTCGTCTAGACATGCCAATATAAAGGTTAAAATACAGCCGTCCTCTTCTTTTCTACTGCTTTATATTACATGCATAGGAGATGCAACATATCAGGTGTATGTGTATATGTATGTGTCTATGCGACCTTGATACAAGGAATATCGTGTCGTGCGATATGTGTGCGTTGGATTGTACCAGGAGAGCAGAAAAGCTTTAAAGGCTTCTTTTGAAGCTGTTGATGGAAAACCGACAGTGACTCCTGAATGTTAACGATTAAAATTACTTGTGTGGTGTGTGGTGGCATGTTGTTCTGCGTGTTATTGTAGAAAACCTATTTACTACTTGTGTGTAGTACGCGAAAAGATACATGTTTGTTGAAATATTTGTATTAAATTTCCTACGATTATCAGATCATTAGTACATAACTGACTTTTTTGTATATTTTTTTAATAATCTTATTTGTATTATAGGGTGCTAGGAAAATTTTTAACTTCATAACTTAAAATATTTTTACTAGGTGTCGTTTTAGTAGCAATTTACTTGACAAGGACGCTGGGCGTTCAGCCTTAATATTAAATTTTAAAACCGTTTCAATTTGTTATACCTTCTTCAAATTAGAATCTTAAGGGCATAAATCAGGATAAACTAGAACTAAATTAGAACTTTATGCATAAATGGCGGAGAGAGGAATTATTAACTTATCTAAAAATAGTATTTTATAAACTTAAAAGTAAATTAAATTAGATCATAAACTTAACTGACTTTAAAAAAAAAGTATCTTGAGACACTTACTGACATGACTGACTGATTACCTTTGGCATACAATATATCGGTTTCTTCAATATTAAGACTACAACTTACAATAATAAAGAAATTATGGTCACTGGTTAATTAAAATTAACTACATTTTTTTTGGTAAGAAATAAATCCACTTTTCTTTTAAAGTATCTTCTTATTTTTCCTAACTTGGGAACCGGTCCTCTTTATTGAAGAACATTACTGCCATTATCGAGTGAATTTAGTTTCCAGTATTGTGACGATTTCAGGATCCTAACAAGATGGTGGCTCCTTTGTTAGAAACTTTCTAGGGAGTTTTTGTGGAATCTCAGTATTCATAATATATGTTATTATTTCCAATCCACTTCACTTGTGCATAATAACCAAGCTTTATTATGCAAATTGCCACCTGTATTACACAATATAGGGTCAAATAACACAAATTTACAAAAAAAAACCACTACGTGACAGTTTGAGATTCCGCCAAAAACTCCAAAGTAAGTATCAAATATTAAGTAGATGTTTGAATAAGATGTTGGAATACCAGTAAAATTTGTAATAAAGTTAAATATTCGTATCTACAATTCGTTTTTTAAGACATTTTAATGTCACATAGTTTTTTTTTCTGTAAGGGTATTAACATAAAACAATACTGTTTCAACTTCATACTATTTTAAAGTAAACCTTCAATAAAATAGAACAACATTTATTTTTCATTTCAAATTTTGTTCTTCTTCTTTTTGTTTAATGGCATGAAGTGTTTGTCCACAATTCTGCCAATGTCACGTGAATATAATATTTATATAATTATTCTTGTAATATTCAAACATAGCTCTAACAAGACGGGTATCTTGTTAAAACTGTCCGGGCAGTTATTGTGACAATTAAAAGAGCATTGTCCTAGTTACTAATTATAATCCACTTAACTTCTGTATAATAATAACCAAACTACATCACACAAAATGCCGCCAAAATTACACGTATATAGGGCTAAATACATAAATTTATGAATTAAAATAAAAACCAGCACAACACAGATTATAATATGCCAAAAACAAAACGCAATTTAAAAAGATATGGTTAATTAAAGTTTATACTACATATCAACCAAATTAATATTAGTGTTTTGATTTAGTCAATACTTAACAGGGCCTGAATTTAGCTACATTTGAACAATAAAAAATTTATAGCTTCATAAAAATAAACCTTCATCTAACAAACTGGCTGGTACACTTGCTGTTAAGTTAATAATACATTTGCAGACGTTCCGCGTTCCAGGAGTTGATTTCAATTTCCGTGGCTTGGAGCAATAAAATAAAACTTAATTACTAAACCCCTCAGTAAACCCATTTTTATTCCTATGATAAATTTTGTTACTGTCAGTTTAGTCTCAAATTTTACTTTTATATAATATAATGTAATGAAAAAATTTAACAATTATAATAAAAATAAGCTTTCTAGCACATTTTTTTATACAATTTACATTACGGCTTTTGTTTCTAAAATCCTCAAGAAGAATTATTAGATTATTTTGAAAGCATTAGACGTTCTTAGAATGTACCAGGACTTTATAACCAACGAGCAAGTCTATAAAGCCAACCCGTATGTGGAAATGCCGCGTGTGCCTATGTATAGAAACATGCATGAAACTGAATAGACGAGTTTTCTATTATCCCTACATCTGTTTCATTTTATTGTGAATCGAATGCGTTTGTTAGAAAGAGACTACTGATAGAGACATATATGAGTTACAAATGTTTTTAGGTTGAACTTAGGTTTAGATGTATTTTCTGTTAACAATATCGTAAAAGGGTTACTGCCCTCCTTTAGTAAATGTTATGAGTTTGAGTATAAAGACCTTCAATTCGAATCTCACTATGACCAAATTAATATGTTTTTTGTCAGATCTGACTCTATAGAAAGTAAATTATAAATTCTTGGACTAGCGGTAGGTAGAGAGTCCGTCCACATTGTTGTTTCTAAAACGCACGACTAGTACGGTGCGGCGCTAAGCTGTGGTGTTAAGATGAAAAGAATAAGAAAAATGAAAATAATTAAAAACCTTCGTAATTATCTACATTCACTATATAATTAACGGAGTAACTTAATATATTGAATATACATAATTAATAACTTATAATGTAACTAATGTTTAATTTGGTAAATTACTAAAATGTTCTTAATATTTAAAATCCAAACCAGCCATAAAGCATAAACTAATAATAAAATTATTTTAACTTTTGAAAGTTACTTTAACTTATGAATTGATTATTTCTTTCGTTGGTTTATTTACGTATGTTTTTAGTACAATATTAATTATAATTACAAAGACTTTTTCACTGTTTTCTAATGCTACTATTACTTCCAACAGTTTATGGTCGTAGTACGCTGTAGGGATCAACCAATACGCATTGATAAAAGATATGTTATTTCGTACAGTATACTGCTACTAAGTAGTCTATACTTTTGACAAGTAACGAGCAGACAAAAAAATCTGAAAATATTTTATAAAATTTTAGTAATGTCATTTAAATATAAACTTTTTGTTTAGAACAAAAAAAACTATATCTTCTCTGTGGTAATTTACAATGATTTTAAATACCAAAACATTTGCCAAATGCGTGTCGAGCCACGCTTAGAATAGGGTTCCGTAGTTGCCCGTCACAATATGCAGACTTAAGGATGCTTATGTTACACCAGGCCACCCCAGTTTGACATATTTCATGCGAAGGTATACTATATCGGGAGAGTGGGGTAATTACGGACACCTAAGGAAAAAAGTAAATATTAAAAATACTAAATAAAAACTCTGTTAATTTATTGATTAATAACATAGATAAAGGTTTTATTTATTACTTTTAATCATAATATTTAATTAAATTTGAAAATTAAGTAATTTTTTTGTCAAAAAAAGAAAAGTGTTATTTTCGTGATCCTCTAAAATCCGTGAGGTAATCCCGGACAGTGGTGGGGTAATTACGGACAGTATATATTAAGTAGTAACGAGTATTCTACTCGTTAATTTAAGATAAATAAATAGTTTCAACTTATTTTCAACATAAGAAATTAAAATTTTTAAATAAAATCATCTTGAACAGTACGTATATATAAATGATCATATATAGTTGACTTTGGTATAGAATAATTTTTAGCCTCTTTTCCTATAGTTAATTGTTTACTTATTACATCTCTTATTGCACGTTCCAAATTGTTTAAATCATATTTTTTTTTCAATTTTCTTTTTATATTTTCGAGCCATCTGGAAAAAATCAAAATTAAAATTAAAAATTGTACAGTATAATTATCGATGTGGGGCAATTGCGAACGTCCGAGATTACCCCACTCAATTCGTCCGCCATTGCCCCACAACGTTAAAAAATAAAAACTTAATATTTTTTTGAGGTTAGAAATAAATAAAAATAAGTATTTGTGTCAGAAAATTTTTCTTAAATTCTACTTAACACATCGTAAATAAATTATAATTATATCATTTATGTGTAGCGAGAATTTAACGAATATATACATGACAAAAATTACACGCAAAAGGATGAAAATATTAAATAATATTTACCTTGAATAAAATGCAGAACCTGAGCAGCTGACTTATTGCCTGACACTACGTATACATTAACCTACAATTCCAAGTAAAAAAAAAAACTTTTTTTTTTCCTAAGGTACTGAAATCGTGGTGTCCGGGATTACCCCGCGTCCGCGATTACCCCACTCTCCCCTATATGTTTAAACGTGTCCCGGCCTCAACTCGGTGTAGCATGAATTACTTCATACAAACATATACTATGGATGTTTGACTATGTTTCGGCCGGCGCCCGGCTTAGTGTAACATCAATAATCCTTTAGAGACGTGTCTTTAAGTTGTTTTCAATAGTATTTGTACGCAGTTACTTCTCTAAATACAAATAACTTGATTGACGTTTACTCGTTTACTTGTAAAGCCTACTTACTACTGATAGTTTTCCTTTTAACTTCACTATATATACTACTACCATGAATTTTTGAATGGTTGAAAAACAACCATTTAGCTGGCGGGGGTGGGGGTGACATTTGACTCTAACAAAAATTAGCATTTTAAAACTTCATATTACGCAAACGGATCCTTGAATCGAAAAATGGTTTTCACAGGCCCAAACTATTTTTGAACGAACTATCTAACAACACCCCACACGATGTGATAGACGTGAAGGGGAGGTACCCTAAACATATTTTTTTGAAGATTTTATTTTACCACTATATCGGCGTGATTAATATGTATATCCATACCAAATTACATATTTCTAGTATTATGATCCTCTGAGCTAAGACGCGAACAGACAGATGGACATACCGAAACTATTATGGTTCCTTTTGATTTCGGAACCCTAAAAATCAGACACCCAACAAGAAATATAATTATTTTCTTTTGTTCAAATGTTAAACATTTTACAATATTTGCAAAGTAGCAGTGTTTTGCTAACGTATTCCATTCTGAAGGGTATGTATGGCTGGCAGTACGCCTTGGAGTTCGAGGTGCTCCAGCTCAATTTTCTGTGAAAGACTGTACTCCTGTTTTAATTTATTTATAGTTAGCTTTAGGCTGCAGTGAGCAGTTAACATCAAGTTAACTGTCTTTGTTTGCTTATAATTTTCTGGAAATAACGAGATAAATGAAATGTGAGGGAGATTATGAATATACATAATTCAAAATTAACCTTAATGTCTTTATTATAAAGAACAAGCTCGGTTTAGCTAAAAGTCTAGTCGGATAGAAAATAAAAGTTACAATGAACATTTCATTGCATTGTAGATTCGCTTATCTCACTCAATATCTCTAATAAAGGTTGAATTGGAAATTGAAAAAAAATTACAGCGTAAAAGGTAACTGAGTAACGTGTAAAGTTTTTCAAATGCACGTTAGTCAATTAGCCTTTCTAACATCGATATTATATCTGTCTGCTATAACCTTTTTGTAGTAAGTAGAGATAGTGAGACGGCATTACATATTTCTCTTGGTTCATTCATGTCAAGACATTATTCATTTTGGGATTAGTTTTTATTTCGATATTATGAGTGATAGGACACGGCAATTATGTACAACTAGATCGTGACCACCATAAACCAGGTGTAAGATGTAACGACCGCCATAATGGCATCGTTAGGGGGCGTTCTAGTATTACTTAACGCAATTTTTGAAAAATAATTAGGGTCTGCACAAAAAATAAATACATTATTCTGTAGTCCACGCGAGAAGAGCCGCAGGCACAGCTAGTTCTAAATTAAATACACCATTCTATGTAGATATTGTATAAATTTATTATGAATCCATATTCGCTTGTACTATGGCATTGAAAATCAGTCGAACTTTGATCGGATAAGTACACTACGACAAATTTAATGTAATGTAATATTATTTACGAAACACGTTGTCCTGATCGAACGTTGGCTTGCCTAAAAATAAAAATAAACCTAGAACTCGACCACAGCGCCATCTACCGGGTCCAATTGTGAATCTAAACCACCCAGCGATCCACTCAAATACACACAAAAAAAAAACATCAAAATTGGTCCAGTCGTTTAGGAGGAGTTCAGTCACATACACAAAGAAGAATTATATAAAAAGATATTAACCAAACAATATCGGTTCCTCTACGGTTTGTGTGTTTCGGAGATAAATCGTATTCGATGTGTCCAGACGTGTGGATCGAAATGAATTAAATGGTGCGTTGAATGAGCACATAATCGTGGTTTCACCAGTGGAATTAACACGCGTATTGTCAAGCCGAGATATGGAAAAGAAATCAATTACTTTGAAATATATCATTTCTATTATTGGATTAAAAAATATAGTATGAAACTAACTTAAATTTCTGAGACGACCACACGATAAAAATAAATTCTAGTTAGACTGGCAACTTAGCACTTGAAATACTGTTTAATTAATCTGAATGCGGTGCTTTGCACAATTTATGATGCGGTTCACTAAACGCTGCTTTGGCTCATTTGCTGAGCTTTTAAAATGACAATTTTTAGTCTTGCGAGAATATATCGCGGGTTTTAATATACAAATGGATGTCTGCGAACTATGAAATTTGAATACTTACAGAATATTATGTTTGTGGAATTGCATCTTTGTATACATACTATCATATAGTAATATAATAAAGCGGAAGAGTTTTTTGTTTGTTTGTTTAAACACGCTAATCTCTGGAACTACCGGTCGAATTCGAACGAAAGGTACTTCATCATTAAGAAAATTTTATGAAGATAATCTTTTTCTTTTTAGCAACTTATTTGGACTCTTTGTTTTGATGGAAAATCAATATAATTCAACACGCCGCTTGGGTCCATGAGTATAGACGTAGTGGCGTGAACGAGCTCTGTGAGATGTGACGCAACACCTTGGCCGCCCGATAAAAATGTTGTCTACACTGAAGTATTATAAATCATCAATTAGCGATTTCTTTTAAATTATACACGGGTGAGAAACCGCGAGCACAGCTAGTAGGATTATGAAAATCAACAAGAATTACAAATCTTTGATGTCATTGCTTTGGAAAGTTTAAAATTGAGATAAAACGTTGTTTGTTTCGCGTTCTTCTTTTTCTTTTTCACAAGCCGTATTTTTAAGCCGTATTTTAAATTAAAAATACTTCGAGTCTTGGTGAAGAGATTGACCAGTTAGTGAAGTTGGAAATGGAGACTGACTTGCCAGGGTGCGCCGGACGAACTCTAATATCATTACTCTCGGAAGCTCTTTTCATGCATGCACCCGGCCCTCTGATTACGTATTTCACAAATCCAAAGTGATAGTAAAAATGGCTAAATATTGACTTCAAAAATCACAAATTTCATCATGGCTTGTACATAATACGAATTACCAATATTAATTAGCGATTTCTGATATCTCTTTGCAATACGTAATTAGGAGACCGATTTGCAATTATTATAAATAAGTGTGTTTATACGTATTCGAGCATATGCATAGATAATTTGAATTTAGCAATCAATAGGGGAACAATAAAACGAGTATCAAGAATTTTATTTGTCGACAAGTAAAACAACATTAATAACTGAGCAATGTAATAACTGAGAAATGGAATATTATAACGATTCAAATAAACAAATTCATATTTGTGACATAATAAATAAAAGCTTTAATACAATTGCAACAGTTCTTTTAAGCCAATATTTCAGTTCACGCCTGAAAATTACTAAGTTAGCAACTAATTTACCAATTCCAAATGTTTGGATACAAATGGCAAGTGATATTTTTTCACAGCATATGTTAGGTTAGAAATGTGAACAAAACATAACACATATTATCTATACTAGCGGTGACGCTCGCGGCTCCGCGCACGTTTATTACGCAATAGTTATTTTTATCCCGTAAATTTACTTTTACTCATATTATTGACAATTTTATATCCTATCACTTGACCAATGATATAAGCTTTCCGTGTACAAAATTTTATAAGGATCGGTCAAACCGTTTTTGAGTTAAATCCGGACATAAAAACTACACGGAATTAAAAAAATATGGTCTCATATTTCATCTCTTAACTAAATTTAAGTGAAGGAATTTTTCATTTGAAGAGTATATGTAGTTAATAATTGTCATCAAATCTATAAACAAAAAAAAATCACCATACAAAGTTTCAACCCTTATTTTACACTCTTCATTAATTATTTTTTATAAATTGAAGAGTATGTCGGCTAAATTTCAGGTCAATAGACATATTATGTTTGCATAATTATAAGAAAATAGTTTCACATAAATTCTTTGTAACAAACTTTCAACCCCTATTTCTACACCCTTTACTGGTGAATTTTGGGTTTCATTATTTGACTTCATTATCATTGTTTCATGTTTAACTCACGTGTTTCATTATTTTTATTTAAAGGTCAGTTTCATGTCAAAAGACAATGTTTGCACCGCTTACAAACTTTCAACCAATATTTTCACCTTTAGAGGTTGAATTTCCCAAAATCCATTCTTAGTGAGCATCTACATCGCGAAAGGAGTGACTATGTTAAGTTTAAAGTCAATCTGTCCCAACGACCGGTCCTGTGCTGCCCGCACCAGCGGCTTTCCGCAACCTTTACCAATTTTTGTTATATATATTAATATTTACAGAAATCAGTTTCAAACAACAGTTTAAAAATTATAAAATAAATAAATAGCATGTATACAACACCAAATAGGTAAATTATTTCAAATTTATAATTCAAATAATTATCTCTTCATAATTCAATTTCTTTAGTTTCAAACTCTGTTACTGGTTCAACTGTTTCAAGTTGCACTTTTAGTCGCGATATTCAATATGGCGATAATACAATATAATAACTGATTCATATAAAATATTTTTTGCAGCATCATCACAAGAAGCGATAGACTTCAACCTGCCTTCGATTATGCACGTAGAACGGAATTGGTTCGTGACATCGAATTCTCCCAAAGGCACTCCGATCACTAGGGTATACACTGATAGAAAATCCAGCGATGGACCGGTGATTTACGGCTTGGAGACCAGCGGTCCTTCAGTCCCATTCACCATTAATCCCCAGACTGGATTAGTTACCGTCAACGACACTTTGGAAAATAAGGTAATTGCATGTTTTGGAAATGAAAGATAGTTTTTAAACAAGTTTTTATTATCTAAAGTTTATTTTTGTGAAACCAAATTGCTATCGCCTATAAGTTGCGTTCCGGGCACATAGGCCTGAATAAATTATTTTATCTGATGAAGAAACGTACTTCGCCTAATTGTGAACATTGCGATAAAGTACAAGATATGCATCACGTTTTGATGGAATGTGTCTGTAACAAAACAGAGAGAGAAAGTCCTGTGGTAGGGCTGCTTGGTCTCAATATGTGGGATCAGGGTGCCTTTCATGCTATATTATCTAAACCTGGTATTACTGATGCCTTTTCGTTATACAACTTCATTCTTTGTTATTTTAAATAAAACTAGACCAACATGACCCAAAGTGTTAAAGGCCTTAAAAATAAGAAACAAAAGTTGATTTAAGCTTGACTACATTTTTCGTTCAGATACAATAATGAAACAATCGTTCAGTAAGTATGCATTGTACGTAAATTTCGTAATTCCTTATATGGTATTTATTTTTTCAGGAAAATCAATCTTACTCTCTATGGGTAACAGCGTTTGATGGATCTATACCGCAACGAACTGAGGTGTATGCAACTGTTACTGATAATTCCGGAATAAGACCTAAAATACCTCGTCCACCTCTACCTCCATTACCTTTCCCTACATACCCTACATTCCCAACAGAAGCAAAGAGCCCTTACAATACTCAAAGAACCACCAAAGTAACTACAGTATACATTGACGATATAACAGAACCTGAGACAACAGAGTTTTCTACTTCTACACTAATCTCACCGAAATATGAAAACAGCTCTGATGTTGAAAAAAACAAGGTCAGCGATGTGATAAATAACAGTTCTGAAAGGACTGAACCTATCAAGACTAGTGACATGACAGTGATTCCATTAGTTGCAATCGGCGCTTTAGTTATAATCGTTGCTGGAGTTGTAGTTTTTATTTGGAAGAAAAACAGGCCTCGTAAGCCAGAAAAGAAAGATAAGGATGATATGGTGAGTTATGGTGTAATATTAAATTAATCTTGTTTTTGGAAATTACGTGACTTCAAGCTCTGGGTCTTTTTTATATTTCAAAGCAAATGTTCAAAGTTTGCATCGGTGAAGGTTTTTGAACCCGATATAGGCGATAATTAAAATTTATAAAAATTAAAATTAACAAACATAAACCGAGCCATTTGAGAGAAAATACTGACACCGAGAGAATTAATTGCACATATTTAAAAAAAAATAACAGTAGTTTTTATGAAGATTAAATTACAGATAAAAACAGCTTTAAAACATATGCAAAAAGTAAAATTATATTTCGTTTGAATTAATAAAATAATCTGCGTTGAGATATTCAATTTACGGAAATGAAATTCAGTTTAGTGTGACAATTTGAAAAAAATTAGCAACTCGAAAATTTATTACTCAATATAAGCGTGCTAAAAGTAGCAATTGTAAAATCGAGTCAACAAAAGTGTAACACATTCAAAATAAAATCTAATGGTTGTGTATCTTCGCAAAATTACTTTAGCCTGACTATTAAAGTTGATTTCATTAAAAAGTGATTTCAGCATCCATCTCGTTATTTAAATCATGATATAATTGTACATTTTTCATATTCCTGGACAGGATAAATTTCAAAAATTCCAATCTTTCTCATACATTGATGTGAACCAACTCAAAAAATAATATTGTCCGCAGAGTAAAGACTCAGGTGGTATCGTTCTCCAAGATGGCTCTCTCAACATGTGGGAACGTCCACGAGCCAACTCCAATAGATACGAGTGCTGGGATAATAACCATTTGCAGGTCAGTCTATGGCCTAGTTCTCCATTTTCAACATCATACTTTCATCTACAACCATCGGATAAAATACATAAGTCCAATTGTGATGGTAATATGTCTTTAAGTAGATCTCAACCTTCAGTATTTCAAAAATACTTTTATAATGTTCTGTAATTCCTATTACTATTGTAAAGAATTTTTTTAACTATTGTTTCGCAATATGTTATTTATTGATTATCCAATTTATATAATATAGATCTATAGACGTATAGATAGTTGAATTTTTGGTTCTGGGTCAATTTTTAACATCAACGTATGAATATTGTGAAAGAGCCGATTAGGAATATTCTTCTATATGTACAATTAAGAAATAAGTTAAAGATGAATTGTTATTTGGAACATGTTTGCATCCCAAAAACCTTCAACCGTTGCGATGTCATTTGGCCTAACAAATTTTAATTTATAGTAACATGTAGATAACCAACTAAATCTTCTACTGCTTTATTTGTTTCCATATAATCTTCAAAAATATATCACACACTTTTCTAGTTATGGGATTATTATACAAAAAAAGAAATCCTTTCACATTTTATATAAATTTTTTATATAAATTAAGAGTGAAATGCATAGAGCGTATTCTATGAAATGGTGTCGCTTGATTCTCCGTATATTATTTTCGCAATATCGTCTTGGGACCTGTCTCCTCATTTTAACTTCCGTTCTATTTTACACCATATATATTCATTTAATATTATATCTTATGTTTCAATAAGTTTAAACGTTATCCGAATATATTTCTGTTTATGTACCTTTCGTATTTCATAAATCTATTTCCACTCTATATTCAGATATAATATTAAGTAATTAATATACCTATGAATGTAGATATCGGTTTAAGCGGTTTCTTTTATACGACAAAGATGGCAAACAAGCATACGGTCCGCCTGATGGTAAGCAGTCACCGTAACCTATGGACGCTTGTTACACCATAGGTATCACTAGAGCGTTCATGAACTTGAATCCCCCTACCCAAAAGAGCTCTGGAAACTGTACTCATCGCAGGAACACAACACAAGGTTATTTGGCTGAGGTATTCTGTAAGGTGGAGGTATTCCACCTGTCGTACCGCCCTCAAATACAGAGAAATCTGCGTTTTTCTTTAAATTGTTCTATTCGTACCACTAGGCGTACTTTCATTTTGAAATTACTAGGTTACTTGAAACCGCTTTAACAATATTTGATATTTTTATTTCAGATATGATAAAATTATAACTAAATTTATTTTTAATTTGATGTCTCCAATTAGACATCGTCTCTAATTTATCAACAGCTTGAACATTTGATTATAAATTAAAAATAAACTAAATAATTAAAGAGAGAGACACCAAATCACTTTTTAGTACACGTTGAATTTATTTCATCTAATTTTTACATAAGAAATCATTACATAGTATAAAACAAAGTCGCTATAATCTGTCCGTCCTTACGTATGCTTAAATCTTTAAAACTACGTAACGGATTTTGAACGGATTTTTTTGTAGTAGATAGAATGATTCAAGAGGAAGGTTTATATGTATAATACATACATAATATTGTAGAGAAACACTGGTAAATTTAGAGGTTTCTAAGTGATGTCGTAAATAAACACATTTTTTGCGCTTACATTGCAAACGCTGGCTAAACCCCACGAGATAAATCAAAATAAAGTACTACAGTATTGTACACCTTAAGAAGGTCAACAAAAAAGTCCGCGATGGTATATGTCTGTCTCTTAAGGATAACCCACTATAATCATTTTTTATCCATTACATTTTACGGGAAAAAATTGCTTATTTACGAAGTGATTTTAAGCAATACAGCATTAATCCTTATCCAATTAAGTACCTTAAATACATTGTCCATTTAATATATATCAATATAGCCCTTTAAAGCATGTAATTTAAATGAATATTCCCAAAGATATTACAGATTTCAAATGTAGGCAAGTGCGGCGGTACCGGCCCTATATACCATGGTCAATTATATGTCGCTCTTTCAAGAGTAACCTCTAAACAAAACATGTTTGTGTTATCTAATGACGAAAAAGCTGTAAATGTTGTTTATAAGGACATTCTGTGGTAGGTAGGTACATTTAGTATCAGCATTGCACCCGTGCGAAGCCGGGGCGGGTCGCTAGTCATAATATAAATAATTGATTAATTTGCAAATTGACATTAAAAATATTATTCTCTCTTTATATTCAAATCTTTAGGTAAATAAATTTCATTAATCAATCAGTGACGCGGCGCTGTCGGGTGTCGATATGTCAACAGCTAATTTTGGATCGTAAATGTGATTCATAGCACATTACAATATTTAGCGATTATAATACTGAATTCATTGTCTGCTTTGTTCTTTTCAAACGTAATTTCACTTTAAAAATATTCTTGCTTTCAGTTGGCAGAAGAGACAACTATAACAAAAGAAGAGCCGCATGACGAATGGGAGTTCCCTAGGCATCGACTGAGGATATTCAATATAGTCGGAGAAGGCGCATTCGGGCAGGTGTGGCGTGCCCAGGCCATTGACATTGATGGTACAGTTTATTTTCTACTTCTTATATTACTTAAGGGTGCAATATGTCTACACATACCATGCTGTGGATGATTCATCGTTTTTATTAATAATTAAGATATATTGTTGAGATAAATTTCAACACAGTTGCCATTTTTTGTTCAGAAAATATCCTTGGTATCAGCAAATTAAAGCAATGTATCAGAAATGTTAAGATTTTTAATACTTCTTGTTAGATATTTGAATGAATGTAAAGAATAAACTTAAATATTTTAATTTTATTTATGTCTCAATGCCCACTTATTAACTTGCTTAACTTTCAACTATTACAATTAAATAAAGTTATGAAGATTGATTCTACTAAACATATAAAAATTTAGTGCTTTTCTTATGCAATATTAATTTATCAAGTTAAATATGATGCCTTGCAAATTCGCAGTTCGATTAGAACTGTTTTCTATTTATTAATAACTTTATACATTAACTTAAATAAGTTAGTTATCAAATGCAAGCTTAGCAAATGATTAAGCAGTAAAATATATATTATATATTTTAAGTCAGTAATTTAGCTACACGTGAAAACAGTTATCATGCAAAATGAAATCCCGTTATGGTTTTATTGTGAACAATAAGGTTAATTTATCAAGTCTAATCCTGGTTTTTGTTTTTATTTTAAAAGCATATAATATCCTCAAAGGTATATATGGCATCTTCTTTTATATCGTTTGTAACGGATTTTATTTTAGACGTAATATTTTACAGTATTTTTTTATTTTTTGTTTCTTCTCTTAACCCTTATATCACCTATGTAAAGTCAGCACAACACGTTTTTTCTTCTTCTCTCCTCTGTCAACTGTCATCTTAGTATTCATATCTTTTATATGCATATAATTATTCACACAATCCCTCCATATCTTCTTTGATTTTCCTTTAATATTTGTCCACCTTCACACTTAATATTATTGTTATGTATAGCTATTAAAAAATCCGCGTGATTTTATGGTCCGGGCACTTTACACCGTAAAGAAAAGTCGACATGTTTTCATGAAACGATAACTGTTGAGGTCGTAAAAACTGACATAAAACTTTCAATATGACAGAATATATTTTTGAAAATGGCTCAACACTTATCAACGGTACTAAAGTTCCTGCTTCATGAATTACACAAAAAATACGGATCCATTTTATTTTAAACAAGATCAAACAGTTACTAAATAGATTAATCTTTAATTTATGAAGTAATGTTTATATCTAATACTGTTAAGTTAATAAACTACACTACTATTATAAAACTCAAGAGATTGTTTATTTAAACGCCGAAATCTCTGGCTGGACCTTTTAGGAATTTTATAGACCACTAGCAATCTGTCGCTTTGCACAGGTATCAAAGTTTATATGTCTACTTTTTTTTTGGTGTAGAGGAATAATTCTGTAATAGGTATATATAACTCTATTCGTTTACACGGCGCACGCCAGTAAAGCTCCCAGTCGGCATGATTTTTCCGACATCTTCAACAATCGTTGTCATATTTTAGCCAACTTACACGAAAGCATAATGAATTTTAAACTTAATTCTTCCTCATGAATTACTCCGCCCATTGATGAAAGTTTTTGAGTTTATCGCGATCAGACGCGTCGGGGAGAGTTTGTTTTCTAACTTCTAATGATGATTAAAGAAGGCTCCGACCCTAAGGAGCAGAGCAGTAACCATGATTATCAAGTAATCTGGCAATCTATAGACAAGTACGGGAAGTAAGAACAACGATGGGCTACGGCCGTGGAAAGTCGAATAAATTTAACACTGATGATACCGCGAAGCACAGCTAGTTCTTATATATTGTATGTAATTGGTTTCTATAAAACGGCTCTAAAAAATTGGATAACATTTTGTATTTAGATAATGTTTTAATTTCCAAGTTAACCTAGATATGTTTCTTTACAAGACACCGAGTGAAGCTCGGTCGCCTATATATTATCTAACAGCCCCCAACTGTGTACACATTAATTACAGTATTATAAAATGTAATAATAATAAAATATAACCTATAATAGCACTCAGCGATTATGTAGCTTCCTATAAATAATACTCCTATAAATAATCTTCAGAATCGGCCCAGCAGTTCTAGAGATTTTCTCCTATATTCAAAAACTTTACCTTTTTTATAATAGTAGTTTATATTATTATAAATACCTCATATCGAAGAATAACACGAATTAATACACCCGTTGCATTAAAGTGCATGATCAAATAAGAAATTACCATGGTTTTAATATTAAACAGTCGCTTATAGATTATACATTTTGTTTCAATTTAAATGACGAGCTTAAATCGTCCTGACACTGAATTACTAATTACGCCTGTTGTCTTCATATTTGAAGCTCAAAATAAGCTAATAATTAATTAAATGATCTTGCTATCTAATAATGATTTCTATAAATTATTTCATATTATCGCACTGGTAAATCATAAACAACATTAATAATTATATCATTTCTTTAATTTGATAAACTTTTTACAGGTAAAAAAGGAGAACAAACCGTCGCTGTGAAAACACTCAAAGAAAACGCTTCAGAGAAGGAAAAAACGGACTTACTTCAGGAGCTATTGGTGATGAAAAATTTAGGAAATCATCCCAATGTTGTCAGACTTATAGGATGTTGCACGGAGAAGGTACAGATATCAATTTTATATTGGTGTCAATGTTAATTAAATTAAAACAGTGAAAAATAAAAATCAGAATATCATATCTTAATGTAACATCCATTACAACATGCTATATGCTGTCAATTTGATTTTAATTTTAAAGGACCACTGAATTCTATAGCTTTGTAGATACAACTTCGAAGAACAATAGTCCTGAGGCCAGTCTTAATAACACATATGCCTGTGCGTATTGCCAACCACAATTTTCAGACTAGAATATAGCAGCACGTGTCGCAAGCATTGGTGCTTTGTATGGCGGTAGTGAATCCACAGTCGAATCTTACACAGGTTTTGCCACTCGTCAGACAGAATTATTTTATAAAACAGAGGGACTAGTAGCATAACTAATCAACGTTTCCTAAATCATTACTTGAGTTACCTTTGATATAATATTTTTATAGTAACATGGTAAAGTAACTGCACTATACCTGATGGTAATCATAATATAGTCCAAAAATAACACTGATCACTGAGAGGTCTTCAATTCCTCGCCAGTCAGCAGCCGCCAACTTAACAACAAATACTTGACATTAAAATCGTGGTGATACGTTCTTTTACAGGAACCTACCTTAGTAATTATGGAATTCGTAAGTCTCGGTAAATTGCAACAGTTCTTGCGCAATTCGAGAGCGGAGCGCCACTACGGTAATACGCATGGAGGCAGCCAGTTCCTCACTTCACGAGACCTCACGCATTTCGCGTTCCAAGTCGCGAGGGGAATGGATTTCCTTAGCTCTAAAGGGGTAAAAATATTGATTTAATATAAAAGATTCTTTATGTCAAACATGTTTTTCTTTATGTTTAATGACAACGTGAATTTATTATACACAAATGGGTTTTTGAAAAAAAAAAATTTTTGTGATAAATGAAAGATCATATATTTTTTATAAGAAAACTTTTTTTTCGCAATATTTCAAAAGTTACATATTTAAAAATAAAAATTAATTTTTGAATTCAGTACCGAAGACACGCCGACAGCTCCCGAACAAACCCGAGCGCGTTTGACGTCATAATGTTATTTTCTTCTCATTGTAGCACATGGCTGATACACGGTTTTGACTCTTAATCGATAAAACTCCTTGTGATTCTTTTTAAATGTTACAATTTTAAATTGTTTATTATTAATAAAAAAAATATTTTAAGAGTTTTCCAATTGACTATTATCATAATTATGATAAAGCTTTAAAATACATAAAAAAATCTATATTCTTTTTTTTCAAATACCCAATTATGCTATTGTGATATGGATAGAATATTTTTCTAATCTTCAGAGTTCAAGTAATGCTTTAAAAGATGGCGGCTCTCTTGTTAAAACTGCCGTGTGTCCATGAAGTTTTTATGGCAACTTTAAATACATAGTTCTGGTTGTTATTTAGGTATTATTCACTTTTCTTGTGCACAATAATCAAACTATATCACGCAAAATACCACCGATATTACATGATAAAGGTTCAAATAAAGTACGTTTATAATTTAAATTTAAAACCAGAACATGACAGATCAAGCAAGATCCCGTCAAAAACTCCTACGTTGACATTAAGATTAACGTTAAAGTAACTTTCATTATTTCAGTTGGAATTTATTTTCAATAAGATATACTATTTTAGGGTTATTTTATCAAGATTAAACAATTGTAAGAATTTTTACTTTGGTTTTATAAGATTATCGTTATCACAAAACTTTTGATAATTTAATTAGATGATTTTGTTTGAATTCTTCGTGTCTCTTATATTAAATTATCGGATCTAAATGTAACTGTTAGGATAAGGAAGACTGACAGACAAATTTAAATTTGAACTTAGTTAATAAAATGTTACGTTTCAAACTCCAAATATTCTTCACAGATAATACACAGAGACTTAGCTGCGAGAAATGTGTTGATCACTGAAGAGAGAACGTGTAAAGTTGCCGATTTTGGCTTTGCCCGTGATGTAGCCGGCACACATGTTTACGAGAGAAAAAGTGATGGCCGTTTACCAATAAGGTATTTCTTTTTGTTTCTATTTGTGTTATCACATCCACTATTTATGTTGGATTTTGTGAGTTATTACAGAAAAAACTATAAAAAGATGATGATTTAATGATTGCACGATCGAACGTCGTATAGAACAACTTGACTTTCAAAGGTTACAATGATATTAATAAGGTATAGATTAATATCGCTATAAAAGCATTTATGTCAAAGCTTGTGTAAATAATTACCGACTATAAGTTATAAATCTGCAGCCAAGAAACCATTGACGGTTTTGATAACTGCAAGCAAGAAACAATCCTTTGTCTGGACTTGTCTGATGTCATTCTTACCTATATCGTTAATGTGTTTTAAATCACAAATATAATTTAATTTGAATAGTTTTGCAATAAAGAATTGCTCTTATCTGGGTACATTAACTATGTATATTTATCCAGCCCAGGGAATTTATTTAAATAATCTTTCAAAGAAATCATACAGACATACAAATTTGTCTGTTTATAAGATTCGTTTTAAAACTTCAGCAAACAATAATTTTCAGATGGATGGCACCAGAATCTTTATACGATGATATATTCAGCGTAAAGTCGGATATATGGAGCTTCGGAGTTCTCCTCTGGGAAATAGTAACTCTTGGGTCTACTCCTTATCCGGGATTATCTGCAAGCGATGTTATGCGGAAGGTATGTTAGTTAACAATAAACCAATTGAAAAATCGTGTCTTTAGCAGATTTAAAATATAATAAGTGAATGAATGAATACTTCATTGCACTTTTGGCTCGTATACTGGCGAGCACTTGAAAAACAACCATTTAGCTGGCAGGGGAAGGACTTGCTTCTAACAAAAATTAGCACTTTAAAGCTTAATATTTTGCAAACGGATCCTTGAATCGAAAAAAGGTTTTCACAGAACCACAATATTTTTGAATGACCTATTCTTTAATGACACCCTACATTATGAAATAGACGAGAAAATAAAACCATTCCCACTTTACGTGTAGGGGAGGTACCCTAAACAATGTTTTTTTTCAAGATTTTATTTTACAACTTTGTTTGTGTGATTAATATAATACCATACCATACCAAATAACAGCTTTCTTGTACTATGAATCTCTGAGCCAAGTCGCAGACAGAAGGATGGACATACCGAAACTATAAAGGCTCCTTTGACTTCAGAACCCTAAAAACTACTGAGAAATAATTTATTTAGCCCATATTTATCCACTACTGAGTAAAGGACTCCTCTCAATCACGTTCACGATTTTGTGTGGCTCTCATCCAGATATTTACCCCGCAGTCATTTTCCTCGTCTGGGACACTAATCTGAAATCCCTTTGGTCTATCGGTTATATTCTCGTCTTGTCAAATGTAACGCCCACCTAAACTTAGCTTCGTGACTCGCTTATCAACATCTTGAAGTTTTGTTCTACTAATTTGGCACACGTAAATTTAAAAATATAAATAATAAATGGCGTATAAATTTTGTTCGCAGGTTCGCGATGGACACCGGTTAGAGAAGCCAGAGCATTGTCGTAGGGAGCTGTACAATATCATGTACTATTGCTGGGAAGTAGAACCTTCGGCCCGACCTGATTTCAAAGAAATAGTTTCTATGCTAGAGCGATTACTATGCACTGAGATGGACTACATCGAACTTGAACGATTTCCGGACCATTCGTATTACAATGTACAGCATTTAGATGGAGAGAAGCTTTAGTGAATATGCATTTTGTATATTTCTTTAGAATTAATAACTCAATGACTATTGTAGATAAGTTTTACTTTTTATAAACACGTTCTCTTTTGAACCTAAAGAAGTTTCTGGCTCACATTTAAGATGTACATAATAGTAAAAGTGATTAATCTTATCCTTGCTGTATCGTGGAACTGGAACCGTCTAGGTTCCTTCAAGTTTCGTCTAGGTTCCTTCAAGCGTAACGTAAAGAGATATTTATATTGATCGACATGACTACGACAACAGTCGAAGGATTACCGATTTTTTGATGATCGCTGTTGAATTTGGATTATACTTTGCTTACCATGAAGGAGAAAGTCGTTACTATACCGTACCACAACTAAAGAAAATCCTTTGATTTTCTTTTCTTGGAGAATTAACTTGCTGTTTTAAAAAAATACTAAAATTATATGCTCGTTTACCCAAAGCTTTTAGAGATAAATAAAAAATTTCTAATCAATACATATTATATAGTTAATCATTTTTTATAATTCATATAATATCATAAAAGCAATTCAGAAAACAAGAATTTATTCTCTTGCACTTTGCAAAGATACTTCTGTACTGCAATCATAGATTTGATATTTGGTATTGTATAGAAATCATAGATTTAGTATAGTATAGATCGGCAATAGAATGAATAAGACGAGACCAAAAACGGAATACACTAGTGTGCGTATTATTTTATTGATTTTCTTTGTTATATGAGTTTCATTTAATTAAAGTAAACACAATTAAACACGTCTACTAAACATTACATAACACTTTAAATCCTTAGATTTTGTAAAACTAAGCAGGATTTGTTTTCATAACGGTTTACGTGTGCCGATACAGGCCGACAGCACATACAAAATATGGTCTCGTATCCCTATCTCTTTTTAACATATGCGTATAATATACTCTTCCTCTTTCGAGTTGTCAATCAATATATACAAAATCTATGACTGAAATAACATAAAACTGTAACAATTCAAGTAAATGGTATGAAATTTAAAAAGATAAACGATCAAACATAATATCTTTCTATACGTATAATTTATAAACTTTAACCAGTTTAGTTAACAGTGTTACTAAATTTTATAATTTAATAAATTGTATATTTAAATTTTGTTTTTAAAATTTTATCGTATTAGCTACAGCTGCTTTGATTGTTTAAAACTATTTTTGATTTGTTAAATGGCATTCAGATGTGAGAATTGATATTTTATTTGGTTTTTGTTTATATTATATAATCAGTTTAAAACAATATGAATCTAAAAGAAATAACGGGGTTATATAAAACATATAAGTTACTTACGCACATTCAGAAGCAACAATGTAAGTTGTGAATACATACATAATGGAATGGAAGTTATCCTTTTTTTGAAGAACGAGAAACTATTTTAAATTTCAAATTTCTTAGTAAATACATTGAACATTTTCACACTGTGTATATAATAAGGTATATTATTTTAAGATAAAATATACGTTACACATACTATGTAATATATAATGTACATTTTATGTTTAACTTATTTAAAAATAAAACTTGCGATGTTTTATAGCAAACGTATTTGTCCTCATTCGCTAATAGTGAAAAAGAAACAAAAAATTAAGCCCCGTGTGAATTCTAAGAATAAAATAGTATAAGACTTAATATTATTAATATGTAGTTTCCTAGTCTTTAGTTGTTAAATCATTATTATTCGGTACCACGTAAGCAATATAATATATCTCAAAAAGGTACTATGCATTCCAAAAACTACTAAATGATAAGTGCATAGCGTAGTTTGAATTTCCATACTTTCCTCAGAATTATGTGTTTAAATATATTATGTTAAAATATTCATTGCAATATGCTGTCTACGTGATTGTTTTAATATACTTAATGAATATTACTTCAAAAAAAACCTTCACACAAATATATACATGTAATGTGAATCGTTAAGGTCAATGTATGTATAGGGACTATTTCTGTTATTATTAAAACTGTATTTTAAGCATAAAAAAACTTTGTAATAAATGTTTTGTTTTAAATCATTACCTATTTATTATTTAATGACAGGCCTCGTGGCGCAGTTGTAGTAAGCTCTACTATTGAGCCGAGAGGTCACGGGTTCGATCCCCGCCCATGACTGACTTTTGTGTGATGAGCATAATAGCCAGTTGGGTCAAATGGCATGGTATGGTATTAAATGGCCGTGTGTGAAATTGTGTCCCCATATTTATTAATTTAAAGTTATTAGAAAAATAACAATCTAATATTTAAAAAAATATATATCATTTTATAGCCTATTCTGACTAATGATGAAAATTCTAAGTATTGAATATATTTGTATGAATATCGCAAATAATAAATAATATAGATATTAAATAATATTTTGTTTACAAAATCATATAACTTACTAAAACTTAAAGAACTTTGGTTATCTATAAAAGAACTATGGTAGAATCTAATCAAATTTTCTATACAGAGAAATACGATTCCGCTAATAAAACTACTATCAAAGCCTCCTTGCATGTGACTCACTGACAAAAATCTATTATTTGACTCCATTTGCAGTCTAGCTTGTTGATTCATATAAAATATTAAAAATCGCCTTTTCTCGATCACATTTATTCCATTCTGTTTGAAATAATTGAGAATTTCAGAGAAATTCGGCATAAAGGCATAAATTCAACTGGCTTCGTGAACATATCTTTTTCAAAAGCATAATACATATTATATCCAAACTTGTTTCTGAGTTCAGCTATAAACATCGAAAAGTGACTAAGTTCCATACGGCTGCATAGTACCGATTTTTTTTATGTACTGCAATTTCATTCAATACTTTGTGCATATCTTCCACGTCAATCTATTGTTAACGGATCACTAGAATTTACGGAAAAAATAAGCAGCACTGAAAATAATATCAAAATAAGCTTTGTTACCTATGAAACGACTTTCGCTCTTCCTTTTTTGTCTTCACGAAGAACTTTTACTGTGTAATTACACACAACACGACATATTTTTTATATACTATTAAAACAGACATTGCATGACGTTTATTTTAAAACTGGACATAATTGGATACTAATACTAAAATTGTTAGGGAAATTTTTGTGTTCTGTCAGGCGACATCACCTTTTTTCTCAAATTTGTGTGAAAAAAGCTTATAAAGATTACCGGTCGATTTGTTTGTTTGAAAGTCAATTTGTTTTGAAAGTGTTATGAATTAATTTTATTGTGTGAGTATTATTATTTAATGCTGCGACCGAGAAGATATAATCTTTCCCAACGAAACCGTAATACAATTAGGCTTCTGAACATTGCGAATCAATCCACTGAAGAAGAACGGGAAATCGCACGAGACGAGCAACGCGTTAGTATGGCCTGATTTCGTGCTTCTTAAACACAAGAGCAAAGAGAGGCAGCCCATGAAGCGGTTAGGTTAGGAATGAGAAATCGTCGAACTTTTCCCACAGATCAACAACGAGATAATCTTCGACGCGCAAGAAGAAACGCTTCAAATGTTGATTTGAATCAAGCAGAGTTTCTGTACGATTGCACAACTGATTACAGCTCGCATCCTTTCGTTTGCATTGGCCCAATGGACGTTGTTTGCGAGCATTGTGGAACATTGAAGTAAAGTGAAATTGCTGTTACTGACTCCGTCACCTGAGCCATTGCATTCCTTACTTCGTCGCGAAACACCAAAATCACGATATTTTCTAGCGAACCTTAAAAGACCTGCGTAATGACTCGAGATGTTTTGGAGGCAAAATGAGTTTATTGTCTGATGATTTTGCCAAACACTGCCAGTCATTCCAAGATTGACAGAAGGAAAATTTAAATATAAGGAAGTTCTCATTCCGAGGATTCCGACGATCCCAACGGATATGCCCTTTGAGTTTAAACGAATTCAATTTCCGATATGTCTTGCCTTCGCCATGACGATTAACAAATCACAAGGTAAATCCTTGAGTGGTTGTGGTCTCAATCTAGAAATTGCATGTTTTTCTTGAGGTCGATTGTACGTGGCATGTTCACGTGTCGGCAAACCATCCGCTTTATTTGTTCTTGCGCCTGATAACAAAACAAAAAATGTCGTGCTTCAAAGTGCTTCATTGAAGATAATTAACCCGAGTGCAACTCATGCAGCACAATGCATAGCTATTCAATCATGCCTTGCTGACATGCCATTGAAGTACTTGATTTTTATAATTTATTATAGATATATATAATATTATCCTAATAAACTACTGAACTTAATAAAAAAAATTGTATTAATTGTATTACGTTCATAAAATCTTAAATTAAGTTCAGCAAAAAGGTAATGCGACATTCATTGACTGTTAGGCGGTACGAAGTTCACCGGGTCAGTTTGTATGTATTATAAAATATAACTCAATAATGCATTATTACTTTTGCTCGACGAAGATTGAAAATACTGCTGGAAAAGTTATTTTTAAATAGGTATAACTTGACAGATATTATTAATAATTATTTTACGAATAATGTTTTTTTTTTTGGCTATACCTACATATACGTTTTCTTTATTGTTTTATATTCGTCATATTTATTTGCTATGTGTCTGTTAACAAACATATAACTCGGTAATATGACGCGAGAATTTTCGATTGAAAATTAGGGTGCTTTTTCGATATTAAGTCAAAATAAGGTGAAAAAATAAATATTTTAATTCAAAAAAAGTTATAGTTTGTGTGGGACATAATAAGGTAAGTTTTCACCAAAATTGATAAAAAAAATTTGTAAAAGATAAAAATAAAAAACCAAAAACTTGGTTATTTGAATTTTTCACATACATTTTGAGGTTATGTGAAAAAACGTGTAAATAAAAAAGTTGTAGATCTTTTTATTACCTACAACTTTGCCATTTTTTCCATAGGACTTGTAGTTTTGCCGGAAATCGAGATAAACCGTTTTTACCCTTAAAATCTCACCCCCCCACTTCCTGACCTCAGATCGCCCGAAAATTATTTTTCCTTTCATTTTTCTAATATTTTCTTCCTTCTCCAATGGGTTTCATCATACTATTTTTTGTTCACTATTCACATTTTTTAATGGCTGCAGCACTAGTCTAATAAACATATTTGCCATTATTCAGGAATAAAACAGAAAAATAGATTTTTATTGACTAAACGTCGCTCATATTTCCTCTTAATTATTAATGCAAATGAGTTATAAAAACAGAAATAGCAATATTTACTTTCACTGAAAAAGCTGTAGATATTATTTTATTCACAATACATGCAAAAATTACTAGTTATAATAAGTTACAAATAATAGATGAACAATATCACTATTCTCACATACTGTAGAACAAAATCCCTGAATAAATCCTTGATATTTATAAAAGTTGAAGTAATTTCAATAATGAAAATTCATGGTAAAAAAAATAGACGTTGCTTCTTTTGTTTCTATAGGAATGATATTCTCGAACATTTTTCACGTCCGATTTTTATCAGGAATGCTCTTGAACAATCCTTGTCGACACTTAAAGTATCCGACTGATATTTGTGCATTGATTGTCAGGAAGAAATTTGTACTCGTATTTCTTCATATTTCCTTTTGTAAATATTCATAAAACTGTATGTAACGGCACAAAGATTAATTTCGAACGATGTTTATGATGTATAAATTATGAATCTTAAGGTGTTTGACTTGAGAATATTAATATTGCCGACATCAAATGTAATTCAATATTGTATAATATCTAGTTAGTTTCACGAATAAATGTGCCTAAATTGTTTACACCGTCGTCTTATTCAGTAACAAGACTCTTGATTAGGGAGCTTATTTAATGCTTAATAAATTTAATGTTACTTGAATAACTTTATCAGAAGATAAGGGTAAACAAAACAGAAGTTTAAGAATATATTGAAATTTTGACATAATAGTGGTTAATTAATTCAAAAATAAAGTCATAAAATGAAAAGCAAAAGTCTTTTATAATATCTAATTTAAAACAGCCCTAATCATAAAGTACGACGACGTGGTAAATGTTAAGGGCAGCACAGGACCGATCGTTGTGGCGATCTTTGGGGGAGGCCTATTTGCAGCACTGGACGTCTTTCGGCTGAAATGATGATGAATCAAGAAGTAGGTACTCCAAATTAATTTTCATTCTAAAATTTATGTTTTTCTTGTTTAACTTTTACTAATGTTTTATTAACTTATTAACGTCTGACCACAATATTATAGCTGAAGTTATGCCAAACTGCGGTCTAAGGTGTTAATCCTGTGAAGAGGAATACCAGATTGATATTGAAGTTTTATTTCTGACTTGCTATCCGTTCGTGGATACGCTCGCGTAGTCTTTAGGATTTGTACTGTTATTTGATTTAAATTGAACTTATATGTTGTTATATCTTTTGTTAATCCACAAATTATATAGTGTAGGTACCTATTTTACGCAAACAAAACTGCGGACAGCAACGCAACAAAACTTGCGAAATATTAATCTTTAAAGTGCTATTTTTTTAGAGTCAAGTGTCCTCCCCCTTGTCAGCTAAAGGTTGTTTTTGGATATGTGAAAAAATTCATGGTAGTAGTAGTAGGTATATATAATGAAGTCAAAAGAAAAACTATTAGAGGTAAGTAAGCTTTACAAGTAAACGAGTAGTAGTCAATCAACTTATAAAATGTATTTGGAGTAGTAATTTCGTACAAACTGCATTTGAAAACAACTTAAGGTGGTTCATTTTACACCAAGCCAGGCGTCTGTCGAGACACAGTCAGTCACCTACATAATACTTTTTTTATAAAATAATTCATTCCACACCAGGCCGGGCCCGGACACGGTCAAAAATCTATGGTAACACGGATCCAACCTGGCCCTGGTCCGGTGTAGCTTGAATTACTCCATACAAAGGTATACTATAGATGTCTGACCGTATACTGGCCGGCGCCAGACCCGGCTCCGGCCTGGTGTAGCATGAATTATTTCATGAAAAAGTATATTACAGATGTTTGACCGTGTCACGGCCGGCGAGGCACGGCTCGGCTCCAGCCCTGTGTAACATAAGCATCATTAAGTCTGCATATTGTGACGGGTAAGTACTGAACTCTATACTGCGCGTTGCCTAATACAGATTAGGATGAAACAGGTTACTAGCTAAGGCTAAAAAATATGACGCGGTCCCCGGCGCGGCGAACAAACATAAGTGGGATGGATTCTATTGAAATTTACCAATGAAGTTGATTATATCGTGGAATAGGGCATAGTTTTTTTTTGCCCAGCGAAGCGGATGAGCAATGGCTGGTCTATTATTATATCATAAGTAGTTTAATAATATTCAATTTCCTTTTTGTATTTTCGATTTATTATTGTGAATTGTGTTTTTTTCCGCTAAAACAGCTGACGTATAAAAATGTTTGACTGTATTTGAAACCTACCAAATTTCACTGATTGTTGGGTTCGCGTCACTTCCTCGACTGAGGAGATGGGGGGTGACGAGTACCGGGGGGGGGGGGTGAAATTTGTATATGCCAGATGCCCATCTCGAGTATCGGCGATCGAAGCGGAGATGAAGGGTCCGAGGAGGGGGGGGGATGCAATGTTGCACGGTCCACCCGACGCGACGACTCTTCAATAAAACACCAAATCTTCCAAGTACCGAAGCGTTCTTAGGCCGACCAATCTTCGTATTGCTGCTCTCTGTTAGATTTACATCTGTCGACTGAAACACACATGTTAATAAAAATCGTATTATCTAGTACTAACTCTATACATATTCCATACATTGTAAACAAATTATCAATATTCTATTTCGAAACACATTCTTATATAAAATATTTCTATAAAATAGTTACTTATTCGTTATTTCTATCTATTATACTTCTATATCCTAATTACTTGTTTCATATGTCGACAACACAGATTCATCAATAATATCATACAATCATTCATTTTATTGAATAAAAATGTTTCACGGTCGTACATTACAAAGAACATACACAGCTTAATTCCGAGTTTTCATGTAGTTTCTCATGAACAAGTTACTACGCTAGTGCAAATCAATTTCGTTTGAAAATTCTACGAACTTTTTAATTTACGCTATAAAGGGTATATATTGAAGGGTCTATTAATTTTTCAATATTTTTAAGTTATATACTCTTTGGTTATAATGTAAGTATTTCCTGTAGTATTTTTTTATAATGTACCTATAAATCATTGTTACGGAACAATATAGTAGGTTACTTTTTTTACTTTTATAGGTCTACCTTTTGACAAGTAACTCGGCTACATAATAAATGACGATTTGTCCTAAAATGGAAACAATTTATGCAGATGCCGAAATACACTTATATATGTGCTTGGCAGCAGGATTTTAGCATGAGGGTGGTAGGTAGCCGGGCGGGCCTTAGATAATACCCTACCGCCATGTTATGGTTTCAACAAATATTTTTCCTTTACCGGAGGATAAGACTCATTGTTAGATTCGAACCCACGTCGATCGACGCGATGTCCGCTCATTCTACCACTCAAATAGATATACATATGTAATATATATGTACATATACCTATAAAAGAAAAAAAAAATATTTTATCCCCCGTTTTATTGATTAGAAGACGTCATAAATATACATATAACTACTTGAATAGTTTATTGTTACGGTCTGAGTAAAAATAGAAAAAAATCATCATTTTCGAAATCTCTGGAATCGTGTAGAATGTGATCGATTGTCATGAACACTACATTTACTCTCACATAGAAAGGCTCGGATTGCGTTAACAAGCACTAGTCTAAAAATAGAACGTTCCGCTTCATTCAAAACCATGACGTCAGTTGTTTACAAGTTCAAGTACCTTCGAGTATTTTCGTGATTGCCTTATTTGGGTATATAAGCGAGCCGTATCATAAGCCACGAGTCAAGCCCGGTGAAACTGTAAAAGCCTCCTGAGGCTTCAAAGCCCATACGGCTAACAGTGTAGTTAGTTCGAAAAAAAAAAGCCACGACAGTTCAGTTTTCGAGAAGATAAATTGCCCCAGCTATAATTAGAGTAACAGCTATGGAACTTGGTACTCGTTAGATCTCAGCTCTTTGATCAGTGACAACGACTACCCCGAACGTCGGTTTTACCGATCTTGGCGTCTTTTTCACATTTGTTTTTGTTGGGTTTGTCTATTAGGGGTAAAAGTATGAAATTGCCTTTTCGTAATTAAAAACGAAAATATTCTTTTTGCAAGATGAAATATATTTATTTAATCAAAGTATCATTGTCGTTGTCTATATACAAGAAGATCATTTAAACCTTTGCGATAAAACTGCCATGGTCTGACGAGTATGAAGGATGATGGATGGTTTCTAACTACAGTTTTTATAGTGTTCAAACTGTTTCACTAGAAGTGTGAAGTCTGGCGTTATCATGGAGCAATAATGATTAAGACCGATTGACGCTGTTTTGCTGCGAGTTTCGACATCATTGTTCGGAGTTCTGTACAGTAGACATTGCTGTTATTGCTTGACCGGATCTGAAGAAGCTGTAGTGAAATACGCTCTGAAGTGACCACCAAAGAGTTACCATCACTTTTCTGTGGGTAAGCTTCATTGTTTTGGCTTTTCACCTGCAGTCAGCCATTGCGTTGTTCGCTTGCGATTATCGTAAAGGATCCAATTTTCGTCGCATGTCACAATTCGGTTCAAAATCTCGTTCATTTCTGTATGAATTTAACAAAGTAAAGCAAGCTTCAACGTGCGCTGTTCTCTGAATATCAGTCAAATCATTAGGTACTCATTTTTCAATTTTTTTAAGTTTTGCAGATTTGCAGCAAATGATTCAATATTGTGGGTATGCTAACGTCAAACCATACCGCTAATTCTTTGGTAGTTTGACACGGATCAGCTTTCACCATCACCTTCAATTCATCGTTATTTACCTTAGTGGCTGATCTTCCTCGTGGTTCATTCTTCAGGTCTAAGTTTTCACTACGAAAGCAGTTAAATTAATAACGCTCGGTACGTTCTATATCTGTATCCTCTCCAAACACAGTATTAACATTACGATCAGTTTCCGCTGCGTTAGTCCCATGTTGGAACTGGTATTCGAATATTATTCTGATTTTTTTAAATTTACAATTTGATAATTTTCGTGTGAAAATAGTTTCACTCTGAAATTTTACACTACGCAGGTTTAAATTTTATTCAAAGTGGCCATTGCGTTAAAACGCCTATTTCATATTTAAATCCCTATTAGTATAGAGGTTAGTTTCACTCATTGTAATACAAACTTCTTGTTTATAAAACAACAAGTTGTCAGAAATGACAAAATCATAAAAAAATATTGAGGTTATATTCAGATTGACAATTTGCGATCACGGTACGTTGGAAATGATTTCATGTTTTTAAATTGTGTTTTGTTGTGATCACGTGATCTGAATCATATTACGTTTTTTATATGTTGCCTAATGGAAAGATTATAAGCGTCGCTTTCTGTTGTTATTTATTTATTTGCATGCAAATATCCGGGTACCCAGGTACTGAAGGTAAGGGATACTTTTTTTACTTTATTTAACATTGAATGTTTATATACAGACATATCTTCCTAGGGAACCTATATTTTTTCGATATATTTTGGGATCTACTAGTGTAAAAAAGCTTGGAGGACGATATATATGTACTACGTACTACATTTCGCCATCCGATTCAGTCACTATTTCCGTCACTTTTGCGATGTTAACTTCAGTTGAAGACGTTGATGGCCTACAAGAGCGAGGTATATCTTACAGCATGTCTCGACCGTTTTTGAACGCTTTCTACCACTCATAAGCACGTGATTTTGATAAAGTCGATTCAGATTCAGATTCGATTCAGAAAAAGAGTTGTGCCAGTCTAACAAAAATTATATACAGAATTATAACAGAATTATATACACGTTATACTACACTGCATGAAAAATTTGAATTTATTTTATTACTAACTGTAGGATACAGGAAGAATTACAAATTTAAGTAAAATCGATTTACGCAATGTTCTGAATAAAATCCAAGTATAAACAACCTGGTGATTAAACAATATGGCCACATGTGTTCGATTTCATTCGTGCTCAGCAAAGTAATTTGTTCGATAGGTCACGCGTTGCGTTTAAATTGTCCAATTTAACTTCTAAACCCACGCTAATTAAAAATTCATTGATTGATTCCACATGAATCAAATTCGATGGATTTTATAGTATAAAGAAGGTTTCGGGTTAAATTTGAATTTGGCAACAACAGCGTGATAAAATAAAATCAACAGTAATATAGAGTTAAAAACCTCCACATATTTCATAGATCATTAGAGACAATACAAAAAACATAAAGGTCACAAAATAAATAAAATTAGTTCCAAGAAACCTAGAATTGCTGTCTATACTAATATACTAAAGCCCAGCCCAAGAGATTGCTTATTTATTCGAATGCGATAATCTGTGGAACTACTGGTCAGATTTAACAAAATATTTCTACATATTTTTATGGCCTAGTTGGTGAAAAAGGTTAGGCTATTCACGAGTAACTTCATGTTAGGACCCTAAGAAGTGACTTAGTAACTGTTAACGTCATGAAATTAAGCTGAAGGCAAGTACGGACATTGAGAACAACTATAGCGGCATACCTACATGCATGCATGCGGCGGCAATGAGGAGAGTTGATTGAATAAATTTACTTCTAGTAAATCCGCGGGATAAAGCTAGTATTTTATTTTTATTTTTAGTGTCGCTCAAATTAAACATCTTGCATATATCTTCTATTGAAAATGTTTAGGGTGTTTCCGGCTCCCTTTTTGACTGAATACTTTCGTGCTCAGCCATCGCGTCGCCTCGCAGCTTGTATTATAATTCTTAAATTGATATTCCTTTTAGTTACTAATTACTTAATTAGCAAACCTTCTTAATATTTTATTAACTTTGTTCTCAACTATAAAATAGGTACTAGTAATTGATCAGTTCACTGCGTATTGACGAATTGTCTACTTTGTATTAAGTAACCAATTATAAAAAACTAAGGATCAACTACGAATACAAAAAGGCCCTAGACGAATGTCTCACAACCGAAAGCGATAGTTTTAAATATATGTATCGTATTGTACAACCTGTAATATTATCTTTAAATATTTTAAAGTTCACTTTGTAACATTATTTGCTAACATTTTTGCTTTAAGTTCTAAAAATGTTTAGCTTCACATGCCCCCAGAGTTTCGCAAACGTTGCACATACTCAGTATTTCAACAACGTGCATACTGTACAAGTTTTAAACGAGTTAAGTTAAAATATGCATTTTAGTGTAAAACGTAATAATTGGATTTTAATAATTAACCCACGACGCAAAAAGAGGAGTGTTATAAGTGTACTAGCTGTATCCGCGACTTCACTCGCGTGGACTCCTAAAAACCTTTTCTATTTTTTGTGTGGAACCCTAATTATTTTTCATAAATAAAAGGTAACCAACCCTTTCGTAGATTACTCGCAACAAGACAAACAAAAATTTTAAAAATAAGTTTTTTGTTAAGGGTATCGTGTATACTTTCATATGCATTTGGTAAAAACCTGGTATTTTGACATGACAAACAACACTTCAATTTTATTATACGTATAGATAAGATACACACATGCATGTGTGTATCTTTGTATCTGTGTTTTTGTCTGTGGCATCGTAGCTCCCAAACGGCTGTATCGATTTTGAATTACTTTGTTTTTGTTTTAAGTTTTTTTTTTTCGAACTGACTATACTGTTGGCCAGGAGGCCTTACTAATTACACCGGGCTTAGAGGCGAGCGCAGAATGCACTCAAACGGGAAAAAGGGCAACAAGCGCAAGGGTGCCAAAGTGGCCGACCTCGGCTTGGGCTGTTGCCATATATGCAACTATCACGATTTAGCTAATTCCTATCCGAAGTCGATATAACTAACTATACATGTATGCATGTCTCTTGCCTTCTGGGAGGAAGGAAGAAAGACGCGTACACGTATTTAGTAATCTGTCAATTTGTTATAAGTCTAACTAGCAAAATAAAAAGAAATAAGGTCCCTTACAGAACCTATATACCTTAGTGGAGTGAAGGTGTAAAATGCAGTGTAATGACTGTATGTTGGTAGCTAGTGAATGCAGTGTCATTGTATCGCGCGAGCAGCAGGCTTGAGCGCTCCATACCGGAGGATCGGATCTAGGCTCGAGTCGCTGCAAGAGAAGGCGGTCGTGACATGTGTGCGGGAGCGAAATTAGCCGCCCGCCCCCTGCGGAGCGAGCGGTGATTATGCGGGCGTGGGCGCAAACACGCTTGGTTATTAGAGACGGGCGGGTAGATCGCGTTCGCTACCGTGATTTTATCGTCGGGGTCGGATAGTATAAAGCGCGAGCGTCTAAATTTATTTGACATCGGTATGTCTGGGTTGGAAAGTTTCAAAGGTGACTTAATCGAGCGTGTTTTTAGCTATACTAGTGGTCGCCCAGTGGCCGAAATTCGGCCACTAAACTATAAGTATGGGAAATTTCATACTCCTCCGTCCACGCAATTTTCGTAAAAAGGGGTACAAAGTTTTTGCTTCACGTATTAATATATAGATGATTCAAGAAAATTGAACTAAACTAACTATACATATATACATGTTTTTTCTCCCTGGGAGGAGGGAAGGAACGTTTGTATGTGTATTTAGTAATCTGTAATTTTTTTATCTAAACTAACTAGCCAAAAAAAAGAAAAAAAATAGGTCCTTTACAGAACCTATGTACCTGTGTGGCGTGCATGTTGTGTACAAATGTTTTAAACTTCTTCTTCAGGACTTTTGTTTTTTATTCATTACATATTTATGGTAATTTTTTAGTCCATAAAATAAAAGTAAGGAGTAACAAACGACATACTGCCATGCTTAAGCGTGTCTTATTCCAGGATCAGCTTAGTAATAGTAGAAATTGCACAAATTGAGGTTTAAAAAAACTGTAAATTTACATAATGATATTATGCAATATACAAAAGGGAAAATAATAGAGGTCCATAAAAGTTACCTATGGACTGTTGTGTAATAAAATATTTTATCGGTTTTTAGACAGCATTTATCAGGCTACAAATTGTTTGAATAATAAAATACGGATTTTGCTTTTACGATTCAATTATTACCTTTATAACTTCGCTACAATATGATTACAGTGTTTTCTAATTTAATGTTAAAATATGTTATTCTTCGCTTCTGATTTTCTTGTTTTAATTCTGAACTATTTGTTTCTTACTTTAATTAAAATATTTTCTCCCATTGCTACCTTACTTCTTTTGCTCAATCGCAATGATATAAAAACTAATGACCGACCGAAGAGTTTCAGCCAGTTTCGGACAGAGCTTCGGTTTCGGACAAAAATTGAAACTAGGAAACTAGTTCACAAATGTTCGCGCGTCTTTCGGCTGAATTCAATAAAGTTCTTAACTCTTGTCTATACTCTATAGTTTCATGTTTTATCTTAAGTATATTGTAAACATGATTTGTGTTTTTTCATTTCATTTTACACGATTTAACTGTCTGTATATGAGTAAAAATACACTTCATTTCAGTCACAGATTTAAGGAAAAGGCAGATGGAGCCTTGAGAATAACAAATGTGGGACCTGCATTTAGCTGTGTATCCTTGACAACCAGATAATAACACGTGCGACCGTGTGAATAATGTTGTTAGGGTAGTTAAATAAGTTTTACTTTTTTTTTATCACTCCAGCCTTGTAGTCGTTAATTCTTCATCAATAAATTGATTTTGTACTTGTAATGAAGGACCCCAATGACCTTTATATACGTACTAATTTTCAACTAAACATCTATCTACCATATTGATTTTTTCATTATCAATGAATATTTGTTGGTTGTCTTTTATCTTTTGTTTTACTTACCACACCTATTCCTAATGTTTACGATGTCGTAAGTATTAAAAATTTTTGTCAGTCATCTTGCATTTTAGATTTTTGACTAGGACACTAAATTTTCAGGGGTTCTTCATAACTTATATTTTGGAACCATATCGCTATCTCTTTTGGTGGCCATCTTGCATTTTAGATTTTTGACTGGGTCACTTAATTGTGCAAGGTGTCTTAATTTTTACTTTGGAAACATATCGCTATCACTTTCATTGTTTGTAGATCTTTTTGAAACAAACAAACTGTTCCGTAACAAATAATACCCTACTGTTAGTTACATGATAGTTAAGTTGTAAATAACTTGATCTCTCAAAGCTAAATAGGTACATAAATTTTACTATAATTTCCAGGAAAATATTTCTTTGTAACCTAGCACCACTGTTGTAGTTTTGTAAACCGTAACAAATAACGCGGAAATTAATATCAAAATATGCTTTGTTACCTATGAAACGACTTTCCCTATTCCTTTTTTGTCTTCAGGAAGAACTTTTGCTGTGTAATTACACACAACAAGACATATTTTTTATATAATATTAAAAAACGTGGGTTGCTGACACTGCATGACGTATCCTTTCAAAATTGACACAAATGAATACTAATGTTAAAATTGTTGGGGTCATTTTCGTGTTCTAACAGGCCTTTTATGCCTTTCGCACAAATCTATGATTTCAGTATACAATAACAATTTTAACTTTTCATATATGTTTTGGTTTCGGCCAAAACTGAGCCAAGGACGAAGATTCGGTTTCGGTTTCGGCTGAAAATCCTGTATAGGTCGGACACTCAATCCAATTTCATTTGGCGTTGTCATATCTACGACTGTTCGAAAACAATTAAAATTATGCATACAGACGTTTCGTATTATGGGAAATTCAACTAGCTTATAAATGACCAATTTGTATTGGTATCCACTAATACAAAATGTGAATTGAAACATAATGAACACATTAAATTACTATAATACGGTATGTTTTGTATCTTAAAAAATAATGATGATTAGCTCTGAATCGGGAAGAGTGGTGTACAAGAAAAGAGGCCTATGATGAGCAGTAGGTGATTACAGACTGAAGATGATAATGATGACTACAATTTTTTTAAATTCATTTTTGGTTCTTTTTGTAATGCAAGTTATGTTGGCATTGGTATATTTTTATGCACACAATTCCCAAATAATAAACAAATAATTTGCTCAGATATGTATTTAAGTATGTAATATTGGTTTTTTATTTATATATAAAAATGTATGTTAGTGTAGTTTAAACATGAGATTGATAAACTCCCACACCGTTTGTCCGGTTACCGTGAAAGTTGGTCGATGTAAATGTGTTTCATGGAGAAAGATTTTATGCTACCCCTGACTGAACGCGATAGGTGGTAATGTGATTATGGCGCTGACTACTGAAAACGGTAGAACAAAGTCTCCGAGACTAGATAGTTGCATGGATAGCTATCCGTTCATTTCTGACAATAGTACCTATATTCAGAAAAATACTTATATCACATTATATTTGAAGCAATTCTAGGTTCACGCTCTGACGCCTGATAAACATAGGTTCAAATCCTATAAATAATTTGTGTTTTCTATGAAGGAAAACAAAGTGTTCAGTTCGTGGAATTTTCTAGTATTTGACTGGCTAGTGAATGTAGAAGGTCAATCGCCAAACATATATTTTTTTTCGTAACTGCTATAGGAAGTTATTCCCCTTTCTAGAATTGGAATGTAACATCTTCGGCCAACTGATTGTAAAGAAAAACTTACGTGAAACAATAATTTCTCAGAAACAGAAATTATGAGCAACTGAAGCAATGATGGTAGCGTGTATGGACATGACTTTCTTTCGGTGAAGAAAAATATCCTGATGAAGCCATTATCTAATGTCCGTCTGATTTGCTACCACCTTCAAGTTGAAAATCTATCGCCAAGCACCGTTAGGTGTGTTCTGGCAGCTGCACTTAAGAGCCAATCCTTCCACTAGGCTTAGCGTGTTACCATCTTGGACCAAACTGACGATGTGCATTTAACATCATGTGAGATTACGCTAACCGCCAACGTCAAGCGGTAATCAATAAAGAAAAAATTGAAACACTGAGAGAATATCATAAACGGCTTAATAAAATATTAAAACTTCAGAACTCTATTTCAGATGTATACAAAGACCAGACTAGTTCTAGACCGAACACACTTATCGACGATGCTGATGACATCCAAAAACAATTGGACAACGAGGCCCGAGATAGACTTAAATACGGACATGTAAGTTTTTCGGCAAGTTTTATTACTTAGTCGTTAGATTACTCGATTGTACCCGTGTTTATTACTTCGTCGGCCTGGGTCGGTGCTTAAGTTTGTGGCCCATTAATGTTTGCTTTTCGACATTCGGCTATTTGTCTCTATTCGCTTAGAGTTTAGTATATCTGTAACGTCAAGAGTATGTCTTATTTTTAGTACTTTTTTTACGTTACTAATATTCAGTTCACCTTTTATTCAGTGACGATATGGCTCAAACTAAGCCTAGTGTGAGGGCCGATTCTCAAATGCAGCTGCCGGAATGCACTTATAGATGCTTGGCGACAGATTTTCAACTTAAGGGTGGTAGCTAGCTATATGGGCATTAGAGAATATACTACTACCACACTATGGTTTCATAGCGATGTTTTCCTTGCCGTAAGTTCAGGTTTATTGTAGGGATTCGAGCTCACGTCATGCTACCACTGATTCATCATTGCTTCAAAATCTCATGTTAAGTGGTCAGTGCTACCATAGATATAACAACTTTCAAAATAGCTTTATTACTTACTTTAGTTTGCTAAAGTACTGTAAATTGGTATCCATCTCTTTAGCGTATTACACCTGTATTATTAGCCAGTTTCAAGCAATGTTGCTTTAAATCAGACATAGATGTAACGGTGATGCATCTTTACCCCACATCTCTATGTGAACAACTGGAAAACTATTCACAATATTTTCAATATCACTAGTTCATGGTCTAATTTCTGAAGACTAAAAAACTACTGTTTAGCTCCTAAGGTACATCAATATCAAGCTTTAGTAGAACATAGGAGAGAGCAGAGGCCTGACCTGTTAAATAGTTAAACAATTAAGTTTCCGCAAAATTACGTAAAAACTTACAGATATCAAATTTAAAATTGTAGCTGATTATTATCGTGTTCTCTTTTCAATATCTACATTAACCTCGTTTCAGCCGAAAACGGTTTGGGTTTTTCATTTCCCTACGATGTTACCTGGAATTAATTCCATAACAGAAAGCGTACGATTTCACAAGGTACCAGTAAGTTTCAACTATCATTATACCAATTTATTAACGGATTATAGAAAAATTTAGAAATTGAAGATACAAGTTACAAAAGTCCCTAGTTCCACTTAGAGACTGTGATTTGATAGTATTTATATGTAAAGATAGATAGAGATTTTTAGTTCTATGCACCGAAGTTTCATTTTCTTTTCTGAGTCTAATAGGAAATTTCCAGTACTTACAACATTTGTCTTCAAATAATTTTCCTAAAAAATTTAAAATTTCGCCTTGGGGACTTCTGCACCTGGGATCTTCGATTTTGGTTGATTCTACATAGTTATAGGTAAGCTAACTGTTAAAAAAATTGGCACTTGTCACTCTACGTAAGGACTTACTTTCAAATAACATAATTATTACATACTGTAGTAGAAAAGGCATTTTAATATTTTATTTCTTTTTTTTTTCGAACTGACTATTCTGTTAGCCATAAGGGCCTTGAAGCCTCAAACGGCTTTTACAGCAGCACCAGGGCTTGGCGCATTATAATCAAATCACATAAAAATGTAACACGACAATAGTGTTACATAACGTCGACGTGATTTAATTTTACCTGTAGTGCCATCTAGTTTTATTTAATATAACTAATATCGAATTAGGAAATAATTATGATGGCGTTGTGATGGAATAGTGGTATCACGGCTGAAAATGATAAAACATTAAGCCTAGACATGGATTTTGATATTATGAGCACAAAAAAGCGTTTGGTGGCATATCTTCAAATGAAAATAGTATGAAAAGTCATCAAAAGAATTCATCCAAAATCTCTGGGTAATTTCTACATCGCATTCCAGAGCGACAACATATTGAATCACAAATCATTTTATTAGAAATACGAGTACAACTGAATTATGAAGATCAGTATCGAAATACGCCTTAATGGAATATGAGTCGGAACAGTCACGTTCTCGTTTTCGGGGAGGGATTTATAAAACAAATGACAGACACTGAAATCTAAAAATAACACTTTAGTATATAACGGTTCTGAAAACACATAATAAACTAGCGGTGCGCCCGCGGCTCCGCTCGCATTTGTTACACAGTTATTATTTTCATCCCATAATTTTATTTTTACTCATTTATTGACAATTCATATAGATTAAAACAAATCAAGGTTTCTTAGACTAGGTACATATACATTCATACAATACAAATATATACATTCATACAATACAAATTTCACCCCTAAATTTAATTTAGATGAAGAATTAAAAAAAAAGCTGGATTAAATAATTGAAGAGTATGTGTGGTTCACGTGTGGTTAAGAATTATCATCCAATCTATAGAAGAAAATATTTTCACCGTACAAAGTTACAACCCTTATTTTACACCCTTAAGTGATAAATTTTCATAAATTGAAGTGTATGCGTGCTAAATTTCAGGTCAATAGACACATTATGAGTGCATAATTATAAGTTTGTTTCATTGTTTTTATTCAAAGGTCAAAGTACACAATTTCAAGTCAAAACACAATGTGTGCACCGCATACAAAATTTCAACCCCTATTTTACACCATTAGAGGTTGGATTTCCCAAAATCCGTTCTTAGTGAGCATCTACATAGCGAAAGGAGTAACTGCTAAATTTTAAGTCAATAGGACCTATAGTTTATAGTTTCGGAGATCTCATGATGAGTGATATTTCGCTTTTATATAAATAGATTGCAATGGACCGGGTCTCTTCGAATCGACTTATTTTTCAAGTTTACTTTCTTATATTTTATGACATTTTTAATACTAATGATCTCATTTATGTTCGTCTACAATTAATTAGTACATATTTCATGTCTTTAATTTACTTGCATAATAATTCATTACTTTTTTTATTCAATAAATAACTTACTTGTAATTGATTAGGAATATAATTTTTTATTGTTACACTGATGGTTAAATAAAAATGCTGTAAATATACTCCGATTAAAGAATTAATTTCTAAGATACGAAAACAGTTTAGATAATCATAAATCGCACTGAACACACTGTCGTAATAGTAGATGGTTTGCAGTTGTCGCTTCTTGTTCGTTCCAATTATAATGAACTAAACTGAACTACCTGTGGCCGATCTACAGTCTATTTATATAACTTATTTAAATAAAGTTCAAAAGGAGACCTAATTACATTGTTTATCTAACTTTAATGATGTTATTACTTTGTTTGTGTAGCTCCACTTAATTATTTTATTAGATTCATGTCAGCCTCTCCGTTTTTCCTACTTAGAGAACCTCCATAAAGTAATCTAAATAGATAAGATAAAACGATTGAGAAAACCTTCATCCCCTTATTTACTATCTTTCGAGTTTTCGACGGTAAATTGTTTCGTCATGTATTGGTTTTTATTGTTTTTCATAAACTGGTTTTTTAACTCTATATTCTCCATTATCAAATGGTTTGGAAAAAGTAGATTAGAAATTATAACGTAGATTATATAGATATAGTTTTTAATTGCCAAATAAGACTCTCTAGAGTGTTCCAGCAAGGAGAGCATCATAACGAAAGAACTCTTTTTGGAGATTATAAAAATAGTATAAAGTTAGGCCTTAAAAACTTGTCAAAAATTTAGAAAATTTAGTGGTATTAAAGAATAATGTGAATTTATTTTACTGAATTTTCTTTTTATTGTGTAAAAATAATTTAACGCAGTATAAATAAACATCACTTATATAAATAATAATTTAACGATATATAAATAAACATTACTTTAAACAAATGCACTGCCTCCGGAGCACATCACTTTTAACTTCAGCGAACTCTACAAACCACGTTCTACACTTGCGGCCTTCTTCGAAGTTGCTAAGCCTTTTATACGAACTAGTCCACATAATACACCACTTAGAAATCTCAGATTAGTAAATATAGTAAAGTATATCTTTCCAACTTCTTACGTGCGCATTTAAAGTAAACACATTTTTTTATCTAATAAGATACTTTCTTATTGTTTTTAGAAAGTATTTCGGAAGCGCGCCGCAGCAACTACTGATTATTCGTCAATGTTATTCGGTAAATGGTTTTTATTAATACTCATAATATTATATTTTATTGATGCGATATTGGATCAGTGCAGTGGTAGCGTGTTCGTACATCGCTTCGATCGGTGTAAGTTCGAATCTTACAATGAGCCTAAGCTTTCGTTGAAGGAAACATCGTGATGAAAGCATAGCATGGTGGCAAGGCATTTTGCTTAAGTCATACCATAATGCTCAAATTGAAAATCTATCGCTAAGCACTTATAGATGTGTTCCGACAGCTGTACTTCAGAGTCGGTTACCTCTAGGCTTAGTGCAATATTATAATAGGCCCCACTGTTACTTAACACCAAGTAAGAATATAGTCAAACACTAAATCTATAAAGTATTAAAATAGACGATTAAAAGTCTAATAAGTTTTGAATATATAAGCTTAAAACAAGAAATTTTCACACCATGGAAGTATTCGAATCTTGCAATTCTGAATAACAAACCACGGGTTGCTTGAATAAATATTTCACCTGTTTTTTAAATTAAAAACGAATTTCTCTATTCTTTCAAAAATTCGTCAATAATAAAAAAAAATCTTTTCTATTATTTATTTTACAGACGAATTAACCAATTGGAGTTATAATGGTAAGTTTCTGTTTTTCATAGTCAGTTTTATAACTGGATATTCAGGAAAGTAGAATTATACACGAATCTCACGTGACAGTGACAATTATGTGATTCTGTAGTATCAAGGTCGACGGCCATGAGACGTATTCGATATTATTGTATTCCTACTAAAATACAGTCATGTCTGTGTATGTGTCTTATGTAGTATTGATATAGATCCGTGGCAAATCTACTATTCCACAATATCACTCTATTGTCGCGTCAAAAGAAAAAAAAGGGGACATTATAGCAATCCAAAGAGAATAAATAAAAAAGAACACATTTTAAATTAAATTCAGATATTTTCTATATGTGAAATGTATTCAAAATAATTTAAATATAATGTTGGAAAGTTGTTAAAATTACATATATATAAAGCGCTGGAGACGGCAAATAAAGTGAGTTATACTTGGAAAGCGATAAGGTGAAGACAAAAAGAGATTAAGTAAACTAATCTCTATCTGTGTATAGAAAGAGAAGACTAGTTCAGTCTTATTGAAATAAATAATCTTTTCAGAATCAGTAAACAAATCTACGTAAAATTGGCTTAGATTTTATCTGGTGCCCAGCTCGTAACAATACGAAATTTAATGAGAAAATTTGACAAATAGCGAGTAGATTTCGCGGCCTGAATGTTCCATGTTTTATATAAATATTGTTGGTATAATAAATAACCTTTACGTTCTCCAATGTCTCCGACGCCCGGAGACGAATATTTAAGTTACAAACTTTTGTTTTGCGGGTGCTCGCATAGTACACTATCAATGCAGTACAGTATCACTACAGTAAAATTATCAGAAAACATAATTTTGTAATTTAAAAATATATTATTTTCGGATTTATTTCATAATTTATGCCCTTAGTACCAAATTTCAAAACTAGGACCTAGTCCTCGAGAAATCGACCAGTGAGCGGTACTTTTGGTATGATAGGCCATATCTCTTTATTGCGTTAAGCTAGAAACTTGATTTTGCTAATATTATAAAAAAAATACTCTTAAACTTTTTATATTTATGATCAAGTCAACTTAACACAATCGAAACTGTGTCTTTTCTGTGTCTCTTCATTAAAGTATTATTAAAACATATTTATTGACTAGCTGTGCTAAAGAGTTTCACTTGTGTTGTTTTTTTTTTTTATTTTAATCACTGAGTGACTGATACAGTATTTCGTTGTAAACAATATTTTAGTTTAATTATTCATAGTTCGGCCCTTCTCGGTAATGCTCAGTTCTCTTCGGGCGGCCAACCCGTCCTCGACCGCCGGTACCCCGCCACCGTACCACTATTCCCACCCGTGCTATTAGTTCACTCCAGCTTAGCGGTGCTTATTAACCTACACCTTGTATGGTAATTGCTATCGTTAATAAATATACCAAAAAGACATATTTTTTTTCGTCAAATTTGATCCGTCCTGATAGTTTACAGGACGCGGTGCGGCGGGTGTGCACGTATATAGATGGTATTTAGATGATACCTTATATATTAAGATTTAATAGTTTATACATGTTATGGGGACAGATATGTTATGATAAATAATGCATTTAATACACATAATATTATTGTCTTTATAAAAATGTAAATCAAAAAACTACTATATTGAAAGAAAATTATGCGTTTTACCTTTATGCGCAGTTCAAGTGAAACTTCTATGAATTTGATAGTAAATATTGACAATATAATTGAATAAAACGCGTTAAAGCATTGTTTTTGATTGACTGTAGAGTTTTTTTTTAATAGTAGCGCCCGTATTCCATCTTTGTTAATAAATAATCTCATGTGAAGCAGTCACAAAATAAAACCGCGTAGGCCCAGACGTCAAACGTCTATTGCTGGCGGCGGCCGGCAACAGACTAGCATATTGGTCAGTCTTATTCCCCTCCCGCGTCCCGCAGACCATTACGCTTACTGCGTTCGAAATATAGTTCCAAAGATTAGCACTCTTAAAAAAAATCTCTGGAGCTAACATTTTTTTTAATCGAATAATACAAGCAAAGACGATGGTAGGAGGTAGTATAATATGATAAGAATACAATCATTTACATTATCGAAAATATTCAAAGGTGTCCTCTCGACAGCTTATTCAGTTATGAATGTTGTTATGAAAGATAATTCATTTAGATTGAAAACAGAACTAAGGAAATATTTCAACTCGACATAAATTATTATACCTAAATAGCTATATACCTATAAGTTTCTCACAATTACTGAACATGAATTTATTTATAAGTTCAATGCCGAATCCCTAAGTAAGATTTATTAATATTATCTGTGTTGTTTGCAGAGTTAGTATAATTTAACTCTCTGAAAGTAATTATTGTCTCTTGAAATCGTGTGTCTACGGCTTACAAATTAGGTCGCGGCAGCTGTTGTAGCGATAAATCTAATTGGACAAAAATAGAATTACAGATACAATGTGTCAAATATATTTTTATTATTTACGTCCTTTTTGTAGTTCATTTGCGTAATACCTTGTTTGATTGATGTATAGATATGCTTACAAATTAGGCAGCTCTAGTTAGAAAAAAATAAAAATTCATAAAGCTATATACCCTTTCGATATATCCGCGACCAGCAAACGAGAATGAATTGGTGCTTGACCCTTAAAAAATAACCTATTCGCGAGTTTGTAACTATTTCCAGTGACAACTGTGATACAAAGCAAACTTTTACTAACTAAAACAGCTTACCTCGGCCTCAAAATAATATTTTTGCTTATTATTTTGAAGTTCGTTCTCTAATAAACAACATAAGTATTATTATTGTTTATTGCAATATTCAATATTTGTTTTAAATATGTCAAAGAGAGAGAGAGACATCAGAACATACTATCGAAGACACCAGGGTTTTCCTGGATATCATTCTTCATTACGGAATAATAAATCTTGTGGGCGTAATCTGGGTTAAGTGCAAGCATTGTAGATATGCACATGGTCCGACAATCCAAGTGAGCATGATTTCTGTTTTATTTGGGGTTGCCCCCAGTGGCCTCCAACCTCCCCTATAGCCACCCCATGCCTCGCGTATCTGTGTTATCGCTGCCCGTAGGTGACCTAGTAATTCATCTTGAACGTCCTCACGATCCGCCAAGCTCCACCCAGAATAATCATCGCTTCGGGTTCCGACTTAGTAGGTGGTCTCGAACAATCTTAGGATCCAATATTAATGGAGATCTGCACGTTACGAGGGCTCGTGCTAGAACCATCCTTCAAGCCCGTCGTTGTCTGCTTATGTGATTGCGTGGATCACAGAGCACACCTGTTGCGAGCGCGTGGCGTCATCTCTACTTTATTTCCATTTATTTTATGTACGCCGTATTTTTGAATACCTGACAGGGTTTGTTATCCCGTTACTATGAAACATCATTTATTTTTAAATAGTGACATAGACACGATTCTCTGACAAATACATCAATTCAAGATTTACATAATTAACTGTTACACCACGAAGGTGGAAATTAGATAAAAAAAAAGATTTAAAAAATATGTACTTTTGAGACATATGTCATGTACGTCCAATATTTTATGTGCTTGCATAATAATGATTATCTACAGTTAACGAATATTTTATTGACCAAATTTTTTTTTTTTTTAATAACGATAGTTATCGATGTTTTACCAATATTAGCTACGTCTTCATCTACGTGACGACGACCACATGTTTTAGAATTGTGCTAAAGCAATTTGCATGTCGAAGTGAAAACAAGTGTCATCGTCAGATGAGCTGTCTAATAAATCGAATAGTAAAGCCATATTACTCTAAAATACTTAATTATAATTTAATAGTTGTTATATTAAATATTTAATTATAATTTAATAGTAAATAGAATTTGAACAAAAAATATGTGTGAAACCTAAGCAAACTATCACGAGAATGAAATAGTTTCATATATTAACGTATCTTAGTTTTCTGTAATACCTTATGCTGCTATGATATTTTAAGCTACGATGTCGTAACATAAAATATTACAGTATCATCACCGTGTGTGACGCGCTTAATAATTAGAACCATTATGGATTCTGTCAAATGGAAATTAAAAAAAAAAGTGATAAGCTTTGTTTGCTTATCTATATTATATAGTTAAACCATAATATATAAAGTTTAGAATACAGCGTAATAAATTGATTTTGTGTCCTAAAATTATACATTCGATAAAATTTGACTAACTGCACGTCACTGTTAACAATAAAGAACAGAAATTTGCATCTTCTAAATTTATATGATACTTAATGAGTCATATACATAAACTTCAAAACGGCCATCACAGCGTGCCGCTTATATAAAGAAGAATTGCTCACTTACTATGATTAGATTTATTATTTTTATCCAAAACGTTGCATGGGCTGTTAGAGACCGCTTATCCAACTTTTGTTATTAGTTAATCAAAATAATACATTAAGTAAGTATATAAAAATCAAATAAAAAAATACATTATTAAATTTAGGCCCTAAGAATATACTATAGTTAATAATAATATAATATAACTATAGATATAATTAAGGTCACGTGTTGCCTTCTCTAATTTTTACCAGATCCTTAAACAATATTTTAGTGTCTATGATAAATATGACGTCATTTAGTTTCCAGTACGATCGGAAATCTTTACATTTCCCAAAATCATTTTCGGCTAACGACTTCTATTAGCTTTAGTAAGAAAAGACCATCTTACAAATTGTAATCTTTCAAGATTCATCGTTCATTGTCTTGTGACGTATTTGTCTAAGTAAGTACCTACAAGTCGTTCTAGTAGATTCTCTCACTATTTACTAAATATTTTTTTATTGAACTTACATTTTTCTCTTAGAACGAAGACTTCTTTTGTTTTTATAAAATCTAATAGCTGTCAGTTAGTCAGTCGGCTTGTGGAGCTATTTGTACATTAGGGACTTAGCCGTAAAATCTGACCATTAAAAGGCAAACAGCATGATATTTTAAAAGAACTCTAAAAATTCGGCACCGAATCGAATTAAAATGAAATTCCTATAGCGTTTGAAATTCCTAAGTATTTATAAGGCTACCATCTACACTAATAATAATTTCTAAATAAATAAAAATATATTGAGGTTAGTATATAACTTGATATGAGCTATTAAAAAAGTATCTGACTTTTAAAATGCTTTTAGTTTATTTTCGTTCAAAAATGATGTAGGTTTCACCTGTTAGCAATCTATATAATTTAAATAACAAATAGTAACGTTAATAGATAAGTCACATATATTTTTTAAATTGGTTTGATAAAGTTGTATATCGGATACTAAGATGTATGTATGCAGGTGTATGGCCTCATATTATTGTAAAAAGTCAAGTTTCCAGGTTAACACAATAAATAGATGCAGTTATTTAAACCTATATAGTTATGGAGTACTACCCAAAGACCTACTGTCTTGAAATTTGTCACTAAGATAATAAGTTAGAGCAAGTTATGGAATAAATCCGTAAATAATTTACTAGGTGTTAAGGTATGAAATTACCCATTTTTAATATTGACTAATGTGCATATCGATATCTTTTATTCTGCTTAAAATTGCAAAGTCATATTGATTATATAATATAGCTATGAAATTTCTTTTTAAAAATCAGTGTTCGTTACCAAAAGAAAAGGGCTTAATCAGAACATATCAAAAATTTTAACAGTAATTTTCAGTGCGCGATGTTTTCCTTAACCAGGTTTTAATTTTTAAACTTTTCTATTCTTCTGTCGAGTTTTTTTCCAGATCAGAATAATTGGTACAAACGTTACTCGGAGTGCGGAGGTCGGTCTCAGTCGCCAGTAGATGTTCCCGCAAAGGGGTTGCTAAAAGCGACTGGAGCTCGCCAACTGCTGTTTAAAAACTATGATACACCGCCGCAGTCACTGACCCTGATGAACGATGGGAAACGAGGTCAGTTTTATGATGAAACACTTTTTTCACATTGATATGTAAACACATTCAGGCATTGCGGAGTATTCACTGGCAGATAGCTGATGTTATAAGGAATAACTTAGGCTACTTTTATTTTACTTACGGTTCCGCACAGAAAATAAAAACCCTTTTTTGGTAGTCCACGCAAGCGGAGGCGCGCCCACAGCTAGTATTAGTATAGATAATACTTTGCACTTTACTCCGGTTTAAGTTGTCAGGTATATTGAAAACATGTCAAAATCTAGAGAATCAAAGTTTTCATTGATATTCATATCAATGCTTACCTTTGCTAAACTTTAGTTCAGCGTTAGCTAAAATAAGACACGAGACGACGTGACATGTTGATGAAAGCGACATAAATTAAACGGTTTAATTCCGACATTAATAAATTAGCTGCATTAGTGTGCTTATTCTTATAATTCTAAACCAGACCTAATCCATTGCCAACTTTACTTACTACTACTGAGCGATTTCACTTGTGTCAATATATCAACGACAGGATTAAAAGCCTCACGTTTCCTGAATGACACTTCGACACATGAGTGCATTTGAACGCGCATGACCTACTCCTATATTTAACCGAAATATTCTAAGGAAACTCTTAGATTATGAAATGATATAATTTAGAAAACCAATAACTTAGAGATATTATCATTTCTTTTACAAAGTACGGCTGGAAAATATCTTTCATTAAATGCTAGGCACAGGTTTTTTTCACAAATCTGGTAACATTTTTAAATCATATTATGATAAAACTTGAAGGATAAACTTGCTATTAGTAATTGTAACCTACTCGACGTGAAACTACCTTGAGTTATACGCGTGAATTATAAAAAATACACTTCCAAATATAAACTGATGTACTCTGATGTACAACGGATTCGTACTATTTACAAGCTTTACAAGCTGAGTTGTGTAAATTAAACATTTCACATACATATTACAACAATTCGTATTAACAGGCACAGGCACAGGCATCATCTGTATACTGCAGAATAATCTCATGCTTAACCTCCATGAGATTAAGAATAGAGTCTGAAAGTTTTTTGGTGCCGTTTGTAAGGCGGGTCTTAAAGAACTTAGACCCAACCATATGGACAGTTTCCACGAAACCGTCATTATAATTGTCCACGCTGCTCTCTAGACAATCGAAACAGTTCTGGAGCTCCAGCTGAAAGCTCTCGGGGTTTTGGAGTTGGATTGGTGCTGGGCGGAGCGTAGAGTTCATCAGTCAAGATCTTTCAAGCCTGAAATTAAGATTTTAACTGCCTCGTACCATACGGTGATTGCTTCTGGTTTTGACCGCATTGATCAGAGTTATAACTATATATATTCTTTTTGTTGCAGTGATTTTATTCGGCAAATGGAAAAGAAAACACGAGCCGCTGCTATACGGCGGAGCAGCCCACAGCCGTCGATACGTCTTCCATTCAGTGTCCTTACATTGGCCGTCGGAGCACACGATAGGCGGCCTACAGTACCCTTTAGAAAGCCAAGTCTTTCACATCTCTGTCCATTATAACAGTATTGATGAAGCAGTTGCTGCCTCATCCAGGGATCGTCAAGCAATCCTTGCGGTTTCAAATTTATACAAGGTATATATTACTTTCAATTACTTCACAAATAAGTTAGACTACAGCTGGTTCACTAAACGTGCGAGCCGCTGATGGTAATCTATTGCGCACTGCATTTATGTTTAGTTTCAGCCACAACGACTAACGATTTTTGTAAATAATCTCCGCAACAAAACGTAAGGCAAAATTAATATTAAGTTTTTAGTTAATACCAATAAAATATTTTCCCTTTCACGATGCCGATGTAAATAAGTCTAACGTAACCTATCTCATTCTTTCACGTGGCTGAATGACATATATTTAAAAGAGGTAGGAGGAGATGTTTCTTGTATGTGGTGCATGATTTTTGGTTTTGATTTGCCTATGTAGTGCCTACATTTATTCGATCGTGGGAACTCAGAAAAGTTTTTAATACTAAAGTTGTACATTTTAAATATAAACAAACCGTATTAGTATGAATACAGCGAATATCCTAGCAAAAGTAACCTAACTTATGTTTTTAAATTTCGTTTGTAGAACGTTTTGCTAAAGTTTCGTTTGTACTATTTTGTTTTCTGTACTATTAATTAAGTATCTCTTACTCTCGTTACTGTAATGTATCTACGTAACTTTGTAAATTCTACAATGTCATTTTTAACTGGCACCTCGCGATACAGGCGAAGCCTAGTACTGAGACCCCTGGCAATGTTGTTATTAACTGTGATACTAAATAAACAATTATCTTATTTTATATGAATATAACGTATTATCGCCGATTGGTGTATCTTGGATTTGTTTCCACCTCTTGAATGTGGGTTGATTAAAAGATTTTTATCTTTATTTGTGTGTGCATGACTGAAATATGTAATTTGTAGTCTAGGTTAGTCTAAGGCCTTAATACCGTATTTCTGAGAAAGTTTAACCTATACTGTTCATACTAGTGTATTTTGTTTCACGATTGAATAATAAACTACAATATAGTCCATATATTATCATGTGGAAAATTATTAGCTTGTAATATTCAGATATTTATGCTTGAAAGATGAAACATTTGAAATGAGATTTTCGGGTATATTCAATATAATATAAAGCATTGTTACAAAGGAGTATTGTTTTGATTTGATTGTCTGTGATAAGAAACAACTCGAAGGTTATTCACAAATACGTCTCGATATGAGAATTTTCATTATTACGTCGTTGTTTTGAATTTTAGTAATCGACCTATATTTTTATAGCATTTTAGTAACGATACGGTAAAAATGATAATATGCTAAACCTTTTATGTAGTTCATCATACAAAGGAATATGACATGAATAGACATGGCAGAACGATAGAACCTTTTCTTGAAATAATGTTTTCTTCAAATTATCCCTTAATAAATCAATGGTTTCATTGGCTGTTTGGCACGTAGCACCATCCTTTTGGAACCAAAGGTTGTCGATGTTCAATTCTTAGATTTTTGGAGACAAAAACCATGTGTAAATATCACACACAATTCCCCGTAACGTCATCTCCTTCCTCATTTCGAAAGAAATATGAACCGAGGATGCCGTTGATGTGAATTCCACAGCAAACAGTCAATTTTAATGGGTGCAATAGAGTCTCTTGATAATGTTCCGGATTGGTCCGATTCTATATATGACAATTTTGTTTGTTTACATACCCATTCGACCAAAAATGTGCCTCGTCACTGAACAGAATTTTACGGTAAAAAACTGGATCCTCTTTCAATTGATTATGAGCCTAATCTGTGAACGCACGATGCAAATGATGATCATTAGGCTTAAATTTTTGAACCAACTAGATCTTGTAAGGATGTAAACCAAGATCTTTACGTAAAATTTTCCATATTGTGGATAGATAAAGCCCAAGTTGTAGAGTACGATGGCGAATTCAGGCTTCTGGATCCTCTTGCACGCTTTCACTTAAAATAGCAACAGCTTCTTGGGTACGCACATTCCTGTTTATAAAAAGATCTCATGCAGCTAGAAAAAAACAGAAGTTAAACTAAAAGTTGAATAAATAAAAATAAAAAACATGTACTACTTGCTAACGTGAAAGAAAACTCATTAAACTTTGAAAGCTTGACAATTAAAATTACAATTAAAGCAATTAATCTGAAAGAGAAGTTTAAATAACATCAAGGTTGCCTTACTAGTGACAATTTTTAACACTTTTATTATTATTTGTAAGTCATTTTGTCACTACGTAATTTGTGCATAAAATTAATTTAGCAAAATTATTTAATTTTAAGTCTTTTCTATTTATTTTTTTAGTTCTCTAATCACACGCAAAATGGCGTACAAGACCTTATCATGTCTGCGTTACACGTCGGTGTTAGAAACACAACCCTGCCGATTCATCCACTCAGCTACTTCAGCCCACCTTTTAAAAGATATGCTAGTTATCAGGGGTCATTGACGACCCCACCCTGTACACAATCAGTGCTTTGGATCGTAAGAGCAAAGGCTTTACCTGTTACTAGGGTAAGATATTTTATTTTCCTTTCTGTATGATAATATAAAATAGACAAATATTTTACATAGTAGGTACTAATGTATGAATATCAAGACGAAATGTATTTGGAAAATGAAAATAATTACTTTAAAAAACGAAGACGAAACTATAAATGAGCTAGAAAAAATCTTTAATAATTGAAACTACAATTCGTAGTACTTACGATGTAGTTCTTAGTACTTAACTTGAAAAATGTTATTGAAGCCATGATGATTTCCAATAAAATAATTATGTGGAAAAAAATGCGATTTGTAATATTTCTACTTTCTAGTAGTCTGAACTCAGTAGATCCTATAGAAATTATTAATACTTACAAAAAAACCGGATCGATTGGCATGGATTTAACTGTAAATGCAGTTCAAAATTACTAAGTTAAGGAGCCTCCTAAGAAAGGTTTCATGTAATTACAAAGGTTAAGATACCTGCCATTACTGGACGTCCAAAAAAATCCACCTGTGCGTCTATCACGTATACAAAGTGTCAAAAACCTAATGCTATATTTACCCATAAATTGGTTATACAACTGCTGTGGTGTTTTTGTTATTAATATTATGGAAACTTTAAGTATTAGTCTCGTTGAAATAGAAAACGCAGTACCATTACTGACGGTGAACACGACTTTGAACGATGCCCATTTTTACCACCGCGATTATAAATGACCGATCTATCAATAATTCTAATTGTCTCACTATGTTTTCAAATATCTTTGTTCTGGCCTTTTCTTTATCCTACTAATACCTGTAATCCCGTATTGACTTTCCTATACCAATATAACTAATTTCTTCCATTCTTCAATCGTACTTAGATTTCCGGAAACATTTTGCGTCCATTGGATTCAACAAATCTCCAGTTATGAAGTAATTACTTTAATGTAAAAGAGAAAATGAAATTGCTTTTAACACGCGAGGTAATTTATTCATCCGTATAAAGTACCTCAAAAGTAACTTGGAATCGTGTACACCTTGCTAATTGTGCTCCGGGTTCACCACAATGAAAAATTTAAGTTGTCAATTTTGTAAACTAAATAACTGTTCTATTAGTTGATTAGTCGTTCCTAACTCTTTTAATGAAGTTAATAAATGCTCCCCTATCTAATGCATTTACGGGTTAGTTTTTTGTTTTCGTTTCATATCTTAACAATAAATAAACATTTAAAAATTTACCAAGTGCGTGTCAAGCCACGTGTAGTGTAAGGTTTCGTAGTTGCCCGTCACAATATGCAGACATAGAGAGGGGGTTTTAAGTAATTTTCAATGGAATTTGTACGAAATTACTTCTCCAAGTACATTCTACAAGTTGATTGACTATTACTCGTTAACTTGTAAAGCATACTTACCTCTGATAGTTTTCCTTTTATCTTTCTTATATACACTACTACCATGCATTTTTCACATATCCAAAAACAACCATCTAGCTGGAAGGAAGGGCGGAAGAATGCTAATAAAAATTAGCTTAATACTTCGTAAACGAATCCCTGAATCGAAAATTGGTTTTCACACACCCGCAGTATTTTTAAACAACATATCCAACATATAATACAACTACTAGGTTTATGGGGCTCACATGTGAATTACATAAAAGCTTCTAAAATATAAGAATTAAATTTTTTTTAAATAATTCCAAGTTTAGTGATGTATCTTTTCTGAAAATAAAAATATAAAGCGATCAAAGAAATATAATGTTATTTGTTTGGGAATCTTTTTTGTTCGTCTGTATTTAATTGTTGTTAATCGTATAATATTACTTTGATGAAAGCCGTGGTAATCAAGTGGTTTAGATTAGCGGAATATTGAATCAATGTCTGCAGGTTCGAGTCCTGGCAGGTACCAACGTTTTTTTTCGGAATTAGTATGTAATAGGCATACATTTTTATAATATAATTTGGTAACACTATCGACTGGTGAAGGAAAACATCGTGAGGAAACCTAAACACTTGAGAAATGTTCTTGTTTTATCACCGTATTTAGCGCCCACAACGTGTGTATTCTGCGTGCGGCGCAGCGTGTTGTGGGACTGAGGGTGATCGCGGATACCGATTGGTGTCCGCGGGGGCGCCCATGTGCTAGCCGGCTCCCTTCTGTGGGAGCTGGAGGCAGAGGTGCTGGCCGTGGGCCGGGCCCGTCTTCCCATTGCACAGGTCCGGCGGACGGGGGAGACAGTTAGGGTGTACTGAGCTGTCTTCCATTGATGCCGGGGGCCCGGCAATTTGCTGGGCCTGCCGCCGCGGTGACGCGGTAGTATGCTACCAGCGATCCCGCGTCGCCTCGTTAAGGCGACGGATGGTACACCGTGGAGATTTAGTGAGTAGGAGTCTCACATAACCACTCGTTCCTCCGGGCGGATGTGTACCCATGAAGGGTTCCTCCACGTTAAAAAAAAAACAGTATCACCGTATGTGGAAAAATATGGATTTCTCGGTATTTGAAATCGTCAATGCGTGGTGGGCTGGCGTGGTAATTAAGCTTCTGCTTTCCCTACATGTCTTTGCCCAACAGTGGGACATTTACAGGTTGGTTTAATTTTTATTATTATTATGACGTAGCTTAAATAATAAGGCAGTAAGCATTGTTAGATTTTTTAATTGTTTTATTAAGATTATTCTAATTAAACTTTAACCACTAACTTTGTTTTAGAAAACAGTGGAAGCTGCTCACGATATCTTAAGTCCAGACAGAGTTCCAAGAAATTTCTTCTATAGACAAATTCAACCTTTAAATGATAGAAACATATACTACTTTAACTGATTGACGGAGTTTCTTTACTATGTATAAATCCAATCCATGAACAGCAATTACCCCTGAGAGAAAATTATTTATAATTGGGTTTATGAATTTTTTTTGTGATAAATGGAAAGATCATATATAAGTTTTATAACAAAACAATTTTTTTTGCAATAGTTCAAAATAAAAATTATAGTTTGAATACAAACCCGAGCGCGTGTGTTGTAATAATGTTAATTTCTACTCATTGTACCACACAGCTGATACAGTGTTTTGACTCTTAATCGATAAAATTCCTTTAACATTATGACGTCACAAGCGTGCGATCAATCGTGGCGCGTTCGTAGTCATGTTATTCTTTTTAAAATATTACAATTTTCATTTGTTTATTATTAATTAAAAAAATGTTTTAAGAGTTTTTCTAATTGACTATTATCATAATTATGAAGAAGCTTTAAAATACAAAAAAAAACCGATTTTTTTTTTTCAATTAACTACCCTATTGTCATTTACACAAAGTCATATTTACACAGAGTCAAGTAATGTTTATATTTCGTTTGAAGAACCTTATAATCATATTTTATGTGCCCCACGTTTTCACTCGTGTAATAAATTTATTCGACTAGCTTTTCAAACCGCTGATGCGCCATGTAGCCTATCGGTGTTCTTAATTCCCGTACTTTTTAACAGCTTTTCATATTATTTGACATTCTTGGTTACTGTTCCGCTCTTTAGAAACGTAGTGTGAAGTTAGAATATAGCTTATACTGCTCCTCAATAAATAGGCTTGAAAAAAATTACTTGAAATCTGACTAGTAATCTGAGATTAGCATATTTAAACAAACTAATAATAAAACGATATCTTGGGTTTTATAATATTAGTATTGTATAACATAGTATATGTAGTTGTGTATAATATAGTGTATTATAATATCAGCCGCCGTCCGCCTTTGATTCCATCTCAAATAGGCTACTGCAAATACAACGTGGTTAAGTAGGCCTTTAGACAGTAAATCGAAGCGGTTTGTGACTGCAGTTAAAATCAAAATCCCCAAAACCATGTTATATCTCTTCTCGTGCTCTCCGAGTCCTCATTTCTACACAGATGCTTATATCGATACGTTCTCTGAATTTTCAAAAGGTGGTAGATTACTGGTCAGAATCAATTTAGTTTAATCATCGACATGAAAGAATAAGAATGAAAATATAAAATTTAATAAGGAAAAAAAAATGTATAGCTTTCGGGGTAATGTAGCTTCCTATTGAGGAAATAATTTTTTGAATCGGTTCTTTAGTTCTAGAGAATACAACAAACATATTTACAAACTGTACCTCTTTAGTTGTGTAAATTTATGACTTGCTAACAGGAAGACGTTCACACGGCTCTAAAGTTTTTTTTTTGTATCTGACTACACTTGGGCCTCAGACGCCTTTGGCAGCTTCACCGGGCTTGGGGCTCTAGAGTACATATATATGTATGGACGATTAAGGGAATTTTAAAGTATTTTAATATAGGCTTTGTGTACCAGATACAGAATATTTTCATTATAATCGAAATGTTAATATGAAGCATGTATGTAATTTATGCTGGATAAAATTATTTCCCAAATTAAGACATTTTACAATATTAGGTTTTATTGCGGTACTTATTTATAATTTTGTACTAACTGGTATTGATATTTACTAGTGAAGTTGCAAGATAGATGCAACAATCAAGTGCGAGTAGAAAGCGCGCACCGAGAGTTCCGTTGTACCACAGATATATTTGTTTCTTGTACTGTTTTTTTTTTCCATTCAGTTTGGGATCCTTAGTGCGTGCCCGAATAACGTTTCATCATTTTTATTATTTATTCTTTTACTTTAGAGTTTCTTCTATTATAACATCAAGTTTGATGCTTGCATTTATAACCGTTTAAACAATACCTAGAACAAAGAAAAAATACTGATACTTTAGATTTTAGATTAGTTTACTTAAGATTTTGGTTGTTATTTCTTATTACTTGTTAAGATATACGTCATAATAACACATATCAACCGGCTACCTAGGTATTAGGTTTAAAGGTAAAGGCCATTTAAAGACTGAAGAGACAGCGTGACTAACACTGGAATTCATAGTCGTTGGGACCCTAAAATCCACCGTTCAGCATTCGTGTAGTGGTCGAATGTTGAATGGATATTACTTGTCTTTCATAAACAATCACTGGACAATACGCTAGTTGAATAGAGTTTCACGTAAAATTGTCTATTAAAAAGGATGTTGTCTATGAAAATTCTCCATTGATGTCACGACAACGACAGCTTACATTACAAATTTCAGCGCGCGTGATTTAAAACGTTCATGGCAATTTTAATCTCTACATTTGTGAAATAAAAATGGTTGATTCTTTTTCTATAAACTAAATGGCGGCATCAAAAATTGTATTTGTAGTAATTTGCTGCAGAAGTTTTTAGTGACGCTATTAAAACACGAAAAAAATATCGAAGACAAGCGGACTTCAATTTGTACTTCCATTTTTATGTAAATTATACCCAAATAAAAAATTAAAATAACATGCAATTTCCGAGCAAGGGGACTGTTTGGCTAATGAAATTCGGTCGGTTTACTTCCAACCTCTAAAATCTGTCAAATTAGGGGTTCCTTTTATCTATGAAATGCATAAAGGTTGAATTCGCCGCATAGCGCCTGAATCGTCCCCTAAAGAAGCCCCCATCTTAACTATGAATTCCACTGTTCTGTGAATGGATCATCAAACATGAATTACATTATAATACCAAATGATACATTTACAATTTGAGTTCATAACTATTAAATTTCTAAGTAACTTTCAAATAGAATGTAGTAGGTGGTTATAGAATTTTCTCTCGATATTCCTATTTTGCGGTAACACCTATTTGCTCCGCATACAAAATTAGGCTTCAATCTTATAAAATATTTTCACTACAATTCTGTATTATGAATACGCAGGTGTTGTTGAAAATATTCATAAGTGATATACTTTCTCAAGATTTGATATATTGTATTTTTAATATTTCAAAGACTAACAGGTGTTTTAGTTCAGTCGATAAATCGAAGAGCTTACAGATGATTAAGTTAGCTATATTACTCTACTAAAACATATAAATTTGTTAAAAAAAATGTAGGTACGAGAATATAGCCGAATGAAATTTAAACAATAAGCAGTTAACTGCCGATTTGGCCGAAAATTGGCCGAGCTAGTATAAAAAGATGGAGATTAGTAAAATACTATGCGATTCTTCAAAAAGGGAGTGTATTAAAGTCATTAAAGGGTTAGCAACACGCATGTAATGCTTCTGGTGTTGCAAGCGTCCATAAGCTGAGGTACCATCAGAAACACAGCAAACTTGTTTATAACCATCGTGGTATAAAAAAAAAACTTTTCTCACCTGTTAATAACTGTTGCATGTTCACTCACGGTCAGGATGTTATCGATCACTACTAAAATATTAATGTCCGATGGTATTTTGCACGATGTGTTTTATTGAGACGACTAGCGACATTTATTGAGACTACTCGAAAACCGATTGCGAAATAAGCAATTTAAATCAATAACCTGATAGTTAATCAAACAGTTAATTAAATACTGTTACAAGGACTGACTTCCTGTACACCTATACTTCATATCAAATAACATACTTATTTAATATAATATGTCGGAAAATCGTCGATGAAATTATGGAAACAGTACTAATGACTTAGTATCCGTATAATTGACTTTATCACTATTGGCTGAGCGCAATAGCAACAGGTGTGCTCTGTGACCGCACGCACTTTATAAGGAGGCTACGATAGTTCGAGGTTAGTGAAGACCTGCAGTTATTAAGTTAATTATAAATAAACACGGTTCCTGAGTGACGTCACGCTGCCCGTCTCGGCCACGTTATACCTGTATCGTTACAATACTTTCTAGTGTGTGATAGGTTATAAATCGCGACCACTACACACCAGGTGTAAAATCCGCCAATCTGTCACGCTTAGGCATTCCGGGATCAACCTGTGTATATCCAGTAATCAAGCGTGATATAGATCTGTATCCTAATGGGTCGCTACAACTATGCACATGGAGATAAATCCGTCACGGTGACTCTCCTTTGCTTTGTTGTTTCGGAAGCCAGTGTATATTCAGCTGCCCAGAGGCTTGCAAGCATACATATAACGACGACCGTCAATGAATTTGATGTCTCGGTGCTCGATGTTGTTTTTGTTTATACAGTGCCGACACTTTGCAATACTACACCAATCACTAATCGCTTTAGTGGAAACTAGGCTTAAATGCAACTCACCTACGCGTCATTTATGCTCTACAAAACAGCTTTATCGATAACGCACGTAAAATTCATCCATATCGTATGATAGAATACACTCTATCCGTTAAGACTATTCTTTATCAATGTTTAAATATAATCCCTTTTTGGATAAGAATGATAGATCTGCAAACAGTAGTGAGATTGTGTTTCCTGTAGTGATAAATTATTTATATTATATTTCAAGCGTACAATTGATTTCATCACAATGATCGGTTGCATAATGGTAAGTAAAAATGTTTATTGTCATTGCGATCCGCTGATTTTGGACGTGGGCTTCCTACAAGGCTCAAGGCTCCTATTGATTTTTATGGATTCTGTATTAGCCTACATATCTCTGATATCATTAAGCCATTTCTCGAATATTCATCACCTAATGTATTTTCTAAGATTATGGTCTTCACTCCAAAATTTTCTGGATTGTTATCATCCGTAATTATGTTTAATGACAATGCGTTACGATAACTGATAAGAATACTCGATAAGGATTTTTGTATGATAGATAGTAAGTTATTTTAATATCCGTGTTTTTGACTTAATAAGATTAATAAAAGTTTTTTTAGGTAATTGTGTTATGTTCTATAATAAGATCCCGACGCACATTACTGATTTGCCAAACAATAAGTTGAAGGATCATGCCAAGCAAGCTTAACTGTCAGAAGGTTATTGTAGACGGGATCATTATGATCTAGATAGATAGTGACATATCTAGATAGATATGATCATCTAGATAGTGATGTCTGGAAGTGACGTCCTCTCTGTGCATCCACTAAATTATAAATATTATTATAAACTGTAAATATTATTTATACAATTGGATAAGAATAATAAGGCCGATCAAGTTTCTTGCCAGATTTCTCGATGACTGGGATGTTTTCCGAACCGGTAGTAGTATAGTAATGTTTGACTTTCATAAGTTACCTAAGTTAAATAAAGTACTTTTTTGATGTTGATTTTTGAGAGCAAGAAGATAGAAATTTTCTTTCAAGAGAACTGAATTTCGCTTTGTCATATCTTTGCCGTACTGTGAAGCTGTGAAATCGTATCACGGCCAGTGTTTGTCATTCTTTCTACGAAATCGGGTTCTTCAAACATAACATGAAGAAATATTTGTGCAAGAAAGCATTACATCGAAAATGGCGATGGATTGTAAGTCGATGTTCTCCGATAGTTTTGGATGATACTGTGTTCACCATCAGGTGCAGAAATATAAACAGTAAACACCAAAACAAAAAACAACAAATTGAGGTATTCGTATATAATTATGTGGATTAAACGTTGCTATGACACAATTTGTCGTGGTGGTCTAGTGGTTTTGACAGGTGGAATATCGAACCTCAGCATTACAAAGGATTTTTTCGGAATTCGCGTACATTTACTAATTTATATTGGAAACACTGCAGTTGACAGTGAAAGAAAACATTGTGAAACCTGAGCGCTTGAGAAATTGTTCTTGTTATACCACTGTACGTGGGAAAACAAAGAACTTGCTAATTTCTCGATGTTTGAAATCTCCAATACGTCGTGGGCTGGCTTGGTGACTAAGCCCATACCTTCCCTTGGAAAGAGGTCTTTGCCCAGCAGTGGGACACTTACAAGCTGATATTATTATAACAAAATTCGGTAAAATACATTTTATAACTATTACTATAATTCTTTATCTGTTTGATTTTATACGGAACGTTAATTAGGAATTAAGTATTTTAATTATAATGTTATTTTGAGTTGTGCCCAAGAAACTTGTGTCACGAATATACGTTCAAAATTCCTACAGCACTAAATACATAATTATAAGATAAAACGACAAAACAATCCGGCACGATAAAATTACTAACAAGATCTATCGTATTAGAAAAAACCGTGTACAGTTATGTGTAAATACGTCTGGATATATAAACATTACAATTTGTTGCCCTGATTAATAAATAAAAAAAATCTTACACTTAATTTACCTCAGAAGAGTTATACTATATAATTTCCTCATCCACTCTCTTCTATCAACTATTCTCTCAGTATTCACACCTTTCATACACATATAATTCCTCACACAATTCATCCATACCTTCTTCGGCCTTTTCTATTATATCCAACCAACTTCATACATAACATTCTTTTAGTTGGTATATGACTTTTAAATTTATTCACCTCATACCACGGTAACCTATAACTCCTCAACTTCTGTGAGTGGTGCTATTTTCATACTTCCTCTAATATGGTAATTTCGAACTTTATTCATTGTAGTTACACAACACACCCATCTTAACATTCGCATCTTTGCAATATTTAGTCTTCTTTCATCCATCTCTTTCTTTGCCCAGCACTCAAATCCATACATCATGACATATCTTATAATGGATCACATGTATCCCTGTAATTTGTCGCTTTTTCATCTACTCTAGATTAATCCTATTTTTCACGTCCCGGTTATATCACGGTTGTTTTGGATTAATTAGTTAAGGTCCTAAAAATTGGTGCAGGCTAGTAGGGATTCACAATTTTATATGAAATTAAAACAAACCCTAAAACACATATTTAAAAGCCAAGTAACTGAATATTTTGGTTAAACGGGTTAGTTAGCCTCATACAAAAAAGCGATCGCAGCTGACTCATAGTGTCACTTAAGTGGGTAGCGAAGTGCATCCGTATCAAGATTTGACGTCAACGGATAATTTATCGGCATAAAGATAAGATGTTTAGATTACACTCAATGCAATTAAATTTATTGTATGTTCTATAGTACTATGCAATAAAAGTGATTATATGAATCCAAAACTAGTAACAGTTATGTAGATTGAAATAATGCTAAAGGTTGGTACATTATGCGGGCGTTACAGCCGACGCGGCGAGTTATAACCACGAGGATATGCTGCTGACATATGTCGTACTAAACGGGAATAAACCGTAAGCATTATTTCAGTTGTGACAATTGCTGGTGCGGTACGGTGGCTCATTTTTAGCGGCAATCCCGCCGGACTTGACAATCAGCGGGTATAGCGCTGTGCTTGTCGGTGGTGTAATCGCCGGCTGAGCCACAGGCATAGTGTGTAGTAGCTTTAATTTTTTTAAAAGGCAATAGATATAAAAAAATCAATCTTTGATTACGCAACATTACAAAAACCTAAAATTTAAACAATCAAGAAATCCATTGCTGCCATGAAGACAAAATAAACAAGCTGGATTTTAACAATAAAGATGAAACATTAATCAATTTATACTATCATGACAGTTTACATATCGCAATGGATTTGGTGTAAAAAGGACATTAACTTTTAAGTATTGAAATGAAGTTTCATCAAACGAAACAAACAGCCTACGAATATATAAATAGACAAATAGTTTAACTATCTAAGCTAGTTTTATATAATAATATGTAACCATTATCTAATACAGTCTTCTAAAATCTAATTGAATGTAGCAAAGTCCATGCAGGGTCCGACTGAACACCAAAACTACAAACTTCTACAGTGCAACTATTGTACTTTAGTTTGAAGAATATGGCTCGTAACACACGCAATAAGGAGTTCTGCCTTATTCTTTACTAAAATAAATCTAACTATGATCGGCTTTATTGGACGCCAGTCCTATTTTTTAATTGGTATTAAGAGCCCATGAGATTGATAGACTACTCGTCCGCTACTAACTCAATTTAAATTCATTGTTAAATTAGTTTTCAAATTAAAAGTTTCTGGTAATCTGGTAATTCAACAAGGATACGGAGTGTTGTTTTATTACTCCTAACATGATCATAGAAATAGGATTTCCCACTTAAAGTGGCATGTTTATCTTATTGCGTTCAATCAGTCATAGTTTCAACTATCGCAGTGTACTAGCGAACATTTGTCGTTAATCTTTTTTATTTATGTAATAATAGCAATGTCAAAAAAAAGAAACGATAAAATATTTACCTTTATCTAATCTATTCTGACTCGGCTTCAAATCGAATTGTTTTCGGGCATAATTTGAAAACTTTGCGGAACTGGTGAACGTAATTTTATTACTGCAAATACAAGAAAAATGGAGAACAGGATAATGAGACTCGATCCAAAGTTAATGGCCGTATCACCGAAGAAGACTGCATCTGATGGTAATTTTTAAAATTTTCAATTTAATTTTTCTATTTCGTTCGTATGCTATTATGATATATATTTTTTAAACACCAATCAGTGACATACAGTTACTCTTTTCTTTATTTAGTGACATCAGCAAGAAGAATTTCATCTTCATTTAAGAATTATAGTATTTTAGTAGAATTGTATATCATACCAATCTTTATAATATTTCGAAGCACTAAATATGTACCCTTGATTATTTTATAATGTTCACTGAAATAATTTAAAAACATATTATAAATTTATCGGGGTTTAAATTTTTGATTTTTTGCTACAGTAGTAAAGATAACTGTATGCCATTAAGGAATCCACTAGTAAACGGAGCGTTTCAATACTTATCTTTATTTAGGAACGAGCTCGACTAATAATAATACATCTTCTTTGTTCTTGGATAAGTATATTTTGTCCCTTCTATTAACAGCTTCAAGGTTTAAAGTTCAAACAGCAGTTGTAAATATGTTATTACTTTTGTCAGAAATTATCTCGGCGGACCATTTATTTACACTATTGGGTGGGCATTAATAAATTAAATACAAGATCAATGAGAGTTTGCCTTCCTATCGTTTATACAAAGGATTTGTTTAACAAACATCATTAATCTAAATAGGGTCCATTTACATGAGTATTTCGGGATTTAGGATTTGCAGTGTGGAAGACAGCCTGATGTGACCGAATGACGTAGATTAATCTTCTCGACTACAATATTAGGCACTAGTTTGTTTAGGCGGTTTCGTCCATGGTTAATAGTATTTATACTACTGGTCTATCACTATATTCACCCTTTTATATGTAAATTTTATTCTTGCCGTTATCACACCTGAGTAGGGTCAACGCAACATGTTTTTCTTTGTCACTCTCCTATATCAGCTGTCAGCTCAATATTCACAACTTTTATACATATATTGCCTATAATTTCTTACACTCTTCATTTCATCCACACGTTCTCCAGTATTCCTTTATTCCTATGTCTGTACATCTCATACTTCACATTCTTCTAGTTATATTACTGTATGAGTTAGTATCAAGATATTAATAGTTTCTGATAGAAATTTCCAAATCCGTTTTCATCTATTTAAATGTTATTTTTAAAGATGCCTTTAATGTAAGCCTCTTGTCACCAAAATAACTACAATACTAAATTATCCAGAACTATATCAATATGATATTTTCAGTAATTTCCGCTATGACTTAAAGTCTAATTAGTCAGTTTCTGTGATTTTATAAAGTAGCCCATAAATCCCATAAATCAACATCGAACTGAAAGGGATCTAATTTTATCCTTAAACCCTTAGCTGTCTTTATTTGTTTTCTTCTTAAATAATAGTAGGTACATCACAACCACTTCGTCAACGTCCATCGTGCACAGTCGCCTCGCGTAGAGTGCTAAAAATTGGCACCAGTTTCTACCGTGGCCGACAACCGATTATTAACCGTAGTGTGAACAGAGGCGCCGACATCCGATTAAAATCCGGGCCCGACACCCGACAAGTGAGAACGAGCGCTAACACAATAATATGTCTTTCCGCCCATCTATAACTTGCGAGTCTTTAAGCGAAAAATGAATAGGCATCTAATAGGTAAGCGCGTGCCATCGTTAGTCAGATTTTCACATCTAAGTCAAGCACGTATCTATAAAACATTAAAAAAAAACTGTACAAAAGATAACGAAATGTATTACGCAAGACTCAATATTTTTTTAATATGTCGAATGACTACTTAATACAATGTTTTTAATTTAAATTATTTTTTAATTAAATAAATTTATTTGTAATTTAAGTTTTAATTCAATTCACTTTAAATTGTATTTTTCTATAGATTATATTTTAGATATAGTGGTTAGTACTTTCAACCATTTCGGTAACTTCATTAGTTGCGTCAACTCAAGAGTAGTAATGGTAAAAAAAAATAGACAAAACGTATAAATTCCGTAAAAATAGCCTCTGTTATAATTATTAAGTGATTAGAACGCATTATTACGCAGTAAGCTGACACGAAATTTTATTTTACCTACATAATCTATATGTCTGTTTTACCGGCTAATCTCGATTTTGACGGGCCTTTCACTAACAGATAGATGATTTTATGAGGAGTAACTTAGGCTATTTTTATTTTCGATTTTGTTATCCACGCAAGCGGAAACAGCGGGCACAGCTAGTATATTATTCTATATTATTGGGTTCTCGGAAACGGCTTTAAAGATTTAGACGAAAAATTGTACTAAAATAATGTTGTACTTTACAAGTTTAACTGAATAGTTTTTGTTTAGGAAGACAACACTAAACTAAGAAAAAAATTTTTTTAACTTATCGTTTAAGTATGTAGCATTCACCGATTTTAATTTTCAAAGTTTGTTGTTTTAATTCAAAACTTTTATTATTGTGTATGGTTTTACCGTTTAATCACGAGCAAATTATAAAATATTCTGCTACCTTATTACTTTATCGTGATAATTTTGTTCAGCAAAACCTCAGTTCGATATAGGTTTCGAGGTGAAGTACTTTGATGCAGTGCAAACAATAACTACGTGGCTTTCCTTTCCGCAAGTCATTAAAATTTTCATAACTTATTCAAGTAAAAGTACAATAATTATTGTATTGTATATCTATAATAATATTATAAAGCTCAAGAGATTATTTTAGGTTTGTTTTATTTGATAGCACTAATCTCTGGAACTACCAGTTAGTATTTTATAGCCTTATAGGCTATACAACTTGACGCTGTGACCTTATGGAGTTGAGTTGTAACAATTAACGTCAAGAAATCTGGCATGTTGTAGGCCAAGTACTGAAAGTAAGAACAACGATAGGATTCACGAGTGCTTTGGCGGGGCGGTGCGGTGGAGAGTTTGTCGAATATATTTAACACGAGTAAAATCGTGGAGCACACCTAGTTTATGTATACACTGTTAAAGAAGTAGCAAAATTAAAGTAATATCAATTTCATTGATGTATGGAAGTGAAAGCTGGGTGTGAAGAAAAAACCTGAAAGTAGAATAAATGTAGTAGGAATGAGAGCGTTAAGAAGTAAGATAGGAGTGAAATTGAGTGACAGGAGTGTGGCAAGAGAAAGCTGTGGTGTGAAAGATGATATAGTGATACGGATTGAGAAAAGGATGCTTAGATGGTTTGGACATGTAGAGAGGATGAATGTAAGAAGAATGACTAGACAGATTTATAAGTTGTGTGTGAATAGGAACGTAGGAAGAGAAAGACCTAGACGAACGTTCCACGATGAAATCGAGGACGTTCTGAAGAAAGGTCAGGTAAAGAGTACTCTAAATCAACGAGGATGCATGAAAAGATTGATGAATGATGAAGAAGCGAAAGATGTATGTCAGGATCGTAGCGATTGGAAGGACGTGGTCTCTGCTTACCCTGTTAGGAAAGAGGCGTGATTTATGTATGTATTTAAAATAGATTTTACATATAATCATGTATGTATGTATGTATCAATTTACAATGTAAATTTGTCAATAAAATGTTATTTCATTAAAATAAATTAGAATTTGGTTTTTAAAAATACAACGACTACTCGGTCTTGATATTTATCTATTTTGTTATCTGTACTATTTGTTATCATAAAAATATTTTCTAAAGTTTAAATACGGAATTTAAAACATTCTTAAATTATAATTACTTTAATCCACTGGCAGATATTTAATATTATCTATATGAAATATATGATAAAAAAAAAAACAAAAAAAAAAACATTATAATAATATGCATGTATCGGTAAGATCATCAACACCCAGCTTGTCCGCTACCTGGAGGATCACTCTTTGTTAAGCGATCGTCAATATGGCTTTCGTCAGAATCGATCGAAGGGTGATCTCTCTCTCGCATTTCTGGGGTGAGATGATTGATAAACATGGCGAGGGTTTGGCTATTAGTCTCAATCTAGCCGAAGCTTTTGACAATATCTGGCACCGTGGACTTCCCTCCAAAATTCCGATGTACGGACTTCCTAACAACTTGTGCGCATGAATCTCTAGCTATCTACATGAGCGCAGAATTTGTGTCCTAGTCGATAGATGTGATTCGGTGCTCATGTCATTAAATGCTGAAGTTCCGCAAGGCTCTGTACTTTTAACAACTCTGTTTCTTCTGCATATCAATGTTACCTTTATATCCGTTGCTATGCAGATGATAGCACTGTTCATGGGTGGTATGACAGCAAGTCCGCTTGCGAGCGGGGAGAAACAGAAAAGAGACGGGAGGAAGTTCTCATTGAATTTAAACAATCATTGCACCGCATATCTACATGGGGAGCAAGTAATCTAGTTGAGTTCAATGCCAAGAAAACTCAGGTGTGCGCGTTTTCTACCAAAACATTCACGTTTTCCCCTCCCTACTCTCCATAACTTCTTCCTAGCAAAGCGTGGCAGCCTCAATATCCTAGGTATGGATATTCGCAGCGACCTTTACTTCAGCAATTATATCGGGAGTATCACGTCCGCCACATCTCAGAGACTCTGAATCATGAACAAGGTGCGACGGTTTTTCACGCCCGAAGAGCTGTATCTGCTTTACAAGGCACAAGTTTGGCCTTGTATGGAATACTGTTTGCACCTTTGGGACGTATCTGCAAAAGATCTTCTCGAAGCCCAGGACAGGTGAAAAAACATTTGAGCAGGCCGACATGACAGCGACGATGGATTGTAAATCCCACGGTAGTCGCCGATGTTATTACATAGCACTGTGCTCACTATCAGGAATACTGTAGACACTTTGCCGACTTTTGATTAAAAAAAATAGGACTCAAAGTTTTATAACACTTAGAAAAACCCATTATTTATATTATAAGGGCTATTATAAGTTTAACTAACTATATTTCGTTGTGAGTTTTATGAAAAAAATAGTAGATAAGTGAGAAAATTTTGGAAATATGTACCTTATGTCCCTGGAGTTCTAAGGCAAGTGTCTTATTCTGCATTTTTTTATAGAAATACAGCTTCTTGTGTTCTTTTTGCATTATCACATATTTTACCCGTAATAAGACTTACTACCTAAATTATATTTTACCGATCTTTAGCATCGGAAGTCAGCTAGGCGTACCTTAAAAAATGCCTTATTACCATTTTATGGTTTCAACACAATGTTATCCTTCACCGAAAACTCAGGCTCATTGCAGGGATTCAAACAAACGTCAATGGACTTGATGTCCGAAGACGCTATCACTAAAGCGATTACTAAAGGGCCAGCATGTTCAAGAAATGGCAGTAGGTTGGTCACATTTGTTGAAGAACAGGCAACCTGTTGTACAGACGAGGTTTCAGAGCGGTTATCACTTTGCGAAGAAGGAAAGTTGTACGACCAGATACAGCATAGATGACCAATAGAAGTGATCGGTTAAGAAAATTTTGTTTTGGTGTAGATTTGAAAAATCTATACAATTATTAAACACATGATTTGAAATATATTATATTAACACCTTTTTACAAACAAGTATACGTACCTATTCCTTAGGTACCGTGTAGATATAAGCTACACGGTTGACCCGTTAAACATAATACCTTCACTGAATGTCTAAACTGTCTATTTCATATCACTGACCCGGTCATGAAGCCTTTTATACCTCAAGCACCGTACATCATATTGCGTCAAACACCGGTTCATTACTTTACTGGCATGTTTTAATCTAACATGACTATCCTAATACTTAAATGACGTTGCATGTGATTAAACCAAATACCACTAAAAATATAAGCGATTTTATGGAGTTTTTGTATTATATGTTTTTTTTGCGATACGGCATAAAACACAAGGGTGCCAAAGTGGACGAACCTTGGCTTGGGTTATTGCCGTGCATGCAGTTTCGCGATCTAGATAACTATCCTATTCGATCTAACTATACATATTTCAGAATATGTTATGTTACTTTGTCTCTTCACCAAAGTTTGGGGTGTCTTGTCAACAGTCATTATACTATGTAATAACTCGTAAATATTATCTACTTTAAATGTATTTATTTAATTTACAGCTGAACAAATATCAAGGTTAAGACCTTCACAATCACCAATTGCTATTTCATTGAACCGCTGCCCAACTTGGACCTCACTCGATCCGCTAAAATTCAAGGGCTACTGGGACAGTAATGCAAATGGAATACTTCTGAACACTGGATCTACTGGTACGTAAAGATAATATTATTATATTGTATTTGTATTTATAGTATTTAATAAATGTTATAAGTTATCGTTGCAAAGTGTTAGTGAAATTTTATAGTATATTATTTATTTCATTAATTCTTGAGAACAAACATACAATATTAATAGCTATATATGCAAAGCATAGTTATTATATGTATATGCAAATACTTATTTGCTCATTTTAATTGGAATTTTCCGGGCACATGGCCCTGAATAAATTCTTTTATCTGATGAATAAACGTTCTTCGCCTAATTGTGAAAACTGCGATAAAGTTCAAGATATGCATCACGTTTTGATGGAATGTGTCCGGAACAAAACAGAGAGAGAAAGTCTGGTAGGGCTCCTTGGTCTCAATATGTGGGATCAGGGTGCCTTTCATGCTATATTATCTAAACCTGGTAGTTCTGATGCCTTTTCGGTATACAACTTCATTGTTTGTTATTTTAATTAAAGCTAGTTTATTCACTAGGCCGACATAACCCCAAGGGTTCAAGGCCTTAAAACAAGAAAAAAAAAAAAAAATTGGAATTAAACCCAGATATTTCTGCAAATTCAATGAGTTTTGTCAAACTACCACTAAAATTGTCACTCTCATGAGATAGAAGTTATACAATTGCTGTGAACATCCACACCATAACAAATTTACTGCATTGTACCTTCACTTTGCATCGATCTTAAACAATTGTATAAACTATATGTGTGATAGTTTCAGGTAGGTACTAGTAGTAATTTACCTAAGTGTAACTAAGAAATATTTGTCCAGAAAATGTTATAAATAATAATAGTTAAACGGTCAGTCAAAAATCTAGCGTCAATAGCGTTCCGATAGCTGTACTTGAATCCAAACCCTTTATTAGGTTTAGTGTGCTAATTGCCATGTTGGACCGTTCAATTTTAATTATTGAATTTGTGGCAAAGCACTACTCTACATATATAAAAGGATAACTAACTGAATGACTGACATATCAAAGCACAGCCTAAAATACTGGGACTAGGACCCTTAATATTTGCATGCCGGTTCCCTTTACACTGAAGGGGAACACTAAGGAAGGTCTTTTGAAAATTTTACCTCTAAGTTGGTGAATAAGGGGATAAAATATTGTATGAAAATCCGTCATTTTAGAAGATAAATCTATGAAAATTTTTATTTAGTTATTCCGTTAGAAAGTATAAAAGGCGTGTTTATTACACAGTGCATTTTTTTTTTCAAATTCAATGTCTAGGGGTGTAGAAGAAGGGGTGAAAGTTTGTATAATAATTAATATCAGACTGAACCACGGCGTAACGTAACCCGGTTTAGCTGGTAGTCTATATAACTTTTATACAATTAAATAAATGTAGTGGACCAATAGTTGGCATGGATAAAATTTGACGATAATGAAATTTTTGCCTCAATTTTTTTATAGAATACCTCTAACTGATCTTAAATTTTGAAAATGGTGTTTTTTTTTTTTCGTAATACTTTTTAAAGAAAAAACCTGCTTTTTTTGTGTAACTATAATCGTTTTAGATATAATTAAAAAAATTTACAACTGGGAAAATTATGGCATTTTGAATTTTGGATAACTAATGAAAAACTTTTTGTAATTTTTTCCCTTTGGTAGAACTTTGTTTTATGATAAAAGAAAATAATCTTCTCACCCAATTTCATAACAATTGAAAGGGGTCGATTCCACTATTGGTCAATTTGGTAGGGAATGACCCAGCTGTGTCTCACGGCTTCACTCATGTTAAATTGATTTGACTAACAGCTCACTAGACGCCGCCGCCAACACGCCCGTGTAGTCCTGCCGTTGTCACAGTTCCCGTACTTGCTTACAGCTTGCCAGATTGGTTGACGTTCATAGTTACTGCTCTGCTCCTTAGGGTTGTAATGTAAAGTTATATTCCCTATACTATTCCTCGTGAATCTGGCTATCAAATACAAAAAAGATTTTTTCGTATCCTAGTGGTAGTTCAGGAGATTAAGCCGTTTAGACAAACAAAAAACTCTCCACTCTTCAGCTTTATTATATTATATAGTATAGTTAGATATATATTGGTTTAGTGTCAAAAAAGATAATCACAAAATTTTAACTCTGTAAGTGACCTGTGCTCGAAGTATTAACTACCGAAAGGGCAGAACGTCTACCAGGCCAGCTACTCAACTATAAATTTCTTGTATTAATACCAAGCTAAATTCTCATAGCTTAAATTTCCAATGACAGCAATAACGATCTGGTGAATACTTAAAGATATATATTTATATATATTCTTGAATCTTTAAACAATCTTCACCGTAATAAGTGTGATTAGCGAGGCTGATTGTTACATAAAACCAGTGATTTGGTTACATTATTTTGTTCCAAAATGTTGGTAGATTAGATAATAGTACTGATACAGACTATATATAAAACACTCGCATAATATAGTTAAGGTCGTTTCATATTATCTAATACGTGATATGTATCGATGATTGATGGTATTATCAAAGTATTTTTTGCTAATAACAAACCAGTAATGTTATTATAATAAATTACGAGTTGAATTATTGTTCTGAACTGGTTTTAATATTGGAAATATTTTATTTGTAGTATGATAATATCAAACTGCCAATTTTTCCTATATACATTTTTCCTAAAATAAATCTATAAATTCATTACTAGATTTAGGGATCCAATCTTCAAGAATCAGTACTTTATTTCCATGAAATTTAATAGTTTCAAATTTATATATAATTAATTGTGCTGGCAAGAAAACAAAGACTAACTAACTAACTCTATTAGAATTTCAAAATATGTAGAAATTATTCATGTTCAAAATTTGCGTTGTCTTCGAACTGAAATAACTCACGTGCCACCTATTGTAAACTAGTTTGTATACTTTTGTAAGGGTGGATTATAAACGAGAGGTCACTCAGCAAAGGCATTCGGTACAGAACGATCTAACCTCATCCTCGTCATATTCCTTGGATCGATAAAGCTGATTGGACTAGGACTGAAACAGTTACAACTATGAGATTTCGTTCTGGACATATTCCACTTAATAAAGCTTATTTAATGAGAACATACAGTCACCTCGGTGCACTAAGCGCAACTATATAGAGGATCTGGAATGACCCAGAAAGAAAAAGCTATTGCTTATTAATAAATGAAAATATACATTTTCATTGGATCTGTAACAATATTCTGGCTTCACTTTTGTCGGAAGAAATCCGAATGCTGTACAGGCTTAGAATAAATAGATATAAGTAAAAAACAAAATGTGTCATACGTGTATTGTGATAATTATTATATGTATGCTTGCCAATAGGCATGGAGTTGTCGCTTTGTGATCAAATCTTTTAATTCAATAAATAGAAAAAACCTATAGCGAGTATGCGTACAGAAATTCACCAACGATTCATCGCAATCGGATAAATTATTTTCGAACGCATATGGGACAAACGAAAAAACCTGATAAACAAAAAAAAAAGGATCGTGATTACACGGAAATTAATCTACAAACTGTTCTAATATTTATGATTTAGGCAACTTATTGCAGAGAGCGCGTTGACTATCAACTTTTCCTACTTGACTCATTTTTATCGTCATTGCCCATACTTCGTATTGTATTGTAACACATTACGATACATATTAAAACATTTTTATTAATTAAAAGAAAAATAACACGCAAATTGGATAAACTTACAGCATACTTCACATTCAGCGACTCCTCAGTCCGGCCGAGCGTTCGTGGAGGTCCACTTCTCGGAGAGTATATTTTCGAGCAAATGCATTTTCACTGGTCAGTTGACGATTTCACCGGATGCGAGCATGTACTTGACGGGCACGGGTATGATTGTTATAATGTTTTTATAATTGCATTAGCGGTAGCCACGAGTCCGCATTGAGGAATTATATATATTTAACGTGTACAAAATTTTATTTAAATAAGTCAAGCCGCGCACACAGAGAGATAAACATATTTTTTTTCTGACTTATTCGTATTTCGTGATCAGTTTCCTTTATAATAGACGTCTGTCAGAAATTCTGGGAAATAAAAAATTAATACAGATATTTTTATGGTGAAATCTATATAATGTACTCTGCCTTATCTCAACCTTAGCTTAGCTCAAACTTCTTTAAGTATTTACTCAGCACAATCTTAGAATTCCAATTTATAGTGCAGTTACGCTTAGCTCATGGTTAGCTAGCTTTAATTGAGGAAATCTCTGGTAAACTGTCAACGACATCGAATCTATAAAAGTCGTTGAATTCGATGACTTGAACTTTGCCTAGTTAAAGCTAAGCAAATGCTAAGCTTGCGACTATTTTGAATTCTCGTCTTAAGTCTGAGTTCGCTCTATAGATTTCGCCCTTAATATAGAAGATTATAGAGTTCATTAAAATCACTTTTTTTCGGTATGACTGCTCTGTTAGCCATAAGGGCCTGAAGCCTCAGACGGCTATCACAGCTTCACCGGATTGGGAGCGAGCGCTGAAGGCAATCAGGCAATCGACAGTTATAAACACTAGAATCGGAGTTACGTATTGAAAACATGGTTACCAAGTAACAAGCAATCACTGCAAATAAAATAAATAAAACAATTTTTGTTTACATGACCTTAGCTTTCTTTAATATACTTAATTTATTTATTTCATGTTTAAATACTTATTCATGTTAATTGTAATTAAAAGTACATACATATGTTAATGTATCCATGTAGTATAATTATGTTGGTGAAAAATCGCCAGTTATTGTGACACATGACCCGGACTAAAGCGAAGAGAGTCTTTGTTCTAATCATCTGCTCAGGTGTATATGTTATCGGCAATTTATAAAATCCCTACATTCTATAGAATGCCCGAACCTAGCAGGCAATGTATGAAATGATTCATATTTCATACATTGTCTAGGCATTCTTTAGAAAACGGCAAAGTATGAAATACATCTCCGATTCGTTTCGAATATAACGTAAGAGTTTTTGGCGGGACTTCAAAGTGTCATGTGATTGAGACAAATACATACATCTATAGGATTTAGCCTGCGAGGGAATGAGATAGAATATACATGATTAATGCAAGCCCTGATTTTAACGACTATATTCGTCGTCGAATTGGCCTAGCGGTGTGACTACCAGACTTGTACGAACTGTTGTATTCAGGTATGCACATAATTTATAACATTTCATAGGCATTCTATTGAGACCGTGGCGCTCGCCGACCGCTAACGTGGCTTGCTAATACTTAATCGCAAATCCAACTTAACCTAACCGAACGTCGTCGATATTTTATAACATTCTATAGAATACCGGCATTTCATAAATTTCTATAATATATACACAGATGTCATTGTATACGAGACAAATATATAAGAATTGTTAGGTCCATCATAAATAAATATATTAGGACGGCGCAAAATATCGCCTATTAATTAAGAGTTTCCATTTAAAAAAATTTAGAGGTCACTCACGAATATCGAAAAGGCCTGTCAAGTTCCGCGCCGTATATTTTCAGTGAATTTGTATCTTAAGATCTTAGACATGTATCGACAGTAAAATACTTAAGTTAGTATATTTTTTATAAACCTAATTGTTGGTTCTAAAAAACACTATAGAGTAGTTCTTATATGTAAAAGGCGAAATATTGAGGATAGATTAATTTTGGGTAGCTCAATCTGTTATCCATTCAGGAATATATATGTGACCTTTCGTTCGATAAACTGAAAATAAAAAAGATAACGTGGAATAAAATTACACTACATAGAGTTAATTTTAATATTAAATTCATATAAGGAGCATAATATAAAACAACTTTCAGACGTCTAATTTAATATAATACATACATGCGTAACCCACTGTATTTATGTTACCGAAACAAAATTAGGTATTTGGTCTAGATGAAACCTTTTTTATTAAAAGAAACAAACCCTGTATGCCAGTTTAACCGAGAATAGTATTAAGAAATGAAATATAGAAGCTTTTCATGTCTCAAACAGCACGATATTCAATTGAATGTAAATTAGAAAAGTGTTATCTTGACATTACTTATCTCACAAAAAAAAAAAGATTTAGAATTAGGTTAGGATTATAGATTAGGATTTAGAAGAAGAAAGAAGCTTTATGAAAGGTGGGTATTTTCGTCCTACTGAACGACAAACATCATAGAGATACTACCAGCTAATTTATCTATATAGTAAGATAACCATCGTGTCTCGTGATGGTGTTTAGTATTTACCTGTCGTCATAATGTTGGTGATTATCAATAGGTGTGAAGGGGAGGTTTAAAGAATGATAGGGCACAAAGAAATTTCTCTCTACATGCGGCAGTCGGACTGGTGGAATACCTCCACCCTACAGAAAATCGCAGCCAAATAACCTAGTGTTGTGTTCCTGCGGTGAGTGGGGTTCCCAGAGCTCTTTTTTATACTACAAAGTTGGCATACAAGCATACAGCCCGCCAGATGGTAAGCGTGTTATTAACTTTTTTCTTATGTATCAAAATAACATTGTCTATGTTATTTAAAAATAAATTACTTCTTCTTTACGCACTAGAAACTCGAATCGTTTCATTTTGAAGCGGCTACCGTAGCCTATAAACGCTTGTAATATCGTAGGTATCACTAACATGTTGCCGACCTTGAACCCTCCTACACCAAGAAGCTCCAATGAAATTTCTCTGTTCTACCTCTCTACTATCTCTCTTTGGGCTAGGGGGTTCAAGGTCGCTAACGAGCTAGTGATACTTATGGTATTACAAGCGTCTATAGGCTACGGCAACTGCTTACCATCAGGCGGGCCGTATGCTTATTTGCCACCTTTGTTGGATAAAAAAAATGCCTATACCATCGCGGCTGGTTTAAATCACGCTATACTAGCTATGTCCACGGTTGTACTCGCGTGAACTACAAAATTTGTGTTCATATTATTTATAATATGAAAACTGGACATTAAGCATTATGTTTTTCTGTCTAAAGATGCTTTATATTCTCATAACTTGATGCATATATTTTAATCTAATGAAACAGAATGTACAAAAATCTGGTCAAAAAATTCATCTAGGATTAAAAAAAAACAACATACAAATCGGTTTAGTGGTTCTCAAGTTATAAGCACACGAACAGATAGAGAAACATTACTTTTTATTTATTATATAAGGATTTATGTTCCTTACCCTACAGTGGATATTAAACCTTTGGACTATAAGGCCGTGAATTAATATAGAGTCATGTGTTTATTAAGAACATTTCAATAAACTTAAATTTACAGATATGCAGCGGAGTGCCATTTCGTACATTACAACAGCAAGTACGAATCCTTGGAAGCTGCAGTAGGTCATCCAGATGGCTTAGCTGTAGTCGGGTTCTTACTGGAGGCTGTGGATGCTCCGAATCCAAGATTCGATAAATTAATTGAAGGCTTGGAAGGTATCAAAAAGAAGGAATCGGTCATGCATGTCACCTCAGGTTAGCTCAATTTATTGATGTTTTTTTTTTAATTATTTTATCGTTTCTTTACCAATAATAAATGTGGGTAAAACAGAATAAAACCCCTATGACAGAGTAAAACAGATGCGTTCTTGTTTCGGTTGGTAAAATATTTTATAATCTCAAAATATTGCAATTTGCAAAAATGCAACAACTAGGTGGCCCCGCAGACGTTGTTTTGCCCTTTACAATTATCAATAACTCTCCTATCGCGTTCAGAGATAGCATAAAAACTTTCTCATATAAGCGATAGCATAAAACATTGATTGCTCTGATCGTCCTTTTTTGTTCTAGTACCTATTTTCTCTTTATTTAAGAGGACTTTTACAACTGGTGTATGCCAGTCCCATCAGGACATATCCAAGTTCAAAAAAAGAAAATAAAATTAAACTAAATTATTAACTAAATAAAAGGACTATATACTTCTATCCCTAATACTATTGATAATAAAGTTCCATAGCATACTATTGTAGGCGAATCGGAAGTCGGTTCCGCTAGTATATACATCCTATTACCTCCTATTTAAAAATTTGCATTAAAATCTTTATAAATAATAAAGTTGAAGTATCTGTTTGTAATGTTAAAATAACAGCTTTTTAATAAATATGAAAGTATCTACGGTACTTATAATAAAAACCAATTTTATCATTATTTTTTCTGTCTGTTGTTTATTCCGGCTAATCTCCGAAACGGTTGGACTGATTTAGACCGGACTTTCATTGGCAAACAGCTGATATTATAAGGAGTAACTTAGGTTTAGGCTTTACTTTTATTTCAGATTTGTAATCCACGCGAGCAGATTAATAAATTTAGATCTACCAATCATTCCCACTATTATTTTCATCTTGTTGCAAGATAAAACCAATCTCTAATTTGGGATAGTTGTCATCATTTGGTAACAACAAAACTTAACAATTCACTACCTACATGACAATGAACATACAAACTGATCAAATTACCATATTGTATAGTTCCTGCAGTATCATCATCATGTGGACGATTGAATTGCTTAACGCTTGAGTGCTCGGTACACCAATTTGCGGGGTAATTGACATACGAGCTTTAGTGAAGACGAGAGATACATTAGCCGTACTGTGTATCACTTGCGCTTGTAATCATGCCAAACGTGATGAATCGAATTATCCGACACTGTTACTAATAATTATATTGTTTCAGATACGTATGTAGCCCAATCAAAATAGATTTTGCTTGGTAGAAAACATGATAATTGGGTATTTGTTTTTTTTTTGTCATAAATTGGAATTTCATATATAAGTTTTATATTTTTTTTTGTTTTTTTTTTTTTTTATTTATGTTTGAATTTAGTATCGAAAAAACACGCCGATCGTTCCCGAATAAATCCGATCGCGCGTGACGTCACTATGTTAATTTCTACTCATTGTAGCATACAGCCGTTACAGTGCTTTGTTACTTAATCGATGAAATTCCTATAATATTATGACGTCACGAACCTGACGATGAATCGTAGCGCATTCTTAGTTTGATTCATGTGATTCTTTTAAAATATTACAATTTTCCATAGTTCATTATTAATAAAAAAAAATGTTTTAAGAGTTTTTCCAATTAGCTATTATCATAATTATGATGAAACTTTAAAATACATAAAAAATCTTTTTTTTTTCAAATACCTACCCAATTATTTCCGATTACAACGATCTGCTATAGTGGCACACTTAGGCGTGTTGTGCTCGGGGATCAACCAGTGTATATACAGTAATCAAGCGGGGTTGTAGGGACTTATACCAGACAGGGTCGAGACCACCATATACATGGTGATAAACCCGTCACAGTGACTTTTTCTTGGTTTGTCACGTTTCAGGATCAGCCACTCTATATCAAATTGCCAAGAGGGTTATAGGCCAAAATGACCGTTCATGGTTTGCTGAAATCTTGGCAGTTCCCGGGATTGTACTGTACTTGCGATCAGACACAGCACAATCATTTTACTGTGCTGTTATAAAAAATTGATAAAAGATTCGATATATGAAAAAGTTCATAGTCATTGACTTGGGTGGGCAAGTTAGTGAGTCTTAGTTTATGTGACAGAAAATATAGTGAAGAAATCACAGCATGGTGGTAGGGTATTTCCTATTGCCTGCTGAATAGCTACAACCTTCAAGTTGAAAATCTGCCGCCAAGCATCTATAGGTGTTTTCTCACAACTGCACTTGAAAGCAGTACATGCATGCTAGGCATGCTACATTTAACATCTGATGAGGTTGTGATCAAATGGTAAACATATTAAGAATTAGTTGTGCCGCGTAGACTAAAGAATGGTGTCGCGTGCGCTCGACCCGTTCTCACCTGTTATTTTAAAGATAAAAATGTTTATTGTGGGTTATCCTCAGACGATAGAACTATGCCATCTGTAACTTTTTTGTAGGTCGTTTTAAGATCTACAATTATGTAGAACATTAATTTGATGTATCTCTTATTTAAACGCTCCAACAACGTCTTGTTTCCGAATTGATTCATCATTATCGTCACTGCTTATTTCGTATGTTACTTCATATAATAAAATATATCCTATAACCTGGCCAGATAACACATCTATGAATTAAAGGTAAAACCATGTAAATCGAATTAGTGGTTTTCGTGTGAAAAGAACATAAACAAACAGAGAGACGTTGACTTTTATAATATGTATAGATAAGGAAACACGATATATCCTGGTAACTTAATACTTGAGAGTTAACCCCTTTAATAGGCTTAAAGTTTTATTGTCTTAATTTCAGGTGAGACTGTTCAGTACTCACAATGTTAGTTAAAGCAAAAATAATTTTTTAATAAGCTTAATACTTAATGATAAATAAATGTTTTCTGTAGGTCTATCAACTAAATACTGATTATTCTACTTTACATCCTATAATTTCCAGAATCACTCTCGTGGATAGACAGCTCTGATCTTCAGGAAGGCAGCTACGTAACTTATAAAGGGTCCCTAACGACGCCACCCTACACTGAGTGCGTCACGTGGATTATATACGAGAGGCCTGTGCAGATTGGAGCTGAACAGGTAAAATAGGTTATATATCACAAATAAAACATTCTTCCACTCTCCTGTATCAGCTGTCATCTCATTATTCACATCTTTGATACATATCATTACACACACAATCCATCCATACTTCTTCGGTTTTCCTCTGATCCTTCCACCTTCATAATTAACTTTAAACGACTCTCATGCTTCCTCTGACATACTAATACCTAATCTAATTCATCCTAATTAGACCACACATCCATATCTGCAAGATGAAAAATTTCAAAACAAAATATATTAATAAATTCAATTATTTAGTAAAAAACTAAGCTGTAATTTGATTTAAATAAATGAAACTGGTTTAATAATACATTTTAAAATTGTATCACTGAACTGTTGAATTGAAAAAAACCAGTGGAAGTTTTGATTTATTTATTATAGAGCTGTGCTCCATGGTTTAAATCTATTCGACAAACTATCTACCGCGCTGCCGCTAAAGCTGCTATATCCTGTAAGCTTCCTTTATAAATAAGCTATAATGTAAAAATAATGAATTTTTCAAATCCGACTGGTAAATCTAAAGATTAGCGCGTTCAAACAAATAAATTCTTAATAAGCTTTTTAATATTAGTATAAATAAATTATATTGCTATCAATAACTATACAATTCATAATTTGTTAAAAAGGACAAATTAGTTGATGAAAGGGTAAAGTAAATATTGTTTTGTTATGGTTGATTTCTGGTAAATTATGACCAATGTTCGACTATTATGTACTTAATTAAAATTGGCACTTTATTGACATCTCATAGGCAATTGCCCCTTTATGGAATATTTTGTATTCGAGTTTTCATGTAATACTAGCTTTTGCTCGCAACTTCGTTCTTGTTGCATTCAAAATGAAAAATCTCGCGCACCACGTAGTTTGAAATGTTTGTACTCGCAAAGGAGAAACAAATAAACATTAATTTATATACATAGATTACATTTTTTTTATCTTTTTATTGCACACAATATATTTTGACGCATATAATTAATTCCCTATGTTATTTTATATGAATTAGGGGCAAATTTTACAACTAAATCGTTTCTAACATACGCTTAACCTTCTGAGCTGAAATTTGTAATAATTATTTTTCTTCGATGACAATACAATATTATGATATTGTTGATCTAATCTGATGATGAATCTGGATGCTGGCTATAGTAACGCCTCAACTAAACAAGATATCCTCGTCGTGTTTTTGTTGGATTCGTTTCGATGAGTACTACAAAATCCTAGTTCCTGGGGGTTATTCTTGAAAGTGATTCAAATTTGATTTTGTTTCTGATTCGATTTCACTTTTGATTCGACCTCGATCCTACAAGGGTCCTACTCTTGAACCTTCGATCAATAATACATTATTGATGAATTATTGATAGAAGTCTTGAACCAAACTGAAACGAAAATCAAGATTAATTTATAATCGAATCATATCAACGTTGTTATCTGTATCTGGTCGCAGTAAACACACAAGTCACTGTAAAGTATTGTAAATCATTGCTTGATTCTTTTAATTCTAACATTTTTACATAAAAATGCTAGATTGAAAATCAATCAAAGTTAGTTCCGATTCGAGCAACAGCACGATCGTGCACTAGTGTTGATTTCAAGATTGTCAAATCTTTCCAAATCGAATTTTATTTGATTCGATTCTGAACTCGAACGTCTTAAGAGTAACGCGGCTCATCAGTGTTCATAAAAGTAAAAAAATACAAAGGTTATTAATTTTAAAAACTTATCTACATAGTTTATACTTATTTGAATTTAAATATAAATAAAACTAATAAAGGATTCCTAAGGAACGATTAAAACAGATTTGATTAAAATTAGTTAAATAATATGAAAACTTACAAGTACTACTATTTATAGTCGAATGACTTAAATAAATTCCAACATAATAGTCAACGTGCCGTCTAAAGGACTATTCAATTTCCTTTTTACTACCTCTATTAAAATGTATATTGTCTACATATATATAATAATACCCTTAACAAAAAGAAAAGGTCTTCATTTCACGCAGGAAATACATTCAAAGCAATATTGTTTATAGAAACTTATTAGTTGTTGGACTTTGACAGTTTATCTGAGCGCAATTCACATTAGAAATAACTGTCACCTTTTAAACCTATTTTAACTTGATTTTACGTTAATCGACTATCCGACATAAAAATACCATCACCATTTATGTGGTATTATTAAGATATTTCATATACTAGGAGTGATATACAATTACAACACACGAATATATACTGGATGAAATTTGAAATCAAGGACACAATTTTTTTTTTCAATTTATTTCTTTAAACTTTGTCGTATGCGCGAATATTTACTTATCGTGAATATAATAATTAGTACGTAGCAAAGTTTTTTAAAGTGTTGTATGTAGGTTCACCCTATAGGGGTTCGAAATTGATCGTAGGGGGTGCGCCTGTTGATCGAAGGGGGTTCTCCAGCTGATCGTAAGGGGTTCGTGACAGGATTTGTGTTATTGGTGCTGACTGGCGTCCAACACGCTTAGTGGTGTATCCGCGATTAATCATCCATCGCTTATGACTGTATTATCTTTTATTTAATAAAAAGCTTTATTTTCTTATTTGGCGAGATTTTTTTAAGAGGGTTCGCAGTCGTCTGGGAAATTTAATAGGGGTACCTACGTGAGGTTATAAATATGAGAAACTTTGGCATATAATGGTCATTATATTTTTATAAATCTAGTACATTTGTCGGTATTACGGTCCTCGATAAGGTTGGTTTGATTCACGTTGCACGCTGCATTATAGAACATAGTGAGATGTGAATATTTTATTAATATCATAAACATTTATCGTTGATTAGTGTTTAAAACACCGCTTGAAATAAAATAGGATAATGACGTTTTATATGACTTAACGCCATTTGAGCATATATTTGAAATCGACATCCTAGAGATCTGTAAGCGTGACCCTCCTGATGGTTTGCGGGAGGCGGGGCGGCGGGTGTGCACGGATATACACGGTATTAAGACGATACACAATATCTTAAGATCAATAGTTTATGCATGTTATTGCAACTTGGGTAGTTATGATAAATAATATATTAAATAAACATAATATTGTTGTTAAAACCCTAATAAAAAAACTATAGTGCAAAAAAGTGCCTGTAACCTTTACTCGCAGTTTAAGTGAAACTTCTATGAATTCAATAGTATATATTGACCATATACTTGAATAAAAATGCGTTAAAGCATTACATCGTCTGTAATTCCATTTTGGTAAAATAAGCTCATGTGTAACAGTCACCAAAATGTCGATGTCCTGCAACAGACTAGCTTATTGGTCTATCTTGTAATGTTGCGCTTACGGCGGTCGAGCTATATTAATTTTTATTAAGTGACTAGCAACGCCCGCGACTCCGCTTGCGTGTATTACAGAATCAAAAATAAAAGTAGCCTAAGTTACTCCTTATAACATCATCTATCTGCCAAATAAATCTGTCCAACCGTTTCGGAGATCAGCCGGAATAAACATACTTAAAGCAGAGGTATCATGTTTGTGCTTATTAATATATTATTTGTGTCGGGGGTTTTAATTTTTTTATAAACCCTATTATTTTTTTTTTACGTTGTTGGTATTATATTGAAACTCTTGTATTTACACTGTGACTATATTCTATTCTAAACATGTATTGTGAAGTATGAGTTTCGTATAAAATGCACACATTTTAAACAAAAATGCATTTTAAATTAAAATGTGTTCCTATTATAAATTGTTAAAGTTGTCGCCACAATGCAATATTACGCTTGAATTGAAATTTCAAACAACGATCATTAAAACTTTTACGATTTCTTCGTTTTCTTTAAAAGTTTATGCATGAATGAAATTAAAAGTTATTTTGATTATTGTGTTCTTCTCGTGTTTATTTTATTGTATATCATTGTTGATACACATAATAATAACACTGGCTTGTATGTATCCCACTATCGGATAAAGGCCTATTCAACCAATCCTCAAGGAACAGGCTTTACAACCCCGCCAACCCACGAAGCAATTACGTAGTAGCGATTTCAAACACCGAAGAAATCCATTTTTTTTCCTCATACGGTGGTATATTACAATAACATTTCTCAAGCGTTTAAGTTTCTTTCTCATGGTTTTTTCCTTCACCGGCAGGCTAAATCGTCTGTTTCTAAATTAAAATTAGTAAACTTAGACGAAATCTGAAAAATTAGTTGGTACATGTCGATGCTCGAACCCGTGAACATCAAATTGATATTCCGCTGGTCTAAAAAACTCGGTCACCACGACTTAGCACATAATATTATCTCTCCCTTTCTGACTGCATTTCATATGGTGGTGGGATCAGCCTTATGTAACTATTCATTTCAATTCGCTGTTGCCTTTACATCGTTTTCGAGAATTTTGTATACTCTCATATCCTTAGCATTACACTTTTTCAGTCCGTTTTATCTATGAGGGAAACTAAACAAAGGCATTTATTTTATTCCTGGATTGAGCAAAAGGTACATGATTTCCTGATAGATATCTATTATAGAGGACAGTAATTAAGAATATATAAGTATTCTTTGTCTGTCTGTATTTTCGAATTTAACTCAAAAACGGTTTGACTAATTTTTATGAAATTTTGTACAGGGGAAGCTTATGTAATTTCTCAATTGCTAGGCTATAAGAATTGTTAATAACAGAAATCTTTTTAAGAAGTTTATAAGCTTTGCTTATTAATCTTTTTAAGCTTAAAAATATTAAAAAAAAAAAAAGAAAAAAAAATTGATATTTATGAATACACGGGTGGTTTTTGTCATTCCATTATTGTTAAGAATCTAGATAACCTAGAATAATAATTAAAATCCATATTTAGCAATACTATTATTATAGACCAATATTTTGTAAATTGTTTTGATTTAACTCATTTGCTATTTGTAAAAAAAAATATGAGCGGACAAGACCCATTTAAAATATGTACTATTAGTTATTTACGAAACGGACTAAAAAATTTTTTAATTTTTTCAACAGTTAAGCCTCCTGAGACAACTGGAAGGGCATGACAGCCAGCCCATAGAGCGTAACGTTCGACCTACACAAAGGCATCCACCGGGACACTCGGTCATCTATGTGAAACAAGTGAAGTCTAAATTATGAGGTTTCACAATAAAATTGTATGTACGAATACTGTTTTCATTTTGCTCTTATATTTGGTATATCCCTGATTTTCAGACTTTAAGGAATACAAGAAAAATAATAACATTAGGAAAAATAATAAAATTATTTTTAGTTTCATTATTTTTTTAGTCTCACTTCAATCATTATTCACAAGTCTATGCCATCATCATCAATTATCGCTTCCGCCCAAAGACGTCCGCTGCTGGACATAGGTTTCCCTAAAAAATTGCCACAACACGCTGCTCCATTCAGCGGCTCCCGGAAACCTTCACCAGCTCGGCGGTTCACCTTGTGATGGATTTACACACGCTGCATCCTCCCTGTACGAGGTAGCCTACCAAGAACTCTTTGGCACCATCGGCCATCTGTTCTACAAGCTGTGTGAAATCCCTGTAAATAATTGCTTTTCCGCTTTAATAAAATAACGTTTGTGATCCATGGACCATAAAAGCATAATCACGTTCAAGGATACGTTTTCGTCTCTAATAGTTGTACATATGAACTCGATAAATAATAATATATATTCTTATGCATATCTCAGTAGGGACACGGAGTTATAAAATAACTAGAATTTATGATGATGATCGGTCAACAGGATTGGAGCTATATCTCATATTATATATCACCATCCCTCTTTAATCGACTTCACAAATATATTAGGGCTTCCAAGCAGAAATACAAAATTTATAGGAAATACAAAATTCATACGATGTATGTATGTCTCTTTGTCCACGCATTTCTCCGAAACTATTAATCAGATTGTAACCATTTTTTTTATTAGCTTACATTTACTTCAACTAAGGGAACAGTACAAGTTTCATCAAAACTGGTTCAGTAGTTTTCAAGATATGGACTAATGCGTATGTGACGGCCTAGCTTATTCATACGTGCTAGGTTTGGTGTCAAACGGAAAATATCTCAAAACCTTGGTCAAATCCTAGTAAATGTGAGAAAAAACAAACATACAGTTACGAAATTAAAAAAAATCAACCAACTTTAAAAAAATAATTCAAAATTACAAAATAATATTTTTATATATACACGAAATTAACCAACAAAGCGATATTTAAAGTAGGAGCGAAACTATTATTTTACGTTGGTGCCATCTTTTAAAAAACCACCTATCAAATATATAAAAAAATACGCAAATTAACAAAAACAAAACTGCCGGACGAACTCAAAAAAATTGTAGGCTCCTAATTTGTTTCGTATTAGTAGAGAAGTACAGTCAACAAAGTCATTCGAGAGATAAAAATCAGTCGGCAATCACCGTTATACCATCCCATAAATCTACCTCTGCGAAAACCATTGGACAGCTGACGAGGTTGTTCTCATAAGTAGTGTTCTCGTGTTCTCGATTCAGTCGAGAGCTAGTGTCCTCGCAGCCTGCTCTTGTCATTTGTTTGTAGATTAAGGAAAAGTGCCTTCACCTATACGTTATAAGTGAAGTTGGCTTAGGTGTCTGTTATTCCTCAAATCCTACGAATTATGATATAAAGTAACAAGACAAAGGTAATACGTACACACTAACATTATAACTACACACTAATTACTAACTGGTTATGGCTGGTAAGAGCTAGAAGAGATTTCTTTTGCGATCTCTTTTATCCCTGATGAGAAGCTTCAGAACTACATCATTAACATCATCATCATCAATATTATCAATTAAGGTTAAGAAAATGTGGTATCATTACCAAAATAGTTGCCAAAAGCTATTTTTCGAATGTATCTATTACTTACAACATAAATAAAATACATTTTCACTGGCATAAATCAAAATGTATCCACCTATTCAAGTCTAAACTACTAAGGATCCCGACACACATCTCAATAGTAGTGGCGACATGATCGAAAGCGTGAATGTAAAATATATTCTTGATGTTCTGTGAAGCAAACGGATCTATTAATGTTTTAGACCCAGCTCTATATTGTGATTTCGAAGCTGTGTCTGGAGTTGGTGGAGGTCCAGAAACTGGGCAGTATAGACCTGATAACCGTTCGTATTCCATGTCAAATTTATCAGCCATTTTCCCAAATAACATCTTAATCATACGGTGCTTCTGTGTTATCAAATCTTCGGACTCAGACCAAGGTTTCAAAAGTTCTCGATGTGATTTTCGAAGAATCTCGTAGTATTTCATTCTTTCTTCATATTCTTTTTGCATCATCATTTCCCGCCAACTGGTTATTGACAAATCCCATATCTCTCCTGGCACCAGTTCTGTGTATATTTCTTTCATTTTCAGAACCTCAGTCTGGTGGTAAAAGCATATTGGATTTTTCATTACAAATAAATCTCCTTCTAAAAAGATTTTATTGTAAGAATATATCTGAGGCTCAATAATCATGGCCTTTGTTAATATATCGTTTAATAATTGAGTTATAAAATTGTAAACAGCTTTTTGGTCTATCCTAGACTTTAAGATTTCGATTTTTCTATTAGTAGTTTCAAAATCTTCAACGGCATCGGCATGTAAATTTATTACCAACTTATTAGCTAATGTATCAAATAAGCATATGTTACATAGATAAAGTTCCCAGACTTCACTAAAAATACCAGGCTTATCAGATACAAATGTGAAACACAATATTCTACTCTGTCCAGGGGATATAACATCTTCGTTTTTATTAAAAAAGAACACTTGCTCGTAAATTTCTTCAGGTATAAATGGGATAGTCTTTTTAATTTTCTTCCAACAGTATCTTAAAGTGACAGTTCCAAGATTTTGTAAAAAGAGTTTACTTCTACCAGCCCGTTTCACAGGAGTATTGAAATAATAATTCCAAGATGTGCAACCCTCGTGCCAGCTTGCTTCTTGCATCTTTTTGAAATGGGTAAATGACTGGCCAAGTATATCTTTAAAAATAACTGTATTATTAAGCCTAATAGCATAGAAACTTGAAAATAAATCTTCTGTCGATCCACTCTCTGGAGCTACCAAAATGACTGGCAGCGGCGGCATTTTTTTTGGTAGCGGCTTTGGTTTATTGCCTTTAATCATCAATTCACTTGTATTTGCTCTAAAACAAATAAATAATATATATTTAAAATTATAGGTACATAGGTTTTTTTGTAGTAGCTCATCAAATTGACGGTACTGCTCCTGATGGTAAGCGCAATACAATCCAAAGACAACAGCGAAAACGGGTAGATTGGCAAACGCCGATAAATACCTAAGAAGAAAGAAAAAGCACTTAGCTCTCATATTCAGCTGAAACCTAGAATGAACTAGTACCTACTTATTACATTTTTGAATCAGATGCATTGACATTACTCATGAATATTTGACTAATTGTATGAAGTTCTCAAATCTTTACCTAAAAGGATCAAGTTTCATTATTTTATCTTTTAAATCCTGTTCACGTTTTTTTCGATACATTTCATATTCTTTTTCCAATTTACTGCAAACATTTCTTTCCATTTCACCTTGCAAGCCTTTTTCAGTTTTTTTAATGTAATTTGGTACACCAATATGTTCTATTACAGGTGGTCTTCCCATTTCTGCTGATGTTCTTTGTATTTCATAAACAGGCTGACAATAACAATGTTGTTTGAGTCTTTGAGGTTGCTCCCATAAAATTCCACGAATGCCTGGCTTCTTTGGAATTTGGGCATGCTCCAATACTATTTTCCTTTCTTTATCTTCACGTAAGTTCTCTAATAGATTCATTACTAAATCTGCAGGAGGCCTCTTTAGTTTATGTGCCAATTTCGTTGTTTCCTCTTTTCTAATTTTTACCCATTCCTCCCACAATAATAATTCACGATCTGCTTCAAGGATATAATTAAATGAATCATTTTTTCTATTTCTTTCCATTATTTCAACTTACTTATAACGATTTTTGAAATTTCGATGATTATAAATTACAGTCTGACAGTTGTCAAATTCAATAATTTTAATTAGATGTGACTCTAATGAATTTACTTTGGATAAATCTGTTTTATTAATGATAATACCATATAACAAAATAATAATCATCCAACACATTTACATCTACCGTTATTTAAATATCGTAATTCTTAATTGTCCATCTAAAATTATATAATTATTAAAACTTAAAAAATAATATTTACAAAGACATCCTTTTTCTGAAAACTATAAATAAAGTATTTTTAGCATCTCTAATATCTGTCTATGTCAAAAAAATGTAAACAAAACTAATTTTAATCAAAAAAACTATTGTATCTAAATTTTAAGTGTAAATATGCAAATCGTAGCAGTTCAAACAGGTAAAAAAAATGTGTATATCATATAGCTTGCTCATATATTATTACAAAACTTCAATTTGCCATTAGAAGAGGAGGTTCAAGATTCGAACGAAGAAGTAAAATACATACCCCCTTTCGGTACATTAGAATGGATTCATTATTGGAGTCAATACGAAGGACATCTACCGACTCCAATTGACGTCTCTATTACAGGAGCTACTATTTACAATTGCCCTGAACTAAGGTGGTACAATTTTGACGTATACCCACATAAAGTCAAGTTAACAAACACCGGTTTTACAGGTCAGGTTTTTACTTTTTATATAATTTGATAGGTACCTTTAACCAGTGGACATAGTAGTTGCTAGGAACTATATTTTGTTTATCCTTAATCGTTTATGTTATAAATACATGAATCATCATTTGCAATAATATATAATAAATTCGCGATAAATAAACTAGAGCAAAACTTGGATGAGGATTGCCTTACATAGACGGGAATGGCGTGCAATGAACCAGGCCTATACTCAACTTTGAGTAGAAAAAGGCTGAAGAAGTAAGAAGAGGATACGGCAATTGTATTCGAATAGATCGCGACCTTCGCGCCGTACACATGATGATAAGTCCGTCACAGTGACTCTCTCTTGATCTATCGTGTTTAGGAAAAGTCAGTATATATCCAGCTACCACGAGTTGCAGGCAAGCATGACAGCAATGATCGTCGATGGATAGCCGATTGTAGGTAGTCGTTGTAGTTTTTGAGATCCATCAGGCACAGGGCTGTTACTTTGCCGAGTTACAATATTTTAAAAATATATGATGACACTTAATGATGATGAATGAATGACTGATATTTTAATGTTCTTACGTTAGCATCCAGTACTTTTAGCAGCTAAACAGAACAACGTCGTAATTATGATAAAAAAAATTACAATTACAAATATTTAAACATTGATATTCACTTAGACTTTATATAAATAGAAATAATTACAATTATGAATAGTTATATATGACAAAGTGGTTAAATATTATTCACCATGTTATTCACACAGCTTAAAATTTTGCAATATTCACTGTTAGTTGAATTTAAATAGTGGTGATCGGAGCAAAATGGAAGGCGGAAAGACCATACTTGGAAGGTGGTCCGTTTTTAGAAAAACACATACTATCCCAGATTCATTTCCACTGGGGAGCGAACATGTTCGAAGGTAGCGATCACACTGTTGATAAAAGACGATTTCCTGGAGAAATGCAGGTATGTTATTAATTAGATTAATTATTTTTAATCATCGTCGAATTATTCCTCAATAAAAAATAATGTATAAATCAATGTATAAATAAAAAAGGTTTTTTAAAATCTGGGTGATATTTAAAGAGATTAAGGCGTTCAAACAAAAAAAAAATGTTTTCAAATGTATAATGTAGCTATAGATACCTAATGCCTCGGTTGACTCGTAGTTAATTTTATTGATAGTTTTCTGATCTACTTCCGTCAAGCCATTTCTGAGTTAGATCCGGACATACAACCAGACAGACGAACAAAAAAAATTATAATATCATATTCGTGTGTTCAATAGCCTTTACAAATAGACGGGTTATTTGAGAAAAACTTAAATAAATCTACATATAGAACAACAGGTTTATTAATATAGATAGATATGAATATGAACTCAATCGTTCAAGTCGTTCAGAAGTTACACTATCACTAACTAACGATTAGGTACAAATACTATAGACATTTTCCAGGTGACCTTCTTTCGCAAAGAGTACATGACACAACAAGAAGCCTTGCGGCATCCTGATGGTGTCGTCATGATATGCTATATGATCAAGGTACTTATAATAATTAAAGAAATATAAAATTAATTTATAACTAAAACTAAAAATTAAATAGGTAGTAAAGTTACTTCACAATAACCCTTGCATAAATTGTAATAATAAAATTATAATCATTTATATAAGCATAGAAATTCATGAGCGAAACCAAGTAGGGGCAATAGGAGGCAGCTGTCCCCCCTAGCAAGTAGTGAAGCGCTCGGTGGGAGCGGTCTCGCAAATACAGACAGCATTAAAAAAACATGCGCTTGTAGCACCGTATAAGTGATAGAACTGAAACTTCTTAAGAAGGAAGACGCGGATAGCCTGTACTGTGTATTAGATATACAATGTATAGCTGTCTTTCTCCTTCTTTCTACGGTATGTCTTTCTTCTCTCTCATGTAACGGAAAATGCCTAAACATGACGCGTCCTTTAAATTTCACTCCCAATTCTCATCTAATAGATTATCGATGAGCAGTTTCATTTCCTGACACCAATCCTGACACTGTTAAAGAAGGATGTGTTGTTAGTTTTAAAATTTATACAAAAACAAAATATTTTTCAGTACGGTGTAAATCCAGATGATAGACTAGCCTGGGTTATTGAAGGATTTGATAGGATCAGAGAATCTCATACTAACACTCGTGTTGGACCGTATCCCATGTCACAATTATTACCAATGTTCTACGAGGATTACTTTATGTACTGGGGTAACTTGAAATCTGCGAAAGGAGAAGATTTCGTCGTCAGGTGGTTGGTGCCAAGAGTCACGCTATTTGCTTCTCTAGAACAGGTTAGATGTCCTATATGCTTTATTATGCTGTATCTATATAAATAAATATGTAATTCTGTTTAATATATATAATTATTCTTATTATATATTACCTTTTTTTTAAGTTTCCGTACCTTTCCGTATACAAAATTTGGTAAAAATCGGTTGAGAATTAAACATTTTTTGTAATTCTTTTTTTTACGATTTATAAAAGTATTATTGACAATTCATACAGCCTATCAGTCATTGAATGACTTATAAGTACTTCCTGTTTACAAAATATCATTAAAATCTGTTAAGAATTAATTAAAAAAAAACGATGCGATTTCTTAAATTATTTATTAGATTTATTATACGTTCTTATAGCCTATGAATTAAATATTGACATAAGCTTCCCATGTACATAATTTCGTATGAAAGCCATTTTTGCGTTAAATCCGGACATACACACTGCCAGACAACAATTTTTTTACTGTCATATTCGTGTTCATTATCTTTACTTGTATTATAGAATGTCTAACGAGAAAATTAAAAAATAATAAATTACATGTATAGACAGAATTACAGATTATTAGATTGAGATTATTCATGTACCTATATAACATTACCAATAAAGTTTTGAAAATGTTTAATTACTTTCCTATATTTCGATTTTTGATCGAATATATTGTTACGTTCGTGGGTAATAATATGCCGTAGTGTCACTCAAAAGTAATTTATTCGTACTCAGCTAGTAGAAATAAAAATAAAAAAAAACAATAACAAAACAAAACACATAAATCGTTCACCGAATATTCTCTCAGAATCACCCTGTGTAGATACTTGCAGAATAACACTGTTTGTTTCTCTCTTATTTCGCTTCTTGTTGTCGCTTCGCTTTCGAATTATTAACTGACTCGTCTCGCAACTCAGCTCCCTTATATACCTAAATGACTCGATCCCGAAATCTCTGGAAGGTCCAGGAACTCCTAACATCTTGTAAACAATTTACGTCATCGCTTTTTAAAACGAGGGGAACGTTTAATTTATGGCCTATTGTTTGCTGACAGTTTTAGCGATAAGACTTTCTATGTGTGTGTCGTTGAACCTAAGATTATACGTCACACGACTGCACTATGATAAATTCACGATTTTTTACGGACGGTCCTGGAAATTTCGAGAAAGATGATTCCTTTTCTATTTCTTTATGTTCAAGTCGTAACATTACCCCCCTCTTAGTTATGCTCGTCCCGAGCATTATCTCCGTGGTATCGCGCCAATCTATCTATGTGTACTACCTTCGGTTTTCCTCTTAATCCTTTCTTGATGCGATAGGTCACATCGTTAATCTTAGTGACGACAGTATAGGGCCCCTCCCACCGGGCTTGAAGTTTAGGAGACTTCCCTTTTCTGCGAAGAGGGTTATGGAGCCATACGAGGGATCCTTCTTCAAAACCACTGGCATTTGCATTGCGGTCGTATCTAGTCTTCATCTTTATGCTAGTATTAAGACTATTCTCCCGCACCCTCTGGTGTACTTCCTCCAACTGGTTTTGAAGATCGCACACGAAATCCGTAATGGGTTTTGGTTTATCAGGTGGCACGCCGGTTATCACATCAATTGGCAGTCTCATTTCTCTTCCGAAATTTGCTTTTGCAGGCGTGAATCTTGTACTATCGTGTACAGCAGATCTATAAGACATTAGGAATAGAGGTATGTAGCGGTCCCAGTCTCTCTGATGGTCTTCCACGACTTTTGCCAAGTGATTTTCCAAGGTTTGATTAAATCTTTCAACCATACCATCCGACTGTGGATGAGCGGGAGTCGTACGTGTTTTATGAATGCCAAGGAGATTGCATATTTCTTGGAAGAGAGAAGATTCAAAGTTCCTCCCTTGATCTGAATGAATCTCCATTGGTACACCGTAGCGGCAGACTACTTCATTAACCAGTTTCTTTGCCACCGTAGTCGCTTCTTGATTTGGCGTCGCGAATACTTCAGGCCACTTGGTGAAGTAATCCTGTACTACTACAATGTATTTGTTGCCCTCCTCAGTCATTGGAAACGGTCCTGCGACGTCAATGGCAATGCGTTCCCAGGGTGCTCCTACGTTGTATAACTTCAGCTTACCCTTGCTTCGTGTCTGTGGGCCTTTTACTGACGTACAAGCAGTACACTTACGGCACCAGTTCTCCACATCTTCTCTACAACCCAACCAGTAGAACCGCTGTCTAACCTTCAGCAGGGTTTTCTTTACTCCTAGATGACCACCGGAAACACCATCGTGAATTTGCCTCAATATGCAGGTCACCTGACTTCGTGGTACTACCACTTGCATGGTTACCACTTTACCATCGTTGGATTCCCATCTTCTACATAGGACGCTATTTTCCAAGGATAGACTGTCCCACTGGGCCCAATAACCTTTGGTGACTGGTCCGTAAGATGAGACGTCACTCCACTGAGGTCGGATTCCATTGCGCTTCCAGTCCAGTATCGGTCGTAAGTCGTCATCTTCTTCTTGGGCTCTCTTCATACTGTCATCGATTCTTACAAGCCTTACATCCTCACGTTCTTCATTTCGTAAGCAGTGCTTGCAATCGTTCACACAAGGCCGTCGCGACAAAGCATCTGCATTACTATGCCCCTTTCCACTGCGATGCTCTATTATAAAATCGAACTCCTGCAGTTGCTCGAGCCATCTTGCGACTTGCCCCTCTGGGTTTTTAAACTGAAGTAGCCATTTTAAGGCAGCGTGGTCCGTCCTTAATGTGAACTGCCTTCCTATGAGGTATTTGTGAAAATGTTGCAAGGTTCTCACAACAGCAAGTAGTTCCCGACGTGTGACACAGTAATTTCTTTCAGGCTTAGAAAGCGCCTTACTGAAATATGCTATTACGACTTGTCGATCCCCTTGTATTTGTGATAACACTCCTCCAATTCCGATGTTGCTGGCGTCAGTGTCCACGATGAACCTTCCTTCTCTGCTTGGGTAACCTAGTATAGGTGCTTCACACATCCGCTGTTTAAGTTCGCAAAAAGCAGATTGACAGTTCGAATTCCAGACGAAGTCCCTCTTTTCTTCTGTTAACTGATGTAACGGCTTGGCAATGTCCGAAAAGTTCTTAACAAAACGTCTATAATATGCGCATAAACCCAGAAATGAGCGCACTTCTGTTTTGTTTCTCGGGACAGGCCACTCCTGGACGGCCTTTATCTTCTCTGGGTCAGTTCTTACTCCTTCAGCCGAGATTATGTGTCCCAAGTAACTGACCTCCTTCTTAAATAGAGCACACTTTTTAGGGTTTAGTTTTAAGTTTGCTCCGCGTATCCGGGTAAATACTTTTTCAAGATTCCTCAAGTTCTCAGAGAAATTTCGGCCTAGTATGATCACATCATCCAAATATACTAAGCATACGTCACCAAGAAGACCAACCATAACTCTTTCCATAAGGCGTTCGAAAGTCGCTGGAGCGTTGCACAACCCAAATGGCATAACATTAAACTGCCATAGTCCATTTCCAATCCCTGTGCTGAATGCTGTCTTTTCCTTATCTTGTGGGCTGATCTCTACCTGCCAATATCCACTCTTCAGATCAATAGTAGAGAACCACTCCTTCCCACTCAGCAAGTCCAGTGTATCGTCAATCCGGGGTAAAGGGTAACTGTCCTTCTTTGTCACATTATTCAGCATGCGGTAATCCACACAGAACCTTGTACTGCCATCTTTCTTCCTCACCAGCACCACCGGTGATGACCATGGACTAGTAGAAGGTTCAATGATTCCAGCATTAGCCATGTCCTTTATCATTTCTGCTACTTCGGGTTCTTTGGCCCAAGGTATTCGTCGAGGCCTTTGCTTAATAGGTCTTGCATCACCAGTGTCTATTTGATGTTTCACAAGTCCCGTTCTTCCACATTCGTTACCAGTTGCAAAAATATCCCGAAACTGCAGCAAAAGTTCCTTGGCTCGCTGTAGCTCTGATGCTGATAAATTCTCCTTGAATGTTTCTATAAGCTGACCAAAGTGATCATCTTTAAGTCCTTCACCACCCTGCTTCATCTCAGTACTATCCAGGCGTTTGAGGTAGCCCACTTCCTCACATCTACCAATCACACTGTTCCTCTTTAGGTGAACTTCTTCTTTGCCCAGGTTGATAATTCTCACTTTAGTTTTCCCTTGTGTCATGACCAGTGTCCTCGCAGTGATGGTATTCGGGTGGTGGCCCAGGTCTTCAATTATTGCACACCTTTTGTACTTAATGTTCTTAGGGAACTTCACCTCCACCAGGTTCTCTGATCTTGGAGCCAGTATGGTGTCTTTCAGACAATAAAATTTACATGCGCTGGATCCTTTTAAGCAGACTTCCTGGTCAGGAAACTTCAGCACACCTCTTGAGACGTCCAAAACACATTTCTGACTCTTCAAGAAATCAAGTCCTAGGATGCAATCATCTGTTATATTTGCAATTAACACTGAGTGGACGTAAACTTGATCACCAATTCTTAGCTTTACATCTGTCTCACCGAGGACGGAAACTGGCTCGCCGGTTGCAGTCTGTAGATGACACAGTTGAGATTGCCTCTGCCACAGAATGGTGCGCTTTAGTAATTCTGGCTTAACAACTGTCCGTGAAGCTCCTGTATCCACAGTAAAACTGCAAGTTTGGTTGTTCAAACTACCCTCGATGATCAGACTATTCCCGTCATATACTTGAGTTATTATGACCTTTGGGGCTTTACGTTGACCAGCCAGCACCCGCCCCGCGGTCCTGGCGACGTCTAGTTTAACGCAAGGTCTCCTTCTATTTGGGTCTCAGATGAGACCATTCTTCTCTTTCTCATGGGGCAATCGACTCGCAAGTGCCCTTTCTCTCCACAACCATAGCACGTTGGCGTAAACCGTTTGGTTGCAGGTGGGGTCACAATTTCCCGAACTCTATAGGGTTTTGTGTCCTGACGAACAGCTTCCACTTCCAAAGCATGTGCAAGCGCACTCTTGAGGGTCTGATGATGACCAAACCGTACGGCAGCTCTAATCTCACCATCTTTTATACCGTCGACAAATGCCTGGAGTATATTTACTTCAATCGTACCTGAAGGAGCTGATGAATAAGCTTGACGGACCAAACGTTCAACCTCAAGAGCCCACTGCTGCAGACTTTCGCTAGATTTCTGGGTTCTATCCCGAAGCTGAGCGCGATAGACATGTTCCATGTGCTTGTCACCATAACGCGTATCCAATGCTTCCATCAGTGACTCCAGGGTCCTTTCATCCGCTTGTAAGTTCTCGAGAACCATGACGGCGTCTCCTCGTAGTGCCAGAGTAAGAGCCACAAATGACTGCTCATTGTTCCAGCCATTACCTCTTACCAGTGTTTCAAACTGGTACTTGAAGGCTGCCCAAGATGTTGTCCCGTCAAAACGTGGCACTTCAAATTTCGCAGACGACGGTGAAGCTACTACGGCTACTGGCTCACGTGTCTCGAGCTTACTAATTCTGTTGCTTATTCTCTGCAGATCGTTATCATGCCCGTCGACTCGACTCTCAATATTATCAGTCCTGTGTTTTACCTCCTTAACCTCAATCATGAGGTTCTTGACTTTTTCTCCCAGGACCGTGATGCCACTGTCGATCTTTGCCAATACGGTTTCTTGACTTGCCTGCAAAGCTTCTTGGAACTCGTAGCGGGTGGCCTCCTGACTTGCCTGACTAGCCTGCATAGCTTCTTGAAACTCGCGGCGGGTGGCCTGGATGGCAGCCAACAATGTCGCCAAACTCACCGATTCTTCAGATGGTACCGTAGCAGCATGTCCTTCCTCCTCGTTACGCTGACGTTGACGTGCGGCGTCCATCTCGGCTTGTCTCCTCGTTCGCGGAGTACGAATCTCTTCGTCACGCGTCACTAACGGCATACCGCTTCTGACACCAATTGTTACGTTCGTGGGTAATAATATGCCGTAGTGTCACTCAAAAGTAATTTATTCGTACTCAGCTAGTAGAAATAAAAATAAAAAAAAAACAATAACAAAACAAAACACATAAATCGTTCACCGAATATTCTCTCAGAATCACCCTGTGTAGATACTTGCAGAATAACACTGTTTGTTTCTCTCTTGTTGTCGCTTCTTGTTGTCGCTTCGCTTTCGAATTATTAACTGACTCGTCTCGCAACTCAGCTCCCTTATATACCTAAATGACTCGATCCCGAAATCTCTGGAAGGTCCAGGAACTCCTAACATCTTGTAAACAATTTACGTCATCGCTTTTTAAAACGAGGGGAACGTTTAATTTATGGCCTATTGTTTGCTGACAGTTTTAGCGATAAGACTTTCTATGTGTGTGTCGTTGAACCTAAGATTATACGTCACACGACTGCACTATGATAAATTCACGATTTTTTACGGACGGTCCTGGAAATTTCGAGAAAGATGATTCCTTTTCTATTTCTTTATGTTCAAGTCGTAACAATATAATGGTGTATCTACTAACAACTTAAAAGTAAATAGCTACCTATTGTTTTCATTTTTTTAACAGATGGAAGAATTTCGAATGCTCTGGGATCCGTGGGATGATCCAAATCTACGAAACTTTAGGCCATTACAAGAACGTGAAGACAGACATGTTTTTCTGATAAATCCCCACTGGAATCTTTATAACTCCCTGCTACCCATACCAAGAGTACCAGAACCATCGATTTCAGTGCTATCGCCTGCTTATGAAACAAATCTATGTTTACTTCCACCACAAAATGCATACATGTTGCCAAAACCCGATGAAGAAGAAGAAGTATGAAAGGAATATTCAATATTAATAAACATTTTGCAGCATATATTAGATAGTATTATTATTTTTTCGTTCACGAGAAAAACAAATATACATTATTTTGCACTATTAATATTTTTAGTAATGGCATTCTCAGGTTGAAATGTCAGTGTCAAAACTGTCAAAGTGAAAATGTCAATGTCAATAAATGGCAAACCATTATATATTATAGCCTAAAAAATGAAAACAATCGGCTGAAAGCAGAAAATGATTAGGAATATTTTGCGTATCAGCCGGTGTCTGGCACGGCGGCAAATCAATGGATTTTCTGCAATGCGACGGATTCCATGTGTGGCATCACTGAATAGTAATAACATTTTGCCGGTGTACAGAAAATTCTCGAGTGCTCCACTGTCTTTTGAAAATATAGACCCTGCGGTGTTTGAAGATATTTGTAGCGAGACCTTGGAGTCTTTATGTGACTATTTTGAAGAGATCGTGGAAGGAGCATCGAACTTGAAAGGTGCTGACGTAACATATAGTGTAAGTATAAGGAAAATTAAGCTTATATATATCTATTGATAATTTTGATAACAGATTAAAATATATATTATAATATTCAGAGGATGCAAGAAAATAACAACAAGAAGATAGTGTTCCTGTCATTCTCAAAGTAACTGAGGGCTTACTAGACCAAAAAAAATATTTTTTTTAAATATACCCTAAGGTACAACATCCAATGTTAATTTTTAATTGATAATGATATATGAACCATTATTCCTAGAAAGTGTGTTTTAAATAAATAGAAGGTGAAATCACTATATTTTCTGTGTTAACATTTATATAATATAATATTTTGGGATGAGCTCACACTCCGGCATGCTATTTGATATCAAATTAAGCATACAAGTAATTTAAATTAAGTGTAGATGGCTATCTAACAACCAATAGTTGATTCCAATTCTCAAGTGTTCATACAGTTTTATGAATACGTAAAGGCCAAATTTTGTCTTAGTTTATTGCCAAAAGTAATGTACTTGTATTCTCCAAAAAATAAGCCAGCTTGGTCAGTTGTAAAAAAATAATGCAGATTTGATTGTTTAATATTATGTATTTCAGTTTTAACTACTTTCTACAATAAATATATTCTGGTAGAAAAATCTAGATGAGAGTGATATGAAAATTTGTTTTATTACAATTTTGTTTATATACTTTAATATTTTTGAGTTGCTGAGTTCCTTTCTAGGCTTAGAGTGCTAGCATCTTCCAGAACATGTTATTTGTTATATTAGATGAGATTATAGTCAAATGATAAATTAAATAAGATAGCATATGTTATTTATAAAAACAGATCTATATAGATAAAATTAATACTCTTGGTCATCATATTGAAGTCTTTCGGCTTCACAAGAAATCCAGAATCTCTGTGCTACAACAAAGTCTAGTAAATTATTAATTGCTATTTTCTTATATTCCAGGACGGTGTGTTGACTGTTGCCCTTGGTTCCTATGGCACATATGTTATAAACAGGCAGACACCAAACAAGCAGATTTGGCTCAGTTCACCTGTATCAGGACCAAAACGTTATGATTTGGTACTTAAAGATGGTGGCCACTGGGTTTACAAACATGATGGAGTAACTCTGCATCAACTGTTACAAGAGGAATTGTCAAAAATAGTTCCGAATAAAATAGATTTTTCAAAATGTTCTCATAGCTTAGTTTAAGTATCAGTTTTTTTTTTTAAAGTAAATAGGTATTATTGGTTTTGTTGTTTTGTTTTATTTTATAATACTTACAATGGAGGTTATTGAAGATGGTAATATTATGGACCGCATCCCTATCCTTTTGCAAAGAGATTTAGAGTATTATCAGGTGAGTAAGTGTGATTTATTTTACTTATATAGTATAGATTTATTTTACATATAAAGTAATAAAATGTTGCCAGTCCCAGTTTCTTGTTACTTTTTCACAAATACAAGAAAATATATTATTCTGATCTGTTTTAGCTAAAATTAACTTTTTTTAAACTAGTTATAAAAAAGACATCTGGAGTATGAGTGACATGTTATGGGTAATGTATAACATATTTTATTAAATGTGTTTCAGAAAAATCAAACTATCTTATCGGAGACTATATGTAGAGGAGTGGTTGGCGGGCGTTTGGATTTTCCAAGAAATGCTTCATTTGCTGCTGTCAAAATAGTCTTATGGCTTGAAGACGAATTTTCAATTGCATTCAAGTACATACTTAGTAGTATAAATATTTGCTCCTATGAGTTATTTTATGTTGCATGTGAAATTAAATAAAATATTCAATTTTTATTGGCAACAACATTAATTTTTTGTCACCAAAGTTTATATTCGTGGTCAATATGTATCCCCTAATTATAATATCTATTCCCAACAAATATTTTCATCCATATTAATGGAAACAATCTTCAAAGGGAGATAATAAAAACGTAGATTTGATTAAATCCCTAAGCTAGATGATCAATTCAAGGAAGATGTGGCTGGATTAGTTTAGGTTTGGATAGATAAGAAACAGCGGGAGACTGTCACAGCATCGCCTAGCGAGCGCCAGATACTAATGATATTGAAGGAGTTAAGTAAGCGTGTTGATATTGTTTGGTGATTCGATTCTGGTGACATACCTATTATTTTAGGGAGAAATCTTATTAATTAGGATATTGAACGTGCATTTATTTAGCAATAGTTAATACCATACCCATTCTTTTAGCGTAATTATTTTGCATTTACTGTTGTTAAAATTCAGTTTACGTTAAATCGTAAGTCTGCAAATATATTAATAATAAACTACAAACCGCCCGCGACTTTGTTCGCGTTAATTGCCACCAATTCTGTCACATCAGCACTTGAGGTTGCCCGAAAGCTAAATCTATAAACAACAAAAAGGATATAAAAAAACATAGCACTCGACAGTTTGACTGAATACTTTTATATTGTTACAGACAGGGCTCTGGAATGTTTATCAGTACTGAAGAAGATGGAAAAGTCGAGGGAGGTGTAGCTAAGACGTCTGACCCTGATAAATTCGTTCAATTGGCTATAAAATCAAGTGACGCTTTACTAGGTAAAAACTATTAAATTTAAGTTATGAAGCATACTGCATCAAAGGTTAGAGCTACTATTAAATTGCTGATTATCTAAAATATGCTATGAAACAGTTTTTTTTTTATTTACTCTGCATAGGATATGTACAACAACCTGACTACCAAATTGAAAATATGCCATCAAGCATCCTGACGGTATGCTCCTGCAGTAACCTTAGATATGGCTCATACACAGATGCTATACATAAGCCAGACATAAGTTGCCTAATTAATTTACTATATTGCTCTATAAGTTAAGACTCATCTCAAAACTTATATATACCCACAAAATTAATAGTTTAAATGGTAAAAGGACATTTTGTAATAACATGAATAGACATGTAGGTAGTCATTAATCGAAAACCTGTATATATTATTTCTCAAAGATCTTTTTTGTAGCAACGCTATGTCTCCCTTAATTCTTCATCAAAATTAATATTTCAAACCTCATTATAAAGCTTATATTCTCCGCTATTTACGATAAAATACTATAAAATTAATGTTTTCGTTAAAAGAATTTATTGAAAAAACTTCCTCATTAGTAATGTGCCATCTATTGATAAATATACACAAATAAAATGTAGGTGGCGCGATCTATTAACAATCTTTTTAATAAACATGACAACTGTTAGATTCCTTACCACCACCTGTTAGTATCACCTAATCTGGATTTTAAAAATATGATGAATATAAACATATGGGAGGTAGGTAGGGCATAGAGGAAATTCCTTGGAGACTTCTGTCTACTTGGGTCAGCCCGACTGGTGAAATACATCCACCATATAGAAGATATCATCCAAATAACCTTGTGTTGTGTTTCTGCGGTGAGTAGGGTCTCCGGAACTCCTTGGGGAAGGGGTTCAAGATTGGCAATGCGCTAGTGATACGCAGGCAAGTTGTAAATATGCTTTTTTACCACCTTAGGTGTATAAAAAACATCTTACAGAACATCTGCATATGTTAGCCCAAGAAGCACTGGACCATGCAGACCTCCCAGTACTTACAGCTACTCTCGGAGCAGCTGCATTACTGAAGAACAGCCTCTATTGCTACGTTCAACATGTTGAGGACATGGGGAATAATGAGAGGCACTCACTTTTGCAGGTATATGTAATAACTTATTAATTTAGGTAAGTTCTTTCTATAGGTAACTTTATTGGCTTTAATACTGTTACTGTGTTGATATATTAAGTTAAAACGTATTTAAATATCTAGGCGTGCTACAAACGATACGTAACTATGTCGGAAGCTGTAGGTGAGCGAATGTTGGATCTTCATAATAGAGTGTTGTCTCTATACATACTGCAAGACTCGGGCGGTAGACCTATAGACGGACATTTCCCTACTTTCAATGAAGCTGGAACACCGTCCGTTCAAGGATGGTGGCTTTACATGAACGGTATTGTTTTTATTGCTGTTTCACTTCACATTATTGTTTTTGTAGTCATAAATAAATAAATGACTATTTTTTTAATGATTTTGTGCTGTAACATGAAAATAGAGGAAGTAATTGGTTGATCAATTGCTTATAAATGTCCTGTGACTGAGAGGAAACCATCTCTAGTAAAACTAAAGAAATAGATATAGTAGTGAAAAGTAGAAATATGTCATGGCTTAGCGTGGTTATCAAACCTTCCCACAGAAAGAGGGTCATCACACAGTAATGGGACATTAACAGATTGTTTTTTTTTCTTTCTGAAGGGTTATTCAATCTTGACAGACTTGCTATTTTAAATTTGATTTTAAATATTATGATAAAATTGCATTTTAGGTATTAAAAAGGACTTGTGGGACACGGTACCGCCTAGGATGGCGCAGAGGATTTTCGCAGGGATGCTAAATGAAACTCTTACTATTTTGACCGTTAGATATTGTCAGGTAAATTACTGTTGTAATCATCATCATCATTTCAGCCGAAAGGCGTCCACTGCTGGACATAGGCCTCCCCCAAAGATCGTCACAACTCTTCGAGATTAGATCTCGAGAACTCTTCGGCCTCATCGGCCATCCGTTCTACGAGCTACGTGGTCAGCCCACTGCCACTTAAGTCTAGCTTCGGGCTATGTCGGTGACTTTGGTTCTCCTGCGGACCTCCTCATTTCTGATTCTATCATGCAGAGAAACTCCGAAGCATAGCCCTCTCCATTACCCTTTCAGTGACCTTGAACTTTCTTATAAGACCCATAGTTAGCGACCACGTCTCAGCACCATATCATCATATGTAATCACTGGCAACAGACACTGGTCAAAGACTTTCGTGTTGAGACACTGCGGTATCTCTGTTGTAATAATAACTTTTAATTTTGTTCAATGTAAGATTTGTGGGACTAGAGTATTGGAAAGTAAAAAGGTGCTTAATAAACGATGTTTCATTGTTAGTAATAGAAAACATAAATACAGTCCTCCTGATATTAAATGACTATTTCAATCATAACACTGAACTTCAAACATGAGCCTAGTCCTGTGTCTACTCAATGGTGGGTTGTTACTACTGAGGTCAGGGTTGAAATTATTTATCAGGACCAAAATGATTTTCCCACTTTCAGACTATCACAACTGAATCGACAACACAACTATTATTGAATGACATACTGAACATTCTCCAATGCGTTGCTCAACTCCTCCCTTCCATATGTACCAGCGGTTCTGACCTCGCCGGCTTAGAGTTGAAACGTCAGACGAGAGACGTAAGGGACGTCCACGCGAAATGTAACGAACTGTTTAAATGTTTGGTCTACAGAGGTGCTCAGTTGCATTTCATACATCAGGTATACCATATCTAAGACGTATTTGTACATTATGTTGTCCTTTTCTGGTCTGCTCGATGAGAATGTATTTTATACTTAATAGATTTTGTTATTATTTTGTTGTTTGCTTATATTTTTAAGGTAAAACGTGTTTGGGCGCTTTAGAATAAAATTCCAAGGTCGAATTTTGTGCGGGCTCAATCTTGACCCTGATTATAATTTTTGGTAGTATCGTAATAAAATAAGAGCGCAACTGATATTTGAGGTTTTTAATGAAAAAAGTGACGTACATTAATGTGTGGTATACAAAAAATAGAATAAAAAACATATACACACACAAGCGTTAAAGGTTATTTCGGAGCTATTTCATTAACGCAGGCACAGGTTTATCTCGAACAAATTTATAGTACAACGTTTCTGACGCAAATAGGTGCTTTGCTAGAAAAAGGAAAAGAAGAACTATGCTAAAACTGAAACATGTTTATAGGCGTAGTAGAATAATACAAGTGTAAATCAAGCAATAAGAACAAGTAAATTCGTAGAAAAAGGTGTTTTACAAGTTATAAAACTTTCATTTCTTTCACGTGTATTGAAGTGCACGTATTCTTTTTATACAGAATAATACATTTTAGTGTTTATATTAGATTATATCATCCTTTATTTGGCTATCACCATCATAACGTTGGTCCACTACTTAGGGGACAACCTGCATAAATGCCGAGATAATAAAGAAATAACCGTATTTAGGTTAGTTTATATATGTAAAAATAAATAAATTCCACAGGCATTCACAGACAAAACTCAAACCACGGAATCGGCTAAAGACTGCGTATTCCCTTGGTTTATATTTGTAAGCCCCAAGCTCTTTGACAACGATTTTGATGACGTATCAGCGAAGAGCACCCACGATCTGCCAATTAAAACTGCTTTAGGGCTGGAGCTGATGGTACTTCTGGCTCAACCTCAGCCTTCATGGTCTTCGGTTGTTAAGGTAAAACTCCAAATTATTGTCTAGTTTAAGTTAATGAAGTGATTTTTTCATGTGTTAATTTGTAAATCTTAAACCCTTTCTTGGCCTTTGTACCCAAAGTTGCGAGGTAATTGTCTGTAGCAAAACCAGAGAGAGGGCGCCACCGCCATAGCGATAACTTCATCTCTGTCTTTTAATACATTAAAAAAATACTAAACTTGTGCAAAGTGTGTGGTGTAGTGAATATATATTTACACAAAAGTGCTATTCATACTAACAAAATATAGTTCATATAGCAAAAACTATACTCAACTAATGTAAAAGGCGCCATCTATTAACAATGTGTTTAACTAACATGACAACTGTAGTTGGATTGTTTACATTCTATAATGTGCTACAACTTTTTTTTCTCTATCTAATAACGACAATACATACAGGAGTGAAACTTGGTGTAACTATAGTCTAAAATCAAACATACTCGTATGTTACGCCATCGCAACGAATCACAATTGCTGACGGAGAGTAAACATGGAACCGAGTTCCGTTCACAGTCCCACGGTGCACGTGACATCGAGTCAGCAATTTCGGTAGAAACGTTGGGCAACCCGACTCCTTCCTTACTATATTAAGTTTGTAATAATTATTGAAGTGCACTGTGAGCCTAACATCGGCAGCAGTCACATCTTATTAGTTTTAGTTTAGTTTATAATTTATAATAAATTAAGTTTAAAGTAATTTCGGTTTAACTTGGATCCTCCGGCTCTGACCTTCGTAATTCGTATAACGACAAATAATAAAAACCTTCCAAACAGAAAATATAATTGTTATGGTAAATAGATAACACAAATAATCTTGTGCCTTGGTACAGAACCATCGGTGAACTCGTACTTGAATGATTTTCTTTGCTTTGTATAAAAAGGTACTTTGGAAAAGTTTTGATAGTGACTTGTGACGCAAAGATTTATATGTAGCCGCATTTTCCGATGGTTTAATTACCAATGGCGACATATATTTAATAAAATAATGTCTTATACATCGTAAAATGCAAATAGGTAGTTAGGTAGGGCACTGAGGAGTTTCTTTCTACTTGAGGCAGACTGACTGGTGAAATATCTCCACCCTACAGAACATCGAAGTCAAATAACATTGTGTTGTGTTTCTGCGATTATTAGGGATAGGGGGGTTGGTAACGATACTTTAGTGATACCTCTGGTGTTACAAGCTACGGTAACCGTTTAGCGTCAGACGGGCCGTACGATAATTTGCCAGGTTACTTTATAAAAAAAATACAAATTGGTATTATTATTATTCCAGGTTCTGATGATGCGTAATTGCCACTTGGCTCGTATGTTACTAATCCGGGCACTGCGTTGTATGTCTGTTGACAATGAGCGATGGGCTGCTAACGGGCTTTGGTACAGCTCTGATGAGACACCTAAGAAGTGTAACGGATTCCTTTGCACTGCTGATGGATTCTGCAGATTCGAGGGTGATGATGACGGTAAGGACTCATTTACATCATCATCACCGGCTTGTTTCCGTATACTATATGATGTAGGTATCTATAGAATTGGACTGTTGTGTCTGATCTTCAGCTTTGCACAATCCATTTCTTACAGCCGTTTTACCTTTGGCATTCAATACTGAGAAGGGCATCAGCTCAGCATGGGTGCACAGGTTTGCTGAGTTTGCTGAGTGGTAAGGACACGACAGTAGTGTCCGAATGGGTCGCGAAGGAGTTAATGGCGGGATCTTGAATTGCCATGTTGTGGTTTTTATTTTTAATTCACTAACTTAGGTTCTTTGATTTTGTATGTAATATTGGTGGCATTTTGCTTGATTTAGTTTGGTTATTGTACATTCGTGAAATGGATTGTAAATATTAACTGAAAGCATGCATTTTGAGTTGTCACAAAAACTCTCTAGATAGTTCTAACAAGACAGTTATACCATCTTGTTGAACCAACTTTGAATATAAAAATATTACGAAGATGAACACATTGACACTGGCAGGTGCTTATTGCGGCGCCAAAACAAGGAGATGAAGAAGACTGGGTCGCGACCATTATGCACATGGTAATAAGTCTTCACAAAAACTCTTTTGGTTTTCGCGTTTCGGGATTAGCTAGTGTATAGGCCGGGGCGATGGTTGAAGTCTCGGTGGAGTAGTTATTTTTTAAATGTATATACCACCAGGTATAGTGCTGTCACTTTGCCTGGCTTTCTACTCGTATAAATAAATAAAAATGTATGGACTATTGCCACAGTCTTAATTTTGACACTTACATAAAAATAAATAAACAAATCGGCTACGGTAATGGTTATTTTAAATACAGAATTCGCTAGAGCGGCCGGCGCGCTTACATACATCCTTGGGTCTATTGGCAGTAAAGCGGAGTTCAAATCGACGCTTTGTTATGCTTTAGAGATTTCTGGAAGAGATTGGGCTTCGTGTTTAGATAAACGTCAGGTAATCATTTTAAAAGGGACGCTTTATGCTTTCACAGATATTATTGATTTCTCTCACACAAGTAGGGTTGCCCGTTAAATTTGAGTTTTTTGCAATATCGAGAAAACATGATACAATATCTCGATATTTTGATTCGATGCACTCGTTAACTGTCAATACTAAATGAAAATATTGAATCTACTATTCTTGCAACTATAGTATATTATAACTAGCAATGCCCCGCGGCTCCACACGCGTTTGTAATGCAGTAATGATTGTCATTCTGCAATTTTATTGCTACTCATATTATAAAGAATTCGTATAGCCTATCAATCGAAGAATTATATGTCATACTTCTAGTGTACAAAACTTCATGAAAATCGAGTTAATTAACTTTTTTGCAACTCTTTTTTTATCACTTTTAAAAGTATTATTGACAATCCTTATAGCCTATTCATTATGGAATGACTTATGCTTTCCGGCACAAAATTTTATTGAAATAAGTTCAGAATTAATAAATAAATAAAAGAATTGCGAGTTCTGAGTTTTACTGAAATTTTTTATAGCCTGTCAATTGACCAATGAATGACGTAAGCTTCCCTTGTACAAAATTTTACAAGAATCCATCAAGCCGTTTTTGAATTAAATCCAGACATACAGGCTGACAGATAGACAGATAATTTTTTTAATGGCATATTCGTGTTCAATGTCTTTTATATAGGATGTCTATGTGAAAATTAAAAAATAAAATATAAATGTACAGACAAAATTGCCTGTGTTGCGTCAATATCGATAAATACAAGCTTTAAAATGATATTTGAATAATTAACTGATAAAGAATTAAAGGAGATATGGCATTGCAACAAAAACACCTATGAGTAATAATATGTAGATATATCACAAACATATTATTGGCATACTATTTACGTAGGAGCTTATATGTTTTTTTTTTTTTCGAACTGACTATACTGTTAGCCTTAAGGGCTCAGGAGCCTCGAACGGCTTATACAGCTTCACCCGGGCTTGGGGGCGAGCGCTTAAGGCACTCAGCCATTTACAGCTTCACCCGGGCTTGGGGGCGAGCGCTTAAGGCACTCAGCCATTTACAGCTTCACCCGGGCTTGGGGGCGAGCGCTTAAGGCACTCAGCCATTTACAGCTTCACCCGGGCTTGGGGGCGAGCGCTTAAGGCACTCAGCCATTTACAGCTTCACCCGGGCTTGGGGGCGAGCGCTTAAGGCACTCAGCCATTTACAGCTTCACCCGGGTTTGGGGGCGAGCGCTTAAGGCACTCAGCCATTTACAGCTTCACCCGGGCTTGGGGGCGAGCGCTTAAGGCACTCAGCCATTTACAGCTTCACCCGGGCTTGGGGGCGAGCGCTTAAGGCACTCAGCCATTTACAGCTTCACCCGGGCTTGGGGGCGAGCGCTTAAGGCGCTCAGCCATTTACAGCTTCACCCGGGCTTGGGGGCGAGCGCTTAAGGCGCTCAGCCACGTAGAGCTTAAATGTGAAGCGGTTGCTTGTTATATCGTGACAATAACGACACAGGTGTGGTGCGATCGCAGACCGGCCTGGCTGGCGGGCTTGTTGTCGATGGTCGGCACAGCACTACAGTTTCTACCGGCGGTCTTAGTAAACGCTATTCAAACGGGAGCGTCCATGTATCAGGTTACTTTGTTTCTATTGAATATAGATTGTAATAATGGTAGGATAATATATTTTTTTACTTTACAAGTTAGGTAAGTGAGCATGTGGCCTAAAATGTAACACGCTAAGCCTGTCGGATTATATATATAGGTATCTGGTAACAGATTTTCAGCTTGAGGGTGGTAGTTAGCCGGACAGGCATCAGAAAATATTTTGTCACCAAGCATGCATATCTGTTAACTGGCGAATATTACGTACTGCGAGTGCAGTAGAACTTAATCTTCCCGCCAAAGTTTTATTGTGTTGAACCCACTGTAATTTTGGATCAAGCGTAATACCCAGGAAGACAGTATTATCAACTAACCACCACGCACTTGATGATAAAACCTTTACAATGACTCTCGATTGGTTTTTAGTATTTCAAGAACAGCCGATGTTTATTGGCCGGTATGACAGCGACGATCGTCGATGGACTGCCGATCTCTTGGTGGTTGTCATTGTTTTCAGTTTGTGCTTTGCTTACCATCAAGCACAATGTAGTCACTTTGCCGTTATACTATAAGGAAATATATACAGTCAAACCTGAGTAAGTGAGAACTGGATAAGTGAGAAAACTCTATAAGTGAGAGTAATAGCCAGGACCCGTCATTTTAAGCTCCCAAAACCTCTATTAGTGAGAAACAGAAACCTTTGTAAGAGAGAGTCGTTTTTCCCTCATGGACCTCCGTAAGTGAGACTGCTACTTATCTATACCTCTATAAGCGACAGTCGAGCTTTATTTATTTATATTATTTAAGAGGAGCAAATGACAAAACAAATTACAAATTTAACATCTGCTATTTTATGACTCATTCTTAACTTTCGTGGAATTTCCTACCATTGTTTTTGTATTGTTTTCTCGTCAATATTGTACCTATTCTATTTCGTGGAACTAAATAACGTTGTTATTTTATCGCATTCTTTTCGAATGGACACGTGTGCCTGTGTACCGTCCTGTTTGTCCGACTTACTCAGTTTATCGTTAATCAATTGCGAAGGAAAGTTCTGTTCTGCATCATGTCAAAACGGAAAATTAAAGTACTGTTATTAAGTGATAAACTTAAAATAGTGAATGCGTTTGAATTGTTATTGCTGTGTACCTCTATAAGAGAGAAACGCTACCCGTGTACCTGCATTAGCGGGAAACTCGGGTTAGTGAGAAACCTCTATAAGCGAGAATGAGATTGTGCTCCCTTGAACTCTCGCTTATCCAGGTTTGACTGTACATGTAAAAATTGCAAAAGTTGATGTAGTTAATGGTACTTGTATTTACAGACAATGTCCCTTTGCCTGACTTGTATATCAAGAACTATAGACTGCATACCCAGGTCATTGGTAAACGCTTGCTCGATAATAGAGAGCACTTTGCCGACCCATGTGAAGCCAGTTGGCGGCTCCGTGCTGTTACAGATGCTTGTCACGGTTACTTATGAAGAAATTCAGAAGTGGGCGAAGAGTGAAGCCACCAAAGAAAAGTCTTGTATGCAACTTGATAATCTATATTAATAAATCTGTAGTTCTATCTGTACGTGTCTGACATCTAATATAAAGGATACTGATCACGAATATGGCATTAATTTTTTTTCTGTCTGTCTGTTTGTATATTATCCGGATTTAACTCAAAATCGGCATGACCGATTGTTATGAAATTTTGTACACGTAAAGCTATGTCATTGGTCAAATGATAGGTTATAGGAATTTTCAAAAATACTTATAGAAAAGGTGAAAATGATAACAACTTAAAAAAAAAATACTTCTCAAACAATTTTGTTGGAATTTTGTATACGAGAAGTATAAGTCATTTGATAGTTGATGTAATTATTATAGAAATCGTAAACTGATGAATTACCAAGAAATGAATTTGTATTCATTCTCGAACGATTTTGAAGAAATTTTGTAGACGGGATGCTTATGTCATTGCTACAATAATAGGTTATAATAATTTTAAATAATACTTTTAGAAATAATAAAAAAATACTAAGTTACCAATAAGAAATATAACATTTTTTTATTAAATAATTTTAAATTGTTTTTTGTTTCAAGCTGCTTCTGTAAACGGTGAACCGCGCGGGTCGAGCACAAAATCGAAGTCAAAACATGTTCGGATTGTTCATCTCGGACATACAAGTAAATATTAACTTTCTGAGCACATATATATTATCGCTGATTCTTATATATATTTTCTCCATGTATTAATCACGTTTTAGTATGTTTTTAGATCATTTCTATATTCAGTCAAATGCAAGAACTTTTGATATTCTGTTGAGTAGTAAACTAGGACTTTGCGTCCTCTAGTTACGACATTCCCAAGTTGAACACATATATGTCGTCATATATTTATTCATAAAGGATGGTTCATGTTACACCGGACCGGGATACAGTTTTGTATTTAGTATGAAGTAAGTAATTCATGGTACACCGGGCCGGATCCGCGCTACCGTGCCCCCGCGCCCCGTAACCCGCGCCCCCGTGTCCCCACGCCCCCGTGCCCCCGCGACTCGTAACCCGCGCCCCGTGTCCCCGCGCCCCCGCGGCTCGTAACCCGCGCCCCGTGTCCCCGTGCCCCCGCGGCTCGTAACCCGCGCCCCGTGTCCCCGCGCCCCCGCGGCTCGTAACCCGCGCCCCGTGTCCCCGCGCCCCCGTGTCCCCGCGCCCCCGTGTCCCCGTGCCCCCGCGGCTCGTAACCCGCGCCCCGTGTCCCCGCGCCTCCGCGGCTCGTAACCCGCGCCCCTGTGTCCTCTCTCCACTACCTACAATGGTACGTTTTTTTTTGCATAATGCCGCTGGTTAGCTGGAAGAAGCTCGCCATTGTAAGACATAAAGGTGCAATAAATTATTCATTCATTAATTTTGTCGTCTATAAGTGATATCATCGTCTGCCAGCTCCGACGGAGCCAACAACTCGCCCAGCTCGATAGCTCTGTGCGTGTCAGAAGCGCTTTGCTCATTGGACGAGGACCAGAAGCACACGCACCACATACAACAACTTCTTACCAAACTTCGGACACCGTACACGCTCTCCAATAACTTTGGCCTGCAGGATTTCCCCGAGTTCGCTGAATTCTTTCAAGAGGTACTGAAAGTTTTGTAATTTCGTTTTTTAAAATTTAACTGACCCAGTTGCATTTAGGTCGTGGTTTATATTATTAACTAAACACGATTTTTTTACTGTGCGAAATTTCTAGTCAATAAGTATTTATTGAATTGACGTCAGGGTTTATTTAGTCCCTGCAATGATTTTTCGAGGCATGTAATACATGTATGTAGAAATATAATCTAATTGATTAATTCTTTAAAAATTTTGCTACATCATGGACTATTACAATTTTTATACCAGTAGGTACCAGTACACGTCCCACTGATGGGCAAGGATCTCTTCCCGAGGGAAGGCACGTACTTTAATCAGTAGGCCAGCCTATGACGTATTCTCGATATCAAACGCCAAGCAATTTATAGTTCGAAGCGTTTCGGTTTCTTTACCATATTAAGAGTGACCAATTCAGATGAGTAAAATGTACTTGATTTTCTGAAAATATTTTGGTACATGTCGAGTCTGGAATCTGCAGACATCGAATTCATTTTTCGCAGGTATATCTTCGATTTTTAATGTTTAGAATGTTACGAAATAAATATTGTACCTAGGGTGATGTTCCGGGGGCAAATGCGGAACGGTCTGGTGATGCTGCGGCGTTGACGAGTCAACTGTTGATGACATCGCCGGGCCGGGACAGCATGCGTGTATGTGTTAATGAGTACCCAGTCACTTTCTAAACTTCGGGTACCATTACAATTGTTTTTATTAGTAAATAAACCGTGTACTCCGTTTTATAATCGCTCGGAGTTAATTGACAATCACTAATGTCAAACTTGAAAATAATGTTGCCACGTAAATATTTGTAGTTTTTTGCTATTATTTATTTTAGTTTCCAATTACTTGAATCGTAGCGGCAAAGTGTCAACTCTTTACTTGATGCTAAACACAGTGTAATAGTTCAATATCGGCGAGCACCGAGGGATGAACAACCCACTGGCAACTCTCGCTGTCATGCAGACCTGTTGAAATGTCTTTGCGTTATGTATGTTGTAAGGAGGAAGGACCCACAGCCTCGCACTACGGTAAACATATGAAGTAGCGAAATACTTTGTTCGAAAGACTAATTCTTCCAGGCAATATTCTTTAGCTTATTGCTGGAGTAAAAATGTAGGAATAAAGTAAATATCTATATTTATTCCAAATTAAAATGTAAATAATAAATTAAATGTACAATGGCGCTTGATCAGTTCGTTTTTTTTTAATTCCTACGATAAATTTTTGTTTCTTTGTTTTTATTATTTTGGTCTACTCTAGTTTTAAGTATCATAGAAAGTTACGTTACACGTGGTAACAAAAATTAGGATTTTGTCGTGCAAAATGTTTTTTTAACGTTTAATTGATAATCGTAATGCATGTTTTTAGATTATGTCATAATTTGCACGACGTTACAATTTACTTTCTGTGGGTATGTCATGCAAACCTTCGTATGATGAATAAGGTATAGTCGGTTTTTTTTTTGTTTCCTACGAGTTACTTTTCTCGAGTTACAGATTATATAAAAGAACTCGAGTGACAATTTTTTAAAATTGATGTCGATGGTGTTTTAGTTAGACGCGACTATTATTCTTACCGCAGCAGAATAGGCACGCCGTTGCTCCAGATCGACAAGTACCTTCTAATTGAAACTATAAAACCTGCAGGTTATTTACGAACATCTTCAGCTGCATTCAGAGTGGATATACAAGGAATTAAGGATACAGGAATCATGCGATGTGGACATACCTATTAACAAAGCACCGTTACTGTATATTATGTTTCACATCGGCCGTCAGCCTTTTGACCAGGTTTGTTACTAACATTTAATTATTTAATTTTATAAAATTCTGAATCTCTATATATTTAAACTCAAAGGTGTTTTTGTGGTAACGTCATATCTCCCTTATTTCTTCGTCAAAATTAATTATTCATACATAATTTTCAAGCTTATCTGCCCCGCTATTACGGACATGTAGTTAATGTTTTCGTTAGAATAAAATAAATGGTTAAAATACTTTTATATTAGGAATGTCGTCCATTATTGACATTCCTAACGAAATTATATTCGATTAACATGTAAGAGGCGCTATCTATAAACAATCTGTTTAACTAACACGACAGCTTTTAGTTGGATTATTTACATTCTATAATGTGTGAAATATTCGCACGTGTCAGCTAGTAGACATATAAAGTCAATTTTTCATAGCTGCAGATGGAATCATAATTTACCTTACTTCAACGGTCAACGACAGGTTTAATATAATTTGCTTTGATAATTATAGATGTCTTACAGAGACCAAATACCAATTAAAATATTATATTCGATGTATCAAAATTATGTTTTCCAACACAGATTTAAGAAAAAGTGTGGCATGCATATAGCTTTGTGTCCTTGGCAACCAGATAACACGTAAGACCGTGTGAATAATGTTGCAAGAGTAGTTAACATAAGTTTTAATGTTTTTTTTTTACAATTTAAGTAGCGTAGTCGTTAATCCGGCATCCGTCATCAAAAAAACTGATTTTGCACCTGAAATGTAGGGTCCCAAGGACTTTTACATACGTAATTTCAGACTTTTACATACGTAATTTCAACTAAACTTATATCTTATATTAGCTTCACTTATAACTAACTAACAAACAATATAATAAAATCTTAGGAGTCAATTTTAACCTACTTCTAATTGTCGTATCGAAATGAAACATTGTAAGTCAATTTTAACCTACTTCTAATTGTCGTATCGAAATGAAACATTGTATATATATGTAGTTTGGATGACAGCACTGTAGTTTGGTATCTTGGAACTGATTTGATGATGGAGCCACGTGGTGGATTGTGAAACTGGGTTAATGTGATTTGCTTTGACAAGTACAATAGATTGGGCATTTAGTGCGTAATTAAAGCGTGTTTTTAGTTTTTTTAAATGTTTAAATTTATTTTTTCCTAATCAATGAATATTTCTTTGTTGTACTCTTTATTTATTTAATTTTGTTTTAACTTACCATAGCTATGCATAATGGTTCCGATGTCGTAAGCATATGATATTTTTGGCGACCAATTTAATTATAGTTAGGTTGTAATTAAAATGACCTTACAACGCTACATACATATATTTTACTATAATTTCCAGAAACATATTTCAGAAACCTAGCAACATTGTTGCAGTTTTGTAATCATTAACAAATAATACGGAAAATAATATCAAAATAAGCTTTGTTACCTATGAAACGATTTCCCCTCTTCCTTTTTTGTCTTCAGTAAGAACTTTTACTGTGTAATTACACACAAGACGGCTTATTTTTTATATTATATTAAAACATAAGGGGCGCTGACATTGTATGTATGAAGTTTCGCTTCAAATTCGTGTTCTGTCAGGCTCCATTTGCCTTTTTCTCAAATTTGTGTTTTCTCATTACAATTCTATGTCGGAAAAACCATGAATGTTAATGCAATTTTAATCATATTAAAAGTTTCAGCACGTACCTGCGGTGTCTAACCGCAAAATTTTGTGATGCATAAATTTACGGTACGCATAAGCTTGCGGTTTTTATTTGCAACTCTTTTGTTATGTTATATGGATGGAACAGTGTTACCCCGTCCGCATGGAGGCCTTTTATTGTGTCTTATTTTGTAATTAGTTATAATTTAGAAATATTATTCATGATATTGGTGGACAACGTAAGGCGTGACAACTATTCTTAATTTTTGTACATAATAAGTATATTATTAGACTATACCGAAAGATAACTAGTAAAAAAGTTTGGTACCAAAATTAACCCTATAACGTAATTAGATAGTTCGCGATCAAAGTTTTCTATACAAATAACACGAGATAAACATTTTCTCTTACTTTTAATATTATAACTCAATGAACATACTTTATGTAACAAAGTATTCAAATGTTTTTTTTATATTGTAACAATTATCTTTGATATTATTGAAATTTATTTATTTACAAACAAACAAAGTTTTACGAATTCAGTCGTAAGGAGTAATTTTATATTATAGCACTTCATTTATTACAAAATGTAGGAACATGTCAATACATTTTTAGACATAATAAAGAGAAGATCATTTATGACTATAAATGACATATCTCGAATTAACACTATTTTGAACTTGTTGCGTTAATGAACTGTCAACAGATTTATAAAAAAGTGAGTGATTTTACAGATATGGTCTCAGAAAATATTTTGTAGAGATTTTAATTTCCTACAAAATAATACCCAATCTTTGTTTTATCAATTTTATTTACTGAGTTATACCTCAAATAAGAAGGAACGGTTTTTTTCTATGTTATTTATATAAAAAATCTTCCTTATGCGAGAGCGGCCTGTATAATTAAGTTATAGGTCCAATTAGGTATAATTTTTCTTTTAAGTTACAGATAATACAATTTTGTTATGGGAACGAGAAAAAATTTATCGTTTTTTGCACTGTTTAATGTATATGTATATTTTTTAGTATCTACGTGGAGATTGGCCAATGCCGTGGAGCAAACTCGTTGCCGCGGCTAAAGCTTGGAGCGGCGTCGAAGGCGCGCGGGCTCATATCAACAGAAGAACTGACATTCGCGAGGCTAAAAGCACCAATCAAATTAACCCACACGTATCGGAACTATGCGCAGCTTTGAAAGCACATAATGAAGGGATTTTCTGAAGGGTTGAGGCAAATAATAATTAAAAAGGCAATATTAAAACAGTTTTTTGTTATAGCGAAAATAATTTAAATTTAACAGAGGGGAAACAGCTATTAAAAATCAGGGAAAATATTATTATTCAATGTTGTGCATAAGCAGTAAATAAATATTATTTCCGTACAAAGCGTTAATACTTTGGTTACTTACTTGTTTAGGTAGGTAAAGTCCTATTTAGAAAAAGTTCGGTACCAAAAATAAGCCTATCGACTTACTCATTTATGCACCATAAAAATTAGGCAACCCGAATGTGAATTTTGAATCATTTTGAAATTTGATGAAAGCGTCTTATCAATCTATATACGCCCTTGTACGAATTTTAGAATTAAGATCTTAATTAATTGAACTTTAATAGATATTCCAAATATAATTTAGTAGCTTGTTGTGTTAAATAATTGTGCACAATTTTACTGTGACTACTGTAGCAATTCATAGTTTTACTGAATTCATTGCTATCGGTGTTTGTGCTTATACAAATTTATTAAATAAATATAGTGATGCACCCTTAATGTTGTATTATTAATTTTATAAAATAAAGTTTTGAGAGTTTATACTTAATTGGTGGTTTACTTACTTGAGTTTGGGTGATTTTCAAATATATTTTTTCGTTTTTGTGTGTTTAAATTTATTTCTTTCACCTTTCTACCGGCATCACAACTAGTAAATTGAGGTTGCTGGTAGCGAATTCCACTTTTCAAAACGTTTCCAAAGTTCTCAAATCTCATTCTGACGCTAAGTTGGAATAAGAAGATTTAAATCCTATTACGTTCAGTAAGAATAAAACTCGAGAACTGAGGCGTTTCGTGTCGGGTGGTGATGACAGAAGAATGCATTGCCACCATTTAGGAATCTTATTGGCTCTTGAAAAAGATACATTGAGCTATTTCTCTAAGCTTATCTACCACCGTTACACCCGATGTTAAACTCGAGAGGTGTAAATAACTCTACCACAATCACTCCCAATGTTAAACAGAAGCAACTGTTCAGAGTTATAATCTGTTCAGTTTAACATCGGGAGACGGGAGTAATGGTTGCGAAACATTTACATACAAAACGACTTGTAAATGCCGACGGTGGAATTAAAGTCTGTAATTGTAAATGAATGTGACAGATATACTTTATTATTCATATTTTTATAGTCACGAGAGGTTATGAAGATTTCTTGGGTAAATTGCTGTCATGTCTATTTAAATTTATACCTGTGTATTGTAATGTGTACACCCTATTGCGTATAATGTGTGAACAATTTTATATCTACACCAGGTATTTTGAAAACTTAAGATGTGGAATCGCAAACATATTTCATTGCGATCTCCTAGCGAAATGTTATAGAAAACTTTAGAGTTATGAGAGTTGATGTCACAACTTTTGCAGAGCGGCTTAGTGTGCGTCTGTGGATGGTTCAATAAAGAGTTGGTGAAATAGATTTATGTGACTGTCTAAGTATTTATTAGGTATCAAAATTATATGATCAGACAATATTAGGTAAAATTAAAAATATTATTATTTTAGAATCTTCATAGATTTTAGCGTTTCGCCACAATCTCACCGGTTTTCGAGTATTTTTCGCGAGCGCCAAGCTTGGCGATTATGGCGAATATACCCCAAATATTAAATTACGGAATTAATAGGTACCTAGTTTTATAAAATTATGTAATTAATGACACTGGAAATACCAGTAAATAAAGATGGACAGTTCCTAAGTCATCTTAATAAACATAAAATTATTAAGTGCAATAATCTGCAAATTCCAATGAAATTTCACCTAATATCCAGTTTTAAAATTATTCAAAGTCTAGCATACTTGTATAATTTTGTACGTTAGAATACCAAAGTGTAACCACGTGAATGCGCAAACATTTTTCCTGCAATCTTGCCCTGTTGGGGCATATATAACTTTCAAGTTACGTAAACTGCTGGTGCTACAAGTTTTATAATAAAATTTATTGTATATAGGGTAGGTAGTGAATGTGATGTTTCGTTGGCAAGTTTTAAAACTCTTAAGATTTCAATTTACGAGTTCGAGTGAGTAGTAAGTCGTTATTGATAGTTCGAAGGGTTGTAATAAAATTATTACAAGCAGTGATAATATTTACAATTTATTGACTGTCGCCGCAGTCTTCAATCGATGATTTTTGTTAATGATGACACGCTTATGAATTACCTATAGTTAATATAAGAAATATCTGAATCTGGAATCCTAGTTATGTGTGTCGTTAGATTTTGGAAAAATAATACACATTACTTATTACTGCAATACAAATCGTAACATCCAATCAAATTTGGAAAGCTAATACAATTACAAAGAAAAAAAAGCAAATGGAGTAAGATATAATATAATGTCTTTAAAAGGCAGGTTAATGAATTATAATTTAAAAATAATATATACTAAAGGCTTATAATCGAGACTATTAGCAGCTAGGGTTATTAGAAAAAAATAGGCAAGGAAAAACGAATGATAGGTTTTTTTTTATACTAAACCTTGCAAGTTTACAACACCTAATTGTAAGTAAGTGCAAAAATAGCGGCAACCGTCGGTGACAGATTAAATCGGGAGTCGTCGCCGACGTGCTGAAAAGCTTCTTCATGCCTCGTTTGAGGGACGCAATATAAACGTAAAGGTTTACTGGAAGAACGTTCCACATACGCACGGTTACCAACACCTTGCTGCCCCTTGCTACACCCATGCGTACGTTCATGGCTATTAACAACGAATGATTAATAACGAATGTAGGTATGTGTGAACGGGTCATAATAATTCAATTGATTTATTTCTGGAATCCATACTCAATATAACAAAGCGGACGAGATTTCTTTTAGTTTGTGCGTTTAAATACTCTTAATCTCTGGAACTACCGGTCGGATTCGAAAAATTCTTTCAGTATATGTACGGCTATGACTCATAACGAATAGTATCTAGCATTAGGCTATACCTCTCAGCTAGCCTTAAATATTGATTTTGTTAAGTAATGTGGAAGAAACAGAGCACCCAAACTACTTTGTCCACGTGCGCTAGCCTAATGGTTAGCGATACGTAAATACAATATCCTACAAAAATATTTCTCCTTAGTACATCTAAAAGAAGTCCGCGATACCATATGCCTATATCCTATACATAAGCCATAATAATATATTTGGTAACAAACATTTATTGAAAATATCAAACTTATTTATAGTCATTTTTATTAAGCATCGCATATTGATACTTACGAACAAAAGTTAATTCATCATCAAGACAATTTTATGAAGATAAACTATGCCCTTTATAGCCTTTTATTTGAAGGCATAGTTTGGGAGATAATGGAAAATTAAAATAATTCAACACTCAGCTCGAATCTATGACTATAGCAGTGGCGCGAACTAACCGTGTGAGTTGTGAGGCATAATTCTGGATGCTCGATAAAAATATTGTCTATATTGAGGTATTATTAATCATCAATCAGTGATTTGTTTTAAATTATATTCGGGTGAAAACGCGGGACACAGCTAGTAACACAATAACAAAATCATATATTTCCATTTACTTTGTTAAGAAATGTATAATTGTTTTAATATTGCTATCTTAGAATGGACAATAGCTGTCCTAGTAGGTACTTACCTCAAGCTGCTGGGAAATTGGAATTCATTGTTTATGGGAATCGGATGAACGTTAAATATAGCTTGTAAGGGGACGTTCAAGGATATTACCTACATTTAATTTATATTAGATTTTATGCTTTGCGCATAATATAGAAATTATAATATTATGATTTTTTATGATAACCATATAGATTGCCGGGTTGATGAACACTATTGTCGCTCTTGGGTACGCTATTGAGTTCATTAGGTCTAAGTCTTAGTCCTCTTTTGATTTTAGGTTCGAGGTCAAACAATAACTATATAGGTACGCGCGGAGCCACGTTCATAGCTACTATTAAAAAAAAAAAACAAATATTTCGTTCGACGGAATAAATCACACAACAGATAATTTATGGACTCTATTAATGTTAGTAGAAACAAACAGAATCGAGTTCTATAATTAACACCAATAATAACGCCACGAAATATTCGTATATTTCGAACAGGATCTAATTTGACCGTTGATGGAGTTGCGACGAAACCACACCGACATCACACGGCCGACGAATCATACAATGGGAATAAATCAAAACGTTGATTGGAACCGACCGAGAACGTGTAACAATCGTATCGCGACGACGGCATTTGATCGGCCTTTGAATAAACAAACCCGGGACTTTCTAGTAATCCTACCGTCCCTATCTCACTTGGTAGCTTCGATGTAATGTGTAATAAGCGACACGGTAACTTATTATTTGTTTCAAGATTATGAACCACGATGAAATATATGAATGATGAATAAAGTACATTTTTTTAGTAAATGTTCATTTACTTATTTTATATGATCAACGAACTCACATCCTCCTTAATAAGATCTAGAATCATAATATCGACCGGAACCTATAAATATTGCTTTCCAAATTTCCAATTTCCCGTAATGCCGGTGGCATTTAAGAAATCCTTTAGTTCTACGACTATATTTGTAATTCTGTAGTCTGGAATTGCTTCTAACATCATAACTAAGGTCATTGAAAGAATCGGAAATCGTACACGCTATAACATTTTAGGTGAGCTTCCTATTATTATAATAAACAAATAAACTATATTATTCTTGTTTTTAAAAAGATTTTACTATGCTGGAGTAGTTATTTTTAAAACGAATTAAAAAAAGGGAGGAGGTCCTTAATTAGAATGTTTTTTTTTATGGATGAACATCCATAACTTCTTTGTATGTGAACCGATTTAGATGATTCTTTTTTTGTTGAAAAGAGGATACCTCGAGAGTGGCCCTATTTTAATTTTAATTCTATTGGTATTGGACCTTTGGTTTCGAAGATACACCAGGGAACTCCTCAAAATAATTGAAGTCGGTTACCTTTTTTGTTAAAATTTGTCTCGAATTAAATATTATTCTATTACGTCCTAAAGACATACTCGTATGTTCATTTTAACTTTAGTCATTAGGTATAAAAATAAGAAAATCATAAGAATATACATCAAAGATAAATACACAAAAGTCAAAATTATTTAGGTAATAAGTAGTACAAAAAATAAGATTGATTGTCTTTAAAAGTTAGAATAATATTAAATTGGATGAATTGTGATAAGTTTTAATTTATAAGGATGGTATCATTACCGTATGGTATTAATAATGGTACCGTAATCTTCTGTAATATTATATTTATATTAATAAATCTATTCAGCTGTATTTGTTCGAGAAGCTACGTATCATCTTCTTGACCAAGATACCGCAGTGTCTCAAGACAAAAGTCTAACCAGTGTGAGTTACCATTATAAGACTTGGCCTTATAGACATTATACCTACGACTAGCCCTCATATTATAAGAAAGCTGAAAGTCCCGCTACAAGGTTGACCGACGACCTGATGAAGGTTACTGGAACCCGAGTTGTGGCGATCTGGAGGTGGTGGTTGTACAGTAGTGAACGTCTTTTGGCTGAATGGATGTGTTTTTAATTAATTTCTCATTTTTAATTGATATTATAAAGGACACTGAACATAAATAAGATGTTAAAAAAATTTTTGTCTGTCCGCTTGTTTATATATCCGGGTTTAGCTCAAAAAAGGCTTGAAGGCAAGAATTACGTATGGAATTCAAAAAAAGAACTCAACCGATTTTGATGCAATTTTGTAGAGGGAATATAAGGGAAATTATTAGACAAAACTAATTACTGTGTACTACATAATCGTTTGCGGTTCCGCGTGCCACCACTTGCACTATATAATATTTTAAAATAAGTATCAATATTTATTTAGGTTTTCATATGAAACCGTATTGAGTAAACGACTTCTCTGCAAACTCAATCGTAAACTATTGACTAAGTTGTGGAGTGAGTATAAATTGTCTCCTACCAATAGTTTGGAACTAATGTCCGCTTTTGTGAGCTATCCTGCATTGAGGCGTACAGGTTTGTAATCTGACTTTTCAGAAATAATCTGTAGTAGAAAATATATTATACTATACCTTATTCATAATACGAAGACTCGCATGATATATCCACAGAACGTAAATTGTTGCGTGGTGAAAATTATGACATAACCTAAAAACATGCATTTCGACTTTCAATTAATCGTTAAACGAAAAATCGATACTGATAAACATTTTGCACTATAAAATCCTAAATAATTTCCTAATAGAATGATTTTATGAATTTTCGTTTTACTTTCTATGTTACTTAAAAATAGAGTGAACCAAAATAATAATACCAAGGAATCCCAAATTAATCGTATTAATCCATCGAAGTGAAAATTAATTGAATTGATCGAACGCAGTTGTACCTTAAATTTAATAATTTCTTTTTTTATTTTCGAATAAAAGAAAATTTTTACGCAATTGCTACATTTTTACTACAGCAACAAGCAACGAAGAATATTGTCTGGAAGAATTAGTCTTGTTATTTGGAGTCAGGCAATTCAATAATTCAAGTGTTCCTGATTGCGATTGCAATAATTGTTGTTATACTTTATTTTTTATTATTTCATTTACACAACTTATGCACCCTACATGTCATTTAAAGCATAATCGTATTATTAATTATATTTAGCTCTAAAAAGAATCGATAATCGTAAAATCTACTTATAATATAAATTATACTAGATCTCTAAAATAAACATTTCACATGTGTCATGAAAGTCATCTTACGATGAATCAATAATAATGTGTTTTATTTAGTTAGATTCTAATTCGGCGATAAACTATAGCCAATATAGCTTACCAGAATCATAATGGTTATATTATAACCAAAATAAATATTATCTGCCATGAAAAACATAACAAAATTCTTTGATAAAATGTAACGATAGACGAGTATCTATATAAGAGGCCTATTAATTCGAATAAATATACAATATATTTTTTGGCTTATACAAAAAAAAAGTTATTGATTTGAAGAGTCCGTTACGTTGGTTTTTAAGTGAATGAGCAGGGATGTGTTTATAGTCTGAGGTTTTCATGACAACATTAGCAGTCATTGTAATTTAAGGTCACTTTCCAGTATAAGAATTTGAATCTGTACTATAATATTATAGAGCTTTAAAGAGGTTTTTTTTTATTTGAATGCGCTAGTATCTGTTACTAGTAGACATATGAAAATTATTTTTGCATTTTATAGTGCTCAAACAGTCAATCGGGAGAGCTTGCCGAGTCGATCGCAGGATATCCAGAAACATATAAAATACCTTAAAAGTTTTCCGACCGTTTACTATATCTAAGCCATGTGGCTTAGATTGTAAATTGGAAATGTATCTAATATGACAAACAGTAGATAATTCCATAATTCATAAACATAATATGTTTTTCTTTTGTAGGGGCGGTATTGGCGGTATTGTGTAGCTCTATACATGTTAGCATTATACAAAAAAAGTACTACATAGGTTGGCAGTCCATCACTTGCAAGATAAATATTTTGTGGTAGATCGCAGATGCTATAAGTTTAAGCACCCCTGCTATAGGCTATATAACTTCACGCTATGATTTTAAAGAGGACAGCAGTAGCCATGAACGTCAAATAATCTGGCACGCTGTAAAATTACGACAGGCTACACGGGTGAGGTGGCTGTGGCGCGGCGCGGTGGAGAGTTTGGATAACACGGATGAAACAATAATCAAAAGCCGAATTATAGATGTAACAATATTGTTATTAATGTATTTGTTTGTTTTTGTTTATATGTATGTAGAATTTAGTTTTTCTCTTATGTACCGTTTCCTGTTTTTCTTTACAATATCTGGATGTATTGTGTATTGCTGTGTCTTGTCATTATGAATAAAAGTTTTATTTCTTTCTAAATACCGAAAAAATGTTGCCAGTTCCCACTTGACGAGTTTGAAATAAAAAGGAATAAATATTTAATTTCGTGATCCCAGATCGCAGGATACATGAACAGTTATATAAATTTCTTACTTTTATAATTAATTTATTTTACCTCAAAATTGTAATTAGAGTATTAACCTAAATGCACCTCTGCCTCGGCAGTTAGCTTAGTCTGTTTACCAAGTAAATTGAGAATGGCTTTGCTTCTTGCAAGTTTCTAACTACACCAGGTGGCACACGTGCCCATACTAATTTCTCGAGTTCCATTTAACGCCTTATTAAGTACCTAACCTAAAAGGATGTGTTTGGGATGATGATAATAAAATAGGTATTAAGGCGAAGGCAACACAGTGATTTGGTTGTACGCACTTTTAAGGCGCATTGAAGTGGGTTAAAATCTTACAATGAATTAAACATTTTCGTAGTCTTGTAAAATACACGCAACTTGATTGTGGGATTCACCATATTATATTTTCTGTTTTACTTGGTACTATTCTCAAGTTAAAAATTTAGCGTTGTCTACGTACATTACATATCTGGCTGACCTAGAAACGTAAGATAAAGTTATTATTTTTGTATTAGAGTGGCAACATTACGTTCCACGGTGACATGGATGGCGGCCTTTTGTTCTTCCAGTACACCTTCATACCAGCGTCTGCAAATCCACAGCTTCTGCAGCGTACTGCAGATATACTTAAAAGAATATTATCATTAAATCTCAGTTAAATACAAGCTTGTAATAACACAATAACAACAAAAAACAACTTAGTTCTGCAAATCGACGCTAACTTTAGCTTTAGACGTTGATCTAATACAGGCCGACAATGTTAAACCACTTAACCTATTTTATTTGGCAAGTTATCTACTATAAATAAATGGTAGATTTGCACTACCTAAAAAGATTGCAGTTAACTATTACCGCAACGTACCTATAAAAAATGTACAAAATAATGTGTAAAATCATACTACATAAATACGGCAATGGCTACCGCGCGCCGCCTGTAGATGGCGGCAAACCAAAATAACAAAATTGTATAAGCACAGTGCAGTAGCGTGAACTACGTTGCACTGAACGTCCGTGCGCTCCAAACGCCACTCCTCCACACGCCATTGATTCAGATCGTGACTTATTTGCATACGCACAACAGTCCGAGCCGAGGTTCGACCACTTTGGCACCCTCGGATGTTGTTGCTTAGCTTTCGTGGCTGAGTGCCCTAAGCGCTCGCCCCCAAGCCCGGTAAAGCTGTAAAAGCCGTAAAGGCTCCAGGGCCCCTAAGGCTAACAGTATAGTCAGTTCGAACAAAAAAAAGAAAAACGCCATTGATTGAGTTTGTATTCGATCTAGTGAGTACATATTTCAATGGTATTTATTTAAAACAGTTAATGTGGATCACCCGACCCCGCCCGCCTTTGTGTACTCATCACCACGTTCCGCAATTTCATTTTTGTAGTTTGTTTTGAATTAATATCCACCGCCCCGCATAGAACTTAAGTGGCGAACCTTGCCACATCCCGCAGTAGGATAACTATTTATACATCGCTCTACAAACCAAATATTGATATATAATTTCTACCGATAATGAAAGTATATTATCCTATAGTATATTATTATATTTATAGTATATTATATTATATAGTATATTATAGAATAGTATTTAAGCAAAGAAGACAAAGAGAAAGAAAAAAACAATCACACAAATATCCTAACTCGAAATCTGAATTTGATCCAAATAAAAGCACAATACAATAGTATCATATCCATTACCTAATAGCTCAAAGAATCAATAAACTATCGGACTTAAAACTTCCTGTATCCAACGAAACATTCGAATCAAGATAGACACCGAATAACTAACCCATTGTGGAAGTTCACCCGCCAATAAATTCTGTCCGTCTGTCCTCTACCCCGGCAAGTAGTTGGAAACTCGATCACAATATGTAAAATGTACAGTGATCTCATGATTTTTAAGCGATGATGATGCTATGGTATTTTTTTAGGTATCGCATCGATCGCTTGGTTCCTCGAAATCCTACAATGAGCCTGAGCTTAGCGTGTTGGCATCTTAGGCCCTATCGTCACTTAATAGCATATGAGATAGTGGATAAATATTAAAAATATAAATTAAAAAAAAAAATGTTTTAGTCTCACGTCAATAAGGATATAACTAATGCAGATAATTCAAAATCAAAACCTATTATAATTTAATATTGCTTACAACGAATAAAACATACTACCATTTCTGCAAAAATGCTCTAGTGTCTACACTCTACACGAAGCTTTATAACATGAATAATGCTTTTCTATCCTTAAATATTATTACGGTGTAAAAAATGTTTTGTTTTTTTTTCTGAAATTTTAATAATAAATAGCTATGCTGCTTTACTATTCACTTAGTGTATAAGAATCTAGGGCTCATCGATTTTCTTACGTCTCGACCGCAAATTGTGAAACTTGCTCTCCTATTGTTGTTGGGTGCAGTATGAACCGAACGGGTTGCAGATTGCAATGACTTTTGTTACTTTTGTCTCCGCGGTAACAATGCTATCTCTTTTTGGGAGTAGACAGAAATACGGCAAGCGCTGTAAATAGAGGATATTACCAAAACTAAGACTTTACTTCATTACCGTCATAACATTCAGACAATGTAGTAAGTAACTCGGGGAAATAAGCAAAGATGGTTCAGTGGTAGCGTGTACAATTTCGCGTCGATTGACGTGAGTGAAGGAAAATATCGTGAGGAAACCATAGCATGGTGGTAGGGCATTTTCTGATGCTCATCTGGCTAGCTACTTGAGAGCCAGTTTTCCACTAGGTTTAGCGTGTTACCATCTTGGGCCACATCGTCACTTAACATCAGGTGAGATTGTGGCCACTATGCCAAACATAAAACGATAAAAAAAAAATGTATATATTATAAAAGCTACTATAAATAAATCAAAGCATAAATGTTTTGTCTTTAAAAAAAAAAAGAAAACAATGTTTCTTTCTTTGATTAACTACACTCGGTTATTGGAATTTTTCGAATCTTATTTACATTATTTTAATAAAATATACATGCAAGTATATTTTGTGTACGATGCGATCCCTAAAATTATCTTCTCACGCTTCGATGCTCTCAGAACCAATACACTGCAATCTTTTTTTATAGTCTACTGCACGACAACCAAATTTGATATCGCATTAACCGTACAAAATATTCGAGCTTTTTATTCACAGAATATTCAAAAACCGTTTCAGCATTTAAAATGACGCGGGTAAAATGATTTTTTAATATCATTTTGATGTAACATGGTCGGAGGATTCTTATTGTCAGAATCGTCTGAAAAATCCACTAAAATAAATATAAAATCTTAAATTAACACCTCTAAATATTAATTATTTTAAAAGTTTGTATAAAATTAAAGGAATACGATTGGTTGTTATGCTTTGATAGATTCAGCTAGTTGATAATGATGGATGGAGGGATAATGGAACAAGCAATAGGATAAATGGTAAATTATTTGAGATTAAATGTAAAAATTCATATTTGTAATCTAATTGTGCTATCACCTTTTAATTACTGTGATGTAGTATATGGGCCCAAATTTTTAAAAACAAAAAATTGTGTGGGGTTCGGCGGGGACACGGCCGTGTATTTTACGTGAATACATGTCCGCTCGGAACTATTTTATATTCCCGGCATCTCTCTATTTTATCTGTATCACTAGATTGCTATTGAGAAGCCCTTTCCAACTGACGATCTCTATATTTTGATTTAGATTTTTGACGAGTATAGGTCGATATTGTATATTTTGAAATTTTTGTACAGAACACTATATATTTACAATAACTATTTCACATTAAATTGTACGTCTGTATTTAAATTGTTTGAGTTGCGCCTGATCCGGGATGCTTTGTGTCAGATTTTTGATTCGACCCTTCAAGTCTTTAAAAAAGAAGTTGTAAAAAATAAACTGCAATGTGTATTAATAAAGAAGCCACAAAGCGATATTATCATTTGTTCCCTATTTATCTTCCATATTTATAATTTAATTAATGCTTTTCATCCGTCGTCGTTCTAAAAATACAGAATACATTTAAAAAGTTCACATTGTCGCCTTCAGTGTGAAATTTTAACTGAAGCGTTTGTGACACCGTGTTGACAGAGTAACTTTTCTAGTGACAGTGCAAAGCATACATTCATTTGTGTTGTTTCGCTGGCCGCTGTTGAAAGTTCCGTTTGACAAGCTAAAAAAAACTTTATGATTTAAAAATACATTTTGAATGATATATCGAGCAATCTAATTTCTATAGTAGTATGAGGCATTTATTCAAATTAGGTTTTATCTAGTAATTGGCGTTGATAATCATGTATTTCGGGGCACATAAAAAAAAAATTATTTTCCATATCTAAAAGTTGCCTATACTATACTAGGCAGCAAATACATGGATACTTATAACAAACTGTGCCCGCAGCTACGCTCGCGTGGACTGAGAATGCCGTCGGTCGAGCACATGCGCGGATCGTGATGCCACCGCTCAAAAGACGGAAGACAAAAAGCTTACTGTTTGTGATGCTTAGAAGATAGATATATGATATTACTGACTTTTTTGTAGGTCTTTTTAAGATCTACATTTATAGTGAACAATCATTTGATATATGTCGTATTATATACTCAGCGTAAGCCATTTAAACGAACCAAATGCGTATTTTTCCGAATTGATTCACCATTATCGTCACTGCTCATTTCATCTTACAAAATTTATTCCATAACGTGGCTAATAACATAGCTAAGAATTAAATAAAAAACATGTAAATCGGATAAGTGGTTTCCGCATGAAAAGAACATAAACGGGCAGATAGACAGAGAGACGTTGAGTTTTATAATATGTGTAAATATAGGTAGATAAACGTTCAACCACAGAATTCAATATTACGTTCACCAAAGTCAACGTATGCGGTAATCTGTTCCTATTCACTGTAGGCTCAGTAATAAGGCTACCTTACCAATAAGACGCCCATATTTACTTCGTTCGTATGTCTGTTAATGCGCTTATTGCTCGAGAACCACTTACCGGATTTAAATATTTTTTTAAATCATATACATACAACATATATTTAGTGCGATAAAATGAGACAAAAAATACCGTCAAAAGACGAAAGGAGACGTCTCTTGCAATAATAATTTTCCTAAACCAGGAAATATTTTACAATATAATGCAGTTAATACTTGTGTACAATAGAAGTAACTAAATGAATCGGTAGTAGCATAAACCCAAGTTTTCTATTTAAGAATCACAATGACCGCTTTTATGTAACAAAAGCAATTCTTCAGCTATTGTGACCACTTTATTGGAAAGCGGCCGCACAGTCCATCCACTCTTTGTTCAAACTACCGCATAATTTGGCATAAGTTAATAATCATCTAACATATCAAAATATACGTGAAAATTATTACAAGAGTGCGGTTTAATTAATAGCTTTGGATTAGATTAGAATGCGCCCATATTTTTCCCCTTTATAGGTTAGTTTATAGGCTACAATCTCACAAATGATGTGAAGTGATGAATTAGCCTAAAATGGTAAGTAACACGCTAAGCCTAGTAGCGGAACTGGTTCTCAAGTGGAGCTGTTGAAACACACTTAATATATGTGCTTGGCGACAATTTTTTTTATTTAAAGATAGTAGCTAGCTAGCTAAGAAAATGCTCTACCATTATATTTTCACAGATATTTTCTTGCACAGAAAGCTCAAGCTCTTTATAGGATTTCGAGCGCACGTGGATAGATTGAAGCAGTGATGATGGCTCAGTGGTAGCATGTACGACTTCGCGTCGATTGACGTGAGTCCGAATTCCTGCAATGAGCCTGAGCTTACGGCGAAGGAAAACATTGTGAGGAAACCATAGCATGGCGGTAAGGCTTTTTCTAATGCCCGCTTGGCTAGCTACCACCGTCAAGTTTAAAATCTGTCGCCAAGCACCAATAGTGTGCTCCGGCAGCTATAATTGAGAGCCAGTCTTCCACTAGGTTTAGCGTGTTATCATCTTGGATCACATCGTCATTTAACATCAAGTGAGATTGTGGCCACTACGCCAAACCTATAACAAATATATATGGATATATATATATATATATATATATATATACACATTACTACTGAGCCAACAAAAAGTTACATAAACATTAAACAGTCCCAACAATAAATGTTTAGGTACAAAGAAAAACATGCCATATTCGACTTTATTTAAAAAGTAATATATTGACAATAATTTTGCTACCACGCAAGCAGAGCCGCGAGCACAGCTAGTTATAAAATTGAAAAATAATTGCAATAGCTTCCAGTAACACTCGAAAGCACTGTTATATTAATAAAGTTAACAGGAGTTATTCAGATTTCATGGGTGAAAATTTTATTTGTTAAAAAATCCATCTCAATCGGATATAATTCATTTTAATTGCAAGAGTTACAATTTTACGAAAATGTTATGTTATAATTCAGATTTGACAAACTTATAGAAAGTTAAATTATTATAGTAATTTTATGTTTGCATGTTAAATAAAGTAAATTTATACTATAATATTATTATAAAGCTTAATAGATTACTTTTTGTACGTTTGAACTCACTGTAATATTATGTGTTGACTGATGACATTCACAAGTGCCTTCTTAGGCCTAAAAATATTTTTGATTTTCATTTTCATTTTAACTGCTAGAACTAACAGTCATTTGAAAAAAAAAACTAATTTTTATTTATAGGCGCATATTATTATGTGACTATTATAAGGCTCGTTTTTTTTCTAATTCGTTCATCTATCTCTGTCGGTTCTATTTTTTTTTCTTGCATTAGAAACGTTTCTTGAAAAACCTTGCATATGAAATGTTATACTGAAATTTTAACTTCGAATTTTACTCTGATCACGTGAAAAGATGTTGGATGTTGTGATGAACCTAATCATTAAAAAAGATGTTTTAGCCGGGTTCTTGAGCTGTCGTGTTGTGGTTTTTATTTTAATTCATTAACTAAGGTTCTTTGAACCTATGTTACATTTGCGTGATATAGTTTGGTTATTGTGCATATGTGAAGTGGATTATAAATATAAACTGGAACATGCATTTTGAGATCTCACAAAGTTCTAACAAGGGAGCCATCATTTGTTAGACTCACTTTGAATATTACAAAATACTCGTACTACGAAGACATAAACACATTGAAACTGGCAAGTGCGTTTTGCGGCGCTAAAAAGAAAAAGAAGAAAATTTTATATCTAGATGGCCCAGAACAAGTATTAAAAAAAATTTACTGTCACTATCTTGACTGTCATTTATATCAGGCTGGCTATTGTTGGCAGCAATATTCTACTATTAGAATCCGAAAATTCTACCGCAAACTTCACTGTCGAATAACATGGAGTGCGAGTATTTTCACCACAATAAAACAAGAGGTTTAGCGAGCAACTTCATGTTGTAGACTTTTGGTTACACTTTATAAAATTTAACTCGTTTTACTTCAAGGCCTAAACAAATTTTACTTCAAAAATACTTGAAATGATATTTTCACAGATCCCAATAAAATATATGAAATAAATATCTTGGATTCGATATACCTGCGTCAACGAAATTTAATATTGAAAGAAATATAGCTCCACCAGTTTAGTTGATGGCCGCAATCAGTGTCGCTAGTTGGCGCGACGCCAAACTGACTCTGGCGGAAAGTGTACGCGAACTTAGCGAATTCATTGGCAGTGATACAGATCTCAGTACGCGGACGTTGACCTACCCCTTTATACAGACTTGGCTGCATAGCCTTTGTAAATAGGTCGAATTTCTATCAAAGGTTTAAAATCCAAATAGTGGTAGAATAACAAACTTATATATGCCCAACTACTTGACAAAAAACGATCTCATCAATAAAGCTTAATCACTATGCGAGTCTATTAATAATGTTATAAGAAGAAAATGATGGAGTGTTTTCTTTCTCTCTCAGTTATTTTACCAATTTAATCTGTATTAATAAATCAATAGTTCTGTCTGTACATGTCACATATTATTTTTTCCAAGTGTGATAGATGTCTAATATAATGGCCACACAAAAAGAACATGAATTTAAAAAAATAATTGTTTCTATATCTGGATTTAACTCCAAAACGGCTTGATGGATTTGTATGAATTTTGTACACGGGTAAGCTTATGTCATAGGCTATAATAATCTATATTACTATAATACGGCTGAAGAGTTTTTGTTTGTTTGATTGTTTGTTTAAATTCGCTAATCCCTGGAACTACCAGTCGGATTAGAAAAAATCCTTATGTATATGATAACCAGTTTCACAAGGAATAGTATAGGCTATACAACTTCATTACGACCCTAAAGAGCGGAGTAGTAACTATGAACGTATGCAATCTGGTAAGCTGTAGGCAAGTACGCACCTTGGAGAGTTTGTCGAATAAACTGGGTGAAACCGTGGGGCACAGTTAGTTGTTATAATACTTTTTGTAGTCAAAAAAATCATGCATAATCTTTTATTATGTATCAACCAATTTTGTACACTGGAAGTATATGCTATTAAACAGTTAATAAAATATGAGTAAAAATAAAATACGAACATCTAGTTTAGTGTACTTTCGAAAAAAATAGTAAATTTTCTGTAAAGAACTAAGGAGTCTCGAAATGGCATTTCAATAGTTTCTACTCGGCTATCGACGACTGTGAGGCGTCACCCTTCACTAGTTAAATCTTTTAACCACCCTTACTTTGTTCCTATTAAAACAGTTAATAACTTATTATTGAACTAATTACTTTATTCTGTGTAGAAAATAGACGCTTATATTATCTATGGAGTAGAACGAACACGAAAAATAATTGCGGCTGATGTAATGAATGAGTTCTAAACTTACGACTAAATATGAAATCCGCTTCACAACGTTAATTTTCTGAATATTACGTGAAGCTTCGCACGCGTTTGTTTCGAAGTAATTACTTTCATTGACAATTCATATGGCTTATCAATTAATGTATGACATGTACTTTCCGTGTACAATTTTCATCAATTTCTGGAAGTAAAATGCTTTGCCCCATTTGGAAATCGGTAAACCGACTTCGAACTCAAGTGGGCCGTTGCAAGTACAGTGTGATTAAATGGGGGTTTAATCAATAATACAAAGCCCTATGCGACTGCGGTGACAGCTAAACCGGCATGGTTTAACATGGCGGCATGTCCTGTCGTGCTCTCTGTGTCCCTATTCCTACACATTTGGTGACCTAACAGTAGCGTCTTTAAACACACAGAAGGTAGCCGAACACTGGTGAAACTAAATTTAAAACAATCAACACAGAAGAAGATCAATATTTATTGTTTTTTTTTCTATTACTATATGTATTTATTATTTACGACATTTATCGCCTATCAATTATGAAATTACTTATACTTCCCTTGTATATTTCAATATACCACCCCTTGTATACATAACAAAATCAATTATTTTTCTTTACGATTTCTAAAGTATTATCGAAAATTGAGCTTATCATTTGACCAAATGATATAAGCTTCTCGGTTATAAAATTTCATAAAAATCGGTCATGCGGTGTTTGTGTTAAATCCTGACATACAAACCGACAGAAAGACAAAATAGTCATATTCGTGATCAGCGTCCCTGATATAGAATGCCTATCAGGAAATTTGTACAAAAGTTAAATGTATATAAATAATTACAGATTCATTAATATATATATCGAAAGGTTTCTGTCTTCAGTGTTTTTTTCATAGGTTTTTGAAATACAATTTTATTTTTATTTTTTGAAATAATAGTAACACAACAATTTGACGGCACTATATGTGATATTAAGTACCTACAGTATAATCCAAAACGAAGACGACCATCCAATCGTCGGCAATCCATCGATAGTCGTGGCTGTCATGCCGACCAGTAAACCTCTTTGCAGCTGGATATACACTAGCTGATTCCGAAATGCGACAGACCAAACTAGTCACTGTGACGGGTTTATCATCATTCTCTCGCTGGTCGCGATCCAATCTGGTATAGACCGTACCTACCACCCCGCTTGATTACTTTCCACTGATGTTACAACTTGTGTATGATGGGTGTTATCCAGCCGGACACATTTTTGAAGTGAAAACTTCTTTAGCACCGTTGTGATTTGAAACTCGATGAAACGAAAAAGCGACAGTAAAAAGAGACAACATATACATCTATAGGATTTAGCTTACGAGAGTATTTGATAGCATACATTTACATTATGCACGGTTAATGCAAGTCCTTTAATGATTGTTATCTTCATTGGATTGGCCTACTGGTGTGAGAAGACCAGACTTCTTACACAGTACGCACCAGTGGTCAATAGTTCGAATCCCGCTGGTTTAGGATATTTAATAATTTTAAAGAAACTATATTTTTTCTGAAGGTTTCACTTGACACATTTGAACTGTTGCACACTTAATATTTATTTTTATTTTTGTACCATGACGGTGTCATACAAACGTATGGTCTGCCTGATGATAAGCGGTTAATGCAGCGTATGGACGCTTATAATGAAGGAAGCATCACGTGCGCGTTACCAACCCTTTAAGTCATGTCCTAGCACCCATGAATTTAATATTTCCTTTAATGAATTCACTTTGTATCGAAATCAATAAAATGTTATGAGATCAACCATATATTACGAATATTAGGAAGAAAAAAATACAATAACAAACAAAAATAAGATTATATGTGACGCAATATTATATAGAATGCAATATTTGATCGCGAAATCATTGTTCTCCGAGGCACAGTCCCGCCCAACGAAAACATTCCTTAATTAAATAAGCCTAGACAGGTTGGGAACAGTTACTAGGGGAAATCTAATATACCAAATTGGAATTTCTTTGTTTATAACAAAGAATATACTCGACATCGTTATAAGTGTGAGTGGAAGATAAGATTTTTTACGTGAAAACTTAGAAAAATAGGACCAAATCAAATTTAAAAGAGCAAAATTGCTGTTCTTTATTGTCAATGATGACGTGCAGTTAGTCATAAAATTTATCGAATGTATACTTTTAGGACACAAAATTGATTGAATACATTGATATTTCTAAACTATATATATTATAGTCTAACTGTATAATATGGTCCCGCGAACAAATCTTTCTACGTTTTTACTAACAAAAAAAAACAGCGCGATTTGACAGAATCCTTAGTGGATTATAATTATTAGTGTAATACCGACCACATAACTCGTCAATAATATTTTTCATAATTTGAAATTTTCGAAAATGAAATCTAATATGTTCGTCACATAAAGGATCGCTGGTCAGCACAACTACTACCTCCAGCAAACTCGCACCATTGTTCAATTCCAATATTCAGTTCATTCAAATATATTGTTATATCCGTGGGTAGTAAAATGCTGTTTAATATACACAATTGGTTCATACTCAAAAAAAAAAACATTTTAAAAGACAACACTAAACAAACTCACAAATCGCTCCTGTACGTACATGCAGAATTTCTCTGTATGTTCCTCTTGTCTTTTTTATTTAGCTCGTTGTTTCCACTTCGCTTTCGAAATTATAACTGTCGTGGCTCACGATACGGCTTGTTTATATACCTAAATAAGATGATCACGAAATCTCTAGAATGCGCTCGAACCTTCAGCATGTTGTTAACAACTTACGTCATCGTTTTTAAAAGGAGAGATACGTTTGATTTGTAGCCCATTGTTTGTTGTCAGACAATGTTTTCTATGTGTACTTCGTCGAACCTATGATAAACGACTATACTATAATAAATTCACGACATCTTGGGCAAGTTCCAGACGATTTTAGGGATTTCGAGAATGATGTTTTTATTTTATTTTTTAGCGAACAATATTAAGTAACCATTTGTAATTTCGTGTTTGATTCAAGAAATATTATATGCATATTAATTATTTTTTTATGGTTTGGTATCGTATAGTATCAAGCGCATGATAGGTCTATAATAAATAAAAAATACAACGCCTAATCCGCATTTAAAGAAGATGTATCTTCACTAACTTTTTTGCAATCGTAATTACAATACATTACAATACATTTTAAAACTGTTTTTTTTTTCTCGTATAATAGGTCCTTACATATGGAAAAGTTTTATATGGAAAAAGTAAAACGAAAACAGTATTATGAAATTATACATTCAATCAATCGAAGTATCTACTATTATTATGTATGCACTTACGCAATTTTCTAATTGTTAATTGATTCCATCGCTAAAAAAATTGTGTTTCACGTAAATTAAAATTATTTTATCACTCACACCGAAGCCTGCCGCTAACTCTGACGTGGTTTGCAATGGATCCGCTTCCACGATCACCTTTAATTCTTTTTTATCTAGTAGGGTGTCCGGCCCTCCACGAGGTTTTTTGTTTCGTAGGTAAAAATTTAGAGAACGAAAACGTTGGAACCAAAAACGTTTTGTGCTTTCTGTTACAGTAGCTTCCCCATATACATCATTAATCCTTCGAGCTGTTTCAGCAGCGCTGATACCACGGTGGAACTCATATTCGTAAATAACGCGATATTTTAAGTTTTCTATTTTGTGAAAAGAACAATGTTAAAGAAAAATCCAATGATGCGAAGACAAATGAATCACTGAATTCGAAACACAAACATACAAGCCTAAATTTTAATTAAATTTGAATTGGGAATTCCCAACCAAACGTCAGATATTTGATATCAAGTCTTGAACTGGCCAAGTTCAACAAAATGCCAATTTCATATGTATACATAATATTAAATATAATTATTTTATGAGATAAAAACTGAATTCTAATCTTTCAAAAGTAGAAATTATTTAACTTTACTATGAAAATGTTTATTTAGAATTATCATTTATCCGTTATTAGTATTAAAGTATTACAACTTCTTTATACACAGCAAGACATATAATTAAAAAATCCACATAATTATGAAAAAAACTAAATTGAAACTAAGTTAACATACGTACCCATAGAAGCCTCTATGATTATAGCAGCTTACGAGTTAAAAGTAAACAAACAAATGTTATGTCATTATTAAATACTTTAAAATATAAATTTTAAGATTAAAAAACCATTTCGCTATATTTTCATAAAGTGTAGTTTTAATTGCAGACAATAACGTAGCAATTAAAACCAGCTGTTCCCTACGTTTCTGAGAGGACATGAAACTAATGTAGGCAACAGTCTAAATTACCGGTGTACGCAGAGAATAATTATGTTGCCATTATGGGATTTGTAATTTCTAAAATGTATGATTTTTTATTTATACATATACAAAATTAAATTAATCGTACACGTAAGTTTATACTTCTTAAGCGTAACAAAACAAAAAAAAAATTGTGTGGTTTTATGAAACCACGACGCAAGTGAAACTTAAAAAATTTTTTATGGAAGACATGAAACTTGTTTTTTTTAAACCTTATTGATGTATGAAATATATCAGAAGTATTTAAGGGTTAAATAAACAGCTGGTAAAATAAATTATTTGTTAAGCATCTATTTTTTTACTATATTTTTTTGTAGTTAAGTGTCGTCCTTTCTTCTTTGGTTTCTGTTTTTTTTTTTTATCTTTTTTATTTGACTACTAGCTGTGCCCATGGCTCTGCTCGCGTGGACTTCTAAAAACCTTTTACAATGTTCTGTATGGAGTTAGTCTAGTTATTTTTATAAAATAAAAGTGGCCTAAGTTATTTTCTTATAAAATTAGCTATTTGCCAGTGAAAGTCTCGTTAAAATCAGTCCAACCGTTTTGGAGATTACCCGGACCAAACACACAGACAGACAAAAATAAAAAAAATAGGTTTTTTTTATTATAGGTACTGTGTATACTTTATATGCATTTAGTAAAAAGCTGTTGTTTTGAAATTACAAACACACACTTCAATTTAATGATATGTGTAGATAACTAATATTTTTCTTAAAAATATAAAAAGTAATTAAAAATATTGAAAGTAAAAAAAATGTAACGTATGACTGTGTCTAGAATCTAGATTAACTATATTTGAAGACTTTATATTCTTCTGATTTCTCAGACTGTATCTAATTTCGTTAACCAAAAAATAAATAAAAGTAAAAATTATTATAAGAAACAGCACGAATATATAATCAAACATCCTTTTAAAGATTTCTATAGGTATCTTAAAAAGCATGGTTTTGTTCTGAACTCATCCACAACGTAACGTTTATGTCTCTTTCCTACATAATATATATTTTTTCCTATTCCTCCAATTGTCGAGGCGAGTGGCCTCGAAGACTCCTAATTCATTTCCCTCATTGTTGGAATTGAAGGGGCATAGTCACGCGAAAATTTCTTGATAAAATGTCTATTATCTTAAAAAAAATCCTTGCGGGGGAATCTGTAAGAATAGAATTTCACATTCAATTATTTATGGGTCTAATTTTTGCGACAGGCTGTTCGTTTAATCCGGGTTTCACAATGACTCGAGTAATGTTATTACAGTTTGAAAATGTTGAAGTCCTTATCGTTTATAGGTTTTTTACTAATAAAAATCTGTCAAACGTATTTCGAAACTTTATCTGTAATGAATAATTCGTTATTTGAAACATGATTTATAGGTATTCTTTATATACATTTATACGTTTATTAGTGAGAAAAGTTAAATTAACAAAAAAATGTAGTTTTATGTGATGTTATTATACAACGGACTATTTGTAGGTATTTAAAATAACAAGTACTACTTGTCATTTAAAACAGTACCAATGTGTGTTTCATTTAATTTATCAAACCCCGACGCAAAAAGGGCGGTGTTAAAAGTTATTATGTGTATCTGTGTGTCTGTGGCATCGTAGCTCCCAAACTGCTCAAAGTATTATGATCTCGATTTTTTGTTTGTTTGAAAGGTGACTTGATCGTGAGTTTTCTTAGGTATGATTCAAGAACATCTTTTCAGTCATTCGAAGATTGTCAGCTTTTTCTAGTTGATAAGTGGATATGTGCATCTTTTACAGGAAATTTTATATTCTGTTACTTCAGTGATATTAGCAGAGCATGGCAACATTGAGCTGACGATACAGCATCTTTTACGTAACTGTTCACCAACTTACAGCAGAGATATCGTGTTTAGGCTCATTAGAATAGTCTCAATAAAATAGTTACTTGTGTCGTGAGGTTTCTTAATTTTTTAATTCATCTTGTATTATTTAAAAAAAATATTTATTTACACTGGTCAAATGACCAATAATTATAGGCAACTAGCTTAATAAGTTTTATAATTTAAGAAAAACTTAACTTGTGATAAAATTTCAACATACAGGAAAATATGTATATCTTATACCCGGGTAAGGTAAGCACGTTTCTAAATAAACACACCTTATTTTCAGTTCGAACCGTTACTATGTTGCGAGCGCTACACAGTAATTGCATAGGTGCAAATGGTGTTAAGTACACTGGCGCACAAAAGTACATTCGAAGTTTAAACATCATTGTTGCTCATTTATTCCGACTGTTACGTACGTGTTGAGCATATTTTATATGAAAATTTAGAGTATACTATAAAATCAGGTATGTTTTAATAATTATTATAATTACATAAAGTAACAATTTTTTTAGTACGGCAAAGTAGCGGCACTGTTACTGACAGATCGGAGATCATGCCGCCCTGCAAGCCTCTCGGCAGCTGGACATACACTGGCTGATCCCGAAGCGCGACAAATCTAAAGAGAGTATTCTGACGGGTTTATCACTATGTTCGTGATGGTCACGTTACATCGCGCCTTTAAACACGCTAATCTCAGATGGTCAGATTTACGAGGAATAGTATAGGCCACACCTCTCAGCTAGCCTTAAATACTGATTTTTGTTAAGTAAGTCGGAATAAATAGCGCACCCTAACTGCTTTATCCGCGCGCGCTGTCGTAATGGTTAGTGATACGTAAAAACAATGTTCTACAAAAATATTGCTCCTTAGTACATCTAAAAAAAGTCCACGTTACTATACGCCTACCTTATACATAAGTCACAATAAAGTTTTTTGGTAATTTGTTTTTTTTTTAATTTAAAAGTGATGTTTGAGCATTATTATTATGCATCACATATTAATCCTTACGAACGAAAGTAACTTCATCATCAAGACAATTTTATGTAAATAAACTTTGCCCTTTTATAGCATTTTATTTTGACGAATAGTTTGGAAGACAAAATACGCAAAATATGTTGTGAGGCATAACCCTGGTCGCCCGATAAAAATATTGTCTATACTGAAGTATTATAAATCATCACCCAGCGATTTCGTTTAAATTATACGCGGTTAAAACCGCGGGGCACAATTAGTATTAGAATAATATATATCAATCTAGAATGCTACATTCGAATTTGTTTATTGTAACGTATAATTAAACACGATATAACTAAAAACAAAAAAAAATCGTTGTTATTAACAACATTTTAATACGAACATATTTATATGATTTTAGTCTTTTAATCAACAAACTAATACAAGTTTTATTGTTTGATTCTGAGCAACTGCCAAATGCTAACTGAACTTGGCTATGTCTCATCTATACCTGAAGGCAATAGCTTAATGTCTTTGATAAAAACAAACTTGTAAAAGGATGTTATGTAACTGCGGTAACAATACGATAAGTTCGGTAAGTGCGGTTAGAAGGCGCGCTTCGCTTTGATCACTTTCCGCCAGTCGGATAATGCGGTAGTATGTTTCAGTTCGCAAAACTTCCAATAGTCAATGTTGTGTTAACTATTCCATCTGATATAACAAAGCATTCCATTTGTATTTAACTTGTACAGCTGTTTGTTTGTTTTTATGAGTTAAACTACTGTACTTTAAATTAACATAACATAACATAACATACATCGTTTTTAAATAGAAAATGTAATGAGATGGTTTTTTTTCATAGATGTATATTATTTACGGAGATCTATATTAATTTAAATAAATAAATAAGGGGATAAAATACCATGCAATTCTAACCCTTTTTTTTCGAACTGACTATACTGTTAGCCTTAGGGGCCCTGGAGCCTTTACGGTTTTTACAACTTCACCGGGCTTGGGGGCAAGAGCTTAAGGTACTCAGCCACGAGAACTTTGCAACAACATACGAGGGTGCCAAATTGGCCCAACCTCGGCTTGGACTGTTGCAGCGATTGCTATTAAGTTGCGATTTGACTAATTCCCCGTCATTCGAACTAAAGTAACTATACATATATGTATACATGTTTCTTCCCCCTGGGAGGAGGGAAGGAACATGTGTATGTGTATTTAGTAATCTGAAAATTTTTGTCTAACTAACCAGGCAAAAAAGAAAAAAAATGTCCCTTACAGAACCTATGTACCTATGTGGTGTGCATGTATGTATGATGCAGTGCCATGTGTGTCTGTGATAGCTAGTGAATGTCTCTGTGGAGGTCCCTGTTCCTAACGAAGGCTGGAGGGTCGAGAAGGTGGTGGAGAAACCCATTTTGGACTCTTTGAATTCTAACCCAGTGAATACACGACCAATATTTGACGTCACCTTCACATTATTAATTTTTGTAAATATAACACATATGATGTCAATCTAAGGTAACGTGTTCACTGGGAAGCAGCGTCCGAACGTCCTATATTTTGTATTATATTCTTTAGCACTGGTATCAATACGGTTAACCTAAATATAGGTATAATTATTGGGTTTTTTAATACATTCCCGCGACTTTTGTATTTTATTGTGACGTAAATGCGTCTTTAAATTTGCTTCCATATTGGGAGACAATTTAATAAACTGATGATAAAAATATCGGTATATTGTATAGTTTGGCATTACAGCTACATATCTATCTTCTACATCAAAAAATTAAATACACCTCTCCTAGTTAAAGGATCAAAGAATTCGTTATGTAGAGTGAGGACATTGACGAATCGCGAGCGAGGGAAGGAGACGTACCGCTATTTTGAGGTCGTTTCGCCGCGTCACATACATGATTTCCATTGAAATTATGCTCCCTCGCTCGTTTTATTTTAAATCCACAGCTGTCGTCAAGATTTATCTATTGATATACAAAACTTTAGTTTGGAATAGTTATTGTAAATCTATAAGGTGTTAAAGTTAAAAATTAAGAATCTATAGTCCTAAAGAAAAAAAAATAATAATATAAAAAACGTACAAGATTAGAAAGGGCTTCTCAATAGGAATTCAATGATACTCAAAATCACCATATGATAGACCGTAAACAAGCTTCCGAGCGGACACTATTCACGTAAAATATACGGTTGTGTCCCCGACATAGCCACACGCCGATATTTTTTTTGCAATTATGTGTTCTCTTACGTAAAGTATATGAATAGTGTGATGAGTTTGCATTACGTAAAAATAGATGGCGCTTGTCAAAACAATTAAAATATTAAAACGTGGTGTCAAGAAGCGCATGCAAATATATATAGTTTAATTAAACTTTGTATTAGTTTAAGTTTTCAATATACGTCTTAAACGATCTCGTCGTATTATTTTTGGGAGGACCTCAAAGTAGGCGGTTCATGGTCCTTCGAGCCGGATACGCGAAAATAGTTAGTTAGGTAGGCCGTTCAGTCAGTGTAGTAAGTGAGTGTTCTAGTGATCCAATTAAAGTGTAAAGTGACGTTTTGTAAAGTGTAAAGCTACGTAAAATTTTGTACAAAAAACAATAATTGTTATAAACAAAAAAAAAAAAAAAGTGTTACAAAATTAAATAAACAAAGACAATCTAAATAAAACTAGTGCTCGGAATACAACAATAATTTTGGTGATTAAAAAGGACTTGTAAAATAATTTGTAAATATGGATACGGTTATTAGTGCACAATCAGACTTGTTGGAGCAAATCAAAAGGGCTCAGGCAAACTTCAAGAAAACTCCAAAGGACAGATTAAATATAAATTATACAAAAACTAAACTTCAACTATTAGAAGATATTTGGGGAAGTATGAGGACAAACCATATTAATATAATTCAGTCTGTCGACAAGAAAACATTAATTTCTATGGAATACAGTACAAGAAATGTCTATTTTACTGCGGAAGATGAATATACTAGTGCTAAAGTCTTAATGATGGACACAATAGAACAGCTTCAAGAAAAAACTAAAAGTAGTAGAAGTGGCTTCCCAAGTTCCTCAGAAAGTGTTAAACCTGCAGAAGTAAAGATACCCGCACTAAAAATTCCGTCATTCAGTGGAATGTATACAGAGTGGTACTCTTTTCATGATCAGTTTGTATCTTTGATACACAACAACCAAGCATTAACAAACGTTCAGAAACTACATTATTTGAAAATGCACGTATTGGGAGAAGCGGCTAACTTACTTAGAAATATACCAGTAACAGACAAAAACTACGATCATGCATGGGAAAAGCTGAAAAAGAGATTTAGTAACAAAAGAGTTATCGTAAATGCTTATTTGCACAAGTTAATGTCCATACGAACTATAGTTCACCAGTCGGCAAATGCTATAAAATATTTACTAGATACTACCTTAGATTGTTTGAATGGACTAAGCAGTGCAGACGTCAAGATAGGAGACTGGGATACAATTATCATCTATTTAACAGTAAACAAACTAGACTCGGAATCCAATAAACAATGGGAAGAGAAAGTTACCCGAGATAATGATGATAGTCTACCCACATTACAAATGTTAACCGAATTTTTGGAGTCAAAATTTAGATCACTAGAAGGAATTCAATCAAGCAGAGTAAATAACATACGTCCTAGACAAAACATTAATACAGTAGAGAAGAAAGTATACCATACAACTAAAACTACAACTAGTAAAGAAACATGCAGCTACTGTAAGAACGGTCACTACTTACACAAATGCCAACAATTCGCTACTTTGAATTATGACGAAAAGAAAAACTTTATAGAAAAGAATCAGTTGTGCTATAACTGTCTAGTTCCTTATCACGGAATCAAGCAATGCAGACATCCTGCTCGTTGTCATTCATGTGGTAAGAAACATCATTCTTTAATACATCCACCTCCTGAAAATATAAACGAGATCAACACAGCATATACTAGCAGTCATAGACGGGAAACTTCTAACAACTTTGACAATCACATACAGTCCACAGAAACAAACAAAAACGAAGAGGTTATATCATATTTAACTACAAAACAGAAAACGAACGTACTACTAGCTACGGCTATGGTAAAAGTTAGAGCAGAGAACGGAAGAGAATTACAACTCAGAGCATTAATAGACCAAGGATCTGAGGGATCTTTTATAACCGAATCTGCTACCCAAACACTTGGGCTAAAGAGAAAAACAATTAATGGTTCAATCAGTGGAATAGGAGATACACAAGCATTAAAAACTAACTACATAGTAAGATTCATGTTACAGTCTAATACAGAGAAACAATTCAAGCTGTGCGTGGATGCTTACGTATTGAGAACCCTGACTCGACTGCTACCATCAAAACATGTGTCTTCAAATTGGACACACATACAAGGTCTGCCACTGGCAGATTCTACATACTCCACTCCCGGAAAGATAGACTTACTTTTGGGTGCTGCAGTATATAGCAGAATTCTTCAAAGTGGTGTGAAAACTGGACCACCTGGTACACCCTTAGCGCAGAAAACACAACTAGGTTGGATCCTATCAGGAGAAGTAAATATAAACCACTCTGAAACTGAAAAAACAATCCTAAGCATGCATATCACAAATATAGAAGATGAAAACAAACTACTAAAGAAATTTTGGGAAATAGAGTCAGAAGAATCTTGTAAACAAACGATGAGAATGACAGAAGAAGAACTAAAGTGTGAAAACATCTACGAAAGAACACATAAACGAGATAAAACAGGAAGATACATAGTAGACACACTAATAAAAGATAAAGACTACGACTACGGAAACACGAAAGATAGGGCTAGGAAAAGGTTAGAACAAATTGAGAGGAAATTAAACAAAGATAAAGAACTAAAAGAAGAATATACAAAAGTGTTAATGGAATACAAAGACTTAGGACACATGGAAGAAATAGATGAAAATGAAATAAATAAATCTACAAAAGAAATATTTTACTTACCTCATCACGCGGTTGTGAAAGGGGATAAACTTACCTCTCGATTACGAGTAGTCTTCGACGCTTCAATGAAGGGTTCAAATGGAAGTTCACTTAACGATAACATGTTTGTTGGTCCGAAGATACAGCGTGATCTAAGACACATAGTGATGACATGGCGTGAACACAAAGTAGCTCTTGTTGCTGATTGTGTTAAAATGTACCGACAGATTAAAGTCACAAAAGAATGCGCAAACTTACAGAGAATCTTATGGAGACATAATGGAGAACTGAAGGAATATAAGCTTACGAGAGTAACATTTGGCACTGCAAGTGCACCTTATTTAGCGACAAAAACAATTCAACAACTAGCAAACGATGAAAAGGAAGCGTACCCTTTAGCTTCACAAATAGCAATTAATGACTTCTACATGGACGATTTGCTATCTGGAAGTGACAATCTTGATGAAGCTCGAGAAAAATATACCCAGATTACAAAAATGATGCTCAATGGTGGATTTAAAATGCAAAAATGGACAAGTAACGATAATAATTTTCTAAAGTATATAGAAAGAGCAGAAGAAAATACAAAAGAGACTTATGTTATAAATAATGATGACGTGATAAAGACATTGGGAATAAAATGGAACAGAGTTACTGATAAATTTCAATACATAATAAATCTAAACTATAAAACTTCAGAAACAAAAAGAACAATACTATCAACTATTGCTAGAATCTATGACCCGATGGGTTGGTTAGCACCTGTAATTGTAACAGCCAAAGTCTTCATTCAAAAACTCTGGCTTGCTGGAATAAGTTGGGATCATCCGATTCCGAAAATACTTAAAGATGAATGGATTAAATACGAACATGAACTTAAGGATGTAAAAGATATCACTGTAAACAGATGGATAAACACAAATAATACTGACACACCTAGAGAACTACATGGATATTCGGATGCCTCTACAATGGCATATGCAGCGACAGTTTATTTGAGAGTTGTCAAAAGAGATGGTCAAATACTTACAAGTCTCATCACCGCTAAGACTAAGGTCGCTCCGACAAAGACCATATCAGTTCCAAGATTGGAATTATGCGGTGCCGTACTTCTGACTAACCTTCTAAACGAAGTTGCTGAACAGCTGAAAATCAATCGCGAAAATATCTATGCCTACACTGATTCTAAAATTGTACTTGCTTGGCTCCAATGCCACCCGAGTAGATGGAAGACTTTCATTGCTAATCGGACATCAGAAATTTTGAGTCTTCTACCTAGTCAACATTGGCACCATGTTTCTTCTGGAAATAACCCCGCCGACGTTGCCTCACGAGGTGCAACACCTTTACAGTTAAAGACGCATTCCTTGTGGTGGACTGGACCAGAAGACCTGAAACAGAAAAACCTGAAACATAAGAAATTAATAGATAACATAACAAATTTAGAAGAAAAAACAATAAAAGTAATGACGACAATACAAAAGGAACAAGAATTTAATTTGTTTGAAAAATATTCCAAATTGACTAAATTATTGAGAGTAACAGCATACATTTTAAGATTTATTCGAAAAAAGAAAGTGAATCACAAACATTTAATAGGAGAAGAAATTGAGAGATCTATGGAAAAATGTATCTTAATATGTCAACAACAAGAATATTCAAATGAAATACAAAATTTAACGAAAAATAAACCTATATCTTCAAATAGCAAACTTAAAACTCTAAATCCGTTTTTAGACAAAAATAGAATTTTAAGAGTTGGAGGAAGACTGGCTCATGCTAATATTCCTGATGGTTCAAAACATCAGATAATATTACCTGGAAGTCACCCATTTACAAAATTGATTTTACAAGATTGCCATGAAAAAACCTTGCATGGTGGTCCTATGCTTATGTTGAGTCACTTACGTACAAAATTTTGGATAGCACATGCTAAGAGCCTTTTGAGAGAAGTGCTACACAAATGTGTGACCTGCACGAGATACCGGTCAGCTACAGCTACACAAATGATGGGATCATTGCCTAGGGTAAGAGTTACACCGGCAAGGCCATTTTTGAACAGTGGCGTTGATTTAGCTGGACCAATAGATTTAAGACTATCCAAAGGCCGAGGATGTAAGACACAGAAAGGTTACATTATCATCTTCATTTGTATGGTTACACGAGCCATCCATATTGAAATTGTAACTAGTTTGACCTCTAAAGACTTTGTAGCGGCATTTAAAAGATTCGTAGCACGCCGCGGACGATGCAAGAATATCTGGAGTGACAATGCTACTAACCTGACAGCTGGAAACAAGGATCTCATGTCAGCCTTCGAAAGAAGTATAGACACAGTGCGTGCTGAAATTGAAGACCTTTTAGCCAATGATGGCACTACTTGGCATCACATACCAGCATTAGCTCCCCATTTTGGAGGATTGTGGGAAGCTGGCGTCAAGTCGATTAAGTTCCATCTGAAAAGAATATTACAGAACACAACTTTAACTTATGAGGAGATGTCTACCTTGACGGCGCAGATAGAGGCGACACTCAATTCCAGACCTATTTCACCAATGAGCGATGATCCCTCTGATTACGAACCTTTAACTCCAGGACATTTCTTGATCGGCGAGGCACCAATCACTGTTCCAGAGGAGAGTCATTTGGATAAACATTTCCATCGACTGGAGAGATGGCAACGGACACAGCGAATGATGCAAGACTTTTGGGCTAGATGGTCAAGAGAATACCTTAGTCGTCTACAACAGAGACCCAAATGGATTAAAACCAAGCCTAACATAAAGATTGGAGAACTCGTGTTATTAAAGGAAGATAATATGCCTCCCGGCAAATGGTTGATGGCACGAGTCATAGATACTCATCCCGGAGACGACGAGTTAACGCGAGTAATTACTGTCAAAACAAAAACCTCTGTACTTAGGAGGCCAGTCACCAAAGTGTGTCGTCTTCCGATTGATGACTAATTTTGTTATTATTTTTAACTAATTACTATTTTTGTTTATATTGTTTTAAATTAGATACTGTTTTTACTTAAATACTTACTTTTGTTACTTACTGTTGTATACACGGTGGGTGGTATTTCATTCATTTGAACTTTAGTTTTTGATTTTTTTTTCAAAGGACATTACTATGTCCTTGGTGGGTGGAATGAATAGTGTGATGAGTTTGCATTACGTAAAAATAGATGGCGCTTGTCAAAACAATTAAAATATTAAAACGTGGTGTCAAGAAGCGCATGCAAATATATATAGTTTAATTAAACTTTGTATTAGTTTAAGTTTTCAATATACGTCTTAAACGATCTCGTCGTATTATTTTTGGGAGGACCTCAAAGTAGGCGGTTCAGTATATATTATATGGAATTACTTTTTTTGTTCTATAAACATGTATAATTCAATTAAAAATATACTAATTTTTATTCTTTTTAAATGGCTGGCAATGTAAGTTTACCTGAACTTCGAATAATTCGAACTAGTGAACCCTAGATCGTTATTCTATGTACTTGAAGATTTCTTATTAACACCAAGAATTTTATAGAGTTATATATATATATATATATATATATATATATATATATATATATATATATATATATATATATATATATATATATATATTGGCTAACAGAAGCTAGGTTTTGTTGTATCATTAATGATTTATTTTTAACTATCTTGACTATACTACTTGTTCGGAATTACACAACCGAATTGCTCTTCAAGCATGATATGTTATTATACACTTCATGCCCCACCACGACCACCCTTCTTTGCAGCAACTCAAGCCTAGGTCCGCTCCATTGGCATGGAGCCCTTGAGCTAAGTAGCCTCTCGCGCGATACAGTGACTCTATATTCACTAGCTTTCACAGCCTCACATGACACTGTATTATACACACATGCACATCACATAGGTACATAGGTTCTGTAAGGGATCTTTTTTTTTCTTTTTTGTGCCTAGACAAATAGACAAACATTTTCCGACCACTAAATACACATACACATGTTCCTTTCCTCCTCCCAGGGGGAAGAAACATGTATATATGTATAGTTAGTTTAGTTCGAATGATAGGGAATTAGCCAGATCGCGACTTATTTGCATACGCGCAACAGTCCGAACCGAGGTTCGGCCACTCTGGCACCCTCGGATGTTGTTGCTTAGCTTTCGTGGCTGAGTGCCTTAAGCGCTCGCCACCAAGCCCGGTAAAGCTGTAAAAGCCGCAAAGGCTCCAGGGCCCCTAAGGCTAACAGTATAGTCAGTTCAAGAAAAAAAAATGCACTTCGTGCTCTTTTATACGAGTAGTGTATTGTAAAAATCAGTTCAGTTTGCTTAAAGCTATAAACGACTCGACATCACATCTACCAACAGTGTACCAGCCATACCAGCTGTAGCTACAGCTACCCACTATTAGCGGCTAATATTTTTGTAACCATTTTACAAGCTTTTATTTAGTTTCACCTGTCCTGGTGTCTGTAATCAAATCTTGCAAGTTAATGTTGACCCACTTCCTCTTATGTTGCGGAGTTAAAATTTTACACTTTGATTCAATTCCGACGACAAAGGATTTTTATAGTAAGCGTAACCGGATTCCACGCCCATTATTGGCTCCAGACAAAAGAACTCCTTAACGGGTAAAATACAAAAGATACAAAATTTTGTATACACATTAATTTTGATTGTCCATTTTGAATTGTAACATAGCCAGGACAGCACAGCATAACCAGCACAGATACGATATTATCTATGCGCATTTTTTAAGCTACCGACTAAAGCTTGTTTTGAAAAATCATTTTTGAAATTAAGATTTGTTATAATATAATATAAACAATTTAACAATTAAAGCAACCAAACTACATCTCTTCTGGAACTATCCCTTACACTACTATTACAAAAATGTAGTCTGGAAGTACTGATAATTTCCTAAAAAAATATTTACTTGTCACAGGTATGTTATCTCCGATATAGCAAATATTAATTTTATATAGTAATTAATGCAAATTAATTCGAGAGCGGTTGTTAGTATCTTAATAATTTGGTTGGTAAAATTTATTCTAATAAAATGTCATGGTTTTCATTGTAAATATTACTTCTCCTTGATATCGTTTATAAATGAATGTACACGTCACATAAACAATTAAATGAAAAGGGCGGAACGAATGACCTTCTCGCTATTCATTGGGCTATTTATAAGCTACCCTAGGAATAGCTCTACGACCGAAGGCTCTTATTAATTATACAGAGATCGTTGGTAAGCTGAATTGATTTAGGACGAATGCAAATCACAACTAAATAAGAGTCTAACAGGCTAGCGTTTCTCAAGCGTGCGAGTTCGTCCAACGCTTGATCAGCGCGGACGCAGCACGAACGCGGCGTTCGCGTCACGTGACAACACTAGTAACACTAGTATGATAGCAGCCATACCCAGTCTTTGGACGAACGTGTACCATTATAGAGAACTTGTTTGGATTTGTTAACTTTAGTCGAAAAGTTATCATCATTCTTATTTATGTCTTGACGATACGTCACAAACCCAGAAATCGTATTGTTAGATTGTAGCTTGTAAGATAGAATATATAAAGAAATACGTTGTGAGAAACAATTGTTCTTGTTCTAATTTTCAGGTTTATTATTTTCCATCAAGCATTACGGTCCGCGCTACGACATGATAAAAACACGACAAATAAATAGTAGAACTCGCGCTATCCGAGCGAATTCCGTAATAATATAATTATGATTTACATGAATAATGTACTATATAAGTTTTGATACGTTATGATTTGATTTAATACGAAGAACTACATTTCTTTATCGCGTTAACCTTGTACATAAGTCGATATTAATTTCATCTTTAAACCTGAAGCTGGTTTCAAATTGTTGAAAAAACCAGGCCTCGAGAAGTGAATGCTCAGACAGACGAATAACCAAGTAATCCTACAAGGATTGGGTTTCCTTTTATTGTATCTCGGCAAATTTAATGCATTATCCTTAATAGTAAGCAGATTACAGTTCAAATACAGCAGTGACCACCGAGAGATCGACAATCTATCAACTCTATGTTTAATTATGAAGTACGAAGCTCTAAAAATAGCTAAACAATATGTGCGTTTCATAAGACAATCCAGACCAGAGCGATACTAAACTCTGAAGCTTTCGAAAGAGAAACGAAACGATATAGCAAACTGCTTAGTATTTCGCTTGCCACAACTGGAAGAGCGATCAATTAGGCAATTTGCGGTCATTGACGGGCACAGGGGTGTCTGGTTTTAGCCCGTCACTGTAAACCCAGTATTCAATTATTTATACACATGGTCTACCCTGCTACTACTTAATCAACCATTAACGTGTTAACTGTTTGTATGGATTGGCAAATTAGTTTGTAAATTCTGTTCGCTACGTTTATTAGTTTTGCCGTTAATTAACAGTATATCAGATCTTCTTTTTCTTGGTTTATTTAATGGCAATTGTGTTCATGCCCAATTCTGCCAACGTCATGTAAATACAACATTTTTTAAATTTATTTTTGGTTACATTTTCCACGGAGTTTTTGTTGCAATTAAAAATACATGTTCTCAGTTATTATTTATATAAAACCCAATTTTACTTGTACACAATAACCAAACTATATCACGTACAATGCCCATAATATAGGATCAAATAAGATAAGTTTAAAAGTTAAAATAAAAACTACTACAAGACAGAATGATCAACATTCCACCAAAACTGCCAGTATCTTAGGCATTAAATATACATAACGTATCATTTAAATCTAGTTTAAACGTCATATTACAAATAAGACACGGGGATCGGAGTCACTGTCCGCATTGTAAGACAGAAACAAGACACATCCAGTAAAATACCTAGATACCAACAGATCGTGTTCTTACGCGACTAGACATGAATAATAGAAAATAGCTTCTATTAATCACTGAAAACGTTTCCGATTAAATGACGTCACATGTATGTATGTTTTGTCACATGTTTATTAAAACTTATTACGACATACTAGCTAACTCGTAAGAATAATTCGCATATTACAGAATGCACACAATCTAATAGCTGTCAAGTTAGATAAACAGATTGTTAAATGATGTCGCTTTGTACATATTAGTCGAATATATTTTAGGTTATATTTTATTTTTAATCATCTGTTTAACGAAAATATTAATTTTAAACTATTTGTCAGTTTTTCGTCAATAACGGAAAACATATGGTTTAAAATGATCTTTGTATCATTAATTATGATGAATAATTAAAGAAGAAAAGGCAGTGCTACAAAAAATAAACACTTTAGGGAAATAATATACAGATATTATTTTGTTTTACTTTTTATTAGACGTATCGTTTGGTTTATATTTATAAGAAGAATTTTCATCGTAATTGAATAATATTCAAATACATACTGAATCGTCAGTGTAATATTGCCTCATTTAATTCTAATTTAATAATTTTCATAAAAATATAATACGCTAGCTGTGCCGCACTGTTTCACCTGTTTTCTATTTATTCAACATACTCTCCACGGCACACTATCATTCTTCCGCTTTCCATTCTTGCCACAACTTGCCAGATTGCTTGACATTCATAGTTACTGCTCTTCTCTTTAGGCTCGTTACGTAAACATATATAGCCTATGCTTACCTCATGATTCTGACTATTAAAAAAAAAATTAGAATCCAACTAGTATTTCCAGAGATTAGCTCGTTCAAACAAACAAACAAATAACTCTAATTTTATTATACTAGTATAGAAATATACACTGCATAAATTTACAAAGAAATACTATAAGTAAAGAAGTTTTATTTATGTAAAAAAATATTATTAAAAAAAACTCGAATTTTCTCAAGTGATACCATGGCCACTAGTGCGATAAATTAGGCAATTTGCGGTCAATGTCGGATGGTGGGGCGCCTGGATTGGCCCCGTCTCGGTATACGGTCCCGGGACTCAATTAATTATCCACATGGTTTACCCGGGTAGTACTTAATCAACCATCAACATGTTAACTGCTCGTATTGATTGGGAAGTTTTGCCCGTTCATTATGTTGAGTGTTTGTACGTTTGACAAACCAATATTATGGTAGTCGGTAACGAATATAGAGTACGTCTGATTTTACATCTTAACAAAATAATTTACCATATAAATAATCTTCAATTCTTAACACAGATTTTATCATGTAGGTGTCGAATGAAACTTATAGTCCAACTTAAGATGCACAGTCCGCAAGACATTCGAAACAAAGGTTTTAACAGAAATCTATTGCTGTTTCGCTATGCCTGAACGACTGAATACAGCGCGAAAGAGACAACTGCAGTTCGGAATTATTACAACTACTCGTAATACATAGCTATTACGCTAGCTATCGTATAGCTAGACGACATTATAATTTAGTATTCTTTTGTTTCCTCCTCCAAAACTGGACTGAATTTAATATAAATAATTTTTAACAGTATTATACTATTTAGACGTAATGTAAAATCTGCTAAAAATAAATAAAAGAAGGAATACTTTTTTCCAGTTTTTGGTTCGTACACTTGTAAGCTTAATGCCTACCATCAATAAGCACCTACTTTTAAAAATAGGTGTGTGTGCGATTCACACACGATAGAAGTGAAACTTCATTTTAAAAGATATTTTATTTAACATATGTAACATAAGACTTCTTACTAAAAAGCTGTAATACGCAGCCGCATACAGTGTACAGTAGTATTAGCTCACGTACTTTTCACATATACTAACACAGTTAAATGCTGAAATTAAACAGTGTATTAAACAGTGTGCAATATACATACACACCGACATTTGCTCTCTCGCTCTGGCTCACACAAATAGGAGAGACCGATAATGTGCTTTCATACCCCCTCCATGGTAGCGTTAAACGTTTAACGCAACCTTGTTGGAAGTCGCATAAGAAGTTTCACTTCAAAAAGAAAGCAAGACGAAAACTACACATCGCATGTCTTTTGTTTGGTGTAATGTAATTTGGAACACCACCGTACCTCTATAATAAAATTAAATGCGTAGGAAGTCATAGATCATCTGAGCGTAGAATTAGGTCTATACAGTTAGTAACTCCTCGCAGTAGATTTTTAGGGGTAGTTTTCGGTACAACGATAATAAATGCTGGAACAATATAACCATACCAAAAGATTAGCGTCTAGTTTGTCATCTTTTAAAAACAAATTAAGAAATTATTTACTGGAATCTCAGGTGTAATTCGAAAACTGTAATCTGAATATTTCCTCTATTTAAGTACTTTTTCTTTTGTTTTAATTAATCCTGTTTATCTATCTTACACGTATTTATTATATTATATTCTATTATTATTTAATTATGTTACACAATACTTAAATACATAGTTTATTGTTCCTCCTGCAGCTTAAATATTTTACTTCTTCTGTAAACCCACTTGGCTGCAACTGAAAATCAGCGCTGGGGTCACTCAGAACAGTGGCATCCAGCTTATGCTGAGTTGTGCGCCCTTTGCAGGGGTACTGCGGCACATGGGTTTATATGATAACATTATTGACTTCTTTAATTTTTCTTTTTCAGTGTTTAACTTTTATGTGATGTAAATTTTGTTTTTAAAAACTTTGTACCCGTATGTTCTCTGGAATAAATGTATTTTCTTTCTTTCTTTAATACCTCAATGCATTTCATTTCCATCTAATCAGTGCTACTTGGAGAAGAATTTATAAAAATAAAAGTGAACATACACTAAAGTATTTTAAGTACAGAAATATGTATTTTTTTTATAATTATTTAAAAGTCACCTATAAAACAACTTTTGAATCTATATTTAACTAGCGGCCCGTCCCGGCTTCGTACGGGTTGATAAATATTGTAAAGACGGATTTTCATACAATTTTTTATCCTCTTTTTCACCACCTCAGTGGGCGAATTTCAATAAATCCTTCCTTAGTGCTCATGTGAAGTGTAAAAGGAATCCGCATGCAAATTTGCACGGACTTAGCTCTAGCGGTTTAGACTCTGCGTCGATGAATCAGTCAGTCAGTTAAGACAAGTAATTATACATGAATAAAAAGCATGTTTTGAAAATAAAAAAAATATATATAAAAAAAGGAGTAAAAAATGCTATAATAATAATATTATATAATTAATAATACTAGCTTGTGTCCCATAGCTGGGTAAACGCTTCTTTTCGAGAGAAGGAATGAGCTTAATTACCTCGCCAACTCATGATATTTTAATGGCAATTTCAAACGCCGTAAATTCATTACTTTATTTTACATTTGTACTACAAAAACATTCCTCAAGTGTTCAGGTTTCCTCAATAATTTCTTAAGATAGTATATATTATTAGTAGTAGTATATTAGTAAAACATGAATCCTATAACATTCCTTGGTACAAGTAGGGCTCGAACCTACAAACATTGAATAGATATTCCACACGAAGCCACATGACCACCACGACCATAAATGCTAAATGACACAAAACAGATGATTCTTAAGTGCCTCCTAAGTTCTAAACAAGATTAACAGGGCAGAAGAAGTGAGATGATTGCTGCTCTAAATTCTAATTAGACATTATGGAAATTCCAATTGAGTTAGTCGTGCTTAGCTTGCGTGATATCTTTTCAGTGCTCCGAAAACGGTGACCCGTTAAATGCGAGTCAGGGATACAAATTCTGTAGTTTTGAGTTCTGAGAGGATTTTTTTTGTAGCACAGCACACTGACCGCACTATTCCTGATGTTAAGTACAGTACAATCCTAAAACAACGGCAACCTTCCCTAAGGAGCTCTGGAAACTCTACTCACCGCAGGAACACAACACTAGGTCATTTGGTTGCGCTCTTTTGTAGGGTGGAGGTATTTCACCAGTCAAGTTGCCCCAACTACAGAGAAATCTCCAAAGAAATTTCTCTGTACCCTAACTATCTTAAATAGCTGTACCGAATAAACCCGAAGCATAAAGAACACAATAATAAATGTGACATTTAAACACAATCTATTTGTAACAGTCGTGTGCAGAGTTAATAACCGACGGGTCCGGCTAATGGGTGGGAATTCGGTCCGATAAATAAGAAAATTGGCGACTACACTCACATGCACACACATGCTGCATTCTGTGGGGACCAAAATTAATTACTCTAGTTCGGGTTCGGCACGGTTTACTTCGCTGAATATACGAGAGGAGGTATTTATTTAATCAGATATCTAAGTACTTTTCATCTTAGTTTTCCACTGGGTCTCATTGATTATCCTTAATTCATGAAATGTTAGGTGTATATTTAAAATAACCTATCCTGAATTTTAACCGTATATACGATTTTCTTCATAGTAATAGTCTTTGTACTAGTAATGTCAATACATTACTTACACATGTGTATTCCACTTTTATTGAAATAATGACTGTCTTTGTTTATCATAATAATGTAAAGTTGTAATGTATCTTTTGTTCGAGTCTATATGTATCGCTTTAATTATATACTTGTCTAGATTCCTAGACCGACATGACAAAGTAGTACTTCTCAAAGTATTTAAACACAAACTTTGCTTGTAATATAACTTAGAGGCTTAATAAGGAAGGATATTATGAAAATCAAATAAAAGTAGTAAGAAAAATTAAATTTACATGACCATCTCGTAAAGGGTTGTGGCAAAAAACATGAAAATTGTTATATAATTAAAATTAATGTCCTTGCGTGTTCGTGTACTATGCGCACGCGCATCTTACATCCGAGTTAGTTGACACCTTGTACAGTTATTGTTGCCATTTGCGTAAAGTTTGAAGAAATGTATGATTAGAACTTAAGTTTCATATTAATATTGTTAAGTACTTGCCTATAAAAAAAGGATTTTTTTATCTTCCGACCATACACTACTACAAACGCATAAAAGGTCTCCATTTGATTTGGATGTACAAATTAAAAAATAACAAAATTATCTGAGGGAACGAGCTTTGCTTGGTGTCTTAAAAATAATAAAAAAACACAATATCTAAGTTAAGTTCTTAATGTAATGTTCGATTATCTAACTTTAAAAAATCTGGTAAATGATTAGAGCCATTTCTCATAAATCAATTAGATATATAACTTTTTTAATTAAACTTAAATAAAAATATAAAATATTTAGTAAAATACTAAAAATAGACTGTTTACAGAATGTTTTTAAATATTTATACAAGTACGTATCAGCAATTTAATGTGACGTGAATGACTCTAATGGAGTCGATTTGTTGGAACGAGGGTCCCACCGCTTAGCGTGGACGTAATCACACTTGATTGTATGGGAATTTAATTTTTCATTACGTTGTACCTTTTAAAATGAAACGTGATGTGACATCTAGGCTTTTTACAGAAATTTCTGAAATTATGTTTTACTTTAGAGTTAAAATAATATGTTGTTTATATTTGTAATAATTATATTTACTAATAAGGTGAAATTAAGAACGCTGAGATTTAAAATAGTAATCATCGACTTGAATTCGGTCATATTGAGATTTTGCAAAATGATTAGAGATTTAACTAAGTAATATATTCAAGGCCTTAAAAAATGAAAAAAAAAACTAATTAATATAAAAATAACTACCATTGTACATAGTTTAAAAAAATAAAAACACTTTAACTACGCACTATTTTTTTTTGTCTTATACTCGTAGTAACATCTCGTTACCAAGCCCACTATCTATTTGACTTGTCAAAACGAATCATATGAGCCTAAACTCGAGGGGTTTTCTAGTAACCATTGAAAAGTTCCACTATCCACCTCCTGGCTCCAACACCAGACCTTCGTTACCAAGCCTAACTATTGGACTTGTGAAAACAAATCATATGGGCCCAAACTCGAAGGGTTTAGTCACTGATGTGTTCCACTATCCACCTCCTGGCTCCATCATCAGATCAGCTTCAATATACCAAATTATAGTGTTGTCATAGTGATATCTGATATATTCGGTTATATAGGGCTATTGTATAAGGGATTGTAATGATTTTACATCATACCATAATATCTATCCTATTCTATACTAAATTTAGTATATATAATTCTATATTTAGTACAAGAGATTTTTTTGTTTGAACACGGTTATCTCTGGAACTAGCACTCAGATAAATTCTTTATGTAACGTACACAGGTGCGTTACGGCAAAGTGGATAGTTAGTCGAATAAATATAACACAAGTGAAACCGTAGGGTACAGCTAGTATCATTATATATTTTATACATAATTATATACATTAAGTATAATATCGCATAATTAAATCTAAATTGAATCATATTTCTATATTTTAATACAAATAAATAAAAACGAAAAAAAAGACAAATATACATAATATTATATTTATAAAATAAATTAATTATCAAATTAATTATTTTATTTTTAGGAACATTTTAATTATTTATTTATTATATTTTAATGATGTATTATGCATGTATGTTTAAATTTACTGATAATCACGGGTGACCTATAAGGTTAGCATAAGAAATCACGCTGATACACTCAACACACAGTACACACACCCACAAGTAGTGTGCACACTACTTGTGGGTGTGTGTACTAGAGAGAAAAATTATAATGTTGAAAGGGAACCGCTGAGTCGGAAAGACCTAACCAGATGCAACGCCGGTTGAATGGCACGTAGCGACGTCCCATCAGAACGGCTAACTACATAGTTGACGTAGAAGCGACAACAAGCGCTGTCATAACTATCGCTCGAAGTGCGAGGTTTCAACAATTGAATCCGACTAAACCAGAATCCAATTCCGAAACTGGAACATTGATTAGTCCCACCGCCAATACCCAATCATTAGAGTCGATTCCGTTACTGGAGGGCTCACTCAATTTCCGTTGGCGTTCCAAAGCCCATTCAAATAAATGCTTAGGCATATTTCATACTTGCCATGGAAAGCTACGTGGCAAAGCGATACAGCAAAAAATGTAATGTAACTTATTTGATTATATACAAATATTTGACATCAACAATTAAAAAACTAGTTGACCCGAATATTTCGCTCATTATAGACAATAAACAATCTAACTAACTAAGTAACTAACTGAAGAAATTGTTAATAGACGGCCCTCCTACATGCTTGTTGAATATATTTTCATTACGATAATTTTTTTAACGAAACATTAGCTATAAGCTATTCCTTTATTTTTCTTGAATATTGGACTACGTAAGATTTAATATCACACACGAATCATTAATTTTGATGAAGAATAAAGGGATAATTCCGTTACCATATAAAATCTCGTTTGAGAAACAATATACTTAAATAAATGTGTGCGTCAAAGACATTTTAGAAAATTCAAAATATCGAAATTTCTATATATTTTCCTGCTCAATGTATTTTTGCACATACCATAAACTTACTGGTCTTCTCTTTTTCGATGTCTTTTGTCATTTAAACAGTCGGCTACACCACACACATCATTTGATGAAATATCGTAAATATTTACCACATATTTTCTCCTCCTTTTTACTGTGTTTATAAACTTTTGTGTTTTATTTTGTTTAAATGTTTTCAGTTTATAGATGTACATAGACGAAAACGAATATAGTGGCGTTTCATGATGTGAGTACATATTTACCCATCCAACTGAAGCAGCATCGAGAAGCCATTTTTGAAATGGCTATTTCATCCGATCATTGTCCAACAATGACACAGAGACGATCCCGGCAAGATAAATCTTGTGAAATCAGTCCACAGTCGGACGTCAAAGAGCTATTGTGTCTAACTGATTACTACAGGTAACAGATGTGAGAATATCTGACAATGGCTTGTTCGTCGCTCTCGAGTACTGAGACTCAAGGCTTCAGAGAATAGCGAACCTTAATTTTATTCTCAATCCGTTTTATACATTTTTATATATGTGTCTTTATGAAGTTATGTCTTCTGTGTATGTATTTCTCAAAGGTGTTTTTTTTGTGGTAATACCATATTTCTCTTAATACTTCATCAAAATTAATGGTTCAAACATTACTTTAATGCTTATATCCCCGCTATTGACACAATCGAACAAAATTGCTGTTATAGTTTAAATAAACTTTGTTAAAATGCATTCAACTAACATGTATAAGGCGCCATCTGCTAACAATCTGTTTAGGTAACATGACCAGCAGTTTTCACTAATAATCTACAAAATATTCGCACGTGTTAGCTAGTAGTCAAATAATTATAGGAGTTGGTAAGTAGCTGTTTTCATAATATTTTGAGATTAAAAAATTAGCATAAATAATATCTTTAATGAAATAATAATGTTAAATAGAAAATCAAATGTACAACTAAATTTTTTTTAGTCATTCTGTCGTATGTTTATATTTGGCATAAAAATTACCACGTAAATTGTTCAATCAGTGTGGGATATCATTTATTAGAAAATGTTAAAATATTTAATAAAATGTATACACACACATATTTTTATTTATTACGCAGTAATTATTTACATCGCGTAATTTTATTTATTCTCATGTTTTGTGATTTTTGATGGTAATATCAAAAAATGTTCTAGTTTATCAATTACGTAATGACATAATATACTCTCTCTAAGCCTCTAAATCAATAAAATCGGTTTAGTATACATAAAAGTATTATTTATAAACTATTTTTTTAATAATTTCTGAAAGCATTACTAATAATTTTAATAGCCTTACAATTTTAGAATGACTTATAGTACGTACGTCCTGTATACAAAATTTAACAAAACCGTTTTATAATAATTAAACACATTTTTTTATATATATTTATACGATTTCTAGAAGTATAATTAATATTATTGTACATCTTATCAATTGGTATATACTTTTCATTTTTTTAAAAACCTGACTAGTCGTTTTTCATTGAAATCCGGAAATACAGACGAAAAAAATATATAAAGGCATATTCGTTATCAGATGTCTATAGGAAAATTAGGAAAATAATAACATGCATAGACATAACTGTAGATTTATTATATAGATAACAAAAATACTTTTGTATTTTAATTTAAATATATTAACTAAACTTTAAGGACGCGTGAGTGGTAAATCTTACAAAAGTACTCTCAGGTGGTATAGAGTAAGAGAGATTTCGGAAAGGTTTCGCGCCCGATTAGGGTAGGTCGATTCAATTTTCCCTTAGGGATAGTAGGTATACCTATATGGTACATCTCGTATTGTTTAGTCGACATTGTAAGCTTATTACATCACTTGTTTTTATGTGTAGTTTTATACCATATTATTCATTTCATAGTTATAGTCCATTTATTGTTGAAGTGTATACTACCAAGCTACGGCCCTAAGGAGCGGAGCAGTAATCATAAACGTCAAGCAATATGACAAGTAGTATGCAAGTACGAACATGGAGAAGAGCGATAGATTACTCGGGTGCTTTGGCGGAGTTTGGTCAAACAAATTTAACACAGCTAGTAGGTACATAATAAATCAAATATTTTAATACAATGAAAAAATTTCGATACAAGTTTTTTCTTCTTTGGTCCTGGCAGTTTTCGAAGAATTTTTCATGTAACACTGGTAAACATCGACGGTTTTGAAGTTGTTATTTTTATTCATAAACTTATGTTATTTTTCTATGTATTATGTTATATTGGTGACATTTTGTGTGATATTGACAGCTTTACTCACCAATCACTTGATACTAAGGTACACGAATTTAACCTCTTAATCACAGACACATTTCGACTGATGGCTCCGCACCATTAGATACACAGATGTGTATTTTGGGATATGAAAGAGATTAAAAATCAATATGTTTCTATACATTAACAGCGTTTGTAAATTATTATATTTTATTAGACAACACCAACGCAATTAATTATATCACAAATGGGAAAAGTTGAATTACTCAAATCATTTTTTAGTTATTATTATTATTTCTTTTTATTTGTGTTTTTTATTTGTACTTAAACAAATTAAGCTGTGCCTGTGTCAATTTTTATTAAAATTTATTAAAAGAGACTGGACCCAGTTACAGAGATCAAAAACAAAAACATAGAATCAGATAGGCTAAAATAATAAATAGGTAAAATTACTCTGTACATTTTTGATCATTTTAATAATTTACCTATCAAATAGTCATCCAATGTACCTATTCCTAAATACTATTGTAACAGAAATATTTCTATTGACTAATGGTCGACGGTTAGACGTAGCGCTATTACGAGTATAGAGCAAGACTAGGTGAGATGAACGGGAGAGACGAGGCAGTAAGCGGAGAAGAGACGAAGCGAGGAGTGGTGAGGAGAGAGGAGAGTAGGACTTAATTATTCGTCTCGTAGTTTTATTTTTATTCATATCGTGGATAATTATTACAGCCTATCAATTGAGGAATGATATATTCCCGTGCACAAAATTTCATGAAAAACGGTTGAAATAAAAAAAAAAAATTGACAATTCTTATATAGTCTGACAATTGAGCAATAATGTGAGCTTCTCGTGTATAAAATTTCATAAATATTAAAGCCGTTTTTGAATTAAATCCGGACATTCAAATTTTATATTTGTGATCAGTGTGTATAATAGATGTCTATCAGAAAATTTGATATGTACAGACTGACCTACTAATTCTCTTCTTAACGAAGAAATTTTCTACGGTGCTGTACAAATTATCACATGCACAGCTGTTCCAAAGGGATTTAAACTCACAACTGTCGTGTTCGTATCATAAGACTTGACGGTAAAACGTTATATTATGTGAGTTTAAGCTGAAACGGCTAAAATAATTTTATTTTCATATCATATTTTTTTAATTGTACAGCTATAATTATACACGTAGGATTGCAGGGTGGTAAGGTTTTGCTCTCAACTGGGATGCGACCGTCACGCATAAACCCATCACTGTGACTATAATTTGGTTTGTTTGAGATCAGACAGTGTATATCGTTACCAAGAGGAGTGATCTAGGATTCCGAACTGAGAAATGGCCCACTTACAGATTGTTTGCTATTATTATTTTATAATTAAACTAAAATAAAATAAAATTACGTAGTCAGGATTTTATTGTAATTAAGTAAGCACTTGTACCTTACTCCCTAGTCCTAAAAGTATGTCCTTCGGGGTATAACCTTGGATTCTAAAATCAGAAATGGGATATTTAAAATGGCTACCATTATTGTTTAATGTTAAAATAACATTAATTTTGTTCCTTTACTAAGTGCGTACCTGTATCTTTCTCATACCAGACTCGAAGCCCATTATGTGTTATAAAGGCAATGATCATTTATTATCGACACAATTCGTAACACTAATTCTGTTCATGTATACACACAACGCTAACAGGTTTCAGATACATCGAATATTTATTAATAAAGGCAGTCAGTTGGAATTGAACCAACGATTTCTGTATGATATAACTCGACATAACAACAGCAATAATTTCATATCAGTATTTATCGGTTATATATATCGGTCTACAGTTTATCGGTATAAATGCTTTAGAATTACATTATTTAACATTAACGTGTACCTTACTAGTTAACCCTTGTAAATATTTTGCACATTATATGACATAAATCTAACTAATAGTCGTTATATTGGTTAAACAGATTGTTAATAGATGATGCCTGGAATATATATTCATTGCCATCAACATATGGCATTCCTAAAGATAATATTTTTCCAACGATTATTTTATGTCGCCATATCGGATAACATACGCCACAATAATATGATGTTTGAATCAATAATTTTAATGAAGAATTACCAGAGATATGACGCCAGGAAAAATAACTTTGAGAAATAATATACATGTGTAACTGCATCTCCGGCAATGCTAATATCTATAATATTAATATATCTGTATTTATATATATACATGACTTTTTGTAATTTTGGGGTAAATTGCCGTTTGCAGTACGCTGATCTCAAATTTGATATTTCAAACTTTTTGTTCTGTCTATCTATCCATTTGTATCTCTTAAAAACGGCCGGAACAGCTATGATTATATTTACAGGATCAGCGATTAATATATTATAATATTCTCATTTATAGATACTTAGGCAGTGCAATGCGCGAACCGGCTAGGCTTTCCTCTAAGGCTATTGTGTTCTTTAAAACGCAGTGAATGCTTTTTTTATATGGGTTGTACTTTTTTTCATACAAAAAATCTTTTGTCGTTCAAACGAAGCGGTATATTGAGGGAGAGTATTTGAAATCGGACATGGTTATACAAACTAGAACTAACGCACAATAAGTCACTTTAAATTTTTTACAACAAACGTGTATAAACATCAGTTGGTAATTTATTTTAGATTATCTTGTTTTTCGTTTGGTCACTATCTTTTTCTTTGACCCAATTGAGCATGTTAAAACACGATTGGGGTTCCAGTCACTCGAGATTAGATGTAGCTTGATTATGCTTTACGAAAGTACGTCTAATAATTATCAGGAAATTAAAAATGCATCAGAGAAAACAATCTAATTATTTGTGTGTATATATATATATATATATATATATATATATATATATATCAATGTTAAATAATGTCACATAGTGAAAGGTTCAGCTTAGCACAAGCTACATGTAATATTTATTTCTTTTGTAATCAATAAACTGGCTCGAGTATCTTGTCGACCCTTCACGAGGACTGGGATATTTTCGGAACTGATAGTAGTGTTGTAAAGTTCATAAGTTTCTGGTTAGGGCCTAAATTTGAGAATGTAAATTGATTTTGGTTATCAAATAATAGTTTCTTTGACCAGATTAAGTTAAATTTTATTTTCAAGTTTGATAAAATACACAAAATGTTAGAAAAAATTATGAGCTCCTGGTCGTTAATATAGCGGACCTTGTATCTTTTATTTTTTTAATAAATGTATATACGTCTTTATAATGATATATTATAAATATTAATTCCATTCCTACGTTTACCAGAGGTACTTGCAGAGTGGTAGTCGTAGAGTCGAACTTGATTCAAAAGTGAATATGAGTTTGGTATGTTTTAATCTCAAACCATTAAAAAAGTTCTAACCCATCTTTGTGATAATAACCCAAATGAAATACAAAACCCGCATATAAAAAAGTAAATCTTGTGACTTAAATTATTTACAGCTCTTGGTGTATAAAAAGCATAGCTCCCATTAATTTGGCCGTAGTTAATCAATCAATAGTGACCGCTAATGTAGTCTGTTAACAGGAGTGGTTGCTCGTGTTTCAAGTTATATTCATTAAGTCCAAATAGGTCGTGGTTTATGCAATATTAACTATGTATAGTTCAACATCAGAGAACATTTCCAGTACGTTCACTTTAAATGTAGGACAAAAATGAGAAGAATACGATATTATAACTTTATTTGAATATTGATCTATCCATATTAATTTTTTTTAGTTTAGACAGTACATGTATTTTTGACTTCGACTTGAAACATAGAAGAGAGGGCATTTGATGCTATGCGGTAGAAATATGTGCCAGTGGTACTTCTACAGTTGAAAATTACTCACATTCTACCACCTTTAAATCTTGGATCAATCAGCAATTCAGCCACTTACCCAATGGCTTTAGAGAACCGCCTTATCTTCGACGGCTTATGATGGATATTTATTTATAATAGATCTGCGTTAATCAATAACATACAAAGAATGAAATCGTTATAGAAAATTTTATTTCAAAAATCAATTAACATTAATTCTTACTCTTCGTCAGCTTGCGTTTGATTCTCTCTGTGTAAGCGGCTACTATATTAGAGAGTAGAGGTAAGGAAGCTGATTTTTCGTCATCTTTTACACCGACTTCAGAACACAGATCTGTTCTGTTCTTCTTATTCAAAGGCATAGCGGCTTCCGAGGCCATCACCGAAGCGGTGTAAAGGTAACCGTTCCATTCAAGATATTCCCGAACGAGTTCGTTCACGAGGAGCACTTCCTCGTTTGGCGCTGGTGGAGACGATTTCTTGTTTCCAGCACTTTGTTTTTCATGAAGCAGCTCGGTTACTTTTGCCCGCATCTGGTGATGTAATGTGTATAATATTGGTGGATTTTCACCACACTTTTTTAATTCAATTTATTTTTCCCGGTTTGAAAATTATCAACATAAAAAAAGTATTTTCAACATATAGCATTTTTTGACTAACCATTTGACGTCTTCGTTATGACGTCTGAGCATCGACAATGCAGTGGGGGCCTTGGGCTGCTTTATAATTTTTGGCCACAACATTGATACCTACTGCTTATAGAAAATTTACGATGTATTGCCTATATTATAATTAAGGTAACCTTCTAGCCACAAGTACAATATAATTAATTTTTGAGGTTCACTTCACTTATATCAGAAACTTCTAAATATATTTAAAACTTTGAAAATATTTTTTATACTTTATAGATTTATCATTTGACCACATTCTCATGATGTTAACCGACGATGTGTTTTAAGAATTATAACGTTATGCCCTCAGAATAATGATTGTGCTCCAACGCAGCGGATACTAATGATTAATGTAAGGCTATGCCTCCCTGTTCAGGCATAGTGGAAAACAAACCAGTTACCGGATCAAGTTAAGCATTTATTTAATATTGGATCTAAGAAAAACTTTCCCAAAATGTCTCAAAACTGACCTTCGAGTTAAGTTGAAATAAAAGGATCTATATTATTGTATTTAAAAAGGCCCTGAAAATATTCATTTATTTCACAGATTTGAGAAAAAGGGTTTAGTTAATGATTGTACAAGTTACTATTAGAATACAAATTACCTCTGCCGTTAGTTTATTTAAATAACCATTTTTCCTTAGCAGGTCTTTTATAGCCGTCAACAACTCCTTCTCAGGTGTCTGCTTATTTTCACTCATTATTATGGATTAATATAATAATATCTATCCACGATCTTATTATTCCAATATTTTAGTGAACATTTCAAAATAGGTATCGAGAAAATAAACGTCATTTTTTTTTTTTACGTCTAAACTGTTACTTACAAATAAATACTCATTTTTAAAGGTATTTTACACAACCTTTTTTGATATTAATTATTAAATCTGTTAATTAATTACCTTTTGAAGAAAGGTCAGGCCAATAGTACTCTAAACCGACGAACATGCATGACAATATTGATGAATGTTGAGGAAGCGAAAGTTGTGTCAGGATCATAGCAAGTGGAAGGACGTGGTCTCTGCCTACCCCGTTGGGAAAGAGGCGTGATTTATGTATGTATAAATCTGTATTTCTTACTATACATGTATTTTTTCCTTATGTGTTGAAAGATCACTGATCACGAATGATATTAAATATATTTTGTCCATCTGTCTATATGCGCGGATTTAACTCAAAAACGGTTTGACCGATTTTTATGAAATTGTGGACAGGGTAAGCTTATGTGAAATTAGGGAAGTAAAGTTATTATTATGCAATAATATCGTGCTTAACATCATAATAACTTAGGCCATATCTTCTCTTAACACCAGGTGATATTGTAGTCAAACGCTAAATCTATAAAATATATAAAAATAGATATCTAACAAAAAAATCTGTGTCTAATAAATATACGTTTCAAATAATTGTTCATTCAAAGCCAATTTCATGTTTAAAACCGACGCCGTTTTGTTGATCGATTCGATTTTGAAATACTGGCTGTTACTACGGCAATTGTCTGGATACAACTCGTTTATAGCACGCGATGATTCGTGCTACCAACAATAGAAAATTGTCTTTTTATTCGGCTTTGTATTTGGAAGACGAACAATAAGACGATTCTATTTTAAATTGTTTCACAGTTATGTTCAGAAATATAATTTGTAGAGAAATGTGTAAGAAGTCTCGATAATTTGTAGACGTTAATTTACGATTTACTGTCACCTACAAATTAGAGTTGACCAATCATATATCATACGAGCGATGCCCCTCGGATCAGCACGCGTTTATTACGCAGCGATAGTAGCCTATCGTATGAGGAATGATAAGACAACTACAGATAATATAAATTACACACAATTACAGTTACAATTGTATACACATATTAAAAAAAATACTATTTAATATATTTTTTTTACGATTCCTAAATTCAATTATGTCAAATTATATAAAAAATATGTAGGGGAGACTGGTGCTGGTTGTGTCAAGGGTAAGTAGTTACAGTGGCAATGGTGGCTAAACAGAAAACGCTATATTAGCATTAGAAAAAGTAAAGTGATCAGGCCATCATCGACCACCGCGCCGCGTGTGCCTGTGGTGATAGCGTTTTTGTAAAAAGGGCCCTGCACTGCCGCCTTAAGCACAGGTTTGTAACATATTAATTTCTTGATAATATTGGTCTAAGTACAACCTGTTTTCCATAAAAGCAGAGTTATGTGTTTTTGTTATATTTATGGCCTAATGCTTTCTTTATACAATAAACCTACGTTAATGCAGTTATACTTACCTGCCTTTTTACTATTTAACCTTAAAAGGTTGGTTTTTGTGTTGTAGCTAAAAGTGACATTTGATGGAGGCAGTTTGTGACATGTCACTACATGCCCCGTAGCGTGTCTTGCTGACTAGTATAATTTCGTCTATATAATTTGTTGTTTTTATTTTTAGGATGAAGATGTATAAAAGAAACACAGAGTGAAAAAATATTGAAATGAAATGAAAAAGGCAACATGATAAAAAAGCAGCTTTAGACTTATATTATATAATGTTTAATACTGATAATACACATTATAAGGGAGAACAGTAATTACGTCACGATGGCCTGAGAGCAAGAGGGCGCCGTCGAGCCAGTGTGCAAGACGATAATTTAAATTTATCCTAACACAGCAGCTATTTGGAGGAGGATAAAGCGAGTACAGGAAAGATTACACGAAAAACTAAAAAAAAAAACAGAAAAGAAAACTAAGAGACGAAAGTCAAGCAAGCAAATAAACCAAGGAAGATACATAAACAAGGAAATACTAGTAGGTAAGGGAGCAAAAACAGCTAAGAAAACAGGAAGAATAGTTGTAAAGAGGATGTTTTTACATGACAAAAAATATTTTAAATAAAAACCTGAATAGTTACTTTATCAAACAATCCTATATCTACCTATAACAATCAAAATAATAAAAATTGAGCCCGTTTCTAAAAAAAAAATGTCACTACCAGCCCTAGTCTCGCTACAAAGAGAACTGTTTGGTAACCAAAATATACATTCTAATGAGTTGTTAAATTAAAGAAAAATGCATTCGGCTAAAAAGTTACCGTTTCGGAGTAACTGACAAATGCACTGTACATTAAATTGAAACTGTTTCAGCGTACATTGTTGGATAAATAACGATATGCGGACACCGACCCCACCGGGTCACCGGGTGCATAGTGCGCTGGTGTGTTAAAAAAATACATGCATACAATTACTCGTCTAATTTTAGAATCGTCGTATAGTATAGTAGTAGAATACATAATAGCAAAGAAAAGCTTGTTATTAATTTATTAATAATTAAATAATTATTAAGCCTTTATTTATTGAAAAAAGTTATTGAAAAAATATCAACAGATAATTGTAATAATAGTTAGTTTCCTCCAATCCTTTAAACATGTAAATATGTTTCTTTTGTATTTATAAAAATCTATTTTGATATGGTACATAGATTACTGTTTCTATATATCAAAGGATTTTTTACCTTAGTGACTCATCGTCGACCAGCCAAACTACAAAGGATAAAAATGTAAAATTGGAAGGGCGTTGATTTTATAAAGTAAGCATCGTTTAAGAAGCGATTTCTCGAAATTCAACCCTTAAGGGTGTGAATGTGGATGCCAAAATTTGTATAGTAGGTACTATTTTTCGTGGCAGATTTATTCTATGTGATCCTGTTTTAGAGTTATTCCTAAAAGCAGCAAATTTTAACACCCAACAGTATAAACACCAACGTGGTATAAAAAAGCGTGCTCAATTGAGATGTAACTTTTTTACATTAATTAGGTAAAATGTTTGCATAATTTGTTGATTTATATATAAACAATAGATATTAAATATGTCAGAGAATCGTATATATGTCATTATTTAAAAAGAAATCATGTCTCATAGCAACGAGATAACAGATCCTGACAGAAATTCAAAATACGGCGTATACAAAATAAATGGAAAGAAAGTAAAGATGACGCCGCGCGCTAGAAAGAGGTGTGCTCTGTGATCCACGTACCCATACAAGCAGCCAACGACGACCTTGAAAGATGGTTCTAGCTCGAGCCCTCGCATTGTGAAGATCTCCGTTATTATGGATCCTAAGATTGTTCCAGACCACCTACTAAATCGGAACCCGAAGAGAAGATATTCTGGCTGCAGCTTGTCGTATCGTGAGGACGTTCAAGATCAATTACTAGGTCGCCTACGGACTGCGATTACATCAGACATGCGAGGGATGGGATGACTTTATAGGGGAGGTTGGAGGCCACTGGGGGCAACTCCAAATAAACAGACATCATGATCACTTGGATTGTCGGACCGTGCACATCTCTACAATGCTTGCACTTAACCCAGATTACGCCCACAATATCTATGATTCCGTAAAGGTCCGTATGATCCGTTATCAAGGAAAATCCTAGTGTCTCCGACAGGATGTTATGCTGTCTCTCTCTCTCTTTGACAAATATAAAAAACAGTACCAATCTTATTGTCTATGCGAGTAAACCAGTGACTTTTTCACTGATGGAAATCAGTGTTTTCCCAGAGTGACAGGATATATTTGTTATACTTATAAAAATTAATATCGTAATTAACGCAAACGAAACGCGAATTATTTCATAAACAATATCTAAATGAGAACAAATTCATTAACAGTTAGCTTAATATAAGTATAAGTATTGAATTTGCATTTACAAAATAATATTAAATCACTTTGTCATCCTTAATACAGTCTTTTGAAACAAGACAAACTCAAGAAAATCCAGAATATTGAAAGAATAAACCTTTCAACAAAGTGTATCAAACGTTTGCTGTACAAAGATATGTTTTATGATATTGGTAGAATCCGCCGCCTGTCGCCGATCGCATATCTCCGAGTTCTACAACACAGATAACGAATGCACCTTACATTGGGATACTACACAAAGCACTGAATAATCATACAACACCGAGTTCGCCCGAAGCTTTCCGAACAAAGCTTTCCAAACTTAGAATGTTGGACGAAATGAATATCAGTTTGCCGCCGATAGCGGTCTTGAGCGGTCGTGTTAGCTTTTGATTGAACTTACTGTGTTGTGCTTAAGTGAAATGATCAACTGTGACTTGTGCGGTTAACTATTTACGAAATTAATGTGATGTACTTTTCATTGTTTTAAAACGTAAGGTTCGTTTTTCATTAATTCTTTATTTTAACAGACTTTTTATATTATCTCATTACTAAAAACATATATAAACTAAATGTTCGTTTAAAAAACGTTGTAAGCTCGTATTACTAATATTTACAAATATTAGACTTTACATAAATTTATTAGAATATTATATTATTAAAAAATATATATTTTTTTGTTTCATATTTACAAAAATACCCGTTACAGTTTAAATTCCTAACGAATCGCAGATATAATTAAATATAAATAGTATAATAATAAGATATAAATAAAATTTAAGCCAAACTGTTAAGTCTTGTAACACTGGTGCTCACGAGTAGATTGTCATCAAATTTAACTTTCAAAAATCAAAGCTACCTTGTTCAGTTTAGGCCCTAAGTCCTAAGAATATAAACACACTATCACCGGTTTGGAGAACATCCCAGTCACCTAAAAGAGCCAGCAAGAAACTCGATTGGGCTTAACAATATTTTCCTTTTTGGATTTTTTAAAATATAAATATTGTTTTAAATATAAGTGTTGGCATCCAGTATTCTGTGCTTATTGAAATAATCTACTAGCAGCTAAAACATGTTTCCCTAAAATCATATTCATCGAAGGAACTACAGAAAATGCTCTATAAATTCCAAGATTACCTTTATAGGCTGATTAAAGCAACAGAACTAATTTAATTATTTTCATCAGATTAGGGAACGTTGTTTAATCAGATACGAAGAATATAAAATTAGCAGCTGAACTACCAATAACATAATTCAATAAAACAATCTTCAGTGTATAATGATTTAATATTTTTTATTATCCTTGGAGGTAAATTTGTAAAAAAATATAACAGTTGCTACCTTTAAACTGTTGGAGACAATATGTGATCTTTCGCCATTTAGATTAAACGATTTTTTTTTTGTTTTTACCAGTTTCCTTATCTGTTATATTCAAGTCCTCCTTTTATTAATAGATCTAGTTGTAGAACTGTAATACCTAGAAATTTCACTTTTTCAGCTACGTAAATACGTTTAAATTATATAAACGGTTTCCACTTTTTTACACCTTCTGGTTACCCAATCTTTCAAAAACATTTTTTCTCCATAATATTAATAAACTGGTTGTTTTTTTTTTGTAAATTCATTGTTGTTAGTGTTAAATAAACTACCGTGATTAAAATTGGAATGAATATTATTAAAAATATTCTTGGATAACTTCAATGCGACGTTATGATTTAAGCGACCTATCTACTTTTTGATATAACTCTAGCAATTTTCTTAGAAACTTGTTCACAGTTTTGTAAGCTACAGGTATGTAAGATGTAGTATTTTACGATTAGATAAATAAATAGTTTTGATCCCAGTAATGGTTTTTTGAAAATGATTTCTTCCATGTAACATTTTATTGGTATATTGTTTTGCTCGAGCGGTCTTCTTTCCATGTCGGTACAATACATAAGTAACAAAGTCTTAAGACTAAATCTCGAACAACCTCTCAGAACAAAGCGTTATAATGCAGTCGTCATTTCTTCGTCATAAAATATACCTGCTTGGAATAATACATTTTTACAATGATAATCTTACATTAAATTATTTGGCGATTTCGAAGGAGTTTAGCCCTCTCTGCGCCGGCCCTCCTTTGTATATGTCTAAGTAAAAACATTATTTAACCAAGATTATGTAATGTGCCCAGCATGATAATAGCATTTTGGAGGAAAATCATTATTACATTTAAAAATACATATATTATAATACAATTTGATTAATTTACAAGGTTGGATGTTAAATTAATTCTTACAATTAATTAAGAAAGTCAGTTTGAAATTTGCAAGTAAATCTTAGTTTCAGTCAATTACCAGTAAGATAATAATATTTTTATAAAACAATAACTATAAAACTTAACATAATTAAAATATGAATTCAAAATATATTAAATATAAAAAGGAGATTATACAAGATCCATGAAATAATTAATTGTTACAGTAGCGGCACGTTATGATAGCCGCTTTGATATATTACAATAGTGATGTGAAATGACAATTTATTTTCGAAAAAATATATAAAATCAAATGTGAGTCGTATGTATCTATAAGGTTTTAAGCATTGAGCATTGCCGCGAGCTTGCCGAAGGTAGTAGTTGTGCTGGCCAGCGATCCAGTATGTGACGATGTATTAGATTTTATTTTTTTAAATTTCGATTTTCGAAAAACACAAATATTTATAATCCATTAAGAATTATGTTAAATAGTTTTTTTTTGTTAGTAAAAACGTGAAAAGAGTCATTCGTAAAATTGTACATTTGATTAATTTTATGACTAACTGCAAGGTCCTACTGACAATAAAGAAGAGCAATTTGCTCCTTCAAACGTAGTTATTAAATTATACGAAGCTTCATTAGCGGACTTACGTCAAAACGGCCATCATAGCGTGCCGCTTTTTTTTTATACTACAAAGTTTACAAACAGGCATACGGCCCGCCTGATGGTAAGCGGCTACCGTACCCTACGAACGCCTGAAATACCATAGATATCACAAGCGCGTTGCCAACCCGAACCCCCCTACCCCAAGGAGCTTTGGAAACCCTACTCACCGCAGAAACACAACACTAGGTCATTTGGCTGCGATCTTCTGTATGGTGGAGGTATTCAACCAGTCGGGCTGCCCCAAGTAGAGAGAAATCTGCAAAGAAATTTCTCTGTGCCCTACCTCTCTTTGAACCCACCCTTCCCCAAGGAGCTCTGGAAACCCTACTCACCGCAGGAACACAACACTAGGTCATTTGGCTGCGATCTTTTGTATGGTGGAGGTATTCAACAAGTCGGGCTGCCCCAAGTAGAGAGAAATCTGCAAAGAAATTTCTCAGTGCCCTACCTCTCTTAAATAATAATAATATAATATAATAATATATGTGGACACAATTTCACACACGGCCATTTAATATATATATATATATATATAACACCCAGACACACAACTGACAATTATGCTCATCACACAAAAGTCAGTCATGAGCGGGGATCGAACCCGCGACCTCTCGGCTCAATAGTAGGGCTTACTACAACTGCGCCACGAGGCCTGTCGAAATATTATATATCAATTCATTTTAAGCTTACTCGATATGTTTGTGACGGCCCGAGGTATTTCTTTATTGTGACCCAACGAGCTTTCTCGTGGTCACTTGAATTGCCTTGTTGCGGCTGACTAGTCAACTTGCTACGTCGTAGCCACAAACTGTACTAAACTGTAGAAATTTGTAGAGCTACGCCGTAGCTGTATTAAACTCAAGCTACGATACAAGCTTTGCTACGGACTGGCGTGTCGCACTTGAGCAAATTGAGCATCGCTAAGCTTTGCAACCAAATAGTCTCTATTACAAGACCTTGAAACTTTTTTACTCTTATTATATACTAGTTTTGCGCCTTGGTTTCACTTGCGTATAAATAAAAAGAAATCGCTGATTTTTTATTTATAATACTTCAATATAGACAATATTTTTATCATAGACCCGAGCCGAGTGTTGAATTATTTTAATTTTACCTTATCTCTCAAACTATTCATCTCAATAACATGCTATGAAACGAAAAGTTCATAATATTTCGAATCCGAATGGTAGTTCAGAGATTAGCGTGTTTAATCAAACAATCAAACAAAAATCTTTTCTTCTTTATTATGTTAGTATAGATATTGTGGTCTATTAACGTTCATGTAAAATATGTAATCTATCAAATTCAAGCTGTGTTGTTAGTATATCGTCTGGTGACAGCAAAACTCATTATTTACTTTTTAGTAAAATGATTTTTTCACAAATTTATTATTTTCTTGGACAACAACAAATAATGCATATTCCTGGAGATTATTCCATGCAAATACTTGGATAATAAACTTGAAAAAAGTCGTTTTGCCAAAGTACTATGCTTAGTGAATTTTTCTGTCGCCCGACGTTATTATTCTAGCATTAGTATAAGCAACAAAATTTCAGGTTTATAATACAATCATGCATGTAAAATATGTGATACTGTACTAAAAATTGATTACGGTACAGAACAAGGCAAACATTTTAGTTATCTTGTCAAAAATTTGATTCATCTAGTAGGGAGTCCTTATAATAAAAAATAACAATTAATTCGATTTAATGTAGTTTTATTATAAGTACTATTTGAATTCTTTTGAGATGTTGGTTATTTGCCACGGAACTTGAGTTGCACGTAGCCCTAGAATTTTTAAACACTACGCCGCAACATGGCATTACTATACAAGGATTGCTACTTTTTGCTAGTGCTCTTACAAAATATGAACAATAATAAGTAATAAATTGAAATCTTCAGGAAACATGTGTTATCATAACGGAATAAAAAATAATAATTAAAAAACTCAAGAAAATTAAAATAACTAGAGTGCCCATAAAAGTCACGTGTTTTTCTTAATAACATCTCCTCTCTTAGAAACTGTTATATGTACATTAAAACGTCAAACAAGATGTAATTATTGTGAAAACTCCCGGATATTGAATTTTGGCTCAATTTGGATCCTAAAACGTATGATAGAATTTCTTTTTTATATTTATTTTGTGGTAGTACGTGTGCATTTTTTGGAACGAATATCCTTATGGGGCGTTGCGGAGGGGTACCCTAGCCGGCAAAAAACGTCCGTAACGTTAAAAAAAAAGCGTAAGAATTTTATGTATAGTCTATGTATGGTGGCTATACAGTATCTAATGTGTAGTCTACGTGATGCCTGTTATTATTATTGCAGTTTGCTATTATTATATATTTTTATAAATCATTGTAAATAAAAATAAAGGTGTTAAGATAATTTTGTAAAGTATTTTTTTTTTACTTTTATCGATAAAAAAATCGTAATAAAAATATATACCCGAATAATTATTTTCTTTATACCTCGAATAGAACTTGAAATCAATATTTTATAGTAAGGAACTTCGTTCCTATATGGTGTCCCACGACACCACACGGTTTTTTATTAATTCAATTTAATGTGATCCCAGTAGTGTATCAGTTAAGAAATAATGACCTGAAAAATTACATCTAAAATTTTTGATATATCATTCTTAAAATTTTACAATATTAATAGTATATCATTTTTACTATGCTATCTGAGCATTTGATCAAGACCTTTATCTGATGTTAAGTGAATATGAAAGAAAGAATAGTAAATTGTCAAGTCTAAAAAGGGGATCGGCAAAACATAGGTCGTGGAATTTTTTACTTGAAATTCAAACTATTCAACATTGTCATCATATTGATTTAGAATAGAATAGTTATTATTATCGTTATAGGTTTTAGCGTAGTGGTCACAATCTCACCTGATGTTAAGTGACGATGAGACCTAAGATGATAACACGCTAAACCTAGTGGAAGACTGGCTCTCAAGTGCAGCTGCCGGAACACACCTATTGGTGCTTGGCGACAGATTTTCAACTTGAGGGTAGTAGCTAGCCAGGCGGGCATTAGAAAAAGCCCTACCACCATGCTATGGTTTCCTCACGATGTTTTCCTTCACCGAAAGCTCAGGCTCATTGCAGGGATTCGAACTCACGTCAATCGACGCGAAGTCGTACACACTACCAACTGAGGCATCATCGCTTCAAAAATACATTAATGATATATTAATCATTATGTCGACGCTATAACAGCATGAACTGTCAATGATTCCCATACTGAATGATAAAAGTTAATAGGTATACGACAAAGCAAGACAAAAAGAATTAAAAAAACCAGCAAGAAATAACAAAATTTAACTGACTATATACAAGTAATTAAGATTTCGTTAGTACTCACGCGCTTAGGTGTGTGTGATAAATTTTATCACAATATTTTCTTCGTTAAAATCTCAAACTAACTACAGAATTGGAATTCACGTCGAATGAACAGCGTTTAAGCGTATTACCATAAAGTCTACATTTTTACAACAGAATTACATATTTAAAAGATAGTCGGTGTAAAATTCTAACCTCGGTGGTATTTTACTAAACATAAAAGTATACCATAAAACGTATATGAAAAGAAAGGATTTTTACGAAAGGTTTACCAACTTACCGAAATAGGAATGCAAATATAAAGAACGAAGATTCTCGCGACAATATATGTAGGCAAACGATTCAACAAAAGACGTTTATACGAATTTTAAAGGGTCAGAATCGGTTTTATTTGAGAACATTCCAGATGTATTCGCCTGTGAATAAATTTCTCAGGTATTTCTCAAACAGTGATGGCGGGATAATATTTCTTAAATGTGGAAATACCTAGGGTACTTGTGGTACTCGTATATACTTTACCTATTACATATTAATATTACTATTACATAGTATTTTGTTTAATTTTTCATTTTCACTTGAATTAATTCATTCGATGCGATAATACTAAGTATAAATATTATTACTAAATACTTGTATAAATATTACTATAAGTTAAATCTATGTACATATTATAAAACCCAACGTCTCTCTGTTTATTTCCTTTTCAAGGAAAAACCACTTATCCGATTAACATATTCATGTGTTTAGTTCATAGCTATGTTTTCTGGCCAGGTTATATAGGATATATTTTGTAAGATAAACGTAAGGTACAAAGTAAGCAGTTATGATAATGGTAAATCATTGCGGGAAAAAAGATGCTCCTGGGGCCCTTAAATGGCTTACGCTGAGTAAACCATAAGAGATATATGAAATTAATATACTACATAATTGTAGATCTTAAAAAGACATACAAAAAAGTCAGCAATAACATTTATCTATCTTCTAAGGATGACTCAAAATAAGCCATTTCTTCTTTGAAATAACCGGCGGGCAAATGCAGTGGGTGGCGTTCGGGAGTAGGGAACTATTTATAAAAAAAACACTTACCAAAAATTACGGCCCGAGCTATCCGCAATAGGGATAATCGCAGGGGTCAACATATCCGCAGTGCAATGGAAAAGCCTCCCTCTGGGTGAACCGACTACTTGATCACGGTTACTCCTACGCCAGGTAACTTTGAAATCCCGATACCTACCACTTTTAGAAATACAGCTGATTCCAAAGAAAAATAATAATACTGTATTTCACGCGAGTGGAGCAGTGGGCACAGATGTTATAAATATAATGCTGAATATTTTTTTACAATAATGTTAAAAAAGAAAGCAATAAATAAAAGTTTAATTTACTTTAGTATTATAAGTAATTGGTGTCTCCGAAATGTCTCTAAAGATTTGGATAAAATTTTGTATTTAAATAGATAAATTTCCAAATTTACCTAGAAAGTTGTTATCTTTTTTGCAAGACACCGAGCAAAGTTTTGTCGTCCGGATATTTTAATTATTATCATTTTTTATTATCTTAAATATACTCAAATGTTTATGGAGAAACAAATAAACATTTGTGATATATTGTAATATTGGGTAATAAAGATAAGAACCGAACATTGCTGATTAAAATATCAAACCTAACTACTAGCAACATGTGGCGATACACCCGAGAAAATTAATAGAGTTGGCTTAACAGTCGTTGTAGTTAATAACTATCATAATAATGGATTACAATCACTATACTACTAAACAGTAAACTAGCAAAAATCCAACTCTAGTTACATAGTTACGTCACAATATTTTATACTCACATGACGATGGTGACTCTAAATTCATGTCATTTGCCACTGTACAATTGAGTATATGAAAAAAAAATATAGTTTTTTTATTTATTAATAATGAACAATTGAAAATGTAATGTTTTATAAAGAATCATATGACTAAGAAACGCGCTACGATTGATCGTCAGGTTTGTGACGTCATAATGTTATAAGAATTTCATCGATTAAGTGTCAAAACACTGTAACAGCTGTGTGCTACAATGAGTAGAAATTAACATTTTGACGTCACACACGCTCGGATTTATTCGGGAACGATCGGCGCGTTTTCGGTACTGAATTCAAACATACATTTTTATTTTGAAATAAATTTTGGAATATTGCGAAAACAAAATATAGTTTGTTATAAAAAGTATAATCTTTCCATTTATCACAAAAAAAACAACATTTAAATACGCAAATGTTGAACTGTACGCCGAATTCAATTAAAAATAATAAACAGTTAACTACTGAAATAATTTATTAGTTGATTCCATAACCAACTAAATATTATACGTACCAAGTTTTTCTTCATATCCAATAAAGGCTTAATAGTTTTTCAAGAACTCGTCATATAAAAGTACAATGAAAATAAAATGACGATAACATGGAATACATTCAATCTACGAATAAGCACCGACATTCAATATTGCCAACTTCAGTCATTAAAGTGAAGTTATCCAATATTATACTTGTATTACTTAGACCCTTATCTGGAGTACGATAACCGTTCCGGGAACTTTTAATCGAATTTCTGTTATAATGCTTTTTGAGTAATCGGTAAAATTGATGACTGTTGTGAGCGGATATGAGTTACGTTGTTATTTCTACATTAGATGATTGATTGACGAGCTCTTGGCATGCTTGTTAATATACTTTGTTTGTATGCTTAGTTGTTGTTGTTTTACCATATTGAACTCTTTTTAGGGTTATGGACCTCATAAAAAAACAGAACCCTTATAGGATCACTTTGTACTCAGTCTATCTGTCTGACGTGTATCAAGACCCTTATTTTGAAAACGACTTGAGGTATAAACTTGAAATTTATATCATATACTAAAGTCTAGGGCCTCATGCAGCTGTAAAAAAAAACTATGTTAACACAATAAAGAGTTACCGCCCTACATAATAAATGTGTAAAACTTGCACTTAGTGATAATTTTTTTTACTTAAATATATTTTATATGTTTTTTTAGTACTTGCGAACAAGCAGAGGTCAAATAGATATAAAAGCATAAACTTTTAGTTTTTTTTTTTTTCAGAAATCCAGAATTATTAATTTTAAGCCACGCTTTTCAAAAACAGGTAAGTTTTCTTAGATAAAAATATAGAACTAATAAATATAGTATTAACATATAAATTAAATAACTATTTAGAAACTTTATGTAAGGTATGTCGTGGCATTGAAGCAAATCATGTTAAACTCTATGGCTAATTATTGCTCTATTGTAATCGGTTCTAACTTATCACAAAATTACTTATATAAATTAAATAATTTATTATCATCATTATTTAAGGATCACAAAACTGAATTAGATCAAACTTTCTTAGAATAAATTACTTTAATTTATAAATGTACAATGATCGAATCGAATGCACAAATAGAAGGATGTATATTAAAATAATATTAAAGTTTTGTAACTTTCCAAATTATTTTTTGACAAGAAAGAAAACTGACTTCAATGATTGTGAAGAGTTCCCTGGTGTATCTTTGAAGTCAAAATTAGAATGCCAATAAAATTAAAACAAGTACACCTTTGAGGTATCCCCGTTTTAACTAAAAAAGAATTATCTAAATCACTTCATAAACAAAGAAGTTAAAAGATAAAAATAATATATACATTCGAATTGAGAACCTCCTCTTTTTTTGAAGTCGATTAAAAATGCACTACCATGCACAAAGAAACAAAGAAAAAGAAATACAAATCAAATACTGAAATACAATCTATTCCTAGTTGAAGCCAGAAATTAAGAAAATAAAAATAATAACTTGAAAACGTATACCTACTATTACAGAAAGAAAGCATGCAGTATATGGAACAATGTTGGACTATATTGGTTATAAGTAGTGGCAAATTGAAGGTTTGGCGATTAATTAACGACTACCTACACGTGGGACGCTGATGGATAATTTTTGAAGGCGGTTTGATGATACTATAAAATAAAAATTAAAAAAATACTTTATTTAACTTATGAACATCAAAACACCACTACTGGTTCGAAAAATATCCCAGTCATCGAGAAGAACCGGCAAGAAACGCGATTGGGCTTATCTTCTTTTTTTTTCGACTTTATAAATAATATTTACAGTTAATATACATATTCATAATTTAGTTGATGCACAGACTTCCAGACATCACTATCATACACATAATGATCCACCCCATAATAACCTTTTGACAGTAAAACCTTCTTGACATGGTCCTTGAACTCATTGTCTGGCAAATCAGTAATGTGCGTCGGGATCTTACGTTATCTAAAAGTATAATGATATTTTATTCCGATTATTTTGATTTATTAACAGACAAACAATTATTTTCGATATGTCACAGTTCATATAATAATAGTCATAGACAGAAATATATATTTATTAATAATATAGATAATTTTATTCAAAAACTATATTGTAAAGACGTCAGACTTTACATAACTTTTGTACCTATACCTGTACCTGTACCTACCTTTTGTAAATGTACCTACTCATCACATTCCTTCCGTAATTTGTAATTTTCATATGTAAATTAACATTCTTAACTATTGTAAATGGTATAAGACGTGGTAGGTAGTTAACTATAAACTTAAATAGATACGACAGGCTTACGTAAGCATAAATCATAGACAAACATTTACATACCGTCAGTAATTAATTTAAGCATCGGAGGCATTGTTTATCCAGTTGTTATCTGAATATTACCATAAGCGTCTTATTATAAGGCTGTATTATCTCTTTATGTAAGTAAATAATTTATAAGAAAATTCTTACATAATCATTTCAGTTGCAATTATGTTACTCTCTGTTTATTGGTGACGCCTGGTGATACTAATCTACTTATATTTGGCCAGTTTGTAGAAGTGGTCACGTAACTTTTGTAAATTCGACGGTCTTCAAATATAAACTTGTAACGTACGAACTCCCAGTAGTAATAGCTAAATACGTACATCCAATCGTAGATTGCCGCCAGTTGCTTGCAAAAGCTCATTTACGTAATTGTACTATATTTTAGGGATGTCATAAATATCTATCGAAAATAATATCTAAAATGTTTTTTGTGAACAACACAACAAATACGTCGAACACTCAAATCTAATGAATAGAAAAAATGATTACTTTAATAAAGTGAAAACAAAGTAAATTCTGCTTTTTTCTCTTTAGATTTAAGATAAGGAGCTTAGCCGAATCGTCGAGTACCTGTTAGCTTTAGGTTCGCATCAATAAAATATGTATAAATGAAAAGGAAAGTTGTGAAATATTGAAAATTTTCGATGGAAAGTCTTTTGATGAAGTATTATTATGCGGGCGAGAAATAAACCGTTACACTCCGTCAGATGAAGTGAATATTTTATTATTCGTATCTTATGGGAATCTCAAAGCCAAAGCTTTGGTAACGGAATTCGCTTATAGGGGTTGTAAATTATCTGCAGTATATAAACCTATTAATATTTCTTTGATGATTCCATCAACTTTAGAAGATCATTTATAAGGCTTTTATCGAAGGACCAACAATGTTTGGACCAGCCTTTGGATAGTAAAGTAGTTCAAATAACATCTTAAGCCAATCTCACCTGCACGTGATGCTCTTTGCTGATCAACGAACGAGGAAATCGCGATAGCTTGGTGGTAGGGCTCTATACAGGGATACCCTTATGCACGTTAAGTTTCAGGACCACAGAGTTATTATTTACGCAGGCCGGCATGACAGCGGCGTTGATTGTTTGTTGATCTCTCGATGATCGCTACTGTTTTTTGATTATACTGCTATGGTCTGAGTAACAGAAAAATAGAAGAAGAATCACCATTCTCAAAATCTCAAGAATCGTCTGGAATGTGCCCGAAATGTCCTGTATTTATCATAGTGTAGTAGTGTGTCGTATAGTCATAGGTTCAACGACGCACACGTAGAAAGCCTTATCGCTTCAACAGTCAACAAACAATGGGTTATAAATCAAACGTTCCCCTCCTTTTGAAGTGATGACATAATTTGTTTACAACATGTTAAGACTTTAAGGACCTTCTAAAGATTTCGTGAACGAGCCGTAACGTGAGCAAGGACAGTTCTAATTTCGAAAGGGAAGCGGAAGCAATAAGCGAAATAAAAAAGAACTACAAGAGGAGCATACAGGCTTATTTTGTAAGTACATTCGGTGAGATTTCGGTGACATTTGCGAATTTGTTTTGTTTTCGTAGTAAACTGTTTTCGTGAAAAACCACGGCATTTCACTACCCTCGGGCGTAACAATACCATCGGGAACAAACCCGTCATTTTTATAAAATAATAACTACATAATACAACTATATAAAAAATATGTTAAACATCCAATTTCATTGTTCAGTGGACTCCAAACAAGCAAAAAGTTTGTGGTCAGCAAGTAAAAAAACAAATGCACACACCGTTATTTTCAAAGAATCGGCAAAAGGTCAAGTTTTGGTCAGATTTCGTCGGAACAAAAGATATCACTGTGTCCGGGACGTTGACCGGAGTCAAATGGTATAATTTTTTTCATTAGTTTTCCTGTCGGTGGTTTAGTATATATGATTTTATTAACTTCACGTGTACTTATTCAACTATGTATGAAAATAATGGAATCTTACGATTCAATTTTTACCCATTTCCAGACGTCTCACAAATCTTGAAACTTTGCAAACGTATTAAGAACCGATGACAATACAATAATTTCATAATTATAATTTGTTATTCTCTCCAAGATGATAACTGAACTGAATGAAACTCATAATAAAAATCATGCCTAATTTTTGAGGTTATGTTATGCTATTGACATATATCGCATATTACATTTACAGCTTTGTGAATAGAAAAGACTTTTAACATATAAGAGATGTCGCTAGGAAACTTTTTAAGGTTCCGTACCCAAAGAAGAATGGACTCTATTTTTTTTTGTACCACGATGGCGGCAATCTTGCATGCGTTCCGCCTGATAGTAAACGGTCACCGTAGCCTACTAACGCTTGCAACACCAAAATCATCATTAAGCGTGTTGCTGACCCTTTAAAAACCTATTTACTCTCTTTATGAATTACCCATACTGTAGCCCCCTGGGAAAACCTCAGTAGGGTTGCTGAGGTTAGCTGTAGCTGCTAACCTTGCTGCTGCTGCTCAGAGCTCTAACCACAACCGGAGCATTCACGGAAGAAAATTCCTCTGAAACCGAACTGCCTGCGGTCATTTAGGTTCCAAAGTGTGAGAATGAACTCCCTGCCGATGGCGAGCGATGAGATGGTGGAAAGTACCCGTTACTAAGCTTCCCCCAGCACTATTCGCCTGTCTGTTTTACCATAAAAAGGATATATGTTTTAAAACTTAATAAGTTGTCGGTTTTCAGAGAATATGTTATATTATTATGATATCCTAACAAATGAGACCGTGGAACTGATCTGATCTCAATCCTATCCAACAAACATCCCAATCCTGATCTAATCTCATTCAGATGTGACCAATATCCACAACGCAACAAGCTGGTGGGCGTCCGATGCCTGTTTACCTGAACGTGGCCACCAATCTGTCAAAGTTTATGTATTATTCGTGTATAATACTCAGAGTAAAAACAAAATTACACCACTACAATAATTACTGTGAAATAAACGCGTATGCCGCGGGGAACGAGTAGTAATATTTAGTAGATATTTCATGCTTGTAAGACATAACGAGTTCGATAGAAACGAAGAAATAAAAAAAAAACACGGTGTGTTGATAGTTATTTTAATTTCATATTGCTGAAGCCGTTTATATTAATTAGCGTTAAAATAATAATATTAATTATATGAGAATATAAACTGCAATATTGGTTTCCGTTTAAATACGTCGCGAGGCTTTGCTTGTTACCTGCGGCGAGGTTTCCTTCGTTTAATTGAATTTCCTTACATAACCGTACTTCGTACTGTATCCAATATTACACTGTTATTATGAAAACGTATTTCACATTGCAATTTAATTATAGAATTTACAGTTCGATCAGTTAACTCGAACTGACTTGGATGGTAGGTTTGGTTTTTTTTAATTATTTTAAACATTGTTTTAAATAAAGGATACATACATGTCCGCGTCGGTTTGATTTTCGAAAGTACTATTGACCTACATTTGGCTAACTATTATTTACTCGTACCATTGACTGAACACTCTTAAAAGACGGCCGATGACTAGGGCAAGGGGATTATCACTTTGATCGTAGAACCGTTCACTTCGTTACAGATAATCCTCATGGTCAACTTGGCAGAGCATAATAAAGATCATGTCGCCTTGTATCACGCCGTCCATAAGACTAGGTTTCCGCCAGAGATGTGCGAGGTAACTAGGCGGTGCGAGGATGTGTAGCGACGCTGTGAAACGGTGTGATGGTGTGAACTGAGTGAAAATTGTTCGAGGAGCTTACGTGGTACGAGGATGCGTAGGGAAGGTGTGAAACGGCTCTAAATCCGCACACCATTTTACACACATCTCTCTCACACATTCCTCACTTGCTTCCCTCGCACACATTCCTTACTTTGTAGGTATGTACTAATACTAGCTCCGCTAACCCTTCTCCACCAGAGCTTCGCTGAGCGAGGCTAGCAAAATAAAGTAATTCTATTGGTGATTTATTTCCTCACGCCTAGCTTTCTCGAACATCTTTGGTGGATACGCAGCCTAATATAACCACCTCAGAATGTAAAAAAAACTTCATTTGACTGTTTATAAAAAAATTATGTTCATGTGCAAATAACAATAACATCCTTGAAGAAACTTCAAAAACTTTATTAGAGACAATTTGACAACAATAAAATAATGTATAAAAAAAATATATCAAGTGCGTGCCCGCAGTGTAGGGTTCCGTAGTTGCCCGTCACAGTATGCAGAGTTAGAGAGGGGGCTTTAAGTAATTTTCAATGGAATTTGTACGAAATTACTTCTTCAAGTACATTTTATAAGTTGATTGACTATTACTCGTTAACTTGTAAAGCCCACTTACCGCTGATAGTTTTCATTTTAACTTCATTATATATACTATTACCATTATTTTTTTCAGATATCCAAAAACAACCGTTTAGCTGGTAGATAGGGGGGATACTTGACTCTGACAAAAATTAGCAAAATAAAGTTGAATATTTCACAAACGGATTCCTGAATAAAAAAATTGGTTTCACACATCCGAAATATTTTTGAACGACCTATTCAACGATACCCCACAAAAAGGAGTTTGTGAGACAAAATTCCACTTTACGTATAGGGGAGGTACCTTGACCCATTTTTTTTTCAAGATTTTAGGTTACCAGTTTGTCCGCGTGATTAATATGTTGTTTACCCGTACCAAATTACAGCTTTCTATTAATAAGGATCTCTGAGTTAAGCCGCGGACAGATAGATAGACATAGCGAAACTATTACGATTCCTTGCTGACTTCGGAACCCTAAAAAGGTCCAATAACACTTTGTGATAAGTTTTGTTCACCGGAAAATAAAAATAAAACATTAAAATGTCTTATGAATTCAATTTTCACCTTAAATAACTTTTGAAGTAGTAAATTTATCGTAAAATAATGAGACCTTTTTAGAGAGCGTCAATTTACCTACAAGAATACGTACTAGTCTTTTTTGTGATGTGATCTCTAAATAAGCTATAAAATTTGAACTGTACTTTTTTTCGTCATTATGAACAATATTTTCTATATCATTTTTCAGAAAGTAAAAAACTGTTTTTATTTTTGACACAGGTTATGTAGGCCTCCAATGTAACTTCACCCTTGATGACTTCATAGACACATCCGCTTTGAGAACTCGATCATATTTTAATAGAAAATAATAAATTATGTATAAACATAAACGTTATTTCCTTTAACCTAAAAAAATAAACCGCAGCTTTATAAAATTCATATGCAAAAGGGTACCGTAAATCCTTCAAACAGATTAAATGTAAAAATTGCCTTCAAAAGCGCTATTGACGTGAGCGAATTTTTACAAAACCAAACAAACGAATTTCCTAGCACATACGTGACTCATGCGAACGTAGTAGAATTCAATTTCCTGTACAAAAATGTACAGTAATAGTCCGGGGCTAAATCGAATAACCAAAGTATTGACCAACCGTTTTACATGAGATTAGTATTGAAATGGGGAGAATAAAAATGAGGGAGAGATAAAAAAAATGTTCGCTTTCCCGATTCCCGGAAGTAGATTGCGGCAGTCGCATTGCGTTGTTTACGAAAAATGTGGAGCGCTCACGGCTCCGTACTCGTTTATAACGTAGTGATTCATTTCAGCCCGTAATTCTTTTTTTAACTCTTATTATTGACAAATCATATATACTATCAATTAAGAAATTACATATACGAGTACTTCCCGTTTCATCAAAATCGGTTGAGAATGAATATAAATTTTATTTTCTGTGATTTTTTTTTTCAATTTCTAAAAGTATTATTGGAAATTCTTATAGCCTATCATTGACCAATGACGTTTAAACGGTTTTTGAGTTAAATTTGGACATAAAAATAAATGGACAGAAAGACAGACAAAAAAAAAAGTGCATATTCGTGATCAGTGTTCTTCATATAGGATATTTATGGGGAAATTTGGAAAAAAAATACATATACAAAACAAAACTATAGATTTATTATTATAGCTTTACACCTTATGGGACACAGTCCAAGATCAACGGTGACCTATAAACGATGCTATCATAAATGGTTTAAATAGATTGTAAAAAAGAGTCATCTTCTTTCATTTTCAATTATACATTCCTTTGTTATATTAAAAAAATGTATATTTTTTTTTATACATCGAGTCTAACTCAGCCGGCCTGATATTGATTATTATTGACTTATGTATCATTGATACCTATATTATCTGTGTCATTAAAATTTAAACTTAAAGATTATAATGAGACAGTTGAGTTTATTCCCCGGTTTTTTCGATGACATGTATGTTTTCAAAGCAATGTATTTGACGTTGGTGACATTTTCTCGTAGGCTCAAATTTCATAAAACTTATTATGTACTTTTGAGTATGTCTACATAAAAATATGAATAAGTATATAGTTGATTTTGTTATGGCGTGACTTATCAAGCGATATTTCATAAATTATTCAATTCAATACAGAATGCCTATGAATGATTAAAAAGACAATTTGTCAAAAGCGGACCAGTGTATACCATTCTAGTGTTTATCGATTTGTCGAGAGATAATTATTACGAAAAATTAGGTTAAATATTTGGGTGAAAATACAGTATAATTTATCATTTTTTAATACATGGACAATTATTTGTGGGAAGGATGTAATTATTTTCAATTGTTAAAACCTTTTATAATACACTAAGCCTATTAACAGTTCGTAAATATAGGTTCGTAATATGTACATTTCTTACAAAATTTTATGTTGGTAAGTACTGGACAATCGGTAATCCATCGACGTTCAAGTCTCTCGTTATCTTTATGTATTTTGGTTGACCCTGAAACGTCATAAACAAAGAAAATTACTGTGACAGGCTTATTATCATGTGTATGGTAAACGATTAAGATATTATCCAATAATATATCATGTGAGTAAAACATTGCTTTCCATCAATTGATTAAAAAAATACAGTCTAAGATCATCCATAATAACCTAGTGATCATCTCCCAATAGTCGCTGTCTGCCTCCCAACTCATAAATTATATGATATATGCATTTACATATATTTTTTCAATTTATTGAGTCTCATGTGGCCTTATGTGACGATGTGGGCTAAGATGGTAACACGCCAAACCTAGCCTAGCCTAGATATTTCATCTGAGCCCCAACCCGGACCCTGCTCCCCTCTAAAATAATATGCACCCCAGGGGCGGTCCGCGCTGAGGCCCAAGGAATAACAAAACCTCGGAAACAAGAATACAGCCTGGCTAATGGTAAGCGCTACTACCGTAGCGTATGGACACTTGTAATACCATAGGCATCACTAGCGTGTTGCCGACCTTGAACCCCCTTACCTCATAGAGCTCTGGAAACCCTACTCACCGCAGGAACACAACATTATTTGGCTGCGATCGTCTGTAGGGTGGAGGTCCACCAGTCGGGACCAGTCGGGCTGCCCCAAGTAGAGAAAAATATTAATAATAATAAATAAATAAATGTTAATAGTAAATTTCAAAGAACTTAAAAACTTGCGAGTCTGCAATATAAAGTTAATACATAATTCTAAACGAGATTATAACTACATGAAAACTCGTAGATTGAAGCGTACTTCAATAATTCGTTTTCTAACATTCTTTGTAAAATCTTTTGTAATTTAATGAAGCGTAACGACCTTTTGAAAGAAACAGAATTAATTGATTTAACTTTTGTTTTTAGATAAGTCTAGCGTAAAACACGTAGCTATTGATAATTCCATTTTATTGTGTAAATATTCACAGATTTTTTTTATAAATTTTCCTCGTTAAAAAAAAAAAATGTGTGTGCGATTCACACACGATAGAAGTGGAACTTCATTTTAAAAGTCATTTTCTATTTTATTTAAACAGTGTGCATTATACATACACACCGACATTTACTCTCTCGCTCTGGCTCACACAAAGAGGAGAGACCGATAATGTGCGTTAAACGTTTAACGTTTAACGCTTGGAAGTCGCATAAGAAGTTTCACTTCAAAAACAACGAACTTAGAAATTAGCTGACCATATTTTAGTGAATTACTTAAACTTTTATTTAAATATCGTAAGTAATCAAAGACTCTTGACTGGCGCTGTGCGACGGTCCATCGTTCTGGTAGATAGATTTATGAGTATATGTTGAAACTAATATAAAACTATAACGGAAACGAGTTTAATTGTTTTTTTTTTATCCGCTAATCACTGGGTCTACCAATCATTTTAATAGCCTTATTGAAGATGGCTATAAGCTATATAACTTCACGCTACGACTTTAAAGAGCTGATCAGTAGCCATCAACGTTAAGCAATCTGAAAAACTGTAGGCAAGTACGGGAAGTAAGAACAAAGATGGGCTTCACGAGCTCATTGGCGTCGGTGCGTTGTAAATTTGGTGGAAAAAATGTAACATGTATGAGTGTCTTATATAAAGGGGAGTCACAGATAAAAAATATATACATCAGCTGTCAATTATTAGTTTTTCTGTGTAACACTTCGAAGTTCGTTCGTGAGCAGCTTACGATCATTACCAGTGCTGTTAACAATAGTGATATACTCGTATAAAACTGACAGTTCGACGTATGTGTCGTGAGCACGTTTCACGTTCTTATGACACATTTCTTGCGTTAACTGTCGATTACTTTAGATATTTTTTTTTCCTTTAGATCCTCAAAACTTGTATAAGTTTAGTATATTTAGTTGATCTAGAATGACTTAAAATAATGGTATTGGTGTATACTAGGTGTCCCGGTAGATGTTGTTTTGCCCTTTAAGTAGTTAGTGGCCTGACCATAGTGCCACAACACAACTATGAACTATCTTTTCCATAAAAACAATATATTACGTGAATATGAGTTCAATCAGTGAAACCGTGTGATATATGTTATCCTTATCCTATATATTGTCGATGGAAGAGAGGTAGGGCACAGAGAAAGTTCTTTTGAGATTTCTCTCTACTTGGGGCAGCCCCAAGTATATGTAATTATGTTCTAACGAACCACTTTGAAACGCACGCAGACGCGTGCACCGGCGAGAAGGCGACTCAGACGCCATTCTTGATGGCGCCATGAAGAGACGTTGTGATTGGACGGGAACGTATGAGCGCTTCACAACGCTCTGCTATTGGTTCGAACCCGATCACAAGAAGCGACAGATTCACACGGTGTTCACACTGGTATCCAATACCATAGTGCCGAAAATTGAAATATGAATACCAGTTACGGTTACGAAACAAAGAGAAATTTGTTAATAAGTTTATAGCAGAAAATCTTTGGAACTACTAATCCGATTCTAAAAATTCTTACAAAAAAGAAAGCTACGTTAGGGCTAATAATTATAGGTTAGGTTTTATTGTTATTAATGTCTTTATTGTTACGGTCTGAGTAACACTATAAAAAAAACAATCTCGAAATTTCTAGATTCGTCTAATAAACTAAATAATGCTATGCTAATAAAATAATTCTCAAAACATCGAGTATTTATTCATATGTTTGAGGAAGCACTCTATTTATTCATACATACAAAGCCTTATCACTTGGATTTCGTCAACAAACAATGATTCATTTTTAAAATAATGACGTAAGTTGTAACAAGACTATTTACAAGTTCAAGTACCTTCTAGTAATTTCGTGATTGTCTTATTTGGGTATATAAGCAAGCCATATTGCAAGCCATGACTCCTTTCGCGGCTTAAACGCCCGCCCCCAAGCTTGGGGCTTCAGGGCCCTTATGGCTAAAAGTGTAGTCAGATCGAAAAAAGACCCACGACAGTTCTGTTTTCAAAAGCGAAGTAAAAATAAAAAGCGATATAAAAGAAATCTAAAAGAGGACCATAGAGGGAGAAACTGCAAGTACATTCGAAGAATGATTACCGAGTTTTTTTTTAAATTTATTTTAAAGTACGTATAAATTGTTCACGTGATATATATATGGCGGCATTTACCTACGCACGTCTATAACAATATTATATTGCAGACAGTGGCTAGTACTAAATAAATTTATTTAAATAGAAAATCTTGTCTAATTTATGTATGCGTTAAAACTGTTTTTCTTTGACAAACCGAGAGACGCAATAATCTCATATTTATGCAAATTACAAAAATAAAAACAATACTGACTTCACAACGGCTAACTTGTAATGAAGTACGTGGTTTTATTAGTCAAGGTTATAAATTCTATTCACGTTAAAACGTGGAAAGAGTTCATAACGTGCTAAAAGAAACATGCCTTGGTAATATAATGGGTGAATAAATCTATTCACCTCGTAAATAAAGGTTAACAGCACGTGTAAAATATAATTTATACGTGTATGAATAAAAACCATTTCTTTTGGTTTTTATATGTTATAGGCAATGTATGAAGTGCCGAAATTCTATAGAACACCAAATACTATTTAGGCAAAGTATGAAATACATCTCCACTTCGTTTCGAATATCACGGAGATTTTTGGCGGGATCTCAAAGTGTCATGTAATTGAGACAAATACATACATCTAATATATAATGCATATAATGAGATAAAATATACACGGTTAATGCAAGTCTTGATTTACACGACTATATTCGTCATCGAAATGGCCTAGCCGTATACCGACCAGACTTGTATGAACTATTGTATCATACCGCAATATACCGCATATCGCTTGTGTAACCTAACTTAAACGAGCATGGTCGGTATTTTGTAATGTTCATAATATAGAATGCCTAAAAAATGCTATAAATTACGTGCATACCTCAATACATGATTTCGTACAAGTCTGGTCTTTACACCAATAGGCCAATTCGACGACGAATATAGTCATGAAAATCATGTACGTTACAAAATATCGACGATGCTCGGTTAGGTTAAGTTGGACTTGCGAACAAGTACTAGCGCGCCGGATGCGGTAGCGGTCGACGAGCGTTATGGTATCAATAGAATACTTATGAAATGTTAGAAGTGACGTGCATACCTCAATACAACATTTCGTACAAGTCTGGTCGTCACACTGCTAGGCCAATTCGACAATGAATTTAGTCATGAAAATTATAACTTGAATTAACCATGTATATTCTATCTCAAGTTCGCTCGCAGGCTAAATCCTATAGATGTATGTATTTGTCTTAATCACATGAAATTTTGAGGTCCCACCAAAAAGTCTCACATGATATTATAAATAAAGCTTATTGTGGGTGACATACAATTTTTACAGGTCTTTTTAAGATCTTCAATTATATAGTACATTAATTTGATATATCTCTTATGGTTTACTCAGCGTAAGCCATTTAAACGCCCAAAGAGCCACTGTTAACGCATTGATTTACCATTATCTTCACTGCTTATTTCGAATGTTACGTTATCTTACAAAATTTATTCTATAACCTGGCCAAAAATCATAGCTATGAACTAAAAAAATATATGTTAATCGGATAAGTGGTTTTTCGTAAAAAGAACATAAACGGACATAAATACAGATAGACGTTGAGTTTTATAATGTATATAGATAGATACATTACAGTATTACATATATATACGTTCCTTTTTTAACTTAGACGTTATTTATAGACCCGTACAAATGACTATACGTGTACTAACTAACAACAGAGAAAAATGTTAACTGTCGAAATGTTTTCTGTCCATATTTCTAAGCCCCCGTATCATTTTTTCCAAATATTTTTAATGTACTGTTGTCTACTCTTTAATTTTATATATAGATATTATACTATGAACATGAGTTTTAAGTTGCCAAAAAACAACCTGGATATTTTTAACAAGGAGGCCGCCATCTTGTTAGATCTATGTTTGTAAAAGAATGTCAGTCCAATTATTTAATTTTATTGTAAGATATATATGGCAACACCAGTAATAATGCGTGTCGTCCCCTGTTCCGTTTCCTATGGCCGACGCAAATGTAAGCTTTTATGTCACTCTACCAGTGTTATCTATGTGTATTGTGTACAAGTCTTTTTAACCGTTAATAAACAGAGTTACAGCCACACGCAACTTTATTTATAAAACGAACAACCTTAACAGTTAGCAGAAATGTGGATGATCACAATGGCAATTGCCATTTAATAAAAATAAAATGAAAAAATAAGTTTTAATTACAAAAGATTTTGTAATTTAAAACCTGTAATCATAAATACAGATAATTGCTAGTTCTCTAAAATCTACAATGAACTTATAATTTTAGTGTATTTTTTACTGGTGAACTCTACTAGCACGCTTAGGCGTAATGCGTTCTGATATCGACCAGTATTTAACGAGTAATCAAGCCAGGTGTAACAGCATAGCTCCGATCCATCGGCATGTAGCCCTTGACCTAAGCAGCCGCTCGCGCGATACAGTGACACTGCATTCACTAGCTACCAACATACAGTCATTACACTGCATCCCTACAAACACATGTACACCACTCAGGTTCTTTAAGGGACCTTTTTTCTTTTTTTGGCTAGTTAGTTTAGACCAAAATTGCTAAATCACTAAATCTTCTTCCCAGAAGGCGGAACGTGTATATATGTATAGTTAGTTAGCTCGAAATTCTTTAGATAGGAATTTAGTCAGATCGCGCCTTTTTCGCATGATCGGCAACAGCCCAAGACGAGGTTCGGCCACTTTGGCACACTTGGAGCTTGTTGTTTAGCTTTCGCGGCTGAGTGCCTTCAGGGCTCGCCCCCAAGCCCGGTGAAACTGTGACAGCCGTCTGAGGCTCAGGGCTCTTATAGCTAACAGTGTAGTCAATTGTCATAGTAACTCTGTTTAGTTTATATCCAGTTGCCAATGTCTTCTGTTCGGCATGACAGTGACGATCAGCGATAAGTTACAGATTTCTGGGTAATCGCCGTTGATTTTAGATTGTACTGTACTTACTAGCAGACACCCTGCTACTACAAAAAATACGATTACGTACCTTTATGCCCTTTTTTACGTAAATTGTAATAATTATTTCAAGCAATAACCTTTATGTTTTCCTTTATTTCTTTTATTTGTAACAAATACAAAGCGCCAGATTTCCCGCAATAGTCCTGAATATTTTATTTCATGTTATCCCATTTACGGAATTCAATTTGTCCCTTATACAATAACATTAGTAAAAAAAAAGTAACATCAATAATAATGCGTCCATTTACCGCCTGGATATTGCTAAATCGCTGTCGGTCCCGGTAAGATAAACAAAATTCCTTTAGAATGTTTGAAAAACAACTACCTATTATTTTTTTATATTGATACTACAAAGTGACGGTACTTTGCCTGCTGGTGAGCATAGTACCTACAATCTAAAAGTCGCTGTCAGGCCAGCCTGTATAAATGCCTGTTCACATTAATTATTCAACTTTGGTTTTCAGGGTAAATAAAGTTTTCATGCTCTATAAAGGGATTTTTAATTACCCACGGGCATATAATATTTACGACGCGTTCCATTTTTTGATAGGTAATTTAATTTTTTATTTATAAATGTTTTATTAATCGAAGTTAAAATTTCTTAAAGCAAAGAACTTAATCTAGGCACCAGAATTTAATCGGATTAATTGTTTATTAGGCTAACTAAACGATATTGACATATCTATTATTATGAAGAGGTAAAGTTTGTACGTTTGTAGAGGAGGTAATCTGTTCAACATTTAATCAGATTCAAAAAAATCTTTCATTAATAGGAAGCTATATATATATATATATATATAAGCCCTAGTGATATAGAAGGTAAGAATTTTTAGAATTGGATAAGTAGTTACAAAGTTTATCTCCTGAAACATACTTAAAAATTTGACCTCGTCATAATCATATTATCGATCAATATCGTATGAATAAAGTGGAACATATACTAAATATTACATGGCAGTGGGCAATTAAAATGCCCTTTATAGAGACTGAATTCTTTATTTCCATAGAAACTAAGTAATAAATTAGCTGTGTCCGCGGTTCCGCTCGCATGGATTAAAGAATCGAAAATAAAAAGTAGCCTAAGTTACTCCTTATAACATCAGCTATCTGCCAGTGAAAGTCCCGTCAAAAGTAGTCTAACCGTTTCCGAGAGTAACCGAAACAGACTGACAGACATATTTTTTTGTCATAAGTATCATATACTTTCATATATATTTAGTAAAAGCTGTTATTTTGACATTAGAAATAGACACTTCAATTTTATTATATGTATAAGGCACAAAAGGCATAAGGTACAGAACAGTCTCATTTTGTCAAGCTCCTATATAAAAATACGTATATAATATCACTTACATAAATCGCATATTGAACTTAACCACATTTCACTCTTTTTATTTGCAGTAGTCGCTTGTATAATCAGTATTATTATTCTTCAATCGTTTGCATATATTACATTGTATTCAAAATTAAAGTGAACTCTCTGGTGCTCGGTCGTCACTCGCTTATATACTCGTCGTTATATGTCGAATAGAACTTTCCAGGCGTTCATAAGCGATAGCCGTATATGAAAACATTCAATAAAATAATTTTTAAATTGTACTGCTTAGCAAGCCCGATGTCACCTTTCCGCTTAAGGTTTCCGGTGCTTAAGGTAATAAAATTTAATATTGCTTTTTTCTTTTTTTTCAGATAACAAATACATTATGTGATCAAGTTTAAAAATGTAAGTGACTTAGTACTGTGAACAAAATGAAAACCGGTGACTTGATTATGACACTCGCCTGTGTCATGTCACTGACCTGCACAGATGCCAAAATAGGTAAGCTGATCAATTTATAAAAATAATATACTATTGTGCTATAACTCGAAACCCATCCTGTTGCGGCGGGGAGTCAGACAAGGAGATGTTATCTCTCCTAAACTGTTCACCGCTGCACTGGAAGATCTTTTCAAGGTTCTGGGCTGTATAATCCATCGTCGGAACGTTACTTATCTATGACAATAAACTTTTTTTTTGTTCAAATTTAATTATAAACATTTCTATGACTTTTTTTCAAAAATGGGGTCGTATTAATGAAAAATGAGTATTTACAGAATAATTAATAATATTGTACCTACTAACGCAATTAGTACAAGGTTTTGTAAAACAATATCTTAAATTTACTTAAATTTTAGTGCCTGACCGATGAACAAATGTATTTTACATAGCACTTTCGGTCCATCGAACAATCACAAAATTTCAATATATTTTTGCAATACCTTATTATTTACTGCATTATTACAGTATTAATTATCCTGCTTTTTTTTCGGAAAAATTTGAGAAAAATGTTTAGGACTATGTATGAACAAAAAATCGTTAAATTAGTCATCTATAGCTGTGCTGGTTGCCATTCCTGATGAATAGAAAGTCTGACCACTGACAGCAATTATTGATCCTTATGTTCACTATATGCACGCACCTTTCAGACTATGAATTAGTTCATTAGCATATAAGAGGATATGAAGTTTTAAGTTCAATTGGAAATCTTATAATTATTTGCAACCATATTTAAAATATTCTAATAACTCATCTAAGTCTTAAATGACCACGACTTTAGCTGAAATGCACAGTTTAGAAATTTTTTGACCAATATGATTATTGAACTATGGGCAAAATACCTGTAGGCCATAAGTCCATTAATTATCTTCCAAATGCAATGCGCCTTTGCTGGATAGTCTATTTTTTACTTACGTTCTATGGTATAATAAAACAAGCTATATGTAAAGATTATTATAGACTTAACGAGTATATCTGGCGATAATCTGCGAATATCATATCTATATTATACTAGTCTTTGCTGTTCATTAACCACGGTTTTTACGTAATATCTAACCTAATATTATAAAGCACAATAAATTGTTTTTTTGTTTGTTTAAACGCGCTAATCTTTCAAAATACCATTAAGATTGATAAAATATTTTTGCACAGATTTATAGCCTATTTGTTGAAGAAGGTTGTAGGCTATATAACAACACGCTACAATCCTAAGGAACGGAGCAGTAAGCAAGCAATCTGGCAAGCCGTAGGCAAATACGAGAATTAAGAACAGCGATAAGCTACACGGGTACGTGGGTGAAGGCGCGGAAAAAATGTGGTCGAATAAATTTAGCACGGTTGAAACTGAGAAAGAACGGCTAATGCATTGATTTATATATTTTTAAAGTGAAAACTTCTTTATCACCGTTATGATTTGTCAACTCGAAAAGTTAACCAAATACATATATAGGGTTTAGCCTACGAAAGAATTAGATAGAATACATTTACATTATGCACGGTTAATGCAAGTCTTGATTTTCATGATTGTGATCGTCGTCGGATTGGCCTAGTGGTGTGAGATGACTTCATACGCAGTACGCATGAGTGGTCGAGAGTTCGAATCCTGCTGATTTAGTTTTATTTAAGAATTATTTTTAAAGAACATATATTTTATAATTTTTTGAAGGTTTCATTGCTGACACGTGTTTACTATGGAACACATGATTTCTTTTTATCTACCAACCCTATTGTATGCTCTGACATCATCATCATCTTTTCAGCCGAAAGACGTCCACTGCTGGACATAGGCCTCCCCCAAAGATCGCCACAACGACCGGTCCTGTGTTGCCCGCATCCAGCGGCTTCCCGCAACCTTTACCAGGTCGTCGGACCACCTTGTGGCGGGTCTGCCCACGCTGCGTCTTCCGGTACGTGACCGCCACTCGAGAACTCTTTGACCCCATCGGCCATCCGTTCTACGAGCTACGTGGCCAGCCCACTGCCACTTAAGTGTAGCTATTTTTCGGGCTATGTCGGTGACTTTGGTTCTCCTGCGGATCTCCTCATTTCTGATTCGATCACGCAGAGAAACTCCAAGCATAGCCCTCTCCATTGCCCTTTGAGTGACTTTGAACTTTCTTATGAGGCCCATAATTAGCAACCACGTCTCAGCACCATATGTAATCACTGGCAACACACACTGGTCAAAGACTTTCGTCTTGAGACACTGCGGTATCTTGGACGAGAATATGTTACGTAGCTTCCCCATGCTCTGACATGGCACTTTTGAATAAGGATTTAACTTGAACGAAATTGTCGTGTGAAATTCGTCACAATGTGTTATCTAAATTACATAAATAGTAATTTCATTTTGAATATGTCACTTCACTTGACATAGTCGATGTCAAACCAATATCTGCTATGTGCAAAATATATGACTTAGAGATATTGAATAAAAACGTTCCCCTGTAAAAATTTTAAGAAGCAGATTTAAAAAAAAAAAGTTATGGGTTATACGTTGTTTCATTTAATTTTAGTTATTTAAATTTGTGCACATAGCAGTTTTCAATCAGTCTTCAAATAAAATATGCTATATGCACGTTTGTCATGTAGCAGTTTTTATTTGACAATATTCTGGCTGATGCACATAACATATTTTTGTTAGCAACAACAGTTCACCGTATAATGCGTATAGCGTAGCAGTCTTTTTATACGAAAGTTTGGTTAGTAAACTAGGCATAATGGTCAAAATGTAGACATCGTCAAAAATTGCACATTGTAGATATTCTTCTTTTTCCTAACTTGGCAACCGGTCTTCTTTATTGAATACCGTTACTGTCATTATCGAGCATATATAGTATAGAGTCTTATGACGATTTCATGATGTTAACAAGATGGTGGCCCTTTTTTTTCGAACTGACTATACTGTTAGCCTTAGGGGCTCTGGAGCCTTTACGGCTTTTACAGCTTTACCGGGCTTGGGGGCGAGCGCTTAAGGCACTCAGCCACGATAGCTTTGCAACAACATCCGAGGGTGCCAAAGTGGCCGAACCTCTCGGCTCGGACTGTTGCGCGTATGCAATTAAGTCGCGATCTGACGAATTCCCTATCATTCAATCTAAACTAACTATACATATATACATGTTTCTTCCCCCTGGGAGGAGGGAAGGAACATGTGTATTTAGTGGTCTGAAAATTTTTGTCTAACCAACTAGGCAAAAAAAAAGGTCCCTTTCAGAACCTATGTACCTATGTGTTATGCATGTGCGTATAACATTGTGTCATGTGTGGCTGTGAAAGCTAGTGAATGTAGAGTCACTGTATCGCGCGAGCGGCTGCTTTATTCAAGGGCTCCATACCGATGGATCGGACCTAGGCTTGAGTTGCCGCAGAGGAGGGCGGTCGTGGCGGGTAAAATGGTGGCTCCTTTGTTAAACCTTTCTAGGGAGGTTTTGTGGCATCTCAGAATTCATGATTCATGTTACTATTTCCAATTCACTTCACTTGTGTACAATAACCAAGCTTTATCATGCAAAACGCCACCTTTATTACACAATATAGGGTCAACGAACACAAGTATGTGTATACTAACACCTGAATTATTAAATAAAAACCACTACATGACAGTTTGAGATCCCGCCAAAAACTCCTGCAGATATACATTTGGCAACGACATACACGTATATTTATTATTAGTAATAGAATTAAAAAAAAAATTCACAAGAGCCTATCTACCTATTTACTATGTAAATCCGTTGTATTTTCATAGTAGCATTGTGTCGACGATTCATAATGGAACAAAATATTTTCGTTTGTAAAGATAAACAAGGATGTCACTTTTCTTTGAACCCGCGATTATTATAACGAATTAGGGCAAGTAAAAACATTCGATGTTTTTACATTTTTTCAGTACGATCTTCATCGAATACGGTTAAAAAACTAAATTATAACCACCTACTACGGTGTGTCTGATCTTGTAGATTCTACATAATTTATTATTCTTAAATTTTGGTTCTCAATGCATTTTAGGTGAAGCAATGACTTCTATCTTACACTGGACACGCCGTTTCTCATTGAATATTGGGTAATCATCTCATGTCCGTGAAAAGATATATTCATATGATAGTATCAGTAAACAAATATTTATCACTTTGAATTGTCGATGCAATTTATCTGATTTGACGAATTTAACAGACAACGCACAGCTTAAACCGTGCTGTCTAGAACAACTTAATTTTACTCCCTCCCTTAAATAACTTAAGTAGGTGAGTACTGTGAAAGCATTTTTAATCATTCATCCTCTAAGGGATTAAATATTTATAAAATATTTAAATTTTAATTAAATTATTTATATTAATAAAATTGTACATACATCATAGTAAATGTATTTCTCACACGCTTTGCTACATTTATGTTAGTGCCAGTATTACCGCTAATTACAGTACATTAAAACATGTGAGTCCACCGCAACTCGCACTTCAACCAATTCAATGAATGTGAAATAGTGTAACTTCCAGACTTCTTGTGTAGGTAATAGAATACATAGGTATAGGCCATTAGGTATAGTATAGTTTTTAGTGCTTACGTTGATGACCCGAAGTATTTCTATCGAATAACATAAGCTAAGCAAGCCCCACCTACACTCGGTATAACAAACGAGGGTATGGTAATAACAGGATGACTGGCCATTCTTGCCCGAATGTACCGCGACCTTTGTAAAACATAACATTGTGACCCGCTTTGGCTCATCGCATTTTAGAATCAACCTGTATATATCAAAATACGTAGTTGCTGTTATTTATATATAATACAATATTATCATTAAATAAATAAAAGTATTGAACAAAATTATAATTCAATGAATAAAAACTTCTAAAGATCCAAGCGTCGAAGTTAATTTAGCGGGTATATTGATTGTCCCGTACAATAGAATGCTCGATCGTCAAGTAAATCGAAGTAATTAACGATTAAGACGTGAACTTGATTAACAATCAACGCTAACAACGCTATTGTAGTGCCAGAGTTAGCGTTCGCAAGACGGCTTTACCACTTCCCGTTAATGAAGTTTTGAGTGACTGTTCGTTTGTAAATATATCGAAAGAATGAGAATAACAACCCATCGTCTTGGAAAGTAATTAAGAACTAAAATTAAAAATAATGTTTATTCGAAGTAGCGACCTATGATGGATTTGTCGATAAATTTATCATTTGTTCAGAAAATCGCCATAAATATAAAATTAACAACAACACTATCAAAAAATCACACTGGCCGGGACACGGTTCTACAGCTTCAAAGTACGGCAAAGATATGACATAGCGAACTTTTTGTCGGTGCTGAGATAAAGGTCCCGGCAATGTGGGTCATCGGAGAACAGTGTGTGTGGGAAGAATACGGAAATTAAGAATTTTTTACCAAGCACTAATCGTATTTTTCATTGTTAATACTGTGTGTCTGGTACTTTTTTTGGTATTTCGAAGCACTCTACGTGTTGTCACACACAACACACACGACACACGCACGCACATAAACACGTTTTCCTTTTACATGTTGTACTATATAACTGTTTGATAACAATATACTAATGATAATATTATACGATTTCTTATATACAACCAAAGGAAGGGCACTGGAATCCGGGACACAAAAATATTTTTTACCGGATCGTATTAATCCTTATAGCTGTAGCTACTGTAATTATATTTAATAAATAAATAAATAAAATGTGGAAGTAGGTTTGAATGTTTGCTCTTCAAAAACGTTTAAGCTGCCTGTCAGAGGTTCTAATGTAATTTTGGTAATAAAAACAGTTATATCATGGATACTATACGTATTATGGATGTGGCAGTGGACGAGATCTTAGAACTGATCGCCGATGGTGCAAAGAGTTCTCGAGTGGCGGCCACGTACTGGAAGCTTCAGCGTTGGCATACCCGCCACAAGCTGGACCGATGACTAAGTGATGATTGCGGTTAGCCGCTGGATGCCGGCAGCAAAGAACCGGTCATTGTGGCGTTCATATGGCCTATGTCCAGCAGTGGACGTCATAGATTGATGTTGTCATAGATTAGGACATAGGATACTTAAACAATGCTATAAAATTTAGTTAAATTATTACTAAAGCGTGTAGGTAGCAGCTGCTAGTTGGCTATGAACACGAAACATATTTTTTTACCCTAAAACCCTTCCCAATGTGCTGTATCAATCATGCTGTAGTAAACATGATTATTAATATTTTTTAAATGGTACGTAACATAGCTATAGGGTAGGATAAACCCGCTCCTAAAATCGTTTTAAATATATTTATCATTGAAAGTAAATAGCAATCGGGTAAGTTTTGGATCAAGGGTTTGTTAACAGAATAGCGTAACCCTGTCCAAATACCCCATTACGTGTTCGACTAATGGACAGATTTACATATATGTAAATCTCAGTGATTTGTTGATTTCGATCCGGTTTACCCTCCGGAGTGATATCAAATACAGCGGAGCTATGTTAAGAAATAAATAGGTCCATGTCATTTGCGCTCCTTTTCATTACCAAACAAATTAACATAAATATATTAATAACTAGCGGTGCCCCGCGTCTCCGCACGCGTTTATTACGCAGTAATTATTATCGTTTCGGAATTTTATATTTACTCATAATAATGTCATATACTTCTCGTGCACAAAATTTAATTAAAAGTTTTTTTTATGATATTTTCATGACCAGACAATTTTATAATCTATACTAATATAATAAAGCGGAAGAGTTTTTTATGTTGTTTGGTTCACACACTAATCTTTGGAACTAGCAGTCGGATTCCTAAAAGTCTTTTTGTATATGATTGCCAAGTTCACGTGGAATAGTACAGGCTCTCTAGAATTATGCTACAAGTCCGAGCTAGCTTTAAATATTGATTTTTATTAAGCAAGTCGGACGAAACCGCGCACCTGAACTGCTTTATCCGCGTTCGCTGGCGTAATGGTTAGTGATACGTAAATAGAATGTTCTACAAAAATATTGTTCCTTAGTACATTAAAAAAAGTCTGCGATACTACATGCCTATCTCCACGATAAGGTATTTTGTGATTTATTTTTATTGAAAATTAGAAAGTGATTTATGAGTATTATTATTAGGCATTGCATATTAATCCTTACAAACGAATGTTACTTTATCATCAACATAATTTTATGTAGATACACTTTGCCCTCTATAACATGTTATTTGGACGACTAGTTTGGGAGATAATGTAAAATTAAAGTAATTCAACACTCTGCTCGGCCTTATGAACATTAGGTGTAGTGGTGCGAACGAACCGTATGAGTTGTGACGCATAACATAAAGGAAATCAATAACAATTTTCTGAATCTTATTTTTTTTGTATTATTAATCAATTTTAATGAAACTTTGTATTCAGGGAATATGTATTCCTGTCCCTATCTATAAATAAAATGTATTTATATCCAAAACGTCAAAAATAAATAATAAAATACGAGTAAAAATATTTGATATCAATACGTGTATAACAAACGGGCACAAGTGTAGACTAATAATTTTATTATAAGTTTAAAATAATATAATATCTTGTATTAGTATTAAAATTGCAATACTGAAGTAAATAGTAGTAATATTAATTACAACTATTTATTTTCTCAAACTTGTTAGTTACTCACTTGGTTATATTCATATTATGCAGTGATAATCCCTTATACGACGTCAGTTACGAACTAACTCGAAGCAAACACGTCTAACTCCTCGAGAGCCTAGGTATCTGATAATATTAGTCGTAAGCCGTATCTTGGAGGTGATTTGCCTGATAATAGCGCAGGTCGGGTTCGCCTTGAATTTTCATTCTAAATTATTTCTATATAAATTTACTTATAAAGTACAAATACAGATACACTTTTTATAAATTAGTAATATGTATAATATGCAAATAACCCATGCGAATATTTCGCATATTATTGAATTAAAACAATCTAACTAACAGCTGTCAAGTTAGTTAAATAGATGGTTAATAGATGGTGCCTCCTTTATGTCAGTTGAGTATATTTTCATTAGTAACGCTATCATTAATTTTAAAATTTTATTATTTTCTATAATTTTTTTCCACTTTTCACCAGTTTCGAACACACTTATTCCCTTATTTCTATATCACCGTCATTTGCTTTATCCTTGCGCCTCTTATTTTCACGTACCGAAAACCCAGCTTGAATCCGACACAGTTCTTCCCGACGAAACTCTTTCCTTATTAATTCTTCTTCACGTTTTTTCCCAAATTTGCATAATAACAAAAGCACCACTGTTATTATAATAGCTAATGTGGCGACTGCTAAAATTGTGAGGTTGTCATATTGTACTGTTTCAATCTTATTTGTTCCATATATTTGTTGTTGTTTTTTGTGCTATTATTGTTTCCTTTGATTATGTTTTTCTCTCGTTATAATTATTTCTTGAACTTCCTGACACGATATTCCTTACCATGCCAGGCGTGGCAGGGTCACCATGAGATGTGGCAGGTTCGGAGCAAGAAATAAGGAGACGTGTTTAGTGGTTGTTTACCTTTTATTGACTGACTCATTTATTATACACTATAGTCTATTATTCGTCGTTAGCCGGGAAAATGAGCTTTAAAATCATGTTTGAATCATTAATTTTGATGATAAATTAACGAATAAATGGCATTGCAAAAAAACATGTGAAAAAAGTATTAGGTAATTTCAAAAAACCAGAAGTAAGGTTTGTATATATTTTTAAATAAATAATAATATATTATAATAAATAAAATAACATAATTTTATTTCTCCAAAACTATTTCTGCTGTACTAGAAAATGTTTTCAAAGTTCTGGACTGTGAAAGATTAGGGCATCGTAGTCATGCATGCGTAGTCGTAGGCATCATAGGTCGACGACATCGTAGTCATGGCTGAAACCATGTAGGACCTCAGTATAATGTTCGATGGCCTCAGTAGAACCTCTGAACGAGTTGGTAAAATAAATTAGCATGGACAAGACGAAAGCTATGTCAAACGCTCATGTAGCACCAACTTTCATAAAAATCCGAGACTCTACACTTGAAATTGTTAATGACTATGTTTACCTGGGTCCAACTGTCCAGTTAGGTAAGTCCAACTTAGAGAAAGAGGTCAATCGTCGAATCCAACTCGTTTGGGTTACTATCGGGAATCTACGTAACATCTTCTCGTCCTATATACCGCAGTGTCTCAAGACAAAAGTCTTTGACCAATGTGTGTTGCCAGTGATGACATATGGTCACAAACGAAGAGTCTGATAAGAAAGCTCAAGGTCACTCCAAGGGCAATGGAGAGGGCTATGCTTGGAGTTTCTCTACGTGATTGAATTCTGACGGATCTCCACGTTTCTGGGAGATCCGTAGAAGAATTAAAGCCAAAAGACGTCCTTGCTGGATATAAAATTATCGCCACAAATACCGGTTCTGCGATGCTTGCATCCAGCAACCCGCAACCTTCACCAAGTTGTCTCCACCTAGTGGCGGGTCTATCCCTGATCCCTTTCGCTGCGTCTTTCGGTACGTGGTAATCACTCGATAATTATATGTAATTTCTGCTATTCATCATTACATAAAACATTATTCTAATGCAAATGATGATTACAAAATTCTAAATTTGAATTGCAAATATAAATTGCCTGGGGTTCTCACTGACAAATTATATCAAAGCAAGTTTCAAATATTTCAATCCAATTTCACTTTAAAAATCATGGAAAGGTATGATTTTTTATGATAAGCGGAATACGTGTAAAAACGAATTTAATATAAATGAAGAGAACCCGAATCGTTTTAACCTCTTGGCATTGAGCAAAATGTATAAAACTTCATCAAAATGAAACAAACTCAAATATCCTCGGGCTACAAGAGCGTGTACAGGACGGATACGCCGCTGTCCCCCACCCGTTGTAAATAAACAGCGAACCTAATGTTCGACCAAATAAACAGAGGGTCCTTCCCTAACCGATTAACCTCAGCATTATCTTTAAAATTATCCTGCCCAGGGTTTCTCAGTTTCTTTCTTGGATTTACTTTTAACAAAGTCAAATATTTTTCCCAACTGACATTCCCTGGTAGCATCGACGACCTTTATGCGTCATTGGACGAGAAAGGCCAACGTATAATTGCCACGAGATGACCTCTAGGAAGTTCCTAGCATAATTTTATCGTCATAGACTGAAACTTTTTCATGAAAATATACGTAAATTAAAAGATATTTATAATCGAACGGGTTATCTTTTGCTTAGCGGAAAAGATCAACAGAATTTGTGTTACTTGGCAAAAATAATTATTGAAATTCATATTTTATTAGAAATTAGATTAGATTTAAGAATTGCAACTAAACATTTTTACACAATAAAGAACACTATATAACTTAACTTCATTTAAAAACATATTCATTGGATTAATAAGAATTAATGGCCATGAAATATATATTATACTTTTATATGATAAATAATGATTCTAAGGTGTCAAGTATACGAAAATAATAAAACGGATAATCAAATAAGGGTAACTTCACCCCTTGTTCGCATATCTCCGGGTGCTTGATGGTTTCATTTCACGGTACAATGGTCGAACGTGTTCAAGCTATGGAGCTTTATTATATAGGTTATTGGCTTCACGGCCCTTGCCTATTGTCGGTAACTTGTGAACTAGTGTTGCCCTGTCCTAAATTTTTCTTTTATTCTCTTTTTGCGTCTTAATCCTCGACATCTTGCATTTAGTATTATTATCCCTCTAGTTGAGTATACAGCTCAAAATGATTTGAGGATTTTTTCGTTCTTAGAAGAAATATAATATATATTATTTTACGTATCTAAAGTGTAAAGTCGGTTTACTGCAACAGTCTTTAAATAAAACAATTAAAAAAAAACTGTAGAAATCAGCCATCTTTCAACGCAATTTCTAAACCTTATTCACATGTTTTTTAATATCATCCGCAGAATCTATATTCATAAACAAACTCCCAAATTTATTACCAATACGTGAAAAAATCGTGGATAGTAAACCGGTTTTCAGACTTACTATGAAAATAGAGGATATATGAAAAAAAAAAAAACATTACCGTTTGCCGCGCCGCGCGCCGTTTAAAGCGAAAGGGAATAAAAACATGCATTAATATTTATTTTTTTGTTTAGAGGACCGAAGTCATTAAGGAACCCTTATAGTTTCGACACGTCCGTTTGCCTGTCCGCGGCTTAGATTAGAGATTCTTAGTACTAGAAAACTATAATTTGGTATGGGTATACATATTAATCAAGCCGACAAAGTGGTAAATTAAATCGTAAAAAAAAAAAAATTTGTGACTCTCCCCTGCACTTTAGGATTGGTAGTTCAAAAAATATTGCGGGTGTTTGAAACCAAATTTTCGATTCAGGGATGTGTTTGCGAAATATTATTAACCTTAAAGTGCTAATTTTTGTTATAGTCAAGTGTCCTCCCGCCTGCCAGGTAAATGGTGGTTAAAAAAAAATATAATGGTAATAAAATATAATATAAAAAATATAATGGTGGTTAAAAAAATTATAGCAGTAGTATATATAAGGAAGTTAAATGGAAAACTCTCACAGCTAATTGGGCTTTACAAGTTAACCAGTAATAATTGACCAATTTATAAAATGTACTTGGAGAAGTAATTTCGTTCATATTCTATTGAAAATTACTTAAAGCCCCCTCTCTAAGTCTACATATTGTGACAGGCAACTACGGAACCCAACACTGTGCGTGGCCCGACAAGCACATGGCAATTTTTCTATTGCTATCGAATGTCACATATTTCCCAAAAGCGCAATATTTTCCTAACAATATTTTTAGGAATTCTCTTCTACATTTATTTTTTAAATAACATGTTGGAGTATGGTCTAAAAGGATTATATATGACTACGTTTTGCTGTAGTCAAATCTGGCAAGACATAACAAGGATAATGAGGCAGATAGAAATTAACTTTTTTATGTACTTTGAATAACGTTATCTGCTGTTTTATTTACAACTCACTAACAATACACACAATAAATGTTTTTTTTAATGCAAAAGGCAGCAAGTAATCGTCGCCTATGGACAGCTGTAATATCAGGGGCATTACAGCAATGTTGCTGACATTCGAGATTGTACGAACGCATGAACGCATGAAGCTGATGTTAGCCACGTGAAAATAATATCGGACATAGGACACGTTGCTACGAATCTTACAAGTAATTCAAACTTTCAGCGTAAATAATGATTGTGACGCAAACACAGTTTCAATATAGAGTATTTATTGTGCTTATCTGATTGGCACATTGTCTTCATGTCGAGTGTTCCGGCATCTTCAACTACATACGTACAAACACAATTCGGCAATACAATAGTTAAAATACTAGTAATTTTCTGAACCACAACACGTTCCCAATATATCATTCTTTAATAAGCCTAAACAAATTACAATATAGAACATGTTTCATTCTCCGGAAAGCTACAAAGGTAAGTCTCCTTTTGTAAATTCATCATTACTTTAATTTAATATGCTCAGACCCCCTCCTCCTTAGCGGAAAGTAGGGCGATACTATCGCGTAAACAAGTCTATAAGCACTTGGAATATTAAGATAAACATTTTATTTGTTATTCTCTGAATTGTATCAGTATCTTATTCATTGTTTTTATTGTTATGGCATACAGTTTTGTTTCAGGAAACATTACATCTCAAACAATTTTAATGAGACTTGTGACTATTGTTAGAGAATATTTATTTTAATGATATTTCGTTCTGCAGTTATGACATATAAATGATTTTGAAAATAAATACAAGAATTTAGTATCTTAACTTTGCCTTCCCAGTACATCATTGACAATCTAAGTATTAGAAAGAATCTGGACTACATACTAAAGAAGTTTAGTATGTTTGTAAAAACTTAAATAAGCTAGATCTTATAAACGACCGGCATAATTGTCATACTACAAATAAACAGAAAAAGTTATTCCATGTTTCGGACTGAGTAAGATTAATAATAGTTTAATAAGTAATATCAATAATTAGTAATAGTTTTAGGTTCCAAAGCACATTACTGATTTACAATACAATAGTTCAAGGACTACGTCAAGTAAATTTTACTGTCAAAAGGGTGGATTATTACGTGAATGATAATGATGTCTAGACATAATTCTTTTTTTATACATCCATTAAAAATAATTCAATTATTAACTGTACATAATGTTTACCAGTAAAAAAAAACGTAATGTATTGCAATGAGAGATAAAAAAAAGTATAATGACAGAAGACTATTTATATAACAAGATTATAAATATTTTTTTACGAAAATGAATGATAAAATTCTTTCTTCAATATAAATAAAATTATTGAGGTTTACCATTGTGCGCGCATAACGCGAAAACTACTATCTTTTTTTTTGTTTTATTTCTTAGATATATGGTCCTGGTCAAAAACAAACAATACACCATATCTTTATAAACAATAATTCTGTAGTCACGAGAGCGGAGCCGCGGGCACAGCAAGATTTAATTTAATATAAAAAAAAATAAGAAAAAAAAATGAAAATACGTTATAATAGGCATACATTTTGTTTACTATATATTTTACGTAAGAAATACAAGAAAATGGAATTTAAAATATTATTATCCGAAACTAAATTGCGTGAAGAAAATACTAACAGATATCTATGTTATTTTGAAAATTAATTATTTGAGACATAAAGTAGATAATATTCTCAGAATTCTGTAACGTAATAAAGTCTTAGAGTACATTTGTTTTTTGTTGTAATATTTTACCCCTTATGGTGTAACAACTAGCCCTTGACGTGGGGTTAAAACATGCCCCTTTTCCCAGAATTCTTTCATTTATGTCACTTTTTTAAATTTAAAACCTGAATAGTTACTTTATCAAACAATCCTATATCTACGTATAATAGTCAAACTAACAAAAAAATGTGCCAGTTTGTAAAAAAACTTCACTACCAGACCCAGTTTCCTCTTCATGAGTACACGTTTTTTTTATGTGAGCATAGCTGATAACTGCTTTGAACTTGATAGAAAATACAGTTCAAGAATAACGCTTACTACAGAAGAATAGCCATCGTCAATTTGCTATGGTTAATGGTTCAAGGTATACCTATAATAATAATTCAAGAGTATGAACGAATTCATGCAAAGTTGATTTAGATGTCTGTGGTGGTCTATTATAATTCCATAGTTGTGTTTCTATAAAAATGATCAAGAAATTCTGTTTTGAGCCTTTATGGAAAGCTTGACATTCAAAGTAAATACAAACTTCTTATTAAATCAAGGTTTACACATTGTTGATATAATTTTTCATTTTGTTAAATATTAAATCATATCTTCTTAGTTAGAGATGAGATAGAGTTTAAGCAAAAAAAAAAATACAATGACAATTCATAAAGATTAAGCGTGTGATTGTACCAGACACGTGGGAACATACGGTGGCAGATAATTTAGGCTCGCTAATCACATACTGCCGGTTCTCTTTGTTGAAGGGTGAGGCTTGATTGATGATTCGACTTTACTGATGCCGGGTTAATCTTCGAACGTTCAACCACAATACACTCGCTCGCTCACCTATACTAACTTTGTTGCTGAAATTACTTACCGGTTGAACATTGGCAGTGAATGATAAACAATACTGGCATGGTATGGTTTTCTAAAATACATTGTTATAACTAGCCTTGTATAAGTTTTTTTTAAACATATTTAATATTGATGTAACTAAGATTTACGTAAGGTTAGAGTCTGACTATAATTCTATCTACTATATATATTCTATCTAATTTAATAAAGAGATAATCTTTGATTGTTCCTATGAGGTAATTTTGGAAATACTGATCCGATTCTATAAATTAATTCATTGACAGAAAGCTACGTTCTCTCTGAGTGATGTAGACTATATTTTATTGTTTTTATATTTTAATTAATGCGAACAAAGTCGCGGGCGGTTGCTTGTATGCTATAAAATAACGATGCAAATGAAGATGTTAAGACACTAAGCTTAGTAACCGCATCTCCGTTAAAGCTGCCGGAACAAATTTGTACATGTTTTGCCACAAATATGTAACTCAATTTTGATCGGATAAATCACAGAGGCCTAATATTAGAATCCTACCTCTAAGCAAATCTATATCATAGACCATTGTACCGTTTAACAACGTTTAACAACTACGAATACATTTATTCTGTAAAGTAAAGTAAACATCATAGCATGCCAGTAGAGTTTTTATAAAACTCGTCTGCTTAGTTAGTACTCTTGGGTCTGACTGAATCGCGACCACCATACACCAGGTGAATAGGCAGGCATAGGCATATCGCGTTCCAAGACCAGCTAGTGTATATCCAGTAATATATACATGGTCATAATATTCATAATATATCGTATTAGAGTAGATAATATTTATTTTTAACACATTTGCTCAAGAAATCCATTTACAAAGCTTGTATGTATACATTGTTCGAAAGTAAAAAATTACTCATCATACAACGGAGCGTGCGGTAAAATATATAGTCTCATCTATGTACCTATTTTACCTAATGCCCGGTGTATAGCGCCATGCGTATCCTTTACGCTTTTTTTTAATTTTCATAAAAAACATATATAAGAATTACACCAAAGAGTTTCACATTACGATAATAAATAAGCTGAATAATCGAACTTTGGAAGCACTTTTGATCAATACATTTGTCTCACTTTAATACCAAAGAGAAAATGAGACGAAAGATGTAGTTCTAATTTTCACCACGCGCACGTGACGCCATTTGCAAATGCTCGTCATTTTCATATTAGAAATGTCAAAGATTGTTGTGACTTTCCGACTGATATTTATAAACAAAATTTCCAAGAGTACTTACTATCTGTATAATTTCTTATTTGCTATTAAAAATAATCTAATGAAAAAGTTTGTTTCATTGCCTATTGTACTGTTTTCTTGCAAATGTGTTAAAAAACGTTGTATAGCACGCGCGCGGAAATTGGTTTTTACGAATGTAAGCCCGCGACGAAGTCGAGGTACGCGGGTAAAAATTAGAACTACATATTTCGTCTCATTTTCTCTTTAGTATTATTCAAATGTACTGATCAAAAGCTATTCCTAGGTGGTTCGACCATTCGGCTTATTTATGCTCGTAATGTGAAATCCTCGGTGTATTCTTATATTTTTTTTTTGAAATAAATAAAGAACCGTAAAGGATACGCACGGAGCTATACAACGGAGTGTGCGGTAAAACAGGTACTTAGGTGAGAGTACATATTTTACCGCACGCTCCGTTGTACGGTGCGTAAATTTAACTTTCGAACAATGTATACAAGCTTCGTAAATGCATTTTTTTAGCAATTGTGTGGAACAAAATATCGCATAAGGTAAACAATATATTGACGTGATAAATTTATGTGACTGAGCTAATAGGAAAACATTGTTATCACTTTGTTATGGACTCAGGCGTGGAGAACTCACGTAGACGAAGCCTACTATTTTTATTCAGCCGCAATGATAGACAGTCTTGACGTCACAGAATATATTATATGAGAAATTCTATTTTTAACAAGCTCTTATTTATTCCATCCTTGAGTGTGATAGATAAATATTAATAATAATCACACTTGCATTTTTTAATATGACTACTAATAGAATGGCTTCAATCATTTCTTATTTATAATATTTGATCGTTAACAAGCATATGCGATATAGAATTGATTCTTCGGTTACTTATTTGTGGTTCGTGAACCGTTTTAAAAATAACAAAAATTGAGTGTTATGTCTAGATGTCGTATACATTGTTGAATGTGTTTTTATATTGGTTATATACAAAAATACTCAATATATTACCTAGAATAAAATTCGTTAGTTTGTACCTTAATGCGAGGTACAAGCACGTATAGATCGCATGATCGTACGGCTTATACGGAATCTAGAAAGGGCCATGAAAGACATCAACGTACAGCGTGACGTATATCCACTCCACAGCACTGCGGTGTACGATAAGGAATACATGTTATAGGAGCAACGCAATAACGCCAGTTGATTGATGAAAGCCTCTGAAGTTTCAGAGGACGCGTAGAGAGGCTTAGCTCGCTTGTTAGGCGCGGTGAGTATTGTGAGTCGACTCAAGGTAATCCTTAGAAATTTCTATTTGATTAGGTGTGAATTTGCCGGTGATATAATGGGATAAAAACGTGGTAAAAATATTTTAATGAATTCAATAATTTGAAGGTCATAATGAAAAAATTGTAAAGTTTCAATGACTTAAATGCATTTTAATGAATAAAGAATATCTGGAAGGTTTAAAAAAACAAAACAAATGTAAAATAGTCTACTGATTTATAATATATATACAATACATATATAATTAATTAGAAAAGTTTTATCTGAATTAAATCTCGAGGTTTTATTGTTTCAATAATGCTGAAATTATTCGTATATTTTTTTAAATAATACATGAATAAGAAAGTATTTTAGTCCACATAGTTCTAACCTTACAAATATTATTACATGATTAATAAATGTAGTGAAAATGTTCCTGTGATTTAATACAAAAATAATTTCTTTGTCGTTTATCGACGTAGGATTTTATATGTTTTGAGAATTTGATATTTCGAGAAAATAAGGCTTATGTCAAAATGTTTATTGTATTAACTACAAATAGACAGGAACGGAATACCAAAACAAGATTTTAAACCATATAACTAGTTGTAGCAATAATAAATAAATGAAGTGTGTATTATTTTATCCTCATAGTGTAAAATTAGATAAGTTTTAAAATTAAACCCGACTACGGAAAACTATATATACTTTTTAAATGTACTGATTAAGCCATATCGTTTATTGCCTAATACGGCATATTAATTTTTTTTAATACAGGACTTTATATCCTTTAAAGTGCGCCTTATTTAATTTATCAAAACTCTTATATCAATACCTCATTTGATAATTTATGAAAGGTAGTTTAAAAGATTTGCGGGAATAGATGAACATACATGGCATGCTGAAATCATAATCCTCCTTTTATGTTTACAGTAGTCGGGTAATTAATTGGTTTTTAAAACTCTTCAGAATAGAGATAGCTAAATTTGAAGAAAGGAAAATATTTATATCATAGTAAGGAAGAGGCTAACAATAAAATAATGTACGAGATATCGTTGTATAAAAATTGAAGCTAAATAACAAAGTACGAGATTAAATCCTGGAGTGTTCCGTCAAACGTGACTGAAAAAAAAACTTTTTTAAATCTCAGTTTTATTTAAAAGCGGATGGAGTACGCACTTCACGGTTTGTAAAACCCTTTTTTTTGTCGCACAATAAGAAAAATTCTGTTAAATTCCTCTCATGCTTTCCAGGCCGGGATGTTGACGAACCCTTCTTTAAAATTAGACCAATTAGTGTTTCACTCTTTTTCTGTGACATAAAAAATGGGAAGTAATTTTTTTCACTCGATCCGGATTTCTTTTATAACATCATGAGATGTTGTATTATGAACGAATTTATATTGTGTTGTAAAAAATGTTATATATTTTTAAATAATATAAAAAGTTTGGTGTTCATTCATTAAGTTGTTTAAGATACATTTTAACGGAGCAGACATTCGTTTTTTTTTTGTGTATTTTAATATACAATTTGAACTCATGCGTTTTGTTAGTTTCAAAAGGCATTGTAGTCATAGGAAGGGAAATCACTCCAAGTATTCTTCTTCCAGTGGGAACTCATGATTAGTTCGATCGCAACCCATTCATATCATCGGAAAGTCCAGAAAAATAATTCGGTTTTGTGAGGTGCATTTCAGGACAAGCTTTAATGGCCGAGGCTTTTTTGCCGTGGTACATGACAACGGTGACTAATAACGAATGTTCTTCCATTGGTTGCAAGTATAGTTAGAAAAAAACTTCAAGCATAATCAAAGACAGAATCAAGGAAAGTTAGAGAATGATGGCAGATAGAAAACAGATTAAATTAAACCGCCGATGGATTTCGATCTCTCGGTGGTCGTCGTTGTATTTGGATTGTACTGTGCTTACCATCAGGGAAAGTACAATCAATGTGATGGGTTATAATAAAAAAAAATATATATGCTCGTTTCCGTACTCAACAGTCAAGCAAATATCAAAACGAATTATTTATGCTACTTTTATTTTAATATATTGGGAAAACTTACAGCTGTGTATAAAACTAAATTACATATGTGGACAGAAATTGAGGGCTTTTACAAATTCCACATATAAATAAAAAAAAGGTTACATTAGATGGAAGAACATAAACATCTTAGACAAAACATATATGTATAATTTTATAATATCCCTGCAGACCTCATAACAAAATATTATTTATGAATTTGTGATTTTTTGACGTTAAGTCAATATGCATTTTGTTTTTAGGTTATTATACTGTACACCGATGATTTGGCTACTAAACTCTAAAAAACGTGTATTTGTCCTTGACATTGGCCAAATTGCCTACATAGGCAGAAGTCATAAATAAATAAAAAAGAAAATTTTGATTCTGCGAAAATATTACGTATAAAAATACTGTATACTCTATACATCCCTGTTTTTAAAAGAACGGCCAAGAAACTCGATTAAGTTTAAAATATTTCCTTATCTACAAATTTTTATATTTTTGCTTGCATCCTCTTCTCTGCTATTTGAAATGAGACAACTAGCGTACCATCTATTTTGTCACTAATAGAAACCTACATAATCCTTGGGTAATTATAGGTTATATTTTTATTCTTATTAAATTTTCTATTGTTATAAACGGTCAAGTGCGGTTGGTAGTATAAGACCACAGTAGTCATTCTAAAATGTTCCACCCTGCAATTTAAAAAACAATCAGCCCGTCAGAAAGCGTTAATTTTTCTGGGACAACGGTTTTAATATATCTTGCTTTTTCTGTTCACATAAATCTCACCGTTAATTTACTTACGTTAGCTTTTTTTTGCATATATTTCAATGAAATATTGTATCTCTTCGCTTTAACTAATGGCACAGAGACGAGAATCTTTTCCAATATAAATCGTGGCTTTTATTAATGTTACGACCTAACATAAATTATTTCGTTTCAAATGAATAGTGAATATATTTTCATACTAAACGTTATAAATATTATATTAAAAAGTTTTTTAGGAATTTTTATTGTTTTTGTTAAATCTAACTAGTATTGCCCCATGGATTTACCCGTTTTAAATTTTTTTGACCAACTTTCCACCGCACCTTAATGTTATTTCCCATTCTTCTCTATAGCTTGCCAGATTGATTGACGCTCATGCTTATTATTTCGCTCTTTAGGATTATACCGTAAAGATATGCAGTCTATACTTACTTGACTAGGATAATTTGCCAACCGGTGGTAGTGTTTTGATATTCATAAGTGCCTTCATATGGCCAAAATTGAATAAAGTATTTTGTGATTTGATTGAACAAAAATGACACTTGTAGTATAAAAAACAAATCGGATCTCAAGTGCAGCTACCATAATATAGCTAATGGTAGCTAGTCAGATTCGTTTCTCTAAAATGTCCTCCCAACATACTAATATTTTATTACTATATTTCCTTACCCCGAAAGATCCCCGCATATTTATTTATATCCGCTAACCCACGTCATGGGTTCACTATTCAAAAGTATTGCGGCATAGCTTATGAAAACTGTAGAAGAGGCGAATGTGTTAAAGTAATAAAATGCAACATTTTTTAATTCTTTAAAGGCTTAACGTACGGTGTGATAAGCTTAGTGGGAGCAGTTGTTCTCAAGTGCAGCTACTAAGAGCAACTTGAGGGTAATAGCTTACCAGACGAGCATTAAAAATGCCCTACCACCATGCTATGGTTTCATCAAGGATTCGAACTCACTATCAACGCAGTGTCCAAACATACTACCACTGAGCTATTATTGCCTCAACCAATTTTTATATGAACAAAAAATATCACAAACAGGATTTTGCGTTAAAACACAACGATACAAGCGACTGTGAACGCACTCCACCGTAATAAATGAAGACAATTTAATCCGCTAGAAATACAAATCGCTCGTCTAATTTATTTCGCGAGTTGAATTCAGCTGGATTTGCCAACTTTCCTCTCATGGGGGCTTTGCAAGGATACAAAATTGGAAGATAAGCCTTTTTCCGTAATTCTTTTTTCCGTCTACATTGTTGCCTGCTTTATTTTCAACGCTAACTTAAGTGTATTTTTTTTATCGATTGTTTTTACTTTTATCTCTGTATTTTTTTAATATTTCAAAGGTGGCAAACAAGCATACGGCCCGCCTGATTTTAAGCAGCTACCGTAGTAGCCTTAGGACACTTGTAATCCCTAGGTATCACTAGCGTGTCGCCGATCTTGAACCCCCCTGCCCTAAGGAACTCTGGAAATCCTACTCACCGCAGGCATACAACGCAAAGTTATTTGACTGCGATTTTCTGTAGGGTATTCCACCAGTTGGGCCTCCAAGTAGTGAAACAAAATTCCAAACAAATTTTGTGTGCCCACCCTTTCTTTGTGCTTTTATATGTACTCTTTACGTAAATCATTATTCTGATTTCTAACAAATAGGGATGGGAGTCATATTACGATTGCCTAAACATGGTTTTCATTTGAAAACTCATCTAACCAAACTAATTTAATGAAACCAAACAAATCTTCAACTGGTGCTGCTAACTCTTTGCCACTTCTTTAACAGATGACATCGACTCATTACCACTTCGTCAACAAATGCCACTAGTCAGTTGCCATTTCTACAACTGATGCCACCGACCCTTTGCCATTCTTTAATAGATGACACCGACCCGTTGTCACTTCTTCAACGAATGTATCCGGTCACGTCTATTTAAGTAACAGTAACGTCATTCGGCAAATTATATTGCTTCAAATTTTGCTCCGCTTAGAAAGATTATTTAATTAGCAAGGCTGAATGACAGTGATGCATCTTGGAAGCAGCCAATATCCAGCGATGCACTAACACAAACTTGGTGTAATTAAATCCATGTAAACTTTGTAATTTGTACAACTTACGACTCCGTAGATTCATATATATGTACACATTGTATACATTACGAAAGTAAAAATATACCTTAGTAAAATAGTAGATAGTTAAAGAAGATTCAATATTTTTGAAACATAGTCTGTATCTGTATTGCTTATATTCTTGAAAGATTCTGATCAAGTCTTGTTAGATTCGTTAACATCTTAGGTCATATCTTCACTTAACATCAGGTGAATGTTAATTATATAAAGTATTTTTAAACGATACATCATTAATTCGAGTAAAACTATATGTAAAAGCTGGTCTAAAAACTCTTGGCCTATGTTCCTAAACAAATCGAGATAAATACAGTAGGTATTTGTAACAAGTCTGTTAATTTATTATCGTCTACTTAAATTAACTCCTCTAGGCTTGGAGTCATATATTAGGAATGTACACAAAATAAACAACATTATTTTGTTGATCTAGTTAGTAGATAATTCATCCCGAGTCTAGTTGAAGTTCTGTAACATCATTTCTTTGTATTTGTACTTTAGTAGGTATTGTTTTTATCAGCAATAATAGCTGCAATAAGAAGATTGCTTGGAGTGTAAAGTTCGCAAATAACATGTTTGGAAATTATGAATGATTTTGTCTGTAATTAAAATGTTCTATTTTTTTAACTCTGAAATATATAAAAGCATATTGGCATATATACACTAAATAAAAATAGATTCTCGGAGAAAACAAATTTTAAAGATAACTGGGTACGGAGCTAAGTTTTGCATCCTGGTGCAGAATATGTTTAAGAGGCAATACGGACAGCGTTTAGTCCATAATATAAACGTATTGCTCTGTTTTATTCCTGCATAATGGAATAGAGCAAATATTTTAAGCCATACAATCTTTATCTACCACTGGCATTTTCCTATCTTTTGAATTTTTCATCAATTAATTATTTCAAGAACTCATCTCAATTTAATTTCAAGAACTTATCTCAATTTAATTTCAAGAACTCATCTCAATTTAATTTCAAGAACTTAAGAAGGCATCTTCCTTCTAAAGTTACCGCTGTTAAATAAGACATTCAGCAAACAAATTTATTGAATATAAAAACATATAGGCATACTCAAAGTTTTCTTATATTATTCTAGTATTTTTTTTTAATTGGCTCAGTTTTGGAGGAGGAATTAGAGAAAAACGAAATTATAATTTCGTCTATTTTACATCTAGATATTTCAGTCCGATATGTAGTTTTATCTCTCATGCTCTATTCACCGTTCGGGCAGTGACAGCAAAAGATTTCTGTTTTAACAGGTCTAAGTTTTTAAGCTATTCTTCAAATATCTTACCAATCGTGTTTACTCTTAAGACCACTCACTTACATAAAAAAAATCTTACATTTAATATAAATTTTATTAGTTCAAGGAACGTTTACAGCTAATAGGCACCACTCCTTTTTCATAAGTAATTTAAATTCGATATAAATCAATACGGCAATGGTGAGAATATAATTAGTGATAAGAAAATTATAACATTTGATGTTTTAAGAAAAACTGAAATATATCAAGACAAGCTGTGAAGAACGATAATTGTAGTAGTGTATCATTTTCAATTGACGGAAATTAATGCAAACATAAATAATGTAATTATTAACAGTAACAATAACAGAAACCTTACAGGTTATAAACTCTAGTTACGTACATGAACATTTACTGTACAAGAATAATAAAAAATCAAGTTGAATGAAAAAACCTCTGAGAAGTAATTTGCATTGGTCAGAGAATATTATAATAGTAGTATATATTTATTTATTACAAATAACATACATATCAACAGCTACGCCAAGGCATTATGGTATGCATATATTTGATTTAATTTTGATTGTAATTTGAACTAGCTACCAATATTTCTGAAAATTCTCTGAATTTGGTCAGACTATCACTAGAAATACTTATCACTGTTTTGAGACAGAAGATTCACTGTACGTATGCCCTGTACGTAATTGGGGTGTTAACTAATAAGTCGATACGTTTGTTGCGTCGCTTCGTAGTATAAATGAGTACGTTGCATACATCTATCTCATCATCACATCGCATCATCTCTTTGTATTACATATATGGTAATAAACATTTCATTACCTCGTAAAGAAGGAAAAATATATTTTTGAGCAACGTATAAGTATATACATTGAAGTAGCACTTCTAGTAAAATTGATTCCACGTAAGCAATGTTTGAATACGCAGCGTGTTCATCAGTCGGACGGGGTCGTCATTAATCAGTCGTTTTTGCCCGCCGATGTGGGGTCACAAGCCAGATAAATTCAGACGAATTACTAATACAGGATTTTCTTACATACAGTATCTATATACTCGGAGTAATAAAAACTTTTAACTATACATAGCAGTCAATATTAGATATTTGTACAAAAATAAATTTACACTAGTTGTACCCCACGATCTCACTTGTGGTATATTTATTTCACCAACTCTCCACCGCGTCGCGTGTTCAAATCTGTTTGGTAATTGTACAAATAGGTGCTTTGATACCAAAACTGGACATGCGAAGTGCCCGAAATATATATAACTAAGCCAAAATAGCGCGGGGATGCGATAGTAAGGGAAAAGGACGTCGTGTACTGACCTGGTTCCCTTTCTTGTAGTGAACAGCCAATCTCTGCTCTAGGATGTCTCGTCCGTCGACTAGATACCTGTGATGATGGTTCGCGTAATTTCTGCGTGTGATTTTTAGTGGAAGCGCTGGGTGCGTAGGAACAATAAAATCAACTGCATGACGAAACAAGCGCGAGTCGGTTTACAAATCGTACACGACGAGGAGGGTGTGGGAGATGGTAGGTGATATATCTATCACAACAAGATGGCGTTACCAAAAACAATTAACAATCTCTTCAGCTTTATAATATAAGTATTTAGTATACCTTTAATATTAATGTGTAAGAAATAATAATTTATTAGCCAGAGAACCCACATCTTTCATATATATTTGTAATAGAAGCTGACTTAAATATGCTTCGCTATTTTTATCGTGTATATTTCTTAATGCGTTTTAGTAAATTAATATTTCTTATAGTAAACATACACACTAAATATTGAGTACACACAAAGATTGCAACATGCTAAGCTTAGAATGGAGTCATAAACGACTATTTGTTGGGAACTTGAACTGTCGTGTTGTGTTTTTTTATTTTAATTCACAAAATTATGCTATTTGGTCCTTATATTATGTAATTTGACGGCATTTTTCGAGATGTAGTCTAGTTATTGTGCACAAGTGAATTGGACAGTAAATAATAAATAGGAACATACATTTTAGGTTGCCACAAAAACTCCCTGGACAGTTTAATAAGGGAGCCTCCATCTTGTTAGAGATGTTTGAAGATTACAAGAAAAATTAGAAAATTATTGGAACGAAGTTCCTTATGGGGAGTTGCGAAGGGGTACCCTAGCCGGTAAAAAACGTCCGTAACGTTAAGTAAAAGCGTAAGATTTCATGTATAGTCTATGTGTGATGGCTATACAGTGTCTAATGTATAGTCTACGTGATGACTGTTAATATTTTATTATATATTTTTATAAAGCATGGTAAATAAAATAAAGGTGTTAAGATAATTTTGTAAAGTAGTTTTTTATTTTTATCGATAAAAAAATCATAATAAAAATTTATAACCGAATAATTATTTTCTTTATACCTCGAATATAACTTGAAATTATTATTTTATATTAAGGAACTTCGTCCCTATCTGGTGTCCCACGACACCACACGGTTATTTATATTCACGTGACGTGCAGAACTGTGGATGAAGACAGTTACTATTAAATAAAAATAAGAGTAATAATCTCAAATGTTGCTACTGAAACATAGATGGATAATTGGAAGTAGAATTTAAAGGTAGTAGCTAGCAAGTTTACCTAAATGTGTTTTTTTTGCAATACACAAAGCAAAGATCGGTCACTTAGATATTCTGTAATAAAAAGCCTTTGCTATATGTTCCCATAACCATAATTCTTGGTTAGAAATCGACATCAAATCATAGAATGTAAAAAATAATATGAAAAAGGTAATCGATTTACTTCTCAACTACCAATGTCGTCCTTTACGAATGTTTTCGAGACATTCCCTAATAATTCAGTGTTCGATTTTTCCGATATTTGTCCATTATTGAGTCGTGCAACATTAATCCAAGCGCTTAGCGGGGTATGCGGATCGTAAGGTCAAGGGTTCAACTTCCCTTATCGAGTGTTTCGAGATGTATGAATGTTTTCTTAGGGTACCGCCGCACGAAAGGTAAAATAAAACCTCTATGGAAATCTATTGAACAGATGGGTGTTTAGGTAATGCGCATTTGTATGTTTACCCGTAATATCTTAGAATATTTCTTTCAGAGAAGTGCGAGGTCAAACGGAATATAAGTAAACGCGGAAATATTTCTGGGGTATTCTTCTAACTCGATCGCTTCGAATGTTTATTCAAATTATGTTTTATTTTCTCTTTCTTTGAGGATAATACAGGACATAATAATTTTTAGAGGTTACAAAAAAGATTAGGTTTTATCGGAATTTTTAATGTTATGAAGAAAACAAACAACTACACAAATAATACAAATTAGAATTATAAGTTGTCCTAGTTCACGGTGCCTATTTATATTGCGCTATTTCTTCCGACTTACTTGACAAAAATCAATATTTAAAGGTGTAGCCTATTCCTTGTGAATCTGGCTATCATATACAAAAATATTTTTTCGAATCCGAGTGATAGTTTCAGAGATTAACGTATTTAAACAAACAAACAAACAAACTGTCAAACAAAAAAACTCTTCCGTTATTATATTAGTATAGAATACATTCGTTTCTTATTGAAAAACCCTTTATCTAGGTGGATTACAAACTAAACATTTAAATGGGTTATCTTTAAGTATCCAACAGAGGTATTTTTACTCATTTGCCTCTTTAACGATATGAAATAAATATAGGCGCCCACATGTCTTTATAACCATATCTTATATCTTTAAACGAGCAATTCTTGTATATATATAATCTGAATCTCGGAAACAGCTCCAACGATTTTCACGAAATTTAGTATACGGGTGGTTCCGGGGGCGATAAATCGATCTAGCTAGGATTCATTTTCAGAAAATGTCGTTTTATTCGTGTTTTCAATAATCAACTAACCAGTTCATATTTATTTATTATTCTGTCGGTAAGATCGAAAAATATTATTAATATTTAATCATTTCATAAGTATGTAATTCGTATTTAAATATAATTTCTAAAAGTCATCCACTAGTAAATATTAAATTTACCAAATATAATGAAATAATATTATCTATTAAGTTGTGCAGTCCATTAAATAAACGATTAAAAACACGGATTAATCACGAAATATTGGCTAAATTAATAGTTATCGTATCAAATAATGTGTAATATCATCGATTTTTTAACCATTATAATTAACTTTGATTTTATTTTGTCATTTTAGTTTAATATGATTGACATTTAGTATCTGTTATCTACATATTTGAAAGTATTTATTTTCTTTAAATTTGGGCTTAATTTATACTAGTATTTAATTCCATCTAATGTGTATTATGTCCAATCGTATATAAAATAGACAGAACCATAAAGTATAGATCTAAGTTATACTTGACTTCTTTAACGGCCACGAGAAATTGTTGAGAATGTGAATTATGGGCTGGATTTGGAATTTATTCCGTTTTCAAAGCCTGAGATACGAATATACTTTCAGAGGATCGGAAATAATTTTTAGACACTTTTTTTTCGTTATTTTAGACTTTCGTTATGTACCAATGTGAACATTTGTTATTTATTTAAATTTCGCTTGTTTTGCTGGCCACAATATCATAAGTTATAACAAGTGATGATACAATTGATGATGATAACTAATCCTAGCATTAGGATATAATATACTAGTAACTACATCACGATATTTTTCTTCATCAAAAGCTCCTAAATTCATTGCTGTATTCAAACCCACAAGTTACGACGCGACATCCACATGCTTACATCCCTAAAAGCTGTCATACTTACATATTAATAATTGATTACCCAGAAATCCTTCAAAAGACTAATTACAGAGTACCTATTAGATATCCTCATCATATAATAACTCCTTTAATTCCGCCTCTGCCAAAGACAGTGCTTGGAAGTAACTCACCCATTCCTAGAATGTGTAAATTGTACTGTGTTAGTTCAACAATAGATATTCATATGTCCACACTACCGAAATACCGAAAATATATCAATGAATCTTCCCTTGTAAAAAATGTATATAATTAAGTAGCTATGTTTTTAGACAGCTTTATTTTGGTTTAGTTAGTTTAATTTGTTTATTATTATTTTTTGTATACATGTGCATGTTTTGTTTGCATATAATTAGTTGTACATTTAGCATATTATCGTGAACTGTATGGTACTATTTATAGAAATATGGTACAACTGTTAGCTAACCTAATAAAAAAATATATTACCAAAAAATATTGATGCGTGTACTCTTTTAATAGACACATATCATCGAGTGTGACTATATTCACGACAATAAGACAAGAGGTTCAGCAAACAACTTGATGTGGTGGAAATTTTGTTACAATGTGCGCGCGAAACGTAAAAATTCACTCTCATCATTTATTCATACACGCCCAAATAAAGTATAACTTCAAAAACCTGGCCCGTACTCCTCATTGTGTTTCTATAGTTAAATTTTAAAACTCATACGTAAAGTTAATAACGACTATAAAAATTGAATTTGCAAACTGTACAAAGCAAAGGTATGTGTGCGTGTGTTTAAGGGGCAACTGCCAAATTCACTTTACTACCCCCGGGCTGACAAACGAGGCTGATAGACGGAAATAATCCAATCAGATCGTTCGAATTAAAAGACGCCAAAAAAAGAAGTTACCAAATTAACGTTGCGTCGTCTGTTTTAACTTTTAGATTACTAATGTACTCGTACAGATATTTACTTTTACAAGTCGCTCTAAAACATCTGAATTATTCTACTTTAACAATTAAAAAAAATAGTAAGTGACCTCTATAAAATATAAATATCAACTTGAAAATTTCAGAATACTTATAATACCAAACTTAGACCTAGTAACTACGAGAAATAAAGAAAATAAAATTTTTTTAGTTACTATTTTGTAATTTTAAAAATTCAAAACATTGATAGCTCAGTGGTAGCGTGTACGGACATCTCGTCGATGTACGTGAGATCGAATCCTTTTTAAGAGATGAATTTTCATAAATCCTAGTGATTACATGCGTTATTTAAGGGACATCTGTACGAAATTTCCTATTTCTAGTCCCACCCGTTTAAGCTGTCAGTTAGTCTTAAAATTATATTAAATAGATGTATTTAAATTAAAAAGAAGTGTTGTAAATGAATATTTTTTAAGTAAATTACCTACATTTTAAAATGTATAAGTTTTCCGGGAAATTACGGTATTATGGTTAGACCGCACTAGTTGGAACTGAATGCATGGTATTTGGCACGGCGCGGCCAAATACTCTTTATATGAAACTGTATGAGACATACTGCACTACGCGGCATTTCATATTTAAAGTAAAGTATTCTTGTCAAATTAGTTTTACAACTGATGGTACTTAAGCCGTTAACACAGCACTGTAAATATCACTAACGCGTTTCCAACCTTATTCACTGCAGGAACACAACTCAAAGTTACTTGGCTGCAGTCTTATGTAGGGTGGAGAATATACTCCACCAGTCGGGCTGCCCCAAGTACTTACATATAATTCTCGAAAGAGATCCTATCATAATGTAACATTTAAATCTTTTTTTGTTTCAGGTTATTTCTGGCATATAACGGACTTTCACTATGACCCTCTATACACATCACAAGGTGACACTAGAAGACGTAGGTATAAAATTGCAAATACAATGTTTATAATAAAATGATTAACTGTCTATTAATTTTGGACAATACAACTACTTACTCATGAAATATTTTAAGAATAATGTAGACACAAAAAGTAATTCGTTTTGATAGCTATATTTGAATTTAAAAAGGCTTATTTTATTCATTGACTTAAAATCGATAGAATTTAACTTTGAAGGCAGTGAATAAACAAATAGATACCTGAGTTTTTTTTTTGACGGATCACGGTAACTTGATTGCATTGTATCCGATGGTAAGCGCAGTTTAATCCTAAAATGAAGACAACCGCCGAGAGATCAGTAATCCATCGCTGGTTGTCATCGCTGACCTACAAACCTTTCGGCAGCTGGATATACACTGACTGATCCTGAAACACGACAATATAAAAGAGAGTCATTGTTACGAGTATATCAACCATGGGCATGAGTTCGAGACCCAGTCAGGTACAAATCACCTACTACAGCATTTCATTACTGGTAGTACACGGGTTCATCCCAAATTACAAAAGAAAAGACGATAGTAGATACGTAATTGAAATTTTCAGTCACGGTATGCATTATACGAAACTTTTCGGTCATCATTGGAGGATTAGTGACTACCTTCATCTCTTTTATAGCTATCCTTTTCTAAAAGAGGCAATACCGGATTAACCTGAAATGTGCGAGTTTCCCTTTTTTGGAGTAAAAAGGATAGACTATGTATATATACTAATCTCTTGAATTTATATCTATACTAATAGCTAATCTCTGTAAATAACAGTCTAATTTGAGAAATATTTTTGCATATTACATTATATTTATTAAAGCTAATATAGACTATATAACTTCACGCTACGACCTTAAGGAGCGTAGCAGTAAAAATGAATGTCAAGCAATCTGAGAAGTTATAGGCCAGTACGGAAAGTGAGAATAACGATAAGCTATACGGGTGTGTTGGCGACGACACGCTGGAGAGTTTGTTGAATAAATTTAACACGAGTAAAACCGTGGGGCGCAGGTATTTATTTTATATAAAGTTATTTACTATCTTTTAGACTGTCGAAGAGCAGATGAGCGTGGCAGTTCCGGCCATCATAGAGCATTGGGCAGGTTTGGTGACTACTCATGTGACAGTTCGCTCGAGCTAATAGAATCAGCGGCACGGTATATGCGAACACGGCATTCTGAGAATGTCGAATTCGTTCTCTGGACAGGGTACGTATAGCATATATTTTCTTCGTATAGCGTATATTACTTTGGAAGGTTCCTTTTTTAAGTTTCTCCACAGTCCTCAAAAACCAAGCGTGCTCGCACTCATGCCCGCGAAATCACCGTTCCCTCCGCAGGAGACGGGCGGTTAACTTCGCTTCTGCACGCAGCCAGCCCCGGCACCAAGGCCCCCCGGTAGGGCCCCGCTCTGACGGAGCCAATTTGGTGCAACGAAACTGTTTTCCCGTCCGTCGCCCATCTACTCTTGGTTTGGCCTGGCAGGGAAAGAAGATGCACCCTCTCCCCCGACCGTCCGGCGTTGGGTTTTTTTATAGAAGTTTACTCCTCTACATCTGCCATTAGTGGTTTAGTACATGGTGGGGAAGGAGGCGAATGAACGTACCCCACTAATCGGCCGATGATCTTTAACGAGGTTTTTTTAGTCTAACGTCGGTGAAACGGCAGGGAAGGCGAACGCACCCCTCCTCCATCTGTCCTGCGTTGCTTTATTATAGAGGTTTCCTCTTCTGCCGACATTGATCTCACCCGTCCTTCCATATATCCTCGACCCTCTAGTAATTTTTGAACGAGGTTGTCGTGTTCGGTCATTTTTTAAAGTGGTTGTATTCCACCGTCCGTCCTTGATCTTTAGGTGGTTCTCTCCACCGCCTTCATCAACCCGTGATCTTAAGATGGCTACCTCTACCGCAGAAAGCGATTTTTTAAAGTGGTTATATCCTCTCAGTTTTTGAAGGAGGTTTCCTTACTTCATCATCAATGATGACACCCTTCAGGAGTGGGTGAGCCATAACGAGCCCACTCTTGTTCCATCCCCCGGTCTCTTCTGATAAGCAGAGGGGTACAGGGGAGGGATGCTGTTAGTCTGGTATTAGCCGCGAATTATAAGGTCTGACGTTACCCGGGGCCCACCACGAGGAGGTTCCAGATATAGTACCCCACGTCCACCCTCTCCTGCGACAATTCAAGCCTAGGTCCGTTCTTCCGGCATGGAGCCCTTGAGCCAGCAGCCACTCACGCGATACCGTGATTTACTAGCTATCAACATACAATCAAAACACTGCGCTTCTTACATGCAAACTACTCAGGAACATAAGTTCTGTAAGGGACCTTTTACATTTTTTGGCTAGTTAATTTAGACAAAAATTGACAGATTACTAAATATATATATGCATATTTCTTCCTTCCTCCGAGAAGGCAGAAACATGTATATATGTATAGTTAGTTAGATTGAATTACAGATAGGGGATTAGAGAGATCGCGATGTTTGCTTATATGATAACAGCCCAAACCGAAGTTCGGCCAATTTGGCACCCTTGTTGTTGTTGCCACGCTTTCGTGGCTGAGAGTTTTCAGCGCTCGCTCCCAAGCCCAGTGAAGCTATAAAAGCCTTCCGAAGCTTCAGGGTCCTAAGGGCAGATCGTTTATTTTTTTATTTATCCTAAATAACTTATTTATGATCTAAAACGTTGCTTTAAGTTTGTTTTTTGCCATTTATTTTTTTGTGCTACCGGTATGTTTAGACTTTGATTCATCTTTTTCCCCTAAGGAAATGGATATGTGAAATAAATTTAAGCAAGTTAGCAAATTAGGTATTTAACACACATGTGGGTCAAATTCCTCAGAACTGAATATACTTAAATACGAGTATTTAGAAAGAATTCTTTGTCAAAATACAAATGTTTTTATTTCACACGCAATGACACACACCATATGTCTCAAAAACATCGCCCACCAAATAAAATTAAACAGGATCGTGTTAAATATACGCTTAAAATTAGAATAGTTTCAACTCTAGTTGCAACTAGCTGTAACTCAATAATATCGTAGAAAAGTGCCCACTGAAAAGATACAACGGCTATCCCGTTAACCGAATAACTGATATAGTCGACGCCCTAAAGTGACTGACAGATTTTGACATTCAATTATAAGATATTCTATTTAGACATACTATTAAATAACTAAAATATTTCTAGCAACGGTAGCATGAGTTGGTTTAAAAAGTGTTCCCTCTAATGCAGAAGTTTATTTTTTAACGATATTTACTGTCTTAGGGATATCATAGCGGCTCGGTATACAGGCAACGAAGATGATCGGTTCCAAGCTATAAGAAATATGACTGAACTCCTGAGCAGGACGTTCAGCTCACATTTCGTGTTCCCAGTATTAGGACATTTGGATCCAGAGCCGTCCGAGAGGCTTACAAATATATGGATGCAATGGTTGCCTTTAGAAGCGCTACTAACTTTTAAATACGGTAAGAAGCATTGTTTAATTTTATTACCGACAACAAAAAGTTTTTAGTTTAGCTATGATTGAAGAAGACATTATTGTCATCCAGCATCTATTAGTGACTTCCAATAATCCTTTTTAGAAACAATATTTCTATATTTACCGTGGTATCGCCTTTAACCACATCGTAATTAATATCAGGTGAAGTTAAGATAAAACTTTAGTCTATAAAACAATAATTATATATTTTATTTAGCTCGGTACTGTCTCTAATGGTAAGCACAGTACAATCCAAACACGACGACAACTACCGAGAGATAGACTAAGTAACGGAATTATGCCGATGGTAAGCAGAATACAGTCCAAGCACTGCTCACTGAGAGATCTACATTCTATCGTCAGTCGCCGCTATCATGCCGGTCTGCATAAATATCTTTTCACGTTACGCTTGAAAGATCCGATGTTGTAGAAATGAGAGAAAATACTGGCCGGGGAGATGCTCCGAAGCATATATGTATGTTGTGTAAGTACGTGCCGGCATGACAACGGCGACTGGCGATAGAATGTCGATTTGTCAGTGACCACCGCTGTTTTGTTGTGTTTGGAATTTATTTTGCTTACCATCGGCATAATGTAGTCACTTTGCAGTGCTACTATTTAAAAAAGAAAAAAATATAATGTAACTGTTATCTATCAAGGATTTAACTTTCCGTCTCTCCAACATTATTCTCTGGGACAAGTGCTTGTTATCGCAAATGTTATTTCTAGAAAATAACACAATGAAGCCAATATTATTTGCCTATTTTTACATAACCCGCATACAAATGAAATTGTATTATTCACAATAAAATTGCTGTTGCCCCATATTATTGTATTTACATTTGATAACACAATAGTGATAACGAATAAGTATGCTGTTAAATATTCTGCATTGTACATCAAATATACTTAGGTGTCCTTACATAATATTTTCCTGTCTCTCCTTATATGAGGTGTACAGATACATTAGTGTACTGTAAAAGGTATTATTAGAATCTAAGGCTATAAAATTAAAAAAAAATATTTATAAATGTCAAATAGATAATCTTATAAAAATATTTTTAAATTAAAACGTAGGCTTGCTATGTGTATAGAATGTTCTGGTTTTTATTTGCAAAGGCAGGAAATTGTAACGAGAAGGGCGGAGTTCAAATAATTTTTCTTCCGCCTCCTATTTGCAATTACATGCCGGGACTTTTCCTCTCGTAGAAAGGTAATCGAGGTTAGCACTTCGCAGCTATTAGGGGTGTCCTTGACTTTTTTATAACTTCTTTGGATGATTTTAGAGGATTAAAATTAGACTACTCCACAAAAGTGGCTCTGACAAAAGCATTTTTTTAATTTATAAAATGGCCCAGTTATTTAGCTGCAATCTATTTTATAGATAGACCATTCTTTACAATTTCTTATTATTTATAATTTATGTCCTTAAATTTCAATAGTAAATTTATTATTCGTGTTGTGTTATATACTGTAAATATTATTTTCACATTACGATAACATATTCGTTATTTGGACCAAGTCCCTAAATTAAGTAATGAAAAAAAGTAGAAATTTATAAACAGTTTGTTCACAGGTGGATATTATACGATAGAACAGAAACAAAGTAAACTCAGAATAGTCGCTCTGAACACAAACTTATTTAACGTAAGAGAAACAAATTCTGTACAAGCGAAGCGTCAGTGGGAGTGGTTGGAGGAGGTTCTTGAGAAAGCCACAACGAATAAAGAAATGGTGAGTAATTCATAAATACTTGCAATAATGAGAATAAAATTAATATTGTCTTAGTCTTGTAAGAAATATTCATTTTTTTTTCATTGACTCATAAGTCAAAAATTTATTTTTAAGCATCTATAGATAAGTTCGTTTTGGTAACTGCTCTTTCACGCCAGAACCTGGGCTTATCTTCTGCAACCGTATTATTACTTAATAACCATAATCAATATCAAATATATTATCAATACAATATATTCATTCATATATCAATATCAATAATATTATAATACATTATCAAAATAGTAGACCAAGTATAGGTTCTTTTTTCAGGTTTGTCTCTTTCTGGTTTCGGTAAAATTTGTTGATGGATTATATCCATACTTAGTGTTTAATTCTTATAGGCCTATTATTTTTTTGTTTTTCACGTAGACGATGCCTTTTAGTGCTCTAAGAACATCTTAAGTTATTGAGTATTTTTGTAAAAATATAATATGGATTTTACATACAATGCTAAAACTTTTAAATGCTGCTCTGAATAGTATGATTGAATTTAATGAAAATACGAGCATAATAGGTTAGGAAAAAATATACTGGTCATTAAACTCTTCAACCCAGCAATTCTTTAATAGAGGGTCAAAACAAAGATTTAAAAATTTCTTCATTCCAGAAATTACTGACTAATCATATGATATAAATTTTTAAGTGTTGAAAATTTATTTTCACGTGTGAAATAACATTATCAGAGCAAAAATTTGGCTTGTTCGGTTTCATAACGTAGATGCGCCACGAGGTCTCGCAACTACACGTCGGAAATGGCGCAGGGAAGTCCGGTCACCGAAGCAGCGCTACCGGCCGCATTTTATAAATTGTAGAATATTAGTAACTCGTTAATATACACCGACCGTCTTTAAGATCTAACTGTAGTAGTGTGAGACATGCTTTACCAATCAGTTATAGGATTATTTCGTAAAAATCTGAAGATTTTTGAAATCCATTTTGCACCAATCACAAAATTCGATAAATTGATATTAACTTTTTGTTTCATTACTTTTCCTTGTAGCATTTTTGTAGTAAAAACTTATATGTAAAACTTTCGTTAACATCTCTGTAAACACTGAAAACTGTGTCCGTTTGTAAGCCATTCGTAAATTTGGTTACAAGCTCGTCCATTTTCAGCAGTTTTTCCTAATCGAAAAGCTTTACGTCTTTATCAAACAAATGTATAATATTTTTTTTTCTCTCTGTATTAAAAATAATGCTAGATTATTTTTCTTGTTGTATTGCCTTCCGGGTTGAATACTCGGTATTCGCTGCATGTTTGTAGGCAAATCATTTCGCCACCATCTCTGTGATTCTTGGAGTCTGTGCTAAAAACTTTAACTGTTATGAAATGCATACGTAAAATTGCCTACAAACCTCCTCCATCTTTAATGTTTTTTTTATTCTTCACTTAGTTTCAACTAGCTAAGGTTGGTCACTTCTGCATATTTTGCCTTGCCCAAAGGTTTTTCTAAAAAGTAAACCAATGAGTTAACACTCATTGATGTTGTTTGAGGTACACGGCTATATTTGGAAGCAAAAGTTTGTCTTCAGCAGTTATAAAATTGTCATCATCATGTCAACATCATTTCTAAAGATCACTTGGACTTGTTTTATGTTATACATAAAATAGTTAGCGTTCACTCCCAATCGACCCACTGGCATCATTTCGTATTCATAACTCACCGTGTTCACAAACAGGTAGGCAATATCAAAATCCGTTCAGGTAACAATGGTAACCGTTTATATACAGAACGTTATTTGCCTATTTTAGTATGATATGAATTTCCTTTACTATTATGAATCATTACAATAGAGCGGCAATAATTCAGCATTGTAAATGGGTACAGAGCCATGTTTATTGTCACAGTATCAACTGGTGTAGTAGTTTAAATCTGTACCAGAATTACTATGATTAAATGTTGCATATGTTTCATTGAACACTTTTGTATTCAATTTAAACTTGTTCTTTGGGCACACAAATCATTATTGGTACATGTAGAATTACTGCTAATATGTATCTTCACCGCATTTGAGCTAATTGGGAAGATTTAGTCCATTCCGGAATGATATGAAATTCGAAAACAAAATAAAATACGATATGATAACTCACGATAAAACTCAATAGAGATGAATATAAGCGTCCCGCCTTGTTCCTTATTTGATTTGATAATATCATATTGGTCGATGGTTTTTATGATTTGCGTTTTTTTGTATCTTTAGATACTATTATAATATTTAAATTTAATACATTAATATTAAACTGTTTAATTTTTAATTATATTGCTTAATATTTAATTTTAAATATAGAAATGTTTAATGACTATTGGTAAACTTATCATTTAAGTAGAGAATGTAGTAAATAAAATTTGCCAGTCTCTACTTTACATAAAAAAGCGGTTACTTCACTGTGTGTTATATAATGTATATCAAAGTATCACCTTATCAAAGTACCACATATGTGAAATATACTAGTAAACCTTTATTTTATACCCCCATAAAAATTGCAATTGCGTACAGATACTCTTCGGTCACGTTATTGCCACAAGATAAGTATGAAGATGGCTCACGCAATGCAAAAATAATGAACTTATTATTTTAAATAATACACGATTATTTTACCAAAAACAATGTAAAACAACTATGTACCATCTAAATTATAAAACTGTGTAATAAAGTTCAAATTAGTTTGGCACCTCTATAATACTTATTTATTTCATGCGTTAATATATTATTTCTCGTAAATATTTAGAATATTCTGGACGTTATTATTTATTGTATTTATATTAATGTTTGGTATGAAACATGAATCTTCTTTCGTAAATCTTATTTATTTTTATATTATCCTACTAATATTCTAAATGTGAAAGTTTGTATGTTTGGATGTTTGTTACTTAATCATGAAAAAACGGGTGAACGGATTTGGATGAAATTTGGCACACAGATATTTTTTGTATCGGTTAATAACATATTCTTCTTTTCTTTTTGGACTGAATTCTGAATGAAGTCGCGGACAGAAGCTAGTATCTTATAATTGAATGATTTGATTCTTTCTTGCATAAAATGCATCTAGGAAATTCATCATTTTGTATTCGTTTTTCCTATTTTATAAACCAAACTAATCCAACATATAACTCTTTTATAATATAAAAGTCCTTCAGACGTATTATATACCGAAATACCTCAAATATATCAAAAAAACATTGCAAAACTCCAAAAAAATTGGATGACTTCTCAGTAGCTCGCTGTATATTTTGTTTTCCTAGCATTGGACCAACTGGACACACATAAGATATTTTCTAACTTTTGTTCCTTTAAACATAAACCGCCGCTAAACTATATGATATATATACTAATATGTTGGTACGAATTGCGCGCCATCTGTTACACGTTTCACGCAATTTTTAAATAAGTCACAACAACAACTTACAGAATTGCAACTCAATTAAATGTTTCTGAAGAACTCTCGAAATTTACTGAAAACGTGAAAATATATTATATATATAAATATACCAAGAAGTAGCAAATAGTATGTACACGATTCTTATAATGTATATAGTTTTATAGGCAATTAAAAAAAACATATTTTTATATCATATATCCCAGTGAAGCATCCATACAATTTATTTTGCGAGGAAAGCCTACCGGCAAAGCCTACTTCGTTACTCGTCCGACTGTATAGGCGAATTCAATTTATTCTTCCTCGTGCTGTGAATGTACCAAAGCTTGGGGATTTAAAGCCAATTTATGTATTTAGTTACATTCAAATTTTATTTTGTTTTGTTCATTCGTTTCGTTTTATTTCAAAATATTCATCGGACGATTTTTTCTAATTACTTATAAATCCAGTTTTGGTTAGGAAAATAAGCAATATAAAAAATAGTGCAGTAAAAATTATATACCATATAATGTAATATACTTTATTATGTTACCTACATATAAACATTTAGTTTGGACTAGCTGTTGCCCGTATTTGTAGGGCGTATTATTTTTATATTGCTATAAAGTATCCTATGTTCTATGCCGCAACATATTCTATTTCTATACCAAAATTTACAATTCGTCCAGCCGTTTAAACTAGAGGTGAACTATAACAGGTTAAATGGGAAACCTGTTCCACCTGTTCCTACTGTTCCAGAGAAATAACACTTCCGAAAACCTGTTCCAAATTAACAACCTGGTACAATATGTATTTTTAGTATGTTATGTTTGTATACATACAAATGCAATACAACACATACTATAACTAGCAACCCACACCTGATTCGCACTATTACTTATGCACTATTATATAAGCTCACAGTCTGCATGACTATTTTGGACATTTTCAATAATTATTGTCATATTTCAGCCAATTTACACAAAACGAATGAATTATACACTCACACTTTGCTCATGAATCACTCCGTCCTTTGATGAAAAACATATGAAAATCCATTCGGTAGTTTTTGAGTTTATCACGTTCCGACTTTGTTTATAATATGTAATGATTGAAAAGAGTAAAGAGCTCGTTCCAAGTCATCTCTCTCTTTCTATCAAAGTAAAGATCATTAAGCTTGAATAGAGAAGACCATGTTCTAAACTGGAATGTTTACTTTTGTATCACACCCCAGTACAGGTACGTAGTATTTAGTAACAGCTTTTCAGTTTACAGATAACAGCTCCAAACTATTATTTGTAAATACCTATTCTTTTAAACTGTCCCGATAAATACGCCTCACTCATAGTTTGAACGTAATGATGGACAAACATTTAAACAAAAGGACTTTTACATTTATTAATAACAAGAATTTTTGTATCATCTATTTGTATTGTTTTCTATCGTCTTATGTTTAACAGTTTTGGCAGCGTATTCAAAGAAAGCGTGCTGGTTGTGATTTTTTTCCCGAGTTGATTTTATATTATCACTAACTGTGCCCGCGACTTGTTCTGAGTGACCTTCAGAATTGGGCCTTTACCAGGATAAAAAGTATCCTATGTCTTAATCCGTGTTATAAGCTGTCGGTGTGCTAAATGTCATGTTAATATATTTAGCCGTTTTTGCGTAATTGAGTAACAAACAAACTTACTTTATACCCTTTATAATATTATATTAGAATATTATGATATATTAGTAAGGATATACTAACTTATGGTCATGAATTCGTTCCGTTGTCTTCGAAATGAAACGACTAGCATGCCACCTGTTGTAAACTGGTTGCACTAACATAGAACTTTCGCAGTTATGCGCACAACTTAACAAAAATTCATCGCAATCGGATAAATGGTATAGGAACACGGCAAGACAATCAAATAAACGTTCATTTTTATTATTAAATAAATGTTTGATTTATTCTGTAATGTGACCCACCGTTTTACCTGTATTCAATTTCAATGGTTACTGCTCTGCCCCGTAGAGCCATAACGTAAAGTTATATAACTTATAACCTTCATCAATAAATATTCTCTAAAATACAAAAAGAATTTTTCAAATCTGACTGGTAGTTCTAGAGATTAGCGCGTTCAAATAAACAATCTCTTATATTATAATTATATCAGTATAGTTTGCTAAAATAATAAGAGTGAGTATTAATTTTATTTCTTAATATATATCTTTTCTTATGCGTATATGTACAATATAATCCAATTTGCTAACAATTTACTCGTGCATACACAAGCGACCACAAATCGATTAGGATCAACACGCGGCGCTGCGATGCTATTGTCCTTTGATATTGTCTCAGCGTAACCTGCAGTAATAAACGATGTCTTTGTCATCACTTTGTCTTAGAACTGTAGACGTGAGGCGTGCTGTGTAATTTACTTAATGGGATATTGTTTGATGTATTTAATAGCACAAAATATGTAGTCACAGGTCTGTTCGGATCAAAGACTAATGAAATTATTATATACCAGCTGTGCCCGCGGCTTCAATAAATTTTAACAACTTTTTATTGAACTTACCAAGTATCTAAGCCGTAAAACGAAACAAAAATCGAGTAGTTTTTGCGTGATGCGCGCACAACGGCGAACCTCAATCATTTTATTTATATAGATATACAGTTATATAATAAAGATAAAATTCGTAGCCTTATGCACCTATCGTACAGCCTTGATTGGTTATTTTTTTAAGTTTAACTTCTTTAAGTGCATTACGAAAAAAATATTTGAGAAATTTTTTAAAATGCGCGTGCACATCATCTTAACAAAAAATCTACACCATGAAGATAGTTCACACTCGATTTATGCGTCGCATAACTTTAAAAGGAATTTATTATTCAATGAAATTTAAATTTTCACGTGCATGTGCCTAAATAATAGCATTTTTTTTTACTTTACTATTTTTATCTGATGTTAAGTAAAGATGTAGTTTAATTTGCTACGCTAAGCTTAAAAAGACTGGCCTCAAGTGTAGCTGCCGGAAAACGACAACAAAGTTTCAACTTGAAAGTGGTATTTAGCCAGACGGACATTAGAAAACGCCCATGCTATGGTTTAGTCATGATGTTTATCTTCACCGAAAGTGATAGGCAAACACATTACCAGTAAACAGTCATTGCTTTTAAATATTTCAAGGCGTAAATTTCTCTTAGTAAGTAGTGGACTTGCGTAACAAATCGTTTGCAACGACTGAAAGCAGATTTTTTTCATATATTTAATTTTTTAACTTCATAATAAAATTAATGGATTCGAGGAACATTAAACTTTTTGTATGAAAAATTTATTAGTAGTTCTTCTATACAGCTTATAATCTCTTCGGCTCAGAAAAGTTGCTGTTTAGCTCATCCACCCCATTCTACTGGCGATAGTGGGTCAATTTGAATAAATTTATTGGCGATTTTGGCGAACGCTCGCATCTAGTACTAACCTTGTTTTCGTGATAAAAGCATTTGTGTAAAAAAAAAAACAATATAAATATAGGCCTATAATAAATATAGTTCTATATTTAGATGTTTAAATACGAAAGCTAATTTGACTGTCGAATGTAGGTAATTTAAATCGCTAATGTTCTTTCTGTATCAATTTAATGGTTATACTCGTAAGTAATTACGGTAAAATATAGGTATATAAATAAATACTTAATACGTATATTGGTGTAATTTGTATAAATTGGCTTCAACATTTGTTGACCTTTATATTTTTGTGGTGAAAGTTATTGTTCGTTCACTTTGTGTTTCAAAAACCACCGAACAAAGAATAACCTTGCGTGTGTACACAATTGAAGTGTTTTACTTTAATTTACTAATAATATAATAACATAGATCATATCCTACCCTATTAGAGTAGGACTAGAACTAGAAATAAACACATACTTAAAATATTTTATCGATTACCGTGTCGATTCATATTTTATGAATGCGCTCTTGAACAACAAATATTTTTGTTTAGGTATGTATAGTTTCAAAAATCAATATTAAAAATGCTTTATTGAAATTAAACTCTAAAATGTTTTTATAAGCGCTACAATACTGATTCGGAAAATATCACAGTCTACAATTAGAGTAGGCAAGAACTCGATCACTTTTATAACTTATATGTGCAGTTTATTTTTTTCGAACTGACCTCACTGTTAGCCTTAGGGGCCTGGAGCCTTTACAGCTTTACCGGGTTTTTGTGCTGTGCTGGTAGTATGCTCATATATATGGTTTACAGTTAATGAGTATATTATATTAGTGATTGTACATAGTAGTCATTTTTAGACGTCAATATCTTTCACCTAATCTTCCACTCTATAATTAGATTTTGACAGTAAAACCTACTTGGCACTTCCTTTGAACTTATTGTCTAGAAAATCGGTAATGTGCTTAGGAACGTTATTTGTAGAACCTAACACTATTACCTAAAAAAATTATTAGTCTTACTGAGATAACTAAAAGTTTATTTTTAGTATTAAATTTATATTGATCAGTTTAACGTACATATTAGTAATAAAATTCAGCAGCGCTAGTAAGTTTAAACCAAAATTGACAGATTAGGTATTACGAGGGTGAATCAAGAAGTTATTTGAAGTGCATATATATAAAATATTATTGAGAGATGTTCGATATTCAAATTAAAGAGTGTCAATCACACAATATTTATGCCAACTGTCACTTGTTTTTGTCAGTTAGTTCGCACGTAATAAATTATTTTGTGCGACGAGTTGTTAAAAACGCAAAATTATGGACAAAAGTGAGTTACGTACAGTGATAAAATATATCAGTTTGAGAGAAATGTCTACGAAAGAAAATTTTTCGGACATTCAGCAGACACTAGGGGATGATGCTGTACCCTATTCTATGGTTGCGTACTGGATGGCTGAATTTGAAAGAGCTAGATCAAGTTGTAAAGATAACCCGCGTTCTGAGCGGCCTTCAAGCTCCGTTACGGAAAAAAATGTCAAAAAGGTTTTAATAAAGAATCTGGTTTGAAAAGACAGAAGAATAATTTTAAAATATATAGCTGAGATGCTAAAGATATATGTTGGTAGCGTTCTATCGATTTTATTTGATTCACTAGGGTTCAAAAAAGTGCCGGCAAGATGGGTGCAACGAATGTTAACCGACGAAAACAAAAAGCGACGTTTGGCAATTTCTAAGCGTAATCTCGAAATATTCCGGAGTGATTCGGATAATTTTTGCCGTCGCCTTATCACCTTGGATGAAACGTGGGTCCACCATTTTGATCCTGAAACTAAGAGACAAAGCATGACTTGGAAATGACCATCCTCACTATCCATTAAGAAATTTCGAGTTGCTCTAACCGCTGGCAAAGTTATGGCCTCAGTGTTTTGGGATAGTGAAGGAATCCTTTTTATTGATTACATGCCAAAAGGCCAGACAATTACTGGACCCTATTATGCAAATTTCCGAAAGCAATTAAAGACAAACGTCGTGGAAAACTCATCGATCGGAAGTTGTGCTTAACTCAATCCGCTGTGCTGGCTTCAATCTCCTTGACCACCCACCATATTTTCCGGACTTAGCCCCAAGTGATTTTCACTTATTACCAAAATTAAAATAGAATATTCGTGAAACAAAATTTCACGATAATGACGCGGTTATGGCTGCCGTAGAGGAGTTTTTCGAGACTCGGAAAAATATTTTTTTTCGCAAGGAATAAGGAAGTTAGAAACGCGTTTTTCTAAATGCATTGCATTGGAGGGAGATTTTGTAGAAAAATAAAATAGTTTTGTTTAAATTTTTGCATTTTTTAATATTGATTCCAAGAACTTTATGATTCACCCTCGTAAATATATATAAGCATGTTTCTGTCTTCCTTCTAGAAGGCAGAAACGTGTATAATTAGTTAAATCGAATAACGTATAGGGAATTAGACAGATCGCGATGTTTGCATGTGAGGCAACAGCCCAAGCTAAGGCTCGGCCACTTTGGCACCCTTGCGCTTGTTGTCACGTCCAAACCCTGTAAAGCTGTAAAAAGCCTTCTGTGGCTTCAGGACCCTTAAGGTTATCAGTATAGTCAAATAGGAAGAAAAATCAGCGCACAATTTACATTCGTGATCTTTGTCAAGGATCCATTTGCTTCGTATTATATGTGATTGAGTCAAACTTTAAAGTGGAGCTTTCATATTGTCAGTGAGAACGTCACTTATCCTCGTTTTCAACGGGGCTAAATCGCTTCTCCGCCCCAACGTAAAGGCAGCTTAACTCGCTTCTGGAAATGGAGGGCCTTTTTATTATAATAATATATTATTATCAGGTATACATAGTGGGGCACGCGGCACCCGGATCGGATTCGCGGCACGGATACGACATATCCGCGGATGCGAATTCGAAATATCTGCGGACAGTGCGGCGACATGCGCGGATTATCGCCGGACAGTTTTTCGGACACCTCCACGCTGACACGTTCCGTGTTATCTACGATAATGGTGAGCGTAAAAATATTTTTTCTTATACGCCACAGTTGGATACAAAAATAAATTATTTACATAACTAAATTTTATTTATTTGCAACAAGTGTAATATTGACGATATATATTACTTCTTAAAGGATATCTGTATGTGTTTTTTTCTAGCAACACTAAAATTAATGAATTAACATCATTCTAAAGAGTATCATTTGGAGTTTTTGGCAAGATCTTGTGCTGCCATGTTGTGGTTTTTATTGTAATTCATTAACTTAGGTCCTTTCACCCTATACTATGTAACATTGGTGGCATTTTGCGTTATATATTTGGTTATTATGCATTCGTGAAGTGGATTGTAAATACAAACTGAAAACATGCATTTTGAGATGTCATAAAAACTCCCTAGATAATTGTAACAATGAACAATCTTGTTGAACCAACTTTGAATGTTTAAAAAAATACTACGAAGACTTAATCAAATTGATATTGGCAAGTGCTTTTTGCGGCAAGAAGAAAACTTTAATTTACTTTTTTGGCTCTCTGTTAATTTGTTTCATAGGTAGTGTATGAAATTTTCCAGGTTTTTGTTGTCTTTAACAAATTTAACATAATTTTGGTGTTTTTTTTTTGTAAAAAAAATATTATTATTGAGTGATGAGAACTTCATTTGATAAATTTGAGTGATAATGCCGGATCTCAACTTTGCTCAGGTGTCTAAAGCTGTATCTTTAATTGGAAATGACACTTACAATAAAGCCGCTCAAAAATGACGAATATCCAAGTCTTTTTTTTTTTCTTTTTTTTTCGAACTGACTATACTGTTAGCCTTAGCCTGGAGCCTTTACGGCTTTTACAGTTTTACCGGGCTTGGGGGCGAGCGCTTAGGGCACTCAGCCACGAAAGCTAAGCAACAACATCCGAGGGTGCCAAAGTGGCCGAACCTCGGCTCGGACTGTTGCGCGTATGCAATTAAGTCGCGATCTGAAATATCCAAGTCAAAATGAAGAGAAAGTTAGGTAAGAGAGGGCACATCGAAACTTTGGAGTTTTTTCTCTGCTTGGGGCAGCCCGACTAGTTGAATACATCCACCCTACAGAAGATCGCAGCCAAATGGCCTAGTGTTGTATTCCTGCGGCGAGTAGGGTTTCCAAAGCTCCTTGGGAAGGGGGTTTAAGGTCGACAAGGCGCTAGTGTTACCTATGGTGTTACAAGCATCCATAGGCTACGGTAGCCGCTTAACATCAGGCGGGCCAAAAGCTTGTTTGCCACCTTTATAGTATAAAAAAGAAGTTACATATAGTCTATGTAACTTACACTACGACCCTAAAGAGTGAAGTGACGATAGCCTAGACGAGTGCATTGGCACCGGTGCGGTGAGTAGTTTGTTGAATACATTTATTACGAGTGAAACCGTAGGGCTAATTAGTTATATTATGAAGTAATGAATTAAAATGTTTCATTTCATTAGATCGAGCAGTTTCTTGGGCATTGCTGGCACCGTCAGTCAGCCCGCATCGTGATCCGGCGGGATCTTCTAACCCTGGACTGAGGCTTTACAAGTTTGACACAAATACTGGAAAGGTGACTAGGTTTACAAATAAGCCTACCTGTAGTTTTTTTTCTTAATTATTGAAGTCTAATTCTTGAAATTGTAAAAAAAAATAAGTTGATTCAAACCTGTTCATTATTTTAGATATATATAACAAACAAGAAATAAACCTATTTACGGACGGTGGGAAAATACTCAACTGTTTAGGGACTATTAATTAATTACGTAAGGGCAGTGAAGGAGAAGGGGGTTTAAAAAATTATTTATATGCCCTTATCTTCTGGGTAGGGGGATAAACCCCAGTCTAAAGTAATATTTTGTAAATCGAAAATTAATATTAGAAAACTGGTTCCAATTCGGATGCCGGATTGCTTTCTTAATTCTTAATTCTATAATGTACACTTCGATTTACATCTTATTTTAAAAATATTTATCTTTTATTGAAATTTTAAAAACATATATGTGTTCATTTTTATCAATTTTAAATGTTATAAATAATAACTATAGTACCTACATTCGTATTAATCTTACTTTAGTTATTTGGAAAATAAAAAAATATTCTTTCATTTTCAAGTAACAGTAGCATTGAATGATTATCTTTTTTGTATTCAATAATAATTCTAGTCACAATAGCATATTACAAAGTCTATAGATAATTGTCTAATAATAAAATGGTAATCTATATCTGATAGCAATAAAAGAGTATAAACTAAATTATCTGTTAAAAAATAAAAAAACATTGATTTACGCCAAACTGTGAATTTTAGTGTAATAATTGATCCTTTTCTAATCACATTTTATTATTCTAAAAAAAGGTGTTAGAATTTAATGTAAGAAGAGGGAGCGCGATTCGAGAAATCCCTAAAATCATCTTTACGTTATTATTGAATAGCCCCTTACGCATTGTTTAGGCACTGTGCCTGATGGAAGCACAGAAGAATCCAAAAACATCGGCAACCATCGAGAGGTTTACCGTTGAAGAATCCCGAATGTTGATGGATAAGCTTGCTGCCAAACAAGCAATACTTGTTACTTGTTCTAGTCCACATGTTCTTCACGACAACTCTCACACAACGGACCATATCAAAACTACAGGAGTTATAAATAGAATCTCTCCGTCACTCACCATGCTCACCAGTCCTTGCTCCATCTGATTTATATTTTTTTCCGTTTTTAGATTGTTTGTTAAAGAGGAAAAATGACAAATCCGATGAAGTGATTAAATGGGCTTTTAAAGAGTTAATCGATTCCCGCCCCAAGGATCGATCTATAGCAGTGGCATCAGTGAACTTCTGTTAAAATGGCAAAAGTACATGGACTATATAGCCAGCATTACGCCTAAATAAATATACTTTTCATAAAATTTTTGATCTTTTTTATATAAAACGGCAATTTCATATTTAAACCCGTATTATGTTATTAACAAAGGCTTAAACATTGGCAATGATAAGAACCTCATTAAAACGTTAGAGAATTAAAATCTTGACATTGGCGAATTCTTCTACGACACTAATTAAAAAAAAGTTAAATTAATATCATTATTTCACAGGTTCTAGATTATACGCAATATTACCTGGATCTAGCGTCTGCGAACCGGAACGCCGGTGCCGCTGAGTGGACGCCGGAATACAACCTGACTCAGTACTACAGTTTGCATGAAGTTTCGGCTACCTCGCTGCACAATCTGGCCGACAAACTTCGGATAGGTGCGCCGCATGAGACAGCGATGTTTAACAAGTAAGTTTTCTACAATAACGAGGGTTTAATAAACCTATACTTTTATATTTTTCGCTTGGGTGAACCTGTAAAAGCCGTCCGAGGCTCCAAGGACCTTATGGCTAAGAGTATAGTCAGTTCAAAAAAAAAGTTTTCGTTAATTGCAATATTGAAATTAACATTTAGTCCTTATTTTAACCCTACATATTGTTTAAGTGAACATAACATTTGATACTGAAAATTGTAATTTATTTTTTATGTTAGCGAGGGAAGTAACAAGGAGTGAATCACACAATACCTCTTACATAGTAGGTATTATTAAAATACAGAATTATACCTTGTTTTGAAATAAACAAATTAAATAGAACATTCTAACGTATCTTTGAACAATATATTTAATAATATCCACTTTTATCTCATGTAGGTATTATTAACATTGAGTAGATTCACCCACATAATTTATGCGTTTTTTATTAAGTAGTATCTTATTGCCAATCTCATCTGATCGTAATTAACGATGTCGCCGAACATATGAAGCCTAGAAATGTGCTTAGTTTTTAAATGCAATTACCGGAACTTGCTGGTAGGTTCTCAGTCAGGCGAGGCACCAGAGCTATCATAGTATTAGTTTCTTTAACCAAAAGCTTTCGTTCATTATATGATTCGAATGACGTCATCCGGCGTAGTGTCGAGCGGTCGAAAATTAAGCTAACTTCGCTTATACGTTTGATGTTAAACATCTTTTAAATAATTATTAAACGTATTTAAGAATAAAATGCATGAAATCTATCCTACAAATAAATTATAGTATTAGTCAAGCTTCAACTTTTGGTATGTGGATTGGATAGATTAAAAAAAAAATAGTAGTCATAGGACGTCCCCTAGATGTGTAACATTTAAATTTAATCATTGAAATATACATAAATAAAAGAAAAAAAACTGATAATTGGGTATTTCAAAAAAAAAGAATATCGATTTTTTTATGTATTTTAAAGCTTCATCATAATTATGATAATAGTCAATTGGAAAAACTCTTAAAAATTTTGTTTTAAATTAATAATGAACAATAAAAAATGTAATATTTTAAAAAGAATCACATGACCACGAACGCGCTACGATTGATCGCCAGGTTTGTGACGTCATAATGTTAAAGGAATTTCATCGATTAAGAGTCAAAGCATTTTATCAATTGTGTGTTACAATGAGTAGAAATTAACATTTTGACGTCACACGCACTCAGATTTATTCGGGAACGATTAGCGCGTTTTCGGTACTGAATTCAAAACATAGTTTTTATTTTGAAACATTGCGAAAAAAAAAAGTTTATTATAAAACTTATATATATACATGATCTTTCCAATTATCACAAAAAACAATCTAAAACCCAATTATCTATAAAATACAATATCAATGTTATTTCATTATTTATTTTTGTGAAATTATTAACGAAATAAATTTATTTTAATGATTTAATTATAAACTTAAATTTACCGATATACACGAATAACGTTTAAGACATAAGAAACCCGTTTACATAGCATACCCCTAACTAAGGGATGCCTAAGTGTTTCTTAAATCGTCTACCTAACTTATTTCGTTTTCATCACGATAAGAGCTACTTACTAAGGAAACACTTAGTCAAGTGTCAATTTTTGGGTCAAGCCAGTTTTATTGACAATTTTTTTGTCAAGCCAAAGTTGTGATACACTTATAATTTACCGGTAAGAACTTTTATGAATCATTTATCATTCCTAAGTTATTATAATATTTCATTTCTATTTAAATTCATAAAAATTAAATGATGGTCTTTGGTAAACGGATCAATTGAGAACAGCGAGACCGATTTCGATATTTTTTTATGTTAGTAATAATCCAGTAGTAGTAGTAATTCATAATAGTAATAAAAAAAATATTGAGGTTTTCCGAAAAATTTTGGAAAAACTGAAATCGATTATTTTTTCTATTGTATTTTTTATGAACTCAAGACCATTACCAACCAAAGAGTTAACCTACTCATAATCGGTATACGTAATTCTTTATTTCTGTAAAAAAAAACAATTGGTGGCACTGTGGTCGAGTTCTTACGTGCTGGAAATGTCATCAGAATAAGTTTGCGTAATAATCGAGTACTGCAAGTACTGAAACTCTTACTGCAAGTAGCTACAATGATACCACCCATATCAGCCACTGCGGCTAAATAGTTTTCTGAGGCAAAATATCTCACTGTATATAGAAGCTATTTTAATGGTGACACAGATTTTTCCAGTCAAAGTAAAAATATATGTATATCATCTAGCAAAAAATTTTATTTGTCATATTTAATAAAAAATCTTCTTCTAAAGACTCGAAGAACTAAAATTGAACTGTTTGTAAAATAAACGTTAGTTAGCGCTAAGGAATCGAATTTCTGTGACTTAAAATTTAGGCGACTCTTAGACGTTGGTGAAAGCGATATCTTCCAAAGTGGTTACTTAAATGTACTTTAAGTGTTCCTTAAAATTAAGGGACGTTGGTGATAACGGGCATAATATACACGTAAAGCAGTGAGTGTGTGTTACTACAGTTGGGAAGTGTTTAGTATAAATGTTGAGAGTAGAGCGCCGAATTGGAATAACCCGAACAGAGACGACTCTGGCCATTAGATAGACCACTTTTACTCCCGTCTAAATGCACCATTAGTTGACATCAAATATAATTATTTATTTTCTTAGGTATCTGCGAGCATACAGCGTTAGGCATGAAAACAGCGATGCTTGCGATGGAGCGTGTGCTCACCAACACTTCTGCGCAGTGACGTGTTTGGAGCACGTCGCTTACAGGCAGTGCGTCCAGGCGGCAGCCAGCGCCCTCGCCGCTTCAGGCGATTCCGCACCTCTAATCGCATCGCTCGTCAAAACGTTCGTCACTTTATTTATAACCATTGTAATATATAACTAAGCGATTTATTTTTATAAAACTGTATTGGCCAAAATTATGATAAAAATAAATCATTCTAAAATTACACGACTGCAATAAATATTATGATAAATTGGTAAAACCTACGAATATCTATTTTCTCCATACGATAAGTGGTATATAACGCATTGAGCTCTAATATTTCGTCTTAAATTGAAATAGACCAACGTCAAGTAATCTGTTATTTTTAATTCTGTCTGTACGTGTATTTTTTTATTGTGATAGATGTTTATTGTGACGGCTAGATCACGAATATAACTTAAAAGAAAATATCCACTGTCTGTTTGTTTAAATTGAACTCAAAAATTGTTTGACCGATTTGTATAAAGATTATATAAAAAATGACATTAATACTTTTATAAATCATAAAATATGAGTAAAAAAAAATACAGCGCAAAACGCGTACGAAGCCGCGGGCAAGATTAGTGTATTATAAAATTTTTCGAGAATTATTAAAAAGTCTGGGAAATAGAGCAAACAGTATTTTATGATGGAAAACGCTCTGACTTTCGTGTTTCGAATACACTCATCGTTTCAATATGAAATGTCGTTTTTCGAACTCAATTCGAAAAGTATAAAAAAGAAACTCATTCACTCACGTGTCTAACGTAAAAGCCAAAAGCAAAACCTTTTTGGCGACCAAAAAATATCTGTCGGATAGGCCGCGCCTGGCGGGTTTTTATACGCGCTCGTTTCGAATCGATCCACCACGAGGTGAATAAGCCTGTCGTGTCTCTTACCTATACATCTTAATTTATAAAATTACTCCTCACTTACCGTGCCGTGGCGAAAATATTAAAACGCTTTCAACTTTCAACTTCGAGGACTCTATATTATAAGTAAACATATATATATATATATATATAGTATGTATTTTATATTTATGTAGGTATATATGTATTATATTATTGCATGTAAAACTTAATTTTATTATATATACATTTGGATTCTGCGCACTCACGGCACTAACATAACACAAAAATTGTACCATGGTGTTGGTCGATCTCCCGCGACACAGGATTTATTTCCTAGTGCGATGATCTACGGTTTATTGTCATGTCTTGTAATATCAATTTATTAATAAAGATTTTTCTATTTTTTCAATTTTTTCCCATTTTTTAATATACTATTATAACAAATAAATCGGGGTATTAAATATGTTTCATCATTAAAACAAATGTAATATGTCGATGAATAAAAATAGCCATGTTATAACAATTTTATTTATATTAATAAAGTTTATAGGTACGTTATGAAAAAAAAAACGCAGGTGAAAATATCTAAGAAATGATTGGGTAAGATGTACATAAGGAATAAATAACTACAACTGTTTTTTTTTTTTTTTTTGAGAAACGTTAACAACATTCCCGTTTAAATAATCACTTGGAACTAACGATCCTTAAAAGTTTGTCTAAAAATAAGCGAACAGAATCTAACATCAAGCAAACATATAAATACAATATTCTTTTATTGTTTAAAGAACCTATAACAACCTATGGAAGATCTTGTATGGCAAAGGTCTTGTATGTATTCCAGGCGTATAACAGAACCTAATATTATGGACACGGAATTGATTGAGACTTAAATTAACATAATTATATATGAATTTAATCTTCGATATATTTGAAAGTATACATGTCCTCATGCATAAAATGTCACACTACACCTATATTCATCATAAACCAAATATTACTTAAAATTTTTATATACTCCATAGCATTAAAACAGACAAAGGCGACATTTCAATCGTGATTTTTACGTAACTAAAAAAAAATATTTAAAATATTAAGCATATTGTATTTGTAAATAGACTTAAATGTTTTTTTTTATGCAATATATATTCTAATGTCCATAAATGAAATATATTATTTTAAATTTATACTAAAATTAAGTTAAAATTTTATATCAAGTTACGAGTAGGCTTATTAATTATTGTTTAATCGTCAACTTTGTTACTTGTGTTCTTATCAAATCATTTATATAAAATTAATTATATAAAATGTTATTCGAAGTATTTAATAATGTCTATTTTTCTTTAGACTAGTAAAACAATGTAAGAAGTCTTTTAGACTTAGGGCGTAATGTAAGCGAGCGATAAATAGCTCAGATGGCATTTGTGATATGGCTTACTATATACTTATATGTTTAAGTAATTTTGTTACAAGTTGTAATATAAATTATAGCGCTTTATTTCCATGGTAGATTGTAAGAACAAATTGGAAACTAACCATATAGACGTAGTTAAGTATCGACTGTAACTATTATTAGGTGAATTAGCATTTTATTTTATAATAAATTAAAGGATTCCCTTAAATTTATAAATAGTAAGTAATCTTCCTATTTTTTTAGAAGATTATTTAAAAATAATAATAATTATAGTGTAATGCAACAATTATAAACAAAATGCTTTAAAATATATTTAAATAATACTCTCTGTAACTTTTTGGATTAGCAGTGAGTTGATACAGACTGACAATGATGATGAAGTTATCACCTAACAAGCTTCACCGAAGTATAATAGATGAGTCAATTTGGATTTGATTAATATTTTGCTTTCAAATTTATTTATACTACTCTGTATCCCTTCTGCTATAAGATGAGAGAGAACTAAAGAACTCTCTTCTGCTCTCTTGAGAATGATCTCGCTTCCTTCCCATCTCATCTCTAGCATATTTGTTTATATTGATTTTTTTTAACACAAAACCGATTAGAATATAAAATAGTTAATTACAGAAATGTAAATAATTACAATTGTAATTAAATTTCAAATTGTACATGAGGAACAATTAGCGAGTAAGTCACCTAAATGTATTATTTTAATTGCTTATTGTTGTTGATTTTAAAAGGCTTCGAAATGATTCTAATAATAATTGATTAACAGTTGAATGGAAAAAAGACGGTGATAAAATTGTAAATAAGTATACATTAAACAAACAAATCAGTTTTAAAACTCTACAAAAAGATAAACGTAATATTTATGTTCCCAAATATTAGGCGATTGTGACAGCGAGCTGTATTCCATTGAACTGTTATTTAAAACTGTGTGAGTAGCGAAATGATAATGTATTTTAAGTTTTTATCAATTAATACTTATAAATGTTCCAAGTATGTATTTACATCGATTGTATGTTCCAATTTAATTTGAAATAAAGAATTGTATTCGATTCGTATTTATTTACTTAACTTGCGATTTTGAACTGGTAAAATTTTCGATAAAAGTAAAAATAATAAAACAACACTATAGGAAAAACTTGATATGGATGCTCATATTTGAGGCTTTATATAAAATACAAGTGGCATGTTCGACGTCAAACTACAAGATCTAATGAAAAGTGTCGAGCATACGAGTAGAACTAAGGTACGTGACATTGGAAAGACAATCACGAAATTGAATTGAAACATGTTGGCAGGACATGTTGCTACGCAGAGTGATGGTAGACTAAAATATTGACGGATTGCTGGCCAAGTATAGGTAAATGAAGTTTCGAACGCTCACCAGTTAGACAACAGTTTATACTATTCATAACAAGTTATAGTTACTTGGAGAAATTTCTTCCAGGCAAATATTTGGGTGAACATCTGCGAGAACGTATATCAAATTTGTACTGGCATTGCAAATACACTAAACTGTACAAATACTATATTATATGATGGACGAACAAATATAATATAGAAAAACATTATACAATTAATATAGTGGAATCTCGATAACTCGAACCTCGTTAAATGGTAATGCTCCAGTGAGACGAAAAAAATTTTCATTATCTCGAATTATTTAGGCTTTGTAACTCAAACAAAATGTTATTTCACTGCGAGGTAATAGTATATATTTACTCTATAACTCGAATTTTAAAAGGCAGACTTCATAAGTCGATATTAGTATATATAAGTACGCCTTACTTGGAATTCCCTGAACTCATAATAGTAAAATTTAAAAGGAATGGTTGCTGCTTTTGTTTTTATTTTCAGTGTAAAGTACTTTGTCGCAAATGCGATTATGCTTCCCTGGCTAGGTAAACAATTAACAGGTGATGTTGTTCCTTTGCACACGTGCAATCGAGCAATGAATGAATCTTTCAACTTTAGTTCCAGTGGTTACTTCCTACAAACAAACAAACTTTATAGTCTTTATAATCTTATATAATTATAATAAAAATCTTGTGTTCATCTGTTAGTGATCATGTAACTTCTAAACGACTTGACCGATTGAGCAAATATACAATTTTAAAAGACCCAAAAACAAAATATCGAGGCGATGGTTCAGCTATGTTAGAGCATGGTCAAGCCATAAACTACCAGAAAGGGCAAAACATCTGTAGATCCAGATAGTCATATATATAAACATTTTGTTAGCGTTTGTTAGTGATTTTATAACTTATAAGACTTGATTGATTAAACTCATATTTACATAATATGTTTGTTTTATCGAGACGATGGTTAATAGCTATGATAGAATCTGATAGGAGGCTCTGTGGTCGAGGCATACACTACCGAAAACGTCAGAACAACGTCTGCTGGGCCACCTAGTAATAGTATAGAAGTATAGATAGGTAACTGTAAATATACAGAAGAAACTTTTATACTTTTAGTAATAGTTTTATCTCAAATGCCATAATGAATCCTTAGTATGTACAATTTTGAAATAATTTATTTCTTTACCATGTTTTAAATTTTAATCTGTGTTCATGGAGCACCCGTACATTGGGAAGCAGCCACCGGATTTGGTTTGAAGGCTGCAAGTACCTAAGAATCGGTCGCCCCTATGACAGGAAGCGATGATGGCGCAGTGGTAGCGTGTACGACTTCGCGTCGATTGACGTGAGTTCGAATCCCTACAATGAGTCTGAGCTTTCGGTGAAGGAAAACATCGTGAGGAAACCATAGCATGGTGGTAGGGCATTTTCTAATGCCCGCCTGGCTAGCTACCGGGTGGCAGCTGGGTCAAGTTGAAAATCTGCCGCCAAGCACCAATAGGTGTGTTCCGGTAGCTGCACTTGAGAGCCAGTCTTCCACTAGGTTCAGCGTGTTACCATCTTGGGCCGCATCGTCACTTAATATCAGGTTAGATTGTGGCCACTACGCCAAACCTACAACGATAAAAAAAAATCTTACCTCTAGCCACGTACGCTCATTCGTCCAGCAGTTGAAACATCCAGGGTGGTCAGATCTCGTGAGCCGGAGTAGGTAACGCACGCTTGTTTTCCCGATGCACACCACACAATCGGCACTGATTAATTTTTTTAACAGTTTATCTATAATTATTCTAACGAACCACTTTGAATTGCACGCAGTCGCGTGCACCTGCGACAAGACGAAAAGTACTTAGACGCCATTATGAGACGTTGTGATTGGACGAGAACGTAGGAGCGCTTCACAACGCTCTGCTATTGGTCCGAATCCCATCACAAGAACCGACAGATTCATACGGTATTCACACCAGTATCCAATACAGATTAGTGCCAAAATTTAAATTATGAATACCAGAATGTTACGAAACAATCTGATATACTGGTAAATAATGTCAAAAAGTGACACGAAAATTACAATGATGACAAAAGTATTAAGACTACGTATATCAAAATCATGAAATTTATTTGATACACCAATTTTTGTTTATTAGTATACAAAAACGCGTTATTAAATTCTGGTAAAAACGAATAGCTAGTTAAGTCGACTTACTCATTGACACAACACACTTCATTTCGGTGAGTACGTCCGTGTTAGAAGCGGGATACGTGACTGTCTGGAATCTATGTGGATTTGTTTCTCAACGGGTCTGTGTCGATTGTGTCATAAATAATTTACTTACTATTTACTTATAACTACTTTACTTATTATTTATGAAATATTTTCAAGGTTAAATAAAACAGTTTGATTGAAAACTAGTCGTAGAAGAAAATCATTTTCTTTTTCTAAAACTATAAGGTGGCAAACAAGCGTACGACTCGTCTGATGGTTAGCGGCTCTGTATCCTATGGGCACTAGCGTTTTAACGACAGCAAGTAGAGAGAAAACTCCGAAGAGATTTCTCAGTGTTCTAGCTCTGAAAATGCACAACATCCGAGAATGTCAAGTGCCTTGCTTTTCACCTTACATATAATACTTTTTAACGAGACGATGGTTCATAGCTATGTAAGGATCCGATAGGTTTCGACGTTATTTAGCCAATAACTACCGGAAAAAGCAGAACAACGTCTGTCAGGTCACCTGGTCATTATTATATTACTAATGAGATTCGTATTATTTTACCTTGTAATAAATTTACGGTAACGGTAAAACTCGATTAACTAAATTTGTTAACATAATAATACAGTTTCTTCAAGAAGTTTTCTTTTATCTAAAGCTAAGTCAAAGTCATTTTAGAATTCGATGCCAGGTCATTCGAGTACAAGCATTGGGAAACACTTGTCATTACTTTAAGCGGGTGATATATTGTTCTCCGTAATTTAACCGTAATATAATAATTATACACATACGTGGATAATTATATTTTTAGGGTTCCGTGTCCAAAAAAAGATTAAGATAACGCAGTCCGTTTTATGTTTAAAGAGTTTATCTATTTCATATATACCAACATCAGTTTATATATACTAGATAAGTATTTTATAGCTAATTGATGAAGTTAACTTATGCTTGTCCCATAACCTTGAATGACGCAAAGACAAAGTTACGCTGTGTTTTATGGCTCCTGAATGTCTACATATATAATTGTGGTGATAAGAGTACATACATACATGAATCGATGGATTTAGTTATAGATAAACATAATTGCGCATGAACAACAATTGTTTTATATAAGCAGTTAGTAATAATTGCTCAGTTGTAGCGTGTACGGACATCGCGTCGATTGACGTGAGTTCGAATCTCTGCAATGAAGGAAAACATCATGATAAAACAAAATGCCCTAGCTAGCTACCACCCTCAAGTTGTAAATCTGTCGCCAGCACCAATAGGTGTTTCAACAACTGATACATCAATTATTATTTGTAAATTTCTTGGTAAGTTTACGAATAACAGCCAATAAGAGGTAATATAACATTTAAAAGAAGAATTTCGATCACAACTTCTTCATAATATAAGAATGAGGACGTACAGAACTATTTTTATATTAAAAAATCTGAGGGAGAGTAAAGTGTGTATATCCTAATCTGTAAAAGGTAGCCGTTTAAAATTTGCACAGAATGTATGTTATTATTATGGCTAATATTTTAACAAATCATAAAAAAGGAAATTATTTAACTGGTCACAAGTGGTTACTTATTTATCGTAAAAAGTGTCAAACGTACAGGCGCCTGTCTTGAGGTGATTATAGGAACGATAATAGTTCTTAATTCACATTATTGTCTAGCTCACAGTCTAGTTTCATCAAAGTTTTCGAATCTGCCTCAATGTCATATATTTCTAGCTTAGACAAAAAAAAAACAATAATTTTTTCAATATTAAATATCAACAAATCCCTGTATATAATAAAGAATAAGACATCTTACGCTATTTTCAGATGAATGTTGATAAATTTTATGTTTCATCGGAGCATCGTATGTAAAGGGGGGTATCGTGTTTAGCATAAGCAAGTACCGTGTAGGTACATCTTTCCATGCAAATTTATGCAAAGCAGAAAAGTCGATACGCGGTCTCTTGATAAAACAAGACTCTAGCATCTTGCTATAATGTTGTTGAAAGTTTGTTCAACTGGTCAATTTGCAATATATCCTTATTCCACGGGCAATCGAATGAGATTTTTGTAGATAGGCTTATTAGATATTCAGTGATAATAAGCATTTCATGCACATTATTTCGCAAGAGAAAGCGACAGCATAAATCGCTAAATATCGGCTTCAAAATGACAAATTCATATTGTTTGATACTTTTATCGCTTTACTTTTGAAAATAAGTTTTTTTATTAGATAAAATCCAATTCCATTACTTCATTGTGTTTACTATTTAATAATAAATGTTATATAGCAAAAGAAACTTCGTTCCCACCGGGCTTCTCAAGACACCTCTAAAGTTTTTTGTATGTAGTAATTTATTTATTCCATTATTTTGTTCTCTTAATACTCATACTATTACTGATTTTCTTTCTAGAACATATCCATCCAACGGCCAAAGTAATAGGTTCTAGTACCCTTTGTACTTATTACACAATTTGAAATAATTATAGAGGGTGGAAAAAACGAATGGGACATGAAGGCAAAGTACATTAAATATAGCAAATATTACTTAAAGGAAACATTATTTTATTCTTTTAAATAAAAATAATTGGATTCACAGTTTTTTTTTAAATACATCCCTGTTTCAGGAATCGATCCAATTAAAATTGCAAAAAAACCGACGTTCACTATGTTATTGTGCCAATCGATAGGGTCTATGGTAAGGATAAAATCTCTCGAATAAACATTGTATCCCACGATTCAAGAACATTATGAAATCAGTCGTTTTTAGTGGGATCGATTCCTGGCATAGGTAAGTTTTTTTTGAAAAACTGTGAATGCAATTATTCTTAATTTTTTAAATAAAATAATGTTTCCTTTAAGTAATATTTGCTGTATTAAATATTTAATGTACTTTTCCTCCATGTCTCATTCGTTTTTTCCACCCTGTATAGATCTGCATTAAAGTTTAAATAAATAACTATACATATTTATATCAAATGTTTGATTACTTTATTATGAGGTACATAAACCTAATTTGTTATCACAAGGGTGCGTGTGAAATCGTTCTCCTTCATATTATAAAAGAAAGTTAACATTGCTGCACTTAAAACAGTATAATAATGAGCAGTTATTGTAGTTGTGCCCTAAAGAACTCGTATATAAAAGTCTTATTTAAAATACACACGTGTGTTATTTGCAGAAAAAATGATGAATTTCATCAGACTCATATTATAATCTACGCGAAAAAAATTTTGACTTTTTTTAAATGTTCCTATTTTATACCGTACAACAGCATGTACTGTTAAGTTATATGTAAGCACTTTTAAGTCTTACGTTTCTTGTAAGATGGTAGCTGTGTTCTTAATTATGTGATACAGCGGTACAAAATGGGACGTTGGATATAATATGTTTCAATTACAATTATTTGCATGTTAAATTTATGCTTGGCAAAAATGCTTAACATAAGTTCTTAGATAGGACGAACTTACAGTATATCATTTCTTTGTTAGATAATATATATCTATAATAATGTTCAACAACATATAATTATAACTTATATAATAATAAGCAATCATAAGTTGTGTATGATTACGAGAAATATAACATTATGTTGTAAAACTGAAATATTAAATCAATGGCTATGAATTGCTTTCTATCATATTTTTTCAGTCCTTTTATTATTTACTAGCTGTGCCTGTGACTTCGTTTGCATAGTATTTCGTAAATGAAAAACAGCACCAACAAAAAAATAACAGACATTTAGGTTTACTGCAATTCAATATCCGCGAATTAACCTTTTTTGTTTTTTGTCAATGTCTCCGATTCCTTAGAGCGTGACACTCACGGTTAGCAGTCAGCCGTGCCTAACGCCCTTCACTACTTTAGAACAATCGATATTCTGTTATATGTCTCCGATGTGAGTTTAACCTAATACATCGTACCCACAAGTTTTTGGGGTGCGTAATTTTTTCTTAGTATCTTATTCAGTAACGTTCCGTCAGATGAGGAACGGTTTCCTGTGAACGGTTGGCTCTCACTCTTTTCAGAGCAATGGAATACTGAGAAAATCCAATCCACTTTTTACTAAGCATTTTATCCAAATACAAACTACAAAGCAATACAATCCGAGAGTTAAGTGTTTCAAAAGCAAAATTTAATTTAAATCCAAATCGTAACGTAATAAATCAAAAGCCGTTTGAGGATACCCAAGTAAAATCATTTTATATATTAACCGATATTATCTGGAAGCTGAGTAGGGCTAGTAGGTCAATATAAAAATTTAAGGTTTTGCAATCCTTTAAGAAAAGCTAAGTTTATTTAGTAATTTTATGTTTATTAATCGTTAATATCGAGTGAATAATTCGAATTATAGTATATCTGTTTCGTATAATTCAATAAAAATTTAGATTCAGTAATAAACATCAAACAACGACATCTATCGTAAAAATTTAAAACGAAATAGATCGAACTGTAAAATTAATAAATAAATAGACATGCTTAATAATTTTATCAATTAATAACAATATTTAAATCTACATAATAAATAAGATCAGCCCTAAAACTTTTAATACACGCGCTTACAGAAAATATACTTAAATATGACTAATAAATATCAAGTGTATAAAGTAACATAAGAATTATTTCGTAATTGTATAATGTCATAATTATCAACGTTCTTCCTTGTCTTAATGTCTTTAAATATTTAAAACTAATAAATCAACCCGTATTGCACAATTTTTTAAATATACACAAATTAAATGCAATTAATACACCATGCAAATGTCCGTATTTAACGAAGTATAAATTCTAAGCGTGTATAATACACAAGTGTTCGGTAAGTCTTGGAATTCGATGACTTGAACTTTGCTCAGTAAAGCTAAGCAAATGCTAAGTTTGCGACTATATACTCCACAGGTTTCACCCTTTATAAGTGTTTGACGACCGATTTTCAACTTGAGGTAGGTACTCTCCACTACTTTTTTACAAATTAGTACGGTATACCTAAATCGATCGATGCAATTTACCATTGTGCCATAACGACTTCACATGATTATCAGGTCTACGTTACAAAACTGATACGTATTCGACACTCTTCGTAGAAAATATTTGATGTTATAATTTGAATATAAATGTACAAACGAATACCGTCATTGAAACCTTCATTTACTCTATTTAAATAATGAATAAATAATGTATAAAATAATAACGTAATTATGTGTCGTGTAGAAAGTAGCCGTTCACGCGGCTTTTGAGCGACCTTTGATTTTATCGTACATTATAACTAAGGACTATAATTTAACTGCTATAAAACCGTAGACGTTGTATAAAAACAAATACGAAACCTTGTTTGTTCATTAAAATATTCAATTCACTAATGTTGCCAACTTATGCATTAAGATATTTAAAGTAAACTGTAACGAATAAAAGAAGGCTCAATTTTTTGTAAGCGCATCGGCCCACGGCTCCGCTCGCGTGGACTACTAAAAAGGCTTATTTTATTTTACGCGGAACCCTACTTATTTTTCTAAAATAAGAGTAGCCGAAGTTATGCCTTATAACTTCGTTAGTTATCTGCCAGTGAAAATCCCTTCAAAATCATTCCAACGGTTTCAGAGATTACTCGGAACAAACAAACAGTCAGACAAAAATTTAGTAAAAAGCTGTTATTTGGACATTACAAAGAAACACTGCAATTTTATTATATGTATGTAAACATATCGAAATATGACATAAACGTACAATAAGGTTAGCATAAGCAACCACGCTGATACACTAACACTCCCGAAAAGTACTGAGTGTGTGTAGTCGAGAAAGAAGCATACACTATATTGAGAGTTGTGTGCTGAGTCGGAAAAGCCGATCATATGCGACGTTGTCCGAATGGCACGTAACGACGACCCACCAGAAAGCCTTTAATCCCGTCCAAACAGGCTATTAAATGTTGCACATCAAAAATTATACGAACAATCATTCTATCTACTTTAATGTCTTTGATCACAACCGACCCACGAAATAAACAAGTAACAAGGTTGAACATTTGGGTTAGAAGTGAAATAAAAAGATTTCTTTTTTAATTTAATATATATAGATATATTATACGTTAAAAGATACTCACGATAATTGTACCCATATAATAGAAGTTGTGTAAAAATGAAAAGGTTATATATGAGATAACAATCATTTTATATAAAATATTTGTTTTTAGGGTAGGATCTCAAAAATGTAACTATGTTTCTAAAGCTACGTTGTCCATCCTAAATTATTACAACTTGAAATATTTATAGTATATGTATAGCAGATATCTTAACAAATATTAAAAATACCAAAACGTAAAATATCGTATACAAGTGATTTTTTTGCTATACTCTATCGTAAAAAGCTTAATACATACAAATAAAAATGAAATGTGTTATTACGCAAGATTTAAAATCAAACAACAAATAAAATAATAGGCTGTGTGAATCAGGCTCGCGCTAAGAATGACGAATTGAATGAACATTAAAAGTCAGTTTTTGGTAAATACATAACATAAACAAATCGTGTTGGAATTGAACACCCAGTCCACGAGGTAGACGCGCACTTGACCAATTCTTAAAATATCACTAAGGTTTTTATTACGTTCGTATTTAGATTTAAAAATAAATAGTGCGTAATTGTCGTAAAAATTGAAATTTATATAAATACGTTAATTACTACGTAATCGTTTCAACGCGCTTGTCTCTAGGATTTCGAGTCAGATATGAATTTTTTGTTTTTCATTAAACCTATTTATTGAGGAAGGGTATTAAGAAGCAGCGTAATAACCAAAGATTTCTATCACAGTTTCAAAAATTAAATGCGATTGAAATTTTGGGTCGCAGCTAGTCTTAATATATACTGGTACATACAGGTTCAGATGTTATATCACGAAGGACGTTATGGCTCAGTCGGATTGAATTTCTAAAAGGAGACAGAGTATTCGGTGATTAATTATTAGTATAGTGATTAGTTGTGATTGGATGAGTGGATTGAACCTAAGTATTTCTAGAAATTACCGAACTAACATTGCTATATTACATATTTATTATTCCCTTTATTAGTTTAAAGACAACATAAGTACATAGGTTCTGTAAGGGAACTTTTTTGACTAGTTAGAGTTCAACCAAACTTGCCAGATTACTAAATGCATATACGCATGTTTCATCTAGCCGCCCAGAAGGCAGAAACATGTATTATATGTATAGTTAGTTACTTCGATATTTTTGTAACAAATAATAACGAAAAAAAGATTATTCGAAATCCACTCACTAATTTTAAGAACTCGTCTTTTATAACACAAAAATAGTAACTCTAAACCAATTTAATACAAAATAAACATTTATTTTTAAACAATAAAGATTTATTTTGAAGACGTAATATACGAACGAATATCAGCTACAGCGCAAACAAGACGAAAGTTCCGGAAAGTATCAGGAAAATACAAGCAAACATTTTTGTACAAAACTAAATATAGATAAAGTTTGTATGCGGTTTCAGTATACGTATTATAGCGAGTAGGAAGGTCAGCGAGTATAAAGTTAAGCATTCAATAAATACATATAACAGTCCATAATACAGGAAAAATGCATTTAATTATTTAATAAAGAAACTCATAGTGTCTCATGTATGAAGTAATGATGACTTGGTGGTAGCGGCTATGAACACCGGTGTCGATCGACTTGAGCTACCAAGCCCGGTAAAGCTGTAAAAGCCGTAAAGGCTCCAGGGCCCCTAAGGCTAACAGTATAGTCAGTTCGAAAAAAAAAAAAAAAAAAAGAGACTTGAGCTAGAATCCCTGCAATAAGCCTGAACTTTCAGTGAAGGAAAACATCGTAATGAAACCATACAATGGGACAGCAACAGTGGGTTTATAAGATAAATTCAAATAAGCTAAAATGTAGTAAAATATGCTTTATGAAATATCAAACAGCATTATACAAAATGTTAGAAAAATATACAAAAATAAGGGTTTCGTAAAGATTTGAACAAAAGTTTGATTTTTTTACGTAGGTAGCGACATCCTTTTTACCTTCGAAACGACGTTATCAAAAGAAATGCAAACCCATAATAAATTATTACCTCCAGTTATCGGACCCTCGCATATGAATCATGCTCGTATTTGATCTGATACTTTTTTTTCAGTGTAATAAAACACGTAAAGCGCGGATGTCTGTTGACAATTTTCGTTCGACCCGGGGATTTAGCATTTTACTGCAGATGAATACTATGGTATATTTTTTTTGTAAATTGAGAACTAGGCAGTATTAAATTGATGATCGACGCGGATCCAAATTCTATAATAAGACTGAGCATTCGATGATGGAATGTGTACTGGAAGCTGCATTTGAAAATCAGCCCTGTAGGTATCCGTCCGCGACTCATGCTCAAACTCAAATTCCTTTAAAAACTGTGCTAGTATGTGTTACCGACCACACACATAAGTATATATATACATACACTTCGTTCCAGGTTGCTTCCCAATAGTGCTTTACCGTGACAAATATACAATATGTGCGGTGGTCGCTATTACAATCAAAACTCGTACAGATATTATCACATCGAAGTTTTATCCATATTTAAAACACTTTTTTTTTTAAATGGAGTCCATATTTTCATGTTGGAATGTAAGAACAAAAAAATACCTAACCAACGTAGATACTATTGTAGTAAAAAAAATCCTTCACCGAAAATCCTATTCTATTCGGAAAACTGTTCCAGCACCACGGAGCCAATAATCGTTTGAAACCAACTGATACAGAAATAATTATCATTTTATACTAAACTAGTTGTGCTCGTAGCTCTGCTCGCGTGACATCCTTGGAAACATAGACATATGCCAACAGTGATTTTTTGTAGGCGTTTTTAAGATCTACATTTACGTAGTATATTAATTTGATATATCTCTTATGGCTTACTTAGCGTAAGCGTCTTTTACCAAACTGATTCACCATTATAGTGACTGGTGTGTTACTTTGTAAGGTATGTTACTGGTATGTTACTTGGTATGTGACATTTGGTATGTTACTTTATGTAATAAAATATATCCTATTACCTGGCTAGATAACATATCTATGAATTAGAGGAAAAACCATGTAAATCGGATCAGCGGTTTTCGCGTGGAAAGAACATAGCATCATGAAGCGATGATGGCGCAGTGGTAGCGTGTACGAGTTCGCGTCGAATGACATGAGTTTGAATCCCTACAATGAGCCTGAGCTTTCGGTGAAGGAAAACATCGTGAGGAAACCATAGCATGGTGGTAGGGCTTTTTCTGATGCCCGCCTGGCTAGCTACCACCCTCAAGTTGAAAATCTGTCGCCAAGCATCAATAGGTGTGTTCCGGCAGCTGCACTTGAGAGCCAGTCTTCCACTAGGTTTAGCGTTTACCATCCTGGGCCATATCGTCACTTAACATCAGGTGAGATTGTGGACACTAAGCCCAACCTATAACGATTAAAAAAAAAAAAAAACATAAGCGGACAGACATACAGAGAGACGTTGACTTTTATAATATGCATAGATATAGATAAAATATATCGTAGGAATGATGGCGGATAGGGAAAACGGTATTGGAGTGGAAATCCAGGTTGTAGAAACGCGGGCAAGAGTTTGAGTAAAACCTGCCTTTGACAAATGTGAAAAGTATGCAATGCAAGAGGCCTATACACAGTATTGAGTGGAAATAGGCTGAACGAGAAGAAAGAAGTAAAAAATTAAATAATTATCGGTTAGTATTAAAACTCTGCGGTCTCAACCCACAAACGATTAATAGGTACGCTACAAATATGGTCGCCATTTAAAACCTTTCGTAAATTTCGTTTTTACTCGTGGAGACCTATTATTGGGTTTTCCGTGACAAATCGTTATTATACGGCGCGGTAAGCGTGCTCTTCTATTGTAGTACTGTGTGTGGAATGACATGTAAATAGGGTGTTTGTATAGTTTCATGGGCAACTTACATATTTAAATCACGCACAGGTCAAAAACCGGGCATGATATATTTTTGAAATGTTTATCAAAGTCCTTTTCTATTTTACTAGTTTTGAACCACGGTTTCACCCGTGGTAAATGTACTCTCCACAGCGCAGCTGCCGACACACCCGTGTATCCTATCATAGTTCTCACTTTTCGTACTTGCTAATTGCCCGATTGCTTGACGTTCATGGTTACTGCTCCGCTCCTTAGAGTTGTAGCGTAAAGTTATATAGCCTTCCTCAATCAATAGACTATAAAATCTATAATATTTTTTTTTAAATTTGAATCGTCGTTTTAGATTTTAGCGAATTCAAACAAACAATCTCTTGAACACAATAATTTTAAAGTATGGCTTTTACATAGATGAATGTTGCTGCGAAGATCAGCATCAAGTAAGTTTCCAGTAAGTGACGTATTGGATGATGACCATCATATACCAAGTGTAACATCTGTCATATTATTCACCAGCCATAATACAACCAAATTAGTCTGAATTTACCGTTTTAAAGCAGATATTTAGCGATTTGTTCTTGCGAAATACGTAATTATTAACACGTATTATTACAACGTTCGAATTTATGACACAGTTTTTATTCCGAAATGTAAGACTATAAAATACATATAAGTCTGTATTGAGAAATATAGTTTCACTCATTTTTACTAAATTTTAACAGTATGATAAGTTTCTTAGAACCAAGTCTTTGATTTCGTTGTAAACTCTGACTCAATTAACAAAGTTTACCTAGCATAAGTACCAAGTGTTTAAGCGCCTAGCTTTATTGTAAGTAATGATATCGTACTATAACGAATTCGGGCAAGTTTAACGACTGTTCTATGTATGAATTATGCGAGTTTAGTAAACTGTGTCGTATCTAGACATAGCCTAAAGGTATGTACGGTAATATTGTGTACAAACTAATGTTAGAAGGATAGGATACAATGGGAAATATATTCGTTTGAATAAAATATACGTTGTGTTACTGGAAACCTACCCCGATCGCCTAACTAATGATTCGTATATGCAGAATTGATGACTGAAACCCGTGATTTCAATCGCATTTATTTATTAAAATTTTGAATTACTGATAAAAACTAACAGTACTTCAGAATAAATAAAAATTTATTTTCTGACCTATAATTTGTATGGTAATTACTCCGCTTTTAAGAGTTGATCCGCTTTAGTTATAGTTAATTACTCAATAAATAGGCTATAAAAATACAGAATTTTTTCGAATATGTCTGGTAGTTTCATAGTTTAGCGCACTCAAACAAACAAACAAAAACAATATCTGGAGTTTTATAATTTATTCTTATAATAAAATAGTAAAGAGTTGAAATCTGTATATCAAAGATATTTGAGAAAAAATACTAATTGGTTAGAATCATGGACAGAACAAATTTGGATAGTTTTTGAACTATCTAACTAACTGTCTGTTAGTTGGTACGCCTATCACACAGAAACTACTGAATCGAATTTAATTAAATTTTTACGATTGTAGTTTATAGTCTAGAGGTACATATAGGACATATAGTACATTTTTTAACACGCATGGACATTTGTATGGTCTATTAATTGCGTTTAGATTATGTAAATATGCAAAAGCAGATGGTAAGTGTCCCACAACTGGTTAAAGACCTCTTCCCAAAGAATATTCATCACTCCACACCACGACGTACTGGCGATTTTAAACACGATTAATCAACAGTTCTATGTTTTCCCCTCATACAGTTTTACCACAGGAACATTTCCGAGCGTTCAAGTTTGTTACGATATTTTTCTTAACCGTCAGCCGATAGCGTTACCAATTTAAAATATTACCCCATTTCCGAAAAAAAAATTGTTTTTTGCCGAGGTCCGAATCTGCGGGTATCTGCGGGCCCCAGAAACCTGTAAAGAATGCTGTATTAGAATGAATGCACAGCGTAGACGTATGGCAGAATATTGATCGATCGAAAGTAGTGAAGAGCGTGAGGCGCGGCTAACTGCTAACATTCAGTACCTATCACGCTACGTCTCAGAAACACGATACATTCTCAAAGTATGAAACACAGTTAAACCGACTATGATGAATTTCAGTACACCTGTTTTTATCGCTCTTTTTATATAGTTTTTACATAGTATTGTAATTCACAAAAAGTTGAATATACAGTTTTGATAATTTGGAAGAAGTCAAGCTACTAAAACAAAACTCATTTTTATGATACTCAATTCACGATGAACCGATTAGTACATTAATAATTCTGATATAAAAAAACCGTGTTTTTATGCAAGAAGCAGACAAAAACGAATTCATCGCAAATATATATTTTCTAAATATTCAAGTACCAAAATCTATCTTAGCAGCAGTCTTAACATTTTCTCAATATATAAGGAAAAATAAAGTGTTGAAAATGAAAACAATTAATCAAATTGTGATAAATAATAAATTAAGTTAAACGACACAAAGCAAATTAAGTTACGCATGTAAAACTTTACTTATACAGGAGTTCGTACGCCGAAATGTTGAATATTCAAATTCGTTTTTAAATTCCGCCACCGAATATACGAAATAAATGACCGCTAACGCAATTAGCGTCGGGCGGGTTATACCGACACTTTGAATGTATATCTTGTTATATAAATTTCATTTTTATTTTTGTGTTTATTCTCAGATTAGTGTGCATATGTTCTTTTGCTAATTATTTAATACTCAAAGTTTTTTTTTTAAATTATATATTCATATAAATATTCATCATTCATTTCATCTATTCATATAAATTGGTAACTGAAAAGATCGAGTAGCCTTTAGTAGCCGAGTAGTATTTCAAAAATAACAATCTATGTATTATTTTATGTTTTATACAAGCTTTTAGGGAGCTTTGCTACGGTATCATTACGATCCACGGAAGACTCGGGCTCATTGCAGGGATTCCAACTCACGTTAAACGACGAGATGGCCGTAGACACTACCACTGAGCCATCATAGCTTTCAAATACATTTTCTTCAGATTTATCATTAAAAAATATATGTATTCAAAGTACTATCACATTCTGAAATCTTTCAGATTATGCGTTCAAATCGTTTTTCTTTGTCAGTTGAAAAATATACTTACTTGAATAAAATTTCTGGTTAGCTAAAAGCGAAAGCAAGGCAATTCATCAATCTTAATTCGTTGAGACGATCCGGTGAAAAGATTTTTTTCAACGATCTGAAAAAAAAAAGACGTTTTATTATTTTGCCTCGAACCTTTGTTCTAATCTCTGTCTGGAAAATATCAACTATTTTAAATCGTTTGGAATTTATTTACGTAATTAATCAAGATACAACTTCTCGAAAGTTCTGTAAAGTAACGTCTGAAAACCTACTTAATGTTGTTTTTCTCTGTTATCCTTGTTGATTAATATGATATTATAAAGGTAAAAAGATTTTTTATTTATTTGTTTGAACGTGCTTATCTTTAGAACTAACAGTCTGATTAGAAAAATTTTTTGACCTATTTATTAAGGAAGGTTATTAGGCTTTATAACCCTAAGAGTATACCTTAAGGTTAAACCTAAGGGGCGAAAGAATAATCATTAACGTCAAGCAATATGGAAAGCTGTAGGTAAGTATTGGAAGTGAGGACAACGATGGGCTACACGATTGCGTTGGTGAAGGCGCGGTAGAGAATTTCTCGAATAAATATAATACGCGTGAAACCGTAGGGCACAGCTAGTAAAGTATAAACATATAGCAGGCCGGCATGACAGCGGTGAAGGCAGAGGAATTTCCATTTCTCGGTGGTCACCGTTGTATTTGGATTGTACTGTGCTTACCATCAGGAACAGTACGGTTAATGTGCGCTACAATAAAAAAAACATTATATATAATCTTGTGATATATTTGCGTTTATTTTTACGATATTATATGAAGCGGATTGTGTAATCGGCGTAGTTATACAATGTTTACTTACCCCATAGATGATGACAGCCCTTTGACCTACGCTTGGTTCACCATAAAGGACATTTACAGCGATGTAAATTGTTCAACGATCCCAGCGTGATTGTTGGTTGCTCCTGTGGTATCTCGTATTTAATCGTATAAGGATTTTAGTATAGAAGTAGAATGTGAGCCGAATTTACATCTAAAACATCCTTGATAAAAATCTACGCTCACATATAAGCTTTGAAAACAGACTTCTTAATTTGTTTAAGAAACACAAACAAATTAATAGGAACTAAACCAAGAGCAACAAAGTATGGTGTATAAAATATATAATTTGAGGAAGCTCAAGTATTTGATAAATTACCGACATATTATATTGTGATTCTAATACAAGACTGAAGCAATGATAGCTGAATGGGTAGCATGAACGGATATCGAATCGATTCGAAGTCCATTATCGAAGTGATTTCAAATCCCTGCAAATTAGCCTGAACTTTCGGTGAAAGAAAACATCGTGAGGAAACTTGCCGTAGTTTAGTTGGGAGGGCATTTTCTAATACTCGCCTGAATAGCTACCACCCTCAAGTTGAAAATCTGTCGCCAAGCACCTATAGATGTATTCCGGCAGCTGTATTTGAGAGCCAGTCCGCCACTAGGCTTAGCTTGTTACCACCATATTGGACCACATCGTCACTTAACATGAGTTGACTTGTTGCCAAACTCTAGACCTATAAAGAAAAAAAAAAGACATCGTTTCCCATGGTAGGTATCTGCATGATCAGTGATCCCACGGTTCGTGTCCGTCCGTTTCGATTTGTCGATCCCACGCAGACCAGCTTCTGCCGGGCTAGCTAGTAATGAATTATATGTAGTTTATTGGCCACTGGCCATTTTATTTTAATAAATAAATGTAAAATATATTGAGATATGCAAATACATAAATTATGGACAATCTGATCGCAGAGACGCTTAATAATAGTAATTTGAATACAAAAAAATCTATATGAATATCAAATAGAAGTTATTTTCGCTTGCGACAAATATTTCCAAGAAATATTACTATAAGAACTCTGGAAATATCAATCTTGATGAAAAGAAGCAAAGTCTGGTTGAAATGCAGTCGAGCGTCGCGTACGTCAAATAATAAACCTCCCCCGCTCTGAAAATCGGAAATGGGACGCGTCTTTGTGAAACATTGTGAAGGTTTTAAAATGTCACACGTGTAGGATAAATATATAGGATTTATACGATTTATATTATTGAACTACTTAAATAACCTTTTTAGAGGTTTTTGGTAGGGTCTTAATATATCATATTGTGGTTTTAATTTTTAATTCATATACTTATGTTATTTGGCAGTTATATTATGTGTAACATTGGTGGCATTTTGCGTGACATAAAAGTGTAGAGAATTATAAATAACAACATAACATGAAAATCAAGTTGCCATAATAACTTTTGAACAATTTAATAAGAGGGCCACCATTTTGTTAAAAGGTTCTTGAACAGATTAAACGAATTAAAACAGTTGGAACCTTGGCATGTTGACTACTATTGTAAAGATGATTTTTATTTTTTGAGTTTTTTTTTTTTTTTTTTTTTTTTTCGAACTGACTACACTGTTAGCCTGAGGGGCCCTGGAGCCTTTACGGCTTTTACAGCTTTACCGGGCTTGGGGGCGAGCGCTTAGGGCACTCAGCCACGAAAGCTAAGCAACAACATCCGAGGGTGCCAAAGTGGCCGGACCTCGGCTCGGACTGTTGCGCGTATGCAATTAAGTCGCGATCTGACTAATTCCCTATCCGTAATTCGATCTAAACTAACTATACATATATACATGTTTCTGCCCCCTGGGAGGAGGGAAGGAACATGTGTATGTGTATTTAGTGGTCTGAAAATTTTTGTCTATTCTAACTAGGCAAAAAAAGAAAAAAAAAAAAAAAAAGGTCCCTTACAGAACCTATGTACCTATGTGTGTTGTGCATGTGTGTATAATGCAGTGTCATGTATGGCTGTGAAAGCTAGTGATTGTGCAGTCACTTGTATCGCGCGAGCGGCTGCTTGGCTCAAGGGCTCCATGCCGATGGATCGGACCTAGGCTTGAGTTGCCGCAGAGGAGGGCGGTCGTGGCGGGTGTGCGGGAGCGAAGTTAACCGTACGTCCCCTGCGGAGGGAACGGTGGTTTCGCGGGCGTGGGCGCGAGCACGCATATGTTGCGGGAGCGGACGCGTAGTAATTATTAGCTTTCTCGATGTCGTCGTCGGGATCGACAAAGAGATTTCGCGGACGGCGTTTATAACGTTTGGCAACGGGGATCGAGTTGTCTGGGACGTAGTTCACGGTGGATTTTACGAGCGGGTTGGGGTGATTCGAAGCGCTATCGAAGTATCTCCTGGTGAGATATTTCACATAGGCTTCTATCGAGGGAAGCCTCATGTCCCTGTGGAGGTCCATGTTCCTAACGAAGGCTGGAGGGTCAAGCAGGCGACGGAGAAACCGATTTTGGACTCTTTGCATGCGGACAAAGTTATGTTTGGACATATGTGCGAACGCTGCGCAGCTATATGTCAAGATCGGACGGACGCACATCTTGTATAGTGTAAGCTTATGTCTTAAGGACATTTTGCTTACCGAACTGAGCAGGGGTCGCAAGCGGGAAAGGATCCAGACGGCCCTATTCCGGACTATAGTAACGTGTGCGTTGAAGTTAAGCTTCGAGTCGAGGGTGACACCCAGATATTTAGTCTTGGTGGCCCAAGGGATATTCCTACCGAATAATGAGAGGGGTCCTACCGTGCGTGGTAGTTTACATGTATGCGGTTCGAACATAATCGCGGCGCTCTTTACCGGATTAATAGCTATTCGCCACGTTCGAAACCACTCCCCGAGAGTGGTTACGGCACGTTGGACTGCGCAGGCGAGATTTTTTCTGTGTCTGTTTGACGCGTATATGACTGTGTCGTCAGCGTAGAGCCCTACCTCGACCCCGGGGGGCTTCGGGAGGTCGCTGACGTACAGATTGAAAAGGCAAGGCGCCAGTATGGAACCTTGCGGGACGCCTGAGCGTATAGGGTGGGCGATAGATAGTACTCCTTCCACTCGGTAGTGAAAGGTGCGGTCGCGTAGAAAATCATGAACTAGGTGAACTAACCTATCCGGGACTATAAACTAAATGGTGAAGCTTGTGGACCAGTCCGGCGTGCCAGACCTTATCGAAGGCCTTGGCTACGTCGAAAAAGACCGCAAGCGTGCGGGCGGGAGCGATATTGCTCTTGGCGAAGTTACTCGTGATGTGCTCCGTGAGGCGGTGCACTTGATGTGTACACGAGTGACGGGCGCGAAAACCGAATTGTTCGGGCGGGTATAAATTCTTGTCGTCTATAACGACCTTGAGACGGTTCAGAAGGATCCGCTCATAGAGTTTCCCTAGAGTGTTTAGGAGACTGATCGGGCGATAGCTATCGGGAAGCGAAGCTTTTTTGCCGGGCTTGCGAATACCTATAACTATAGCTTTTTTCCAGACGGCTGGAAAATAGCAGTGGGCTATGGCTGCATTGAAGATGCAGACCAAAAGAGCTATGAGGTGATCAGGAAGAAGTTTGAGTACTTCATTCCTGATACCATCAGGACCGGGAGATTTCCTAGGCTTAAGGCCTTTAATGATAGAACAGACCTCATCTGGCGTGACCGGGGTTAACGTTTCCGCGGGGGGAATCAGCGTGAGTTCCTGAACGGCGGTCTCGATAGTTTCGATGTGGGCAGTGTCTACGTTGTCGCAGTTTGGGGAGCACTGGCTCTCCAAGCTTGCGGCAAGGCATTCTGCCTTATCGTCGCTGTCGAACGCGAGTGGGAGATCGGGGCCCCTTTCGAGGGGCGGCATCTGGGCGGAAGCTTCTAACTTCAGAGAGCGGGCGAGGTTCCAGTAAGCCAGATGGGACGGCTTGAGACCCTCTAAGAGGTTATCCCACCGGTGACCTCTGTACTCTCCGATGCGAGTTCTAACCTCTCTCTGAAGTTGTCGTAATCTACGGGTGTTATCCCTCGTCGGATAAGAGTCATGTGCACGTGTCGCGGCGTTCTTTTCCGTGATTAACGCTCGTAAGCCGGGGGGGAGTATAAAACGGCGTTCGTTCGCCGCTTGCACCTCTCTCGAGGCCTCCCTTACACCGGTTCGGAGGTAGTCGACCAGGGAATCGATGGCTAAATCGGCGTCTGCAGTTGACTCCAATACGTCGGGGATCCTAGCTAGGCTGGACGGGGTCGCGTTGTCGGATAAGTAGCGATTTAAGATCGCGTAGTCAACTATTTTGACTTTTGGCGGACTGGGGTCGAACGGTTGCCCGAGTTGTAAGATAACCGGGCGGTGGTCGGAGTCTAGTTCGTGTACGACTTCTATAAGTCGTAACCGAAGTGAGACACCTTTGAGGAGGGCTATGTCAAGTACTGTCGGTTGACAGTTGTCTTGAAAGTGCGTGGGCTCTAGCGGTGCTATGACGTCAAAGCCGAGCACGTCGCATAGTAGTTCTAGTATAACCCCGTTACGGGTGTTGCGCGGGTTGTTGAAAAGGGTGTGACCGCTATTGAGGTCGCCTGCTATTATGACTGATTGATCGAGTGAAAAAAGCGCCTCCAGATCGGACTGAAGGAGTCTTTTATTCGGGGAGAGATATGCAGAGACAAGCGTGATTGACGGATGGCCAGTCATGCCTATTCTACAGACGGACACTTCCATATTGGTAAGTGCGGGAGGGTCTATTGGCATGCAATAGAGGGAACGCTTGTAGTAGATGAGCGTGCCGCCGCCTCGGGTGGCACGGTCATTTCTAACTATGTTATAATTCGCTATCTTAGGGTCGCGCCTACTGGGTTTTAGAAGTGTTTCTTGTACTAGAAACACGTCTATCTCCCGTTCCCTAAGAAAGGTGGATACTAAGTCCCGTTGTGGAAAGAGGTTTCGCGCGTTAAAAAAAGATATGTTGAGGCTTCTAGGCTTAATGCGTGCCATTGATAACCGATATCTATTTCCCGGCACGGGCCAGGCGCATTAGCGTCGCTGTCATTAGGGGGAAACGCCTGATGGATTCGCCGGGGCCGTACTCAGCGACGCACTGTTCGTACGCCAGTACTTCCTGAGGGTCATGCTCGCGGAAGAGCATGACCATGTAGTCAACGCCGCGGCGCGTGTTGACGGGCGGGGGGGCCTGAGCCTTAGGAGGCTGAGGGCGGGGAGTGGAGACCCATGCTGCTTGAGGGGCTCGCATGGCCGGAGGGGGTGCGTGGGGCGCGGGGGCGGCTGCCACTGGGGCGCTGGAGGCGCCCGGGAGGCTGGGGAAAGCCTCTGGCGTGAGCAGGGGCTTTGGCATTCCTACGGCGGGACGTGTCCTCTGAGGAGGGGTGTGTCGCGTAGGGCGCATGGGTCGCGTAGGGCGCGTGGGGCGCGGAGCACGAGGACAGCCGCGATAGTTCGCGGGGTGACCTTCGTTGCCGCATAGCACGCAGCTCGGAGGGGTAGCCGACTCACGAGTGCGCGAGCACTCGCTTGTCGCGTGGTCCCCGAGGCACTTAACGCACCTGGGACGGAGATGGCAGTTGCGTGCCGAATGACCGTACAGCTGGCAGTTGTGACACTGCGGAGGACTGCGATTCTTGTGTGGGGGCTCTACGGCTATTCCGGAGAGCTCACACACTTTCCTAACGTTAAAAATGGCTCTGCCCTCGGGGGTCAGTTCCAAGATGACTAAGACCATGTCGAGAGGTCTGTTTTTTGATTGTCCGCCGTGCATTCTGTGCACTTCGCGGACAGGGAAGGCCTTGGCTAAGAGGTCAGTTTTGACCTCCTCGGGTGTGATTTCCACCGGGATGCGGCGGATTACAACCCGGAGTTGACGTTCTTCCTCCAGGGAGTACGTGAAATATTCTAGGTTGCTGTCTCGGAGCAACCTGGTAAATTGACGGTGTTCGTCCGAGGTGGAAACTTGGACGCGGATACCGTTGGCCGTGTTACTGGCCTGGGTGTAGTGGATGCGGAGTTCTCTCAGTTTCTCTGAGAGTTTTGTCCAGACCGATTTGTTCTGGACCGTGAAGGGGGGCGGGCGACGCGCCTTTCTGCCGGCAAAGGTACCGGCAGGCGCTGAGGGCGCTGCGGAGCGGGGGGCGTGGCTATTGAGCCCGGTTTTTTGCGCCTTTTGTGGGCGGGACTGAGTCTCCGGAGACTCGGGACGCGAACGCGGTGCCCGTTTGGCGGGCTTGTTTTTTTGAACGAGGGTGAAGCCCTCGTTGTCTGTGCGTATTGCCGTGTCCATTTCGATGGACTCGGGTTCGGGGTCCGAGCTAGCGGGAGAGTAGCTGTCGTTTGTTGCTACAAGCGACGGTGTCTCCGCTTCGGGGACTAGAGAAGAAAATTGATTTTTAATCGGTAGCGCAGAGGGCGCTGGGGTTGTGGCTTGAGTTCCCGGGGAACGCGAGCGCGACGATGGCCGTTTGTACGGCGTTTGACGGTGAGCGCGGGGTGCCGTTGAGCGGGAGCGCGGGACGGACTTCTTGTTCGTCGCGTGTGGCGCGGCGGGGTCGCTTGTGGGCTCGGTGCCCTGAGCGATGGCAATGGCAACGGCGGGTTGCTCGGCCGCGATGGCCCTATTATATTCCGTCCAGAGCGACGGATGCAGGGTCGTTGCGAACGCTTTGAAGCGTTCTAATTCAGGGTTTGCCATTCCGGCGGTGGCAGTTGGGCGGGCGGGGGTGAAGTTAAACCTCCCTGCCGGAGAGGCAGGGGGGTGCGCCGAGTGAATTTAAACGGCTATCCCGAGCCGTGCAAAGGGACCTGCGGGTCACGGTGTAATGACTCGCAGGAAAAGAACCTACCGGGCCCTACGTGGAGGTCCCTATCAAGCCCGAGGCAGAGAACGCAGCCGGTATAAATACCTAGCTACGCCCAAACAGACACTCGGGGATGGATGTGTAGCAGGATCGGAAGGGTGGGAAGGAGACACTCAGGGCTTGACTATGACATTTTTTGAGTATGTAAGTATGTTTGTAGGAGGTCCCAGACCTATAGATCCGATTTAAAAATTATTTCACTGTTAGAAAGCTACGTTCAGGCTGATAGTTATATGCCAGGTGTTCTTAATCTCTTTGAGTTAACGGTTTATTAAAAAGTTTAGCATTATATCACGGCGTCCTAGTATAAATATGTATTAATATCAATGTAATGTAATTAGAACTTTTTAGTTTATACAAGCTCCTGTTTTTCATTTGTAGAAAATTTAGTGACCCTTTACAGCTAGCAGCTTTTTTCTCACCATGCCCCAAAATATCTTGGCTTGGAAGCTGGCATGACAGTGAGGACCGGCGGTGGATTTCCGATTACTCAGTGGTCGGTGTGCTCTAGCAAGAGATATGTGTTAGTTGAAAAAATAAATTGGTTTTCTTACTATTTATTTTCAATCAAACAGTTCCCAGATGTTTATTTTTTAATTTATATTCTGAAATTTAATAATACAATTAGAATCATCGATAAATTATAATGTGGTAAAGCGACCGTTTTGTAGATTACATTAACTCTGTGACGTTGTCAGACGAAATTATGTTTAGAGAGAAAATTCTTAATATTATCAACTTACCTCCATTAGGACACTCGGAGGCCTCCTAACGGGTAATGAATGTAAAAAGTTTACTTTTACAACCGTTTTACTATTAAAAGATACTTTTTACTAATTTACTCGGTAGGTTGGTTATTTTGAGAAAAAAACCCGTGATTTATAAAAAGGCACCTTTTTTGTGCCACTTGCGCGAGTGTCCTTTGTTCAAGTTTTTGTTTCGCCATTAGGGTGCGTACTTAAGTTATATTTAATTTAATTATACAACGAAAAAAATCTACAACTTACATAACATTTACTCTGTACAGATTTCAAGTTGTTTAGTTAATATAAAAATATTTTTTTGTAGGGCGAATTTTAAGTGAGTATAATATCCCCGAAAAACTCTTATAATCTCTGAAGCGATGATAGTTTACTGGCAGCACGCACGAACACCGCAGTGAATGATATAGATTCGAATCGTTCGTGGAACCAGAATGATAAAATTTACTATGACAACTACAGGCCAGTGGTTATTTTCTAATGCTCGCCTGAGTTTTTAACATTGGGATGTTATTCTGGTTATGTTCCGGGACGTTCATTTAAAGCCAGTCTTCTTTCCTAGATTAGCATCATTAGCGATATCTTCACTAAGAATCAAGTGACTATGTACAAATATTGGTCCAAGGTAATAACGTATAGTTGTGTAATATTTATAATTACTTTCGTCTACTTTTATAAGCGACATTGGACATTTATAACAATTAAATAGAACTTAATTCGCTTCCTTAGATTTTTTTACTATTACTTCTTCAGATTCTCTATGAAAAAAATATAGAGAATTTTAACGATGCACGTGCACATTATAACTAAATCTCTACACCATGTAGTTGCTTACTAAACCTCTTATTTGATTGTGGCGAAGACTGTCACAATCAATGTTATGTGTCACATAACATAAGTGTGACTATTCGTAGATCACGCACGCATCCACTTATTTATCTACAAGTAATAAATGTTGAGAGCGTTTCAGATAACAGGAAAGTTATAAATATAGGCGAAAGTGCCTCTCTAATGTACAAGCTTGTTTATAAATATTGCGCTATAGTATCCCAACTTTTTTCGATTACACAACTTTATCTCGTTAAAGCGTGTTTGTGGGCGTGTATTACTAACACTTAATGAGATGTCACACTATTGAAACTTGAATACGACTGACTAACCTTTTACTGCTAGATTTAACCAGCATTATACATTTTCTATTAAGCCAAAAATATGTGATTATAACTGGAGAGGACCTTGTAATTATATAGATACTTCATTTAATGTTAATATTTAAACTAAAAAGATGATGACCTAATAATAAACATAAGAGAGTGTTTCGTTCTCTTTAGGCAGTAATAACATCAAGGTCAACTTTACTTTATACTGACTACGAAAAATATATACAATGCAAATAAATGTGTGAGAAAGTTGAAACACAGATCTACTGAGTCGAACATATGCGGATCGAATAGAAGAAGTACTATCGAAAATCAAAAAGAAAAAACCAAATAGGCTCTTATAAATATCAACACCCTACTACCGATTCGGAAAACACAGAACCGACAGAAAACTGGATCAGGTATGTCAACATTTTTTATTATTTAACAAAGCAAAAGAAGATAACAACTATGAAGAAAATTCGTACAGTAAATAATTTAAATGGAGTATTCCACATTCAAATAACATGAAAATATTTATAGGTAAGTATTATTAATAGCCTCTCTAAATCATTTTTATTCTCGCTTCAGATTTGTATGTAGGTAACCGAGGACTAATATCCTACAATCCTGGAAAAAATGAGTCATGATTCTGAAGAGGTTATAGATACAAATCTCTGTAAACTCTTTAGAATCTGCAACAAAGTGCCTTTAATAGCAGCTTCCAACCTTTCTCATTCATCCTTATTAAGAGATGAGTTCTTACGGAAAAATCGCAAATTGCAGTCTTTCAATTGAAATCTTTTGTAAATGTAATTTCCAATGCCTTTTAGCTGCATTCGATTGTAAGTAGTTATGTTCATTAAAATAGAAGAACAATGGCAGACCTAATTAGTTACATCCTTCGGGATATTCACCACGAAGTTGGTGATGCACAAGCTTAGTGGGGACTAGCTTTCAAGGGTGGGATAAGGATGGGACTTTCAACTTGAATCACGATATTATTTTAACCTAAACTCTAACCTATATAGCTAGTTGCTACTTTTTAACCTACGACGATAAAAAGGGGTGTCATAAGTTTAATGTGTGTCTGTTTATTTGTATATTTTTATGTCTGTCTAAGGCATCGTACTCCCAAACTGCATAACAAAATGTGATCAATTATTTCTAGGGATCTGTACTGCGAAAAAAAAAAACGGAACACTTTCTTGTTCGTCTGTCGGTCTGGCTGGCAGGCTGTCTGTCCGTGTGTTGTTGCGTGAACAATTGTATAGATATAAATATCGAAATAAATATATTAAAAGGTTAATGTAATGAAATTCAAAATAAATTTATAAGTGTATTCCGAAGGTTTTTAACATTTAAGTGAAATATAAAAAACAGAGTACCTTATTTATAGTTTATTAATAAACCTTCACTAGTATAGTTAGACCACGTTTATGATTCTATCCGAACCAGAGCTGTTAATATAATTCCGCCTTGAGAAGCTTGTGTATATATGAGTGGACAGTCGAGATTGGACTGTCCCTCCTCAACAGAGGATCCGTCCACACGTGTGTGCGACAGAACGGAGGGTCCGTGGTGGACGTATCGTTCGATCGATGGAGTTCCGGGCTAAGTCCTCGGAGTGGCGCTGGGCCACCTTGGGGGAGGGCTTCGGGAGCTGTTCGACCGTTGTTTGTCGGTTGGACGGTTCCCGAAGCTCTGGAAGCTGGGGCGGCTCTGCCTTCTTGCGAAGGAGGGCCGCCCTCCGGACTGCCCGTCATCGTACCGGCCCCTGGTGTTGTTGGATGACACGGGAAAGATGCTGGAGAGGATAGTTGCTTCCCGTGTCATCCGATACTTGGAGGAAGAGGGGCCGGAAATGTCGGCGTGGCAGTTCAGCTTCCGGAGAGGGCGTTCAACAATGGACGCCCTCTCCACCCTGAAGGCTTGGTCCGCGGAGGCGACCGAGAGGGGAGGTAGGTTGTTGGCGGTGTCACTTGACATCGCCAACGCCTTCAACAGTCTGCCGCATAACGTGATACGAGAGGCGCTCCAATACTTTGGAGTGGCCTCGTATTTGCGGCGGCTGTTGGAGGACTACCTCCAAGACAGAGAGGTCGCCTTCGTGGACGGCCGAGGTGCACTGGTCCGGCGCCATGTGGGGTGCGGTGTTCCACAGGGGTCGGTGTTGGGCCCACTCCTGTGGAACATGGGCTACGATTGGGTGCTCCGCGTGGCGCTCCCCGAAGGGGTGCGGGTAATATGCTACGCGGACGACACCATGATCGTAGCCCGGGGGGGGGGGGCTGGGAGGAGGTGAGGCGCCTGGCCACAGAGGGTACAGCCCTTGTGGTCAGGCGAATTGAGTTGTTGGGCCTCAAGGTGGCGGTCGAAAAAACCGAGGCCCTACTATTTCATGGGCCTTGGTGCGGACCGCCCCCTGGGGCTCACATAATGGTTGAGGGAGTGAGGGTCCAGGTTGGGGCCCAGATGAAATATCTGGGCCTCATCCTGGACGGAACGTGGCGGTTCGAGTCCCATTTCCGGGGACTCGGACTGCGCATAGTCGGAGTGGCGGCGGCTCTCGGACGGCTTCTCCCGAATTCGGGGGGACCGGGCGCGAGCTGCCGCCGATTGTACGCGGGGGTCGAGCGGAGCATGGCCGTCTACGGGGCACCGATTTGGGTGGATGCCCTCAGCGCCTGCAACGTACGCACGCTGCGTGCGGCGCAGCGTGTCGTGGCGCTGAGGGTGATCCGTGGATACCGGTCGGTGTCCGCGGGGGCGGCCTTTGTGCTCGCGGGCTCCCCGCCGTGGGAGCTGGAGGCGGAGGTGCTCGCCGCCGTGTATAGATTCACGGCAGCGAGGAAGGAGTTAGGGGAGCCTCCGGCTCCCACAGAGATTGAGGGCCTGCGGAGGCAGGCCCAGAATCGCGTGTTTGAGAGGTGGAAAGAGGACCTGGCGGATGCGCGCTATGGACGTTATACCATAGACGCCGTCTGCCCGGTCCTCAGACGATGGTGCGTCAGGGAGCAGGGCTCGCGAGGTAGATCCTCTGAGCGGCCCTCTCCGCCAAAGAAGAACGGGCGGCCGGAGGAGGCGCTTTGAGCGCCTCCTGCCGCCACCATAGCCGGACCAGGGGGGACGGGTCGGGGGGCCCGTCTTCCCATTGCACAGGTCCGGCGGATGTGGGGAGAACGTTAGGGTGTACCGAACTGTCTCCCATTAATGCCGGGGGCTCAGCAAGTTGCTGGGCCTGCCGCTGGGGCGACGCGGCAAACTGAATGCCAAGTGCGAAGCCCGCGTCACCCCGTTAAGGCGGCGGATGGTACACCGTGGAGGTTTAGTGAGTAGGAGTCTCATATAACCACCCCCCCAGTATACATGAAGGGTTCCTCCACGTTAAAAAAAAAAAAAGGAGAAGGCGGACGTGGCGGGTGTGCGGGAGCGAAGTTAACCGTTCATCCTTTGCGGAGGAACGGTAGTTACGCGGGCGTGGGCGCGAGTACGATGGATTACGGAAACGGACGCGTAGAATTCGTTGGCTTTCTCGATGTTGTCATCAGGATCGCTAAAGAGATTTCGCGGTCAGCGTTTATACCGTTTGTCATGCCTGGGGTGTAGTTCGTGGCGGCTTTTGCTAACTGATTTGGATGGTTCAAAGCGCTATCGAAATATCTCCTAGTGAGCCCCATATCTCTGTGGAGATCATTGTTCCGAACAAATTCTGGAGGATATAGGCATATGTGCAAACGCGACGCAGCTATATGTTAAAATCGGTCGGACACGCATCTTGTTAAGTGTAAGCTTATGTCTTGTGGATATTTTGCTTACCAAGCCGAGCAATGGTCGCAAGCGGGAAGGGACAAATGTGAATTGAAATTGTTCTTAAAGTCGAGGATGACACCCAGATATAAATTACAAATAAGACTTTTGTAAAACAAACACATTCTCGTTAACATTTCGATTAAACCATCCTAGTATGAAATTGAAATAAGTTATCAAAGTACTCAATCTGATACGTTAGTTATTTGCGGTAAATGTGTAAATAGTTTCTCTCATACACACTGGTGCTTCGAATCAGCACAAAACAGCTGTTATTTTGTATGGAAAAAACCGGTCCAGTAGTGATAAAATCCAATAAATTATAGAGGTCAGTTCTTGAAACTGTATTTATACATGTACATTGTCCTTATTATCTTTTATTGAAATAATGTTGTTTATATTTTTCCTTGTCATATACTTTTAATTATATTACTCAAGAAGTTACAGCGAAGTTAATGGATAATGAAAACAAAGGGAGCAAAACAAGATAATAATTTAAAAACTTTGTTGAATGTTATTGTTCTACTGTGCCTATTATTGTCTAATATGTATCATAAATAAAGTGATGAGAGTAACAAACTTTTTTCTTTACCGTTACTTTATAAGTTGCCTTATTTTTTTTTATCTGTTTCGACAAAATATAAAGTAGGTACGTAGCAGAATGGTTTCTTACTCGAGTGATAGTGCTGTGTTAATCTGCTTTTTGAAAATATTTTGATAAGGACTGTTACCAATATAAACTTCACGTATTACCTACAACAGAAACTTTTATTGTGCATACTCTTCTTCTTCTTTTTCCTAACTTAGCAACTGCTCTTTTTTATTGAAGACTATTACTGCCATTATCGAGTGTATTTACGAGTAGTTTCCAGTTTTATGACGATTTGTGTATCCTAACAAGATGGTGGCTCCCTTGTTAGAACTTTCTAGGGAGTTTTTGTGGCATCTCAGAATTCATGATTCATGTTATTATTTCCAATTCACTTCACTTGTGCACAATAACCATACTTTATTATGCAAAAATCCACCTGTATTACACAATATAGGGTCAAATAACACAAATTTATTTATGTAAAGTTTCAACGGCTACTTTAATCCTAACATTCACTGGCCGCTCGCTCGACTCGTGTGTTATACCTAATCACAGTTCTAACCTAACCTAACGAATCCAGTTAGTTTATAAATTTACGAAAATGTAAGCTTTATTTAGATTGCAAATGTTAATCTTTCAGAATATACCGACAGATTACTATAGATTGATTATAAAATTTCGTACAATTATCCGATAACATAAATATATATGTTGTTATAGGCAATGTATGAAATGCCGGCATTCTGTGTAATGCCTAGGAATTGTATAGAATGTCAAAAGCTATTTAGACAAAGTATTAAATATATCTACGATTCGTTTCGACTATCACGTGGGAGATTCTGGCGAGATCTCAAAGTGTCATGCGATGTTTTTTATTTCAAATTCATAAACTTATGTTATTTGGTCGTTATATTTACATTTGGCGGCATTTATGTGACATAGTTTGGTTTTTATGCCAAAATGCCAAATGTCATTAAAGCAAAGTATGAAAAAAGGTCATAATAAGACGATCGTTCTCGTCCGACGCGGTCTCTGAACAGTCTTTCTTGGCGAAGCGATCATGAGAAAATGGCTTAGGATGGACTTACGAACAAGTACTAATAAGCCGGTCGCTATAGCGGATGGCGATCGCCACGGACTCATACTTTGCCGGTTTCTTTTTTTTTTTGTTTTCGACCTGACTATACTTTTAGCCTTAGGGGCCCTGGAGCCTTTACGGCTTTTACAGCTTTACCGGGCTTGTTGCCGGTTTCTTATTTGGTATTCTATAGAATGCCTATTCAATGTATGAAATATGAATCATTTCATACATTGCCGGCTAGCTTCAGGCATTCTATAAACTACCGGGATTCTATACATTCCTATAACATATTATATATAAATAAAATTTTTTGTTGAAAAAATAAAATAAAGAAGAAACATCTACTTTAGAAATACCCAAATATAATAATATTACGATACACAGATTGGGTAAAGATGTTTTAAGAGTATCCATTATATTTTCCATCAAATTCCATTCGTACGGTTCCACGTTCCCGGGAGAGGAAAATAACAAAAGAACATGCGCGAACTTGATGAACTGGTTTTATTTTATTACGACGTACAAAAGATTTGAAGGTTTTGACTTTTTTTTGTATGAACCTGAAAAATTGTTCAATAAATTTAAACTTGAATTTTTTTTAGTATAAAAATAAACGATGTTTCGTCACCTTTTTCTAAAACTCTACCTAACACTAAATATCTCAATATGAGATAAAAATAATCCATTGAAATAAATTTGATATACCTATTTACCAATATCACCTCAAATGTGATTTAACCTCCTGTCATAATTGATTTCAATTAAATTTAAAATTGAATTAAAATTGCCATACATAGTCGGCTGGCATGGTGATTTAATACATATGCCCTCTCTCGGGATCCCTAGGCTTGTATAGTTGATGTTGTAAGGCAAATCAAATTACTAAGTACTTTACCAAACTATCATTTAAATGTAAATCCGTGTTAATTTAATGTTTTTATATCAGCACGACAAAGTGATTACGCTACGCTAATGTTAAACATAAAACATCAACATGGACGGTGTGTATTAGAAGATCTGTAAACAATTCCTGCGTGAAATATTGGGTGAAGACAAAATATACCGAGTGTATTTCCAACAGAATGTTATAATAGTATATATAATGAAGTTACAAGGAAAACTATCAGAGCTAAGTAGGCTTTACAAGTTAACGAGAACCAATTAACTTATAAAATCTATTTGTAGAAGCAATTTCGTACAAATTCCATTGAAAATTACTTAAAGCCCTCTCTATGACGGACAACTAAGGAACCCTACACCGAGCGTGATCTGAAACGTACTTGCGAATTTTTTTATAGTTTAAGTAGACTCTGAGCCGTTAAGGACGTATATAACCTTGTAAATTTAAGTGACCAACTTTAAGATCGAAACTATAAGGAAACCATAGCATGGTGGTAGGGCTTTTCCTAGTGCCCGCCTGGCTAGCTACGGCCCTCAAGTTGAAAATCTGTCGCCAAGCACCAATAGGTGTGTTCCGGCAGCTGCACTTGAGAGCCAGTCTTCCTAAGTTTAGCGTGTTATCATCTTGGGCCACATCGTCACTAAACATCAGGTGAGATTGTGGCCTCTACGCCAAACCTATAAGGATAAAAAGATGGTGAATTTACTGACAGTGATTTACGAAACAGTAAATAAAAGCAAATGTTTAAAATATATCTAGGTATATAATTAGCTGAACTCCACGGTTTCATCCTTATCATATTTATTTGACGAAGTCTCCACCGCGCCCATGCTAACGCACCGTATGACCTATTGTTGTTCTCATTACTCATATTTAGCTATAGCTTGCCATATTGCTTAATATTCATGCTTACGGTTTCGCTCCTTACGGTTGTAACTTGAAGTTATATAGTCTATAACCTTTATTAATAAAGAGGCTATAAAATGAAAATCTATTTCCTCAAATCTTTCGTAGTTCCACAGATAAGCGCATTCAAACAAACAATCTCTTCAGCTTTATATTTAGTATAGATTTCAATATCAATCTCTTCAGTTACTAGCACAGATTTCTTGGCATTGAGCCCGGGAAAACAGGCTAGTTTAGTAACTGCTGTTGTCTTACTAAGATACTTTTAGCAATAGTAACAGCGTTACCACGTCGAGCTTTAGGAAGGTTAAATGGAGGATGAATTATAGATCTGACTCCTGTTGTTGATTTGTAAATGCTTTGGAAGCTAATTTAGTAATCGCTTTTATTTCAGGAAACCGACCTATAAATTTAAACCTAAACTCTTAGAACTAGTAAATTGAAATACAAAAAGCAATAAAAAATGTGAGCACTTTTTGAAGTGAAACTTCTTATGCGTCTTCCAAGCGTTAAACGTTTAACGCACATTATCGGTCGCTCCTCTTTGTGTGAGCCAGAGCGAGAGAGTAAATGTCGGTGTGTATATATATTGCACACTATTTAAAAAAAAATAGAAAATGCCTTTTAAAATGAAGTTTCACTTCTATCGTGTGTGAATAGCACGAACACCTTTTTTTTTTCTTACTGACTATTTTGTTAGCCTTAGGGGCTCTGGAGCCTTTACGGCTTTTACAGCTTTACCGGGCTTGGCGCGAGCGCTTAAGACACTCAGCCGCGAGTATGTGGGCACCATAAAAAACAAAGCTAAAGACGAACAGTGAGTGTTTACCATGTCCTTGAAGTTATTGTCCAGTAATTCAGTAATTTGCTTAGTTATCTTATTATATAATCTAACACCATTACCAATCATTAATCTACGACTATTACCTAAAAAACTTTTATTGGTAACTAAGTCGTAAAACACGGACTGATTAATTTTTGTTTATTTCTAGTACTAAAAACATACTAGTAGTTTAAAAAATCTAGCTTATTACATAATACTACATTATATTTAAAAATGTCTTGTAAGGAGTTACTTTAAAATAATATTGGTGTGAACTCCGAACGCTAAGTGCACAGTCATTCTGGCACAGGGCCCAATAGAGCACCGCGGCACCGGTTAGCTCAATATCAGTTATGGCAAGCTTCATACGGAGGTTAGCAACAACTAAAGGTTTATGAGACGCTAGTACATTTTTCAAGTTTCATAAGTATATAGCTTAGCTATATATATATATATATAGCGGACTTAGCCGGCCACGTTTCACTGTGGATAAGACTGTGATATTAATCATGAGGGAAGAAAATAAAAGTATTAGGTGAAAATTGGATTCACCGAGAAAATACATCATTTAATTTAATACCGTACAATGTTGATTACGTAACTACAATAAAAATACCAAGTGTGTATCGTGGGCCACGCGCAGTGTAGGGTTCCGTAGTAGCCCATCACAATATGAAGACTTCGAAGGGGGGTTTAAGTAATTTTCAATGGAATTTGTACAAAATGCCTACGCCAAGTATATTTTATAAGTTGGTTGACTACTACTCGTTCACTCGTAAAGCTTACTTACCAGTGTTAGTTTTCCTTTTACAGCCATCAATTTTAACACATATCCAATAACCACTATTTAGCCGGTAAGGGTTCTTGAATCTAACAAAAATGTGCACGTTAAAACTTCATATTTCACAAACGGTTCCCTGATTTGAAAAATGGTTTTCATACACCTGCAATATTTTTGAACGACCTATCCCACGACATCCCTTACCATGAGATTAACTAGAAAGAATAAAATTATCCCCACACAAAGTGTAGGAGAGATACACTAAAAAAACGTTTTTGAAGATTTTATTTTCGGCGTCATTAATATGTTTACCCATACTAAATTACAGCTTTCTTTCTAGTACCAAGAATTTCTGAGCTAAGCCGCGGACAGACAGGACATGGCGAAACTATAAGGGTTCCTTGTTGAATTCGGAACCCTAAAAATGTTATAACGAATTTTCAGATATAGTTATAAGTTTTTATTTTAATCTAGCGATACGCTTGGAATTTCCAGTTCCCGTGGGAACTAAGAAATAAAAGTACTTTTCGAGTTTCACGGACACAAACATACGGAAGCTGAATTTTTATATATGCATATGAACAGTGAATACCGAAAAAATGCAATTTTACAGGTCCTAAAATAAATTTAGTTTACAATGCGAGTATCAAATTTCAATAAAGTGATTAATAAAAATTCTCTTGATTAGTCAATATCCTTGTCTTATTAAAATATATTAAATGAAGCAAAAGAAATTTTCTGCTAAAATCTTGAAATTCGATACCGATTGGTAAATCGCCGTAAAAATCCCTAATATTGAGTTGAGAGGTCGCGGATTTGATTCTCGCACTTAACTGACCTTGTGTGATAAACATAACTGACAGTTGTATGTTCAGGTGTTAAATATATATAGTATATCAGCTGTTTAGTTACCGTCATACAATATTTGCATAGTTTGAAATTAAATGACTGTGTGAAAAATTGTGACCCCATATTTGTTATTATTATTATTGTCCCCTTGGAACATCAAAAGCGTATTCACGGAAATTAAGTTGCAGGCACGAGCTAGTCTTCAAAAAGAACAAAAGTTGAGACAAAAAAAATCAAACACTATTGATATATACAAGTTTTATTAAATAAACTACACATTTATAACATGTGTAGATTCACAAATAAATCCAAGCATTCGGTTGGCTTATGAATTATTTATTGTTTACAAACGTGTGGGTAGTTCCATTTGTCGAATTCAATTTACCTGTATAAATACCTACGAAAACCGTTTTGTATTGTTTGTGATATGAAGTAATCAAAAAATATAAGTATCATATATTTTAGATAGATATAATTTTCTTGGATTTTTTAGTATATTTAACAGACTGATCATATCGTCGAAATCGGTATGTGAAATTAAATTGTTCTTTAAAAAATTTAAGCATGATATCACATCAACAGTATCCTGTTGGAAGTGTTTAAATTATATAGTGTGTTAAATTCCACAAATTCAAATTTGTGCAAATTTCCCTGCAGGATATCTAGACGCCGTGAGGGTTTACGCCCTTATGTGGTAGACATTCCCCCATTTTCAACGAAGCGTTTCGCTTTGTTGTTCATTATGCGAACAGCTAAGGAGTGGAATTCACTCACGGCGTCTGTCTTCCCGCTCACCTACAACTTGGGAGTCTCAGGTATTTGATAAGTAAGCGCGATCCATCGTCGGCCTCATCTTTACTTACCATCAGGGGAGATCGAGACCAAGCGCATTGCTATAAAACATTTTTTTTTAATCCAATCCATAATTAGTTTACGGTAATTTTAATAACTTTATTCTCTTTGGAGACTTCTTTGTACATCCGGCAGCCCAACTGGTAAAATAACTCCACTCTATAGAAAGTCACAGTCTTATGTTGTGATTATGCGGTGAGTAAGATTTCCAGAGCACCTTGGGGAAGATAGTTCAAGGTAGGCAACGCGCTAGTATAACCTCTGGTTTTACAAGCATCCTAAGACTACGGTAACCGTTTACCATTAAACAGGCCGTATGCTTGTTTGCCTGGTTGCTTATTTACAAACTACCTTTATATTTTACTATATTTCTTTAGCAAACTTTTTTACAACATTGGCACCATTATGATCATTTTTTGAACTTTTTTCATTCATTTTTGTGGACGCTATTTCATTTGTAAACCCATAATATGAGTTAGTACTTCTTATCTCTCTCAATAATTCATACAATAAAATAATTTCACCATCATCATCATCATTTCAGCTGAACGATGTCCACTGCTGGACATAAGCGTCCCGCAAAGATCACCACAACAACCGGTCTCGTGCTGCCCAAATACAGAGGCTTCCCGCAACCTTTACCAGATCGTCAGACCACGGGCCTACCCTCGCTGCATTTCCTGGTACGTGATTGCCACACGAGAATACATTCTGCGAGATAAATCGTTCTCGTAGATAAATAATTTTAAAGAAAGTAATTTTATTATCCAATATTATTTTCTATATAATCTTTCACATAAAATCCTGTCTATTAAAATGACGTTTTAGATAAATCTAAGCATATTGACAAACGGTGAGGCTGTAAAAGCCAATTTATAGTGAATATTTCAATAGACGCGGTGTGGCGTGCCTTGGCGTTAGCTTGACAAGGGTGCGACAGGGATCGCCAAGTGGCAATTATAAAGGTACACACAAACGTTACAACGCACCTGCTGGTCTTATATCTATACGCAGGTTTAGTAAAATATATTTTACTACTACAATTCGAACCCGTGTTTTTTTAAATTATATTTTATTTATTTGTGTTTATTTTCTATCGTGTAAATTACCATATGAACTTAAAAAACGCTTTCTAAAAGTTTATTAATAACTCTTATACCCTACCAATTATTCAATTACACGTGCTTCCCATTTACCTACAAAGTTAAAAAGTATATATATATATATAAACAAAGATACAAACAAAACAAAATTTAATGTCATATTCGTGAGCACTTTATAATAGACGTCTATCAGATTGACAAAAAAACGCACATACAGACCTACAGTTTATAATGTCATTAATATAATTTCATTTAATCAAAAACTTAAAGAAATAATATTTAAATAATGTTTTCTTTTTTAATAAAACATAAAAAAAAATGTACGGCCAAAGAACATAAATCCTAGCCGGTATAGGCGGTGCCATCAACACAAGTTGTCGGAGCATTAACAATACAAAATAATACAGAATAATTACATTGAAATTGAACAGGGTTCGCGTGCTACAAGCTCCGTGTTCCTGCCTCGAACCATTTATCGCATTTTACAGAGTTGTACCTATTAAATATAATCTCCATTATTGTGATAACGTGGTCGAATATAATTATGTTTTCCATACCGTTATTTAATGATTTCCATAGCATCAAGGTGAACAATATGAGAAATAACAACTGACGAAAATAATCAGTGATCTGAGAACGGCGATGGGATTCAATTTATCTATATACTTTATAATATTAGAAAACTCGAGATTGTTTTTTTTTATTTGAACCTGGATCTACGATTCAGATTTGAAAAAAAAAAACATTATATATCAATATGCTATATAAGTTCACGCTGCGACCCTTAGGAGCGGAACAGGAATGCTGTAGGCAAATACGGGAAGTGAGATCAAGGATAGGCGACACGAGTGCGTTCGTAACGCGGTGGAGATTTGGTATATTACATTTAAGATGGGTAAAAACGTGAGCACAGCCGTTAAAATTAGTGTAAAAGTTAAGCCTAGAAATCTCTCTCAAGTGCAACTGCTGTGACTAAATAGATATTATCAATAAAATAATATTATTTGATCAATAATACAACTAAATTAATTTTCTCAGTGACAGTTTTCCTTTTAACTTCATTATATATACTACTACCATGATTTTTTTCATATACCCAAAAACAACCATTTAGCTAGCAGGGGGTGGGATATTTGATATTAATATTTCGCAAACGGATCCCTGAATAGAAACATGGTTTTCACAGACAACGACACCCCCAGACGATGCGATAGACTAAAAACAATATCATTCCCATTGTACGTTAGGGTATCTAAACATTTTTCAAGATCTTATTTTACTACTTTGTCGGCGTTTTTAAAATGTATACCCATACCAATAGACAAATTTCTAGTATTAAAAATCTCCAATCTAAGCCGCGGACAGTCAGACGGACACAACGAAACTATCACTTTGGATCCCAAAAAAAAGTAAAAAAATTGACGGTATTTAAATATTTACAGACATACAAACAGTTATCATGAAATCAAATAAAAATGGAATATAAGTATTCGCTCATACTTGGAAATTCATAACAATGTCATCTTCGACTTCGATATTAGATATAATATAATATACATTAAATTCATCGAGTCACGAATTCTTTTGATATAAACGTGTTCGTTTTAATAAAAGCGTTTTTATATGAAGCGTAGCTTTTTTAATGTTTCCATGTTATTTGGTGTAATTCGGGTTTTGGTGAATTACATTTTATTTATTTAGGTAACACACAGCCATTACATTAATATGTTTAAATATAATATACAAAAAGGTCTAAAACTTTTATCTTTTTTAAACCTATATCTTAAGAGTATTTATAATTTTTAAATATAACAATGGATAATAAAACTTTTGGTAGCACTTATTTCAGTATTAATGCAAGATATCTTTTTTTATATGAATAATATAATATACCGACATGTTAATAATTCCTAGTAAAATTACTTCAAAAGCAAAATATACCGTGTATTTTTTTAATAAACAACATTTGATAATTACAATATATAGATACGTCGTAGAAAAGGGTATACATTTTTTTAAATCATGGTCATAGCCATCCCTTAATAGATTTTAGTCGTATTTGAACTTTATAAATTAAGTTTTTGTGGCTACTTAAAATACTTGTTCCTAGTTATTATTTATACACTTGTGCACAATAACGAAACCACATCACGTAAAATGCTACAAAAAATAATACAATAAAGGTTAAATAACAAAAACTAACACATAACAGAAAAAAAACCGCCAAAAACTCCCATCAATAATTGCCTAGATCTAATATTGCTACAGACAAAAATAATGGTAATCGAGGTGCCATAAATTACGTCATTATCGATGTATCAAAAAATTTGTTGTAAAATCTAGCTATCTTAAAGTCTACACGTTAGCTGGCAACACCATTTAAAGGCGTGTGAAATGTTTCACACCTCTCGCGAGTGAAATTACATCTCCACACATTTCGCTGACCCCTTTGAAATATCTTTATAATTTAACATAACAACGGGTTTTATATTCACGTCTGAATAACTATTAGGTATTTACCTTAATATTTTGTTCCAGCTTTTTAATGAAACTTAGGAATACATTATTTTTAATATTAAAAACTTTAGCAACTATGAAGCAATGATGGCTGATTTGTAACGTGTACGAACATCACTTCGATAGACGTGACTTCGAATTCTTGCAACGAACCTGAGCTTTCGATGAAGGAAAACATCGTAATGAAACCATAGCATTGGTAGGGCTTTTCCTAATGTTCGCCTGGCTAGCTACCACCCTCAAGTTGAAAATCTGACACCAAGCACCAATACGTGTGTTCCGGCAGCTGCACTTGAGAGCCAGTTCTCCCACTATGCTTACCGTGTTGCCTTCTTGGGCCACATCGTCACTTAACATAAGGTGAGATTGTGGCAACAGCCCTAAACCTAGAACGATAAAAAAACTATAACTGTATGGTACCCGTCTGTATCGCACCCACTATACACTAGGCGTATCATCCACGCTTAGGTAAATTCGATAATTAAGCGGGGTGGTAAGAATATTTACTCAACTGGATTACAACCACCATGTCACACCGTCACAGTGACTCTGTTTTGATTTATTGCATTTCGTGATCAGGCAGTGTATATCTGAGCTAAGAGGCTTGCAGGCCTGCATGATAGCGACAGCGATGGATTGTTGATCTTTCGTTGGTCGCCGTTGTTTTCTTGTACTCCGCTTACCCTCAGATATGGCGCCCTCAAACAGCGGTTATCTCTAGAACCTGACATGCCTAAGCGTACAGTATGGCAAGTGGTGTTACAATTGCCATGTTCTGTCATCCAGCAATAATAGTAATATTAGTTTAGTTTTGATCTATTTTGATCACAGAAAAATTCGTTCAGTTCGGGAATCAAACTAAAGACTTTTCTGTAGCTATCGTTCCGTTCCTGGCAGAATTATTGTTATACAAGTTTCTTGTGAACTTTTGTCTACTAACATTTTATACAAGAATTTAATATTACTAAAGTTTTTCAACATCTGTTTATTATTGAGAGAAAATAAATGTACCGTGCATAACACACCGTTAAGTTAAAAGGTTTGCTTGCGGGCATTGGCCAGAGAAGTCATGAATAAAAGTAAAATAAAATTATACTTACATTATAAATCTCTACAGATTTCTTTTTTTTTTTTTTTGTTTGTTTAAGCGCTAATCTCTGGTACTACCAGTCAGATCGGAAAAAAATGTTTTGAATATTATAGCCCATTTATTGAGTAAGGTTCTAGGTTATATAACATCTCGCTGTGTCCCTTAAGAACGGAGCAATTACCATACAAATTGTAGGTCAGGAAGTACAGTAATATTGAGGACGGTCCGTGTGGCGTTGCGCGAGGAATACAGAGACCGAGGGCGAATTCGTCGCCCGACGAGAACCGAGCATTACCGTTTAGGACCCTACTTTGAATGCCACAGCTACAAAATGTATACTCGTTAATTTAAGGCCTTATACAAGTACGTATTTGTCGAATAGCATAATATTTTCAGCCGGATACGAGAGTGCTCTTGACTATTTTTAAGCCTTCTGAGTTTTTGTTATACTGTTTTTGTTTGTTATGTTTTTGTTATGTAATAGGTTCTGGTATTTTATACATTTTACGTACTAAAATGACTTGTGATACAGAATGACCACCAGATCGAAGGTAATAATAAAAGTTCATAACTAATTTAAAAGGATGTTGTTACCTTTGCGTCTAAATTACTCGTGTTAAGAATATTTTTATGTTTATATAGAAAATAAGGTGGCAAATTGAAAAAAATAATCAAATTCACTATCACAAGGAGCTTATTTATATATTTGTATAAGTGAAGTATGTTCCAAATGTAGGTGGAATTTCGGGCAAAGATATTAGGTATTATGTTAGTGCCAACAGTAACTAACTCAGTACTGGTTAGCGTAAAAGAAGCGATTATTGAGAGGAGCAAATCTGTTTTATTAAAATAATCTACAGAATAAAATATATTATTACTGATAGCTTTAACCTTATACTTAATTTATATTTACTGAAACATACATTTAAGGATTGTTTTTAACTGAAAAAGTGTCATGGAAAGCGATTGGAAATGTATTCTCTAGTGTCTGGTTAATTGTTTTATTTCATAAACAAGATGTTTTATACATTATTTATATTACTATTTTTATATTATACAAAAATTAACATAGGGTGAAACAAGAGTTCAAAATAAAACTGGGAAAATGGTAAAAAGGTTGATTATTCCTACGGTACGCTCAAAGTTCATTGTTTGAAATTCCGCTTATCTTTAAAACAGACTTATAGCAGCTCTTAAATACATATCTCCTTATCAACTACTTAGTTCTAATATAATTTATACTAGAAATAAAAACGTTGATAAAAATACAAAAAAACGTCAGACGTCTTTAACCATAATAATTCTTTAAACGAAATTAAATTATTTCGGCATATCCAAGCATTCTGATCCTGCTGATTCCACCATCCGGAGCTATAGTCACTCTTACATGTGTGATGTGATCCGGCTCACATTCAAACCAATGCTCTTTATTGGCTGAAAGCTGAAATGGAATTTGCTTTTTAATATATATATCAGGGATTTGATACCTTTTCAATGTTGATCGAAAGAGGAGCGGATTTATTTAGCTGAATTACCTTTTTTATTTTAAAAATACCGTCGATTAATCAACGACTTAAGAACTATATCTACATATTTTATTTCGGTAATTTAAAATACTACAATAGTGAAAGGCATTACTAACAATACCAACAGGCTAAAAGGAAAAAAGTTACTAAATAGGTATTAAATTCACTCTTTAATTAGTTTTAATATAACTATTTAGCCCCGCACAATTTACACTGAAACGCAATTTATGTACTACACAATGTCAATATATCTATAAATGCATCCTAAATGTTACTTACTATACACAATAAAACTTAATCATAAGAAATTTCATCAAATTTGGTCCAACAGTTTCTGCAGATGTGCTTATAAATTAACCAAGAGATATATAGATTTGTGTAATTTAAATCATGTTAATTTTATTATTACAATTAAGATGACGATAAATATGTATGGTGAATTATTAATTTCATCAAATTTGGTACAACAGTTACTGCAGATGTGTAAACAAATTAACCGACAGATATATAGATTTGTGTAATTTAAATCATTTTGATTTTAGTAATTAAGATGACGATAAATATTTACGGTGAATTATTAATAATAAAGAAATAACTTACATAATTTAATTATTTATAAGAATAACAATAGCAAGGAATTTGATAAAAAATGGTATATGAAAATTTATATTAAATTATGGCAAGTATAAGAAAATGATCGAATTTGAATCATTACCTTCTTCGGTTTCAAAATGTTAAACCAAATACACGCCGACCCCGCGTTCCAATCTCCTCGCCCCAAATAGGTCCCTTCGACTTTAATGGAATCTGGGAAATTTCCTTTAAAATGTGTTGTGTCTACACATATTTGATGTATCCTGCCGGGAAATCCTAACTTGAATATTGCCCATTCTTGACCTGGTAAAGAGGTAATACATTTCTCGATTGAATACTATTTACAGTATTTTACTATGAAAGATCAATTTAGAAAACAAGGCTTAAATAATGATGTTAGTTCATCAGGTTGTAAAAGGACAAAGGATATTATTTATTTGATTACTAAATATAGTAATATGCCTTAATTTTAAATGTTCCTATGTGTTATAATTCAATACTCTTTTTGATATGGATAGCATAACAAATATTCAAGGTGAAGCTATACGAGTAAACTATAATGAAAACAATTTATCAATTACCAAAAAGTCATCTAGACAATTATTATTTATTTTAATACCTTCGACTAAGCCAAAGCATTCTCTTAATAGTAACTTACCTGAAAATTTCAATGTTCCATCTTCATTTGCTTTAATAACTTCAGGCCTGTCTAATTTCCTTGCGGTCTCCCAACCATCCGCCATCGATTTACTTTTGTGCAGCTTGATTATATTCCTCGGATGCCCATAGTGAGCGTTTGAAAATCCTAAGGGTAACGATTAATCATTGGGGGGCTTGATTTTATTACAAACTAGCTCGTACCTGCGATTTCCTCTGCAGTATTTTTTTATTATTATTAACACCACGGCAAGAAAACATATCGCTGAACGTAATTTCTTAAAACTTTATTTATTGAAGTCATCGTGATTATTTAAGGAGTAAAAAAATCTATACAGTAGTTTTTGCTTAACGCACAATGGCAAACCTAATCATTTTATTTATACAGATTTAGAAGAACTCATAAATAATTTCAACGTTGTCCATCAATTCACCTATAATTCTTGAGCAGAACAGAGATACAGATACAAACTAAGTTATATCTATTACCTAGGAACAAAGTTTTTTTTTAATTTTATACTCCTTAAAACTTAAGTATCATTAAAAAATATTATTGTAATTCTAGATAAGAAAAGTACCTTTTGCGTATGTTATTAATAGGAGTACACAGATTTTATGATAATCCTTTACAAAAAAAGTATTAATGAAAACAAAGAAAAAATGAAATCAGAAGTTCGATAATAATAATAACTGACAATATGAACAAAACAAAACACAATAACATAAAATCTTAATATTTTAAAATTAATTTGTATATTAAAATAATATCGAGTGCTATTTAACGATTACTAGATGGACGTTTATGTCTCTGAAAATCTTTTCTGAAAATCTTTTGTTTTTCTTCATAAACTTTAACTTTAATTCCTTGTTCTCTTTTACGGTTCCCCAAATAAGATTTTCAATGTTAAACGTTGCTAATGGAGTACATTATGCGTCTTATTTCTTCTATTCGTCCTTTCTTCCATTCGGTAATGTTTATCTGATTACTATCTCCACATTTATTACCAAAATAGAATTTTTTTTTTCAATTTTTATGCTATTTAGGTTAATAATCTATCGTAGCTATCATAGTTGAAACCACTGAATTTATGTAAATATTTCTAAATATTTTAATATACAAGAACATTATCTTCTTTTATCGCCTTCGCAACTACAGGAGGTCAAAAGTTAGTTATCTCTTATATTATGATATCTTTTAAGATAGTGGCTGATAAATTGAGGAATCAACTTAAATGACAATTTCTCGATACCAGCTTTGATTCCATCTTTGACGAGTTATTTTACTACAAAACTTCTAAATCCTCGTTCAACTGATTTTTCCAATATATAGTTTTAACGCCAACCGTCGCTAGAGTTTAGTTCGTTGTCCAACAGAGAAAACCTCATCACCGAATTGTGCGTCGTTGGTATGCGATACGTTATATGCGTAGGATTAGCAGTTAGGCTCAATAAGAGATTATAGCATTTTTCTATAAAAAGTTACTTGCACATATAAATACATAAGTGTTAAATGTACCTTGTAAAGTGGCGCCATTTAATAGAGATATTAAATCGATTTGGTCTTTGGGCGATGGTGCGTCAGGTTTGGCCTCACCGAATACCCTGAGCCTTGCAATACCACCATCTGGATATATGTTGACACGAATATGCGTCCAAACCTCCTCATTCAAGACCTGTGATTTAAAAAAAATAAGAAGTACTTACGTTAAGACCTAATACACGCCAATCAGCAAAGTTGATATGAGTGTTACTTGTACTAGTGTATCTTCTAGATATGTTAAAACAGTTTTTTTTTATCGTTATAGGTTTGGCGTAGTGACTACAATGTCACCTGATGCTAAGTGAACATGTTAACACGCTTAACCTATTGGAAGACTCGCTCTCAAGTGCAGCTGCCGGAACACACCTATTGATGCTTAGTGACAGATTTTCAACTTAAGGTTGTTAGCCTAGCCAGGAGGGCATTAGAAAATGTCCTACCACCATGCTATGGTTTCTTTACGATGTTTTCCTTCACCGAAAGCTCAGTCTCATTGCAGGGATTCGAACTCACGTCAATCGACGCGAAGTTGTACACGCTACCTCTGAGCCATCATTGCTGACCGAGTTACAGGAACAAAACTACTATAATTACTATTGTATTTCTCTCATTAAAGATGTATTCTATTACGAGACCGCATTCTTCAATAGGGAAAAATCCACCAATAGGATTACATCATTTTCCTATCATCGCTTAGCGCAGCTTTGGTAGAAAAGGGTTAGAGGAGCTAGGTATTGTTACATACAAAAAAGCGAAAGAAATGAGTGAGAAATATGTGCGAAAGATGTTTGAGCTACTGGAGCACTACGTATCCTCGCACCACTCAACTACACACCGCTTGGCAGCTTTCTTACACATCTTCACACAGCCTACTTATCTCCCACATCTGCTGTAGATACGCAGCCTTCGATGGCTGGTTGCTGTCCCTTTGGTATAAACTAAATTTGTAGTTGTTTCAGGCATTTTGATTTAACATATTTTCAAATGCAGAACGATAAAAAGATGTTGTATAATCGTATAGTGTCGAATAATTGACGTTAAGCAGTTGTATACAACAATGCTGATATATATTTTTAATTCTATCAGGAATATAACAATAATCAATAACATTTACGTTATAGTTTTGCTTTATGACAATGAATTTGACAGAATAGCAGTGACATTTGATCGAATCACTATTTGAAAGCGAAAAGTTGCAAATCGCAAACATTGGAACATTGGACTTTCATTCAGCGTTTATGATGGATTGCTTTTATAACAAATGCTTCAAATGTCACTTCAATTTTGAACTTTAACTTGTTAAAGTTATTGAGTGCTTATTTTGAAGTAGTTTATTTAAAATTATTATATCTTCGTTCAAGAACATTGCAGTAGATATACTTACAGAAAGACCTAACTTTTTGTAAAAAACTTTTACTTTGTTAGTAGTATTTATATCAAAAAGAAAATGGTAACACTAAGACTTTAAGCATTTCTTTGTACCTGTTGATAATACTAAACTAATTATAAACTGACTATACTATATCTTTTATATTTCACCTTATGAGATGAATAAAACTGAATCTCCAATGTCATGATCCCGTGCATTATTTTGGAATATATAATTATTAACCAAACCGGCTCTTTTCTTTCACCTAATCTCATAATGATCTACATTAAAAACTTAGAAATTTGCGATTGTAAATAGGTTATAAATTTAGACATTTTTAGTTCGTTAACTTGAAACTATTTGAAACTTCAATTTTAGTAAACAAAAAACTTGTAGTTTGGTATTTACGTCTAGACTTTGGTATTAAAGTTCCAGCCGCAAAGTCAAATAGCTTTGTAATTTATCTAAAACAATATGGTAGAGTTTTAAACATATTAGATATTTGAAAAATAGTTGTCAAAACAATCTAGCTGTACATGGGGAATTTAATACTTATTATAAAACTTAGAAAGCAATTTGGGTTTAACATTTACGGTTAATAATTTTTAAACCTTATGTGTATTACAGCATGTTATAATGCAGATTGCGTTGGTTCAAATGTATAAGCCGTTTATATAAAACGTTGAAGTAAGACATAAAAGGCAGCGTTAATAATAAATTTAATCTCTTAGAGCAATCTTATTTTATCAGAAAGGGTATGTTTAAGAGCACTAAGTTGGATTGCATTAATTAGTAGAAATAAAATTCATTATAGAAAAAGTATATGACGTTACCTTTTGGAAATTTAGCCGAGTCTCTTCATATCCTGGTAAAAGCGCTGTTTTTGGTACTATTTCAACCCATTTGTCTGACTGCAATAAGTTAATATGCTCCAAATCGTATACACTACAGGCAGATCCCATTTTTGGTATCCTTAATGGTATCAACTTTTCATCTACAAAAATAAATAGATTGTAAAAAAGTTATTGTTAGTATAATTGATATAATTTTACTATGAATATAGTTAGGTTGCCAATAAAAATGAAAAGTTGAAGTAATTATCACTATTTGAATAACTATATAAAGATTTTATTTTAAGTACACACCTTCAGAATTCAAATTCGCAGCTTGGACTGAAAATTTCGGCGCGTTGTTTCCAGTAAAAAATCCAGTATCTATCAATAAACCTACAATAGAAATAGTATATATATCGATTATGAAAGTTCACTATCCATTGTAAATAATATGTAATTACTAACCCTTTACAATGCATTTGGTTGCAAGTTTAATAATGCACCAATCGTGACCAGGTATCCTTTTCCTTCTTGTCTCCCAACCGTCCATCCATTTGCCGAATTCCGTGTATTTATTAGCAATGAAGATCGGTTCAGTATCTGCTATCATATTCTCACAGGTCGCGAAAAAGTCGTCAGTTGCGAACATAATCTTGCCTCCAGCCTGAGAGTAATGAAATTGAAATTAATTACGAAGTTATTCAGCGGATCACATTTATTATGTTTCTTCAATAAAGTGTTCCATAATTCCTTATAGAAATACGATTTTACTTGTTAAAGAATCCTTAACAGTATTCTAATATATAAACTAACAAGGATATACTCGTATCGTACAGAACCATATGTTAACACTTACAGAACTGCTGGCAAATTCACTGAGTGACGTGAAACTTGGCACTTGCTTCTCGATCATTTTATAAGCTTTATTTGTATTTTTTATTCCACGATACTGACAACAGCGCGGGTCGAAGTGATTTGTAAATAGTTCTGTTCAACGTTATATATGTATAGAAGTAACTTTTTATAATCATTGTCGATACTATTAATAACACACCATGCATTACTTTTAAACGATATTTAATATCGTACTGGGTCATTTTTCTGCGATAAATATTACTTATCTTATGTAAAAGTACAATGCATTATTTAAAGAGATCAATGCAGATTGTAGGGCCCTACTATAATATAAAGAAGATATAAATATGCCATTTATCATATGTCGAATAAAGATTACTTTGATTTGTGTCGTAGGGAAAATAATGTTATGTTTTAATTAATTTGAAAGGAAAATAAAGTTGCAGCTACAATAATAATGTTTTGTTTTTGGTTTATTTACTAGATTTAATTTTATATTATTTATTTATTATAAAATTGTTGATTTGACATAAACAATAAATTAAATGATTAATCATTAATTTTATTTTATTAGGATAAGACTGGGATGAGAATATTAAGATGGATGTTACACTAGAATGGATAAGATTAGGAATGATTATATTACATGAAACATGAGAGTAACACTAGTGACATAGACGTTGAAGAGTAATAGATTAGCGTGATATAGAAGGAGATTAACACTGAAGAAGGTTTGAATGGCATATGTAAGGAATGATAATTGTAAAAAAAAGTGTGAATATTGAAATGGCAGTTGAACGAGGAGAATATAAGAGAGATAAGAGAGATACATATACATGTCGTGCTTGGAAATTAAATGGAACAAAGAAAGAAGATGAAGTAAAACATTGATTTGTTTTAGTTGAATCTGTATCATTAACCCGCAAGTTAAGGCAGTGCAGGTTCTCCATTACTGAAGAAAAAACGCTACACTCGCTCCCGTCAGGTGATTTACACGTGGTAATTTTGTGCCATGATAATTTTGTAATAAGTGTCAGTGCATGAACTCTTAATTAAATTTTTGCGTGGTACATGGTTTTGCAAATTAAGAACACCTACCCACCTCTACAAAGTTAATATAATATAATATATGCTGAAACTATCACCGTTGCCATAAGCAAGAAACATAATATGTTTAAGTTGGATCGCAACAATACAGGAATTCTCATGGCAAAACTAAACCCTTTATACCATATTTGAAATAAGGTTAAAAATATTATTTACTATGTATTTATTGTACTATAGAACAACTTATAAAAAAAACGTTTATGCATTTTTTATATGACTATTTGTAATATAAAAATAACGTTTTCATCCATTAAACTAAAACTATAACATCAGTAACAATAATAATAAATCAATAAAAAATAAATGTTTCTGAAGTGTGTTGTTACAATTTCTAAATTTATTGAATCGGCTTACAATACTCGTGGTATGAGCTAAGGACAATTAATGATTGTATTGTGTAATTTCGACAAAAAGCTTTATGAATGCAATGTGATAAAAACGTCGAGTTACGGAAATGTTTCTATGTAAGTTAATGTAAAAAGTAAATGTTGTAAACAATTTGTAATTGTAAGTAACTGTGGGACTAAATAATATACACTATTTTAGATATCGTGTTTTTCAATATAACAAAAAAGTTTTGTAACCACTCATTGAAATATGATTTGGTTGCTTGATTGTTTGCATATGCAAAATAGTAAATGTCATATTAAAACAGAAAAGTGACTTAGACAATCTAAAAACAAAGGTGATCATCCGAGAAATCGGCGATCCAATAACGATAGCTGCTGTCATGCCAGCTTGCAAGCTTCTTGGCAACTAGATATACATTGGCTGATCCCGAAACGCGACAATCCAAAAGAGAGTCACTGTAATGAGCTTAGCACCATGTGGTAACTTCTACCAGCCAGGTACAAATTCCTAACAATTCGCTTGATTACTTAGTACGCCTAAGCGTAATTTTGTGGATGCACAGAGAGGGAGTCACTTCCAGACATCACTACCATTCGCATAATGATATCCGCCCTTTAATAACCTTTTGACAGTAAAACTTGCTTGTCATGGTCCTTGAACTCATTGTCCGCCAAATCAGTAATGTGCGTCGGGATCTTATTATAGACCCTAACACTATTGCCTAAAAAAACTTTTATTAGTCTTACTAAGTCTAAAACACGGTACGACTAATTTATGTCTATTTTTGGTATTAAAACTGTGCTGGTATTTGACAAAATCAAGCTTGTCAAAGATTTGACGAATATACATCAAACTATCAAGAACATATTGAGAGGGCAAAGTCAAGATATTAAACTCTTGGAACCTGTTCCTCAATGATTCACAAGGTCTTATGTTGTATATTGCTCGAAATGCCCACTTTTGTAATATGAATATGGTATTTACCTCAGCTGTTGAACCCCACAGCAAAATACCGCAAGGCATTATGCTATGAAATTAAGCAAAGTAGACTAACCTAGCAGTGGCAATATCTGTTAACTGGCGAATCTAACGTACTGCGGATGCAGCAGAACTTAATCTTCCCGCCAAAGTTTTAATGTACGGTCCCCATTGTAGTTTTGAAATCAAGCGTAACATCCAAAAAAACAGTATTACCAACTAGGTAAGCCTACTAAGTTCACTTCTATCTTAATATGACTATCAACCCGTCAAACATAGAGCAAAGAAAATCTCATACATTTGGTTATGTTAGCATTTAATATTAAATTATTTAGAGCAAACAATTCAGAAATGTTAACTAAAGTATTATTTAATTGCATAACCTCTGAATCTTTTATTTTCACTTTGAATATAAGTGAAGTGTCATCTGCATAAACAAGCATGTCAATACTGTTCCACTAGCGGTAGATCATTTACATATACGAGAAAAAAAGCGGCTTCAAAATCGATCCCTGAGGAACACTGCTTCTGGTTAACGATTCCGAAGGGGTTGCCTCATTTATACTTCTTTTCTGACAGCGGCAAAGAGACGTACAGCACAGACAATTTTTTTTTGAAGATTTCTTTCTACTTGTGGTGGTCCGACTAGTGGAATACCACCACACTACAGAAGATTAGCCGCCAAATAATCTTGTATTGTGTTCCTGCAGTGAGAAAGGTTACAAGAGCTCCTTGGGGTACGGGGGCCATATGCTTGTTTGCTACCTAAGTTGTATAAAAAAATACAATTGTCAGTTCTACTACTCAGCAACACTAAAACCATCCCACAATGACGAAAATATTTAAAAAATCCTTATATTGTTTTATTCCTTATACAAATGCTATTTTAAAATAATTGTATTAACAAAAAGATATGACATCAACAATGTTTATATTTAGACAATTGTTAACAATACAAAAGTTTTTATTTGAACAATTTACGAAAATAGTAGAATTAATATGTTTTTTTCTATTCAATGCTTTACAGTCGAGTGGACACGATTAGATTAGAAAAAGTTTGTATTCCATTATCAACAGGGCCTAGTTTTTCCAGATAAATTTATTACGTTTGTAGAATAGTTGTTGTGGAGGAAAGATAATTAGATTATACTTTAATTCTTTTAGAAAACTTAGGCATTGTAACGCACTGTACTTTATGATAAGCATAGGTACCATCATATCTTATGATCGGCAGTCCATCGATGTCATGGTGGCTTGTGAGCTTCTCGACAACTGGATATACACTGGCTGATACCAAAACGTAACAAGTCAAAATAGAGTCATTCTGGTGGGTTTATCACCATGTGCGTTGTGGTCCCGACCATACAGATCCCTATCAGCCAATATATTAAACTATACATCTATAACATGCTCCATAATAACTTTGTAATTACACAAATCCTTAAGCGAATGCGCTTTTTTCCTCACAAATAATTTCATCTTGATACTTATTTATTTGTTTTTCCAATAAAGTATTTCCCGTTTCAATAGCAAGTTACTTTATAATTAAATAGTTTTTTTTTAAATCAGCACTTTTTGCTAATTTAGTTATTATAGTTTAGTGTAACCCTCGAGTTGTATTATTTGATAGTATTTATAGAATGAGCTGCACTCAGTTTTGGTGTAGAACAACAAATGAATGGAACTGACAGTTTTATGTAATGCTTATTATTTATTCTTTTAATCGCTATTTCACTCCAGTTCCTTAAAACAATATTATATAACGCTATTATTTGATATCGAATACATAATAAAAATATAAAACAATATACAAGATAAAGTTATTGTTTATAGACCGACTAGTTGCTCTTACATTGATAACTCGATGATTGTAAGATTGTAAGAATCCAGTTATTGACAAAATCATCCAAGGGCATCATTAGGTTATAAAAGTCAAAACTATACTTGTATTCATAAGTGTGTTTATGATATTTCTGTTTATTTTAGAAACAATTTGTTAATAGCTGACTATTGATTTATCCTTTTCGTACATTTATAATTATAAGTCGGCCTAGCGAATTTAAATTTGCCATCTTTTCTAAAGTTGCTATACTTTATAAAATATCCCCGTAAATCAAAAAAATCATACCATATCCAATCTTGTGTATTTCGAATATAATTTTTTCGTAGGTAAATATTTGCTTCATAGATTTGCTTAATAATATATTGTTCCATACAACGAGAATACTGTTGCGTTATTTAAAAACAATATTCATCATACATTGCATGGTCAAACTACGCTTCATTTAATGAAATAATATGTTTACATTTGTAATTAAGTTTTATCTAATAAGATTATAAACATTTCAAAGTGTCATGGTCAATGTCATAATAATTATTGTTATAAATTAAAAACGATCTATAATCATTAATGTGTTTTTATTCCAAATCCTTGTAATGAGTAAAGAGAGAAATTATTCTTCTAGCAAACGTCTGATCACAGACGGTAAAACGGGGGTGAATTCACAGATTATATAAAAGTGCGATCCGTGTCACAAATGAAGCTTAGAATGTTCTCCAGACGGCAAAGAGCTTGTTTACATATGCAACTGCGTCTTCTTTAATAAATATGAAAACAATCTAAGAAGATCTGGAAAGATCTTCAGACGAAAAACAAGTTGTTAACACCATGTTGTTAACCCAAAAGGGCCTGCGAGCCACGATATACGTTCATTAATTATAGTACTTTTAAGAAGTAATTATAATAGTGAATCTACTGAAGTTTCTATTTTGTGTTTATCTAATATATAAAATTCTCGTGTCACGGTGTGCGTGATTGAACTCCTCCGAAACGGCTCGACCGATTTTCGTGAATCTTAGCGTGCATATCGGCCAGGGTGGAGAATCGGACAACACTTATTTTTCATCCCCGTAAATGTTAAGGGTGGGGTCCACCCCTAAATTTATTTTTTAGACATTTTTTTTTGTTTTTATTTTTTTATGATACAGCATACAAAAATACATACAACCCTAAATTTTCACCCCTCTACGATCAACCCTGCGAGTGAAGCCGCGGGCACAGCTAGTATTATATATTATTTTCAGTAGATAACAGTTTGAAATATTCAAGATGAAGAACTTGAACTGTCGGAGACCTAACAAAAAATATGGTGAATTCCAAACAGGGATTCGGGAATCCAACAATATATATTTTTTAAATCTCTAATCATAATTTTGGTAATGGTAAATGTATAAAAGATGTGTACAATTATGGAAAAAATGTTGCCTTATTTGAAGAAAAACAAAAATGTTATTGATTTTGGTTTTGTTCATCATAATATATACTTTTTTCATATTTCCTGTACTTTAATAAACACGTTTTATCAATTTATAAGCAAACAGCGTTCAACGTGAGAAAAGTACGCTAATGTCTCCTGAGGGTTACGCAGAGAAGGTGAAACGTGTCATATTTACAAGAACACCTGAGCCTTCACCGCATAGGTTTTTGTTTTTAGAATTAAACCTTTTTTTATCAAATATAACAAGCTGGTTATGTTACTTAATAGTTCTCGTCTATGTAAATGTTTCATATTTAGGCAAAAATGTACTGTATTAAAATAAGCTGTGTCACGTACTTTTGAAGATATTGAAGATTTTCTAACCGACCCTTTTTCTTTGCGGTCCAGAACTACAGATTATTAATATAGATAATTTAGTAAGACATGAATGTATACATAAGCTATGCATGGAGCAAGAAAGTTCATGTCTCATACATACATGTCACATAATCAAGTCTCTCTCATGATGTATTAAATGTTAAAATAAATGTTTTGGAAGTGTTTTGACACCGAATTCAAATTCAATTAATACAGAACAGCAAGAAGGCGAGGCGCGTAAACACTTTAATCTCATTTTTATTTGTCGACGGTTACTTCAGAATTTAACACTCGTAAAATAGTAATTTCCAGTCGCCATACTTTTTGATTACAAACCGTTAACATTACGCAATAAAGCGACTAATTCAATAAAAACGGGCCACTCTTGAGGCGCATCTTTCGCAGAGTTACTTGATGGCTGCACTTTATTGCTCCAGTGGTTAAACCATTATGTTCATTTTCACGGATGACAGCGCTTTGGCCCGTGGACTACCGTATCCCCTACTCTTGGCTTTATCAAGTTTAACTTTAACAAAAAAACTACAGACTTCAAACTATAGCGTAAATGGGAATCGTGTGTTCAATTGGGATACATTTTCTTTGATTATTTATTTTGATTAAATATTTACCATAGACTTAAGTTTTCAATTCAACAAAACAATATTAAATATCGCACAAAGTTTACTACACAAAGTACTACAAACTCTCAATCTCAAGTTCTTTGGGCATATGTTGGGACGATGCGATGACTCATTGAGGGCTTGACTTTACAGAGCAATTTGGAAGGCCTAAAAATGCTCGGGAAAGAACCCATAAGATGGACTGTTCAAATTCTATGAGTATACATACTAACAACCAATCGACACAGATGGCGAAGAATCGTGTGGTAATTATGAATAGATCCTGAGTACATTTCACATTCACAACTACCTACTCTATCAATAGTATTACGAATGATAAGAAGATGTAAATATTTAAGAATATGATAAATAAGAGAGGTAGGTAACTAATAACATACTAATTTTCTAACAAACAGCAGAGAAATGAGAATTAAAAAATAAATGAAGAGAATTAAAGAGAGATAAGACATAGATAAATATATTTGGGGTTTCTTTCCACTTGGAGCAGCCCGACTGGTGAAATACTTCAGCATATACAAATAGTTTGCCACATAAATAGCATAAAAAAATCGAATACCCTTCTTACGTTTTTCTATTCAACTCAGCTTAAGTCGTGTGGTCACGAGTAGTATGACAACAATTGACCATAGTTACCATAGTACGGGAAATCGTACACATAATAGGTTAAGTCACAATTCCCACACGACTAGTTCGCATATAGTACGAGATACATTCCTTTACGACGCAGTTAGTGGCGATACGAATAGTTTGTCTGGACGCTACATACTGCTGTGTTTAATTGTTCATGATATTGTCTGCAACGTTACTGTTAATTTTATTACGATGACGTTTTAACTTTTGGTTATTCTGTGAAACAAGTGTAAAATATTGTTAAATACTAGCTGTGCCCTACGAGTTCATCCGTGTTAAATTTATTCGAGCTAATGTACACCGTGCCACCGCAACCCACTCGTGTAGCGTATCGTTGTTGTTATTTTCCATACATGCCTATTTATAGATTGCTTGACACAACTGGTTAAAAATAAAAGCGCTTTTAATAAAATATAATTAAAGGATTTTTATTGCTAAAATAACTATCTCGATTGGATCTTCGCATCGTTCACACCTCTATAAATATTCCTTTAGTCAACAAAGCGAATGATGAACACTTGACGGGATCGCACTTATTGACGTCATCCTTGAAGGTGGTACGGTTTTATAATTGCACCGACTACGTCTCGTCACGTAATATATATAACTGAATATAATATGAACAAGCTAAAATCAATATTGCCGTTTTGCAATACTACCAAGAGAACACGCCAAACGAGTTGTTCAATATACCTAGTTTATGTCTTACTCAAAGGATCGCACGAGACGTCGACGGATATAGCTTTGTTACTGAATCCGCTTTGGATCCATGAAGATGGAAATTGTCATGAGCTCATTCGATTATTTATGTACTTATTGTACCTATTATAAATAAAAAATAATAATAGAGTGTTGCATTTTTTTTTACCTAGTTCAGTAGTAACTTTTCTTTGTATATGTTTATTAAATGGTTAAATGGTTCCTGCCGTTCACTGGGTATAAAAAGATAAATTATCCTATGTCGTATTTCATAAAATAATTGATTACTTTGCCAAATTTCATTATAATCCGCCTAGATATTTAAGCGTGATTAATGGACAAACATTCAAACAAACATACGTTTAAAGTATACAAGCTCTTTCCCGATATAGATATTAGATTACATATTATATTTTTGAAATTTTAGCTTAGAACAAAAACTCTGTCACAAAATCGAATGGCTTAGAATATTTTTTATGTATTTTTATGTATAGCTGTAGTGGCTAGTTGTAGTAGTAGTAAGAAAAAAAAGAGAAATAGACATACTAAGACGTCTCCATACTTAGATTTTCAACAAATTATATTTTTTATGAAGAAAATTTAAATCATGTAAATCAAACTATGACAACTAATCTCTGATTTTAATGAAATCTTCTATACAGCAAGTACATGTACATATTAATTTATTTATAACAATACCAACAATGCTTTTAAAAACAATAAAGTTATAAGTAAAATAAAATTACGAAACGTAAGTAATTAATTACGTCGTAATAAACGCGTGTGGATCCGGACTTAGCTAACTAGCTTGTATGTATAAAACAAACGAGCTGAACTCGTTTCTAAGAAAAATAAATTTTCCTGAGAAAATAGTAACACATTTGTTTAAAGCCTGAAACGTTGAAACTCAAAAACAGTTGGTGTAAATAACATCTTCGACATGTTAAATTGAATTTACGATGTGACTTTGTCGCGACGGCAGATCTCACGTGGTTTCCATCAAGCTCCAGTCTATTCCCGCCTGACTATGAAATGGGAATACATCTAAGTGCTAAGAGGATACTTTCTATATGACATAACATTGGCACGACGTGTTTTGAGTTTATATTTTGTAAGCATCTATAACAGAATTTAAAAAATATTATAATGGTTTTTTGGGGTAAATTATACTAGTTTATTTCTTCTTGTATTAGAAAATTGACATAAATTAATAATTACTTTGTTCAAACGTCAGGTAGTTCTAAACACGGGTCATTTCAACCTCCTTTATTCTTTGGTAATAACTACATAAAATTACTTCACTGATGTTTAATATTAATAATGTTAACGTTTAGGAAACTTAACTCCCCACTCTCTCCCCACTTACACCATAAAAATGATAATCAAGAGATCCGACGTCACACTACCGTCAGCGACGTTGGGAAGACAATCACGAAAATGAAATGGAGTTGGACCGAACATGTTGTAGAGTGATTGTACATGGACAGAATGGTAGCTACGTATAGGTAAATTAATTATTGTGAATATTTCACAATATATCGATATTGTGAAAATCGATGGTCACATCTAGATGGGATTAACTCAGGACCGTGATGATTGGCGTATAAGAAGGTCTATGCTCACCAACGGGCGATAACGGATTGGAAATGATGATAATGAACTTAACAGTTATGTGAGAGATTATTACCAGTTTTTACATTTTCTTTTTTCATAGGTTTACGGTACAAAAGTCTTGACACGAATAAAAAAGTTCTCCACGTCATATCTTTGCCGTATTGAGAAACTGTAGAACTGTTTCTTACAAAATAAATACCTTCAAATATAAACTGAAGAGACGTTAGAGCAGGACGGCATGACAGCGATGACTGACAATGGATTGTAGATTCCATGGTGGGCGTTGGATTGCAATAGTATACTTTTCCGGGCAACGTTAAAAAAAACAAAGATTTTTTTTAGACCGATGCAGAGAGTTAAAATCATTGAATTTAATTTTAAAACATCACCTTCGGGCATGGTCTGATAGTTTTCGAATTAATATATAACGAAAATACAAGCCCTTAAACATATTTACTCAATATACCGTCTATCAACTACCACTTGTTCAGCGAATTAATTAGAATTCCGCCTGAGAGGCATTTGATTACACGACGATGTAATTTGAAGATGGATTAACCGATAAATTCTATGAAATAATCAGTCGAAAGTGAAGTGTGTTCTTTACAAATACCTAATATATATAATTCGATGGATAAGTAGTGGTGAATAACATCTCATATATCCACACCAGATTCCCCTGCTGAAGGACGAACTAATAAATGGTTCTAATGTTTGAGAGTACTCGTGAAAAATATATAATAAATACCTAAATCGTGCAAATATTTCTCACATAATAGAATTTAAACAAACTAAAAGCTGGCATTTTAGTTAAATATATTGTCAATAGATGGCGCCTTGTACATGATAGTCGAATATATTTACTTTACGGATGCCATAAAATTATTCCAAATATTATATCATATATCAATACAATATCATTAAAACATTAACTTTAACCAATTTGATTATATATTATCAATAGCGGGGATCATAGGCTTTTCGTAAGTTTAAAACTAACGAGGTTAGTTAGGTTAGGTTGAAGCTGTAATCGTAACGTCGAGCAAGCGAAGAAAACGGGCTACGGCAGCGGCCGGCGAGATTCAGAATAAAATTATCCGTTAGGGGAGAGGCGTACAAAATGACATATTAGTTATAAAATCTGTCATCAAATCTTTATTTATTGATAATATTGAACACTTTAAGTAACGATGTATTCTTTGGTTCATTACCTACTTAGAATTATAGAGATCAATCAATTCAATACATAAACAATAGAATTACTAAACATTTATAAAAACTTGAACAAAAACCGTTTTGTCCGCCCTAGGCGGGTAAAATGACACACACGGTGTGGACAAAATGGCATACCAAATTTGTAACGAAAATCAATCAATTACATGCAGAGTTCACATGTAAAACACTTTGTCTTTTTCAAAAAAATCTGCACATGACGCATTAGCCCTTCTTTTATAGCTCAAGCACTTTAGCCAGACCTCTTTATTCTTGGACCTGGAGTAGATGTCATTCCAATAAATGGAATCAGGGACAATCTCCATCATCATCCCCGGCTTCAGTGTAAACTTGTAAGGAAGATAGATCATCTTCACTATCGGAACCAAAGTCCAAAGCTTTTTTAACCTTTCTTGTGTGTTTCTTTAGAACAGGTAGAGGATTGGATTTTGCTTTTGTTTCTTCTATATTTGGCGTTGAAGTTAAACCCGCCACGACCGCCCTCCTCTGCGGCAACTCAAGCCTAGGTCCGATCCATCGGCATGGAGCCCTTGAGACAAGCAGCCGTTCGCGCTATACAGTGACTCTACATTCACTAGCTTTCACAGCCATACATGACACTGCATTATACACACATGCACAACACACAGGTACATAGGTTCTGTAAGGGACCTTTTTTTTTTCTTTTTTTGACTAGTTAGATTAGACAAAAAATTTCAGACCACTAAATACACATACACATGTTCCTTCCCTCCTCCCAGGGGGCAGAAACATGTATATATGTATAGTTAGTTTAGATCGAATAATAGGGATTTAGTCAGATCGCGACTTAATTGCATACGCGCAACAGTCCGAGCCGAGGTTCGGCCACTTTGGCACCCTCGGATGTTGTTGCTTAGCTTTCGTGGCTGAGTGCCCTAAGCGCTCGCCCCCAAGCCCGGTAAAGCTGTAAAAGCCGTAAAAACTCCAGGGCCCCTAAGGCTAACAGTATAGTCAGTTCGAAAAAAAAAAAAAAAGCGTTGAAGTTAACAACAATACTGTTGGTTTCTTACCTGGTCCTTTTCCATCGAGGTTTTATCTTAACCCTGTCGGTCTGTTATTCTAGAATAGTTGCGAGGTATGATGTTCGATTATCTAAAAAAAAAGGTTGGTCAAATGACATAGTATGCTATTTTACCCGAACAAGAAGTATGCCATTTTGTCCACTTCATAACCTTCAAGATTAGAAAACAATAACTAAAATTGTAATTAGAATTTTGTGATTTCAAAACATTCTCAAAGTTATTTAGTAAATTTACAATAAATTAATGCTAGATACAAACAAATGAACGTAAAAATATACTTAGTTTTACGAGAAACAAATTCAACCTGAGTAAAACTTGTGATTGCAAAAATCAAACAAACACGTGTCCTAACCAGACGGCCCAACGGACACGACTGGATCCGCCACAGGTTATGATCTGTTACTAAGCGGTCCTTTACAGGCCATTGTGATAACTAGTATTTCTGTGGTTTCGGAAAAAAGCAGATGTGCCATTTTACCCGCCTATGCCATTTTGTACGCCTCTCCCCTACAATGTAACAATCAAGAACTAGTATCATTATTTTGATTATAAGTATCCGTTCACAATATACTGACAGTTGTTAAACTGACTAGCTTGTATATAAACTAACAGTTCGTAAAATTATCCGGTGTCATATACCAAATTTTCTTATTTCAAAAATGATATACAATAAACTAATAATTTATTAGCCAGCTTGAAGATAATTGAAATTGCTGGAAGCCGAGATCGATATCAGCTAATGAGGATCAGACTGGGAAACTTAACACGCATTTTGTACATGAACATGCTTCGTTAACCTAATACTTATAAATATAATAAAGGGTTAATTAGTTAAGACGTGAGTTTACGTAATGATTTTACGTACGTACGTTGTAAGGTAAAATATAAATTTAGAAATTAAAATTACGTACTAGAATAATATAAAAAGTAGCACCGTGACATGACAAAACTATGCCTTATGGTAAGCACAGTACAATCAAAAACTGTCGTGACCACTGAGAGACCGTAATATAAACTACTGCGTAAATATAAACTAGATATGCACTGGTTGATCCTGTACCATAACGATCATAAGCGTATCGGGATTTTCACCATATGTGTAGTGGTCGTAACTCAGTCCAGATGTGCAGCCCACTCCGTTCCGCTATCTCCATTTAATCCTCGTTCATTACTCAGCAGGGTGCATCACGTGCAGGTGAGGTTGACTTCGGTGTCTAAAGTCTTAAGTATTATTTGACTCCCCCCCCTCTACACTAACAAAATAAAATAAAAACAAATAGGTTTAAAAATATTGTCCTTATTTTTGAGACTGGTTGAAAATAATTTTTGATAACCCAAGATATTATTGTTTAGAATTTTTACAACGTACGTATTTGGGAAAGAAAGAAAAAAATAATATTATAACTTTAAAAATAATAAAATATAGCTATACGCTAAGCAAATGCAGAAAAACACATATATAGCCTAATTTCTACGCTAACAAATCCATTTTTACTTGATCAAAATGATGAATTGTAAATACAAAAAAAAAACGTGTCATTGATAATAGTTATCATTGTTTAATAATAATTATTTACAATTCACAAATATTGAGTCGAAAGAGCTTAAAAATAGATACCATCCAATTTCCATTTGTATCAAAATATATATATATATATATATATATAGATATTTTATATGTTTGATTTTTTTTTAAACGGCTCTTCTGAAAAACGTAGCTAAAGAAGTTACGATTTTATTCATATTTGGTATCGATATACCTATACATTTATTAACTAGACTGCATTGCTAGCACTTGACCAAAATCATTCCTGATGTTAAATGATATCATAAATTAACTAAAACCGTATTAAATAAAATGCTGTAAAAGGTTTAATTTCTTGTTTCACGTTAACGCTTCACGTTAATAGCCTGAGAGGTAGTTAACAGAATTATTTTTTAATTGTGAATATTTACGTTAATACGATAAAATTTTACTTGAATTAAAACCGACCCGCACGCGGTGCTAACAGTTTTATAGCAATATTATTAACGTACTGTAAAATGTTTAAAATTATTGCTTACCTACTTTATTGTAGACTAGCTGTGCCCGCGGCTTTGCTCGCGTTCATTAGAAAAAGGCTTATTATTTTATTTGCGCGAAACTTTAATTATTTTTCTCAAATAAAGGTAGCCTAAGTTACTCCTTGTAACATTAGCTATCTGCCAGTGAAAGTCCCTTCAAAGACACAGAGAATTACATTTTTTTTGTTATAAGTACCGTATATACTTTCATATAGATTGAGTAAAAAGCTGTAATTATGGAACTTAAATTTTATTATATGTATATATATTTTATTGTGAAGTTATTTTGACTAAAAAATATTTTATTTTTGAAATTTAGCACACTAGATATTTACAGGGTGATAAGATATTTTTCCAGTCCTTGTCTTGTCGCTACCATACTCAGCTTGAAAATCTGTCCCCGAGCACCTACCGGTGTGTTCAAGTACCTCAGTTCTAAGCTTAACGTTTTAATTGAAATAATAGTGGGACATCATGTATGAAGTCCTGCAAAATATCACTTCTTTCTTGACATAAGTAATATGATAAACCCAATCGAGTTTCTATCCAGTTCTTGATGTCTGGGTGACGTTATAAACGTGCCTTCTTAAATCCTAAATTTAATTTTTTGATTTTACCTTGTTTGTTAGTACATCTTTGCTGGTTATATGGCTATTGTTTGGATTCTCCCTGACGCGGGGTCATCAAACACACTTTTTGTACGTATGTGCGTTCGATACCTGGGATATAATAAAAATATATATTTATTATGCTAAATCAATTATAAACAAAAATAATAATAAAAGAGATACCAAGATATCTTTCTCTTTTAAAAATAATTCTTCACCATAACTATGGCAGCGAATATTTTGATTCGGTTAATCTACAACGTTTTACAGGTGACCAACATTTCCAATAATCAAATAAATACCTATTAACTAAAATATAGTAAAATATGGTAAAAAATATGGTCACTGATGAAAAAATACAAGTAATAGTTTCATAAGAGTAATGAACTAATCTTATCATTCTTTATAGGAGCCAAACTACTCTATTTTTTTATAGGCTGGTCATAATTATGATCAAATACAACGAATAATTTATATACCTTAAAAATGACTTCTTTTCAGATGTATTGTATACTGCATCTAATTAAAGTTGGTCGGTCTCTTTCTTTTGCGGAGTATACGTGCATAATTTGTCTAAATGAGCTACCTCTACCAAGCTACAGTGGGGAGTGGACTCCGACGCTATTATTCAGCACGACTGGTATTAAAACTTTCTCAAATGCATTGTGCATCGTACCTATTGTTTGTGCTCTATTCTAATCCAGCTCTAGTTTTAATTTTTCCAAGGGATCTGTATGATGTAGCTGTGCATCTATCTGTGGCATCGTAGCTTCCAAACAACTGAACCGATTATGATTTAGTTTTTTCGTTTGAAAGGCGACTTGATCAAGAGTGTTTTTAACTATGATATTCAAGAAAAGCTGTTCAGCCGTTTGAAGATTATCAGCTTCTAGTTGATAAATGGATATGAGCATTTTCCACAGGTCTGATTGAGTCGAAATTTGGTTTTCTGTTACTTCAGTTGTATTAGGAGAACATGGCAACCTTGATCTGATGCTGCAGTATCATCTGGAATTTGCAAGATACCTAACTCCAAAACAAGTCACAGCGAGATATCGTGTTTGGGCTCATTGGAACTCATTGGTCGTAATGAATAGATTACTTTTGTGGGAATTTTTATTTCTTAATTTAGTTTCAATATCGTTATCAAAGTACTTTAGCTATCAAGATCATTATGCATATGGTGAAAGGTCTGTTATAGTGACTCGTTTATGCGTGTCACATTTCAAGATCAGTCGGTACATATCCAGTTTGTCGCCTAAATCTGTCTCCAAGTACCTGTAGATGTGTCCCGACAGCTGCATTTGAAGGCCAGTTTTCCCACTAGACTAAGCGTGTCACCGTTTAAAAAGAGTTTCTGCTTATGCTAGTCGGCGTGACAGCGGCTACTATCGATGAATTATTGACCTCTCGGTGGTCACCAATGTTTTTGGAATGTATTGTGCTTACCCCCGGATACAGTTATATGACTCTACAGAGATATAAACAATTTTCACAATATCTTTATATGTAAAAAAAATAGCGATATTAATTTATAATATAAATTATATAATATTACACTTTAAACCTCAGACGAACCGACAGACATCATGGCGCAGTGGTAGTAAGCCCTATTATTGAGCCAAAAGGGTTCGATGCCAGCGCATGACTGACTCTTGTGTGATGAGCATAATTGTCAGTTGTATGTCTGAGTATTAACTATCTATATATGTATAGTATATCAGATGTTTAGTTATATACTCGCAGTAAAAGCTACGCTTAATTTGGAATTAAATGACCCTATGTGAAATTGTGTACAAAATTCAATTAAACACAGTTAAACAACTTATTTTTTTTTAACTAATAATTTATTGGAGTCACGACTGGTAGAAACTTGCGTTCCGTATTCCGCGGATAGAAACAAAATACAAGCCGCAATTAATTATTAAAGCTACAACCAAACGTCCGTTCTCTACAACCGCTTTAAATAATATGTTCGTACGTATTTTCACAAATATATTTTTAAATCTACTCTATTATTTAGCTTTTTACCTTGATATATCTTAAAAGCATTTCATATTTATAATATTATAATATTGGATGTTTAAAAAATACAGTATATTTCAAGCTGCAATTCAAGAAATAATGATTAATAGTTAATATAAATAAATAAAAAATAACCTTAACATATTTTATGATCTAGGTCTGTTTAACACGTTTTAATTTAGAGTACATTGACCTTGTATTTATTAAGGTCATCATAAATACCCCTAGTCTCGCAACTATGTGACCCTTCTACAACCCATATATTCCAGCGTGTAAACTTAGAAGCCCGTGTCATAGAATATATGACAGAAAGGACAAAATTACATTAAAATATGTATCTATTTCTTCTCTATATACGTGATTAAAAAAACGATACAATTTCCCTTAAAAATTAATATATTTTGTACTTGTGTGTAAAATTATAATATTATGACATAATATGTAATAATTATAATCCTTCCTTCTTTACATATGAAAAAAGACAACGTCTCTCTGTCTGTCTCCCTCTAGTGTACTTATAGCTCGAGAAACACTGAATCGATTGACATAATTATTTTAGTAAACGATGTATGTATATAGATAGGTACATATTCTTTGGCAAGATTTTGGTATATTTTTTTTTTATTTAGGTAATATGTGGAATAAATAATAGTAAATTAAGTCAATAACAAAATAACTACCAGCACCGTTCTCTTGTAATTCTTACCTAAACCATTAAATAATATCTAATAAGTATAATGCAATGGTTATTCTTTTACAATAGAAATAACTAGTGACCCTGATCAGGTGATAAAACAAAAATGTTGAACACGATATGCAAAACAATAATCGCGCGAACTGCAATAACTGCTGGATAGATTTTGATTTTTTATTTTACACCTTAGATACTTGGTACTTATAAAAAAACAGGATTAATCCATTAATTAATAACTAAATCCGTTCAATTTTAGCTTATTTAAAGAACTAAAATAATTTCATAGTTAGAACGAACGTACATAATAGTGAGCACCACAGTCTTCGATATAAAAAATATGAAAAAACCGTCGTAGTTTACTGCGAGTTGATGCATTTGCGAATCATACAGTGTATAAGTGAGCTAATACTTTCCAAAATGATGACAATAAAGACAATGTGATATCTATGAATATTAATAAGTATTAAATTTAATTTAAAAAAGCAGCCCTTATTAGAATCCCTATCCATCTATAACAATAATCCTGATTATCTTAAAAAAGAATAAAATGTTCCTATCGTCGGTGGTACTGCAATATGTTCTAAGTCAGAAGACTCGATCTCAAATATTCATTGCAAAGTATATGCATATCACATAGCTAGCGAATTTCGTTATCGTTAAAAATAAAGTTTTCTTTCTCTCTTGTAAACCAGTATCACTGACGATGCATTTTTATCTTTTTAATACAAGACTTTATGTCCTATAATTGGTGGAACCATATTGAATTTAGTATGATATCAAATCGCCTATAACTAGCGGAAAATAAAGACGCTTCCAACAATATCTCATTTGTCAAATTATGATAGATGGTTTAGAAGATATGCGGAAACATATGAACATTAATATATACATAGCCTGCTGAAATCATAACCCTCCTTTTGGCTTCAGCGTAGTTCCTAAGCTAATAAAAAGTTGAATTTATATGTATGTGTATTGTTAAATAACAAATATAAATGTATGACCAAGAAATATGACGTATAAATAAATAAAAAAACTCAGACAAATTCAAAAGTAGATATAATAATATTGTTAAAAGAAATTATACATACACTGTAACGAAATTAGCATTAAAATTCAGTTAATTCGAAAATTGGAAACAATCTAGTTTGGATACATTACGGCTTAACAATACAGAGGAATTTCCTCTCTACGCTTGCATAATCTATGTGTTCAACGGTTACAGCCCGTGAGTGGTATCCTCCATGACTCTCCGAGGTCCAGTAACTGAATTATTGGTCTCGAGCCAACACTAAGGATGACCACGCACATGATGGCTAGAGTAAACTTAAACATATAACGCTACACAAAGACAAACATTTACACAACTCTCGTTTAACTTTTTTTATAACTAGAGTAGTGATCGTTGAATTATAGCCAAAAGCTATAACATTGTTCATAGTATAGCATAATACTACAATTATTTGTAGGTTAGTTTTGGAACGAAGTTCCTTATGGGGCGTTGCGAAGAGGTACCCTAGCCAGCAAAAAACGTCCGTAACGTTAAAAAAAGCGTATGTTTTTTATGTATAGTCTATGTATGATGGCTATACAGTGTCTAATGTATAGTCTACGTGATGACTGTTGTTATTATTATTGCAGTTTGCTATTATTATTATATATTTTTATAAATCATTGTAAAAAAAATAAAGGTGTTAAGATAATTTTGTAAAGTAGTTTTTTCGATAAAAAAATCATAATAAAAATGTATCCCCGAATAATTATTTTCTTTATACCTCGAATAGAATTTGAAATTAATATTTTATAGTAAGGAACTTCCTTCCTATATGGTGTCCCATGATACCACACTTTTTTTTTAAATAATATCTGCATAATAAGATGACTGTACATCACCTGTACATCATCGGTGATATAGATTTCACCGATGTCATGATGGACACGTTTGAAGGTCCCAATATCATAGGAAGGAAGGAACAAGTTGGCTGGGAGACCATTTTAAAACCGCACTGTGTTCTCTGTTTTCTGGTGGTAGGGCAATCATAGAATAAGGTCAAATAACTCCTCAGAACATTCACCAAGATAAAAACATTAAAAAACGATTAGCAAGGCAATGCCTCTTCACAGCAGAATTGGTTCTAAATTCTTAATGACGTCTTTACATATCGTTTAAATTTATCGTCTACCTTCCTTTTATTACTTATAATTTTAATATTATCAATAAAGTTTGACAAGTTAACCGGTTGGAATAGAGAAATAAATTATACAATGTTTATTCAGTTCTCAATGATTCTCGTCATTGTATACAAAGTTTGACGACAACGACACCTCATCTGGTTCCTATTGTTGTTTTTATTTTTAATTATTAAGGCCACTAGATACACGTCCTTTAATCATAATTTCTTGCTATTTTTCTAATCTTCAACAATAGCTTCCCCAGAACCCACTTCACTTGTGTGACCAAACCAAACCACCAAACAAAGTGACATATTACGCAAAATGCCACCAATATTACATATACGTATAACGTAAGATTATAAATATTAAAATAAAAAACCACAACATGACATATCAAGATCAAGATTTTGAAGCGATGATGTCTCAGTGGTAGCGTGCACGACTTCGCGTCGAGTGACGTGAGTTCGAATCCCTACAAAGAGCCTGAGAAGGAAAACATCGTGAGGAAACCATAGCATGGTGGTAGGGCTTTTTCTAATGCCCGCCTGGCTAGCTATCACCTTCAAGTTGAAAATCTGTCGCCAAAAACCAAAAGGTGCGTTCCAGCAGCTGTACTTGAGAGCCAGTCATCCGCTAGGTTTAGCGTGTTATCATCTTGGGCCACATCGTCACTTAACATCAGGTGAGATTGTGGCCGCCAAAAGCTAAATCGATAAAAAAAAGAAAATAGATCCCGCCAAAAACGTCTTCCCGTTGTGGTTTTTTTATTGTATTGCCTTCGGATGAAGAATTATTTATTATACTTAACTAAGTTAAAAATACAATAGTTATTATGATAAACAAGATAAAAATCACAACATGAAAGATCAAGATCCCGTCAAAAACATCTTCCCGTTGTTGTTTTTTGAAACAATGATGCCTTAGTGGTAGCGTGTACGACTTCACGTCGATTGACGTGAGTTCGAATCCCTGGAATGAGCCTGATCTTTCGATGAAGGAAAACGTCGTGAGGAAACCATAGCATGGTGGTAGGGCTTTTTCTAATGCCCGCCTGGCTAGCTACAACCCTCAAGTTGAAAATTTGTCGCTAAGCACCAATAGGTGTGTACCGACAGTTGCAGTTGAGAGCCTGTCTTCCACTAGGTTTAGCGTGTTATTATCTTTGGTCACTTAACATCAGGTGAGATTGTGACCACTACGCCAAAAGCTATAACGATAAAAAAAAAAACAAAACACAACATGAAAGATCAAAATCCCGCCAAAAATTTCTTCCGTCGTTGTTTTTTTATTGTATTATCTCACGATGATGAATGATTTATTATGCTAAACCAGTTTAAAAATACATTTATTATTATAATAAACAAGATAAACATACCTCGTATCAAAACCAATCTAAGCAACTGAAAAACAGCAATGCTTAAAGAATTCAGTTTTAATTGAAATTAGAACGTACTCGCGTTAGGGGTTTTAAAATAGGAAGGCAAGGTTGGTTTTGTTAAAAAATACTTATTTTGTTTTGCTTTTGTTTGAAAAAAAAAATAGTTATAAAAAAATGACAAATAACATATTTAAAAGTATTGAAGGTTTATCATCGTAGAATTATTATTTTTTGCGTATCTCTTTGTAATGCCTGGTTGAGTTTTTGGCGAGATCTCAAATTGTCATGTAGTGGTTTTTGTTTGTTATTCATAAATATCTGTTGTTTGACCCTATATTGTGTAATACAGGTGGCTTTTTGCATAATATAGCTTGATTATTGTGTAAAAGTGATGTGGATTCGAAATAATATGAAACCTTGAATTCTGGGATGCCACAAAAACTCCCTAGAAAGTTTTAACAAGGGAGCCACCATCTTGTTAGGATACTCAAATCATCATAATACAGGACACTTTATATTAACTCGATAATTGTAGTAATGGTCTTCAAAAAAGAGGACTTGTTGCCAAGTTAGGAAGAAAAGAATGCATGGATGTTGTATAAAAAAAAATTTAATCAAAATATAGAAGTTAAACAAGCTTCCTAAGTCAACGCAAATTGCACAATATTGTAACACTTTGATCAAATCAGATTATTACTGTCAAAAGGTCATCATTATGGCGTGGCTTATGAAGGCAATGATAGTGATGTCTGGAAGTGACTTTTGCTCTGCACTTTCACCAAATACAATTATTACGTTTCAACAATAATTAAACAGTTAAAAAGAAACTCGATAGTGCTACTTGCCTGCTCTTCTCGATTATTGGGATGCTTTACGAAATAGTGCTTTATTGTAGAGGAAAGTCACCAAATATGGAATAGTATCCTAATATGGAATACCTTAATTTCTCCAAAAATATAAGTTTGAAACGCAACACACGACCATTTTCTATTTCATTCGGCCTCTTTACTACCGCACTCTCACCATCGTGTCAGTTGCGCGAACGCTACACGTTAGGCAGGTGTGTTTTGTTTTGTTGTCACGCAGAAAGTTTTAAAGGTATGTAATAAATGAGTATTACCAGTTATTATGTATGTATACATAAGTGTTATACTATTGAGTATATCGATATTATGTTTATCTTAACATTTTATGACCTTCTATAATTAAAATATTGTGACTTGAAAAAATATTAATACGAGTTTGAACTAGTATAAAAATCCAAATATGGACAGTAGTTCGTGCCTAATTATGGAATATTCCATAATTAGGTCTTTATATTTCAAATGATACGTACTTGCTACTATTTATTTTATAAATTATGTTTTATTTTTAGGATGTCGGCTTCACAATCAACCAAGAAACGAAAAACCTGAGATGAAGAAAAAATGGCAGAAGCTATAAAATTTGTCAGGGGAAAGAAAATGGGATATTTAAAAGCAGCACAGCATTTTCAAATGCCTAAGACAACTTTATTTCGCCTATGCCAAAAAGATGATCAGTCTCCAGAAGTGGCAGCAGCTACTACATTAGGACGAAATACAATATTGGGCTCCGAACTTGAACGTCAGCTAGTAGAATACATATTGATTATGGAGAGCAAGTTTCACGGTTTAACAAGAACTGATCTTCGCCGTATTGCGTATATGCTAGCAAAGCGAAACAATTTGCAGAATCCCTTCAGTCAAACAGGTATGGCAGAAAAAAAGTGGTTAAAATTATTTTTAAATCGTCATAAAGAGAAGCTTTCGATTAGAAGACCAACTGGTCCATCTTTTGCCAGAGCATTTGGATTTGATAAGGAAAAAGTGGATGATTTTTTCCAACTTCTTGAAGAGCTTTATAATAAAAATAACTATCCACCGAATCGTATTTACAACGTGGATGAATCTGGCCTTACAATAGTACAAAGTAAGATACCACAAATCATCGGTCACAAAGGGAAACGCCAGATAGCTGCACTGACATCAGCAGAAAGAGGATCCCTTATAACAATAGTTGTTTGCATGAATGCTACCGGTCATTTTGTGCCACCCTTCATTATTTTCCCCAGAGAAAATATGAGTGCTCAGCTAATGAAAGGCTGTCCTCCAGGATCAGTTGGAGTTGCACATCCGTCAGGGTGGATTCAAATGAACATCTTTACTGACTGGTTTAAGCACTTCATTCAACACACCAACCCGACTCCTGAATCAAAGGTTTTACTGATACTAGATGGACACTATAGTCATACTCACAATATCGATATAATACACATTGCTAGAGAAAATAACGTGGACATCGTTTCGTTACCTCCACATACGACTCACAAAATGCAGCCGTTAGACAAGACTTTCATGGGGCCGTTTAAAACATACTACAGTGAGGAAATACGCATGTGGATTAGAAACAACAACAGACCTCTAAGTGCATATGACATTGTGGAGCTGTTTGGCAAATCCTATTTGAAAGTACAAACAGGCGAGATTGCAGCCAACGGGTTCAATCCACTGGACTATGACCTTTAAATAAAAATGTATTCAGTGATGTGTAGTTTATTGCTGTGCAACAAAATGCTGTAAGATACGGTTGTACAACCAATATCACTACACTGGAATCAAGATCTGAAACTGGTCAAGTTCTGACAGAAATCCCTGTACCAGAAATAAGTGCTAATGTACAACCTGAACCTGAACCCTTGACTTCCGGGCTTAATCGCAGCAGTTTAGGTCTGGTGTCTCCGCAAGCCATAAGTCCAGCGCCAGAGACAAAAGACAAGACAAGAAAAAGAAAGTAAATTAGCCACGACAAGGAATAAAAAGAAAATCACGAAGAGAAACAAACGAACAAAGAAAAATAAGAGTGATTGTGAGGAAGAAGACTCTGAGGAACAGGACGTTATCCAGTTTGATGAAGGCAGTGAACATGATGAGTTGATGGACCAAGTATCTCCTGACTCTGCTGATGCAGAATTTATGTTCTGTTTAAGATTTTTTCCATGGATAAAAGTGGAGAAAGCTGGATTAAGTGCATATTTGGTTACTCATTTGTGATTTTGTTTTTTGTGTAAGATTTTAATTTGACAATTAATATATTTGATAAAAGGCTGTTAATTATTACATATAAATGTAAGACTGATTAGTAATAACATTAAACTATATTCATTTCTATGAAGTATTTTTTTTTTTTTTGCTAAAACAAAATAGTATTCCATATTTGGTGACTTTCCTATAAGTATTTTTAGGGTCTAAATTGATGAAAGTATTTTTAATTTTGATTTTATATAGCCTGTCAACATGATATGTAAATTCATTGATTCGATTTATATTTTCATCAAATTAGTCATCCCGTTTTAATATCCAATCTTGTAGTATACGCAGATGAGAATTAGTTTCTAGGGTATATCCATCAATATTTACATCTGAAACTGAATATGCATTATAAAATTTAATATTTTTAATGAAGCAGCAAACATTCATACTCTACATCTAATGCTAAGTGGTCCCTGAAGCCTATAACTGCCGCATAAAACAACCGCAGGATTGAGTTGGAACGGCTCGTGTGCCAATGTGTGCTGCCAACCTCACCCTTCGGACCGAAATACAGCAATGGAACTACTGCTTTATGGCATAAATAGGTGAGGTAAGTGGTGTTTCAAAGTCGTTTCTATGATGGGTTCCTATCAAAGTTAAATTTAATTAATAAACACGAAAACTAAATTCAAAGATTTCTAGAGTTACCACTAATCAAGCCACTGGTTGTAACCACAACGCTGTACCGGCCTTTCACACTTCAACAGATAATGAACGGCAAAATTATTACGCTAGGACCTTAACGAGTATCTACTTCGTTTGAAGCAGAGATGGCTACGTTCCTGACAATATTGGTTATTACGATATCGGATTAGGGAAATATAAAAATAAAAATTATGTGTTCTTATGAAGTTTGGCGTAATAAAAAGAAAATAACCGCATAATTTTTATCCTGCATGCCAACAACATGATAAGTTAGCAATTAGTGATAATAATGTAAATTAATATAACTTTTTAATTTGTGTAAAAATAATGTTTATTTACAAACTACATAATTATCTTTACACAAATAAAAAAGACAACCAAATGAATTCTCATTATTATTATTGATGACTTTCGTCACGTAATGCGCGCGCAGCCTTCAATGTTACCGCCTAGAAAACGCGCCAAAAGCAGTAATTTCAAAATATATACAGCTTTTGCGTTTTTAAACATTAGGGGAATGTAAGCAAATTTCTAGATTTTGTTCATTACATTGATTTGAAATTAATACAATGTGAATTATTAAAGAAATGAAACTTCTTTAGTCATGGTAAGGATGAAAATGTGTAATGTGACGTCACGTCACGTGTTACGTTACAAAGAATGTTATGTAATGGCCTAAAATGTGTAGTGTTCATATTCAAAGAAGTTTCACTTCAACCGTGTCGAAAGTTTACATATGTTTTATTAATAATTTATAGAAGCTAAACATTTTTTTAAACAAAACAAATGCACCACTGAAATTATTACAATCGAAATCACGTTTTGTAAAAAAAACTACATTGTACGAACTTTTATATCCGTACTCAACCGTCATGTGCAGTAGCCAAAAAACACAAATGAATGTTCCGCCCCGACCGGGTATAATGACCCTTTCATTCAGATAATAGCCTTTATTTCTAAATTTGCAACATTTCGCTGGATTTAAAAGTTGCATTTTTGCGTTGGAGCTTTTAAATACATGCAACCTCGCCGTTTGCTTAATAATGTATGACAGAGTAATATGGATGATTATGTTGTAGAGTAGGTTGAAACAATATGTAAATATATATTTATTATTATTTTAATATTTATAATTCATTTGTATGGCATCATTTTAAGACTAGCAACTGCAAGCGAATTTGTTCGCGTAATTTTTATAAGTAGGCTATTGAAATATCTGCTCAGTACCTTATAGAAAATACGATACAGTCCAGAAACAAGAGCGACCTCGCCAGTGTCAAATTCACTCGACAATCGTCGCTGTCATGTTGCTGAAGTGCCTCCTCGCGCCTCGTTTAAAGGACCCGATGTTGTAAGAAGGAGTGAACATACTGGCTGGCAGACAGTTCCATAGTTAACGGTACGACAATTATAAGACATTAAGAACTTGACCCCCATGGATGCCATTGCATGCATTAATGCCAAATTTACGCACATTTAGTTGAGACGTTGAGAGCCGAAGAGTTAACAACTCTTTAGTTAGTACCGAGAAGGATATTACCGTAAAACTGCTATTTATTAACATGCTTAAAATAATAAATATCAATTCAATTTTAACATTTCATGTAACTGAACAATGCAACCTTTAAATAGTAAGATAGAATAAATCTCTGTTTATCTGAAGAGGTCCATAAATATGAACAGCCAACAAGAAAATAAAATGCCTTAGGTGAATCGAACTGAACGACAAAAGCCCTACAGATTCGACCTTTGTTCGCAGAAATTTGATTTGTAAATAAAGCCCTCTCGAAAAAAGGACGAGTGCGTCTAATTCTGAAATCAGTTGATTCAATTGCGAGATCGCGCATCGCACTGGTCGCTCTAGACGACTTTGACTGGGGAAGGTTACCAGGCTACCAGGTAAGGAATACTAACATTAAATAAAGTTAACTAAACCAAGGTTATTATCAATACGGTGATCATTTTATCATAACGGATTTACAGGTGTTCTATTTTTCCCATTAAATTAATGATTATAATGGATTAAAATAAGCCAGCGCAGTATTTTTTTACACACCCAATCGCACAATTTAGAACAGAATGTACTAAGTTACAAGAATACTTAAACATTTTAAGAAAGAGTCGGCATAAATCACTTGGCGTTCCACCACGCAATTTTATCAAGATAAAATTGTAAGTAAGTATTACTAACTATTACTGGATATACAATAATAACAAAAGATAAGTGAGTGAATGTTAGTTATAAGAGCTAGTTAAAGTAACGGTATAAGAATTTATTTATTATATTATACAAGACGATTACGTTTTTTGTATTTTTTTTCAATATGTGCGTTGAGAGAGCTGGTTGCAAATTTGATATGAGTTACTTCCATTCCTGTAAATACATCGCATGATAATGTTCTAATAATATCCCACAAGGACGAGTCTTATGATGATATATCAATAAATATAAATGAATGTTTATTATAAGAGTAAGTATAATAGTTTTAAAGTCTGTTTAACGTCTTCTTCAGGACTTCTCCAGGTTGATTCGAAAAGATTAGATCACTTAATTATTTGAAAAAACTTCCGGGTTTCTCCCTTCGATCTTTTGAAGATGTTGAACACAGGTTTTTTTATGATCTTGTAAGGCATATTGTGGTAAATCTCAAGAAGATATTAGGTAGAATTAGAAATATTTTGCTAACATAATATTATAACAATTGTGTATCTATTCAATACAATATACATTGTACAGAGTAATTTTAGTTAACGATTGATTTAGTAACGTGCGATGTAAGTTACCCGCTTTCGACAAATATTCGTGTCCGCATCATTATACAAAAGAAATTTTATTGTGTTTTCCTAAAAGAATTCGCTCGCGGGCAACATAATTTCCTTTGATAAGTATTTTGTAATTGAAGTGTATTATTATTTTGTACAGGTTTTAAAGAAATAAATTTGAGAACATCGGAATGAATAGACTCTAAAGTATGTAATTAAGTACGTATAAAACATTTGTGAATTTGGTTATTATTTTAATGAAAATATGAGCATAAGTTTCCATATTTTTTTTATAAGTGTTTTTATAATAATTATTACTCAATTTTTTATGGCTTTCTTCGTGAACTAATGGTATAGTTAGTTTTTAGTTAATAATAGTTATTAATATAATGCTCTTGTTGGCCTACTCATAAGTCAGAACTGATATAGTTTTCGTAATTGTAAAAAATACTGGTTTTAAAGATAACATATTAAGATTAAATACCCATTATTACTTGTTAGATATATAGAATAACTCGCTAACCCCGCTCACATTGTTGTCACTTCCTACAGCTTGGCAGATTACTTGACGTTCATGGTTACTGCTCTGCTCCTTAGGTGTATAGCTTGAAGTTATGTAGCCTACAACCTTCCTCAATAAATAGGCTATATAATCTAAAATAATTTTATAAATCTTATTGGTAGTTCTAGAGATAAACGCGTTCAAACAAACACACAAACAATCTCTTAAACTTTATAATATTAAGTATTGATATAAATTTCAGTGTTATAATTATATACATACGTTTTTATATATATACATAGTTAAACGTATTTTATGTATCATACGCATATCCATATGTATAAAAATGCATTATTTATATAGCAACAGACTATAAACTACGACCATACGAAATTTTATCAAATTAGGTGCAGCCGTTTTTCTGTGATGCGCATACAATTTAACCGACAGACAGCCGAAAATTTCAAAAACTGTCAAAATATATTCTGTCGATGATTTTTAAACCCCTCGGTAGTATTTTTTCTCAAATATATATGTACTGATTTCGAGTTTTTACTGTATAATTATAAGTATGGATTTTATATATATTTTTATATGAAGTGCTTACACATACATAAGGAATGGATTTTTTTGTATACTAGGTAATTAATATACACTTAAATTCAAAAATTCGTTTCGTTGAGATTTAATGTACGATTATATGTACCTATATTATTATCTTTTTACTTGTAAGCAATAACACAAAAGCAGAGAAATATATTTTCATATTAATATGAAATATTGATATGCATATTATTAAAATATACAAATGAAATAAAAATTTTAGTAATAAATATTTTAATTTGCCCAATAATAATATTGCGTGAAATAAATCTTTGAATTGGGAAAACAGAATATACGAAAGGTGTTAATCCGACGCTTCAATATTGGAAAACGTTTCGATGAATTCGACGTAATATTCAATATGCGTGAAAATAGGTCACATACAAACAGTAAGTTTGTTTTATAATAAATCGTTATATTACCGTTGTTCAATTTTAGCCTATATTACGATATAATAAGGTATTTGATATGCAACTCATCGTAAAAATTATATCATAGTGACCTCGCATTGGCGCGATGAATTTCGTTATCGCTAAGAGTACAAATCTTGCTTAATTTTACTATATTATTTTTCCTTTTTAAGAGACTTCAAAAAAGGAGGAGGGTCTTAAGTCAAATGTATTCTTTATGGATGTTCAGAGCCATAACTTCTTTCTTTATGAACCGATTCAAATTATTGTTTTTTTTTTTAACGAGGATAGATACCTCAAGGGTGGTTCCATTTCAATTTTATTGGCATTCGAACTTCGACTTCGCAGATACATTAGGGAACTCCTCAAAATAATTCAAGCTTGTTTTCTTTTTTGTTAAAAATTGTCTGACAAATTGGTATTTTAATAATTGTTGAATTGGTTTTCACGGTTCGTGGATCAACAATTTTTATTCTATAATTTAATCACTATGTGTTGTACGTATGCATATATTTTAAAATACACTTCTTGAAACGCATTGACTTAATGGCAATTCGAAAGTTACTCAGGGTTGTAAATAAAATTTAACGCTTTCATTTTCGATATATTTTAAACTACCTTTCTAACGAATCCTAACTACCTAAGCTTGCTATACTATAGCGAGTATTAGACGTATAATGATCACGATCCAGTTACACACAATTGTCGTATTTTACCCACTCAGCATTTGTTATTATTAAAGGTGTTTAATACAGGTTAGCACCTGCGCCATAGTTAGAATTTTCGACATTTAATTGAAAATAATATCCTCATAGCTTTCGGACTACATTTTGTTTTGTCCATTTTATGTCGCATTATATCCATATAATATGTATATATAATCAATAATAAATTGATAAAACTTATGTATATTTGTGAAAATAAAATTTATCCTTATGTTAATAATTTTTCTTATCCTTTTTCCTCCCATTTTTAACTGAGAGAATTCTGAACGGAAATCCGATATACAAGTCAATATACTTTATGTTTAATCCCCGACGCAAACAGAGGGTTATTATAAGTTTAACGTGTGTATATCTGTAGCATCGTAGCTCCCAAACAGCTGAACCTATTTTGATGTTATTTTTTATTTATTGAAATGTTGATCGAAAGTGTTCTTAGCTATGATTCAAGAAAATCTGGTCAGCCATTTGAAGATTATAGATAAATAGATGAGAGTATCTTCTACAGGTCTAATTAAGTTGAAATTTGGTATTTTGTTACTTATTAGAATAACATTTAGCCGATTTGAAATGGCCTCAATGAACAGGTTGCTTCTCTCAGGTGTGTTTAATTTTTCAATTTACATTGTCTACTATTTCTCGTACATATTATACATAACATGGGTTTGGTAATATACAGTATTGAAAAAATAGCAAATTGGAAGCAATCATACTCAGTGTGCTTAATTCAATTATCTTCCTTTATACTAAAGCAGTTTATATCATAGACAATCCATATTTTCATATTAATAGTTTTACATTTTGCTACTTAGTCTATACCAACTGTATTGTATATTTCTCTACAGATACTAAAAGCCTCGCGATTCAAAAGAAGTAATTAAAAATGTACGTGAATTTAGTATAAAAAAGAAATTTCCTGTCGCAGTGTTGCTTGTCTCGCAATAACTGTGTTATTTGTTTTGTGAAACAATATTCATTTATAAAGAATAAAATAATATTTTGTATCATTTATGTCTTCACGTTGAATTGGTAATAGGTCGAATTTTTTTGTTTTAATATAATACACTTATGCCATCTATTTCTGAGGTTAAATGATAAAAAGATTTGATTTTCTAATTATATCAATCAAATATTATACAACAACAATTTCAAGTAAATAATATAAACTACATCAAAGTTTAGGATTACTTTCAAATGATATTTTTAATAAGTATGCAAACTTTTTAGATTTACATAAATGGAAACGTCAAAACTGGCCATTAATCATAAAAAAAAATACAAAATTTAAAAATGAGACTGCAGCAATCCAAATGATTATTTGAAAAGAAAATTTACGCGTTAACGCGAAAATTGCGTGTTATTAAGTTGATAAGTTGATAGTTGATTATTGAATTGATTGCAATTTTTTTTGCCTTTTGAATTATTGTTACCAATAGAATTTTTAGGTAGTCTTTTTAACTCAACAAGACTTTCTGTACAATAATATGGATACTTCATCCGAACAAGCCGCACAAACTCTGGAATTCGTGTGGTAGGGCTTGGATTAAAAAACGATTGCTACAAATTTAAATTTAAACCAGTCTACGGTTTTTAGAGTGTACAGAAAGTTTCTAGAGGCAGGTTCTTATAAAAGCAGACTTGATACCGGCAGGACTCGGGTAACCAGTCGTGATAATCAATTTATTATGTCAACTTCCTTGCGAAATCCTTTCCTCACATCAGTTAACATGAATGAAGTGCGTGGAGTTAACATGAGTGCAAGAACAATAAGAAAGATGCTAAAGTAAGGAGCTATCACCACTTTTATACCAGCAAATATTCGATATGGTTCGTCAAAATGATCGCTATATATCAGAGATTTTATAAGCTCACGTGGTATTGCAATACACGACAATATTGCGAAGAGGTTGGGACTATGTTTCAGCACCATATGTAATCACTGGCAACACAACCTGGTCGAAAAATTATGCCTTGAGACACTGTGGTATTTTGGACGAGAAGGTCTTGGTTATACTATAACTATAACTACCCAAACACAGACCAGGATTCGACGATTAACCTCTTTCACCTATTAATATAGCTGTATTATAATTTTATTATGAGAATAGTTTTTGCTAAAAATGCTATAATGCTTTGTTATGTTCTTGACCCATAATAAATAAGTAACTTGCTATAAGAAACTAGGTGTGCCCGCTTTTCCGTACACGTTTAATACACAGTAATAATTTGCGTCTCGTAATTTTATTTTTACTTATATTTTATGATTTTGAAAACTATTATGAAATTTTTTTGTAGTTTAATAATTTCGAAATAATACATACTTACGCTCAAGCCATTTTTTAGTTAAAACAGACATATTGACAAAATTAATAATGGGTTTTGTATAGATATCCATCATAAAGTTTGCTAATAAAATCAGATGTACAAATATAATTACAGATTTCTTAATACATATTAACGTTTGTTTGTGAAAGAAACCTTGTCTGTTGAAAAACAAAATGATTAGATGAATATTATTAGGGCGACTTACTTGGCGCCGATATTATCTAGTAAAGACGTCTATGTTGTGTTGCTACATTATCTAGATCACTAGATATTTATATTTGTTTATGAATAATATAAATATATTTTTTCCTAATCTGACCTTACTTGTTTCAGTGAGCGATTGTGCTGCAAAGCTTTCTATTAATATTTTAGCTGGAAGCATTGTGATCTCGTGTTGCTTCGATTTTATATAATTTTGCGAGTTTTTATTAGAGACTCTGTTTTAGGCATGCTATATTTATTATTATCTGTTTGCAACTTAGCCATTTCTTCTCAAGAATACTTTAATACTTAATATATACTTATACTTTACTTTAATATTTTAGTATAATTATAACAACATTTTTATAATATTCTTTAAAAGTTTATCACTGGGCCACAAACTTACCTGTTGCTAAGCGACTGTGTGGTACCCTAAGCCTGTAGAAGTATTGTCTGTGAAGTACAACTACTGAAACATACTTATAGATTTTTGGCGACAGATTTTAAACTTGAGGGTTGTAGCTAGCTAGGCGGCAATGGAAAATGACCTACCACCATCTATGGTTTAATTAAGATATTTTTCTTCACCGAAAGCTCAGACTTATTGCAGAGATTCCAACTCACGCCGATCGACGCGGTGTTCGTAGACGCTACCACTGAACCATAATTACCATGCAAGTTTTCTCAGAATTTTTACAAGATCTAACTCTTAAATATGTACCTTATTCTCTTATTGTGAAGAGATGTGAATCATAAATTAGCCCGTGGGACACGTTGTGCATTATTTATCTGGTATAAGGAGACTAAATGCATAATTTCTAACAATATCTAATCGACAATAAAAAATAATGTTAGGGCTAGAATTAACATTGATACGTAGGTCATGAAGATATTCTGTATCGAACATAAAATTTCGTTAAAAGATACAGATTTAAACCACATTTCAGTATTTTTCTAATTTGTTTAGAAGCTGTTATACAATGTACATATCATCCAATTATAACCCTTATCTTATTATACAGAAAGGTAGAAGAAAAGTAAAGGTCCCTAAAAATAGAAGAAAAAAAATCAAGAGGTAAAAAGGCCAAGAGTCATAATAAAGCCAATTACAAAAGAATTCACTGATGTAGAGTCATCAGTGTGAAAATATCACAGTCACAGGACGAGCCAAATTGAAGGGTGCACTGAGCGATGAGTTCACCGACAACGGAACTGCATTAGTATGTAACTGACTTGCTAACTGTGATGAATGAGGTGGAACAACTCTTGTTTGTTGTATTGTCATTAGCAACTTTGTTATATTGTAGGATGGATTATTACGTTTTCAAATATCTTATTGTTGAGCCAGATATTTAAATAAGGCTCTTTTAAGAAGCAAGAATTACAAACTTTCATATTTATTTTTAATACATTACACATGAGAACAAAACAAAGATATACAAAACACTAGTAGTGGGTAATAGCAGTATTTTTGGGCCTCATAATAACTATCTAAATAAAAACTAATAAAAACTATCTATTCTAGTAACTGGTTTTTAGTTGTGATGTATTGCTGTCGTGTTTTCATAGGATTTTATAGGTTAAGAAGCTATCATTGACACCGTATTTTTTATGTTAGCCAATTTTAATCTGAATAAACACTAACTAATCCCGAAAAGTGACAAACCAAAAAAGATTCACTATGAGCGGTATATCACCATGTGCAGCAAAAGTTAGCTAAACATATTCCTAGTATAACCTTATATGTAGGTACTCAATGATTATTTAGTTCTGTTACTTCTTCTTCTTTCTTCATTATTTTTAATAAAAAAGGTCATCATTCGATCAAACATATTCAACAGTCTTAGTTATATAATATGAAACCATATCATTTTCATTGCATTCGTTTCTAATTATTTTTATTGGAATCGGCAAATGAAAAAAGGCTCTTACTTAACATGCAGATAGGGGCTACTTCAAATGAAATGAAGGTAAATAAAAATTGAATGATAAAATTACCCTTAGCCAGTACAAGGGTTCAACGCTATAAAATGTATAAACATCCATTTTATAAAGCTGAAAGGGTTAAATTTTGTATGGCTTATTGAATGTGACACTCGCTGTCTGGCCGCAACGGTATTGACGTTTTGCTTTGAGATCTCGTTATGTTGAAGATTGTGCTTAAATCTTTTTTTATATTATTGAAAACCGGCATTTTACATAATGCTTTCTAAAAGATTAGTTAGTATCAGCAACAATGTCCGTATGGAAATGTTATTGGAATGATAAAAAAGTGAAGGTTCTCTGTTTCACTTAGGTATGTTTATGCGTTCTCGATTTATTCCAGAAACTACACGACCGATTTTATGATTATATTATTGGGGTAATAAGTAATAGTAAATAGTAATAATTACAAGTATCTAAATTATTAAGGTACTATTCTGATGTACAAATTTATATAATAATAAGTTTTTTGTTGGTCTTTGTTGGTCGTATTGATATTTTCTTTTTGATTTATTATATTTGTATTTTATTCCTTCAAATTGTATGATACACGTTTCTTCATTCTCTTCATTGGTACATCAATTTGTGTAAAACATAAACGAGACTCGCATCTATCTTTATTATAAAACTCAACGTCTGGCTGTCTGTCTGTCCGTTTATTTTCTTTTCACGCGTAAACCACTTATCCGACATACATGTTTTTTATTTTGATTCATAGATATGTTATTTGGCCAGGTTATAGAACATATTTTCTAATATAAAGTAACATACGAAATAAGAAGTGACGGTAATGGTGAATCAATTCGGAAAAAAGACGCTTTTGGGGAGATTATTTGGCTTACGCTGAGTAAACCATAAGAGATATAACAAATTAATGTTGTACGTAATAATTGTAGATCTTAATAATGTCTACGAAAAAAAAAAGAGATAGCATGTATATATCTTATATATATATATATATATATATATATATATATATATATATGCATATATCACCCACAATATGCATTTTGAAGGTAGCACAATTCGCACGTGCGCTCTACAGACAGCATTCTGTAGCACGCAACACGCAACACGCAAGCGGAGCCGCAGGCACAACTAGTACAAAATAAATTGTTCTACGTCACGTAAGCTACGTAAGCTAACATTTGACCATAATCTTATCCAATATTAAAATATGATGATGCGAGTGAAAAATGTGACACAATAAGCCTAGACATTGCCCTCAACCTTACGCGCAGCTTTACACACGGATTGGAGTCTTGACTTTAAATTTTTAACTTGAAGGTGATAGATGTCCAGACGACAAATATAAGGTTCAGATAATTTTGTTATTTTGAAGTAAAACTTCTTTAGGCGCGACTAGGAGGCAACTGGACGACAATGCAACGGAAGTCCGTTACGGCAATATATGCAACGGGATTCCGTAACAGCAATATGGCGTCATGTTGAAGTAAAACTTCTTTAGGCATTTTAGGCATTCTTTTTGGCATTGCAGGCTTTTATAGGCTACGGTAGCCGCTTACCATCAGGTGGGCTGTATGCCTGTTTGCTACTTTTGTGGTATAAAAAAAAAACACGAAAATTTCTTCAAAATTGATATCACCTCCAGATTTATCTTAATTCTAAAACAATAAATCCTCAAAGTGACCTTTTAGGTGTCTAAAATATATTTTTTAAATTGCAATATAATTTGAAATACGTGATTGATAAATAACACGACAGAATACCAACAAAAACCAACTCACAAGATTCGCAGTTGTTTCAATATATCAAACATTTTCAACCTCTACTGGTTTACTAATAAGTATGCAAACCGGCGGTTGCTTAGCTAGCTGTGTGAAATCAAAACACTTGGAAAATTGCCCGACCCAGTTGTGTTTCAGCAAATAATATAAAATTGTATTCCTCACTAGGCTGAGAAGTTCGATTCGTCTAAACTTCCAAAGTTAGTAAAACTCAAAATTAGAATTCTCGATTGAGCGTCAATTGGTGGATAAACTTATTCTCTTATTCTGGTATATCACAGTGGACAAAAAAATGACTCTATTTAAGTACGCACGTAACAACCCATACATATTTGGTAAGCTAAGCGAGGTTATAATAATTATAACAAAACAAAATTAACTCCTAAAAATGTATACTGCTTGACAAAACATCATAAATGTAGCCATCAATGATAATAATATTCCATCACATGACGCGAGCGAAGCTCTCAATTTCACCCTCTGTTAAACGCGTGAAAAGAAGAACTCTTAGTTCATCGACTTTAATAAGCTATTGGTCAACTGATGGTACAATTTTTTTAATCGTTACAACTGAAAAAGTCACAGGATACAAAGTGTAATATTTTAAAATTTGGAATTACAAATAAAAATAAATCTGTCGCAAAGCAAAATTTTATTTTACATCGGAAAATAACCAAAGTGTGTGTGCCTGTGTTAACGAACGATCGTTAGAAATTAAAGGAACGCCAATACGTTCAACATACAAATGAGGGCAATTCGGTGCACAAGCTGCTCGGAAAAATATAAACGAGGAATTTAGCTGACGGATCGGCTTTAAGTGTGAAATATACAGAGTTATATTTATCCGTCTACGCTGCGTTTGCTATTATTAACATTATAAGAAAGCTCTCGTTCACCTTAATATTCGTTAGCCAATAACCAATTCTAATTACAACAATCTAAGTCAGCCTTTCTAATGATCAAATATTTGAATTCTGTACTTTTCCTAATAAATTCTCCCTAAAGTTATTAATGTATACTATATTATGAAGCTCAAGAGTTTTTTTTTTTTGTTTGAATGCGCTAATCTCTGAAATTACCTGTCAGATTTGACTTATTTATGGAGGAAAGTTAAAGGTTATATAACTTCACGGTATAACCGTAAGAAGTAACCATGAACGTGAGTATAGGCACGACTAAACAACGATAGGCTACACAGGGGCATTGGCAGCGGCGTAGTGGAAACCGTGGGGCTCAGCTAGTTATGTATAACTAGATTATTAGAAAATTAACACACATTTTCTAAGATGTAGTTAATATAATGTACTTTCTTTGAACAAATAATGACATATAGGCTTAAAATTAAAACTATTTTACTTTTTAGGTATTTATATAAACCGCAACGAACAATAGCAAGTATGTTTTCAATTAAAATGAAGGGAACCGTAGCCGAAACACAAATTACAATAAACTAATTTCGGACATTCGTGCAAATGAAATCCACCCCTAAATCAGTGTTAGGATTGACGCGTTCGTTTTTTATTGGCGGACCTTTCTGGGCGCATTTTAATCCGGCGCTGGCGGGCCACTTGAATCTTGGAAAATTAATAAAGTTTGTTTGTTACATTCTCCAGTGAAATTGACAGTTCAACGTTAATTAAGAATTACGACTTTAGTTTGCTTGGCGTCGTGTCCCGTCCCGCGCCGTCGGGTGAAAGATTTTCTTACGCTAATTGTGGAGAAAATATTTTCTAACAAACTAGCAGAGATAAAAAGAGATTTATTAATTAAAGTAATTACAATACTCTTATCATTTTAATTACGAGATTTCTATTAGGTACTTTAATAAAGCTCATATTATTATAAAACAAGAACTTACTTAATTATTTAGGAAAGTGTGGAAAGTGAAATTTTGTTGTGAGAAGGATAATAAAAAATTGTATTAAAAAAACCGTGTGGTGTCGTGGGACACCAGGTAGGAACGAAGTTCCTTATTATAAAATATTAATTTCAAGTTCTATTCGAGGTATAAAGAAAAAAAATTATTCGGGTATACATTATTATTATGATTTTTTTATCGATAAATATCATAAAAAACTACTTTACAAAATTATCTTAACACTTTTATTTTGTTTACAATGATTTATCAAAATATATAATTAAATAATAGCAAACTGCAATAAGAATAACAGTCATCACGTAGACTATACATAAAAATCTTACGCTTTTTTTAACGTTACGGACGTTTTTTGCCGGCTAGGGTACCCCTCCGCAACGCCCCATGAGGAACTTGGTTCCAATAATATAATACCTAAAACTTAGAAAAGGGAACCTTATGAACGTCAAAACACTGGCCACCGGTTAGGAAAACATTTCAGTCATTGAGAAGAGCAGGCTAGAACTCGATCGCGGTTATATATTTTTTTTTTGTATTTATGTTTTCTCTTAAATATAAGTACAAGTATTGCTTACAATCTTTTATTATAATTTTTAGTAAATGTACAGAGAAATATAGTTACTTCCAAACATTACTATCATTCACTTAATAATAAGCCATCCTACTACCTTCCGACAGTGCCGTTTTATATATCTGATGAAAAGGTAATGTGCTTAACATATTATTGTCTAAAACTATTATAAAAAAGTAAATTAGCTTACTTACTGGGTGGTAGGCACACACGGTAATGAACTGTTGTACCTGGTGTAATAACCGTATTAGTAGCACGCTCGGGCGTGTCGCGCTCCAGAATCAGACGATGTATATATTACGTCCTTACAAATGAAATTAGCGTTTTGTCGTACTGAACACTTTGATCCAACGATAAAAAATATGAATTGTTGGTCTCTCTGTATTAACTGTTGTTTTTTGATTGTCCTGTGCTTATCATCAGATACAATGCTGTCATTTTGCCATGCTACTATAATAATAATAACTTGCTCAATTATTTAGGAAATAGTAAGTGTAAAAGTTAATTTTCTTAAGAAAAATATAGTAAATAATAAAAAAGTGTATGCATAATAGAAAACCTAAAAAATCAGTGAGTGCGTGTAAATCTATACAAATTATAAAACTCATCGTCTCTCTGTCAGTCTGACCGTTTATGTTCTTTTCACGCGAAATCCAGTAATCCGATTAACACGGTTTTTCCTTTAATTCATAGATATATTATCTGGCTAGGTTATAGGATATATTTTGTTGCATAAATTAACGTACGAAATAAGCAGTCACGATAATGGTGAATAAATTCAGAAAAAAAAACGCTTTTAGGGCGATTAAATTGCTTACGCTGATTAAACCATAACATACATATCTAATTAACGTACTACATAATTGTAGTTCTTAAAAAGACCTACAAAAAAGTCTATTTCCCAAGAATCACCCACAATAAGCATTTTTGAGGCAGCACAATTCGCGCGTGCGTTCAACCGACAGTATTCTGTAATCCACGCGAGTGGAGCCGCGGGCACAGCTAGCATATGATATAACGAAACAAACAAAAAGGATTAGAGAGAACAAATAAAAGTATATATGAAACAAGAACCTTTGAACTCTCAGAAAGATCTTACACTGAAAACGTTAGACAGACTACAAAGCAACATGCACTTAGAGTCTCAACGGATATTCAGGTACGCCGGTCACGCGCCCTGCCACTGTCGATGCAGCATTGTCTCTCACTGCTTTGATTTGTACCGTAACATACAAAATGGAAGCTAAGATCTCTAGTTGAATACTTTTTTATACCAGACATTTTACTTGTCATCTGCTTAATGTTTTCTTATATATAAGCATCTCGTCAGCATACCTGTGATGATTTATTAACCGTTTGTCTTAATTACATCATTAGCATAACTGCCATGGATGGCATTTATGCCAAATTTACGCGCATTTTGTGTGATGTTGAGAGTCAAAGGGTATAAACATTAGTTCAATAAGCCAAAAAAATTAAAATTGCGTCTTCGACTCACATTGGTTGCTTTATAAATATATTTTCAATTTCCTAAAATCCTTCATCTCAAAACTCGTATCATAAAAACTTTGTTCTAAAAAGTATAATCGCCACACAGCCCCTACGGAAAAGGAAATATCTCTTATGATTTACTCAACGTAAGCCACTATCGTCACCGCTTATTTGATGTAACAAAATATATCCTATAACCTGGTCAAATATCTCTATTTCGCGTGAAAAGAACATAAACGAGAAGGCAGACGGAGAGACGATGAGTATTATAATATGTCATCACTATGTGTCATGTGTATAAATTGTCTGTCACTATGACGGGCTTATATATGCATGTTGGTAGCGACCTAGTAGGGTAATGATCCCCTCCCTACCATCCCGTTTAATTACTAGATATCCACAGGCAGAGGTACACCTGGTCTATTGTGGTCATGGTCCAATCGGACACAGTTGCCTTATCCTACCACCAAGCAGTATTATTCCAAATTAAATAATAAGTTTTAACAATTAATGAGGAGGTTACAAAAATAACATGACGCTTTAAAGATTAATTGTTATTAACAAGCGTCAGAATCTCTATTTGACATCGCATACGACTTCGCATCGGGGATACAAGCCGGAAAAGTAACTTCCTCGTTTCAATACCACGTATTATATCAGCAAACTTACTAATGGATATAGGAGATAAACGATTTTCAACTTAAAAATGAATGTACCAAAATATTAATTTCAACGACTTCGATAAATCAAAATAAATTTCGCAGACTCCATTGAAAATATACTTTGGGGTATTATTTGTATTATATTCAGCCTACATACGTGTTTAGTCAAGGCGGATTAAATACATCAGAAATACCTTGTACAAGATTTAGATATTCATCCAAGAAGCTTTCATTTGCTACGGGGATGATTTGTGTAAAACTCAGTGACAATTAACAATTAGTATAGAATTTATTAGTTGGATGAATAAAGTAAAAATATTGGTTCTAACATGTTTCATCAAATTATCATTACAACGATTAATTCAAGGACCTAATCTTACTATAATTTTATAACGATTAAGATATTTTTTATTTTTTTCAACGCGATAATCTCTGGAATTACCAGTCAAATTTCAAAAATTATTGTTGATTCTATAGCCTATTTATCGAGGAAGTAAGTGGGCTATATAACTTCAAGTTACGACCCTAAGGAACGGAGCAGTATCCATGAAAGTTAAGCATTATAGCTGAAGGTAATAACGGGAAGTAAGAGCGATAGGCTACACAGTTGACGGCGCAGCGAAGAGTTACTCAAATAAAAACACGGGTGAAACCGTGGAGCACAGCTAGTAACTACTATAATGCCAGTTCATTCCACATATAAGATATCACAGATTCAAAATTACGCGCAACCGAAAAAGTCGCCAGCTAAACGCACTTTTCGTAACGATGAACTATCAACACCAAAACCATAAATTCTGAGTTAATCGAACAAGTTTTTTTTAAACAAACATTACTCCGTATTATTAGATAATACCCGTACGAAGCTGAAGTGGTCGCTAGTATTGTATAAACTAAAACCTTCCCATTAGTTTATAGATTACCCCAGTAAAAGAATCATATAAATCGGTTGTGTAGTGTCTGAGAAAATCGCGCACATAAAATCATACTAGAATAAACAGAAAAGGGAATGCTTATCCCAACAAAAACTGAAATTTTGTTACGAGTACTACTTTCTTTGATATGGGATTTCTATTGTCAAGTTTTAATTGTCAATAAATATTTACGTTAATTTCTAATTAAAGTAATCGACTTTTTAATTATTATTTATTTATTTTTGGAATAAACTGGCATTATAGTAGTTACTAGCTATGCTCCACGGTTTTACCTGTATTTTTTGTCAACAGCGAGGAACATAAGCTTTAAAATGGTGTTTGAATAATTAATTTTAATGAAGATTTAAGGGCTAAAAGACGTTACCACAAAAAATCCTTTAACTAATAGAGAGATCCTTGAGATCCTTATCTATAGTCTTAAAGATTGTGTTTATTGTTGAACTTTAGCACACTAAATACAGTGATATTTTAAAACGTTTTATCATTTTATTTGGCACTAGCCGTGTCCGCGGCTTCGCTCGTGTAGACTACAGAATTATTATTTATAAATATAACGTGTTAATTTTTTATAAGAAGTACTGTATATATTTTAGGAATTATACAAGAAAAAGTAGTCAAAATCTATCCTATTTTTGCGTGATGCTCGCACAACGGGCTAAACTCATTCATTTTATTCATTCAGATAGATTTGTAGTACTCTACATGCAAATCACACAAAAAAGTAACAGCTTTCACTTCGACATAAAATATTGATAGAAATTTACACACCCAAAACTAACGGTATACCTATTTTAAATTAGAATCCCAATATACTGAAAATAAATCTTTACCTAGCTCCATTATAAATCGGATCTCGACGCAACCCACGTCATGAAGTTTCACCTAATTCGGCCCGTTTTAATATTGCGTGATATAGGGGCCTTAGAGGGTTGTAATAAACAAAAGTTTGTTTTTAATAAACACCAGTTATTTGATAAAACTTATTATCACAATTTATCATTACTATGCTATATACATTTAGCGCACTTTATAGTTATTGTAATGCAATTCAAAATCAAAATCAGAAAATACTTTAATCAATTTAGGCCTTAAGAAGGCATGAACGTCAAAGCTAGCACCAGTTAGAAACATACCAGTCATCAAAGAAGAGCCGATAAGAAACTCGATCGAGTTTATTTTTAATAATATATTGGATGCACACAGAGGGAAACTCTTCCAGACATCACTATTATTCACGTAATAAAATAATATAATTTAGACAGTAATACCTGCTTCACATGGTCCTTGAAATTATGTCCGGTAAAACAGTAATGTGCTTCGGGATCTTATTATAGAACCTAAAACACTACCTAAAAACCTATTATTGGTCTTACTAAGATAACTTACTTACGATAATTATAAACAATACTTATCTATACATATTATAAAATAATGTCCCCCGCCGCGTCTGTCTGTTTGTCTGAACGCGATAAACTCAAAAACTACCGAACGGATTTTCATACGGTTTTAATCAATAGATAAAGTGATTCATGAGGAAGGTTTAGGTTTATAATTCATTACGGTTTTGTGTAAATTGGCTGAAATATGACTATGATTGTTGAAAATGTCGGAAAAATCATACCGACTGTGAGCTTAGCTGGCGTGCGCCGCGTATACCAATAGAGTTATATGTATTACTCACCTATCTGTGCGAAGCTGTGACGGGTTGCTAGAAAATAATTATAAAAATATTCCTAACTTCGTGTGGTAGGGGCATGACAAATGTGTCCGACCAGTTCACGAAGAACACACACCAGGTATATTACCCGTTATACAGTCACGGTTAAGCGTGTCACGTTTCGGGTTCCGATGGTGCATATCCAATAATATCAAAATGGTAGGGATCTCTATCACGACCATCATACGTATTGTGATAAAGCCGGCACAGTGACTCTTTTGATTTGTTGCCTTTCGTCATAACCCGGTGTATATCCTTCCGAGAGACTTGCTGGTCGGTATGGTGACCGCGGGAACCCGCAATGGATTACCAATCTTTCGAAGTTCATCATTATTTGTCTATTGCACTGTCCTTAGCATCTGGAGCGGTGATGTCAATTAACCACGCTTCTATAAAACATATTATATACCGCAAATGCTACAAAAATTTATTAACAGTAAATTATAAAATACCTTATCCTTTTGTTTTAATAGCCTTGGATATTTTAAAATAAATCTGAGTTATGTGACGAGATATATATGCAGGCCGGCATGACAGCGGCGACTGCCAATAGATTTAGATCTCTCGGTGGTCGCCGTTGTGTTGAGATTGTACTGTCCTTCTATAAAAAAAGAATCATATCCAGCAGATTTAAATATTTTCTAAATAAGAATATTTTACTAAGGCTTTTACAACTGAAGTTGGGGCTTTGCTTTACATATATTTTTTAAGTTTTTCGCTGCGAATTTTATTCTTATCCTACTATATTATATCAATAAATCAGTACTTTAGTTTGTAATTTATTTTTCTAAATATTAGATATCTGTTATAAAAGATAATGATTACGAATATGAAATTAAAATAATTTCTCTGTTTTTGTATGTTCTATATCTTGTCTTGCATGTATTACTAGACTAATCAGTCTAGCCATAATAATGATCATAATAATCATTGTGAAACACATTTGTAAACAGGAAATTTATGCCATTCCTCAATTGACAGGCTGTAAGAATTATCAATAATTATTATAGAAATCGTAAAAATATATTTCAAAAAATTAAAATTTTATTAGTTCAACTGAACCAATTTTGTTAAAATTTCGTACACGGGAAATATATTTCATTTCTTAATTAATAAACTGGCCAAGTGCATGTCGGGCCATGAGTAGTATAGGGTCCCATAGTTGTCCTTCCTAATGTGCAGAATTAGGAGGGGGCTTTAATTAACTTTAAATGGAATTGTTACGAAATTTTCCTTCTTATATACTTCTCCAAGTTATTTTTTATAAGTTCGTCTACTATTACTCGTCAACTTGATATTAAAGCCTACTTAGCTGTATTATTATTTTTTAACTTCGTTATACATACTACTGTAGTGATTTTTTTCACATATCCATAAACAACCATTTAGTTGGCAGAGGGAGGGACACTTGATTATAACAAAAATTTGCACTTCAATAGTAAAATGGGTTTCATAAATCAGTAATATTTTAAACGACCTATCCAGCAACATCCCACATCATGAGATAGACAAGAAAATAATCATCACCACTTCACGTGTAGGTGAGGTACCCTGAACATTTTTTATGTAGGTTTTTATTTTACCACTTTGTTGGCGTGATTAATATAATATATACCCATACTGAAATACAGCTTTTTAGAAGTCAGAATTTTTGAGCTAAGCTGTGAACGGGCAGATGCACGAACATATAAGGGTTCCTTGTTGACTATGGAACCCTACAAAACTGTAATAAATGTCAACAATATGAATAAAAATAAAACAACGGGACAAAATAAATTACTGAGTAACAAAAGCGTGCGGAGCTACGAGGCAACGCTAGTTTAAAAATAATGCAAGAATCACGTATTAAAAATACTTCATCATCATCATCATTTCAGCCGAAAGACGTCCACTGCTGGGCATAGGCCTCTCCCAAAGATCGCCACAACGACCGGCCCTGTGCTGCCCGCATCCAGCGGCTTCCCGCAACCTTTACCAGGTCGTCGGTCCACCTTGTGGCGGGTCTGCCCACGCTGCGTCTTCCGGTACGTGGCCGCCACTCGAGAACTCTTTGACCCCATCGGCCATCTGTTCTACGAGCTACGTGGCCAGCCCACTGCCACTTAAGTATAGCTATTCTTCGGGCTATGTCGGTGACTTTGGTTCTCCTGTGGATCTCCTCATTTCTGATTCGATCACGCAGAGAAACTCCGAGCATAGCCCTCTCCATTGCCCTTTGAGTGACTTTGAGCTTTCTTATGAGGCCCATAGTTAGCGACCACGTCTCAGCACCATATGTAATCACTGGCAACACACACTGGTCAAAGACTTTCGTCTTGAGACACTGCGGTATCTTGGACGAGAATATGTTACGTAGCTTCCCGAACGCTGCCCAGCCGTTATTATTAAAAATACTTATATATTATTTAAATATTAAGGTTAATTCCATTCTTACCAAGAAACATTTCACTTCAACAAATAAGAAACCCCTGGCTAGTTTAACGTTACCATAGGGGTGTGACGCCAGACGCACGTACTGCCTATAACGACGGAGAAGATTGGATGATGGTTTGACGATTGGCAAGCTAGCACCAACTTATTAGCTAACTCTCCGATTGCTAGGGGAATACGCATAGTAAATCTTTTGTCTCGGGAGAATAGCATTTTTAGCGATAGTCTTTGTAAAGTATTTGTAAATGCGTATAATATGTCTTGGCCTTGTAGCTTATATTATCTGTTGGTGTAAGAAGAAATAAATAAATAAATGATTCTAGAATTATCATATTTTCAGTTTTGTCCAATGAGCTGAGTAACGAATGTTGCACACTTAGAAAAACTTGTAGCTAGGCCGGCAAATATATATTAAGATATAAATATAAATAAAAAAAATTGCGTATTTTATCATTTTATTTAATTGTAAACTGACAAGTCAGTAATTTAAACCTCATTTTCTTTAGATGAAAACTTTTGTGAAGTTTGTTTTTGTGTGCATTGTTTTCTTTTTTTCTCGAGCCCGACATAATGACTGCCTTTTCACCGTCGACCTTCATCGTTGAAATAAGAAAATCATGCCAATAATTAGATACGTTTTTATAGTAGTACGACAAAGTGATTGTACTGTACTTGATGGTAAGAATAGTGCAATACAGAAATAACGAAGAACATCGAATCTACCGCCAGATCGGCAATCCATCGCCAGTAGCAGCTGATCGTGCATTACACTGGCTCATTCAGAAATGCGATAAATCAAAATAGTGTCATTGTGACAGGTTTAACTACTGACTTTAACTTTCGGATTGAATTGCTTTGCGGTAAAGTAAGGTAAAGAAAGTGGACGGGATGCTCTCAGTATTCCATTGATCTAAATAAGAGTGAGAGCCGTTCGTTCAAAAGAAACTGGGGAATATCGTCAACTGAGACTAGCTGCTGAACGAGATAGTAAGAAAATGTTTGCATGCCCCAGAAACCTTTAAGGATCGATGTATTAGCTTGAATTCACAGTGTAGACATATGGCAGAATATCAACCGATCGCAAGTAGTGAAGAGCGTGAGCCACGGCTGACTGTTAACCGCGAGTGCCACGTTGCATTTCAGGAATCCGAGACATTCATAAAGCACGAAACATGATTAAATCATCGATGTTGAATTACAGTACACCTACATTTTTGTGGTTTATTTTCGTATACGAAACTCCACACGGACGACATAGCATGCACGGCTAGTATATTAATAATCGGATTTCAATAAATACCAAAATATGAGATTTCTTGCGTATACGGTACAGATAATATTTAGCTAAAACTAAGAGTTAAAAAGTTTATTTTGTTTTTTAATATGGAACTGGACAGATCGCGACCAGAAGGAAGAAAACCTTAATTAACGAAGTTCGTGCTTGCGCTACCAGTTTGACCCAATAAATCCATGTTTTATAGTTCTTTATTTACGTCGCCATGCGAGCCGAGATTTTATTAAAGTTTTTACTGTTAATTAGCCACAAAGCTAATAAAAGAATTTCTTTTACTTTTAGTATTTTACGATCCATACAAGCATCACATTACAACACTCGCTTTACGTAATAATGTAATTTATAATATTAATAAGTATGTGGTTCTGTCTGCACATGAATTATTTTTCCAAAATTCCTGATAGATTTTCATTATAAACAAGATCATCCATTATGAATATGACATAAGACAAACATCGTGAGGAAACCATAGCATGGTGGTAGGGCTTTTTCTAATGCCCGCCTGGCTAGCTACCACTCTCAAGTTAAAAATCTGTCACCGAACACCAATAGGTGTGTTCCGGCAGCTGCACTTCAGAGCCAGTCTTCCACTAGGTTTAGCGTGTTATCATCTTGGATCACATCGTCACTTAAGATCAGCTGAGATTGTGGCTACTATGCCAATCCTATAACGATAGAAAAAAATAACATTACATATAGTATAAAGGAAAAACAATTATTAAAAAGAATCTAATTGATGACAACGATGTTTTCTGAAACAGTAATTAGTAGTATGTTGACGTTCTTAAAGTGCCTTCTTAGGGGCTAAATTGTTTTTCATAGGTAGTTATAATATTTGATTTGAACATTAGCTCAATAGTGAATATAACTCAAATTCATTTCATGTGAAATGAATGAATGAGTTGAAGTAAAAGCTAACTTCCAAATAAATTACACAGAGGGTCAAAATTGGAATCACAGAGATTTAATTAAGGAAACGACGAAGAGCTTGTCTATAGTCAATAAGATCTAAACCATAGTTTATTGTTTGAAGTTCAGTTTTATTATTATTTAATTAAATATTTCATTTACAATATTTAAAGTATTTATCCTGTACTCCTGCTCCAGTTACGTTAATGTTAATGTTAACGTCTGTATCAAATTACGCCGCGTTAAAATAACACGTTAAACAGTAAATTAGTGTAGTTCTGGTCTGAAATTTTACTAAATTTGAATGAATGAATTAGCGCGTTAACCACGTTATTACACACGGTTTATTACGCACAGATTAGATTTAATTAAACAAAATTGAAATCAGAATGAAGATGTAACATTTGTACTTTTAAATATTTAGCAATTCGCTAGGTCTTTACTATTGTCTAGGTAATAGTATGAGAAATGCAGCTTTTGTTAGAGATCTCACAAGTTCAGGAGAATACTTGAGTGAACTCACATAAGTACTTTTCCTTTAAATTAGCTGTGCTAGCGGCTTCGCTCCGGCCAATTTGGTACCCTCAGAATTGTTTCAACGCTTTCGCGGCTGAGTGCCTTAAGCACTCGCCCCAAGTCCGGTGAAGCTGTAAAAGCCGCAAAGGCTCCAGGGCCCCTAAGACTAACAGTATAGACAATACGAAAAAAATAATAATTGTGATGTTCCATAAATACTTATTGTGGGTGATCTTTAGAAGATAGACATATGTTATACCTGACTTTTTTGTAGGTATCTTTAACATCTACAGTTACGTAGTAAATTGATTTGGTCTATCTCTTATGGTATAGTCAGCGTAAGCCATTTAGTCTCCTTAAAAGCGTCTCTTTTTTGAATTGATTCATCATTATCGTCACTGCTTATTTCGTATGTTACTTCATGTAACAAAATATATCCTATAATCCGGCCAAATAACATATTAAAGGAAAAGCCATGTAAATCGACCTACTAGTTTTCGCGTGAAAAGAACAAAAACGAACAGACAGACAGAAAGACGAGTTTTATAATATGTATAGAAGAAGCACAAATAGGCATATAATTACGATGTGAAATAAAATTAAATACATAAATAAATAAAAAAAAGGTTTTGCATCCAAAAATTGTACCATAATTGCGGAGAACAAAGACATACAGTTATTTCAATTTTGCATTACCAAATTTCTCCAATGTATTCCGTAAATTTAACATTTAAGGAGTTTTGACAGGAACGGAGATTACTTATGTAATTATTTTTATTTTTCGGTTAGACTATACTGTTAGCCGTAAGGGCCCTGAAGCCTAAGAAGGCGTTTAGAGTCTCACCGGGTTTGTGTTTTTTTTTAATATTTATTTATAAACTTGCATTTATATAACAAATTGTTACAAGAACCAACATTTTCTACAAACTCGTTATTTAAATAGGATACTATTTAACATATATAATCTTTTTTTTTAATTTTAGAAATGTATTATTTACATATTCACATTTAATTTATATTTGATATTTTATAAAGTTTTCTTTCTAAGAAATTTTTATTTGATCATGTGCCGTCATTACTGAAAGTAGTTTAGTATTTCAAAATTAAGTTAGTTTAATATAATCGTTCTTTACTTATTTATAGCTTATTCTGTAAAATACTCACGTACTAAACAAGACAAGTTATTGAGTTACCACAATGGCTGGTGCTGAACTTGAATTGTAGAAATATATATTGATTTTAGTGTGTCTTGTGGGATGTTTAGTTTGAGAATTAATTTATTTATTTGTTAATATTTTTCAAAGTATTAGTTTATCTGAAGTGATTATTTTGATTAATTCATCAGATTTTTTAACTGCTTTACTTTTACAAGTGAATCTTAAAAACTGAACTTGGAATAGTTTTGTTCAAGTTAGTCCCTAGCAAGACACATACTTATTAGAAGTAAGCAAAATATTTGCTTTCTTTTTTCACTTTTGAAGAACCCCATATTGTATTCCCCTGAAAAACCCGCAGCACGGAGTTTACTCCACATCCGTAGCGTTCGCTGATGAAAACTCCTTGCGGTTTGCGGTTTAGCGTTTGACATGAATACATCTTTAAAGCTACCATAGTGAGAGACAATTCAATATACTGATATTATATATATAATAAAATCATTTGCCATTTCAGTTATATATCTATCGTCTACATGCACAATGTAATTACACCACTCGATAGTTAAAGGATCAAAGAATTCGTTACGTACAGACAGGACTGTGAATGCGCGGGGGAGGGGAACGCGCCATCATTTTGTTATCGTTTCGCTGTATCACTTAATTTCAGTTTTGTATGTAATATGACTCTGAGAAGTTACTACGTTCGAGTTTCAATCGACAATCTCACAAGACTTGTCGAACGCATGTACAAATCGTTATTATGGAATAGTTATTGTGTATATTCAAAATAAACGAAACTTAATAGAATGTCGGCATTTGCAAATCAAAATATTGAAATCATATACGGTTAGAAAAGGCTTTATAACAGCAATCCAGTGATATACCATTAACCATCATATGATAGAGTGAAACGATGTCGAGAGCGTAAAAAACGCGTCCATGCGGACACATATTCTCGTAAAATATACGGCCGAGACCCCGACAAAGCCACACACCAATTTTTTAAAAATATATATATTCTATAATATATATTGTTATATGTATTAGCTGTGCTTAAGATTCGACTATACCTATACTGTGCTTAATATCTGTCAAACACGAACAATATAAATCCAATTAAGCCATCATCAATTAACCAGATACAATAGTTATGACAGTGTTGGATAGAGATTGATAAGTTTGTCCGAGTTAATTCGATTATTATGCTTAGTGCTTACGTATAACTATTGAATACCCGTGTCTTCTTCTAGATTGTAAAATTAGTTAGCCTACCTATATTTATAAATCCATGGTTCTGTCTGAACCTCCATGTATTTTTTTTTTATAATATGTTGTACACGGGATGCTTATATTATGCCTCAATTGAAAGGCAATATGAATATTGCAAAAAAGGAAAATTATATTCATTCTTTAACGACTTTTATGAAAGTTTATATAAATACGAGAAGTATACGTCATTCCTTAATTGAGATAGGCTATAAGAATTATCAATAATATTTTTAGAGATGGTAAAAAAGTTTAAAATTCCAGTATCAACCGATATTGGTGACATTTTCTACGCAGGAGGATACCTTCCCTCAAATCAGAGAAGAAACAAATTAGTAAAAATGTTTTATAAAACCAATAAAAGTTTTTACCTGCTTGTTTGCTCTCGACGAGTTAGATATTTTCCGAACCGGTGGTAGTATTTTGACGTAATAAGTAACTTCTTAGGGCCTAAATTGAATATAATATTTTTGATTTTAAATTGCGTAATAAAACGTGAAAATGCGGGCCATCGCTTAATTATTATAAGTATTGAAAAAGCAGCAACTGACATTAATTACTACTAGTGACCATGGCCGCCTGTTATCAACTACAAACAGGATTACAGTTCTGAAACCACTCAGAGAGATTACGCTACGCCTCAGAATTTTGTAGAACTATTTTCACCGCTGTAGCCAAACGCCTAAATCATCAATGCTTTAATCAAATCCATTATGTAACTGAAAATATACAGAATGACATTCAAAAATATATGCGCTGAAACGCACAGAATGCTAAGCATTAATGGACTTTCAGTGTGTACTGTAGTGATCGAAATTCAATAAAAAAATGAAGTATTTCACTGCACAATAAAATCAACTACATAAATAAAAGACACTAGAATATACTTGACATTTGTTCGTCGAGTAAAATTACTCATGTAAACTTTACCACCGTCTTACATCCCCTTATGAGTTGAATTTTGAGAAATTCCACCTTAAACGATGCATGTAATGTAAAGTCAATATCCTCCCCAAATTCCAAATTTATGTGCATAGTATTTCGGATGAGTAGTGATGAGTCAATCAAGATATTGTCTCTTATTAGACCTCTTAACTATTATTATTATGCCGCTTATAACTGGCGGTGCCCCACGGCTGCGCACGCCTTTATAACGCACATTTATTTTATATTTCGTAATTTTATTTTTCTCATAATTTTGACAGTTCTAATTGCCAGTCAATTGAGAAATGGTATATACTTTTTGCGTATAAAATTCCACCAAAATCCGTTAAGAATTAAAAAACGTTTATTTTTTACGATTTTTGAAAAAATAAAATATATGATAAATAAATAATCAATATATATATAATGTATTATTGATGGTTAAAGCACCCAAGTTAAGGACAGTGATATGGCTAATCATAATAATGACGCGGAAAAGGTTTGCTAATTTTTTTCTTTTGGGAAAGAAGGAAAGACATTATAACTAAATCCACATATTCTATAACAAAAATGATGCGTGTTGCGTCCTGATAAAGACGATAAGTTGTTTTGGAGAATACTAGTAGCAGTGAGCGCACTTTGGGCTCCGCAGTATATTTTATACATCCAACTCCTCTTCCCCAAGGAGCTTCAATACAGTTGAAAATTGGTATGTAAAGGTCATTAGGGTCTTTCATTTCAAATACATAATCAGTTTTATGACGGATGATGGATCAACGACTACACTGCTGGAGTGGTATATATACTTATAATTAAAAACAGTGTTTTATTATCTGGTTGACAAGGGCACACAGCTAAATGCAGGTCTCACATTTGTTGTTTTAAAGGCCCTATCGGAATTTTTCCCAATCTGTTTTGTGTTCAAAATAAAATATATTTATTTAATTGTATCGCTTAATTGTTTAGAATAATAAAATCTTTATCCTTCCTAGTCTAATTTACAAAGACTGTGTTTTAAATAAAATCATCAATTCTGAAAATCCCAAGCATTATTGCGAAATTCTAAACATATAAAACGAAGCGCTAGGACGTGTTTTTTTCAACATTCCTAGTGTCTAAGATTGTGTTTAAGCTTGTAAGTCCTTTCATATTCTTCAAACTAGTATAAGATAACTTTTAATTATGACGTTAGACAAGTTTTATTTATTTTATTTTGTAGCAGCTCGAATATAGTGACGCTCTGTTACCTGATGGTAAGCAGAGTACAATCCAATAACAACGGAAACCACCAACAAATCCGGCCTCTTGGCTGCTGGATATACTTTGGCTGATCCAGAAACGCAGAAAAAAAACAAAAGAGAGTCACTGTAACGGATTTATCACCATATGCAAGATGCTCGCGACCCAGTCGGGTCTGTACCCGATCCCTACCACCTAATTCTGGATATACACTGGCTGATTCTAGAACGCAACACCCCTAAGGATGCTACTATGATGAGTATTACACTTAGTGTATACATAGGACACTCTAAAAATTTCCGGAACTGGCCACTTACATTAAGAATGATTAAAAAGTAATTACAACATTTGAAACGATTTTAAGTGTAGTTTGACGCCACAGCAGAGTGTCGCTCGCCTTCAAACTGCTTTGGGCAATGAAACACCATGCAAGTCGACTGTATATAGCTGGTTTGCAGGAATCCAACGTGGTCGTGTTTATCTCAGTGACGAAGTTCGTGATGGTCGACCGTATAACCCTGTGAACAACGTAAACATCAATGCTGTACGCCGTATGATCGAAACAAACTGATATATGACCTATAATGATATTCGGGCATCGTTAGGCACGGACATGAGTCAGATACAATCAATCCTACAAAAACTGTGTTCCGATGGATCACTCACAATTTAACTATAGGTTCAAAAAACGGACCGCGTCACTTGGCATTTCATGCCATGCTTACCAGATTCAATGAAAGGACGTCAGATTTGGTGTGGGACATATAGCATATAGCTGACGAAATATAGATTTATGCTAATGTTTTCAAAATTGGTGTATTCATATGAAAAAGTGCATTGAAGCTAAGGGAGAATATATTGAGAAACAATAAATTGATTTTAGAACAGTTATATAGTATTTTTTCGTGATTTCGTCGTCGTGATTTTAGTTACAATATTATCACAACAATTTTTTAAAAATAATACCTTTACAGATTTATATAATAACCATAATTAATTTTGGCGTAATATTTTAAAACCTCTGCTAGAAAGCATCATAATCACAACAAAACCTTCCCCATCACGTCACTGAGCTGATCAATTGAATTACCGCAGAATTTGAATATAAGGTTTACAAAATATAATTTCTAATCTCTCTAACAAATGTATACTTTAAATCGTTTAACACAGAGTTAATTTTTAAATGCATGGCAGTTTAATCAAAGTAATACGAGAGGCCTGGATATCGTAGTGACAAACAGCCGTAGCAGAACGGTACGGTTTGGACAATGACGGACACTAGACATCCATCCGTTTAACGTGCCGTGAAAGGAAACCATTGACCCCATTGCAGTCTGTTCGAGTATTCCCTTTCCATAGCTCTTCCCATACAGCTCAACCAAGAAATTATTTATTTTGAGGAAATGTCCCTGGAGAATGGCACTAAAGCAAATATTTTTATACCATGCAATCTATATCTGCTACTGCCATGTTCGCTTTACCTCTTTATTATATACTAGCTGTGCCCCGCAGTTTCATCCGCGTATAATTTAAAAGAAATCACTGATGATTTATAATACCTTAGTACAGACAATATTTTGATCGGGTGGCTGCCAGGGTTATGTGTCAAATGGCTCATTTGCGCCGAGTGTTGAATATATTTTAATTATCTCTCAAACTATGAATTCAAATAATATGCTATTAATGGCAAAGTTTATCTTCATAAAGTTGTTTTGATGATGGAGTAACTTTCGTTCATAAGAATTAATATGGTAATAATAATGCTCATAAATAACTTTTTAAATTTAAATAACTTTTTGTAACAAAATACCTTATTGTGGTTTATGTATAAGAAATAAGCATAAGGTATCGCGTACTTTTTTTGGATATACTAAGAAGCAATATTTTATACAACATTGTATTTACGTATCACTAACTGTTACGCCAGTGCACGCGGATAAAATAGTTCAAGAGCGCTTTTTCTTCCGACTTAAAAGAAAATCAATATTTAAGGCTAGCTGAGAGATGTAGTCTAATGCTAGTTAGCACATACTATTCCTTATAAACCTTACTATGATATAAAAAAAATTCGAATCCAACTGGTAGTTCCACAGATTAGACCGTTTAAACAAACAAACAAGCAATCAAACAAAAAACTCTTCAGCCTTATTATTATATTAGTATCGATATGTAGATCAGGGTGGCCAAAAAACAATTTGTTTTACTGCCTACGTGAAAATATGTTAATTAAACACGTTTTAAGAAAGCCTTTCCAAATAAATTCAACAGAAAAAAATTATAGGTCCATCAAAATATTAAAAACCTTTCAAAATGGTTAAATATATCTTTTTTTATTACAATTTTCTTCTGGCCATGTATTTATGGTCTACGTTTAACATTATAAGTATTCTGAAACTAAGCCCTCTGTGACTAAGCCCTAACATCTTAATTTCAGTTGAAATATTCAGATTGAGGAAGTCACGAAGTTTCGAATGCCAATCTAGATTTTGTCAAATAGTTCAATCCCATGCAACTGATATCTGAATTGACAATTAGTGTTTATGAAATTATTAATTAATATTGCCACTAGTGGGTTAGTTTACTTCGTTTACTTCCATAGCTTAATGTCTTACGGTATTTTGCTGTGGGGTTCAGCAGATGGGGTACACACCATATTCATATTACAAAAGCGGGCATGTCGAGAAATATACAACATGAGTCCTCGCGAATCACTACAGAACAAGTTCCAGGAATTTAATATCCTAACTTTACCCTCCCAATACATTCTTGATAATGCAGTGAACCCTGTACCACCTTAATTAAGATTATAGCGACGCTATCGCTTAGCACTCGTGAACGCAATCATAAAATATATTCATTTATCCTTACCATTTCTATACTGTAATCTTCTAAATTTTAGAAGACTACAATTTAGAAGAATAATAAGAATTTTAGAATTTATTTCAGCGTCATAAAATGTAGGCGTTCCTGTTTAAATTGCAATTTTTCATACTAGATTGGGCAAAATTACTGATTAAAGAACGATAAAGTAACAACGGACATTGCCAGTGACAAATTTCATCAGCAGTTTCGGTGAAATGTCTCTTCAGGCCTCGTTTGATGCACCCAATACCATAGGATGGCAAAAAAACGCAGACCAGGAGGCGATTCCACATCTTCACAATACAGCAAACTTGTTTGTTGTTGCTGAAATGTATGCTACCGTCGAACAAACTTGGGTAAAACCGTGGAGCACAGCTTTTAATAAATAGATATACTTGAAATTTAAACTATTCTATAATAGAGAATTAAGCCTCTAAGAACACGCACTCCCAACACCCACTCGGGGATCGTTGAATACTATTGATTAAGGGCGCGAACACCGACCCTTGTGTTTGTTCACGTAATCATTCTGTGTTAAACCGACTGCGAACAACGCTTAACGGATACGCCAGCACATCAGATATTAAAGGGGCCATGTTAACAAGTAGCTATATTTTGTTTGTAGGCATATTTAAACTTTGGTGCATATGTTTAAAACTGAATAAGCTTTCGACGTGGTATTAATCATTGTAGTACGTTTAATATATATATATATATATATTTGATAAATCTGGGACATATTTTCCATGAATTTTGTTCTCTACGCGATATCCGATAAAATGTATGTTTCCTACATTTTATTGAGATTCGGTTATTAAGTGTCGTACTGTTGGCAGATTGCCTGACGTCAATGCTTTTTGGGATCTCCTTGTTTGTTTCTAACTTAGCTAACTTAGCTAGCATAGGTGGCACTCGGAGCGGCAAACCTCGCTTTTGAGTAACCTAAAGTAGAAAACTTAAAATATATTATATTAGCCTTCCAGATGGACATGGCCCTTAAGTGAAAATTATCGACAAATCAACTATAGGTGTGTTCCGGCAACTGCATTTAAAGAGGCAATGACCTAGATTTAGCATGTCAAGCATTGCTTGTAAACAGTTGAAGTAACTAGATAATATCACTCCTAGCTGTTTACGGCCTTAGCGATATTAATCCGGTAGGCATAATCAGGATTGTTCACGGCTTAGCTGTTCCAACCTACTATGAGCATGCTGATGGCTTACGTAGCCCATTTCAGTCGTAAATTTCCTGGAGCACACTGGACATCAGAACACCTTTAACGTAGGTAAAGGAAATAGACACCGCTGGTTGGGCCTTCACATTATCATATCTTAGTATCAAGCATTAGTATGCGTTGACTCAGAATGAAACATTTGAGATGGTTCTGTGTTGCAATATTTTATATGCCTTTTCAGAATGTCTTTGTATTCAAGAAACTATCTACAACTTTATTGTCTTATGTATATGAATGTGGTATTGAAGTTTTAAAACGGATATCTGCTTTGCAATCTTCTCATCAGTCATACGGCACAAGTCAAAATCAAAAAGTACTAAAAGCTCTAAGAAGGCACTTATAAACGTCAAACACTACTACCGTTTTGGAAAACATCCCAGACATCGAGAAGAATCAGCATGAAACTCGATCGGGCCTTGTCCGGCAAATCAGTAATGTGCGTCGGGATCTTATTATAGAACCAAGCACTATTGCCAAAAAACATTTATCTTACTCTTATCTAAAGCACAAAACAATTATTTATGTCTATTTCTAGTATTAAAACTGCCCTGGTCTTTGACAAAATCAAGCTTGTCAAAGTTTTTACGAATAAACAGCAAACTATCAAGAATATATTGGGAGGGCAAAGTCAAGTGATCGCAGCGACGGATTTGTCATCTCAGGATATATAAAACGTGTCAATTAAAACAAGTATACTGATTCCACTTTAACTGTGTAATCGGCTTATCGAATCCGCACGAATTTATGATGCATTATTAATCTGCAAACATACATTTGTTACGCGCTAAAACATACGAGTAAATACACGCGGGCGTCACGTTCATCTTTTACCCCTTTAACAATGAATCACGGTTCATTTAACATTTTCATTAATTATATAATTTGGTTTATTTTCGTTTAATTATATTGCAACTTATATTAAACATGTACCTAGTATACTTACAAAATTTCTCTAATACACTTGTAATAAAAAATGTATATAGCTAAAAATTACAGAAATTTCTTTTTTTGGGGCCAAATTTCTGTATCTGGCCAGGTTAAAGGATATATTTTGTAAGATAAAGTAACATACAAAATAAGCAGTGACCATAAATGGTGAATCAATTCGGAAATAGGACACATTTGGGGAGCTTTAAAGGATTTAATCTGAGTAAATCCATACGAGACATATCAAATGAATGTTCAACATAATTGTAGATCTTAAAAATACCTACAAAAAAGTCAGCGATGGCATATATCGATCTTCTAGGGAGCACCCACAATAAGCATTTTTGTCTTCCGTCTTTTGAACGCGGGCAGCAAGATTCGCGCGTGTACTGGCAATAAAAGTATTCTTATTTAACTAATGGTAACGTATTTTTATACATAAATCTGGAAATATTATGTATACTTTTCTAATTATCAAACGTCAAACTTCTTGCTTTAGCAAAATAGTGGAAAACCTTGCTAAAACTTTTCAGGGAGTTTTTATTACAATTCAATATCATTTTTCTGTTTTATTATTGTAATCCACTTCACTTGTGTATAATAACGTGCCTAATAATAATTATATTGAGTATAATAATTATTGTATTAGGCACATAAATTTCACAAATATTAGAAAGGGTCAAATGTTACAAGTTTATGCATAAAAATAACTTTAAAACAGGTCAATATTCCGCCAAAAATTCCGGCAAGACGGTTAGAGAAATATATAAATCTTGAATTTTTAAATATGGAATGGATTTAATATTCGGAATATTAAAATGACAAATAATACTACATGAAAAACAGGTTAAAATCAAATATATTTTGTAAAATACTATTTATTCTTACACGCTATATATTATTATCGTATTAACTGAGCATAGCTTTTCTCTCATGCAAGGTTACTCCGATAGACATAAAAACGCGATATAAAAACTTTATCACTCATGTTTCATGTCCAGATTTCAACATAAAAATGGTTGTATGTTTGAACTAACATCAATATTGTATTTATATGAGCAATATAAACGAAGTATGTTTTATTTTAGGCTTAAAGGTACACCGATGTTGCTGCTGAACTTTTTTTAAATAGACTTACGAGCTAAAAAATGCCTGAGGAATATTATCTTTCTTCCTATAACATTAAGTTATAATGTTATTTCCGGTGAAGGAAAACATTGTGATGAAACTATAGCATGGTGGTAGGGCATTTTCTAATGCTGGCCTATCTAGATACCACCCTCACCCTTACCCTGCAGCAGCACTTGAGAGACAGTCCTCCATTAGGTATAGCGAGTTAGCTATGTGGGATATATCGTCACCTAATATCAGGTGATACTGACATCATAGATGAGGTGACACCATATTCATATTACAAAAGCGGGTAGTTCGAGCAATATACAACATGAAACTATATGAGTCACTAAAGAACAGGTTCCAGGAATTTAATATCCTGACTTTCCTCTCCCAATATATTCTTGATAGTTTGATGTATATTCGTTAAAACTTTGACAAGCTTGGTTTTATCAAAGACCAGCATAGTTTTAATACTAGAAATAATCATAAATTAGTCGTACCGTGTTTTAGACTTAGTAAACTAATACAAGTTTTTTAGGTAATAGTGTTAGGTTCTAAATAAGATCCCGACGCACATTACTCATTTGCCGGACAATAAATTCAAGGACCATATCAAGCAAGTTTGAGTGTTAAAAGGTTGTTAACCTTTATACCTTTATTATGTTTATTAAAAAAAACAATAAGTACATCGGTGTTCGCCGCGTGGCTCGTGTTTTATGAACTATATATATGGTGTTAGTAACCTGCTAAACAAACTTTAAACGGCCGATACATTTATATGTGTATTGTGGACGGCGCTGCGACGGATATCATTGCTCGAGCTTCATGGTCTGGAACATTAGACCACTACCAGGTGAGTGAGACAGGTTATTTTCATTATTATTGGTGAGAGAGGTTCCAGCGGTGTAAGCCCTAGGGCTACCGGTAGTTTGTTGCCTACCCCGCATACCATTTGTGTCGCCGTCATATAGCGGCCGAATTCTTTTCTATTACGCGGGTGCTTTTCTATTACCTTCTATTACAAGGTAATGTATTCGCCTCAAGAACAAATGCTGTGCAGTTTGACAATTGTATGATATTTGTTTAAATACACTTGTTTAAATTTATTTGTTTTAAATAACTAGATGCTACACCCGGTTTCATTGCTGTTTAATTATACAACTTTGGATTACTGATACAAAACTTTTTATATTTCAGCGTAAACAATATTCTTAGTTTAGGCATTCACAGTTCGGCCCTTCTCGGCAATCCTGCAACCAATCCTCCTTTCACCTTCGATAACCCGCGCCGCGCCACACATCTCGCCCGCACATTACTTCGTTCTCGCTAAGCATACTTTCTGAGCTACACTTTGTATGGTAACTGCTCCTCTCCTAAGGGTCGTAGCGTGGTGTTTGATATAAATAACCTTCTGTATATAGCACTAGGTATGCTCAGCGGTTTCACTCGCGTATAAATTAAAAGAAATCACTGATTGATGATTTATAATACTTCAGTATAGACAATATATTTATCGGGCGGCCAGGGTTGTGCATCACAACTCACACGGCTTGTGAGTCTAATCTAGCCTATAGTCATAGGCCCGAGCCAAGTGTTGAATGGGGATTCCGATCACGACCGCCGTCGGGAACGGACGTGTTTACGACCGCTCTCTGCCGCCTTTGTGAAGTTTTACGACCGACCGGCTTTGCTGCACACCTGCTTCGCACCTGCATCGCACCTGCGCCGCACCTGCATATCGCCGTCTCGCTCGCACCCATTGTGTCGCGTACTTTCAGTACGCTACACAATAACAAACTGCACTTTTAAGTGCAATTGTTTCTATTCGACGAAATCCACACTTTAGTGGTCGCTTGCCGGAAACCTCTCGGTGTCAACAGAAGGCAAGTGGGTGCGTGACCCAAGCGCCCCTCGGTTGCCTCTTTCAGAGGCAAACGATAGTACTTGGTCGGGCTCAGGAACCTTGGCCCTTGATAGAGTCATAGTTAAGCCCTGAGTGTCTCCTTCCCACCCTTCCGATCCTGCTACACATCCATCCCCGAGTGTCTGTTTGGGCGTAGCTAGGTATTTATACCGGCTGCGTTCTCTGCCTCGGGCTTGATAGGGACATCCACATAGGCCCGGTGGGTTCTCATTCCTGCGTGTCATTGCACCTCGACTCGCAGGTCACTTTGCCGGACTCGGGATAGTCCGTTAAATTTTATTTGGCGCGCCCCCCTGCCCCTCCGGCGGGGAGGTTTATATTTTGTTTCGAATTCGGAATTCGAATTTCAAATTTTTTCCCCAGTCCTCCACACGCCACCGGAATGGCCGATTCTGCAGAAGCCCTAGAGCTAAGGAGGCTCCGTACCTTTCTCAAGGAGAACATACCCGACGCCTTGGTTTCCTTTAATAGGAAGTACCCACGCGTCCGTCCCGCGCCGGCACAGACCCCCGCGGAGAAATGCCGCCCCGCCGCACACTTCGTACCCCTCACCGCCGCGTCAAACAGAGTACCCGCCGCGCCGCGCCCGCGCTCGCCGCGCTCCCCGCGCCCCCCGCATCCTGACACGCGTGCCCCGCGCTCGCGCTCGTCTATCTCACGGGCGCGTTCGAGCTCTAAGAGCTCTTCTCTCCCGCGTCCCCGGTCACGTTCGCCCGTAGTGCGAACTTTCATTAATACGGCGAATTCTTTCTCGCCTTTATCTCCGGATCCGGAGATCCAATCGTTAATGCCGCCTTTCGCGCGAAAAATCGTAAATGTCCCCGCGATGGACACCGCGGTCCCCAACGAGACCATACTAAACGACGGTTTCATAACCGTCAAGTCCACCAAAAGGAAGGGGAGGGGCTCTCCGCCCTCTTCCCCTACACCCCAGGCCGCAGGAAAAGCACGCCGAACGAGCGAGAACACTCGCTCCGACCCCTCCTCCGCACCCACTGCGGCCCCCGCACCCACTGAAGGGAAAAAACCCCGCCGCCCGCCTCCAATCACTATCCAAGACAAAGCGTCTTGGACGAAAATCTCGGACAAGTGCAAGGAGCTCAAGCTCCACTACACCGGGGCCCGGAACACCCCTTCAGGGATCCAGGTCCAGGTGTCCACCTCCGATGACCACAGGAGGCTCACTTCCCTCCTGCGGTCGAACAGACTAGGTTACTTCACCTATGCCCTCGAGGAGGAGCGCCTCCTGCGAGTGGTTATCCGTCAGATCCCGGTCGAGATCACTCCCGACCAAATCTCAGTCTCCCTTAAGGAGCAGAACTTCCCAATTCGTGAGGTACACAGTATGTACAAACACACCACCAGAGCACCATACAATATGGTGCTTGTCTTTCTAGACAAGTCCCAGGAGGGCAAGTCGATTTTTAACCTCTCCGAGGTGTGCGGTCTCACCGGAATAACCGTTGAGCCGCCACACAAAAATAGAATCCCGTCGCAGTGTCACAACTGCCAGCTCTACGGACACTCTTCCCGTAACTGCTGTTTCCGCGCTAGGTGCGTCAAGTGCCTAGACGAACACGCCACGAAGGAGTGCCCTCGCACTCCTGGCACTCCCACCCCGCCCAGCTGCGTTCTCTGCCAGCAAACGGGACATACCGCAAATTATCGCGGTTGTCCCCGCACCCCACGCACGAAACGCCCCCAGCCAGTCAGACAGGCCACCTTTCCCAAGGTACCTGTCGCTCGGCCTCATATCCAGCCTCTAATGTCTCTAGAGGCTTTCCCCAGCCTTCCAGGCACCTCACGAGCCCCAGTGGCACCAGCTCCCGCGCCTTTCGCACCCCTCCCACCCGTACTGAAGAAACATTCGTCCAAGAAACATTCCTAAAACCCAGCGCTCGCAATCCCCGAATCGCGAACTACAACATTATTAGGAACGACCGGGTCCACGCTAACGGCGGAGGCACCCTCATATACTATAAACGCTCTCTATACTGCATATCAATAGAACCTCCCGAACTCTCCAGTATAGAGGTATCTGTTTGCAGACTCGGTATGACTGGCCACTCGTCAATCATAATCGTCTCTGCCTATCACACCCCGAACAAAAGGCTTCTCAGGTCAGATCTGGAGGCTCTTTTTGCACTAGGTAATTCAGTTATTATAGCGGGTGACCTCAATTGCGGGAATGTCATCTGGAACAACCCGACTACCTCCCCGAACGGGAGGATTCTGGAGGATCTATCTGCCATTCTCGACTTTGATGTCATCGCTCCTTCAGAGCCCACTCACTTTCAGGACGATTGTCGTCCATCTGTTTTAGATATAGCACTTTTAAAAAATGTCTCTCTCAATATAAGACTCGTACAAGTCGTACATGAGTTAGACTCCGACCACCGACCCGTAGTTCTCCACCTAGGTCAGCCTTCTGACCAGCATCCCTCCTCCGTCAAGGTGGTGGACTATGCGGAGCTAAACAGATACCTCTTGCACAATCCCTCATCCTCCAGTTTGGATAGGGTCCCAGACGAGTTGAAATCGACAGCCGATGCCGATATGGCGATCGATTCCCTGGTCAGCCATCTCCAAAACGCCGTCAGTAAGGCCTCGAAAGAGGTGCAAGCGGCGAACGAACGCCGCTTTATACTTCCTGCCAACGTGAGAGCGCTGATCACGGAAAAGAACGCCGCGACTCGAGCACACGATTCATACCCGACTGCGGACAATCGTAGGCGGTTAAACTCACTTCGGAAAACGGTAAAAAGCCGCATTTCCGAAATCCGTAATGCCAGATGGGGGGCCCTACTCGAGGGTATCCAACCATCCCATCTGGCTTTCTGGAAATTAGCACGCACATTTAAATGTGACGATACAGTCCCCATGCCCCCCTTAGATCAAGGCCCCGGCAAACCTCCCGCTTTCGATAGCGCTGAAAAAGCAGAATGCCTTGCCGAGAGCCTTGAAAATCAATGCTCTCCGAACTGCGTTAACATCGATTCCGAGTTCGTAAGCTCGATAGAATCGGCGGTAACAAATTCCCTCGCGGTCCCCCCGACAGATGATTTGGACTCGGTCACGCCTGAGGAAGTTATGTCAACCATTAAAGGCCTTAAGCCTAGAAAATCACCTGGTCCCGACGGTATCAGGAATGAAGTACTCAAACTTCTTCCTGATCACCTCATAGCTCTTTTGGTCTGCATCTTCAATGTAGCCATAGCGCACTGCCATTTTCCAGCCGTCTGGAAAAAGGCCATAGTAATAGGTATTCACAAGCCTGGCAAAAAAGCGTCGCTTCCCGACAGCTATCGCCCTATCAGTCTCCTTAACACGTTAGGAAAAGTCTATGAGCGGCTCCTTCTGAACCGGCTCCAGTCAATAGTCACAGATAAAAATCTTTTACCACCTGAGCAGTTTGGTTTTCGTGCCAAACACTCTTGTACCCACCAAGTGCACCGCCTCACGGAGCACATTCTTCAAAACTTCAACCGCGACCCAACACCTCGTCCTACACTTGCGGTCTTCTTCGACGTCGCCAAGGCCTTCGATAAGGTCTGGCACGCCGGTTTAGTCCACTAGCTTTTGGAACTTCAAATCCCGGATAGATTAGTTAAAATCATACACGCGTACCTCTCTGACCGGACCTTCTGCTACCGAGTAGAGGGTGCTCTCTCTGAGCCTCATCCCATACGCTCAGGTGTTCCCCAGGGTTCCATTCTGGCGCCCTCTCTATTCAACTTATATATCAGTGACCTCCCTCGCCTCCCCGAGGTAGAGGTAGGTTCCTACGCTGATGACACAGTCCTGTTTAGTTCCTCGTGGAACAGACAAACCCTCAGGCTACGAGTCCAAAAAGCCGTAGATAAGCTAGGCGAATGGTTCCGTAGATGGCGCATAGGAATTAACCCCGATAAGAGTAGCGCTATCCTCTTTCATCCCACTCAAAGATTAGTTAAAATTCCCGCTATCAAACTATTTAATGTGGCTATCCCGTGGGCCAACCAGATCAAATATCTGGGTGTCACACTGGATAAACGCCTAAATTTCAAGGCACATATCGATAGAGTGCGAAGGAAAGCCGGTATGGTCTCAAGCCGCCTGCACCCTCTCGTGTGCTCGAAGAGCAAAATGTCCCTCAGACATAAGCTCACGCTCTACAAGACTTGTATCAGACCGATCCTAACTTATAGTTCCCCAGTCTTTGCTCACATAAGTAAATTCACTCTCAATAAGTTACAAATAGTTCAGAACCGCTTTTTGAGAAGGGCGGTCGGTGCCCCTTGGTTCGCTCGGAACGTAGATCTCCATAAAGATATGGAAATACCTTCGATCGAATCATTTATAAAGTCCCTATCAAATAATTATTTTGAAAAAGCGTCGAACCATTCGAACCAGCTAGTAGTGGCAGCCGCATCTCAGAACCCGAATCCAGACATCCGAATGTCTAACAAATATAGACGCCCGCGCGACATTTTATCTGACCCCGATGATAAAATCACGGAAGCGAACGCGATTTTCCCGCCCGTATCTAATAACCAAGCGTGTTTGCGCCCACGCCCGCGTAATCACCGCTCGCTCCGCAGGGGGCGGGCGGCAAACTTCGCTCCCGCACACATATCTCGACCGCCTTCTCCTGCAGCGACTTGAGCCTAGGTCCGTTCCCCCGCTAGGGAGCCCTCAAGCCAGCTGCTCGCGCGATACAGTGACACTGCAATCACTAGCTACCGACATACATTCACTACACTGTATGAACACACATGCACTACACTCAGGTACATAGGTCTTGTAAGGGACCTTTTTTTTTTTTCTTTTTTGTGGTTAGTTAGCCTTAGAAAATTTTTCAGATCACTAAATACATGTACGCGTGTCTCTTCCTCCCTCCCAGGAGGCAAGAGACATGCATACATGTATAGTTAGTTAGCTCGAATTCGCGTAGGAATTTAGCTAGGTCGCGTATGTTGCAAATACGGCAACAGCTCAAGCCGAGGTTCGGCCACTTTGGCACCCTTGCGCATGTTGCCCAAAATTTCTCGGCTGAGTGCCTTAAGCGCTCGCCAACAAGTCCGGTGAAACTGTTAAGGCCCCCGGGCCAACAGCATAGTCAGTTCGAAAAAAAAAAAAAAAAAAAAAAAAAAAAAACAAGTGTTGAATTATTTTAATTTTACGTTATCTCACAAACTATTCGTCCAAATAACATGCTGCATGCTAAAATTGCCTTGATGATGAAGTAACTTTCGTTTGTAAGGATTAATATTCTATGCCAAATAATAATATTCATAAATCACTTTTCTATTTTCAATAAAAATTTGTCACAATATACCTTATTGTGGCTTATGTATAAAAGATAGGCATATGGTATTGCGGACATTTTTTAGATGTACTAAGGATCGATATTTTTTTTTTGGAACATTGTACTTACAAGTCACTAACTATTACGCCGGCGCACGCGGATAAAGCAGTTAGTGTGCGCTATTTATTCCGACTTACTTAACAAAAATCAATATTTAAGGCTAGCTGAGAAGTGTACCTTAATGCTTGATAGCCTGTACTATTTCTCGTGAATCTGGCTATCATATACGAGTACATAAATATTTTTTCGAATCCGAATGGTAGTTTCAGAAATTAGCATTTAACAAACAAAAAATATCTTCCGCTTTATTATAATATAAGTATAGATAATATACCACTACACGTATATATTTTAGGCAACGCGCATTGCAACTCAACAATTGCTTTAATCAGAACAGCATTAACATATAGAACACAAAAAAAAAAAAAACATTAAAATAACGTTCAACTCTATAAATAAAAACAATTTAGATTAACAAATATGTAACAAAACAGCAATTTAAGGTACCGAATACAAATATTACTATTCAAAATTGTGATTAGAAAAAATGAAAATACGATACAACCAGTAGCGTTCTATGACAAAAAGACCAAAAATAAATACACCTTAAGCACATCTTGACGTCGATAGTACAAAGAGACTCGGAAGCTCAACGTGGTGTATTAAAATATGAATTTTTATTCGAAACCGAATATTTACAGTGGGTTAACGTGGAGCAAGATTTTCAGGGGCCGTTGAATATAATTTTGAAATGTAAGACGATAAAAGCTTTTATAAGATTGTTTTTCGTTATGTTTATCTTCACTTTAGTTAATATAACCTGGATGTTTACTTATTTATTTTCAGATTGTATTGTGAGGTAATAAGGAAAAAAAATATTATTTCTAGTTCGTTTATTTTTTAAATATCAGAATATTTTTTTAATTCTTAATAGAGTTGTTAGGATCCAAATATGTGTAATTAGTAATCTGATATTAAAATTTGAATATAAATAGATATTATGTTAATCGGACAAGTAGACACATTATTATAATTATTTAAATACAAGTTAATTTAAAATACGTTATTGTTATTTTGCGTAAATAATTTACGATTGATCGATTCTTTCTCTAGTTCAATAGATTTCTTGCTACATAACTCACGTGTTTTGGAGCTACAACTGATTTGGATATATTTGTCGGATTATAGAAAATAAATAAAAGTTTCTTTATGCATATTTTATACCTATACTCCTTTTCTCATTAATAGCGACAAGATTTTTAAAAACCTAGCACATAATTTTTAATCAGCTAGTTTGTCTCCAATAATATTTGTTCATGTGTGTCGTTTTAATTATTAATTAAATGTGAGGAGAGAGAAAAATACTGTTGAAGCAATGATGGCTCAATGGTAGTGTGTACGACTTCGCGTCGATTGACGTAAGTCCGAATCCCTGCAATGAGCCTGAGCTTTCGGTGAAGGAAAACATCATGAGGAAACCATAGCATGGTGGTAGGGCTTTTTGTAATGCCTGGCTAGTTGAAAATCTGTCGCCAAGCACCAATAAGTGTGTTCTGACAGCTGCACTTGAGAGCCAGTCTGCCTCTAGGATTAACGTGTTATCATCTTGGGTTTCATCGTCACTTAACGTCAGTTGAGATTGTAGCCGTTACGCCAAACCTAAAACGATAAAATAATAATAATAATAATAATGAAAAGAAAACACTAAAACCGATGAATATTGTTTTTATTATTCTAATAATCTTGCTTGTAATATGGTTACGTCGTTGAATTACGTTTGTAGTGGGAGTCATAAATTTAATGTTGAATGATTCTTTAATATTAGGCAATATAAATTATAGACATATAGGCAAAATTTTGGTTATATTATATACCTACATGAAAAATTGTAAATTTATAAGGCAGAAAGTACAATGCATTTAGTACAACTCTTTGGACTCTTTCGAGCACTTATTAATTGATTAAGTGCGTAACAATTATGTGGTTTAAAACCAAAAATACTTCATACCATTGTGTCCTAAGAACGCACTTATGAATGTTGAAAAACTACTATCTCTTCGTAAAACACCCCAGTCATCACTGTATTAAACGCTTTTTAAGAAATATAACCATAGTAAAACATCACCCCAGACATTCCCGTAAATCCGAAACAACGATGCATCTTGTTAACAAACTGCAAGTAATAAAGGTATTTTATTTTAAATAATTGGACAAAGGCGTAAGATTATAATGAAGGTACTCTGGGAGCCTATTTAGTTAAATTTAATACCCCTAGAGTCTGGAAACAAAGCTAAATTAACCTTAGCTTATCAACCATTAAGTCATTTGGCTGGAGCCCAAAGTCTCCGCTTTGAGTTCGGAGATTCTGTAACGTTCTTACAGGAAGGAGGGCACGACGCTCGGAAGCAATTAATAGAACCTACTCCTTTAAAAAAGTTAAAAGAAAATTTGTACTATGCATTTTTTTATATAAAACTAGCTAGTGCAACTTTTTTCCCTGGAAAGTACATGTATCGTCTGGAATAAAAGTATTTTATTATTGTCAAATGTATTTTTACCGTTTAACCTTTATAGAAAAATGAAATGATATGTAGTCTAGATCCTTCCTCTGGTTGAGTTAATATTAAAATATACGAACTGCTACTTTTTGTTGAATCGACTCACTTGCCACCTATTGTGCTTTAACGGTACATCAACATCATTTCAGCTGAAAGACGACACCTGGTCTTATGTGACGGTGTGTGCAAATATGGTAACACGCTAAGCCTGTAGAGCCTGTAAGCCTGGTTCTCAAGTACAGCTGCCGGGACACACCTATTGGTGCTTGGTGACAGATTTTCATCTTGAGGGTGGTAGCTTGCCAGACGGGCAGTAGAAAAAGCCCTATACCATCATACTATCGTTTCATCACGATGTTTTCTTTCACCGAAAGCCCAGGCTCATTACAGGGATCCGAACTCACGTCCATCGACGAAATTTCCGTACACGCTACCACCGAGCCATTATTACCGTAAAAAATTTGCAACAACAGTTATTTATTTTTCATTTCATACCCAGGCTACTGTTTCTCTTTTCAGACATATTTATGTCGAAATAAAAAGTAGTTTGTACATAATGCTACATGTTTGTGCATAATTGTAAGTAATTCATTTGTTTCGAAGAAGTTTTCAAAAGCAATAAACAGTATTAAAGTTGAATTCAATGAATAACAAAATATGTTAACGTTTCGACATCAATATTACTTCAATATTAAATTGAGTTAGGTACATTTCACATACACTTTGAAATACTACGTGATGATTATTATATAGCGTATAGAAGTTCAGTTTATTTTTTACTGTAGATAATGTATGATACAAAACTATAACAATATACAATAAATTATATGTATTTATTACGTATGCACGTAATAAGTTATAAGCAGGGACTTCTTTTGCGTAGCAAAACAATAATAAGTCAAATAATGTTATCCCATGTCCCAACAAGATAGCGAAGTATTTTTTAACCCGTTATAGGTTTGGCGTAGTGGCCACAAAATCATCTGATGTTAAGTGACGATGTGGTCCAAGATGATAACACGCTAAACTTAGTGGAAGACTCTCAAATGCAGCTGCCGGAACACACCTATTCGTGCTTGGCGACAGATTTTCAACTTGAGAGCGGGAGCTAGCCAGGCGGGCATTAAAAAAAGCACTACCACCATGCTATGGTTTCCTCGCGATTTTTTCCTTCACCGAAAACTTTCGAAGTCGTATATGCTACTTTTGAGCCATAATTTTTTAATGACAATAATGTAAATTCAAAATAATGATTTTCCTTTTTTTATTGTGTAAAAATAAAAGTCATTAAAATAAATTCATATTTTTATTATTGATGGCTAACTTCATCATATCGCACTTTCATTACATCTCTCGATTTTACCCTCTACTAAATGCACCAAAATAAATATTATTATTACTAATTTTCTACGTAGTTTTTAATAGTGTGTGTACAAAGTGTCCGCAAGTTAAGTGTTTTGGCCCCGAGCTTCTTATTAATTATTCTGATTGTACTGCATCTTAAGTATCTCAAATGAGATCTATATTTACGTGGTACTTTAAGAACTTACTTGAAATTAACTTTGCCTTTGTGTATTAGTGAAACAAAGTTTTACAATGACAATATTTGGGTCGATGTTGATATTATAACTAACAGATTCAGAAACGATTAAAACTTTTAATAACCATTAAATGAAATTTTTATAGACAATTTTATTACTACTGCTACTAATAATACATTTTACAAACTTTTAAATGCATTTGTATTTTATAATATTTTAGAAAATAAATTGTATTTGTAATTGGTATTGCTAGAGGTTATTTATCTGCTATGATAATCTAATAGTAATATTTAATAAACATTGTTGTCATTAATGTTACGCGAATTTGCTTTATGTCTATATAAACATTTGCTTGTCTGAATGAAAAACTATATTTTTCAAACATGTGAAATAGTAATTTTGTTATATAATTAGCGGTACGCCCGCAACTACACATACGTTTGTTATGCAGTAATTATTTTCATCCCGTATTTTTATTTTTACTCATATTATTGACAAAATGCAAAGAACGATTCGTTTTGCTTACGAATGGTTAGTATTTTAAACCATGCGTAAGCTAAAAGCGTTCCTATGAAAAACATTTCGTCAGGTAATTTACCAGTGGCCTGTTACATACTGACGGTAGTGGTACAAATAAGGGATAGTAGGGCAAATGTATGGGGATGACAGTATGTTGTGTTTCTATAAACATTTAGACACATCGAGGAGTTGTTGAAACTACTAGACGTTTATGATTTGGTTACCGACCGAAATCGGCAGGTTGACTCAATCAGTGCCTATTAAGCTTGGGTCTGCCTTTTTTGAAATTCTCCCGTTTTAAGTTCAACTCTTGAAGTTCAATAAAAATGTCAAAGAAATCCATGTATCCAGGTATCTTCTATATTTTTGTTAGTGGCGGAGTTATAGCATGTAAATATTAGATTGCTTTATGTCAAGTCCACTAGAAAGCAATTTCGTATTTGACCATATATTTTGTAGTTTTATATAAAATAATTAATAAATACAATAGATTATCAACCCATTTTATTGAGCATTTATTTCACTAGACACTTTTTAAACTAAATTATTTAAGTAGTTCGTATAAATATTTAGCACATCAACATGCATTATAAAGATTACAAACAAATGTCAACACAGACTAGTGTCAGAAAATAATACGTTTCGTTTAGTTGGTTGCCTGGTTGGACATTGTTGGACAGTGCATTTGTATTGAAATAAAACGATATTTTCGTCAAGAAAATTATAAAATAATTTAAAAGTAATTTTATTACATAATTTATATATACCTGTTTAGATATTCAAATGTACTTTAACTTTTTATTTGTATCCAAAATAAACTTGTCTGTAACCACGAAGCGCAGCGATCGTCTCGGAGGATTTCGGTAGGCGGGGCGATCGACAACCATTCGTTGGTGATAGTAGGCGTAAATAGTTATAGAACCGTCTGTAATGGCTCGTTTTGATAAATGCAAAACGAATGGTAGCTAATGTACAATAACGATTCGTTGAATATAGGAACCGGGAAATAGTCAATCAATTGAGAAATGACTTATACTTCCCATACACAAAATTTCATCAAAATCGGTTAAGAATTAATAAAGTTTTTTTTACGATTTCTCAAAGTGTTATCGAAAATTCTTTTAGCGTATTAATTGACCAGTGACATAACCTTCCCGTGTAAAATAGACAGACAAACATTTTCTAATGGCATATTAGCGATCAGTGTTAGTCATAACGAACATCAAGCGAGAAATTTAGTAAAAAAAAATTACGTACAGGCAAAACTAGCTTGTAATAACATTAAATAAACGAACGAAGAAGGCACTTAGGTAGCGCTATAAAATAAACATTTCTTTATACAAGAATATAAATCGGTGAGTTGTTATTATGATGTCGTTATGAAAAAAGCAATATAATTTGACCTTATACATTTTTTACAGAAATTATCTTGGAAAATTACTTTTGCTTTACCAGTGTTGAAAATAGTAGAGATAGCAAATAAATCTGAAAGTCTGTGACAATTATGTCTACGTAAATAACAATTTATTTTTGCTTATATTTCTTTAACGTGTTTACATATTTATTTATATATTTTTGAAAAATATTATAATATCATTATTATTAAACATTCGTGTGAAATCATCTTATATGGTATTATAATAAAATGGCATATTATGTAGTTTATGCATTTTTTTAATCTTGAGTAATTTGTATTCCTCCTTTCTAAGTATTAATAAAGACTAGCTGACCTATTTTTTTATGTTAATTACTCATCTCTTAAGGGTTATAGCGTAATATTAGATAATCTATAACTTTCCTCAATAAAATACCAGAAGAATTTCTCAAATCTTACGGGCAGCTTCAAAGATTGTAGTATTCAAACAAACAAAAGACAATCTCTTGAACCTCATATTATTTTAGTAGATATTCATAAGCTTTGTCTAGAGTCGAGAATATACATATTTTTTTTAAACCATATTCATAAAACGTTCTCTCTTTCAAACGAAGTATTTTTCATTTACCGACAAGACTCGTTCACCGTTTTTAAAATAATTTAAAAATGTATACTTCCGCGTCTTTAATAAAGGTGTTGGATAAAATAAAATCAGTTTCGCAAAAAGGGTTTGTTTTTCTCTTGAGTAAATTGATTTATTATGAAATTATTGCAGACTTGAACATGTTTAAAATTTGAATGAAATTATAATTATTAAAAAAATATAGTTACTGGGTGGTTAGGACACCGCCTTTGTGTCTGACTGGGTCACGATCACCATACACATGGTGATAAATCCAGCACACTGGCTGTATTGGCATTCAAAGGCTTGAAGGCCGCTATGACAGAGAAGACCGTCGATGGATTGTCAATCACTTGGTGGTAACCCTAGTTTTTGTAAATATTATAGCCTGGGGTTATTGTGGGAGATTTCCTCATGGCAGAAAGGGCACTGTGTCAAAATTATTATTATAAGACATAAGGTCCCTGATCTGAGTTAGAGGTGTCGATAAGGAACTATAAGAAAAAAACCTAATTTTTAGATTGTACTGTACATAACAGTAGGCACATTGTCATTAGTTTACTGTGCTTATAAATAATACATGAATTCTATATACATATAAAACTCTACTTCTATCTGTCGGTCAGTCCGTTTATATTCTTTTCACGTGTAAACCACTAATGCGATTTACATGGTTTTTACTTTAAGTCATAGATATGCAATCTGGCCAGGTTATAGGATATATTTAGCTACAAAAAGTAATATACGAAATAAGCAGTGACGATAATGGTGAATCAATTAGGGAAACAATCGCTTTTGAGGGGCTTAAATGGCTTACGCTGAGTAAAAAATATGTGATACATCAAATTAATGTACTACATAATTGTAGATCTATATAAGACCTACTAAAGTTAGCGATAGCATGTGTCCATCTTCTAAGGATCACACACAATAAGCATTTTGAGGCAGCACAAATCGCGTGTGCGCTCGACCGACAGCAGTCTGTAGTCCACGCGAGTGGAGCCGTGAGAACAGCTAGTAATAATTATAAATTGAACGTCATAAAAGTGAATTTGTTAAACAGCATTAAGTAACCCTTTATATTAATATTTAATATAAAGTAATATTTAGTACTTTTATTTCAATATTTTGAAATTCGATATCGCCATTCTCAGTGTCTTTAATTTCAATTTGATTTCGATTTGTAAAATAGATTTCGTTTATTCCTGTTTTGATTGAATCAATTTGCATTTGCACCGAGAAAGTCGCTCTCGGAGATCTTTTACATAAAACACAAAGATAACCTGGTACGGGCAGCTATAGCTGGTAAGCTCATCACCTTAGCTTTGAAGTCGTTAGCTTCGCTTCATACCGAGTAAGGATTTATTTAGAGTTTTACTAATATAGATATGGAATATAGGTTTTTAAGAGAGGTAAGGCACAGAGAAATTTTTTCGGAGATTTCTCTCTACTTGAGGCAGCCCGACTGGTGGAACCAACCTACAGAAGATCGCAGCAAAATAACTTTGTGTCGTGTTCCTGTGGTGAGTAGGGTTTGCAGAGTTCCTTAGGAAAGGTGGTTCAAGGTCGACATCACGCTAGTGATATCTATAGTATTACAAGCGACCATAGGCTACGGTAGCCGCTTACCATCAGGTGAGCCGTATGCTTGTTTGCCAACTAGGTTGTATAAAAAAAATATTACATTAAAAAAATATAATTTACATTACACATCTTATTTTATTCTTTATATTTAACTATATGTGATAGACCCATTTGTTTAAACAACTGACGCGCTATCTATTGTAGGTTGATAGTAATATATAAGTGCAAAAAAAAATCTATACAAAATTTAAACTCCATTATAAACGATGCAAACGAATAGGACACGAATACACAAACATTAATAATGTGCTTCGTACACATATTTTGTACCAAGAATTTAGTCCTCGTATAGCTTAACACTAACTTCTTATTTCAGTTTGAGTCTTTATGCATGAACCTACTTGTATAAATAATTTAAAAACTGTAAGAATTTACCAGGCTGTGTAGACTTACCCTTATCAAAGACTTTATTAACGCGGTCGCAGTAGGGCGTCGACTTAATTCTTTAAAATGAAATACTCGGTTCGTGTATTAACGCGTCCTGTTTGGAATAACAGATTATGTAAGGAAACTGGCTTACAGTCCTGTCAAATTATTCTTGAAGTGGGTAGGGGGAATATTTCTAATATTTTTTAAATCGTAATTATGTTTCAACTTTAATATATTGATTGTATTTATACCGATCATTATTACTTATTTTTATTACGCTGTTAATAAAATGAAAATTAAGAAATAGCAGGTTATGATTATTTATTGCTAGAAATTAGTTTTCTGACAAAATGACACCGAAATGACTTAAAAATATATTAATTGGACGCTGTTTTATACAGTTTCACCAATTTTATTATATTCGACCGACAGACTCTCCACCGCGACGCCGTCAACGTACCCGTGTCGACTACGTTGCGAACAGTTCCCGCACTTGTCAGATTGATTGACGTTCGTGGTTCCTGCTCCACTCCTAACGGTCTTAATGTGAAATTATATAACCTATAACCTTCCTCATTAAAACAGTTTTAAAATGCATTTTTTTTTAAATATGACTGGTAGTTACAGATATTAGCGCGTAGAAACAATATCTTGAGCTTTATAATATTAGTAAAGATAGATAAATATATTATATACTAACTCAATTCATTATAAACAAAATCAGTAATAAAAAGCATTGCATTTTTATAAAAATAATATCACAATTGCGGCGAAATTTGTTTCATTAGTTCCTGTTCATAAATGTTTCCTGTTTCTAGTTGCAAATGAAATAATTAAAGTAATAACATGCAACAACCTGCAATGGCGTGTTCCATGTGAGTGTATGACAGCGATGGCTCGCATTTATCTCTTTCTCTCGCCACGCACTATTGCAATGTTTACTCTATCAAGTGTCATATCAGTATTCTCTTTTAAACGCATATCATTCCTTACACAATTCATACTTTCTTTGGTCTTCCTCTACTTCTAGATTCGTTCATCTTTACACATAACACTTTTCTAGTCATGTGAGTATCATCTCTCCTCATGACTAGCCCGTACCACGCTAACGTTAACTCCTCAACATTCTAGTTTCACCACAAATCCTTCTTAACATTCGCAACTCTGTGATCTTCTTCCATCCGTCTCTTTCGTTGCCCAGCACTCAGTATTTAAGTGAACCCGAGACCAGTCGCCATTCCATCTACCCTGCTTTTATCCCATTCTTCACGTCCCTAGACTGTGGTAATATTATATAAAATCTTATTTTTATAGTTGCAAGTATACAAAAATGCATTAATTTTAGCTAAACTGAAAACGAAGCCAAAACGGACCTTGCAACTGTTAATTAATTTACTAGGAACTGCGTTAAACAATAGCACCATTTATTTCTTGGTTAATGCAGTTTGACTGTACATTTTATGCTTACATCGAATTGGCACCAGCCACCCGCTCTAATTAGAAAGCAGATGTTCAAGATTTCATTATATTGCATCACCCATGACGTCGGAAAATGCTGAAAATAATTTTTATTACTTCCATAATGAGAGTATAAGAACAAATATTATTAAAATAATATTAGTAAATAAAAATAAGCATAAACATTTACATTTCTTATTCACTGAATTCGCGTGTACGGTCCATTTTATTTTTAATATATTTGTTTAATATCTCGAAATATAGATTTAGCGTTATGGACAAAATCTAACCTTATGTTAAGTGACGATGTGGCCCAAGATGTTGACACGCTAAGCCTAGTGAGTGAACTGGCTCTCATATGCAGCTACCGGAACACACCTATAGGTGCTTAGTGGTAGATTTTCAACTTGAGGGTGGTAGCTAGCCAGGCGGGCATTAGAAAATACCCTATCACCATGCTATAATTTTATCACAATGTTCTCCTACACCGGAAGCAAAAAAAGGAGGGTTTTAATTTAAAATGAAATAATATGGATTAACACATTTTACAGGAAACGAGCATTAGTAGCAAATCAACATCCCTACAAAATTCGGTGCGTAACCGTAAAATTCGTCGATTTCAGCATCTTTCGGTCGTTCCCCACGTACACACGCATCGAGCTGAAACGGCTATCTCGTTAGTCCTAATAACATTTTTACCTTTTTTCAAGATTATTTTTATTCTACGTAATCATAATCCTTCGAATCTACTTTCAAACGTGCTTCAGATTTGTTCAATATATCATGTGTTGAATCATGTCCAAATTAGAGAGCAAGGAGAAATAAAATTCATATAAATAGCGTCTGAAGAATCCAATCAAGTTATTTGTGTGTGATTTTTCTTTTTCTATTTTTATATAATAAGTTGTATAATAATTCTAAGAATTTTACTGTTACATAGAACTTTTGGCAGGATCTAGAGATCTAGATAATGACAGATATCATTATTTTAATTAGTACACTTATGTTATTTTGGCATATATTATGTTGTGGGATTTTACTTGATATAGTTTGATTCAGTATTGTACACAAGTGAAGTGGATAATTAATAATAACTAGGAACATGTATTTTAAGATATCTAGTACTACTAAAGTTCCCTGGGTACAAAAATAACAAGGGAGCAGCGCAGCTATCTTGTGAGAGCTACAGAATATTACAAGTACAATTAGAAAAATATTCTATTCACGTGACGTTGGCACAAATGAGAATGAACACAGTATCTATTTTAAAAAAAAAAATGTAAGAAAATTTACTTTTTTTTTATGTCACGTGAGCGCGTAAATATCCATATTTTAGGTACTATCTTCCGCAGGGAACGGGCGGTTAAATCGCTGCCGTATACCCGCCACGCCCTCTCCAGCGGCAAGTCAAGTCTAGATCCTTTCCTCCAGCATGGAACCCTTGGGCCAGCATCCGTTCGCGCGATACAGTGATACAGCACTCACTAGCTATCGACACACATAAATGACACTGCACTTCACACATGCAAAGCACAAAGGAACATAAGTTCTGTAAAAGACCTTTTCTTTGGCTAGTTAAAGTTAGACCAAAATAGCGCTATTACTGCATGTGAATTCTTCCTAGAAACATGTATTATATGTATAGCTAGTTAGATCTAATTTTACTTTTAGGTAGATCTTTTTGGTTTAGATCGCGACTTATTTGCATCTACGGCAACAGCCCAAGCCGAGGTCAGCTACTTTGGCCATTTTGAGCTTGTTGCCCTTTTTCCTTAGCTTCTGCGCCTTCTGCGCTCGTCCCCAAGCCCGATTAAGCTGTCAAAGCCTGTAATAGCTCCAGAGCGCCTAAAGCTAACAGTATAGTTAGTTCGAAAAAAATAATATAGGTACTATCTAAACCACCAATATGTATATAATTAAACAATATAATATGATCTTTTTCTGTTCTTGTAGCCAATATACATTTGTTACAGTAACGTATTTAGAAGTGAAACTTCTTATGCGACTTTCAAGCGTTAATCGTTAAATGTTAAATTTTAACAGTTTAACGCACATTATCGGTCTCTCCTCTTTGTGTGAGCCAGAGCGAGAGAGCAATATATTTCGGTCTCTCCTCTTTGTGTGAGCCAGAGCGAGGGAGTAAATGTGGGTGTGTATGTATATTGCACGCTGTTTAAATAAAATAGAAAATGTATTTTAAAATGAAGTTTCACTTCTATCGTGTGTAAATCGCACACACACCTTTTTGGTCGTCTCTTTTGATTATTAATCTGATTTTGATCCCTTATTGGTGTGAAACGTTACTGTTTGCATTTTCTTGAATAGGAATATTATAGGAGTTTTTCAATAATGTACTGTGAAAATGGCTTTTATTCTCGACATTTTATCGGGATAAAATATCATTTATAGCTACAATGTAGTATAAACTGCTAAGCCTCTAACTCAATGATTTAATCCAATGATCTCATATAATTTTTTTAAGTACCCAATCTCCATAAAAGTTATCTTAGTATGTTTAATATTAAAATATGTAATATATCATTTTACTTCATCTTGTTGACATATAAAATCATTTATGTTCTTTTCTAAAACCGTACAGAAAAACCCTAAACGTTAAAGCAGTTTTAAGAAATTATGTAAAGTACTCTAAAAATTTAACACAAAAGTGTTTCTAAACGTTAGCGTACAAACGACAATTCATGGTGTCCGATAAATCTAAAAGCTGACGTCATAAATGATTATAAAATGGGCCCAAAAGCCCGTCCTCCACGTTAAACACGAAAAGCATTCACTCGTGCAAAAAGGTTCGTTCACAGGTTCGTGAAGCGTAAATATGTATCTACGTATAACGTGCATCTCGTTGTTGATATCTCTCACAATGTAACGATCTAATTCAAAATGATACATGTTTAAAAGATATAACGAAAAATTTAAAAAAAATCCGTGTTCAATTATGAGTTTCTATCAAATATGTGTTCTATATTATTTTACGAACACGTGTTTAGTGTTTTACATTAACTTTTGAAACAATAACGATTAGTTGGATTGGGCAATCAAACGTGCAATACGAGTAGTATGTCTCTCTATAGCAAGATAATAAGTACGTAACAATAGTAAGCATCAATAAAGTACAGGAGTTAGCAAAAAACAATTATTGTATACATTTAATATACTCGTAATAATAGTGTACAGCATCTTGTAAGATAGACTTATGTTCCTTGTTGAATAACTACAGTTGTAATAAAATACTGAAATCTAGAAATATATTCAACACACACGGGGTTATGTTCTATTAAAAAATACTATATAAGTAAGTGTGGAACCATAACAATATCTGTCACAAGCAGCAGTTCTTAAGCTGCTGTGTTTAGATCCGAAGTGGGCAGCTGGCTAAACACTCTGGCACACGAGGTGTTCCAACTTACCAAGGGTATCAACATATTATTAACTAGCTTCAGTTAGGACTACGATTTATTATTATATCGGTCATAAATAACTATACATACATAATAAATTTATTACGTTAACACGTAGAGTGTGAAAGAACTTTTCACGCCTTAAAACAGCTAAGCGTGTGACTCCACTTGGGCAACCACCAAATTACGCCGGATTCCTTTGTCATAGAATGAATAGAGTGTAATATGCGGCCAGCTCTAACAATTACTTTCTTACTTCTCCGTCCTCTGGGATATACAATAAAAGTTTTAAAAGGAAATTTAGATTTCTTTATTTCACTAATGTACAAAAAAAATATAAATTATTTTGATAGACGACAAGTAGGCGACGAATTGCAAAATCCCTTGTAAACAGCACGATAATCCAAATTAATAAAATTTCATTGTAAACGGGCTCCGTCCATAAATTAAGATTTTTCAAAGGAGTAAAACATCTTCGAGGCACAACAAATTAGCAAAACAATTTCATTAAACGCGGCTCGGCTTAGAGACGGCCTTTCGCTATTTACTTTAATTAAAGTTGTAAAACAACAGATTTTTTATTCGTCTCCGAGTATAAAAGCTTTAGTTGATGGTTAAACATTGAACTCACATTTTTTTTATCGTAGCACAGCAAAGTGACGGTACCGAGTTTGATGGGAAGCATAATACAATCAAAAACAACAGCGACCATTGTGATATCGAATATCCATCGCCAACTGTCTCTGTTATGCCGGCCGCGGAAACGCGACAAACCATAAGAGAGTGACCATTTTTATGGTGGGAGTCCCAGTCGGTTACAGCACCCTACCATCCCTCTTTATTACTGAGTATATCCCGACTGATCCCGGAAACGACTAAGCGACACTATGCCTCGTGTATGGTGGTCACGATCCAATCGGACACATGATTTGACAGAGCAGAATTATGATATATGACCTTAAAATAGTTTAATTAAATTACGCATCAGATGTGGGCCAAAATTTAGAAGAAAATGATTCTAGTTTTTAAAAATTGAATTTTTATGTTATGGTAATCCTTTATATAGAAAACAAAGTGTAGAATAAATTCATACTTTATTTAATCACTGCTTAAGTCTAGTGTCCGTTGCTTCTCCCAGCTATTCCAACATTTTGCGTGATAATTTATTTACTACTTCCTTTTGGAAGCAAGCCAGGATCATTTACAGCAACGAATCTAGCTTTTCAACGGCTATCTCGTGGTTTTCAAATGAGGAACGTTGTCGAATGCAAGTTTAGTAGTAGTTTTTCATGGATAATTTCATTAAAGAAAAGTTAAAAATAGATGAAATTGGCAAAACAAAATTGAGTTTTTCAATTTAAAATACAAAACTTTATACAGTATGTAGTCAAATAAAGTCTAATGTTTGTAAACATGTCTTTAATATGCTGTTGAGAAAAACATTATATTCCTTTTATAACGCGCAGTAATAAATTATATCCACATTCTTATTAGAGTCATTGGTATCAGTTACAAATATAATTAAACAAACAACAATCAATCTGCAACACAAAACTCATACAATTAAACGTGATAACACTGGATCTATTATTTTCGTATTTTTATGAGAATGTCTTTTATAATATAATTTAGTCATAAAAGTATTCTTTCAACCTAGAGTCAGATACAAATAATAATGTAAAAACATCTATTTTGCTTTAGACACAAGTAACTATTTATTATGCTTTACTCCAGAAGTCTTAGTGGTCGAACGGTTAAGACCAGTAGAATTTAGATACAATGTCGACGGTCGGTTTTTTCAAAAGGCATGCTTTCAAATATTCATGAGGAAACTTGACCTCTTTGGAAATATTTTCGTAATGTCTCGTCGTTTGAATTTACCAATACGCCACGTGAAGGTATGGTGATTAAGTTCAAGACTTCTCTCGAGAGTTAGCCCAGTAGTGGGATATTTATATTGAGTACGATAGTATAACCGGTATCAGGTGTTGTGCTGTTCCGAATTAGGATAAACAAAATACATTTTTGATTTCAATGAAAAAGGTCAAGATTAATGTTTTATATACATTATACTACATAATATTTTTAGCAGCTACCCTGGTCTAAGATACTAGTTATTCATAATATATGTAGCATGTACACAAGTTTTTACTATACATCAGTAAAGTTATAGCTTGACCGCCGTAAGCGCGACCCTCTTATTCGTCTGCGGGACGCTGGAAGGAAACAAGACCGACCAATAAGCTAGTCTGTTGGCGGTTGCCGGCAGCAATAGACATTTGACGTATGAGCTTACGCGGTTTTATTTTTGTAACTGCTGCACATGAGATTATTTTACCAAGATGGAATTACGGACGCTGCCTTTTAAAAAACTATAGAGACGATGGAAAGTAATCTTTCAACGCGTTTTTATTCGAATATATTGTCATTATACACTGCTAAACTCAAAAATGTTTCACTTCAACTATATGCAAAGAGTTATATATACACCCATTTTTTTCAATATATTAGTTTTCTGTTAAGCATTTTAATAAAGAGAACAATATTATGTGTATTAAATATATTATTTATCAGCCCCAGTTATAATAACATGCATAAACTATTGATCATAAGATACCGTCATAAGATATCATCTCGATACCGTGTATAAGCGTGCACAGCCACCGCCTCGCGTCCCGTAAACCATCAGGAAGGTCACGCTTACAGCGGATGGCCTATAATTTTTTTTTCCTATTGTAATAAGACGATAGACGGCACTCAAACAGATAATACTTTATTCAATTTAGGCCCCAAGAAGGCAATTGTGGACGTCAAACCACTACTACTACCGGTTCCGAAAACATCCTAGTCATCGAGAAAAACCGGAAAGAAACTCGATCAGGCTTATCTTCTTTTTCTTTTTTTCTATTCCAGCTGTTTTTGGTGGTAAGCACAATACAATACATTACGATACATTTCCAGTCGTAGCTGTTATTCCGGCCGGTCTGTTCACGTTATATTTCAAAGACTCGCTTTTTTTATTTATTTATTAAGGAATGAGGAACATGCTTTCCAGGAGACGACTCCACACTTCACTGTACGGAAAAGATACGTCACAGCGAACTTCTTTGTTCATGCATATATGGTGGTTACCAATAAATGTTGTTCATATTTTCTAATTCTAGTACTTTATAAGATGAAATATTAAGAAATGCTATACTATTCTTAACTCCTCCAACTCATAATAAATTACCTGCCCTAATTTTTGCACTAATCAAAATTACAGTTGGTTCTTAAAAAAGCGATAAAATAAAATGTAGCAGATTATTAAAATTCTAATACGATCTTGTTTGAAATGATTATTTAGCGACTGCGTAGAATAGTAAAATATGCTAAAATTTGACGAAAGTTTATCTGAACAATAGCACAAGTTATTCTACTAGTTCTATCTAGATTTCCTTAATGTTAAAGTGTGGTGGTGGCGAGTGCTGTGTCTATGCGTTTCGTGTTTATTCTGTTATACTGAATAAAATGTTTTCTCTTGCATTGTTGAGTTTAATTAAGGGACCACTAAACTAATCTATATCACAATCGTCGTAATAGTAAAAAATAAAGAAACCGAAAGCATGTTAAAAAAATTGCCACGTGCGTGTCGGGCCACGCGCAGTGTATGGTTCCGTATTTACCCGTCACAATATGCAGATTTAAGGATCATTCATGTTACACCGGGCCGGAGTCGGGTCGAGTCGCCAAACATTTATATTATACTTTTGTATGAATTTAAACGTGTTCATGTTACACCGGGCCGAACGCCGGCCGGGAGACCGTCAAATATTTTTAGTATATTTTTGTATGAAGTAATTCATGCTACACCGGACTGGACCGAGCACAGTGACAAGGCGTGATTACTACTTTCGGCCAATGAAAATCTCGTCAAAATCGGTTCAGTCGTTTCGGGGATTAGGCTGAACAAATAAACAGAGAGGTAGATAAAATTTAAAAATAAACTCGTATTTCAATTTTGGTGATGTGCTTAAACGTTAGAAAAAGAAATTAATTGAAAATGACAAACAGACAATTCCATAGTATTTATTTTTATCGATGCTTTTCACGAAGTCCATTCCAATCTCACTGATGTTAAGTGACAATGCGAACTAAGTTGATAACACGCTAAACTTAGTTGAAGACTGGCTTTCAAGTTTAGCTGCCGGAAAACATCTATTGGTGCTTGGCGACAAATTTTCAACTTGAAGGTGGTAGCTAGCCAGACTTGCATTAGAAAAAGCCCTACCACCATGCTAGGGTTTCCTCAAGATGTTTTTTCGAAAGCTCAGACGCGACGTCATTCGCGCGAAGTCGTACACGCTAACACTGAGCCATCATTGCTTCAAAACGCAATTGCTTCATTACTTATTAGAACGATGTTTGGAGATTACAAAATAATAATTACAAAAATACGTGACATTGCCAGAAATGTAACGAACACAGTTGCCATTAAAAAAAAAAACAGGGTTTGTTGTTGTCAAATAAGAAATTTCGACTAACGTAAATTGTCTCTTAATTGATAATATTTGAAGAATTTTCTCAAACATATCAGATTCAATGCCAGAGATACTGTAACTGAAAATAGTTCTAAAACGACGTTCAAAATTATTAATGTCAGTGTTATCAATCGTGCAATATGAGTCGAACAGATGCCGCCTCGCTTACAAATGGAGCTGTAATGGATTACGCAGAATGGGCGCCTGTGTGAACGGAATTTACATAATGCCTTGAGAGGGCTGTGTACGAATCCTTTATTAGTACCTGTTGGTGATTGATAGATGAAATAATGTGATAATACTTAATTATATAGAAATGGACAGATGAAAACTTAGAAAAAAAAACTAATTTTGGGGGTTTTATTACACTTTTTATGTTATTTGTTTTGAAGGCCGTAAACTCAATAATAAGTAAGTGTATCTGAATATAAAGATTTAATAAGCCCTCGATACAAGTAACCCATTCATTGAGACCTTTCCAATGAGTCCAAACACGCTATCTCTGCTGTAAGTTGGTGAAGAGTTTTAAATTCTGCAGATTCCAGATGATGCTACAGCATCAGCTCAATTTTGCCGTGTTCTTCTAATATCACTGAAGTAACAGAATACCAAATTTCGACTCAATTAGTCCTGTGAAATATGCTCACATCGATCTATCAACTACAAAAGAGCTGATAATCTTCATACGGCTTAACAGATTTTCTTGAATAATAAACACTCTCCATCAAGTCACCTTTCAAACAAATAAAACTAGACCAAAATCGGTTCAGCCGTTTGGGAGCTACGATGCCACAGCCAGACACAAAAACACACACACACATACAGAGACACGCATAATGGTGAAACTTATAACACCCCTTTTTGTTGCGTCGGGGATTAAAGATAGAATATCTCGATTGATTCATCCGTCTTAAGCATCAGTGTTTGTTTCCCAACTATAATCCGAATTTGTGGACAGATAAATTTTGATATCGAATTTATTTCTTATGTACTCGTGGGTCCGTACGCGTTTATTACGCAGTCATTATTTACATCACGTAGCTAATTTTATTTGTATTAATATTTTATGAATTTAAAAGTATTATTAATAATTTTTATAACCTATCAATTTCGGAATGATCCCGTATACACACCGTTTATAAAATTTGATTAAAATCAGTCAAGCCGTTTTTGAATTAATTTCACACACATACAATCACACAGACATGCAATAAAACGTCGAAAGTAATGGTATATAAAATCGCTATCTAGCTAATTTGTGAGAAAATACATGTACTGGCAGAAGTAGAGATTTATATAGTTAGTTATAAGTTATCCTGCTGTAATGATATCTTAGAATACATGTAATAATCTTAAAGACGGTGCGTACAAAATTATTTAAACAATCCTTAAAAAGTAAGTACCTGTCAATAACAAGATTATTGGTTAAATTAAAAACGCGAATGGAGTAAATTGCACCGTCAGTCAGACCAGCGCCGCGTCACCGTTTTTGGTGATCAATCTTCATGAACCAACCGAGTTGAGTCTTTTAGAAAAATAAATGGCTTCTACGTCACACAGCGAGATAAAGTTGCAATACGAGTACGAAGGAGATGCCACAAGAATGTACTTTATGTTAGAGGCATATGATGTACATGCTATGTCACGCCACACAGTTTCTTGTAGATGGAACTACAGTGAAACATTATTTGATAATGGAGATTGTACGGTAGATCCTAACCTACAGTAATTAAATATGTAAGCATAATCGCAGTGATAAGCAGTGCACTTCAATTTAGTCCTCAGGAGTAAAAAACTGCATTTTTTTATCTTTTTAAAGACATTTATTCTATCAAATATATCAGCCCCATTATACCCTATTCTTTCTAGGATCAAATCAGCAGAGTCGCTGATGAGATTACTAGGACATCTTGGCATCATCAGAACAAAGTTCTGCTAAATGTTGTGACACAGTTTAAGTTCATGCCTTTCGTAATCAATAAAATCGTAATCAATCGTAATCAAATAAATCAATTCGTAATCAATAAATGATGCACGTTGTCAACCTTTCACCAGACATTACTACTTTTGGGGGACTTCATTTTTATCGTGAAATATGCAAAACTTTCCAATGGATAATATCCTAAACCAAATCTTAAGAGATTCTTGGTTTTAAATGACATTTACTAAACTATGGGTTATAAAGTAACTGATACTGTATTGTTTATACAAAATAATTTGTTATTTGTTCCTTACAACAATATATATTATTTAGTCTTTATATAAATTTGAATATTGACATAAAATTACCAGTAATTGACTACTGTTAAATTCCCTTTAATAAGGATTGTTTAAGTATTGCTTATAAATGTGGTTTAGAAAATATAAGCTATTGATGCCCAGTGCTTTTCAACATGCATAATTCTTATTAGTATCTCTAAAACAATAGGTAGTGTGAGACAACTTTGTCCAAATCCGAGTTTTGTTATTTTATACGGCTTGAACGTAATTTTCTTACATCTTTTACTGCGATAGGGTATCAATTCAATCATTTCACGTGCAAATAAAATACTTCTTACATATTTGCCATCTCAGAATATCTTAAATCTCAATATATCTTATAATAATTGAGGACGCATTACTCACTGTATTGTTACACTTGTGGGTAATAAAATGTCGTTAGCAGTAAAAGAATTTACTGGTACAAAAACTTAATAACCTCACACTGTTACAGATGATCTCAGTCCCAGTCGTATTCCTTCTTCATAGTACTCTGTAGATGACTGTAGTCCTTTTGTAGATTTCTTCCATTTGTTCCTTCTTGTAATTGTGCTTCTTGTGCTTTGATGTCAAAAATATAACTGTAGAATGTGGCTCGCTTATATTTTAGATCCAAAAGTTTAAGTTTTGAGTCAAAGTAAAGTTTTGAGAGTTATTTTTTGATAAGGTCTTAACGTGTGCCTGTTCCGCGCGACCGCGATGCTTTACCTATTTCTAAGATTTTATAACCTATGTTTGTAGTGAATTATATCTTTTATCAGATATTTCTTTAGTATTCTAAAATAGCGTATTTTTGATAAAGATCGTAAAAGTATGGTCGATTGCGTTGTACACTGTTTTATTTATTATTCTTCTTCAGCCCTCGAAAATTTTTAGGACATACAAGTGAAAAGCTTCCCTAACGCAAACAAAGGTCCTCTTATTTGAACAGTCACTATCAATTTATGCATTCCACTGCACTTGACACTTGCAAAATATTTAAAAGACTTATCTAAGAAATGCTATAATAGTTGAATGGGGCCATTTTAATTAATCCGAAATTGAACTTATAAGAGTGGTATAGCCTATGCATAGTTCGACTAATAATGCACCATCACAATACCTATTTCTGCCACAAAGCAGCAGTACTCGGAATGATCTGTTCGGATTGTAAGGGTATGGTTTTAAGCCAATCCAACTCAGTCTTCAGAAGTAGCAATATTTTATGACTGGCCTCAAGACTTCGGTCACTAAAGTTTTTTTTGTATAATCACGGCAAAGTAGTTGCACTGTACATGATGGCAAAAACAATGGCATCTAGATATCAGCAATCCCTCGCCGGTCGGAATTGTCATAAGCCTTTCGGCAGCTGGATATATACTAACCGATCCTGAAACGTAACTTTGAGACGGGTTTATAACCATATCAGTTGCGACCCAGTCGAGTATAAAAATTCTACCACTCCGAAGGCTAAATGCTGCTGTGACTACTTATTAATATCAAGTTAACTGCTTTCATAATATTAAAAGGTTTTTAATTTAAAAATACCTTTATTATGAACCGAAAAACAAAATGCTCATCTTCATAATAACTGGATAAGACGTAAACATGTTTGCGATGCCCTGCGATGAGATAGTAGACATTATGGTAATAATAAAATGTTGATAGTAGTTGAAATATAGATATTTAAGAGTTATTTGTTATTAAATGCGTTTTACGATTTCATTATTCCTATTGTGTTTTGTATTTAAATTTGATTTATTTTATTTTTATTTTCCAATGATTTAGAATTTTCTGTTTCAGTTTTTTCAGTGTGATTGATGGACAAACATTCAAACAAACTTACTTTCACATTTATAAAATATTATAATCATTAGCAATTTTTTTTTTGTATACCTACATATCCGTCCACCTAAAAGTTAATTAAAATAAAGTCACCTGAAAATAATCTTCCACCGTTGAACTGAACGTTTTTAACGTAAACCAGTAGAAATGTGTTCGCAAGTGTAATATTATATCGGGTACCGTTAAGTTGAACACTTTACTGTGGCTCAACATCCAAATAACCATGACCTCTGACGTTCAAAATCCCCGTCCTAATCTATACTCTAAATTCAAGATAATAACTATGTCAAGTAAGTTAGGGCGATTGCATATAGAGCTCTTAATAAATGGTAGGTGTCACAAAGTATTTTGTTATCAGCTAGCGTGCAGGATAAATTCCATTACCTATTCTAATATTTATCGACTAAATATTATTTTATTGTAAAATTAGAATATATGAAATAAGCTAAACATTTTTACAGTATTTTTCAATAATTAAAGTGGATTTCTTTATTGATTTTGTGTGAATAAGTTCGTTCAAAAGAAAGAAACTTTAAATTTTTTGTAGACATTATTTTAGTTATTGATTAATAAATCTGGTTTATACATTTTTATCAACTGTATATAAATAGATATTAATTTTATAGCAGATATATACGAATATTGTAAGGCTGGAACCCTTTTTTACACTACATAGGTCTCAAATAAGCATACGGCCCGCCTGATGGTAGGCGGCTATCGTAGCCTATGGACGCTTGCAATACCATAGGTAATCACTAGCGTGATGCCAACCTTGAACCCCCCAACCTCAAGTAGCTATAAGAAACCCTACTCACTGCAGGCTAAAACACTAGGTTGTTTGACTGCGATTTCAAATACCACCAGTCGGGCAGGAACACAATACTAGGTTATTTGGCTGCGGTCTCATGTAGGGTGGAGATATTCCACTAGTCGGGCTGCCCCAAGTAGAGAGAAATCTCCAAGAAATTTATATGTGCCCTACCTCTCTTAAAAGCTCTCTTTTATGTTTGAACGCGTGCCTACTTTATATTGTTGTTATAACTATGATACATTTCTTCTATTAAAATAAATTTATTAAGTTTCTATGCTCGTTCATTTCTATACGTATCGACTATGTTCAATACTTTTTATTATGTACTAGCTGAACTTAGCCACGCTACGCTGTGACTCAGTCTCATTCTATATAAATAAAATTATTGAACATTGCCGTTGTGCGCGCATCAGGAAAATCTTCTCAATAGATTTTGATCTAATTTTGTTTGTTTCATTCCTTAGAAGCTTGGTTCTTGTAATAAAAAAAACTATCACGATACCTTCATTAAAAAAATTTGTACTCACTACGCGCTCTTCTTTCGTCCAAGCGAGTAGAGCCGCAGGCACAGCTAATTATTAGGGAAGTAAATTAACGTATTCTATTGAACATACTTCTTCTTCTTACCCTTATCCCAATTAAGTAGGGTCGGAACAACAGGTTTTTCTCTTCCACTCTACTCTATTAACTATCATCTCAGTATTCACCCCTTTTATACGCATATCATTCCTCACACAGTCCATCCATACCTTCTTTGGTCTTCCTCTACTCATATATCCATCCACCTTCATACTTAACATTCTTCTATTTATATGACATTCATCCCTCCTCATGACATGTCTATACAACGCTAATCTATAATCCCTCAACTTCCCTGTTTATGATTCTCTGAACATACATTCACAGTGAAAACACATCATTCAATTTAATAACCTACTATATTTGGTATTAAAATCAAAGCATTCGATATATTTTAAAGCAAATTAGTGAAAATAGCGGTTTGTGTAAATAAGAAAAATGTAATACATATAGTCATTTGTCAGACATAGGTATTTATTTTTAATTATACCTCGCGTAACTCTTGGAATTTATAGAATATAGAATTTAAACCTTGTGTAAAATTTCAAATCAGCTCATTTAAGTATTTTTGGATTTTACACAAAAACATACGGAAACTGAATTTACAAAATAATACAATTTTATTGAAAGTTTAAATACAAAAACAAAGATTGATGTTAGATTGCATGTCGAGGAACAGTAAAACTAACATTATTAAGCGGACACGAAAAGCGATCGCTTTGACTTAAACCAGCAAAATGAACACGACTTTATGAATGTTCTTAATTAATGAAAAGTGAAAATTAAATGCATTTGATAAGTCACGATCACATATAATGACGTATGTTACTGTCAGAACTCTTTTTTATAAAACTGGCAATACATTAAAGTTGCAAAAAAGTATACGGCTCGCCTAATGGTAAGTGGTTACCGTAGCTTACGGACGCTTGTAAAATCAAAGGTATCATTATGGCGTTGCCGAAATTGAAACCACCTTCCCCAAGGGTATCTGGTAACCCTACTTACTACATGAACACGGTACAAGATTATTCTGCTGCGATCTTCTGTATGAGTGAGGTACTTTACCAGTAGGACTGCACCAAGTATAGAAAAATCTCCAAAACAAAACCCTTAGTCGGACTTAAAAGGAAACCCGGGCAGCATTTAGTCCATATAAACGTATTCATCTATTTTATCTCTGGATAACGGCAAGTAATTTGATTTAGATTATTTTTCATTAACTACTTATTATAAGAACTAGGAGCCTTCTAATATTTCTCAAATTGCCCAGTTATACCACCGTTAATAAATTTGAAGAATATCATCATAATCATTATTTCAGCCGAAAGGTGTCTGCTGGACATATGCCTCTCTCTAAGATTGTCACAACGACCGGTCTTATGCTGTTCGCATATGATGAATATAATTTATAAAAAATACTTGAAATAAAAATAATATTCAATCGGTCCACTTTCGAAAGAGGAACAAAGTATTACGAAATTATTCATTTTTCTTTTTCGAACTGACTATATTGGTAACCTTAAGGGCCTTGGAGCTATAGGCTTTGACACCTTTACTAGGCTTGGGAAAGAGTGCGAAAGGCACTCAGGCGTTAAAGCGAGGGAACAAGCTCAAAGGTACCAAAGTGGCTGAACCTCGGCTTGGGCTGTTGACGTACATGCAAATAAATCGGGTAAACCAGATTTCGAAATATTTAAAAAGGTATTTTAAAAGTAAAATTACCGCCGAAATTCTTCGACAACCTCTTCTGCGGTGTTAAATTTTCGCCCACGAAGTATTTTTTTACCATGTGATATAAAAAAACGCATGGAGATAAATCAGGGCTGTACAGAGGATGGGGTAACATTTGTATCCCAGAAGTATTCAAATAATCCATGGTTCTAGCAGCTCTGTAAATGAGCGCGTTATCTTGGTGAAAAAGGATACAACGGACATTGCCTGGACACCCTGATGCCAATGCAGGACTCTCTAAATGCAGCTTGAGGTTTCTTGAAGTTTAACCTTCGTTTATAATCATAAAATATCATACCTACCACGAAACACTTCCCGCGAGACATCAATTGTGTTGCAAATAAAAAAATAGTTACATATAATTTTCTTTAATAACTATATAATAATTTAAAATTAGCTATGTATCAATTCATAGTAGTTTCAAGAAAAAAGAGATTATATTTATTCTGTGGCTAACATTTATCGGAACAACCTAGGTGCATGTTTCTGCCTTCTGGGAGGAAGGAAGAAACATATGTAAATGAATTTAGTAATCTGGAAAATTGGTCTAAGTAACCAAAAAAATAAAAAAGCTTACAGAACCTATGTACCTGACTTGTGTTCATATGTGAAGTGCAATGTCATGTGTGTATGTCATTAGCTAGTGAATGTAGTCTCAATATATCGCGCTATTGACAATTCTTCAGTCTATCATTTGAGCAATGCATAAGCATCCGGTGAACAAAATTTCATAAAAATCGGTCGAGCCGTTTTTAATTAAATTCGGACATACAAACAGACAGATAGACAGAGAAAAAAATGTTTAAAGTCATATTCGTGATAATTGTCCTTTATATAGAAATCCATATATATAATAAACATTATGGTACGATGCAAAGTTATGCTATAATAAGGCTGACATACGCGATTTGCGTAACAGCCTCTAAAATTTAAGATAAAAAAAATGAACATAAATCCAATATAAATTAAAACATTTATATAAATTGACACCTCCACAACTACATAGTATAGTAAGAATTATTGCGTGTAAAGACACAGTTAAAACGTTGGAAGGCTATCGTTCTAAATAAAACTAGGTGAATGAGTTAAACTTCAGTACCTTTATAATTAGCGGGTAATTTAATGCCTCATAACAAACTCGACTGGTCACACAAATAAGTTATTTTCTAAACGACTTAAGGGTGTATAATGACCTTGTAATTCTAAATTTATTTAATAATAAAGGAAATTTTCTTTGTTAACGCAAGAACCTACCTAAATCTAAGAGATTATAGACAATATATGGCAAATTCAAATTTGATAATCACATTATCACAAAATGCTTTCAAATACTGGGTTTCGTTTTGAGAAATTGTAATATATTTAAGAATCCAATTACTAAATTAGACTTATATAAATCCCTAGTTAAATGTAATTTAGAATATTGCAGTTCAGTGTGGAATCCACATTGTGACATTTATATAAAAAACATAGAACCGGTACAGAAAAGATTTTAGTGACACCTTTGTGATACTTGTAATATGGCCAAAAATATTCCAAAATATCATGACCGTCTCAAACATTTTAAACCTTACCTCATTATGTAATCGCAGGAAGTTATTGGAACTTATGTTTTATATAAATTGATGAATCAAATGATCGATTGTCTATAAATCACGAGTAAATTCAAAATTAAAATTCCGTTTAAGCTCCCCAGGTCTAAGAAATACGTCCCGTTTTACATCCCTCATTCCTTTACCAATTTCAAGTTTTACTGTCCAAAGAGTAGAATTTCCAAAATTCAAAAGAACAATATTATAATACCAATCAACTACCTCTGAAGTACAGTTTTAATTCTATTTTATTTTAAATTTCTTATATTATTATTATTTTATCGTTATAGGTTTGGCTTAGTGGCCACAATCTCACCTGATGTTAAGTGACGATATGGCCCAGGATGGTAAACGCTAAACCTAGTGGAAGACTGGCTCTCAAGTGCAGCTGCCGGAACACACCTATTGGTGCTTGGCGACAGATTTTCAACTTGAGGGTGGTAGCTAGCCAGGCGGGCATCAGAAAAAGCCCTACCACCATGCTATGGTTTCCTCACGATGTTTTCCTTCACCGAAAGCTCAGGCTCATTGTAGGGATTCGTACTCACGTCTCATTCGACGCGAAGTCGTACACGCTACCACTGCGCCATCATCGCTTCGATTATTAACAAATTATCTTATTATTATTATTATTAGATTAGAAAGGTGGCAAACAGGCGCGTTGCCGACTTTGAACACCCCTTCCTAAAGAACTCTGGAAATCTTACTCACAACACAGGAACACTTAAGTATGTTATCTGTGCATGCCTTGTTCACCTATAAATATAACAGCATTTTAGTTTAATAATTATATGAATAGTTTTTGACAACAATGTTTAATGCTAAGTTATGTTGGTGAGCTATAATAAATAAAAAAATAAAGTGGTAAGAGATGAGCGGAAAGAAAATTCTGATTGTTCTTTTTGTATTAACACCCATAAAGAGAAAGAATATAAAGACAAGAAAGAACCTACCGTTGAATGATCGCTGCATATATTAGCGAAATAAATCGTACTGAAATAATTCATGTGACGGAATATTCACCGTATGTATGATGATAGCGAGGCTAACTTCCAAACCTAGTAATAAAAATAACCGATTAACTGAACACTGGAAAATGTTAACTGCGAAAGGCTAAAATTTGCAATGTGTAAAATTTCTGGTAAACCTATTAAATAATTAGAGTTTTTATAACTCTGTGAATACAAAGATTAATTAAAAATGTTGAGACTGACATAAAAGGAAAACTCATAAACTTTTTTCGATACCTCTCATAAATATTTTTAATATAGCTTTTAATTAAATTTCTTTTTAGTTTATTTGCAATTTTAGCATCACAGTTTACCATGATCAGAGAAAACGGAAAATATTTTGAGTAAAGTCGCGTTAATAGAGCTAAAATATTTTATTTCCTAGTGATATTAATTAAGATTTTGTATCCTAAAATCCATTAAATTTATAATGTTATATTTATATGCACCTAAATAGATTGCGTTGATTTAATATGTGTATATATATTAAATAAAAATCCGAACATGCATTCCGATTCAAAATGTGTGGCTGAAAACACGCACTGGCACACGAAAAATTCCAACGCCGTCCTTGAAGGTAACAATCTATTACCTCTGACTTGTGTTAAGTAGCTTTTTGAGGTTGGCTGCCATCCTGTTTATCTACCTCATAACACATAAAATATTCTTCAATGTTTTACGTTGAGTTCATAAATCTACTTCTTTTTGCCTGATCCCACCCAAGTAGAGTTATAAGATGTTTTCTTATTTCACCGTCCTCTGTCATCTCAGTATTCACAACTTTTATACCATTCCTCATAAATACCATTAATAACTTATTCGATCTCCCTTTACTTCTATATCCGTCCACCTTCATAATTAAAATTCTTCTAGTTATATGACTTTCATCCCTCCTCATAACATACCTTTACCACACTAACGTATTACCTCTCAACTTCTCTGTCAATGGTGATATTTTCATACTCCCTCTGATATACTGATTCCTAATCTTATCCATTCTAGTTGCAGACTTATACTACACAATGTTGAGTTCATAAATATGTGGTCTAAATATTTCATGAAAATAATTTAATCAATGTTCTTTATTTTATACAAAATAAAAAAATCTCAGATGCTTGAATATAAGACTCTTTTATAATAGCCGCTTTAAAACAACACTCTGGCTCACCTTGAGCCATACTGGACTTGTTACTTGAAATTATTTTGCGTTCAGTGTTTGCGAAATAACTAAGAGCTACTTCAGATTAGAGTTCACGTAGCGATTCGAGGATATTTATTTTATTAAACAAAATACAAGTATTGTTAACACTACTTTATGAACTAATTCCGTTCTACTTAGCATTTCATTTTGTATAGTCAAAATTTCATGTATAATTTTTAGATATTGAATTATATTTGTAGTACTCCTAGTACCTTTCAAAATTGTTTTCAAGAGCCTGTTGTGCCGTATTAAGTATCCAATCATCTTTCCTCTTCTGTTTTCTATGTTTCTCAACAACTGTCTTTCCTCGTCAACCATTGAGAGAAAGCGAGAAATAGGAAGACCTAGACAAAGTTTTTTACAATAAGTGAAGGACGAAGTGAAAGTCGTGTTGTATCAGGTCAAAAGAAAGGCAGTGAGTGGATAGGAAACATTGGCAAATGCTCCACCGACAGGCGCTCTTGTCTTACATTAAAGAAGGAGACTCCTAGTATCTACCCGAAAATTTGTAACTATAACAGCTAAAATAACAAACTGATTTCATTTATTCTTGCTCATGACTAAAACATTTCCAATAACCTGTTCCAAAGTAACAGCCTGTTACAAAGTAACAGCCTGTTACATGGCGCTATCATTGAAATGAGTAAAGAGCTTTTTCAAGTTATATTTGTTTGTATCTTCCCTGACAAAGTCACCATTTATATACTTGAATAGAGAAGAGCAGGCTCCAAATTGAAAGTTGTACCTGAGTAAACTGAAATAGTTTACTCTTGTGTCACACATCAGTACGTGGAACAGGTACGTAAGAACTGTTTTTTCTGTTTACAGATAACAGTTCCAAACTGTTACTTATAAATATCTGTTCTTGTAAACTGTTCCGATAAATACTCCTTACTCCTATTGAAAAGTATTATATAATTTCAAATAAGAGGTATCAGGTTTTTATTTGACAAATTAAAATTTATTTATAATAATTGGATATATTATTTAGGAGTTTCACGTCAGACATGGAAATATCATTAATCAATCATCATTACGTTCGCTTGGTGGATCATATCATTCAGTTATTCTTCCTTGAGAAGTATATTTGAGCGCAATAATATTGTTACAACCTTTGGGTAAAAATGCCGTTTGCTGTAAAGTAATTAATTCGTACACGTAGCCCAGACAAAACGTCTATCTGGCTGGACTCGTTGTGGTCCTCTTATAGATTTCGTCCGACAGTACTTTCTAGTATTAGCTGGAATGGCCAAATAGAACTGTCCTCGGTCTAAATTTGGCTCGCGTATGTAATTAAAATAAAAACGAGAAGTCGAAAGTTCGAGAAAAAATTTCATTGATTTATGACAATTTTTTAGAAATTGTTTTTTGTATTGATTTGCATTCGTATGAACATTATTCCAATGTGTGCGTGTTCCAAGCGATCCGCTACAACTTACCTCCTTCTACGAATGTATATTCGATGTTTGTAGTAAATTCTAGACTTATCCAGATATTTCTTTAGTCTCCGAAAATAGTACATTGTTGTGCAGAATGTAAAAATATTGTGTAACAATGTAATACAAAATTTAAAATATTTGATTCACCTATAAATGTTTTAATATGACAACTATTTTCTTTCTTAATAGTAATTGTATTTTAAAAAAAATTAAAATTAAATATACCACATATTACGAACATATTCGTCTATCTATTATAATCATATCTATCACGATATAAAACTTAACGATTTTGCTTCCTCAAATAAAAACTTCGAAACAGCGCCATCTATTAACAATTTAACAACAATTTAAAACATTTTTCAAAACAAAATATAAGCTCAGTCTGAAGGTCCTCTAAACTGAATAATTTCTTGTACATTTTCAGCCGTGTCCTGTGTATCAGAGACGATTTTATTCATGAGCGGACTTATAAGAATTATTGTTGACTTAAATGTAATAAGAAACTTTTTTCCGTGCTACACAAGTTTCCCAGTTTTCCGGGGGAAGTTTCAAATACGTTTAAAGAAGGGTGACGTGCCTCCGAGAAGCCGATCAACTTTACCCATAATAAATTATAAGTTTCTCTCGTAACGGTCAAGTGATTTTAATAATCTGTGCACACGGGATGTTGGAATCAATTTATTTAGGATTGAAAAGTTTACATTGAGAGGTAAAGTTAAAATTATAAGTGATAATTATTTTTAATAAAAAGTAGTCCTCCTAGGATCTTAAGGGGCTCACAGAGCTGATGATAGATGATTAAACTTAATAATAAATTCCATCTTTTGGCTTTTTAAAGCTTACAGCAAAATTAGAATTAAAATTGTATGTTTATGAAGTACTGTATTCGATTACCAGAAAAAAACTATACCTACTACTAACGCAATTTATAGTTTCACTAATGACACGCACGCGGCTTCGCACACGTTTGTTACGCAGTATTTATTTTCATACAGTAATTTTAATATTACTCATATTATTGACGATCGATATAATAGCTTATGAATTGAGGAATGACATATACGTCACGTGTACAAAATTTCCTAAAAATCGGATGAGAATTGACACAAATTTTATCATTATTGTTATCATCAATTCTTATAGCACACTATCCATGGAATCACATATACTTCCCGTGTATTTTTTATCTATCTACATCTGTTAAGAATTAATACATATTATTTTTTTTACAATTTCTAAAAGGATTATCGAAAATTCTTATAGCCTATCAAATGGCCAACGAAATAAGCTTTCCATGTACAAAATTTCCTAAGAATCGGTCAAGCCGTTTTTGAGTTAAATTCTGACACACAAACAGACAGAGCGAAAAAAAGCCATGTTCGTGATCAGGGTCCTTTATATAGCAAATCTATCGGAAAATCAGGAAAAAAATTACACGCACTAATAGATAGAGCTATAGATTTATTAATGTAGATAAAAATGAATAAATGTCTATTTATTTCTAGAGATAACTACTTAATATTGCTGGGTAGTATGACAAGACCACTGTGTTCAACTGGATTACGACCACCATATACCAGGCGTAACAAAGGCTATAATGGCACGCTTAGGCTTGTCGCGTTCCGGGATCCGCCGGTGTATTCCCGGCAATAAAGTGATGTGTTACAAATACATAATACATTTACACACCTTTATGAACAGCCAGAAAATCTCTAGGAAAGCTCGTCTGGCTGTACATAGAGCAGTGTGAGTTCCAACACTCATGTGCGGAAGTGAAAGCTGAGTGTGGCAGAAAAAACATGAAAGTAGTATAAATACAGTAGAAATGACAGCGCTAAGAAGTATTTGAGAAGTGAAATTGAGTGACAGGATAAGTAATAGTGTGGTAAGAGAACGTTGTGGTGTGAAAGAAGATATAGTGACACGGATTGAGAAAGGGATGCTTAGATGGTTTGGGCATATAGAGAGGATGAATGTAAGAATAATGTATAGACAGATTTATAAGATGAGTGTGAATGGGAACGTTGGAAGAGGAAGGCCTAGACGAACGTTCCACGATCAAATCTTGGACGTTCAAATGCATGTAAAGATTGATGAATGTTGAAGAAACGAAAGATGTATGGCAGGGTCGTAGTAGGTGGAAAGACGTGGTCTCTGCCTACCCTGTTGGGATAGAGTCATGATTTATGTATGTATGTTACGAAAACCTACCCGACTGGCATGCAACCACCATGAATATGCTTATAAACACCTCAGAGAGATTTCTTTTTATTTGTTGCATTTCGGGATCAGCCAGTGCATATCCAGCTGCCCAGAGACTTGCAGGTCGGCATGACAGCGATGACCAGCAATCGATTATCGCTATTTCTGTGGTGGCCGTTGCTTAAGGATTGTGCTGTGATTACCATCAAGTACCAAATTAAATTTGTATTATCTTTATTGCTTTTCTAAAGCTTTTTTTATTTCTTTATATCATTGTAATTTGCAAATAAATCCAGATAAATTGGAAGAAAAGCCTAAGAGAGATAAGGCACAGAGACATTTCTTTGGAGATTTTTCTCTACTTAAGGCAGCTCGACTGGTGGAATATCTCCACCCTACAGAAGATCGCAGCCAAATGACCTAGTGTTATGTTCCTGCGGTGTGTGAGGTGCTAGTTGATACCTATCGTATTGCAGGCGTTCATAGACTACGGTAGCCGCTTACAATCAGGCGGACCGTATGCTTGCTTGCCACCTTTGTAGTAATAAGTAAATTGAGAAATAATTTAGAAATACATCTAAATATTTGTTTAATTATCAAATAAAATAAAATAAATTAACAATAAAATAACAAACCATCACTTGGATAATTTAACAACAAATAGTCATTATAAATTGAATATAAATATAAATAAAAACGGGAGTAAAGGATGTACGGTTACAACGCATATAATTCTCGGGTGAAAATGAAAGTTCCGACGGAGTAATTGCCAGACAAACATCACTGTCTAATTAAATTTAACCCTAAGGATAATTGCAAAAGGATAAGCTTGTTTTATCCACTGCGTGAGTGAAAACTTTTCAACATCCCAGTTCTTAAGTATTATAATACGTTTTCGTAATATCGTGAAATATATACAAATTAACAAATTTTAATTATAAATATATACTTTTATTTAATTAAAATTTGATTTTTATTGTGATTATATATGCTTAGTTTTAGTTTTATCATCATCTCAGACGAAAGACGTTCATTGCTGCACATAGGCTTCCCCCAATAATAGCAACAATGAGCAATCCCGCACTGAGTACCCCCAACTTCCACCAGGTCGTCGGTTCACCTTGTGGCGGGTGTGCCTACGCTACGTCTTCCGGTACGTGGCCGCCACTCGATAAACTCATCAGCCCCATCAGCCGATCCGTTCTACGAGCAATGTGCCCCGCCCGCTGCCACTTAAGTCTAGCAATTCGTAGAGCTATGTCAGTTAAAGCGGTTAAGAAGAAACGGAAGAAAACAGCTAAATACAGATCTCTTCAATTCTGAGTACTTTTTAAGCTATTTGAGAGTCATACTAAGCTCGCACAAGCTGACGTCTGCGATGTCTTCTGTATAGTGTCGGGTCAATCTAGCTCTAGGATCGTTTGCTAATCTTCTATATCTATACATATTATAAAACTCGACGTCTCGCTGTCTGTCTTTCCGTTCTTTTGACGTGAAAACCACTTATCCGATTTACATGTATTTTTTTTTAATTTTAAAATCATAGCTATGTTGTTTGGCCGGGTTATTGGATATATTTTGTAAGATAAAGGAACAAACAAAATAAGCAGTGACGATAATGTGGAATCAATTCGGAAAAAAGACGTATTTGGTGCGCTTAAATAGCCTACGCTGAGTAAACCATACGAGACACATCTAATTAATGTTCTACATAATTTTAGTTCTCTAAAAAACCTACAAATAAATCAGCGTTGGCATATATCTATCTTCTAAGGATTACCCACAATAAATATTTTTATCACCCGTCTTTAAAGCGGGGGCAGCACGATTCCCGCGTGCGCTCTACCGACGGCATTCCGCATTTCACACGAACTGAGCCGCGGGCACCGTATTATATTTTATAATTCAATTATGTCTTAATGTTAGCTTACTTATTTTTTTATTTAAAAATATTTGCATTGCATATATGCACGTTATATTAAGCCGTTTCCTTAATGTTACTAATGTAAACTGTGTTATTTGTACAATTCTGCTAATAATGATTTATTCTACTTAAAAATGAATACAATATTGTGAATTATTCGACAACTCACCTTATTTATGGAAATCCTATAAATTATGTTATTTACCTAAATAAGAAAAACATAATTATGTTATTAATTAAAAAGTTGATATTTATGTTGAAACGTGCTGTATAGAATGATAAAATAAAACCTCTTGTTCTTTAAGTGAACATATCGTTACATTACAAAAACTACGTCAAGAGTAAAAACAAAGAAACTGCAAATGAAAGCTTGCAATCGCACGTCGGTGAAGTTCGACATTTTCCAATATTTTGAAAGCTCCGGTGCAAGAAATAGGTGATATACCCTCCCAATAGAACAGAACTCCTGTTAACCAAAATATATTAACTCCATTCAATAAATTCATACATGTTTCCTATGCAATAAATATTTAAAAATTCCACGATTTATGATCAAACAAACATTTGCTAGTTCTAGTAATGATATTGTATTAAATATCTGTAATATAGTTTTAATATAAATTGTATAATACTAAAATTATAAATAAAGAGTCCATATTTTGTGAGTTTGAGTATGTGAGGGGAATGGAAGGTAAGATCCGAAACCACAGCACCTCTTTTAAAAATACCTTTCCATGTTATAGCCAATTTATTAAAGAAGTTCCTAGACTATTCAAATGTACGATACAACCCTGAGGACTAGAGAACTGAGACTAGGCATGAACGATAGGCTGCACAGGGTCGTTGGCGGCGGCGGTGTGAATAGTTAGTCGACTACATTAGAACAGATAGTTTATAATAAAGTGAAATAATAACAGTACAATACAGCTAGCCGTGTGCCAGATGGGATTTTCAATCGGTAACAACAAGAAAGTTAAATATTTTTAACTTGCCAAGTTGTATAAATATGACTCACGCGCCACCTATCATAATCTGGTTCTACTAATCGTTGCGTGTGTATGCTCAAAAACTCACCAGAGTTTCAATGCAATTGGATGAACGGTTAAGGAATGCTTAGGAAATAAACGAACCACAAAAGAAACATTAATTTTTCTATTAAAAGATTAAGGAAGACGAAGGAAGAGGAAGAAGAAGGAAGTTCACGGAGAGTTGTGTAGATCTATTTTTAGCAATGAACTGAGAAAGGCTGATGATGTCATGATGATAAAGTATTACCTACATATGTTACTACCGATCAAATTACTTTAGGTCGAGCAAAAATTAACTCTGTGTAAAATAAATGCGGGAATAAAATAGCGAATGCGTCCAGCATAAATGGAATACACGAAAAGCTGGGAATATTTTGAAACACGGGCGCCATGCAGTCAGTCTGCGTCAAACGTAAATAGAGCAAAGCGAACGGTTGCCGCTAGAGCCTTTATTAACGTCAGATCTGCCGCCTGGCTACAGTAAAGTAATGGAACATCCAGGAATAAACAGAAACGGTAGCATATACACCTTCATTAATTGTATATAATTGTATCACCTATGATAAAATCATAAATATGATATGATATGATATAATCTTTATCAATAATATTATTAAGCTCAAGATATTTTTTGTTTAAACTCGCTAATCAGTGGAAATACAATAAATTTAGCATGGGTGAAACCGTAGGGCACAGCTAGTTTATACACAATTTTGTTTTCACAGCTTGTGTTTTCAATAGGTAAGTGTTTCGTAAATCAGTGTCAGTGATTTCAGTATCTTAAATCTGGTCACTTAAAACAAGGTTACATACTTCCTAACGGCACTAATTCTAAATAAAATAGAAAAAAAAACTCATTACATTACAATATAATTAGTTCCACAACTGAGATTTCCTCTGACGGCATTCAAATCCGAACTTCCCTTCTAACTTAGTCATCATAATACGAACTTGGACATTGAGCACCAAACATTTTAAAGCCCAGTAAATCACAGATGCTGCTTCATTTATTTGCAACGAACCCATAGTATCATTTGTATTACGGATGTTTGATTTCGCTTTTAAACATTTTCATTGCGAGACTTAGTTTAGACTAGATATATATATATTCGTAGTTAGGTCTATCAACTAGTATACACACATAAGAGAGGTTAAATAAATTTAAATTAAAAAAAAATGATACTTATCGTTCATTCTGATCAAAAACCCTACCAAAGGACACGGTCGCGCCCGAGCGAGTGAAGGTACAACAGAATAGCAGCTACTTACGCCGAAAACCCCACCTATGTGTTTTCTGACAACATTCTTGAAGGTAGCTCAGTATACACATTTTGAAAAGGACCTAAATAAAAGATTTTTTGTAAAAGTGATTTGCCTTATTGGTATTTTGTATAACACACTATTAAGTATATCATGTAGTTTTATTCTATAACCAAATTTAATGAAAATTATCAGAGTAATGTAAAATAATATGTATGAATAGGATATTTTGTATCCTGAGTTACCATGAAATTTCATAGAAATAAAAGACTTTTAGAATATATGAAATATGAATGTAATCAAGTTTTCCGTTGTGCCTAATAATCTTAGATACAATCATGATATCATTTTTCTGTATGACTATTATCAAGTACATGGGAGTATATCTATAATAATAAATTTGTATTGTACATGTAATATTTTTACCATCAATTACTATTTGCAAAAGTACAACGCTGGTTATTAATTAAAAATGATTTTGTTTAGATACAGTGATAAAAGTTGAAGCCATTTAAAGACAAAAATAATTAAAAAGTTTAAAACCAAATAGAATTATCAATCATATCATTCTAAGCAGTGTTTTGAAAACTGTCAAATACTTGAGTATAGACAATAATTTTATCGGGCGGTTGTGTCACAACTCACACAGCTCGTTTGCGCAACTACACCTATAGTCACAGATCCGATCCGATCCGATTGAATTATAATAATTTTACATTATCTCATACACTATTCATCCAAAAAACATGCTATATAGGGCAAAGTTTATCTACTTAAAATCATCTTGATGATGAAGTAACTTTCATTCGTAAGGATTAATTGTCATGCTTAATAATAACGCTCATAAATCACTTTTCAATTTATAATAAAAATTTGTAACATATTACCTTATTGTGGTTTCTGTATAAGAGATAGGCATGTTATCGTGGAATTTTTTAGATATACTAATGAGCAATATTTTTGTAGAAAATTGTATTTACGTTTTTTTTTTTTTTTTTTTTTTTTTTTTTTTTTTTCGAACTGACTATACTGTTAGCCTTAGGGGCCCTGGAGCCTTTACGGCTTTTACAGCTTTACCGGGCTTGGGGGCGAGCGCTTAGGGCACTCAGCCACGAAAGCTAAGCAACAACATCCGAGGGTGCTAAAGTGGCCGAACCTCGGCTCGGACTGTTGCGCGTATGCAATTAAGTCGCGATCTGACTAAATCCCTATCATTCGATCTAAACTAACTATACATATATACATGTTTCTGCCCCCTGGGAGGAGGGAAGGAACATGTGTATGTGTATTGTATTTACGTATCACTAACCGTTACGCCAACGCATGCGGATAAAGCAGTTAGGGTGCGCTATTTCTTCCGACTTACTTAACAAAAATAAATATTTAAGACTAGCTGAGTGGTGTAGCCTAACGTTAGATGGCCTATACAATCCCTAGTGAATCTGACTATCATATACATAAATATTTTTTCGAATCCGACTGGTACTTTCAAAGATTAGCGTATTTAAACAAACAAACAAGAAAACACTTCCGCTTTATTATATTATAGTATAGGCTAGTATAGATATATAGACATATACATATCGAGTTATATTAATTAACTGAAATGTCGTCATACTATAAATTAATTTAAAAATAATGCCGGCCATAAATAACCTTTACAATTCTCAAATATATTTTGTAAGTTCTTGTCTTAAAAGTCGTGATACCGCACGACCTACATCAAGAGTGACGTATTCAGGTTGAGCCAACACACTTTTACATAACTCACCTCAGTTGGACGTTAAAGAAAATTAAATAATTAAATAAAATTCTCTTACCTTTTTTCATTTCGTGAATATTTTAGATATTGCAAATGGAATTTTAGTGGAATAATATTTTATTAAAGTTATTTTTGTAAGTCTGGTAGTTTGGATATTACGATACCAAAAAATATTGTTACGTTGTGGGTAGGTACGTATTATTTTACGATAATCAATTTGAAATATTTAGACTACTTTGATATTAAAGCTACTATAAAGATCGAGATACATCAAAATAAATCAAAGTTTATTGAGCTTAATCCCTGAGAGTTATATACTCGAAAAACAGCACTGTGGTCAAAAATAGCAAGCGAAAAAGGCAATGGGGCTTCTTGTTATAATCAAGGATTATCATAACAAACATATCGAAAAAAATCTGCAAATAAGTTGACCAATGTGTACAACACCATCCTTCTTTTGTACAAAATCGTTGTTATCGTGTTGAACTTTATTGAATTATAATTTTTGAAGTGAAAGCTTCTTTAGCCGCGTTGAGCACTTTTTGGTAGGGGAAAATCTTATGGGTTCGCGTTACCGACCTGCGAATGTTAATTGTATATGTATGTCTATTGGTATATATATATATATATATATATATATATATATATATATATATATATATATATATATATATATATATATATATATATATCTATAGCCGGTACTGCTCTGATATCACCTATGTACACGAATACGTATATATAGAATACACGTATAACACATCGTATATGCCTGACCGCGTGCTGTGCGCGTTAGACGCTTTTTGGATGGGTGAAATTTTGTGAGTTCGCGTACGTACACCGACATGCGTAATAGCAGTATATCTGTAGCTATACAGGTGACGTATTGTGTAACATTAGTGCTGTGTATGTCTTTACCAGTAAAATTGAATGGATTTAGTAAAAAGTTTAATGCATATGTACTGTACATTGTTCAAATATTGCTTAAATTTGATTATTATCTTTTTTTTTATTGTAGAATCACTGTACAGTACAATAGTGAGTACTAAATAGTTTAATAATATGTTTAAGTTGAAAAATAAATAACAAATTTTTAATTATTTTAAATATTCGTATTTATATTGGCGTTTGATAATAATTCTAAGTTATAAGTTTTCACTTCTATCGCCAGTCCCTATAACTACCAATTTTTTTTCATCTATCTTCTACTTATAGGTAAACGAAAAAATATAATATTTAAATGAAAGTTTCTTTGTTAGTTTGTTTGTCCCTTATGCGTTCATAAACCATTCATCCGATTGTGTTTAAGCTTTGACGAGTAAGTAGTTGTGCGCACATTCGCGAAGGCTATGCATTAGTACAACCAGTTTACAACAGATGGCTCTTGAGTCCTTTGAAATCAAAAACAACGGGAACGAAGTCGCTAGCAAATCTATTATGAATAAACGAAATCAATTATTTTTCCACTCACTTTTTGAATATATATATTAATTGTAAAAAGTATAAAGAGCAACCTCAACTAACTGCTTCAAATTTACTAGAAAATTTTAGTGTGAGATGATAACAAATTCATAAACGCAGTTCTCCGTTTTTCATTCACACAAATATTGAATTTATATCTGATAAAGTAGTTTAGGAATTATTTATTTCATGCTTCGTGTTAAAAGTAAATAAAGTAATACATTACGACGTAAACAAAACAATAAACCGAGTATTTTTACGATAAAAGTTTCAACTACAACAGATAAAAATAATATGCCAATTCGAAAGATCCGAGAATAATAAATTTTTTCAAATGATAGGACCGACTAACAACAATTCATTGAATGAGACGTTGCTTAAGACCTTGCATGATGCATCAAAAACAATTCGGACTCTTGTTGTTTCACTCTCTATAACTACTGTGTGATGTCGTAAATATATCGCGTGTTTGTTAACTTCTTCTTTATGTACCTTGTCCATATGATTAAGCTGATTCTTCCATGACTCTATCATATTTTTCTTAAAATTTTGTTGTTTTTCTAACTTCTTCTCTAATTGTTCTAACCGACTTAATGCTATATCTCTTATTAATTCTATTTCATGCGGTGATCATTTAAATGCTAATTTCGCTATATATTTGCCTTCAGATGTTTGAGAATATGTTGTGTCATAAATTTCTTCACATATGCATTCTTCTGAAGTAAGTTTGCATTTTTGAGTATCATCAATGATCCAATGATTTTTTAAAAGACTATCCATTTTAATATCTTAGTTATGATGTATGACTATTAACTCCCTATTTATTTGTATGTGTTCATGAATATTATTAAATAAAATTCAACCCAGGCTGGTTTATTGAGCTGATGGGGAATTATTCTTCACAATCTCAATGTATACATCACTCCCAAGTAATAAATCAATCATACTGGAAATGTAGTATTGTGGATCAGCCAATGTCAGACCGTCCAAAGGGACCAATTAGATATCGGTTGTATTGTATAACTTGGCAACTTAGACGTTATGTGTGATTTGTGAATGGCCAGCTGATAAGAAATTGTAGCATAATAAATTCTTCTTGATGATCTCGCTTCTCTTTTCTGGGTCAAACTTTACAAATTCTTTACAGTGGAAAAGAAGATGCTGGCCAATTCAATTTTTGCAAGTTACTTGTACGGTTATGTGTGAAATGAGCGCTCTTAATGTGATTTTAGATTGTTTTATGAAGCTGGATATGTTAATTCGTGGGCATGCATTATATTCTCCAAAAAAGTAATTAAATTCTGTAATGTGGATAATTCTTTGTTATTATAACGAATTACATAGTTTTCCCACTCTTTGTGTATTTGAAAATCTAACTTTTATACATTATACTGGTTATACATATACTGGTTACACATTATACTGGTTATACATATTATCATAGGATTCCGAGAAATAAGGACTAAATGATGGTCAATGGCACCGGCCATTGTACCGGCCATTGTCGGCCGGCGTACCGACGCAACAGCTCATTTCAAAATATAAAGCGCTATAGACGCTTAAAAATAACTTGCCGGCTGTCAAGTATTTTTTAGCCTTTCTTCGTAACTTGTTCAGTAGTTTGGGTGACCGAAATGTTTTTCAACACTTCATGTACTCCATCGACAAGCCTCCATTTGATGTGAATATTTGGTGTGTGATCTATACAGTTTAAACTATATAAATGAACTATTAAATATATCAGTGATTTGATCTGGCTTTAACAAAAAACAAACTTATAATTAACGATTGGTAAATCAACTTGGTCAGTTTAAAAGAGGGACGATTTTATCAAACACGTCAAGGGAAAAAAAATCTTATATTTTCAACGAAGTTAAAATAACAGACCTTGTTCTAAATTATCATTATCTTCAAAATACTTAGGCCTCGGGTTACACTACACTTTGAAGTGAGGCTCGAACTTCAAAGATTATTAGAATCAGTAACGTAGAATGGAAACAATATCTCTGGCTTTAAGTAAGCCGATAGGCTGAATACTTTCCTTTAGAACAACAAAGTATTTTATGATTTATAACAAACACATGTTCCTGTATTTGGTTATACCTATACATATTATAAAATAAAGTACCTCGCCGCATCTGTTTCTTTGTCTTTCTGGTTAAATGCGATAAACTCAAAACCTAACGAACGGATTTTCTTCATATGGTTTTCATCAATAGACGAAGTGATTCATGAGGAAGATTTAAGTGTATATTTTTTTACAGTTTTGTGTAAATTGGCTGAAATATGACTACAATTGTTGAAAATGTCGGAAAAAATCATGCCGACTGGGAGCTTTATAGACGTCTGCCGCATAATCCAATAGAGTTATATATATATTACTCTGCTACCCATGTAAAGCCGGGGTGGCTTGCTAGTATTTTATAATTATATATCCTTTTTGTTTACAGTGTCCTTTTAAATTCTCAAATGTTTACATTCGTTGGTTGAAACGGAAGATCACTGACTTACAAGATACAGGTACATAAGTACCTAGTTTGTAAGTAAGAGACCTTTTACGTATTCTAGCACTATTCGTAAATATGTTTAAATGTGTAAATAAACTTTTTGTTATTATTATTTCTATGTAATTTTAAATAAATGTTATTCTATCATCTATTTGAACTGACTTCATTAGTGCAAGAGAGGGCATTAACTTGAAAATGTTTTTTTTTTGAAATTTACCGACGAATAGTAATGAAGTTCAAGTGCTTGGTTCATCGTATCATTTATTTTTATTTATTAAAATTAGGACAGCCAGTGGCTAATACACCAGTACATAGATATATTTTTTTTAAATAAAGGTACAGTTTTAAGTGAATTGACCTTTGAAGGTTGACGGCATATTGTATGCACTATTAGTAAGAATAACAAAATAAGAAATAAATGAAAATATAGTAGAAGAGAAATTATACCTTTTTAATATTAGCTCGGCAAATTGCTGATCCTGATGCTAAGCATAGTACAATCCAGACACAACGGCGACCTTCGAGAAATCGGCAATCCATCGGCGGCCGCCGCTGTCATGCCGGCCTGCATATATATTTCTTCACGTTGCACTTGAAGGACCCGATGTCATAATCCCAAGTCCAGGTGAAGCTGTAAAAGCCGCCTGCGGCTCCAGGGCCTTTATGGCTAACAGTATAGTCAAAACATAAAAAAAAAGAAAAAAGTCGTAAGAAGGAGGGAAAACATTGGCCGAGAGATAGTTCCACAGTTTCACGGTACGACAAAGAGAAGACAGAAAACTTTTTAGTTTAAATAATGATAATGATAACGTGCCTAACAAAGGTTAACTTCAAAACATACTTTGCAAAAAATACGCAAGAAATCAAACCAAAGTCTGTTACTGGATAGATTGATTATCTACCCATTGCACAAACGAAAGGTTCGATTTAAATTACCAAAGGAAAAAAACGATTTTATTCCTGTAGTAGTAGTCAGTTTTTATTATAAAAGGATTTACCACTTCCAATTCTGTTGTTAATAGCCGAAGGGATTTTCTGGAACCGATACAATGGCGCCACATTTCTTACTTTGTTTTCAATAGATTTATTTTCGAACAATAAAAGTTGAATGGGTATGCAATCAATTTTGTTTGTTCGCGTTTTGCTCTTCCAAACTTTCCTCTAACATAAACAGTTGTATTTTCGATGTGTTGTTTCAATAGTATAATTGTATTGTTTACCACTGGAGAAGAATACTTTTAAAAGAGAAGACGGTAAATAAATTTGTAAAAATCTGACTCACTAGTTACTACATAATGTATAAACCATAATCACTCGACGCGTGTATCTTTGTCGAGACAATTAATGCTGTCGCTGTCTTTTCATAAGCCGATAAACGCTAGCTTAATTCTACCGATTCACGAAGAAGCTCGTGTAAGGAAAGGTACAGTTACTCGTAGTTATCATTGATGTACGAGTAAGTTACAAATATTGATATTAAACAATAAGATAAAATTTCGATCGTGTAGATGTTGTTAAACATATTAATCAATGAGAATCACTTGTAATCTCTCTACTTTGTTGTTTAAAATAAGTTTGAATAATCCCAGAAGAAAAGTATTTCTTCAATTAAGGTCTCTTACAGAACCTATGGACCTATGTGGCGTGCATGTGTATATAATGCAGTGTCATGTGTGTCTGTGATAGCTAGTGAATGTAGAGTCACTGTATCGCGCGAGCGGCCATAGTATAGATAATATTTTTATCGGGCGGCCAGGGTTACCTATATTCATAGGCCCGAGCCGAAAGATATATTAACAAATGTATCGAACACTTTTATAGTATGGTACAATCGTGTTGCCGGGTTTATAAAATACAGCGACGTCACAGGAACTTTATCACTGACGCTTATAAAGGCGGTGAGATATTTGAACTTATACAACTTTTGTTCATTGCGTCTCTTTGTATATCTATACTTTACTTATTTACTGAGTCTGATCATAAGTTCTGTTACAAATGATAACGCATTAAATTTTTTTATGAAGTAATGTAATCTTAATGAAACTTATTATATGTACACATTTTTTGAGGTCTTGGAAATATAAAAAATCTGTTCGTAATGGCCACCTTTGGCTTTGATACAGGCCATTAATCTTTGGATCTATTTTGGATTTGATTATTTGGATTTGAAATTTAGCCATTGCTTGTCATTTCTATAGATTCTCATGAAATTTTGTACACGGGTAGTATATAATATGACATTATTAATTAACCATATGTGCGCCTGCGGCTCCGCCTGCGTTTTTATTTCTTTTATTCAGCATTTAGCATTATATAATTTCATTTTTACTCATATTATTGACAATTCATATAGTCTATCAATTGAGAAATTACATATTATACTCCCTGTGTACAAAATTTCATAAGAATCAATCAAGCCGTTTGTGAGTTAAATCGAGACGTACAAACAGACAGACATACAAAAATATTTAGGGGTATATTCGTGATCAATGTCGTTTATATAGCATGTCTAGCAGAAAAAATAGAATAAAATTATATGTACAAACATAACTATAGATTTATTTATATAGATGACGTTTTGATATAGATAATTCATGAGTCGTTCATGTGTGCTTAATAATTATCATCAAAACTATAAACAAAATTATTTTTTCACCATACAAAGCTTCAACTCTTATTTAAAACCCGTAAGTGATGAATTTTCTTAAATTATATTCTAAATTTCTGGTCTATAGACATATTTCGTGTGCATAATTATAAGACAATAGTTAGACATACATTATTTTCATTTCTCATAGACTGTCGTCCCCTATTTTACACCCTTAGAGGTTAAATTTCCCAAAATCCGTTCTTAGTGAGCGTCTAGATCGTGAAAGGAGTAACTATGATAAAATTCAAGTCAATCATACCTATAGTTTCGGAGGTCTCGTGATGAGTGGTATTTGGCTTTTATATATATAGAAGATAGGTTATACAAATTATCAAAAATATGAAAAAAAAAATTACAAGACGAAACGACTAAACGACGAACGAAAAGACGATGAAAAGACTATGTTAAATTTGTGGCCCAATATGGTAACACGCTAAGCCTGTGGGGGAACTGGCCTTCATGTGCAGCTATCGGAACACGCCTACTGGTGCTTGGCGACAGATTTTAAACTTGAGAGTAGTAGCTAGCCAGGTAAGTGTATAAAATACCCTACCACCATGCTATGTTTTCATCACGATGTTTTCCTTCACTGAAAGCTCACGCTCATTGTAGGGATTCGAATCACGTCAATCGACGCGGTGTTCGTACAAGCTATCACTGAGCAATCATAGCGTTGTGTGTTTTGTGTACAAACATGAAATAAATGTTTTCTTACTTTTTCTTATGTTTTCTTACTTAAATCGCCGTATAATCTCTATCACTTTTACGGCGATTATTATTAACTTTAATATTATCAGCAAACAGGCAGACGGCCCACCTGATGGTAATGGTTATGTAGGGACCTCGGAGAGCATAATTCAATCTCTTTTCAAAGAGGCTTGGGGGAATCGTGCTATGTAACCCATTCCACGGCTCTGACGTAAACAATTAATATGTTCTAGAGAACCTTAGTGTTGATGCAGTTCGTTTACTTTGGTATGTAGTATTAAAAATTCAAAAGTTCCTTCCAATTTCAATTAATGAATATAACGATTATTTCAGCTAAATAATAGAGTAGAAATACAAAAAAAAATCGTCAAATGATATATAATTAGTATAACAGAGAAAATTTAGTATAACAGAGAAACAGACAAAACTTAGAAATAATTTCGTAATAGCATCCATCCGTACCTATATTTATCTCAAAATTACCGTTCTGTTTAATTAGTTCGCTTGTCTTTGACACGTCTAAACAATTCATATTGTGAACATTGAATTTATTACCCGTTTATTATTATTCATTATCATAATTATGCCAATCTTCTCCAAGCGCTTCAATGACTTTTATTTAAAAATTATACCTTATTATTAGCTTACGTACGAAAAGAGATAAACAAGCAATACCATCTCAAGAAATAATAAACCCACATCTAAAAAAAAACCTTCTGTACTTTAACGTAAAACACTCAAACTCCAATAATTTACTACAAGTAAAATAAATTTAAAATATTTACTCCAAGTTCCCGTATACTTTAAGTAAATCAAATGGAATCTAATTTTAACGTATCATGTTCTAAAATAATCTTATCCAACCTTACCAACCTTACCTTGTCAAATATTTTGCGAAATGGAAAATAAGTGATTAATGTAGTGAACCCGCGTCGTAAATGATGGTTCCAATCAATTAATTTGACAAGTAGGTTTTATTTAGCAATTTAAATAATAACAAACATGAATAAATGGATATTGGATGTAAGGAATGCAAGACAGGTAAAAATGGGGTGTAAAAAATTTAGAGTCGATATACTTATGTCATTTGGCACCTTGTGCAACAACATTTGTCGAGATGGCTAAAGCGGACGGCATTTACGTCTATGGTCTAGTCAACAAGTTCAAAATGGTGTTAATTCCAGATAAATCTCCTAAAAATATGAGCACATGTGAAACCGTTGGGTACGGCTAGTAAAAAATAATAATAATTGTCCCCGGTACACAATTTCAGACAGATTATTGTTTTCTCGAAATCTAGTCATAATATAACCGACAGCTCAGATGAAACACACATTAGGATACATTAATCCGATAGGATGCGCCTTTCAAGCAAACAGAATTATGCTAAGTGGCAAGTAAACAAGCGATATACAGGCTACTAATAAACTTAGTTAACCCGACGTCTCTCAACGTAGCGTCGCGTCGCGTCGTATTGACTCTCTGCGCTTGCTCTGAGCTTTGTAATGGAGATAGAAATGATATTTTGAGTTAATAAATTTAGTTGTTTAATAGAGGGTTAAATTGAAAGCCGCGTGCGCATCATGTGACAGAAGTGCGACATGATGAAATTAGAAATTAGCTTCTTTTTTCGGTGCCGCAAAAAGCACTTGCCAGTGTCAATGTGTTTGTCTTCGTAGTATTTTTATATACAAAATTAATCCAACAATGTGGTGGCTCTATTGTTAGAACTTTCTAAGGGGTTGTTGGGACATTTCAAAATGCATATTTCCAGTCAATATTTATAATCCACTTTATGAATGCACAATAACCAAACTATATCACGCAAAATGCCACCAATATTACATAAACCCTATATTATTAAAAACTCCAACCGCCAATGATAACAATGTGAATTAATTTATCTGAGTTATTTTTAAAAAATCTTCTTGAACTTAGACTTCTTAGACTAGCTTTCTCTCGCGACTTCTTATGCATGTTTTTGTTCTACATCCTTCTCCTAGCTCAAGACTATCTCTATACTCTATATTGCATTCGGTTAGAAGGTATAAAAGGAAAATATATTTACTTCTAGAGTTGTATATTAACAACATACATAATAACAAACATATAATGCTACACATGAGACCTCTCGTGTTATACATTGAGAAACAAAATAACGTCTATAAAATGTTCGTAAAATCAGACTTTTAAACGTGTTTCGATAAATAACCACGTTTCAGAAATATGGGACGCTCTTTATGAATTTCAAATTTTGTATTTGAATAAATAATCCATCCAGTTTGAAAACTTATTTTTCCCGTAAATATACGTTCCCTTTAATGCTAATATATAATTTATTATGTAAAAAGTGTATCTTATCTATTAACTTTCTGTACAGCATCAGATTTAGACGCAAAACTCTATTACCTCTTCAATTTTTTTCGTTTAATCCCATGGGCGTAACCAGGTACGGGCAGGGGGGGCAGCTGCCCCTCCTTAGCATCGAGTTGCTAATCGTTCCGTCGGAGTCCACCCGAAATGAATAGTAAATTATTTTAAGGAACGTTGCACTAAAATCATTCAGAAATTATTTCGCTGCCCTCCTAGCAAAGTGTCGGTAAGCGCTGGGTCGGAGTTAAAGAGTACTCGAAATAAAGAGTAAATAGTTTTAAGAAACTTTAAAATTATTCATCATTGATTTCGCTTCACGCGTTTTAAAGTCGCTCGGGTGGTGATATGACTTAAAATAGAATATTACATTCCTTAGTTCGGTATTGTCAGTAATCACTATGGTCACTTTTGGTTCAATTACGAATGCGCTGACTCTGTCAATGAGAAGCTGGCTGCGTATCGTGAATAAAGGTTAAAGGTTCAAGGGAGATCAAGTGTCATGCACATAAAGATTCCTACAACAGCTCACTCAAAGCTACTTTCAACAACTTAGGCGAAGAGTATATAAGGAAGTGTTGCGCCGATGGGGGGAGGACTTGGTGGATGCGCGCTATGGTGGTTTTTTCCATAGACCATTACCATTCTCTCTCTTAGCGCCGGGGCCCGGCACTTAGCTGGGCCAGCCGCCGGGACGTCGCGGTGGCGTGCATACGCGATCCCGTGTCGCATGGCGGCAGATGGTACACCGCTGGGTTTTAGTCAGTTGAGTCTGACATACCCCTCTTGCTCCCCCGAGCTGGAGGGGATCCATGAAGAATTCCCCAGCGAAAAGAAGGAGTTCTATCAGGTTTTGTATTTTCGCCCAACCTGTTCCTTATTGTCTGGTATGTAGATGAGTGCACGGTACTTTAGTATTAAAGCAGTAATCCTACTTATAGTTCAACCGAATTCGAGAGACTGCGGGCTGATTTTGTTACTATAGCAAGTAATATAAGCGATGTAAGCGATGATGGCTCAGTGTTAGCGTGTACGATATCGTGTCGAGTGACGTGAGTTCGAATCCCTGCAATGAGACTGAGCTTTCGGTGAAGGAAAACATCGTGAGGAAATCATAGCATAGTGGTAGGGCTTTTTCTAATGCCCGCCTGGCTAGCAACCACCCTCAAGTTGAAAATCTGTCGCCAAGCACCAATAGATGTGTTCCGGCAGCTGCACTTGAGAGCCAGACTTCCACTAGGATTAGCGTGCTATCATCTTGGGCCACATCGTCACTTAACATCAGGTAAGATTGTGGCCACTACGCCAAAACCTATAACGATAAATATATATATATATATATATATATGCTTAAGTTCAGGTTTGCTTGTTCTCTTGTAAAAAACTCGCCGATTTTCTCTCTTTAGGATGAGTGATAGCCTCAATATCCTATAAATGTACATTTGTTATAACCTTAATCTCATTAATTAGATTGGAAGCTTTATCTACGCTTCATCCAGGAGAAATTACATCATGATCAGAGTGCGATGCTTTTCCACGCCCGACTGGCTGTACTTTCTTTATAAGACTCAGGTTCGGCCGTGATGCGAAAGGGCATTGCCTCGCTGAGCATTTTATAATCGGTATCATGGTGTATGTTCTGAAGAGCTGTTTGACCTAATCCGATCATCTTTCCGTAACAGCCACCATGGCATAAAAAAGAATATCAACGTACCGTGTGAATATGGAATGGTCTTCACTGGTCTTCACCTTAACTGTAACGTGTTCCCTCCTTCCTATGACATTGGGTCCTTTAAACAAGGCTTGAAAAGGTAATGTCTACCGACCGGCATAACGGCAACTACTGTCGATGGAATCTGTCACCGATGGTCACCATTATTATTAGATTGTACTGTTGAGTATGCAGGTGTACCTGGTGTGTGGTACCTTAATTGGGTTACTTGTAATAATGACGACGAAACTGCCGAAGAACTGCTGAAGACTGCCCCCCTGACCAAAATCCTGGTTACGCCTATGTTTACTCCCTCGCTTAGATCGTGAAGTTCAAAAGACTTTTTGTAATAAAATTGTGTACTGAAGACGTCTTTTAACTGCCAAAAATATACATATTTAGTTATGATTTAGTTTATTTCATTTAATGTATATAAAATTTTACTACTGATATTGTTGTCAAAATTTAAAGTAATTAGGTATATAGAGCTATGAGAAGGTCACTCTATTTATAAAAAATATTAAGAACTGCCTACATTATTCTAGTATGAGATCCTTGAAAAAGTGTGCAAATTAATTTAAGTGGAATTCCAATGGACTTATACCGACGAACGTTTTGTTGGGTGGTAAGACATCACAATGGTTTTCGACTGGATCGTGATCACTATACACCAGGTGTAACATCCACCATAGTGACACGCTTAGGCGTGTCGTGGATCAGCTGGTATATGTGCAGTAATTAAGCGGGTGGTAAGGATCAGTCAGTCAGTCAGTCAGTCACTGGGTCAGGACACAGACTGTCTTTTAGTATGTCGCGTTTCGGTATCAGCCAGTGTATTGTCATGACACAACATGACAGTGGCGACCGCCGATGAATTACAGATCTCTCCGTGGCCGCCACTGTTTTTGGATATTTTTTATACCACGACGGTGGCAAACAAGCTTGCAGTCCGCCTGATGGTAAGCGGTCACCGCGGCCTATGGACGCTTGCAACACCAGAAGCATCACATTGCGTGTTGCCGACCTTTTACGTTTTTTCGCTTACACGTAACAAGCACGTATGAGTTTATAAACTACAATAAAATGATTTTTTTATAAATCACAATACTGGAAAAAGGACTATTGTCATCAAATTAAAGGTTAATATTATTACGTCGAATTATTGTAGTGAAAGGGTCGCGACCTTTTTTTTACTTCACTTTTCCGCTATCTAGTAGACCGCTACCGTTTTTACATACACAAATCAAACTATTGGAAGAATAAAGAATAAACCATTTTTTTATTAAAAAAATTGTTGCCAAAGTTAGCCATATAACAACAGCGCAAACAAAGGTACATATCTCGCATCTGCTAACAGCCAATCATGAATACGAACGAAGGTTACATACTTCAATAATCCGATTCGAAAACAAAAGATTTGGTTGAGCGATATCATAAAATATGTTTGAATTTATCTTTGTCATAAAAGTGATGTACTAAAAATGTACATTTTTGAATATACAGAAAATTTATTTAGTTATGTAAATTTTTCAATTTAAAATATGTAACCTTTTTAGAATTTTCACCAAATGTTGGACAAATAAATCCAAATTATTATAGTTTTCTTTCACAAGAATATTACAAGACTGTTTACTTTAATTCGGAGATATTAACAAGATTTTATTTAAAAACTACCGGTGCCCCGCTGCTCCTTATATGCCGGCCTGCATGTCATAAGAATGAAGGAACAAATTGACCGGGAGATGGTTCACGGTACGATAAAGATAAGTCATAGAGAATTTTTTTAGTTCGTGTCAAGATGGAGGTTACCATAAAACTGTGATTCCGAAGTCCATCACGTGTGGTTCTGTTGTGGAAAGGAGAGGAGGGAACTAGATTGAACAACTCTTCAGAACACTCACCATGATACAGACGGTAGAACACACTTAGCGAGGCGATGTTCCTGCGAAGCTGAAGCGGCTCGATACATTGGGTAACGTCTGCATCATTAACAATGCGAACAGCCCGTCTCTGCAATCTGTCCATGGCATCGAGGAGGTACTTTGCGGATCCATCTCAGAGGTGCGAACAGTATTACATACACGACCGAACTTCGCACCCTATTCAAGATTCCTAGTCTCCGAGATGTAGTGGAGATGACACTCCCAATGTATTATGTAACAATTATTTTCGCCCCGTAGTTTTATTTTTCTTTTATATTGACAATTCATATAGCCTGTCATATATGTATAAGAAATAACATTTTATATTTCCCGTGTACAAAATTTCATCGAGAATACAAATTTATTTTTTTGTAAATTATTTTTGTACTATGTATTCCTAAAATATTTTAGTTTTGTCAATACTTATAATCTATAAATTATGGAATGATATATTTATTACTCACCACCTACAAAATTTAATTAAAATAAGTTTTTCGACCGATTTTTTCAATCGATTTTTAAAGTAATATTGTCAATTTTTATAGTCTCTCATTTGAGTAATGACATAGGCATCCCGTGCGCAAAATTCCATAAAAAACATTCTATAGACATTTTGAGTTAAATTCATAAAACAAACAAACAGACAAAAAATCCAATGTCTTTTTTGTGATCAGTTCAGATCACTTACAAAAGTTACTTGTACAGAAAGAACTGCATATTTATTATTACAGATAAAACAAAAAAACACAATGTTTACCTATAGCCAACTTCGTCCCTTAGGTGAGACTGAGGCCACTACGCCAAAAACGATAACTGTAACGATAAAAAAAAACTTCATAATATAATAAATGTTTACTGTAGCTCACGGCTACTTATTTATCATATCAACGATTCGTTTCTAAACAGAACACAGAGGACACAGAATTGCTGTTCTATGTTGCTTGCATGGTTTTTTTTTGTTCAGACTTATTCTTCAAATACAACAAATTATTCGCTATATCTATTATGGTTACGATTCAAGATGCAGTTTTGCACTAAGCCCTAATTCTGATAGATGTAAATTTATATTATTAGCTTCAACTCAGATTATTTTAAATTTAATTTAACCTCATAAGCCATTACATACTATCCGATTAAATCACTGCTAAAAATATTTTCCAAAGGTTACTGAGAGCAAAGTTTAAAAGGTAGCGGTAATTAAAAAACCAAATAAAGGTAAAGGGCTTAGCAAATGGACACTTCAAATGAAACGAAGTTACGAAAAAGGACAGAAAGCGAAATATGAAGGTGAAATTATTCAAAACATATAATAGCTTTTGGTGTTGTCATTGTCGCTGACTGGAATTATCATACCCCTGGAGCCTCTGTAATGTGCACGTCGCATTCATTATGCTATTTCATCCTTTTCGAAAAGAAACCTAATGAATTCATTACGTTATCTTCTTAGTTAAAATATTTTTGCGTTCCATAACTCAACCGTCATAATTATCAATCGAGAACTTATTGATATATTTCCAAGTTTAATTTATAATATTTGTCTGATGATATGGTCCAAGATAATAAGTTGATACGTTAATCTTGGGAATGAAAATGGTTTTTTAAATTATATAATTGCGGGACCAGAGCGATAGCCACGAGCGTAGCTATAATTTTCACTTAGAGGAGTCACGCCATAAGAAGGATGAACATCAAGTGCCAAGAGGAAATAACATGTCGTCCATATCCTAAACAGTAATTTTCGGTGAAAATCAACGTATCATGTAGACTAGGGAAATAGCTCCAGACTTTCTAAACCCCTTCCTTACATACGTCCGCGGCTTCTATTTGAAGGCGAGAGGTGAGCATTAATACATTCTCTACCACTGAGTTATGTTTGTATAAATATTTTTTTATTCTTCGAAACATTCCGCTTATTTGTTGGAATACGTCAATTATTTATCTTACAATGCAAGGTTTAAGCACGCTATAACAAAGTACATTGCACAGGGATCTAAGAGGGTCAAATAACACCTTGGCACACCCAAGTCAACTTCACCTGCAGATGCGGCACTCTGCTGAGTAACGAATGAAGAAATGGTGATAGTGGAGTTTTAGGGCTGTACATCACGACTTGGTCACAACCACTATGCATATGGTGAAAAACTCTTCATAGTGATCTCTTATGCGCAAAACCATTCAGAATCAGCTAGTGCATACCCAGTTTCTATTTACGTAAGCGACATGACAGTAGTGAGTGGCGATAAATTGTTGATCTCTCGGTGCTCGCCACTGTTTTTGAAATACACTGTACTTACCATAATTTACAAGGCGTAATCACTATAGTTATATATCTGGGTGGAGAAATAAATAAAACTTAATTTATTCATTGACCAAAGAATAAAATTGAAGTATTTCATAACTTAACCGCAGCAGACATTCCACGGCGTAGATATATGACACCAGCGAGACACCTCATCTGATATCATTCGGGGAGCAACGACCGTTTTATAATTCATGTAATAATCTTTCTTGATGTATTATACCTCGGGTCGAATAGAAATGAAATGTAAGTGAGCTGCAGATTTTACAAGAAAAATTGTTAGTTAAATGATTTCATATTTTATAAAAAAAGAAGACTCATCTAAGCATGAGCGTAGCCAGGATTTTAGCAAGGGAAAACGAATATTAATTTTTTTTTGAATACTAAACTTGACAATAATTCTGCAGCACCTTACACTTTTAAGTACGATACAGTTCAAAAACAACTATGACCGTTCGTAACAGATTCCATGGATATTCGTCGCCGTTATGCCGACTTGCTAAAATGCCTCTTCACGTCTTGAAGAACTTTGAACAACCCAACATCATAGAAAACATTTATTGGAAGATCGTTCCACATCCACACTGTTATCACGCGTTTACCAACACCGTTATTGGTTTGCAATGCATTGTTAAGTATAGAACAGTCTAAGAAACTTGGTTATCGAGGAACAATGAATGGAGCTATCGAGAACTAGTTCTATGGTACTAGCATGCAGAGCCACCACGGAAAACAACCACCAGATAATAAATATTGGCGAATTTCAAAATGTGACACTTTGTTATGGGTCTCTTTGACAGAGATTTCGCTATTTGCAAACCCACAATAATAGTTGCAAACATTTTCTGAGGATTCATTATGGTACAGCGACAATATGTGTACCAATTTCTTTTTCATATCATCAAGATAGGTACTACCGTACTATAGTAAAGCAGGAAAGCATTGGAATTTGAAACTTTAATCTTTTTTTTAGTTAATTACGCAATTACAGAGGTAAGAGAGGTAGGGCATAGATTAATTTCTTTGAAGATTTTAGGGTCTGGAACGCGCATGTGACTGCTTACCATCAGGTAGATCACACGATTGTTTACCACCATCGTGGAATAAAAAAGATATCTCTCTACTTGGGGCAGCCTGTCTTGTGAAATACCTCCACCATATAGAAGATCGTAGTAAAATAACCTTGTATTGTGTTCCTGCGGTGAGTATGGTTTTCAGAATTTCTTGGGGAAGGTGGATTCAAGGTCGGCAACGCGCTATTGATATCTATAGTATCTATAGGCTACGCCAGCTGCTTACCATCAGTCGGGCCGTATGTTTGTTTACCATTTTAGTTTTATAAAAAACTAAGCTAAAAATATTTTCATTCGTTTGTTTAACAAAAAATACAACCCATTAAGTGCGTTGCATAATTATATCTACATTTTAATGTTTAATCGGAATCAAATAAACATGGAAACGCTCGCGTGCACCAAATACACAGAGTCAGAATCTACTTTCCTGAAATTGCTCACGGCTTGGTGTGCTAACCATGTTTATTTGTAGCAAATGTTTGAAACTTAGTATTCTAATGTAACCTAGTGCAGCGAACTTGCAAGGTACGTACTTGATGTAGCTTGGACTAAATAAAATGTTACTACTAGTTGGTGTACTAATATTTATTCAGGCTTCAGGCGTAAAACGTTTTTCCACTTAAAAAATATATAAGTTTATGTAAATTTTATTTAGTATGCACTGCCTGCGCCTTTGTTCAGTGACCAAAGGTTTTTCAGTAACTTTATTCATGAAAAAATATTATTTACTTTTTAGTTTGATATTGTACAAGTAAAAGCTTGTTTTTTTATCAAATTTTATGAGGGTTATATACATTTATTTACTTGATATTCAGATGCACAATTATTGGAAAACGTATTTCAATGTTTTTCATATTTTTATCCGCGAGTGTGTGAAATGTACACAAAGTTTCTATAGTAAATAATATTTCTCGGTTCAGATTTATAAATATAACAACGTATAAATTCAATTACAGTAAAAAAACTGTCGGCGGGAAGTTAGTAATTAGTTTGACGGCTATAAATGGTAATAGTTGTTAACTTGTCCCCTTTTTGCCTATATAATAAAATCTACAGTATGCTTCAATCTTATTTTTTTGTAATATTGTAAGATTAGGTGGGCCAAACCCCGCTTCTGCCAGACCTGTCTGGTTCAACAGTGTAACCGTACAGTCTCCGAGTAGTGATTAAACAATAATAATCTACTTGGATACATGTGATATGCGAGATCCAAGTGTTAAAGAGAGGGGCGGTATATCGCCACTTTAATTTATGAAACTTTATTTACAAGGCATTATATTTATTTTTAATGATTACACACCAGTTACACGACTTTGTAAATTTACAAATTTACACACAAACACATGTAACCATCTATCCATATCAAAAAGGATAGTTGCCCCGATAGGGAGACGAGGTTAGTTGTCGTACAATTAGTAGAGTTGCAAACTTTAAAGTAATGTAATTAAATAGAGAATATTATCATTTTTGGTATTGGTGATGATACACCTGCACAGTTTCTAGATGACATAGATGAAAAAGAAACACCTTTAAATTCTAGTCCAATGATCAATGAGTGATAACCATTGTGACGTCACACGCGCTCGGATTTATTTGGGAACGATCGGCGCGTTTTCGGTACTGAATTCAGAAATTAATTTTTATATTGAAATAACTTTTAAAATATTGCGAAAAAAAATAGTTTGTTATAAAACTTATATAATAATATGATCTTTCCAATTACCACAAAAAAAATATAATTCAAAAACCCAATTCTGGCAAGAGTATATAATTTTAATATTATAGCGAAATATTGCAAGGAAATCTTGTGTCTAAATATCTTGAACCGTTGCCTAGAGCATTATTATTGTTAATCACAGTTCGCGTGTACGCTATGAAATGCACCGGCACATTGGCGTACGATGTTGCATTGGATTCAGTCCAACGCGAGTTGGCTATAATGCTATTAACATAATTTGTAAGTCAGGGTGTTAATAAGCTCCTGGCAAATGCTACTTTTACATACAAGTATAATAAATATTGTTATGTTTCTACGTTGGGACACGATTTGGACAGTAAATTCAAGGACCACTCCAAGCTGGTTTTACTATTAATGTTATTATAGAGTGGATCTCCCTCTCTGTACATTCACTAAAGTAGTATAATTATTAACTGCATAAATTATTCACACTTTTTTTAACCCGATTGAGATTTTTCCGGCTCTGCTCGTTAACTGGTATATTTTCCGAACTAGTGGTAGTATTTTAACGTTTAAAAGTGCCTTCTTAAGGCCTAAATTAAATAAAGAATTTTGATTTGGATATAGAAAATTATTGACTAAATTCGTTTTTAAACAAATTTGCTCTGCTATTTTATATTGATCGCTATCTGCGTGTCGTTAATTATTCGAGTACTAAGACTCAAAAAACTTCAAACACTATCATGAATGTTTGGTAAGCAGATATGTTTCCATCTGTTACATACATTTCAGTCTCTTCATGAAGTTCCTTATAATTTATTTGAGACTCGGGATCTCAAGCTATCGTCTAATTGACGCTGAATAAAGTCAATAATCACCTGTTTTTTAAATATACTATACAGTAGAAATATAAAACGGCATACATTTATTTTAAATCTTCTACTAATTGATAGCGTAGGATTATTACAAAGGCGTAATTTTTTTAAAATCAGAACGATCACACAGGTAAATAAATTGAAAGACAGAAATGCCTTTTTCATCATATAATTATTGGATTCTTCAAGTGGAGGGAGAATTAATCCATGACTTTATTTATATAAAAGTGTATGGTCAATCATCTATACGTATTATAAATCTCAACGCCACCTGTCTGTCTGTTTATGTTATTTTCGCGGGAAAAACCACTAATCCGATTTACATGGTTTTTCTTTTAATTCATAGATATATTATGTGGTCAGGATATAGGATATATTTTATTACATAAAGCAACATACGAAATAAGCAGTGAGGATAATGGTGAGTCAATTCGAAAATAGACGCTTTTGGGGCGCGTTGAGTAAACCATAAGAGATATTTCAAATTAATGTTCTACATAATTGTAGATCTTAAAAAGATTTACAAAAAAATCAGCAATAATATACGTTTATCTTCTAAGGATCACCTACGATAAGCATTGCGCGTGCGCTCGACCAACAGCATTCTGTAGTCACGCGAGCAAAGTCGCGGGCACAGCTAGTGCATTGATAAAATGTTAGTGGAATACCTCTACATTATAAAAGTATCAGCCAAATAGCCAAATACTAAAAAAATGTTTCTAATATTATTAAAACCGTTAATGAACTTTTCGATACCATTATTATATTAGCTTTGTTGCGCGTTTTAGGCAAACTACTTCGACTAATCGTCGACCAAATTGAAAAAAAAGAAAATCACGCAAGCGTAAATTAATTATAAAATACAAATCATTTTACAATTTTCTGCCAAAAAATTCAACCGGTACGTCTAAAATATATTATTAGTTTTATAAATAAATGATTATTAATACAAATTACTCTATTGCAAATAATATAATATTTATTGATTCCATTAATATTTTTTTCTTTATGTAATAGATAATTATGTCTGAGAAAATGCTTTCAAGGATGATACGTAGATTAGATTAAGTGAATGTTATCTTTTATATTTGTAAAGTCACTAATACCCGGATACAGATGATTAGACGCATACATGTTTATAAAAATTGCACATAGTAATTATTAATTAAATAAATATGTATATGTATCTGTAAGACAATTAACCACCTCAAAAGTTTAGTATGTTACTTTATCTAATAAAATATATTGTATAACCTGGCCAGATAACATAACTATGAACAAAAAATATATATTTACATCGGATAAGTGGTTTTTGAGTGAAAAGAACATAAACGGACAGACATAAAACGGACGTTGAGTTTTATAATATGTAAATAAGTAGGTCGTACCAAAAGTATAACAAATTATTTTAAATAAGTAATCGATACATATTATAAAATAAAGTCCCCCGCCGCGTCTGTCTGTCTGTCTGAACACAATAAAATCAAAAACTACCGAACGGTTTTTCATACGGTTTTGCACCCATGGACGGAGTGATTCATGAGGGAGGTTTAGGTGTATAATTCATTACAGTTTTGTGTGAATTGGTTGAAATATGACTATGATTATTGAAAATGTCGGAAAAAATCATACCGACTGGGAGATTTACAGGCGAGCACCACGTAAACCAATTGAGTTATATGTATTACTCTGATACTCGTGCGAAGTCGGGAGGGTGGGGGGTGCTAGTATATACTATTCTAAGGATAACCCACGATAAACATTTTTATCTTTAAAATAACCAGCGAGCGACCGCCGTGGCTGGGAACGAAGGCAGCACGATCCACGCGAGCGAAACCGCGGGTATAGCTAGTTTTGGATATATTTATATACTCCCATGTGCTCCATTGTTATTTTATTACATAGACGATATAGTCCAGTGAAGGTTTGTAGATATTTATCATACCTGCATATATAAATAAATCACGCCTTCCTCTTCCAACGTTCCTATTCACTCTCATCCTATAAATCTGTCTAGCCTTTCTTCTTTCATTCGTAGATATTTTTTAGTTAATTTTAAATCAAATTTATTTGTTAAAACCTTTGCAGCAGATCCAGGACCAAAGGCTTTATCTACTAGTTTCTCTTTCTCAAAAGTAAGTAGGTACTGGCAATTCAACCGTTGGTTCTAGTTCTTCAGATTTTCTGTCTCTTTTCAATGGAGACTTTAGTTATATATGTATTTTATTACGTTTAAAAATATATAGAAAATAGAAAAACTAAATAACAACATAAAACTAATATTGTAAGTAACAATTTGTGTTTCAATACTTACTCTAAAAGTGTCATATTGGGGCTATTAGGTAGTGTGCCCAAAATACTAGCAGCATTGCCGAATTGAATGGCAATGCCGTTATTTTGGGCAAGGTAAAAACCTGCCTTTTGCTCTCCCGTGGAATTAAACAAACGCCCTGCAATGTCTTTATACAAGGCGTGTGCACTCGGCCCCCATGAACCCATTGTTTCGACCCCAAATGGCTCAAACACATATAGATATATTATATAGTTATAGGTATGGACTGCGTTTATCACTAAATATCAGATGGATTCCAGCCTGTTTTTTATCTTACGCATGCATAATAAATACTTGATTCGATTATCAATTTTGATTTAAAACTTTACAAAGTTACTAATTCTAGGTACAAATCGTCGGTTCAAAGGTACAACTCCCTAAGTGACATTTTCACCAAAAATGAGATTTTGTCTCTGAAGGTTATATATAGAGAAAATCTACGACATCAAAAATCCACTAAGTGTGTATTGTGTTCCATAAAAAACTGTTTAGCGGAAAAAAAACACTAAGTAATTATCCACTGTAATCCCTTTGCAAGTAAAACTCATTTGGCACTTAATCGAGTTTTGCCTGAAATCTCCGTTGTAGATCAATCTAAAAGTAATGGTTGACAAGTACAACTCACTACGTAAATAATGAACTTTACCTGGTAACACTAGCACGACATATGCCACTTGTGAAATGACATTTGATTTGGAGGTTATGTTTTTTTGGCGGCAAAGAAAATATTACACACTTTGTTTGTATCTTACATTGTTTTTCGTAAGTAAAACAGTTTTAACCGTTATAATGATTGATCGTCTAAACAGGAGGACTAGATAAATAGTGTCTCTCACATTTAGAGATTCCTCGGGGGTGCAACGAGAGCTTACAAGTTTTGAGATTTTGTTTAGCTTCATTTTGAGAAGAATTGCTACTGTTGAATTCAGACTCCAAGTTTTTAATACAGTTAGGTAACTCTATAATTAGGCTAAACATACAATTTTCCACTGCGAAAATAAATAGTTTTAGAGAAAGTAATATTTTCAAATCTTTTTTTTTTTGTAATTTTGACAATATAAATATCAAATTTAAGCAGTTGCTATAAAGTAGTTGCAGCACTGCCACCGACGAAGAATCCGGCAATCTGGGGAAGAGACCCGGCTGTATGGTGCTTACAGAAACTGTAAAAAGTCCTTGCAAGTAGCCATCAGCCGCCCTCCGGCCTGCTCGTCCGTGTTCCAGCCTCTGGTGCTGTTGGATGACACGTGAAAGCTGCTGGAATGGATAATAGCTTCCCGTGTCATCTGGCACATGTGAGAAGTGGGGCCGGAGCAGTGGGATGGGCACTTTTGTTTCCGTGTGGGGCACTGGACGATCTCACTGCCTCGAAGGCGCTGTCTATGGAGACAACAAGCAGATATTGTTGGCGGTGTCGTTCTAAATCGCCAACGCCTTCAACAGTCTGTCGCATGGTGTCATACGGGAGATGCTCCAGTATTACGGACTGCCCCCGTACCTGCGGCAGCTGTTGAAGGACTATCTCGAAAGTAGGCAAGTTGCCATCGTCGATAGCAGAGGGAAGTTAGCTCACACTAAGAGATAGTGGTAAAAATCATTAAGTATATTAGTCTTATTTACATACAAACTAATAGGTTCGAGACAAAAATAAAAAAAAACTCTATATTAAAATACAATGACATGTTTACAGAAAGTTTCAGTACATAAACTCAATCTTATGATTTTTCAGACCAAAAAACACAAATTAGCTCCATTAGTAAGTTACTTAGTGAGTTTTACCTTTGAGCCGATGATATATATTGCCTATATAGGTCCTGTTTGAATTTCAGCACTTAGGTGTTTTCAGGTCTGCAGTTTCATTCTTTCGTGGGATCTATTTGAAACCATGCAGCACTACGTTGCACATGTCACTATGTTTTTCATAAATTCGTGAATTGGAGTCCCATCGGCTACGGTTACCACGTCGAAGCGATAGTAGGGGATCGGTGCGTCATGAAAGCTTACTTGGGACGGTCGATTATACCTGTCCTGTTGAATGAACCCGATATTCATCGAAGCCGATAAGAATGAGTCTCGAACATGGGATTGGTGTGAGGCGACAAGGGATACAGGAATAGAAAGACTGACTAGATCACTAAATCAACAAAGAATCACCGTAAAACATGTAACTTTTAAAACCAGTGTTATATTTGCCTGTATACACACTGATTTGCATAAAAGTAGTATACCAGAAATGAAGCACCCGCACGATTCACGTTGGAACGTGTCCAATACAATGATATTTTTGCTGTGTCTTATTGTTATTAGTTCTTTTATTGGTCACATTTGTATGTTACAATAATATTTACATTGTTGTATTTATAACTTATATTCACAATGTGTTTGAAATGTGTGTATTGTTGGCTTATTTGTATTTGTATTTTATAAATAAATTAATGTTACAAAAAAATCAAAAATATTTATGTTATGCTTACGTGAAATACTAATTATGATTTGTATTCTCAAAAAGGTGACTTTAATCATTGTTTACCATTCTATGGATAATATTATATGCATAGTTTGTAGGAGGGATTTTATATATTTTGATAATCAGCCTGCGAGTGCGACTTTTGAACTTTTAGTACTCATGTGGAACTGTATCTTTGTATTACGTTAACCTAGAATTTTTACAGCAGTATGAGGTAATAGATATCTTAGTATTCCATATTAATTTCAACTTTACACCTCGTCGTTTTCAAGAAAAATGGTTTTGGCACACTGACAGCCAGACGGACAGCTAAGTGATTCTATAAAGGTTCCGTTTTTTTTGTGCCCAATTCATAACTTAACGTGTCTTTGTAAGTTCTCAACGCTTTATAGTTCATGGACTACCACGGAAACTTAAATTTTTCGTATGTAGAAGAATTGTGAGTTGTATAAGAGCGAAAATACTTCTAAATTATCCCGCAAACATCATATGCCCCACGATTTTGTAAGAGATATGAACCAATGAAAACATGTAAGAATAAATGCATGTGTGGGCAAATGAATGAATAAATGAACGAATGAATAAATGAACGAACGAATAAATGAATACTTTATTGTAGTTTTTAGTTCGTACACTGGCGAGTTTAATAACACAAGGCATTTTCTTCCAGCTACCAGCATTATGTGTTCCAAACATAATAAATTATTATCCAATGGGTTATTATTCCGTTGTATTGAGTGAACTGTATCGACTCAGTACAAATACGCAATTACCATACAACCGAATACCGATACAGCTCTGACGTTACGTATTTAATATAGCAAAGTCAATGCCATATATTATTCACGAACACTTGTAACTAGAGACTACAAAGCTAGAGCGTGAAACTAATCGTAATTGTATCTCATTCTGCCCTTTCCTTCAGCTTCCATTTCGCTCCCCTTATTGCGTCTAATTTTTAGAATTTATCGAGTAATCGAGTGGATTTTTATTAGCCCGCGTGACAACAACGGTTGTTCATGTTTCTCCATATACCAATAATCACCACTATACTTGGTACTTGGTACAGTACCAAAAAAAAAAACCGGTAACGCTTATTAATGTTATATTTTACCATGTCCAGAGCAAGTACACTCTGAAAGTTGTTGTAAGTACACACTGAATACTCCTGCTTCATTTTATTTAAAACTCCCTTAAAAACCACCTTAATTTAAAAAGAAGCCTCCTGATTTTTGCAACGGTGGCACTGTGCTTACAGAAAGTACTATTACAACCTTGTATAAATTAATAAATCGAAATGAAAATTACACAAATCAAACAAAAGAAAAACGTTCATTTATACAAAGCAGTCGCTAGCTGGCGTTCTTTACACCTGGGTACATATAATAATACCAACAACAACAGTCTTTGTAACAACAAGGACTGGCTTCCCCTAATAACACGTCATAAATAATACTATTTAATACAAGCCGGAGAATCGTGTCATTATGGAATCCGTACTAATGACTTATTATTCTTACTATTGATCCGCACTATTGACAGTGCGAAATAGCAACAGGTTTGATCCATGACCGCACGTACCTTATAAGCAGGCAACGCCCAGCTTGAAGGCATTCTCTTTCGAGCTTTAGATTTTGAAGACTTCAGTTAATAAGTCGACTATAATAAACATTGTCCCTAAGTGCCGTGTCGTTGCCCTTCTCGCAACGTATTACAATTCGTAAAGTACATAATAATATTCAGAAGATAATATAATTATTCAGAAGAGTTCAGAACTTTTTCGGTACGAAACTTATTGTACTATCTATGACTTTTCAGTTTTTTCATCGGTTATTGACAATTATGCCAATGTCACGTAGATAGAATATTTTTACAATCTTCAGAGTTCGATTAATACACATTTACGCCAATTTGGATAGAATGTTTGTATAATATTCTTAGTAGTTCAAGTGTTTTAACAAGATGATGGCGCTCTTGATAAAATTGTTCATGGACATGGGCATCAACTTATGACAAGTTAAAATTTATGCTTTTATTTATTGTTTTAAATTCACTTCAGTTGTGCACAATAATCAAACTACATTACGCAAAATGCCTCGAACATTAAACAGTAAAGGACCAAATATAGTAATTTTATGAATTAAAATTAAGACCATAACATGATAGATCAAGATTCTGCTAAAAACTCTAACAATTGTTTAAAAAATTCATTGCCTTTAAATAGGAATAATGAAACGACTTCCGTGTACTTTTTTAAATTTAAAATAAAAGTAAATATTGAAATATAAGTATATACTTGTTTACCTAATACTAGTTACATTTAAAATATGCAGAAATATCGCAAACAAACATTTTTCTTGGTATAATTTTTGTCACTTATTCCGTACTAGCTTCTGTCTTTGACTTCATCTGTGTGAACATCAGAATTGGGTCGTTACCGGGATTAAAGTATCCCATATGTTAATCAAAGATATAAACTATCTGTGTGACAAATTTCATCTAAATCCTTTCAACCGTTTTTGCATGATTGAGTAACAAAAATAAAAAAATCACATTTAAAACATTAGGAAGATATCTGTCCGAAAATTCTGTACACAAAAATATTTAAAAAAATTGCAAATATTCCCTACTGTACCATCTAGAGAGGTGATTTAAAAAAACTGCGAAACACTCTTTATTTCTTACCAAAAGCATAAATATGAATTTTTATATCCCTAATTTTTACCTCAACGAGTTTTACTTTCGCAACAATAGGTAACCTTATGTCCTTCTTCGAGGTTCAGATAGTATCTATACAAATTTTCATCGGTGCGACAACACAAGTTTCATCTATACAAATTGGTGCACCGGTGTAGGCGTGAACACGTAACAAAACAGACACACAGACAGAGTTACTTTCACATTTATAATATTATTAATAGTTTGGATTACAAGTGGAAGCACTTAACGTCCCGTGATATCAACGCGATCCTGGCGCACATATTTACTGTAAATATAAAACAAATTATGACAACAAATTTAACCAAAGATATTGCATGAAATTTGACTGCATAACAAATTTATCAAGAGAACGAGTCTCTAAAGACAGACCGTTTTATGCATCTATAACAAATAGTAAGTCGGTTCCTAAGCATGTACACTGTAGCCCCGACATCAAGTCTCGAATTTGCATTCCAAATTCTAGAATTGACGTGCTTCGACCGAAGTCGGCTGTTTTTTACACCGTCGCGCAATATCATCTTGTAGTCGTCATACTTCTTACTAGTATAAAAACCGATAAATGGATAATTAAAGATGCTGATATAATCTTCACGTTTTGCATTGGAATACAAAGGTTTGAAGATTATACTTCCCATTTGTTTTCGTTGTAAAGTTCACTTTAAAGATACTAAGGAAAGACCCTTCTATCATAGCAGAGTGATTGGCTCTTACAAAAGTTAAACTCACAGAATCACAGTTATCTCACAGAATAATAGAAAAAATAGTATTCAATAATTCATTGCTGTTATGTAAATATTTTGATTTATTTTACATGATTACTATGAGTATTTTCAATAAGTTTATTTATTGAATCGAAATTCACGGCTTATGTATAGGTATTTCATTATTTAAGTATTAGTTTTGAACAGTGTTTTAAACCTTTATGCTGATCCTATTACATCGTTCCCTTAAATAAAGTCAACTTTATAGTAACTATGAATGTTGCGTTTCGGTGTAAATACCAAAACATTGTCAGATGTTACAAACGCCAGTCTATAAATTTCTATTCCTTACAATAGTTACAGAGATTGCACCTGGGAGCGGTCTTAGCGCCGTCTTACCATTAACTTGGACGTTGGATAAATCCCCTTCACTCCGCTTCTGTGGGGAGCAACAAACGACAAATCGAGTTATCTTCCTGCGGGCGAACCGAGAGATCATTTTTCTTTGTCGTAAACTTAAAACTTAGGGGAACATGTTAAGATCTTTACGAGACGGGACATATCTTTGCTTTTAAAATTGTAATTCAATTTTAGCTTTTAGTAAGAATAGTGTTTGGTCATAAAACAAAAACAAGATTAAAAGACAAGTAATTTTACTAAGCGTGTATGGAGATGAAATTTAATCACATATAGATTACTTTGAAAATTAAATGTGTATAATACACGATGTTTTTAATTTATGCGCTGAATGATGGAGGATAAAAATGTGTTTAAGGAAGTCAAAATTAAGCAGCGTCTTTTAACTGACTAGACATAATTAATACATATATTAATTGTGTCTATAGTGCAATAAGAAACTAGAGACGATCATCGAATTTCACCAACATTATTAAGGTCATAGCTCAAAGGAAATGGAAGGGGTCGGGTCACATATTTCGCAGGAATTATTGCAGACGGGTCAAAGCGGTACTGGAGAGGACATCTACAACTTACGAAAAAGGTGAATAGGCTGTCGGTGAGACGAACTGACGATCTAGTGAAGGTGATGGGAAGAATTTGGGTAAACAGTCCCTTAAACCGACGACAACGGTGTGCAATTCAAGAGGTTTACATTTAACATTGGGTGGAAACCAGAACAGAAAAAAGAAGAACAATAAAAAATATGTGTAAACTCTATATAACGACACTTAATGGACTGCACATTTTATGTCCTTATTGGTTATGAGTTCTCGTTAAATTGAGAGAAGAAAAATCAATATTATTTTACTATTATAATATGAATTTACTAATAAAGTATAAATTTTACAAAGAACAAACATTAACATTGATAAAAATAACAACGCTTATTGAGTATAATTCAATCGACAGCCGAAGTAAACACGTGCAAGAAATAACACAAAAGAAAGCATTTGTTAAAATCTTTGTCGGTACGTATGATGCCGAGAGTTGAGGTAAATACGTGCTAGATAATAAAAGAAAAAAATAACAAACAAATGAATATACACATCTAAAGTTTTTATTAGTTTTAGCAACTTAGAAAGTACTGTTTATTGCTTAATAATGACGTATTGGTGTCGTTATTTAGAGTGGGTGTGATGCTACATAGAGTGTATCAAGTAAATTCGACGTTTTAGGGAGTTTGTCGTTAAATCGAGTTTACACTTATGTATAACAATCATACTTGTTGTTCATTTTTTTTCAAACGAAAATAGGTTCAATTATATAGTTTATTTTAGTTAAAATATTATATTAGTTAGAAGTATTGTCATTAACAATTTCGATACCTTTTACAGGGAGTTGTAAAATTTGATCCACATTATTTCAAATACATATTATAACAGAATGAACCCGGTATACAACTAAACTTTTAGCATCCCTTTCATCGCCATTTAAATTCGAATCCCAAAACTTTAGAAGGTCACGGGAACAATATAAAGTTAACGTTACGCTTTCTGATAGATATCCACCCTCCAATACTTCACGGAATTTCGCTAATTTATTTCAATTTTCTCTCTTTCATGTCGTATTATCGTTCTCAATTATCTGTCTAAACAAAGAGCCCTTTAATTATAAACGTTATTTACTCAGCTTATCTCTCGCAATATTTCATTAAATTCGAAAGTATTATAACCGCCAGGATGTAGCCAGGGTTTTGTTCGGGGAGGCAAGGGAAAACTAATATTAAATGTCTTATACATATATTCTACCAATAGACAAGAACGTTCATGAAAATAATTTGTTCAAATACTGATAAACAACATGATGGTCGATCCTATATATTTTACATCGCAGAAGAGACACAGCTTTTATACCTACGATGTTTTAAGTAAATTCCTACTCTATTTCAATATTTATTAATAGTTAAATAAATACATAAAAAAAGTAGAAAAGAAAATGAATCGTTATGCATTTATTTAAGCTCAAATACGCACGTCGTCATATTTTCTGAACTTTGACAAATATTCGTAGAAATGATGTACTAAAAAGACAGAACATAAAACAAATATTCAAAAATCTCAAACTAGTTATAAAACAATTTAACCAATTACAACACTTTCTAAAACCACCACGTCAAGTCTGTGTTCAGTCGCATACTTTTACCTACAAGCGCTTTGCTAATGAATCATCAGCATGTTTTTATTCTATGATTGTATATGGCGTGGCATTTAAATGAAGAAATATTTTTTCTGTTTTATTATTACGATATGATTACCTATTTATTCACTTAGCCAAAAAATAATTTTACTTACTTAACTACTGAATTGGTGTTTACGTCCAAGTTTACGCTTTGATTCGAATTTTGCCTAAAAATATTGTCTTCAAGTTGTACACAACAAGTTATTGTTGTTTGTTAAAAACAGCAAAATATATTTTTTCATTTGAAAAGTTACTCATAATGCTGGATGGAGTATTTGCGTTGCGTACGAGTCAATTCATCCAGTATCAGAAAACTCAAAATATTCTGGGGGGACAGCTACCCCCTTTGCCCGTACCTGGCTACTCTCTTGATAAGCTCTATGAAGATCAAACGTTTATTCTTAATTAGCTCTTTATAACTCAGCAGTGACTGGACTTGGTTATTTTATATCAATAGGGATCTGTTTAATAATCTGGAATAATCTTACCTATCTTAGAGTCATTTGAAATAGTTTGCAAAAATAGCAAATAGCTTATTTTCCACATTTTTCTTAACCCTGTATACACGTTTAAAATTAAATTTTAAACCTATTTAATTTAGTAGCCATAATTAAATTTACTTATTTCAGGTATATGTGAAGGTGGTGGTGGTGAAGGTGATATGTGAAGTGTTAGTAAAATTTTAGAATGAAATTTCTTTAAATAAATAACGTGCATTTGTAAATTGGTATTTCAAGGTAAATAAATATCTTTAATATTGAGTTATTATTGATAATTGACTGCTTATATGTTACTAGCGACCACAAGTCACTTCGCTCACGTTAATACAATATAAAACTCAACAACGATAGCACAGTCCTATATATGTATAACCATAAGCTTGAACGTAATCGGATAAGTAGTTCCGTTAGCTCCAACAAACATATTTACAAACTTTACCTAAGTACCACTTTATAATGTAAGTACCTGTAAGCAATATACCTAATACTAAAAAGCTACTAATTTGCTATACATTTTTTAATTATTGCCTTTAATTGTATTATGACATATCTACTCCGTGGTGGGCAGCGGAGCTGATCATGCTTTAGAAAGAATGTGTATTGTCAAGTTTTGTAAAATAATCTACATTTATACATAGGTAAGTAACATTTGTTGTCCTCGATAAAGAGAGAAAAACATGGTAAACTTGGCATGTAATCCATCTTTGGGAGTCGAAAATCGTTTAAGGCGCTGGGAACTGCTAGTATTATATAAGAAAAAAATCTACTATTATAAATATAGAGTTACTAGCGGTGCTGCCCCGCGGCTATATATATATATATATACTTCCTCTATACAAAATTTATCAAAATCTGGGTGGAAGCAATTTTTCAGTTAAATCTGGACATACAAAAAGGCACATAAAAAAATATTTTTTCATTTCAAATTCGTAATCAGTATCATTACTAATATTATATCTATTAAGAAATTTGGAAAAAATATATAAACAGAGAGAGGTACAGATTAATTAATATAGATAATAATTAATTAATAAAACATATAAGATAAATAAAATAAATAATAATAAACTCGACTCATATATAATTGATAAATTAAATTTTATTTTACTTTACATAATTAAAATTATATCTTCTTATATATTACATAACATAAAACATAACATTGTAAACATAATCGTATCTTCTTATTTTTGTCCGTTTTTCTAATTAACTAATTTTTTATGATTTCATCTACAGGGCTAAAACTAATGGCTGTGTCGTTCCTAGAATTTTTATTTAATAGCAAGGTTTTATGAAGGGTGGGATTTACTTTTTAATTAAAGTAATGTTACAAGAATATAATTCTTACACTCAACAAAATTATTTGTTTTATGTTCTCGTTCGCAGAATTTGAGCAAAAGTAGTTTATTTTCATTGTTTATGTTTGAAGCAATCGTAGCTCGGTGGTAGGTAGCATCTACGGACACCTCATCGATCGATGTGAGTTCAAATACCTGCAATGTGCCTGATCTTTCAGTTTAGGAAAATATCGTCATGAAACCATTGCATGGTGGTGGCGGTAGCATTTTGACTAACGCCCGCCTGGCTAGCTACCACCCTCCAGTTGAAAATCTATCGCCAAGCAGCAATAGGTGTGTTCCGGAAAATGCATCCAGTCCTTCCACTTGGCTTAGCGTGTTCATTAAGTAATTTTGTAGCCGAACGCCAAACCCATAAAACAAAATAAAAAATGTTTTTTTTTTAAATATACAAGGAGCTATTTAGATAAAAGATATAAATAAACTCTTTTCCATTTTCACATGAGTAAGATAAGGGTCGGCATTGGAACAAGTCAAAAGTTTGGCGAACTTAATTTCCCGTCTAACTTTTAGGGAATCTTGACTGCAAATCTCATCAATTTGCCGGGTATGACTGCGGGATATCGGCCCGCCGGGAGTGTCGGCCATTCTTATTGAATTACATCGTATTTGGGCAACCCTTCGGTTTTTTCGTTAGACACGTGACGTCCCTGAGGTAATGTATTTATGAGTGTACCTACACGCTGTGATCTGAATTCCGTTTAATTCGTAACATCCACAATTCAGCGGTTTATTTATATTTTATGTATATAAAATGGCCTTTCTTAAAAAATAATTTATCTAAATATCAGAGAGGCACTAGAATTTCTCTTGATATCATCGTTAAGGAATCACAGATCTTGTGGGCGTTATCAGGGTTAAGTGCAAACGGCAAAGTTTTCTTGCTTAGTTAGGGCTACTCCCAGTAGCCTCTAATCTACCCTATAGCGACTTCGAGCCTCCCTTGACTAAATCTCATATATCATTGCTACTCACAGGCAACCCCTGATAAATGATCTTGTTTATCCTCATGGTCCAACAGCTCCAACGAGAATGACCTTCCCTCTTCGGGTTCCGAGTTCTAACTTGGTAGATAGCCTCGAGCAACCTGAGAACACAATACTGACGAAAATCTTCATGATCCGAGAGCTCTAGCAAGACTGTCCCTTCAAGTCGGTCGTTGCCTGCTTATACAAGACCCACGAACAAAGAGAACACCTGTTGCTACCGCGTCCAGTCATTACTAGGTCATTAATACTGTTTCAATAATCGCAGTAGATTCTCCGGCATATACATATATCAACACGAAAGTTGTAATATCTAATTGTTATTTCATGGGTAAAGTTTTCATACTACCCCTGAATATGTTAGGTAGTACTATGGTTGAGTTAGTCTGCGTCTGCGGAGCTAACTAGTTTACTAATAAACTTTGATTTCTTCTGAAACAGGCATTATCAACCATTTATAATTTTAGGTATTGCGTATTATAAAAGTAAAACTATCAATATTGATAAAAGTTACACTGCACAGCCTGACTCAAGGCACGTGGGCAAACCAAATCCTGATTAAACATGATTATCTACTACTAAATACTTTTGGCTTGCAAGTGTTTGATAGAAGTTAACTAGTAGAATGTACTGTTTACAATAGAAATATGCTTAACATATTTCTTAATCGACAACGTTTTATTTTTAACTTTAAACCTCAAGTATTGATTAAAATCTAAAACTATACGCTTCACTGTTATGTCCCATTTCAAAAATCCCACTTCATCAAGCGACATTAAGAATTACTAATATTGTAGAGTTATAAGTATGCAAGCAATTTTAATACTGTAGAATATTTTTTCACTCGTAAACCTTGAGTTTTGAACAAAGCCCGGAGAGCGGTACAATTATTCGCAGAAGGAATTCATTTGCTGCCGGTATCGACGTTGTCCTGGCACGGAGATATCTCATTTATTTCGCTTATCATTGCCCCGGGAACGAATATCGTCAACACGACAGCCATTTCTTTGCGTACGGCCATAGAATAAGCGACTTAATAAATTTTATATAAAATTCGATCACAGCTCAGTGGTAGCATGTTTGGACATCGCGCCCATCGTCGTGAGTTGAAATCCTAAAATGATCCAGCATTTTCGGTGAGGAAACATCATGATGAAATCATATCAAATTGCGTAGGGCATTTTCTAATAACCGTCTGGTTAGATACCATCCTCGAATTTAAAATTCTTCGCCATGTACCATTAGGTGTGCTCCGGCAGCTTCACTAGAGAGCAAGTCCCTCTAGGTTTTACGTTCATCACTAAATAAATCAACACTCACAAAGGAGATAATACTCTAGTGCTAAAATCTATAAAGTACCTATTCAAAACCACCGATATTTCGAAAATATTGGAATAATGAATCGTATATACCTGGCAACGTCATCTTTCCGTTAACTTTTCATGAAAATTAATGATTCAAACATCAATTTTAAAACTTATGTTCACCATTATTGACGGAATATGACGAAATAGCTTAAAATTATTTAATGTCTTCATTAAAAAAAAGTTTATCAACTTTTTCATTAAGAATGCCAATTTTTGATGCTAATGAATATATGTTCATGGCTCCATCTATTAACAATATGCTTAACGAAAATAACAGATATTAGTTAGATTGTTTACATTCTTATTGTACCACATATTCACACTGGTCAGCTAGTTAATCATATTTCTTAAGAGAACAGTCAATCGGTTATAGCTATTTAATAATTTTATTTTGTATTAACGTTGTAGTTCCCCAAGAAAATATTACATTAAGACTGGAAGGGCCGACCCTAAAAGACATCACTAAATAAGGCACAGGAAAAGAAAAAAATGTCATCTTTTTATTCTCACCAAAACTATTTTGATAGACTAACAATCTTTGTTTCTAAATCTAAATCAACACTTAATTCAATTTCGAATTCAAGAAATCGTTTATTAACATCATAAATTTCTTACTAAAACACTAAAAATTATGTTACTACTAGCAACCCGATTTGGCTTAGCTCGGGTAGTACAGTCACACATATAACTCTATTGGTGTCCGCGGCGCACGGCAATAAAGCTCCCAGTCGGCATGAATTTCTCTGACATCTTCAACAATCATCGTCACATTTCAACCAATTTACACAAAACCTTTATTAATTATACATCTAAATATTCCTCATAAATCACTCCATCCATTCATGAAAGCCATATGAAAATCCGTTCGCTAGTTTTCGAGTTTATCGCGTTCTGACAGACAGACGGACGCGTCGAGGAACTTCGTTTTATAATATAGCAAGATAAAGCAGTATCTACTAGTTTTATTCCATTTATATATTAGTATTTCATGGCCCAAGCCACACCCGCCTCCACCCCTGTTTCTACCGAGAGTGGCGATGGCGAGATGCAATGAAAAATAAAAGGTGCACAATACAAAATGAACAAGAGTTGCCGTGTTGACACTGTCATTTGTTTCACTCTGATTCTCTCTACACTTTGTACAGAAAGAGAACATCAGCTATCAACAAATACAGTTATTTGCAGAAAATAAATTTGTAATCTTTTACACAGTTCGTAAAGATTGAATGCTGGGTCGTGCATCGCTAGATCATGACCCAGCACACACCAGGTGTAACACTCATCATAGTGGCACGCGTATGGATCAGCCCGTTTATATCCAGTATCTAGTTAAACCGGGTGGTAGGAGGTACCTACTGACTGGGTCGCGACCACCATGCAAATGGTGATATAAACCCGTCACTATGACTCTCTATATTTTTGTCACGTTTCAGGATCTCCCAGTATATCTCCCTTATGTCGAGAGGCTAGCGGGACTACATGGTTGCGGTGACCGTCGACGGATTGCAAATCTCTCGATGGTCGCCGTTGTCTTTTGATTGTACTATGTATTATACTACTATAGAAAAGGAAAATCATACATTCAAACCCCTACAATATAATAACATATATGTATCATTAAAATACAGAAGTAAATGTTAACATGCAAGTAAATACATACAAACATAAATCACGCCTCCTTCCCAACGGAGTAGACAGAGACCACGTCCTGCCACTTGCAACGATCCTGACATATATCTTTCACTTCTTCAAGATTCATCAATCTTTTCATGCATACTCGTCGGTTTAGAGTACTCTTGACCTGACCTTTCATCTGAACATGCAAGTAGATAATTACAAATCAGATTATTCCGTTTTGGTAGAAATACCGAGATGTAAAGGGTACGAGTTTCTGGAATTTCAATTAACTTGCTATGGACACGAAAATCACAAAATTGTTTCCGAATTGCTTCCTATCTACCAGTAAAGGATAACCAAATATTTGTTATTAATACATAGCTATATAAGGATTTTCTTTATTAATTCTATACGAACTGACATTGGGATGGCAACCACAACTCCCACATAGGGTTGATAATCTACTTCTGTGGAAAGTGGACTGTATTTTAAAATTGTTTAGAAGTAGATACCATACAAATAACCGGCAAATATAGAAATTACATTATAACCTCACTTATCCTTCATAGCCGATATTACCGCTGCTGAAATTATCCGAATGCTCCCAGGCTCCAAAGGCACTGTCCTCCATAGTAAAAATCTAGTATATGCACAACACTTTGTATTCTAATGCCGAAGGTACCAAAACTTTTAAATGACGAGTACATGGTTTGCCGTCACGCCGACATCCGAGCAAGTCCCACGCACTTGTGACCGGTCACCTCCGATTTCCAATATAGAAGGTTAATTTCAAAAAATTATAAGTTTGCATACCGCCAACCAATTTATGAGTCAGAACTGACATAATTATACACATTTGACCAGATTTATAATTATTACTACCTGACCTATGTGAATAGAATGTAAATACTTTAATTAGGAGTCGTCATGTAGTTTAACTAATCTTTAATAGATGGCGCCTTGAATATATTTTCATTAGCATCAACTAATGTTTTTTATCTTTTAAACGAAAACATTAATTTTAAAATATTTGTCTGTTTTTTCGTCAACAGCGGTAAATACTGACTTTAAAATGATGTTTCAACCATTAATTTTGATCAAGAATTAACGGTAATATGGGGTTTCCAGAATAAAACCCTTTGAGAAGTGATTGTATTATTTGATCATCACTTATGCAGTTTATATCTAGGTTCATATGTGCATGCAAACCTTTGTTGACTAGATCACTTCTTAATCTAGTTGGTTCCATTTCAATATGTAAATTTTCAATAATCTTATGCAAATACATTCATTAACCAAGGATGACTAACTGTATTATACGAAGGTGAGGTAGTATACATTTATGTAATTATACTTTTGGGCTATAATTAAATTTACGTCATGAGTTAGTTCAGTTAATAACCTAATATATATATACACATATACATAAAGCGTTATATTTCTAGACATTAAACAATATAAATCTATGTTAATAAACCTGTACTCCTGCTTATACATATATTTTTCCCATTTAAATATCTAGTATAAAGGATACTAATAGCATTAAAAGAATTTTGTCTGTCTGTATGTTGGTATGTCGTCTTGGAGATTTTCATGAAATTGTGTACACGAGAAGCTTATGTTATTCCTCAGTTGATAGACTATTGGAATTGTTAATAATATATTTAGGTATAAGTTGTATAAAAAAATCAACCTATTTTGATGAAATTTTGTAGACTGGAAGCACATTATGTTATTTTATAATTGGTGTGTTTTAAAAATCGTCAAAAACAATTTTTTTGATAAAGGCAAAAATATTTCAAATTTTTTTTTTTATTAATACTCAACCGTTTTTGATAAAATTTTATACATTGGAAGTATATGTCACATATATAAATTGATAAGCTCTATAAATTGTCAATAATATGAATATAAATAAAATTACAACTAAATTAAATTAATAACTGTGGAATATAAGCGTGCAGAGCCGCGGGGCACAACTCGTATAATATAAAAAATATAAGATAACTAAAAGTTAAAACAATACACATAATTGAAATTTTAAAATATTCAACATAAATAATGCAAAATCTTTTCAAAGTCTCTCAAATAATGACATTGAAATTTGAATAGTTTGCTTTGTATTTAGTAGACAGTGAACGACCCGAACATAACGGGTTTGTAGAAAGACGTCTAAGAATGTATGAATCTAATCCCCAACCTCATTCAGTTTTATGGAATAAATTTACAAGAGAACGCATTATCTGAGTACTTAGATATATCAAGAAGGAAAAATGTTTTTTTTGCTGATAAACCATTATACAGTTAAAGGCTTGGCTATAAATTTTTTATTCATTGTCACGAGTAATTTCTGCAGACATCTTCACTCATAATTATCAAACCTTTTTATATTTCTCCTATTCCTATATCTTCTCGATTTCAAATTAAACGAGCATGACGTAATTTCTCCCGTATTCACTTCTATAATCTTTGCACCTAAGTATATGTTATATCAAACAATGAACTTTAAAATTATTAATATAGCTTCATAAACAACGCACAAGAATATATTTAAATGTAAACCAAAATCTATTCCGTGGAAATCGGCATGGCCTGTCAACAACTTATTTGCCTTCATTTGATGTGCCCTTCCTTCTTGTTCACTAAAATAATATACTTGTAAGAAAATCGTGTCTATGTCATTATTTAAAAATAAATCATGTCTCATAGTAACGAGATAACAGATCCTGTCAGGTATTCAAAAATACGGCGTACATAAAATAAATGGAAATAAAGTAGAGATGACGCCACGCGCTCGCAACAGGTGTGCTCTGTGATCCACGCAACCACATAAGCAGACAAAGATGGGCTTGAAGGATGGTTCTAGCTCGAGCCCTCGTAACGTGCAGATGTCCATTAATATTGGATCCAAAGATTGTTCGAGACCACCCATTAAGTGGGAACCTGAAGAGAAGATTATTCTGGCTAGAGCTTGTCGGATCGTGAGGATGTTCAAGATTAATTACTAGGTTAACATAGCGATAACACAGATAAACCCCAAATAAAACAGACATCATGCTCACTTGGATTGTCGGACCATGTACATCTCTACAATGCTTGCACTTAACCCAGATTACGCCCACAAGATTTATTATTCCGTAATGAAGAATGACATCAAGGAAAACCCTGGTGTCTTCGATAGTATATTCTGATGTATCTCTCTCTCTCTTTGACATACTTATTAACTGTAAACATTATTTATAAAATAAAAAAAAAGATGAGTCCGATCAAGTTTCTTGCCGGATATTCTCAATAACTGGAATGTTTTCCAAATCGTTGGTAGTGTTTCGACGTTCATAATCGGGCATAAATTAAATTTAGTTGTTTTTGCTTGAATAAACTTACACTTTCAGTAGATCGATACTCCACAAATGTTATATGAATTGTCTTTCATCATTCATCAATGATGGCTCAGTGGTAGTGTGTACGGACAACGCGTCGATCGACATGAGATCAAATTCCTGCAATGAGCCTGAGCTATCAGCACTCATAGGTGTGTTGTGGGAAATGTACTTAAGAGCCAGTCCCTCCACTAGGCTTGATCTTGGGCTACGTTGTCATTTATCATTAGGTGAGATTGTGTCCTAACGCTAAACCTGTAAAGAATAAAAAAAGGAAGTCAGACAACCAAAGCAACAACCTGGCATAAAAATCAGACAATCGTATTATATCAAATGTGATCTGAGACACGTAACACACAATAAGTGTTAGGTAACAATGATTAATTAAATATACACAGTACACCAACTGCGATATTTACGTGGTCATTATCGTGTTCTGATGTACTGTTACAAATGATAGTGATCAGATTTTTATTGCGCGTAAATTATGTCGAAAGATATCACTTAAATTCCTTGCGCAGTTTTATCGAGCACACATAATATCATTACCCTATCTATCGGAATATCGATGAAATGTAGCTAACGACAGCAAAATTGTTGTATTTAGGTATTAGAAATCTATTTTATATGATAAATATGTCATAAGCAACTGTTTATTAAGAGATAATTATACTATTATAAGAACCTTGTCTACGGACTACGTCATAGGAAATTCATTATAACGATAATAATTCGTATTACGTAACTTTCATTATTTTGTTTTTATATCCACATTGATCAATTTCTTCTGAAGCCTTCATGTACAGCAGCCATATTGAGAAAACTGAATTATCTCCCGAACGAGGTTCACTATGTCATTTATATCTTTACCCTACTGTGAAACTTTGGAACTGTGTCTCGGCCAATGTGTTCTACTCCCTATGACATGGAGTCCTCAAAACATAACGTGAAAATACATTTGAGCAGGGCAACACAACAACGATGACTGGCGTTGGATTACAGATCCCACCTTCGTTGCCTATTTTGTTGAACTGCACCGCGCTTACCATCAGGTAGATTGTCGTAACATTGCGTGCAACGAAACACAGTGTACAAGACAATTGGAGAATACGTTTTAAACAAAATATATTCTTATCGCAATGTGCAGCTATGTACAGCTATGTAAAATAAATGAAATCATAAATTCGTAATCCCTTGTTTCCTACCTCCAATACTGAACCGATTTGAATATCTCTTGTAAGAGTAATATATATACCTGGTCTCTCTTTATACTTAGTGTATTACCATCATCGGCCAAACAAGTACTTCACATCTATTAAAAATAGGCGACTATTTTTTATTATTTTTTCATCATTACTGATTAGACACGATAGTGTGTATAGACCCAATATATGTAATGATATTATGTAGCTTAGTTTTGATTATATACACATCTATATAAATATAATCAACTATATTAATCTAGTTTTCAGATTAAATTCATTCAAATCAATTCCATCGTTTTTATTTTATTTTATTATATGTAACGGCGTATGTATGTATGTATGTATGTATGTATTTTATTATATGTATGCGGGTACTTGACCCGCGACTTGTCACGTGTTGATAACAATATTATCAAACTTTATAATAATAAATTATAGCCATCAGCCTGTACGTAGCTTCAAAATATCATAAAAACCTCGTTTTTTAATTAAATCTGGGCATACAAACAGACAGAGAAAAAGTTTTTAAAATCATTTCTTGATCAGTGTCCTTATAATAGATATAATTTAGTTGGAAAAAATATTACATGTACAGACAGAACTAGAGAATTATGAATATAGATAATAATATTATATGTAGCATACAAAATGAATTCCGATTTACCCTTCCAAACAACTTTTTTTCTACAAATGGACGACGAATTGTATGTAAAATGTACAACCGTGCACTCGGTGAGATCCACAAAAAACTCCCGTACATCAGGATTAACAAAACAGCGGGAACAAATAGTGTTGTTTGTTTTGCGGAGTACTGTACACTGCAACAATACGGCATAGATGTGTGTTAACGGCGTATCGAAATTGGCTTGGGAAGGACTTAAAAACGCTCGAATATATCAGGAGTCCGTATATAATAAATTTATTCAATTATTGGTTTACATAAACTTATTTATTTAGCAAAGCTTACTGTTTATTATATTTAATACAAAAATTAAAATGAAAATAAATCCACTCTAGTTAATTCGTGCGAATATATCGCATATTATGGATACACAAAAGCTAAAAACAAATTTTAATAAATGGTGCGTGCCCCTGTATAGTTGAATATATTTTCATTAGTAATGTTGTCAATAGATTTTCGCTTTTTCGCAGCACGCTTTTTATGAAAAATTTTTTAACGAAAGCAATAATTTTAAGTTATTTGTCTATTTTTCGTCAGTAGCGGAGGACATGTAAGTTTCAAAATGATATTTGAATCATTAATTTTAATAGAGAATTAAGGGGCATAATATCTAGTAACAACAAAGAAGCAATGATTGCTCACTGAGCACTACGATATAGAGTGTACGGATACAGCGTCAATGGACGTGAGTTCGAATTCCTGCAAAGACCCTGCGCTTTCGGTGAAGGAAAACATCGTGAAGAATCACAGCGTGGTTACAGGGCTTTTTCTAATGCCCACCTGGCTAGCTTAGTAGCTTATACTACCATCAAGTTGAAAACTTGTCGCCAAGCACCAATAGGTGTGTTCCAGTAGCTGCACTTGAGAGCCAGTCCTCGCACTAGACTTAGGTATTACCATCTTGGGCTACATCGCTATTAAACATCAAAGAAGATTGTGGCAATAACGCTAAACTTTGAAAAATAATACATTGAGATACTTATACATCATGAGTACTATATTTATTTGTCAATTTTTTTAATGATATTTGAAGGTCTATAATATCAAAACAATAGCTTTATCAAATTTTAATGAATTCCATGTTTGTAATTTAATTATCTATTTTTTTCATTTAGAATTTTTGACGTGTTATTAATACATATTATTAAAAATAAATGACCAATCACAAAAAATATACAGGAAAATCTTGTATCGGTATAAGGCAAGACGGCCTGACCTCTCCTCACCTTTTTTAGTCTGTACATAAACTAGTTTACCGTCGAGCTCAGCAACATTGATCAAGGTTGTTATGAAGACGGAGTATGCGTCAACACTATTATTTATGTTGATTCTATGATGTGGCTGAGCCCTTCGAATATTACCATGATAAGTTTGCTTACAACACATGAGAGGTACGCAGGGGCCCATAAGATCAGATACAATGTTAAGAAAAGTGAGGTACTAGTATTTAAAGTAGGCACTAAAATATATTCGATTTCATCACAGTTGAAATTTTGCGGATGTCTCTTAAAGCAAGTCACTAGTTTAAAGTATCTGAGCCACTGTTGGCTCGTAGATTTGCTAAATGCTCGACAGGGAGGCTATGCTGTTTACAGCATACATTCAGTCATTATAGTCTATACCTGCAGTCTGTGGGTCAACTAAACGCAGAAAGCGTACAGTGTTCTGCACATACAATACAACAATGCAGTCAGGGTGTTGATGAGGTTGCCGCACTACTACGGCGCTTCAGGCATGTTCGCAGAGGCGGGAAGGCTTTCACGCTATAATGCGCAAGCGATGCGCCTATATCCTGAGCAGGGTACGCGCCAGCCCCAACTGCATCCTGAATACTGTAGCAGACAGGTGGAGAGTTTCGTACTGAGACATTGGGTACTTACATGCGCTACTGTGGTGTTCTAATAAATAATTCTTGACGTTTTCTTAGTCGATGAAAGACACTAGATCCTAAGATGTGTGTATACTACCTAAATTTGTCTGAAATAAAAGATTTTATTTTATTTATTTGTATTGTACGGAACCTTATCAAAAATATCGAAAATATTTTTCCAGTTCACAAAGACGGAATTGCGAGCTTCAACTGCAAGCTTTTCTATCATACTTTTTTACTTTTAAAAGTTTACATATTCAATACAAACGGGTTATATTTGTTATGGAAAGGGTTATTTATACAAATGATTAAATACATGTTTTTTTTAAAGACTCACCCGATTATAATTTTAGTACCTACGATTAAATACCAGTAATTCATCCCAAGATGAGGTTGGTACTTTTCTCGTAGAGATCATAAATGATTATAGGGTCTTTATACTATATATATGTCTATATATATATGTCTCTCGTATTATCACAATATACGTTTCACAGTACAGCCTAAATTCATTTTTATCAAAGTGGCCGAGAACGCCCCTTTGAGGGTGCTGGTGGTTTGCATGCGACAAAAGAAGGTCCAAAGAAAATAAGGAATCCTGAAGAAGTTTTAAGAATGCTGGTAGTTTTTTTATGTAAAATCATTTTTCCTAGTACTTATCGCTCGGTTTGCTGGTAGTAGGTATCGATTGGTAGATATACGACATTAAAATCCCCCATATTTCAAATTATAGTTGGATATTCATCATTTCTATTACGATAAGTACCATTTTTGCAGCAGCAGTGAAGTACTAACAAGATTTTATTAAACGAATAGCTTCTGCCCGTGACTTTGTCTAGACTTCAGAATTGAGTCTTCACGGGATAATATGTGTTATCATATTTGTTAATCCAGGTTATAAGCTATCTGTGTACCAAATTTTATCCAAATCTATTGAGCCGTATTTGCGTGATTGTGTAACAAACATAGAAACTTTTACAGTTATAATATTAAATAGTTACATTTTTTGGGGAGCGCTAGTTTTTTATTATTTTATACAAACGGAGTAGTGAGCCAAATAAATTTGAGACCCTATGTTCTGATATTAAGAGACGATATTATGTTAGTAGATGATGTTACGGGAACCATAGAAGGAATGGTTCTCAAGTGTAGCTGCCAGCAGATATTTAATTTGAGAGACGTAGTTAGCTAGGCTGGAAGTACTAGAAAATAATCTGACATATTGGTAAATATTTATAAACCCAGCGTTTTTCAAATTGATAAATTGTTTATTCATTTTAGTTTGAAACTAATACCTAAAGAATTAGTTAATGTGAATTATCTTAAAATACTAACAATGTTAATGTACCAAGTAAAACATTATAGAAACTGCAAAAAAAAATGTATGCACGTAAGAACTTTTTCTTCTTTGGAGTAACAAAACAAAAATACTTCCGAATTGTTACCTCCAAATAATGTCTATTTATACAACAATAAATTATTTTTACACAAATAAACGTAAAATATAAGTCAGTAATATTTATTTACATTAAACTAACTAACTTCGTACTTCCGTCATATGATGCTCTTAATTTAAATGCGTTAATTTTCTCTATAAATCTGAACGCATTTTTAAATGTTTTAAACTGGTTATCAATTGATTATATTGTAGAAATATGCCAATCGCGTGTCGAACTACGCGCAGTGAAGGGTTCCGTAGTTGCCCGTCACAATATGCAGATTTTAGGATGCTTATGTTACACCGGGCTGGAGCCGGGTCGGGTGCCTACCGGGACACGGTCAAACATTTATAATTTTGTATAAAGTAATTCATGCTACACCGGGCCGGATCCGTACCGGGCACGAAAGTACGGATCCAACCCGGCCCCGGTCCGGTATAGCATGGATTACTTCATACAAAAGTATACGATAGATTGGAAAGTTTGGCTTAGTGTAACATTTATCATTCTTTAGACAAGACCCCTCGTCTTTAAATTGTTTTCAATTGAATTTATATGAAATGACTTCTCTAAATGCATTTTATACTCGTTATCTTGTAAAGCCTACTTACCTCTGATAGTTTTCCTTTTAACTTCATTATATATTATATACTACTACCGTGAATTTTATCCCATATCCAAAAACAACCATTTAGCTTGAAGAGAGGGCTGACAAAATTTAGCGCTTTAAAGCATAATATTTCATCGCTGGATCGAAAAATGGCTTTAACACATACGCAATATTTTTAGACGACCTACCCAACGACACACCACACGATGTGATAGATGAGAAAAAAAAACACTTTATGTGTAGGCAGGCATCCTAAACATTTTTTTTTTTTCAAGATTTTATTTCACTACTTTGTCGACGAGAATAATATGCATGCAATAAGCCGCGTACATACAGAAGAATATACTAAGGGATAAGGGATCCATTTTACTTCGGAACCCTAAAAAATGACTTCGGAGTCTCGATTATATTTATCGACATCTGATTACTGTCACTTAATCCGAGACAGTAAGCTAGGTTGCTTATGTTGCTTGTACTTTGTACTCAAATAAAATTAATTAATTAAAATTAATTAAAAAAAAATACCTTAAACCTTAAAAATTTAATCATATCTTTTGATTTTTATTTTTGTGATTAGATCATTTGTATTTTTGTCATAATCAATTAGAAAATCTATCGCCAAGCATATACTGGTATCTCTCATTGCTATAATGTTCGACTATGACTATATTATTTATAGCACAAAGTACAGTTACCCTAAGAAATTAATTTATAAATACAATAATAGATAAATAAAATCAAGTATTATTTTAAATACTTTCAACGAAAGCATTGAAAGCAGCTACCATCTAATATACACACACACACACACTTCAATCAAATTACTTATGTAATTTCCGAGTAACTGTTTGTTCTTATTTTAGTATACCATTTAGTCTGGCAGAAATTGATGGCTATGACACAGTGTACTTTTTTATCGTTATAGGTATAGTGCCCATAATCTCACCTGATGTTAAGTGACAATATGGCCCAAAATGATAGCACGCTAAATCTATTGGAAGACTGGCTCTCCAGTGCAGCTGCCGGAACCTATTGGTGCTTGGCGACAGATTTTCAACTTGAGGGTGGTAGCTAGCCAGGCGGGCATTAGAAAAAGCCGTACCACCATGCTATGGCTTCCTTACAATATTTTCCCGATTCCCGATTTCCCGAATTATTCACCGAAAGCTCAGGCTCATTGCAGGGATTTGAACTCACGTCAATCGACGCGAAGTCGTACACCCTACCACTGAGCCATCATTGCTTTCCTAACTACACTGAAAAAAATGAATAGCTGAACTGTTTGACTAATCAGAAAATAGCTTAAATTTACTTCTTAGTAACCAAACTTTTGTTAAAATAGCTAAACTGGTTTTGCTGCACTTCCCAAACTAGTTAAGAGTTTGGTTACTAGTAGGCCTCGGTTTAGTAGTCCCCCGAATTTTGTAACCAATAGGTAAAATTTGAGCTACTCTTAACAAAACTTTTTTTTCAGTGTAGTTGTTAAAATTAAAATATTTCACTATATCAAAATATCTTGTTCTAGTATAAATCTTACGTCATCGTCGAATAGGGTTGCCAACTTTGGAACATAAGTTTGCAGGATATAGATAGGTAATGCGAAATGGGGACAAAGTCGAGATCTAACAAAATGTATACGAGTTATGAAGATTTCGAAAACAAAAGAACATTTATCTATGTTATTAATCTGGAGCTTTTTTGTACATATATTTTTTCTATATATCTCGATAGACATACTATTTGAAGGATTACTGATCACGAATATGCCCTTAAAACTCAAATCAAATCAAAATTAAAAAATACTTTCTACAATTTAGGCCCTAAGAAAGCACTTATGAACGTCAAATCACTACTACCGGTTCGGAAAACATCCCAGTCGTAGAGATGAACCGGCAAGAAACTCGATCGGGTTTGTCTTCTTGTTTTCAACTATACAAATAATATTTACAGTTAATAAATATATTAATAATTTAGTAAATTAACAGAGAAGGAATCACTACAAGATGTCACTATCATTCGCATAATTATTCACTCTACAATAACCTTTTGACAGTAAAACCTGCTTGACATGGGCCTTGCACTTATTATCCGGTATAGCAATAATGCACTTCGGGATCTTATTCTAGAACCTAACACTGTTACCTATAAACCTTGTATTAGTCTTACTAAGTCTAAAACATGATACGACTAAACTTATGTCCAATTCTAGTATTAAAACTGTCCTGGTATTTGACAAAGTTAACATATATCTACTATACATATGTACGTCGTTTGAGTTCTTACTAAATCTGGTATTCATACCTAGTCTTACGCGTGCCTAGCTTATAAGTAATACTATATAATTAGCACTCACCGTATGAGGGACTATGAGACACTTTTTCCAAGGCCCTAGAACTGGGTCGACAATGTGCGGTGCACGCAGTTCAGTTGGCAAGATAAATTTCCAGTAGCTCTATCATAGATACCTTCGGGAGGAACAGCATCTCTCATCTACAAACAATAATTCAATATCTCTCACTAATTTAATTAATTTATTATTTTGATATAAACAACTTTTGTTTACATAAATATGGACATAACGGTTTTTTGTCTATCTGAAATATAAATTAGAATAATTATACACATCAGATATAAAATTCGTCTTATCATCCTAAAGAACAGTATCAAGTTTGTTCAATCAGAAAATAACCTTGAAATGCCAACAAACTCTTTATAACTTAGTCTATATTAATAAAGTAGTTCTGTCTGTAGGTATATCTATTTTTTTTCCAAATGTCCTGATAAACTTAGCTTGTGAAATGTCCTGATGATCATCTATTACAAAAGATACGAATTTAACTTTTTCTTTGTCTCTCAGTCAGATTGTGTGTCTGGATTGAATTAAAAAAAGCTTGATCGATTCTTATGAAAAAAAAAGTGTCCTTGCTCAATTGATATGCTATAAAATTTATCAAGAATACTTTTAGAAATAGTAAAATTTAAAATATTTTATTGGTTCTGTACAATTTTATAGACTGGAAGCATAATATGTAATCTTATAAAGTATAGGCCATAAAAATTGTCCATAAAACTTTAAGACAGCATAAAAAAAGTAATGCAAAATAATATTTTCATATTAATTATCAACCGATTTTGATGAAATTTTGTATATGTCATTCCTCGATTGATAAGTTTGTAAATTGTCAATAATATAAATAAAAATAAATACGAGATGAAAATAATTACAAGCGCATAGAGCCACGGGTCACCTCTAGTAAATAATATATCGAATAAGTTTAAATGTTAATTAAACATGTAAAACTTGTAATTTAGACAAGAACATTAATTTCTACTTGAAGACATTGTCAAAGAGCATTCGATATAAAATCACGATTCAAACGTCTCGCTCTCGATGTCAATGCTGAAGTATCGACATTGTGAAATATCATTATTTCTCTTATCATTGTCTGCAAGTATCGACTGTTCCAACTTGAGCGTTCTCTTTATCTTAGTGATGGGACATTTTAATTTTATCGAATAACTTATTATATTAAAAACGTTATTTTGCTGTCAAATTCGATTCTGATAACGACTTAGTTTAAAATTACAGTCACTTTTATTTTTTTAATCTCTACAAATGAATAATTGTAGTATATCTATATATTAATACGTGAAGCAAACACTTTGTACCCCTTTTTAAGAAAATTGCGCGAACGGAGGAGTATGAAATTTCCCACACTTATAGTTTAGATAGAGAAGGAGTGAAGAATAATAATATTTAAAAAATATATGCATAAAAAATACATTAAATCAATAAAAAAAACATTACACACACTGCCATGTATTTGACCATATATAAGTTTTATAACAAAACAATTTTTCTTCACTATATTTCAAAAGTTATTTCAAAATAAATATTAATTTTTGACTACAGTACCGAAAACTCGCCGATCGTTCCCGAACAAACCCGAGTGCGTGTGACGTCATAATGTTAATGTCTACTCATTGTAGCAAACAGCTAATACAGTGTTTTGACTATTAATCGATGTAATTCCTTTAATATTATGACGTCACAAACCTGGCGATGTATCGTGGCGCGTTCGTAATCATGTGATTCTATTTAAAATATTACGATTTTCAATTGTGTATTATTAATCGAATTAAGTATCGTCTCTATGTGACTATTTAAAAAGAAATAATGTCTCATAGCAACAAGATAAATTCAAAAATACGGCGTATATAAATAAATGGAAAGAAAGTAAAAACGACGCCGCGCGATCGCAACAGGTGTGCTCTGTGATCCACGCAACCACATAAGCAGACAACGACGGGCTTGAAGGATGGCTCTAGCTGTTCGATACCACCTACTAAGTCGGAAGCCGAAGAGAAGATTATTCTGGCTGGAGGATCATGAGGACGTTCAAGATCAATTAGGTAATAGGTCACCTACGGGCAGCGATAACATCAGATATGCGAGGCATAGGGTGGCTATATAGGGGAGGTTGGAGGCCACTGGGGGCAACCCCAAATAAACAGACATCATGCTCACTTGGATTGTTGGACCGTGTTCATCTCTACAATACTTGCACTTAAGCCAGATTACGCCCACAATATTTATGATTCTGTAATGAAGAAAGATGTCAATATCCTGGTGTCTTCGATAGTCTATTCTGATGTCTCTCTCTCTGTTTGACATATATATTGTAATCATAAATGAATTTATTATGGTTATATTTGATATTCAATATATCATACATTCATATATATTAGTTATCAGTCAAATACTGCTCGCTCAATATACAATTCTAAATCTAATATAAAATCTCAACATAAAAAGATAGTTGTAGAGAAAAAAAAGTAGAGAAAATTAAGTGCAAAATAACAATATGACATTTTTTAAATTTACCTAGCAAATCGATAAAACAATTTCCGTCACTTAAAAGTGGCTCAATAGAAAATGTAATTCATGGTAGGTACAATGAAAGATAGTCGACCGACCGATCCGTTCTGCGGGTTCATTAGCAGATAAGTATTGAAGAATAGGCTTGTAGGTACTCAAATATCGGTATTTATTATTGGGAATGTTTACACAATACTAATTGTAGAGTGGGCTTTAAAATAAATTTCGTATATAATGAGTACAATGTATTAAACTAATATTAGGAAAAGATTGTTTGTTTGCACGCGTTTATCTCTGGAACTATCAGTAAGATTTGAAAAATAGCCTACATATTCAGGAAGGTTATGGACTATACAAATTTACGCTACGCCTGTAAGAATCGGAGCAGTAACCATGAACAAGCAAGCAAGCAATCTGGTAAGAACGGCAAGAATACACACGGGTGTATATTTTTAAACAAGAACCAATTTCTAGTCTACATAAATTTTGTTGTTTAAAGTTAATTTAATTGATTTTAATGCAAAACTTATGAGTTTTATTGTGTTGCCAGTGTAGTTTTATAAGTCGATTTCAATTCTCGAAACATTAAAGTAATAAAGGGTTATTTCTTTTAAAGGACGTCAACCTTACATAGCCTCTGATTTGTATTAATGTAACCTAGTTATTGCGCTGTGAAAGCTTTGGAAGCTAATAACAACACTTCAAAGACTATCAGTGAAAACATTTTTTTTTTTGTAAATACAAATTTTATTATAACAGATTTCCAAAAAAAACCTGCTTGTATCGAAGCGTTTTTGCTTACATTTTTTAATGATTATACATCGATATCATACTGGATATTACAATAATTGCTATACTAGTTACATCTCTTTATTATAGAAAATTATTTGTTAAGTTAATTTAATTTTAATTCTGCTTTTTTCATTTATTTTTCTACAATCATCTTACCTACGTCACATGTATGTTATTTATGTCGTAGTTGAATTACTTAATTAGCTGTTTTACATAACCGCTAGCTGTATTACAAAACGTATTGAGGTTTTTCATAAATAACTGATCTTTAACACGCAGGATTGCATGAACGTTTTGCATTTATCAATGCAGCGGCTTAATGATTAGCGGTTTTGTAAAGCAGCGTGAAATGAAACGTCAGATTGTAATATTTGGAGTTGGTTGGTTGGTTTTACTCAACGCAAGAAACCTATAATACTCGTCGTTCCACGCTACCTATTTTGTGACTGCATATAAACTATTCTGCAATACTTCTAAATGTAGGTAAGACCTTAAAAGAGCTGTAGAATATTTGCAGATAGAATTCACATCTATAACTAAATGGGATCATCTTGTAATTAACTCACAAAAAACAAAAGTAATACATGACATAGTCATGACTGTTTGTATTAAAATGTGCCAAACTATAACTGCGCCCCAGTAGAACAATTACCATAACATACCTATCTGGGACTAATAGTGGATGACCGCTTTAACTGAAGTTATCACGTAGAAGCTGTATGTAGTAAGTTGCGCGCCATACTCGCCATACTTTCTATTATAAAGTGCAATTTGCCGTATGGAATTATTTTGCAAATTTATACACCTCTTGTTGAATCTATAATTTTGTATGATCTAACGAGCTCTAGACGCCCATTTAAACCCTACTCTGATAAGATAAATAATCTGCAAATACCTCTTTAAAATAAATAGTACCAAACAATATAAAAAGCAAATACAGTAACAACTATATAGGTTTATTAAAATATTGTAAGGTATTGCCTATTCATGCCCGCGCTGAGTACTTGTTACTAATAGAACCTACTAATAGAACGACAGGTATTAACGAACTCATTGAAAATACCACGCAAAAATATATTTTATGTTAGGCGTACCGTATCTTCACAATACCTATACTACCTATAAATAAAATACCAATGGACTTTAGAGATTCAATAAATAGTAAATAGGTCAAATAGAAATTTAAAGAGTACTACGTCAACTCGATAATAGTATAAGTAGGTACATAAAATTACAAGGAAATGTTAACTGAACGTTTGACTTATACAATATCTATGTTACAAACTGCGCGTTGAATAAAACCTCAGACGATGGCATGCTAAGACAAACCGCAGAGGTTTAATAGGATGCCTTTAACTAAACTAATTGACCACGACCGGCGATATGGTCGATGTCTCTGTGTTCGCAATTCTTTTTGAGTTGTACTGTGCTTACCTTAAAGCACAGTGCTACCGTTTCACCGAGCTACTACAAAAAAAGTTATGTTTGCAGCAGTTCACATGGGTCAAAAATGGAACAGACAGAAAAAAATCTTTAAAAGATTTTTTTAAATATCCTAAAACAGAGGGGTTCGAATTATCGACTCGTGCGTAATATAAATGCATCTCATTCTCTCGTAGGCTAAATCCTATAGATGTATATGATTGTCTCTATTAATGTCGCTTTTTCATTTGATCGAGGAGTCCGATCACGACCGCCGGCGGGAACGGACGTGTTTACGACCGCTCTCTGCCGCCTTTGTGAAGTTTTACGACCGACCGGCTTTGCTGCACACCTGCATCGCACCTGCGCCGCACCTGCGTATCGCCGTCTCGCTCGCACCCATTGTGTCGCGCTGCACAACCATAAAACTGCTCTTTTAAGAGCAAATTGTTTCTATTCGACGAAATCCACACTTTAGTGGTCACTTGCCTGATACCTGACGGTGCCAACTAAAGCAAGTGGGTGCGTGACCCAAGCGCCCCTCGGTTGCCTCCTTCAGAGGCAAACGATAGTACTTGGTTGGGCTCAGGAATCTTGGCCCTTGATAGAGTCATAGTCAAGCCCTGAGTGTCTCCTTCCCACCCTTCCGATCCTGCTACACATCCATCCCCGAGTGTCTGTTTGGGCGTAGCTAGGTATTTATACCGGCTGCGTTCTCTGCCTCGGGATTGATAGGGACCTCCACGTAGGGCCTCTCCGGCAGGGAGGTTTAACTTCACCCCCGCCCGCCCAACCGCCGCCGCCGGAATGGCAGACTTGGAAAGCTTCGTTGCGTTCGCAACAAGCCTACACCCGTCGATATGGACGGATTTCAATAGGGCCATCGCGGCCGCGCAACCCGCCATTGCTGTCGCACAGGCCACCGAGGCCACCAGCGACCCCGCCGCGCCCCACGCGACGGACAAGAAGCCCGTCTCGCGCTCCCGCTCAACGGCACCCCGCGCTCACCGTCAGACGCCGTACAAACGGCCGTCATCGCGCTCGCGTTCCCCGGGCAATCAAGTCACGATCCCAGCGCCCTCTGCGCTGCCGATCATGAACTCTTTCGCGTCGTTAGTTCCCGAAGCGGACACGCCGACGCTAGTAGCTACGAACAATAGCTACTCGCCCACTAATCCGGATCCCGAACCCGAGTCCAACGAAATGGACACGGCGATAGTCACAGATAACGAGGGCTTCACCCTCGTTCAAAAAAACAAGCCCGCCAAACGGGCATCGCGTTCGCGTCCCGAGTCTCCGGAGACTCAGTCCCGCCCACAAAAGGCGCAGAAAACTGGGCTAAACAGCCACGCCCCCCGCTCCGCAGCGCCCTCAGCGCCTGCCGGTACTTTTGCCGGCAGAAAGGCGCGTCGCCCACCGCCGGTAGTAGTCCAAAACAAGGCGGTCTGGACTAAGCTCGCGGACAAGCTTAGAGACTTAAAAATTAATTATACCTCGGCCAGTAACACGGCCAACGGTATCCGCGTACAAGTAACCACTTCTGACGAACACCGTCAGTTCACAAAGTTGCTCCGAGCAAGCAACCTACACTACTACTCATACACCCTAGACGATGAGCGTCACCTCCGGGTTGTAATCCGCCGCATCCCGGTGGAAATCACGCCCGAGGAGGTCAAAACTGACCTCTTAGCGAAGGCCCTCCCTGTCCGCGAAGTGCATAGAATGCACGGCGGACAATCCAAAAACCGACCATTAGATATGGTCGTAGTTATCTTGGATCTGACCCCCGAGGGCAGAGCCATCTTTAATGTCAGGAAAGTGTGCGAGCTCTCCGGAATAGCCGTAGAGCCCCCACACAAAAACCGCAGCCCTCCGCAGTGCCACAACTGCCAGCTGTACGGACATTCGGCCCGTAACTGCCATTTACGTCCCAGGTGCGTTAAGTGCCTCGGGGACCACGCGACAAGCGAGTGCACGCGCACTCGCGAGTCGTCTACCCCTCCGAGCTGCGTGCTATGCGGCAACGCGGGTCACCCCGCGAACTATCGCGGCTGTCCCCGTGCCCCGCGTCCCACGCGCCCTACGCGCCCAAGGCAAGAGCGACACACCCCTCCTCAGAGGGCACGTCCCGCCGCCAATAGTCAACCCATGCCTCTGCTCACGCCAGAAGCCTTTCCCAGCCTCCCGGGCGCTTCCCGCGCCCCGGTGGCGGCCACCCCCGCACCCCGCGCACCCCCTCCGGCCATGCGAGCCCCTCAGGCAGCATGGGTCTCTACTCCCCGCCCTCAGCCTCCTAAGGCTCAGGCCTCCCCGCCCGTTAGCACGCGCCGCGGCGTTGACTACATGGTCATGCTCTTCCGCGAGCATGACCCTCAGGAAGTACTGGCATACGACCAGTGCGTCGCTGAGTACGGCCCCGCCGAATCCATCAGGCGTTTTCCCCTGATGACAGCGACGCTAATGCGCCTGGCCCGTGCCGGGAAATAGATAACGGTTATAAATGGCTCGCATTAAACCTAGGAGTCTCAACATCTCTTTCTTTAACGCGCGAAACCTCCTTCCACAACGGGACCTAGTATCCACCTTTCTTAGGGAACGGGAGATAGACGTATTTCTAGTACAAGAAACACTTCTAAAACCCAGTAGGCGCGACCCTAAGATAGCAAATTACAATATAGTCAGAAATGACCGTGCCACCCGAGGAGGCGGCACGCTCATCTACTACAAGCGTTCCCTCTATTGCATGCCAATAGACCCTCCCGCACTTACCAATATGGAAGTGTCCATCTGTAGAATAGGCATGACTGGCCATCCGTCAATCACGCTTGTCTCTGCATTTCTCTCCCCGAGTAAAAGACTCCTTCAGTCCGATCTGGAGGCGCTACTTTCACTCGGTCAATCCGTAATAATAGCAGGCGACCTCAATAGCGGTCACACCCATTTCAACAACTCGCGTAACACCCCTAACGGGGTTATTCTCGACCTACTATGCGATGTGCTCGGCTTTGACGTCATAGCACCGCTAGAGCCCACGCACTTTCAAGATAACTGTCAACCGACAGTACTTGACATAGCCCTCCTCAAAGGTGTCTCACTTCGGTTACGACTTATAGAAGTCGTACACGAACTGGACTCCGATCACCGCCCGGTTATCTTGCAACTCGGGCAACCGTTCGACCCCAGTCCGCCAAAAGTCAAAGTAGTTGACTACGCGATATTAAATCGTTACCTAACCGATAACGCTACCCCGTCCAGCTTAGCTAGGATCCCCGACGTATTAGAGTCAACAGCAGACGCCGACTTAGCGATCGATTCCCTGGTCGACTACCTCCAAACCGGTGTAAGGGAGGCCTCGAGAGAGGTGCAAGCGGCAAACGAACGCCGTTTTATACTCCCCCCCGGCTTACGAGCGTTAATCACTGAAAAGAACGCCGCGACACGTGCACACGATTCTTATCCGACGAGGGATAACACCTGTAGGTTACGGCGACTTCAGAGAGAGGTTAGAACTCGCATCGGCGAGTACAGAGGTCACCGGTGGGATAACCTCCTAGAGGGTCTCAAGCCGTCCCATCTGGCTTACTGGAACCTCGCCCGCTCTCTGAAGTTAGAAGCTTCCGCCCTGATGCCGCCCCTCGAAAGGGGCCCCGATCTCCCACCCGCGTTCGATAGTGACGATAAGGCAGAATGCCTTGCCGCAAGCTTGGAGAGCCAGTGCTCTCCAAACTGCGACAACGTAGACACTGCCCACATCGAAACCATCGAGACCGCCGTTCAGGAACTAACGACGATTCCCCCCGCGGAAACGTTAAACCCGGTCACGCATGACGAGATTTGTTCTGTTATTAAAGGCCTTAAGCCTAGAAAGTCCCCCGGCCCCAACGGTATCAGGAATGAAGTACTTAAACTTCTTCCCGATCACCTCATAGCTCTTTTGGTCTGCATCTTCAATGTAGCTAAAAAGCTATAGTTATAGGTATTCAAAAGCCCGGCAAAAAAGCTTCGCTTCCCGATAGCTATCGCCCGATCAGCCTTTTAAACACACTAGGGAAACTTTACGAGCGGCTCCTTCTGAACCGTCTCAAAACCGTTATAGATATTAAAAATCTATACCCTCCCGAACAGTTCGGTTTTCGCGCCCGACACTCGTGTACACATCAAGTGCACCGCCTCACGGAGCACATCACGAGCAACTTTGCCAAAAGTAGTACGCGTACGCTTGCGGTCTTTTTCGACGTAGCTAAGGCCTTCGATAAGGTCTGGCATGCCGGACTAGTCCACAAGCTACATCAATTAGAAGTCCCGGATAGGTTAGTTCATCTAGTTCACGATTTTCTACGCGACCGCACCTTCCACTACCGAGTGGAAGGAGTACTATCTACCGCCCACCCTATACGCTCAGGCATCCCGCAAGGTTCCATTCTGGCGCCTTGCCTTTTCAATCTGTACGTCAGCGACCTCCCGAAGCCCCCCGGGGTCGAGGTAGGGCTCTACGCTGACGACACAGTCATATATGCGTCAAACAGACACAGAAAAAATCTTGCCTGCGCAGTCCAACGTGCCGTAACCACTCTCGGGGAGTGGTTTCGAACGTGGCGAATAGCTATTAATCCGGTAAAGAGCGCCGCGATTATGTTCGAACCGCATACATGCAAACTACCACGCACGGTAGGACCCCTCTCATTATTCGGTACGAATATCCCTTGGGCCACCAAGACTAAATATCTGGGTGTCACCCTCGACTCGAAGCTTAACTTCAACGCACACGTTACTATAGTCAGGAATAGGGCCATCTGGATCCTTTCCCGCTTGCGACCCTTGCTCAGTTCGGTAAGCAAAATGTCCTTAAGACATAAGCTCACACTGTACAAGATGTGCGTCCGTCCGATCTTGACATATAGCTGCGCCGCGTTCGCACATATGTCCAAACATAACTTTGCCCGCATGCAAAGAGTCCAAAATCGGTTTCTCCGTCGCCTGCTTGACCCTCCAGCCTTCGTTAGGAACATGGACCTGCACAGGGACATGAGGCTTCCCTCGATAGAAGCCTATGTGAAATATCTCACCAGGAGATACTTCGATAGCGCTTCGAATCATCCCAACCCGCTCGTAAAATCCACCGTGAACTACGTCCCAGACAACTCGATCCCCGTTGCCAAACGTTATAAACGCCGTCCGCGAAATCTCTTTGTCGATCCCGATGACGACATCGAGAACGCTAACAATTTCTACGCGTCCGCTCCCGCAACATATGCGTGCTCGCGCCCACGCCCGCGAAACCACCGTTCCCTCCGCAGGGGACGTACGGTTAACTTCGCTCCCGCACACCCGCCACGACCGCCCTCCTCTGCGGCAACTCAAGCCTAGGTCCGATCCATCGGCATGGAGCCCTTGAGCCAAGCAGCCGCTCGCGCGATACAAGTGACTCTACAATCACTAGCTTTCACAGCCATACATGACACTGCATTATACACACATGCACAACACACATAGGTACATAGGTTCTGTAAGGGACCTTTTTTTTTCTTTTTTTGCCTAGTTAGATTAGACAAAAATTTTCAGACCACTAAATACACATACACATGTTCCTTCCCTCCTCCCAGGGGGCAGAAACATGTATATATGTATAGTTAGTTTAGATCGAATTACGGATAGGGAATTAGTCAGATCGCGACTTAATTGCATACGCGCAACAGTCCGAGCCGAGGTTCGGCCACTTTGGCACCCTCGGATGTTGTTGCTTAGCTTTCGTGGCTGAGTGCCCTAAGCGCTCGCCCCCAAGCCCGGTAAAGCTGTAAAAGCCGTAAAGGCTCCAGGGCCCCTAAGGCTAACAGTATAGTCAGTTCGAAAAAAAAAAAAAAAAAAAAACATTTGATCGAGTTTCAAATCACAACGGTGCTAAATAATTGTTCACTTCAAAAAGACAATGGTATTAAATCAAGCCAGCTTAGCAGTGATTTGTCACAAGTTATAGAAGGTAATTTGATCTTAAGGCAGAATTCGGTTTACACAAACAACAATACATTTACCCTTCCAAGTTGTTATAGGTCGATCCATCTATGTCGGATGAAGGTAAATCATAACTAAAATATACCTTACAGCCGCTATCTGTGGTATTTGTGTGGGTTGTAATGTTTTTGTACTGCTGTTATTTTAGGCTCCGGCTACAATCGGGACATCTGTATCGCTTCGTTTCCTTAATTACAACGATTCTGTTACCTTCCAAACTGTACTTAACAGAACGCGCTGTTAATTTATTTTCGATTGTGTATTTTCTAACAGCATGTAGTTAGTAATAGTTATTTATGATACTACTGCGGTAAGTTTTTACAAACGATCGAAAAGCCCCAGATCGAGTTGAGGGCTTACCATAGTCACGAGTTTGTAAAAACCAACTTCTACACGCGTGTCATACAACGTTTTTCAACACATTTGAAAGAAAACAATAAGTAACGAAACAAACTTTTTCAGTAGATTATTTTTAATAACAATAGGAAATTACACAGACAGGTAACTAGCCTTGGAAATTTTACTCACAATTTGCGCCTCATTTAGTATATATCAGATGGGGTAGATTACATATTAATATCGGATTCCTCGCTCGAACTCATATTATTATTTTTTATAAATATCAGTCGGAAAGTAGCAATATAAGATAAAACCACCAGTAATTGACACTGCACCAATAGTTGACACTCTGACGAAGAAAATCAAATATTTGATACTAAATTGATTTGAAGTCTCGAGTTTGTTAACCGACTTTTATAACTGACTGTACCTATATGTATTTATAACATTAAAAATATATCAGTAATCAGTGATTTTGGCCATCTCGATCTTTGGCTTCCTTTTTTTTTCTTAATATTTAATTTTCTTCGTCAGAGTGTCAACTATTGGTGCAGTGTCAATTACTGGTGGTTTTACCTTAATCTGTGACGTTTCTAATATGAAAATGGCGCGCATTTGCAAATGGCGTCACGCGAGCGTGGTAAAAATCTTTCGTCTCATTTTCTCTTTAGTATTAAAGTGAGATAAATATATTGATCAGGTGCGCTTCCAAGGAGTTACGATCATTCGCTTATTTTATTCTCGTAATGTGGAAATCGTTGGTGGAATTCTTGTATATTTTATTAAGGAAATTAAAAAAAAGTGAAAGATACGCACGGCGCTATACAAAGGTATATGCGGTAAAATAAGTACTTATATGGGAATACCTACTTTACGGCACTTTGTATGGTGCGTAATAATTAACTGTTGTTGTACAATGTATACAGGCTTCGTAAATGCATTTTTTGAACAAATATGTTGAAAAATGTTTTTTTTTATTCAATCTAAACTTCTTTAAAACTAATATCCAGCTAAATACATCAATTTTTGAAGTAATACTCCTTTAGACACGTTAGAGAAAAAATGATGAGAGTGAATTTATACGATGTTTGCAAGCCTGTGAAGCGAACACTGGAACAAATAGTTTACACTACGAAGTTGTTTGCCAAACCTTTTATTTAATTGAGATGAAGATAGACACACTCGATGTCATGCGTTACATAACATGGAGAATGGACTATTCAAACTATGTATAAGTATACGCATACTTCTTTTTACCTTGACTTGCAACACTGCTAAAGTTCATTCTCACAATGCACATCACTACTCTCAATTGTTGGGCTTATATATAGTTACATATGTCAGATGGATCTTCTTGAGATAGCATGGCAAGGGCAGCTATAATTGACTGATCTCTATATTTTTTAATAGAGACGTTAAGAGATCACGTTAAGTTTAGATCAAATTCAACTGCCGGAACATATACACAGATACTTGGTTTAGCAGATGTCAGAAAACACCTATATCTAGTTAATGCAAAATATACAAATTAAATGAGCAATGTAATTAACTTATAAAGTACTGTGAGTAGACAGAGAATACTTGCGGTAACTCTCTTTAAAGTAAGTGAAACTTAAACAAACTTAGTCACCCCTCAAAGTGGTAGTGAGAAAACATTCTAATATAATATTGACTGCCTTGGTTAATTAAATAAAACAGATATTATGAGTCGTACCACTTTATTAATTCTAACTTCAATTTTAATAGTAAGAAGATACATTTTCATTCATTTTCTTTACTAATTAACCTGTTAGTATTCATTTGTTGATAAATAAAAGTTCCTCCCTCACCTGAACATGGTGCATCTTACTGAATAACGAACGAGGAAATGGCAATAGCAGCTTGGTAGGACTTTAAAACCTGACTAGATCACGACCGTGTCGTAATGGTGGAAAGCCTATCAGCTATTTTTATTTATGCGAGCAAGCTTGCAAGCGGCAACTGGCGATGGTTCGCGACTGAGTGCCTTCAGCGATCGCTTCCAAGCCCGGTGAAGCTGTTAAAATAGTCTGAGGCTTCAGGGCCCTTAATGATAATAGTATAGTTAGATCGAAAAAAAAAAACTGATGATGGATTGTTGATCTTTCAGTGGTCGCCAATGTTTTTGGATTGTTCTGTGGTTACCATCAAGCAAAGTGCCGACACTGTGCTATGATAAGTATTTAAAAAAAAGTGTGCGTCTTGGGACACCCAACAGAAGTGATAACTTAAACTAATCTAAGTTGAACTATTTAATATTGAAATTGTTTAACTTGAGAAAAATTTATGTTATTACTTAAATTTTACGTTTATTAATATGATAATGTAAGGAAAGGTTACTTATCAAGAAAACCTTTTAACGACCATGTTCAATATATATCGTCGTGTTTGTGTTAATTGTATATTTCGTTGCGACTGTTGTTGCGTCTGTTGCTGTTACGTCTGCAATGACTTCCATTTGAATAGCGCTAAAATAATGATTTGTAAATAAATATTGAACGTTTAAATACGTAAGAGAGAAAGAGTAAGGTGCTTGCTGGTTAGTTTTTGATAATAATCATAAACACTATATATATACTACACTATATATATATACGCGTGTCCATAGAGCCGTTGCGTGTTTTTGTTTTGAAAGTAAATTTAAAGATTTATTAATGCTGTTTTGAATATATATTGTTAACAATATAATCGTATTATATTATATTATTAAACTTACCTTTCGTTAGGACATTCTGTGTTGTTCCGAGGATCATCTTCTTTTGAAACGGTAATAGTTTTAGGTTATATGCTCACTGTCAACAGTATATGTCTATCCCACACTAAACGCTGAGTAGAGAGAGGAGGAAACGTCTGTCCGAAATACGACTGGCGCTGTGGGTTATAGTGAGAGAGGAAGAGCCTGCCTACCGCTGCTGTATGCGTGAGGGAAAGGGAAGGCAGATAGACTGGTGACATTATGAGTTACGTTACGAAGCGGTTTACCCTCCCATAAGAAGTTGTCACTTCAAAAGTTCCCTCTTAAATCTGGAAACGTGACGGCAACGTTACATTTTAAATGATTAACCAGTCACGACTACGCTGAATAAAAATTATTAACAAAATTACCTGAATATATAGGAGCTATGTCCATTTAAATAATTAATGCGGTGAATAGCTCGGTCGTCGCAGACCCACGCGGTCGCTAGCTAATAGCCATTCGGGGACCAGAGAACTTACTTTATTGGACCAATTTGGACCCATTTGTTACGTGAGGGGCAACAAATCGAGAAGTCAGAGGGCGATTTCGTCTGGTTAGTCTGAAACATTGGTCGGCAATATTAAAAGAAGCCGCACTGTAGCTTTGTTAGTGAATCGTAAAGTTTTGTTGATTGTATTATACAGTTTCACTTAACTACAATCTCATAAAAGTAAATTCGATATTAAAATGTATAAGAATTACGATTATGTAAAACCCGAGTGAAGAGGAAAAGTGAACAAGTACCTACATAATAATATAAGTTAATTATAAGCAATATAAAAGCTAAACAAAAATTTAATGAGTTGCAATAATTGTCGAGATACAAACACTGTAACTTATTCAACTTCAAAGTTTTGAAATGAGTTTTGAATAAATTTTGCACAGTTTTCAAGATACGTTCAAACGTATTAAAATTAAAAACTGACGTAATGTTTTTTCTATTTAGTTTGTTACCAAACATATTTTGTTGTATGTAGTGTCAAATATTTATCAAATCAACATGCCTTCGAGCCAATGTGAACAAGGTTCGATACATATCTGTGTGGAAATGACTCAGGAGTCCACATTTAGAGTTAATCTTATTTATATAGAAAATAATTTATACCATAACATATATAGTTAAGGAGATTTTTTCAATTTTCTTTTTTTATAAACATTATGAAGAACAAGACGCAAAATCATCATGCGGTTTGTAGAAAGTATTTTTCAATATCAAAGAAATAAAGATCACTTAAATTTATATTTTACTATTTGTGACGTCTATCACAAAAAATACGCAATATGAATTAATTTAGAAAAAAAAAACAAATAAAAAATGTTTGTGAAGGTTAAAGCTTTTACTAAATCATCTTATTATGATTTATGTTAAGTTTTACTTGTATTAAAAATAAAAAACACAATGGTTGTCGACATTAAAATCAACAAGGGACTTTTCATTGTGAATAAAAAATTTACTAAAAAGAGAAACGGGTCAGGTCGTATTTTAAGAGAATATCAAGTGCCACAGCCTTTATAAGAGTAATGAGCAGTTTTTTCAATTGTCGTCGAGATGGGAGATCGGGGCCGGTGAAGTGGAAACAACCAAAAAGTAAGTACCTATTGTCAAGCCTGGCAATACTAGAAATTCATTGATGTAGTGCTGAGAAATTAATAATCGAACTATTTGGTAAGAATCATAAATTGTTTAATACTAATATTATAATACATTTTAAGTATGTACCAGTGTCTAAAAGTGAGTTTTTGGCGGGATTCTGAACTGCCGTGTTGTGGTTTTTATTTTAATTTATTAACTTAAGTTCTTTGACCCTATATCATGTAATATTGGTGACATTTTGCGTGATATAGTTTGGTTATTGTGCATTCGTGAAGTGGATTATAAATATAAACTGAAAACATGCATTTTGAGATGTCCCATACACTCTCTAGATGGTTCTAACAAGCCACCATTTTGTTAGTCCCACTTTGTTTATAAAAAATACTACATATGAAGACTTCAACATATTGACACTGTGCCAAATGCCAAGCCTGTGTTAAATTCAGGCCAAAGTAAATGGTCAACAAATATAAAACCTGACAGATATCAAGTTGTTCTGCTAGATTCTCCTGAATAGAATAAAACTAAATCTAAATATTTACAAAAGTTTTTTGCAAAATAACGCCTCCATCACATATTTTTTTATGATGTTACCTGGAGCGTGAAGAAAAAACGACTCTGTGGAATTTAAAAAAAAAATTATTCACAGACCCTGCCTATCATCAGTACAAAGTTCAGACACGAATCATACCTATCTACAACAGCGAGAAAAGGAAAGATAGCTGAGTAAAAGTGACTCTCATTATGCAAATGTAAACATCTTTTATCCATTCCTATTAGCCGTTTGTAGATATTATTTGTATTTTGTTCTTTTCAATTTGTCTAAAGAATCTTATTTATTCTAGTATTTTTCCTTACTAATGGTTAGATATATTTTAGTATAATTACAGCTGTTGCTTCTAACACTTGAGATAAGCTCTGCAATTTTGTAAGTATCTGATCTGAGAACAATTTTAATATATTGGCTTTTAACTATTCTCTTTTCAAAAATGTATTATGTGTATTTTATCCGTCGCTTATACTTTTACAAAGCTATTGACAATATCCTGACTTGACAGAATAAGATTTCGTACAAAAATTTGCTATCAGAGTAGTAAGTATCAATGGGTATTGGAGCTTGAATAAAGTTTTTAATTACAATGATATTGATATACTTTCTTTTTAAAAAATATGCTTAAGGCGAAATCAGTAGTAAATCTTTTATGATTTTGGATGTTTAATTTATTTTTCTGTACCAGAAGTTATAGAAATTCAATTCCGATTTTGTAGTCTTTATTTAGTATTAAAAGGGCTCAATATGATGATCAAGTTAATATAATCTCATACTTTTTGGTGTATTTGATGAAATATTACGATACCGCCAGAAATTTTTTCAAATCGCAAACTCAAAATTAGTCTAGTTAATATGTTCAAAATGGTGTTAATTCGAGATAAAGCTCCAAAAAATATTAGCGATAGCTCATTCGATTCAGAATTACACTTAGAAAAATGTATTTCGAGGATGTATTAGGACATAAAAAATTGCAATTGTTATTAACAAAATAAGATGAAAAAAAAAATGAAATTTCGTTTTTGGTCAAAATCTCAAAAACTATTAATATGTAAGAAATTTAGAATAAATATTTTTAAAGAGGAGGAAATTTCCAATAAAAACGTTTTGACTCTCGGAATTCTATTTCCATTATTTATATCTTTTATTTAATGCCGAAAATAGGATTCCACGCGGCCATTACGGCATTGGGCGCACTGCCGCTGAAAACAGTTTAACACATTAAATATTTTTTTAAAGTATTAAATATCAATTAAAAAATTTGAAAAAATATGCCATTATCTGAACACATGAAAGAATAAAGACCCGTTGGATTTTTTAATATAATTTTTTAAAAATTTATACACTTGTTAACTAAGTATTTTTTATCACAAATGATGACATAACAGTTAAAATAATTGACCTACATTTTTTTGCTTCTTGGAGCTCTTCTTATATGTACTTTATAATTTTACTTTAAAATTTCTTATATATTAATAGTGTTTGAGTTATTAACGAAAAACTATATTAATTTTTTTTTACATCTTATTTTTTTAATAAGATTTGCAAATTTTTTATGTGCTAATACATTCTCGAGATACGTTTCTCTATCATTCCGAATCGATTGAGCTATCGCTCATATTTTTAGAAGCTTTGTCTCGAATTAACACCATTTTGAACTTGTTGACCAGACTAATTACCATGAATTCACGATTGACGATGATGTATTCATGACTTAAAAAAACGATGGATAATTTTATTGTAAATTTCATATCGACGGTGAATACGACAAACTTTAGACGCCAGTTAATTAGGCTTCCCACCATCGATATCATAATCAAATAGTATTTAAATCCAATCACAATTCACAATCTCTTACGCTCCTTTACTCAGAATGATAATAAATCTTGTTTCCTAATTATAAATTAATCAATCAATAATTATCAGTTTAACGTCGAAATAGTCTATAGCAATAAACATATTTAATATATTTGTTAACCGTTTATAGTTTTATGGTAATGTCTAGACTTCGCTTAGGTAAGCTTTAAAGGTATATAGCTATCCTCATTCTGAGTCTAACATTTGACTAACATTGGCACTAAACATTAATGTAAAGTTATGGTCAAGATTATGCTAATGTAAATAATGATTAAAAATCGGACAAGAAGCGTCCAACTCCAACATCTCTCAGTCTACCCGTCTGTCCTTGCCCTTATATCTCAAAAATTAATCATTATGAACCGATTTCGGTGCTCAGTCTATCCGTCTCTCCGTGCGTTTATATCTCAAAAATCAATCATTATGAAGTAATTTCGGTGAAGTATTTCTTATATTATTTTATAGTTGTATTTCCCGAAAACGTCTTAGACTCAATTTTTTAACATTATGTTACAAAATTCACGAAAAAGCAGAGATGATAAACAACTCGGAAAAAATAAGCTGCCAAAACCGTTAAATTTAGGATAATAGAAATTCAATACAAATAGGTGATACAGAAATATCCTTGTAAATGTCTTCATTTGTGAGGACTAGAAAGGTCTAAAAAATTTACGCTACACCTTATATAAGTATAAGTAAATTTAATATGTAAGCCACAATAAGTAATTTAATGTTAAATTATAAATCAAAAATGTTTGTGATGTATACGTGAAATTACAAAATTTATAAGTTGTAGGCTCAAGAAGGCAACCCATATCAATATTTAAATTTAACTTCTAGAAGCGGTTTCAAAACTATATGCAGCTTGGAAGTATCCTGTTGACTTTGATATTTAATGTGAACTGTATAATTCTTTTAATAATTAAAACACAATAAAACACGAATTACTATATAGAAAGATTAATAAGAATCTAACCTATTGTCACATTAACACACATCTTTTTTATAATAATCTTTGTGGCCATTAACATATTGCCACCCAAGAAATGATAAACAAACATCATATTAAAAAATTACAAATATATTATATACTCGTAAGTGTTTGTTACAAATATATAAAAATTAGTAATCAGTGGGTAATAAACTTATGCATTGTAAAGATCTAGTATACAATTTACCATCAACTGTCTTTAATTGTAAAACTCGAACCTTGCAGTCATTTCCAGGAAATATATTTACAACTCGTGCCATGGGCCACACCAAAGGAGGATAATTGGGTTCTTTCATGAATACTAGTGCAACCAATTTTTATATTAGGCATCACCTTATTCCACTTATTTTTATTCTGCAAAGTGTTTAAATAATACTTATACCAAGCCTTCCAAAACCTTTGTTGCAACTGAATCGTTTGCTGCCAGAACCCTAGCCTATTAGTTCTGATACCAGAAATAATTAATTCAGGATACATAGTTAGAGCTGTCCCTATTAGAAAATGCCCTGGAGTCAGTTAACAGTAGTCATTGATGTCCTCAGAAAGAGGTGGAATAGGACGTGAGTTAAGAACGACCTCTATCTGGCATAACAACGTATTTAGCTGTTCGTAACTTAGCGTAGCATCTAATACAATTCATTTCAAATGGAACTTCATACTCTTTACAGCCGCTTCTGCATTGTGTTAACCTAGAATTTTTTTACCAGCAGTATGAAGATATGACCTTAATTTTTAATATTAATTACAACATTATAGCATTAGCCGTTTTCGAGAAAAAAATCATTATAATCATTAAATTTTGTTTTTGTAGATACTGAGGTGTCTAGTTATGCTTCTGTCGGCGGACGTAAACGAGAACCTACGGGAGTTGGATATATTAACCCTGGAACAAAGACGTTTGGTAGCTGATCTGTTGTTTTCATATATTTTGATAAATAACAAAATCGGCTGTTCACGTTTGAGAACGCAGAAAATTTAGACATATTCTTTGGTAGTAATGCAGCATTTAACATAAAATAAATTATTTCATTGAATATATGTAATTTTACACAAATAAAGACACACACCCATGCGCACGCATGCACAGCCACACACACAGACATACACGCACGCGCACAAAATACCATTGTTAAGTTATTTTTGGTGCAAATATTAATTAATAGCTTCATTACGGTATAAGATTAGTATTTTTTTTTTGTAAAATAGCTGTATTCATCCTGGCTAAATCAGTATGTTAATTTAGTATGTTTGGTATCTGGATTAAAGAGCTGTAGATTTGTTTAAATAAATAAATAATTTTCGGATTTATTCCTCAACTTGTATTAAAAGACCCTTCGTGCCAAATTGCAAAACTGTATGTCTACGGTTTTGATAATCGATAAATGAGCTGTATTTTAACTATGAAGTGCCGTAGCTTTTTAATAAGTTAACCTAGACCTTAGTATATGATATTAATTTCAACTTTATACCTCGTCTTTTCGAGAAAAAGCGTCTTGATACACGCACAGCCAGACAGACGGACAACAAAGCGATCCAATAAGGGTACCGTTTATTTTCTCGTTATGAGGTACTGAACCTTAAAAACACTTTTAGATGCAATTTTTTTTCATGCTCATATTATATATGATTTATACTATATCTATATACATATATATCAAAGAGACAAAAAGCATAATAATAATATTCTCTCAGGATTTAAATCCCCGATAAGATATTGTTTCTAATAATGATTCATTACGACACACAGTGTACCTATTATATATTTTTATCTTTATAATTTATCCTTCGTTATCGTAAACCAAAAAAAAATGTTAATACAAAAATGTTTAGAAAGAACGATATCTAATTTATATTTTTTTTATGTTTAAAAGTTAAACAAACTGAATAAAAATGTAAATCAAATAATTAAGTGACCCATTATTGTTTATGTATAGCATATATAGATTATCTGGTATATACATATACAATACATCATCCTGGGATGTTTTTCGAACCGGTAGTAGCGTTTTGACGTTCATAAAGTGCCTTCTTGGGTTCTAAACTGAATAAAGTTTTTTTTTTAATTTTGATATAATATATATATTCACTGTTATTGTTAGATTGACACACCTATTTTTTATTTTGGCGCAAAGTTTGAGTTGCATCTGTCATTTAGATTAAATGTAGTGCTGCTTTAGTTAGATCATATCGTGGGTACTTCAAATTTCAAAATGGATAAAAATATCGAACAAAATATCGAACAGTTCTTAAAATTTGAATGAATTACGTGAATTTTGAATTTCGTGTTCAGAGACACTGAAAATGTTACAGAATGTTTACGGTGAATCGACTTTAATAAAAACACGTGCTTATGAGTGGTACAAAGAGTTCAAAAGCGGTCGACATATGCTGGAAGATTTGCCTCTCCCTGGTAGGCCATCAACGTCTTCGACTGAAGTTAACATCGCAAAAGTGAACGAAATAGTGACTGAAAATTCTCATTCAAGTTTTAGAGAGATAGCCGCTGAACTTTCTGTGTCTCACGAGTCGACCGTATCATTTTAAATAATCACTTGGGTTATGAAACATGTAGCCGCTCGGCTAGACGCAAAAGACCTGAATTTTCTTCAAAAACTCAATCGCATAAGAGTCGCTGAAGATATGCTAGAACGAGTCAATTCCGACCCAACATTCATAAAATGTATTGTAACTAGATTCGGGTTTACGGGTTTAACAATCTCGGAATAATTTTGACATTTTGACGTGTTAAAATTTAAAAATTATTCCTCAAATAAAGTTATCTGTTGGTTGAAAAATCGGCCCTTAATGTAATAGTCAAATCAAGAACAAGGTACTAGGCCTAAAAGATCTATTACCAACTCCATACAGAAATACAACAAAGTTCATACATATGTATTCCACTACTGTAAATATTGAATTAATTGAATGTGAAATCTTATTGTAACATTTAGGCATATATAATTTATTTTTAAATGCATAAAAACGGGGTTATCGGCGTGGTGCAGGTTGACAGATCCCAATCGATTTTGAATTCGAAACGTGAAAAATAATATGCAGTATCTTAAAAATAAATGAATATTTATAAACATTATAGTAAAATCAACCCGCAAATGCGAAAAGAAAGGGGGAAAAGACCGTACACGGGAGATGGATACACTTGGTTTTGATGTTATATATACATAAACTGGTTTGTAACATAACATTAAATTTAGTTTGGTTTGTTTTGGAGTTCAATTGTTTGCTATTTTATTGTATAAATAATATAAAGCGTACAAAACCGCTAACACGAGTTAGTTTATAGAAGTAAAAATGATTTTTCTATACAGAAATTAAACGAAAAGCCGTTTATCGTTTGCCAATAAGATATAGATATAGTGATAACGTTCAATATTTCATTTCAAATTCAGTCGCCGGTCGTACCACAACGTGACATATTGCATTTACACCGTCCGCATGGTGATAAAAAATTCCGCGTGTTTTATGCCTATGTTGTTTCTTAAGATTGCTTGTCTCATCTTCAACGACTCCCTTAACTGCTACTTGAAATGGCTGGTGGAGATTACACTATGAACAAGGTACCTATAACACAAATATTTCATAAGAAAAACATTTTTGTTCGTGTTCCATGATCTAAATTAATTTTATAATTAAAATACACCAGTGTTAATTTTTTTATGTTACAAACAAGCGTTTGTCTATGGACGATTGTAGCACCTAAGCACCTAAGCACTTTGCCAACCTTGATCCCCATTCTCTAAGAAACTCTGGAAACCCTAATACACATCGCTAAAATAAGCCACAAGGTTATTTGACTGCGATCTTCTGTAGGGTTGAGGTATTTCACCAGTTGGACTGCCGCAAGTAGAGAGAAATCTCCAGAGATTTCACTATCCCCTAACTCTCCTAAAAAAATATATACTAGCACTATATTACTAAGAATATTACATGTGAACAATAATTAATAGATAACTAATTAGTGATTGTAATATTAAATAAGTTTGAGAAGATAATTTGTTTAATTAATCATTTAGATTTACTCGAAATCAAGAAATATTTATAATAATAAAATATCCTTTCAATTTTCACTTCATAGTTTTTTTTTTGTTATTTATTTAATACCTGCATACCATTGGTCCGCAACTTTTTACAAAAAATAATAAATGTAATTAAAATGCATATTACTTAATGCTGAGTTCCCGACAGTACATAAATATATTTCTTTTTACAATTCTTAGCTTTAAGATAATGCTAGAATGCTAGATAGTAAAAGTTATAATTGACACACGAACCAAGTTAATAACTAATTATATTATCTGTATGGAACCAACAAGTTATAGAAAAGTTATTTAAAAAGTAATAAGGAATTTCAATTATTTAAGAACACTTTAACTAGCATTAATTTTCAAAAATGGAAATAAAGTTTTGACTACATTCGACAATCACTAGTCAATAGCCAATGTATATGATCGGATATCCGATAAAGTACATGGTCTTTTAAATAAACGAAATTAATAATATCTCGATTTATGTTATTCATTACATTATTATAAACTTTGCCATACTTTTACTAAGAAAAGTTTTTATTGCGACACCAAATAATTGTGAGTACGGTAAATAAAAAGGATACTTTTACATATACACTGATATCGAATATTATTGATTTTATAGAAAAAATCTGTAACTGTTTTTATGATATATCAGTTATGTGTTTAAATGAAGACATTTATAAAATATTGTTAACACTTATGAAAAAAATTACCTATCTATAAAATATTATTTTCACGTATGAAAAAAATGTCCTTTCTATTAAAAAAAAATTGTTACTTATGTACGCACATAAGAAGATATTTTATACTCCTTAGACGTAACTAAACAAAAAATATCCCGCGTGCCAAAAATATGATGAAGTTGACGGCTTCATGATAATAATGTAAATTCATTTTAATGACTTTCTCTATCTAGTAAAATTATTCTAATCATTTTATTTAAAGTTCTTACGTGCTATTTACGTTTATAGCTTTTTACGTGTATATTGTGTACATAAGTGCACATAAATATTTATTCTTCATTTAAAATAGATGTCGCATATCCATTGTAAAAGCAAACGTAGATAAATAGATATACCTTTCTCGCCAAAGTTACACGCAACAGATTTACGAAATGTTCACCTAATATATTCCAAACGCAGACTTAGTTATGTAATCGCTAATAAAGCAATTATACAAAGTTTGTGCGGACGCTAAAATCAGGAAGTGCTGTAGAACTTAATCCCTTCAAACAAGGGAATAATCGTTCTCATTTATATGTTAATATCTCTGCTTGTGACGAGAGGATGAATGGAGGCGTAGAGTTTTCCTTCAGTTCTTTCACTGACAGTATTTAAATAATATTATGTTTAAGAAACTCTTGTGCTAAACTATTAAAGATTTTATTTACATATTTTATTACTTATCCTAGATTAAATTATAAAGAAGTCGACATTGCCATCGAAAATGGAACTATGACATGTTAAATATAATTTGTGCGGAGTTTATCAGGTTGGACTTTGCCAACAACAAAAATTACCAGGTCTTGTTGATTGTTTTCTTGGAAACTTTATTCGAAAAATTCAATGATTTTAATATTTTTCGTGTGGGTGAGTGTTCAGTGCACTCACTGTTCCGCTCAGGTGAAACCATAGCATAGTGGTAGTGTTTCTTCTAATTCCCGCCTAATTAGCTATACCAACTTCAAGATAAAAATTGGCCCTCAACCACCTATAGGTGTGTTCCGGCAGCTGTATTTGAAAACCAGTCTCTCTCTAGGCTTAGCGTGTCACCAACTTAGATCACATCTTCATTTAACATCATGTGATATTGTGGCTTAACGCTAAACGTACAAATTGTAATAAAATGTGATTGATTGGATTTTTTTTGAGATGGTGGTGGCTTTGATAGAGTCTGATCAAGAATTATTATTTTTGATGAGGAAAGAAAATGATGTACTTACTATAACCTTAAATAAAGAATGTTGGTAACAAAAAACAACCTCAGTTTAATTCATTGATTATTAAATTGCAATATTTTTATATCAAAAAATTTTTAAAGCATAACAAAAAAAGCACATACAACTCATTCGTTTGCGTGATCAAATGATACGCGTTAAAGAAGAACCGGATGAAAGACGAAAAAAAGCATTCAGCTGAAGAAAGCAAAAAACATTTGATGCGGATAAGAATCTTTACAATCCATTGTCAAAAATGAGATGTAAAAATATACATAATTAGAGAAAAGATTTTTAGATAGCTTCCACATCTTAAGAAAAAAACCTTTCAAACCAAAAAAAAATTTAAAAGCTTCGATTCTAAGTATAAGAATCTTCTTGTCTGACCACGGTGCAAAGTTGACGAAAACTTGGCTCAGATTTCAATGAAAACACTCACATGGGCATCGCACCTGTGACCAACCTACACTCCAATTCTAGTAAAGTTTTAAATTGCATCTGAACCCAACTGTTAGGGAATTTAACCGAGGCGGCCAGTTGTTTGCTTGTTTAGTTTCAGGTGAACTTCAATAGTTATAATTTTCATATTACAGCGTAAAAGTTTATAGTTACATTGCTTTAGTGCATAAATATTGAAGCACTCTACTTAAAAACTATGTCAATTAAGTTAATTATTTTTCTATCACTACCAGCAAAAGGGATATACCTAATAATTTCATTTAAAAAAAATGCAGATACTGCAGAATTCAAATTATTTACACGTTTGACTATTTTGGAATTTGATTTAGTTATTGAGAAATTCCTTCTCATTTCTCAAAAGATATTAGTAACAATCAATACGTTTATTAATAAAACTTCTTTTACAGCCTGAAAGAAACGGCAAACTGCCGGAGAATGATACTTCTTCAAATTTAACTACTCCGGACAGAGCGTCGTGGGGCCGTCCACTGGAGTTTATATTAGCATGTCTAGGATATGCTGTCGGTTTAGGAAATGTGTGGAGATTCCCTTACCTTTGCTATAGGAATGGTGGAGGTGAGTTCAATGATTATCATTAATATATATTTTGACATTGAAAGTATTTTTAGCCATATGTATTATAAAAATGTATGTGATCACTCTATACATTATTACAATATCACTTTAAATAGATTTCCAGTTTATCATAAGCTTAGTGCTGCAAGGATTTTTAACGTATGCTGAAAAGCTTACAAATTACGGTCACATTATCGATGTACCATTTATATATTTCTTACCTTTTTTTAAAATTATATTGACATAGCATATAAGGAATATATATATATATATATATATATATATATATATATTGGAAGGCATAATGATGGCACTATCCCTGATCGCTTACCTGGCTAATGGCACTTATGCAAAATCCAAAAATAATTGCGATCACCAAGAGATCAACAATCCATCGCTGGTCCTCGCAGTCATGCCGGCCCGCAAAGACTCTCGTCAACTGGACATCCACTGACTTGTGACTGACTGACTGACGCGACAAATAGAAAGATAGTTACTGTGAAGGGTAGATGGTAGTTACGACCCAATTGGATTCAGATTACTACTCTACCGTCCTTCTTGATTACTGAATATACACGACCTGATCCCGAAACGCGACGCGCCTAAGCATGTCAATATGGCAGGTATTACACCTGGTCTATGGTGATCGCGATCCGTTTGAATTATCGTAATTATTTCTTAATAATATCGTTTTGTTTCAGGTGCCTTCCTAATACCGTTCTTTTTGATGTTGATATTCATTGGCTTGCCAATTTTTTATTTGGAACTATATATTGGTCAGTATTCCGGAATTGGTCCACTGCAAGCTTTCTCGGCGATTTCTCCCTTCTTTAGCGGCCTCGGATACTGTACTTTAGTAGTCATCAGTATCATCTCCATTTACTACATGATTATAGTCGCGTGGACATTATTTTATACAATTGTGTCCATTTCTGGCCAGCTTGGTTGGGGATCTTGCGATAATGAATATAACACAGACTGTGAGTATATCCCTTTATTATATTCTCTAATTAGCCTTATAGTAAATTTTATTTTACTAGATACCTGGATATTGAGTATTCATGCATACCCATTTTATATTGTCTCAAAACTTCATCGTTCCTACAACTATATTATGCGAAAAGGACTGCGCGAACAAGCTGCATTCGCTAATAGCTAAATTTGCCTTTAAATTGCGTCATATAATTTACGCATTATTCAGGTGGCACGTACTTGAACTGTTTAGTTAAAATATCAATAATACAATTTCCCTTACTGCAAATTTAATGTATGTTTATAACTGATGATAACTTTATCAAGATCAGTTGGAATTTTTACGCTGATTAACATGCATGGCGTACAACCATGATTATGCTGAAGTGGTTTAATATAAATGGACCTTGTTCTGATTGCTGTGCAAGTATTGCAATTAAAATGTATGTAACATAAAATTGATTGATATGAAACTATCAAGGTACATCTACTAGTATTTTTATTTAAAAAAAAACACTTTGGCTGAGTTTGTTCAGGTTTTTTTTAGTGTACATTATTTATGCGTATAAACTATCTATATAATTAAGATGATTGGGATTTGCTGTTGTGCGCGCATCACGAAAACACTACTGGATAAATTTTTTACTCCTTAGATACTTAATCATTAATTATCATTATTATAAATCCTTATAAAAAATGATATCTTAATTCAATAAAAAATATTAAAGTTTTAAGAAACTACGATTTTTATAAACACTACGCGTTATTCTGTCTCCCCCGTGAACTGATCCATGGGCCGTGTATATAAATATTTTACAGGCTTATTTTTACACTTTATTGTTTTAAGTCTGAACTAGACATTAAAACATGTGACTAAGTTTACTATGGATTTCCGTCAAATCAAACCAACATTAATAAACTACAAATCTTTATTGAATAGTAGTAAAAACAAAATAATATTATATTACAAGTAGCAGATAAGCATTATGTATTACGTATAAATCGATTACGGTGAGATGAAATCGAACGTTATCAGGCGATAGTGCCTAATGAAAACGGTTTATGGACTATAGCGATACAAAAATATAACTCATAATTACGAGACTTAATCAGAATTTTTTTTCATTAATATTTTCTTTATTGTATGCGGACTTTACAGCACATTCTTAACCATTAAAACATATTAAATTCCATGTAATAATAGACCGAATGTATAAATGTATTTAGCATAATGTTCGATAAATAATTAAGAATATGTGTACGTCTAAAAGCATTCGTGCGTGTGTGTATGTACGTGCGTACGTGTATGTGTGTGTGTGTGTATGGGCGTGTGATCGATCGTGAGTGCATGTCTGTACTTTCTTGCATCTGTAAACGAGCGTGTGTGTGTGTGTGTAATTTAACATATACTTGCGTGTATATATTAGGTCCTTACATATGAAATTGGCGTTTTGTTGAATTGGCCACCTTGATCTCAGCGTTTGGATAGGAATTCCAAATTCAAATTTATTTCAAACTTAGGCTTGTGTATTTGCGTTTCGAATTTAGTGATTCATTTGCTTTCGCACTATTTATTTGATTTTACTTTCACATCGCTCTTTTCACAAAGTGGAATACTTAAAATATCGCTTTATTCATTAATATCAGTTACACCGTGGCATCACCGTGGTATATAGGGAAGCTACTGTAAAACAAAGCACGGTACGTATTTGATTCTAACATTTTCGTTCTGGAAATTTTGACCTACGAAACAAACCTGTGGACGAAGTTATAATGGAAGCAAGCCTATCGCAAACCATGTCAGAGTTAGCGACAGGCTTCGGTGTGAGAGATAAAACAATTTTAATTCACTTGAAACAAATTGGAAAAGTGAAAAGCTCGAGAAATGGGTACTGCATAAATTGAGTGAAGCACACCAACAAACACGCATTAAGTGCTGCGTTACATTTCTCAACCGTCACAATAACGAGGGAATTTTGCATCGTATTGTTTGTTACTTATGACGAAAAATTGATCCTTTATGACAGTCGGAAAAAAGTCATCACAGTGGTTGAACCCAGGAGAACTGGCCAAATCCTGTCACTACTGGTGTCATACATTACAGCTCCCTATGATCTGGCCAGATGATAATGACAGATATCTATTGTCAACAATTGCAAACCATGATGAAAAAGCTAGCCGTTAAACAACCGAGACTGGTAAATCTCTCTAACCCACTGCCGGTTCAGGATAACGCTAGACCCCATACTTCACGACATACGATCGCTAAATTAGAATAACTGCGGTTGAAATTGTCTCTGACACCTACCATACTTCCTGGATTTTGCTCCAACAGATTACCACTTTTTTTCGGAATTTGGATAATTTCTTGCAAGGAAAAAAATTCAATTCCGATAAGGCTGTCCAAACCGCCTTCAAAGATTATATTGATTCTCGCTCTCCAATTACCAGCGGTGCCCCGTGGCTCTGCACACATTCATTATGCATTAATTATTTTTCAGTAAACATTTTGTTTTTACTCATATTATTGACGATTCTAATAGTTTATCAATAAACAAGCGTACAGTCCGCTTCGTGGTAAGCGGCTACCGTAGCCTATGGACGCTTGTAATAAATAACATAGGTAAAACTCACTAGCACGCTGCCGACCTTGAACCCCCTACTCCAAAGAGCTCTGGAAACCCTACTCACACAATTACATAAAAATCGGTCAAGTTGTTTTTAGTCAAATCCGGTCATACAAACATACACATACAGAATTACAGATTTATTTGCATAGATAATAAAGTTGTGAAGTTTGTTTTAAATATATATCCAATAAATTTAAATTAATATTTATATTAAATTCCTTTTTTAGTTTGTTACAGTGGTGAGTACGATCAAAGATGTCGTGAAAATAATACAGGCACTGCTGAAGATCTCACATATTATTTGAGGCAATGTCTGAGCATAGGGGATATTTGCGTGATGACTGGGTTTGAACCATTCGACGGCATGCAATGCTTGAACGGAACCGAACAGATTCCCTGGTTTACCAACGTGACGAGAGTCCTTGCTGCAGAGGAGTATTACAAGTAAGTCGATATTATAACATTTTTCGCCAAAAAGTAGTCCCGCTACAAGATGGACCGACAACCTGGTGAAGGTTGCGGGATCTCACATGATGCAAGCAGCACAAAACCGGTCGTTGTGGTGATCATTGGAGGAAGTCTATGCCCCGCAGAGTACGTCTTTGGGCTGAATAGATGGAAAGAAAAAATATGATCTTTAAAGTCATAAGTTTAGACATCAGAAGTTTGTACATAATAATTGTACCTTGATATTTTAAATACTGAAACCTTCCCATATGTGTATAGATTACCCCAATAAAAGAATCAAATAAATTAATAAAAATCTGTCTCATTGTTCCTGAACAAATAACCAATCTGACAAATAAAATATGCAAATAATAAAACCTTAGTAGAGTAACAGAATACTTTCATATTTTAAAGTAAGATGGAGGCGTATTTATAAGAATAGTTTTAAAGAACAGCTATTTAAAAGTAGCATCTTGGATCTGTTCTTTGTAAACTGAAAAATCAGTTCCTATGTAACTGTTCTACATACAGGTGTGTGACACAAAACTAATCTGCTTCAGTTTGGAAAATGCTCTTCTTTATTCAAGCTTAAGGATGTTTACTTTGTTAGAGAGAGATCCAAATAAATACGATTTAGAACAAGCTCTTCTCAATTATAATAATAGCAAGAGATAGCATCATGTAACAGACTGTTATTTTGTAACAGGGTTACTGGAAGTGTTATTTCTCTGAAACAGAAACAGGATGAATAGGTTAGGTTTTAAAGTCGATTAAAAATTTAAGTATGTTATTTGTATACAATTTTAAACGCAGTATTAAAAATAAATAACTCAACTCAATAAATAAAAATAACTCAAGTACACTAAACTTACTAAAAATATTTATTTATATATTCATTTATTAGTTTGAACAAAAACGACTTTAATTTAACAGCATAACTTATTTAATCGCCCAATTCGTTCAGCAATTTGCGTTTGAGTTTGCAATATTAATTCGTAAAGCGCCCATGGAACCGTCATCGGGTTTTATCTGATTGAAATATTTTCAATGATTATTATCTCTAACCAGCCTTTCCACAATCAGCCAATAACCGTTGGCCATTCTTTTTTTTATAATTATCAAATGATTATGTTTTATCTGATAAATATAAATAAGGAATTCGTCGACCCGTAACATTATCTCAATTCCATTCTTCGTGTTTAATATAAATTTCCAAATAATCAAATACTGTATAATCTTGGTTTATATTTTATTGACTGGACTTGTAGCAAAACTCATTGAATGATAACCGTATCGAAGCGCCATTTTGGTAGCGAAATGCTTGTTTTAATTTATTATATTTTTATTGTATTTGTTTAAACAAATGTAGTACAATGTAGTACATCTGGACTGAACTCGTGGAAGGCTTTAGGCTATATAATATTACGCTTTTCTATAGGGGCTTAGCAGTAATGGGAAATAGAATTTATTCAATATATAATATATACAAAAATATTGCGTGCGTCGGTTAATGATTCTTTAACTTCTGAACTACTTGACCGATTGAGTTCATAATCACAAAATATATTATATTTCGAGACGACGGTTCACAGCTACGTTAGAATTCGATAGATGCTGTTATGGTCGAGCCATAAACACCTGGAAAGGACATAATCGCATTTGCCGGGCCAGCTAGAATGCTATAAAATGCAACATTTTTTTTTTTTCAAATCTTAATGTCAGTTTCAGTGTTATACAAACTATCACTTGAACTTTATAATATTGGTATGGATAAGAATGTATATTGTTATCGTATGCCAGTAAACTATTGTTAATGAATTAAATATTGTTCCAGCGAGCGCGTATTGGGCCGAGGTGACTCGACTTGGGAGAACTGGGGCAGTATACAGTGGCATCTCGTGGGCTGTCTCGCCCTGTCCTGGTTTATTGCATTCCTCTGTGTTATCAAAGTAAGCGCTTATCACTGACACATCTTGCGACAATATTCCTTAAATGATTCCTAATTCTTAAAATTAACAACTCATCACGTGTCGGTATTTATAGCAGACTAAATTATATGTTTTTTAGAGGATAATACTTCACTGGCAACATTGTAGTGACAAAGGTTCTTAAATCATAAATTTGATAGAATATTTCCAGATTTTATTAGTCGTTTTTAAGCAAACTTATGGTATAAATAATTATCGATATATCAACAATTTTCTACCGAACCATTATAAAACTGTCTTTATAAAAATTAACAAAAATATGATAAAATGTTTGGATAAAATTTTAAAGTAAATGACAGTAATATTCAATATATAAAAAAAACTTTTTTGACTTTATAGACAGCGTAGGACTACATGTCACCTGACGTTAAGTAACGATGTGGACGTAATAAGGTAAGCCTACCGGGAGTGATTCTCAATTGCAACTGCCAGAACACACTTGTAGGTGACAGAATTTCATCTTGAGGGTAGTAGTGGCTAGCCAAACGGGAATTAGAAAATACTCTACCACTACATATACTATGGACTCATCAAGATGTTTTCCTTTACAAAAGCAAAATCTACTAATTTGAACCTATGTCAACCGACACGGTGTACGAACACGTTACCACCGAGCTATCATCGCTTCAAAGCGCTATAGTTTGCATATAGAACATTTTATTATTTCGGTTTTAATTTGATTTTTTGTTTAATATTAAATTATTTTTAATTTTCTTCACATACAAAATTATAAGTGTGTTTTTATTATGGTACTTAATTTCCTGTATTGTAAGTATTACATTTTGAACATTATGTTCCAAATCCTAGGGTGTTAAGTCAGCTGGCAAGGTGGTGTACTTCACAGCACTGTTCCCTTACGTAATGTTGACTGCACTGCTGATTAGGGGGGTGACACTCGAAGGCGCCGCTGATGGCATTCTGTTCTATTTATCCCCTGACTGGGACACTTTACTCGAGCCCCGAGTATGGGGTGACGCGGCATCCCAGGTAATTTGAAAAATTAATTTATTCTAGCGGAACATCGGCTTTAATGCTAGTTTCTTAGCGTTATATTACTTTAGTTCCTCTAGGGATTGAATTTCATTACATTAGAAACAATTATTATAAAAGACTAAATAAATATAAAAGAAATATAAAAGACTAAAATTTAAAGTGATGTTAATAATTTAGTACAAAAGTTATAGTTATAGTTAGGACGTATAAAAAAGTAGATTAATGTGGATAAATCATCTGCTAAAGACAACGAAGAAAATTTTATTACCGCTTTCTCTAGTAGCGACATTTAGTGTGTGGTAGATATAAAACTGATTATTGTTATATTTTTTATACAAGCTCTGTAAATTGCCACTTCAAGTGGTGGTACATGTTAGTCACGCATCTACGATTTTTTCGAACCGGGGCAGAAACTCGATAGTGGTGCTCTAGTGGTGCCCTCTCTCCAGCGTTTGCGATAAATTGTTAAAAAACTCACAAATATATAGTGATGGCATTTTTTGAAAACAGAAAGTTTTTCCAAATCAATTTGGAAGAAAAAATTTTTTTCTGGAAAAAATATTTGGAAGTAACGTAGAACCGGGACTACCTTTTTTCAAATTGGTTCTACTCCTGCAACTCTTCGCAGCGCATTTCGGATGAACCCTTAGGAATACCATATTATTTTGATTTTGGCGTCCCTTGAAACTGCCGCCCGGGGCGGGTTCCCCGGTTTACCCCGCAGACCTCTTCCCCCCACAATACGGGCCTGGTACAAGTCAGCTACAAATACATGAGAATCCATAGATTCGATCCGTTTTATTTACTCCGTTTTACTTACAAATACGATTTTGCACAAATTATTTGATTAAAACTAAATGTTACTATAGATAAAATAAACAAACTCATTATCATTATTGAACCATTAATTAAATTAATAGAGGTAAACATTAAAAAAAACTTCACAAACCATAAAGTAGAACACTTTTCTTAACTTCGATAACTCCCATAAAAGTTTTGCGTTCAAAGTAATCGCACTTTTAATAGATAATCCGATAAAAGCCACTTCGTTTAAACTCGATTTTGCTAAGATTAAAAAAAGCATCAATCCGCGTAAAAAATTGATTATGCCGAACAGTTTTGGTTAATGTTGTCGTTATTATAACTTCTAAAATTTATACCAAGGAATTTTACGATTAGGAGGAAGAATTTATGAGAGTTGTAGGACACTAGTTAAACCAAAATAATCTATCTAACTTCAGGTGAACTATGAAAATGTATGTATACATGTCTTCATAATATACTAATTGCGCTAATGAATCATTATATCTGAGTTGAAAGAAAATTAATAGCAAAGTAAAAATATTGTCAAAATTCAGTGAATTTCTCCGAATATATTTTGTATAATATGTATGTAGTATTCGAGTTATGTTTTTTTTAACTATAGATCTTCTACTCCTTTGGTGTTGCCTGTGGATCTCTGGTCACGCTTGCATCGTACAACAATTTCTACAATAACTGTCACTTCGACGCAGTCTTCGTCAGTTTCACTAACTTCCTCACGTCGATTTACGCTGGTTTTGCAATATTCTCCGTCCTCGGGTTCCAAGCTCAGTTGATGGGTGTAAGCGTTCACGGTAAGTTAAATTAATACATTTTTACGATAAAATTGCTTTTTTATACTTATATTCTACCTGGTTAAACCTCGATATGATAAACTTCGCGAGCTTACTTGATTCCTTTTCATTTAGAACAAATATGATGTAATTTTGTTAAGTATTAATCGTATAATTATTAATTATAAATATTACATCACTACTAAACTTATCATTGAAGAGCACTGCAGGGATTAACGTTAAGAAACGGAAAGTCTGGATTTAACTGATAAATACTTTACAACACAAATAAAATCATAAAAAATGTAAGAAGCCATCATGTGTCATCGTGTTGGTAAATCATATAATCTAATTATGCTTAAGTCTGCTGTTTAATTGATAAGTTTCAAGTTTATTTTACTTTTAAATGTTCTTCTTTCTCTATTTTCATTAAAACTGGAAACATGTTATTTAGTTGTTAATGACTCTTGTTAATTAAAGGCAAAACGTCCAGTCTTCGTCTACAGCAACCTTTTTGTAATATCGGACCACTAGCAACATTAAAAAAATATAGTGGACCCCTTCCAAACTTATTTTTAGATGTAGGGAAAAAACACAAGTAATTTTATTAAAAACAAAAAGAACTTTTTTTATTACCACAGTGATATTGAGGCCAGGAGAACCAGAGTGGCCGATCTGCTTGTTTCGATAAATTTTATCCATTAACGTATTCATATATTTATCTTGGCAAAATAATGATTCATCTATTAATTTGTAATGCAGCCTCATAATAAGTAGTATTGCTGCACATTTTGCGTCTGTTTTTCCTACATGACAATAAAAAGGATATCTCCGGTCAAAATTTAAATAAATATTTATCAGACAAATTCGCTTTGCCTTCGCGCTTATCATCTTTTAGATGTGTTTGACGTAAAACGTTTAATAGAATCGGTGATTTTTTCAACGTTTCGGTATATACTGGGACACAATTTATATTCTAAACGATGATGGTTCAATGATAGTGTGATCTGTTTTAGCGTCAGTCGGTGTGGCTTCTGGTCCTACAGTAGAGTTAAGCAAATACGCGAATACATTATTATACCATAGGGCATTTCTTCTCCTCCTCCCAGAGGAAAGAAACATGTATATATGTATAGTTAGTTAGATCTAATTACGGATAACGAATTAGCCAATGCGCCAAACTTAATTGTATCTACGACAACAGCCCAAGCCGAGATTCGGCCACTTTAGCACCCATAAGAGTGTATTGTCACGCTTTCGCGGCTGAATGTCTTAAGTGGTCGCTCTCCAAGCCGGGTGAAGCTGTAAAAGCCGACTAAGGCTTCAGGGCCCCTACGACTAACAGTATAGTCAGAGTGAAAAAAAATATTGTGCTGTTTGGACATTAATCTGACTTTCGATATATCTCGTTGGCTATTTTATTTTTTTATATTTTATTTATTTATTTGTTATATTATTTTCCAACAAATAATGATATAAACACAGGTGTGGTGAAACGGGGTTATAGAGATAGAGTTATATACTCATGTTATGTACCCGTGTAGCCTTGATTAAGAACAACATTCGTTATCCCTTCCCATACTTGCCTAAATTGCTTGACGATTGCTTGAGGTTTATGGTTACTGCTCCGCTCCTTAAGCGGTCGTAGCGTGAAGTCATATAAATGTTTACTTTCCCCAATAAATAAGCTGTAAACGCAAGAACACTTTTTCATATCCGACTTATAGTTCAAGACATTATCGCGTTTAAACAAACAATCTTATTGTAAAACAGTATTTATTGATAATCTCTAATATAAATAGCCCATCATTGTGATTCTTACCTTCAAAGTTAATATGATTGGTTAATTAAAGTAAAAGTTACAGTTCTCGCGGGCAATTGTAAGAGTATAAAGTGTGTTCGCAAACATTTACATGCTATAATTTACCCTCAACTCAAATCATAAGTGCTAACAATGCAGTCTAGTTTATTATTTGCTATCACTCAACACATTTGTTATCAAATAGAAATCAAGAGTTTATTATTTATTTTAACAAGAGTTTACAATGAAACAACAAAGTTTTGGTTAAAGGATTAGATACAGTTTTAAATTGACAGTAGATAATTAATAGATTAGCGAAAGAATTAAACGCGTGTTTGTTCAAACTTCGTTCTCAACAATAGTAATTTATTGGAAAATGAAAACTTACTAAGAAATTTACTATTTATATTACTACTACTATTAATTATGCGCTATAAAAGAAATTATAAAGAAAAACAACACAGAATTATTGAGTCAAAAGTTTCGTAGAGGTTGTCGTTATCTATGAAACACTAGTAGACATGTCCAGGTAACTTACTTTCACTCAAAACCACCGACCACCATTCAGCATTTACGCAATTATTTTTTTTGTATGGTGAAAGTTGGCAAAATGTTAGTATTAGTATCGGATAAAGCCAAGAAGAAGAAGAGTATTGATTAAATCTAAACTAATATTATAAAACCAAAGGGATTGTTTTCTTTTCTTTTTTCAATTCTGTAATCTCTGAAATTATCAGTCATGTTTCAAAAATCCTTTTTGCGTGTCATAGCCTATTAATTGTGAAAGGTGATAAGCTACTCGTATATAACTTCACGATAAAACCCTAAAGAGCGGTGCAATAACCATGAAAGTCAACGGCCACGTTGTTGTACAGTTGGTTGGAAGAATAAATTTAACACGTGTGAAACCGTTAGGCATAGCTGGTATAAACTAAACTAAACGCAACAATTTGTATAAAATTGGCAATACGAATAAATCTATTCCCCAATTGATCACGCAATGTTACGAATGCAAGCGTTTGTTTGTATTCCGTATAATAGATTGATTAAACTGTAAATATTCGATCGCTCTGCGGTCAGCTCGTTGATTTGGGAATTGAAATGTTGCTTTTGTTGGACTACAAATAAAGCGCGCTTTCAGAAAAGTACATCGGATATTCGTTAGCCACTTTTACTCGGGCTGTTTTAGTTAATTCCACACCAAGATATCCTAGTACTGAAAATATACAAAATGTGAACTTTGTACTTTACAAGTCAAAGGTTAATTCTATAAGTTTTTAACAATTTGGTGATTAAATAATTAAAATAATACAGTAGAGTTTTTCGAGAGAGAAAACGATTATAAAAATATTCATGGGACCATGAATTCTGAGATGCTGCAAAAATTCCCTGCAAAGTTTTAGCAAGGTGGATATTTTATTAGAATAATGAAATCATCACAACATACTGTGAAACAAAATAATTTGTCACTCGATAATGGTAAAAGTATTTTTCAATAGCGAGGATTAATTGCCAGGTTAGTTAAAAGAAAAACTATTCATGGGAACGTATGTTTTTGTCCTCTACAAAATACAAATTATTTAAGTGCAACATGGATATTAAATACCAAAATAGTTGTACAAAACATGTTACACGTACTCTATAAATCACTCTTATATCTATTAATTACTTATAGTCTATCGATAAAGGTGTTATTGACAAACGTGACCCCATAACGACGCCGTATCTCTGACTTATCTCGCGATAAAACACAATATTGCCAATGCTCTTGACAGTACGAAATTATTAACACTTGCGTCGTTTCATTGTGTTTTTCATGTGTTTTTCTGTTTTAATCGTTTTTTTCACGTGATATCGTTTTAGGGGAAACACTAGCTATCTACCAAAATATTATGTTTGATAACATTTTTACTACATTACATGTCTTATGATCATAATTTTCTGAAATGATTTATTTTCCGTTCATGTGACCATTTTTAGTATCTTTATTACTTTTAATATAGAGATACAATTGTTTATATAACGATTATAGCATAATATATTAATTAAATAATAAATTAAAAGCCATATAAATAACGAGAATTTGATTCATATTTACAATACATTAGTAATCATTTAGTGGTCGGCGACATGTTGTGTTTTATGATTATTTTGTCTGATACAAAGTTAAATTGCGTCATTTTATAATACAATAATTATGATAATCTTATATTTAGGTACAACAACTATATAATTATTTGTTATGCTATTGAAGTAGAAATGTAATTTTTTTATAATTTTACCAAACCAAAAAGCCAATAAATTCCCTTCTATAATCTAAATAGTAAAGTCTAAATGTAATTTTGTTTAAGTTTTAACTGAAAATATATCAGAATTCCTATTAGGTGAAAATACTGGTAGCGTTTAATACATACAAACGTATTTTACCGTTTTATCAAATTCAAATATTTTTATACCAAACAATCATAATATAATGAAATTATTTTACAAAAAAAAGAACTGTTACAAGATTTCTAAAAATTACTAAAATTGCCAAGTTATACCGCTGTTATTAGACATACAACTAACAAATTCGACGAATATAAAATTTAAAAGAAAAACATATAGACATAGCCAAAGTCCTTCACTATATTATAAAACAATATAATATGTTAAAATCGATCAAGTTTTAAAGAGGAAACAGAGGACTACATAATTATAATTAAATATTTTTTACATTACATTTTACAGTTCGAGTTGCCGTTGTCTCTCTCGTACTCTATTCTGTTATTCAGATACAGTGCAATATGCAATAGTTTTCTGTTAAGTTTTCTTTAAATGTATTGCCGACTCTGTTTACTCCTGATCAAAGTATTTGATTTTTTGATATAAATTTTGCACAATCTGTCATACAAGATAAGTCACTTAAGTTATGTTTTAGTAATCGTGTATCTATGGCATATTTTGTGTAAATAAGTGTATACTGCGCAATTTAAGTCGAAGATATAAAAAAAAACTTTTTCTCTGATCTATAATTATTGAATTTGTCTAAGTTTGAATGATAGTAAAAATATCGAATTCTTTACTAATTTTCTAATTCTAGCAACTTATGATAATAAAAGTATTAATTTGCAGATGTGGTGGAACAAGGACCTGGGTTGGCCTTCGTGGCATACCCTGAAGCTTTGCTGCAGATGCCCGTACCTCAACTATGGTCTATTCTGTTTTTCTTGATGTTATTTATCCTCGGTATTGGCTGTCAATTTGCCGGTATTGAAGCCATTAACACCTCCATAGTAGATCAGTGGCCTCAACTAAGGAAGAATTATTGGAGAGTAAGTTCTGATTATTTTTATCCGAGAGTAGACAACTTTGAAAAATTGGTTTAAACACTTTAGCTGAAAATAATACATGTAAATTAATATTCACTAATTATTACATATTTAAATGTAATAAACTCAGATTAAATTATTTGGAGTTGTTATTTGGAGTTGATATGACTATAATTACATTTATGAAAACTTCAATGCCTATATAATTGTAAAGAGACTATTTCGATAATAATAAACGATATTAATCATTATAGAGTCGCTTATCACAAAATAACCTAATAAGAATAACACACAAATGTGTATTTTTTAACGATGACGTTACGTTTCCTGATTGGCATTGTTTAGGTTTATTATCAATATGATTAAATAATTAACTTTAGTTTTCAAATATATTGTCTAATGGTAAATTGCTGTTTGTGAAAAATGCAAAAACTTGTATAGGTAAAAAGTCATTTCTTGAAGTAAAAAAATATGAAAGATCAAATTATGTGACCAGTTCGGTTAATATATAAGGAATAAGCAGATTTCAAGCGTTGTATAAATTTTTGCAATTTATAATTTGGTATGTTGTTATGTACTGCCATGTTTTGTTTACAAATTACTTAATCATTTTATGTAAACAGTGTAATCTTGAAACAGATGTTTTACCATAATACAATAACCTAAGCTTTATCATAAATATTATCATTGAAAGTTATTCATTAGCTTGTAAATGACAGGCACAATGTCAATACTAGAAATAAATATAAAACAGTCATTTGATTTTGTAGACTTTATAAGTAAACTTTTTATAGATAATTGTGTTAGGTTCTATAATACAATTTCTAAGCACATTACCATCGATTTGCCGTATAATGGTGTTCAAGAATCATGTTAAGCAAATTTTATTGTTAACAGGGATATAGGGTGAATAATCCTATTAAGGTTATTTCAGTCTCTTCTCTATGGCTGGAATGTTTTCCGAACTGGTGGTAGTGTATTGATATTCATAAGCGCCATCTTAGTGCCCAAATTGAATAAAATATATTTGATTTGAATAATCGTTGATTTTTTTAGGCCAAACTATTTTTACCATCACAAATTGTGTGGTCATTTTACTAGGCCAGATTTGAGCTAGTTGTGTCTATGTATATTTATTTCAAACCAATGAATCGTGATTTTCCTTATTTCTAGATTTATTGAAAAGAAATATCCATGAGAAATATTTTATTTTTCCGTTCCAGGTAACAGCGTTCACGTGTTTCACTTGTTTTATTCTCGGGATCCCCATGTGTTTTAGCGGTGGCGTCTACCTGTTTACATTGCTCGATTGGAACACAGCCTCATGGGCTATATTGTTGATCGGTTTGGCAGAGGTGAGATTAAAAGGTTTTTTTATAAGTTCTTTGTTTGCCTTATTCACTTACGAGGATTGTTTGTTTAAAAATCCTTTTTACTTTTGCAAACTTTACCAATAGAATATAATATATTTATTATAATTAATTTTTACTCTATAAAATTTTAGCGTTTGGTCACAATCTCACCTGATGGTAGCGCGATAAGTCTAGTCTAGATTAAGTAAGACCAATAAATTTTTTTAGGTAATAGTGTTAGGTTCAATAATAAAATCCCGACGCACATTACTGATTTGCCAGACAATGAGTTCAAGGACCATGTCAAGCAGGTTCTACTGTCAAAAGGTTATTATAGGGTGGATCATTATGTGAATGACAGTGAGATCTGGAAGTGACTCCCTCTCTGTGTATCCACAAAATTATTAATATAATTATTAGCTGTAAATATTATTTGTACAGTTAGAAAAAATAAAAATAAAAAAAGTAAGCCCGATCGAAATTCTTGCCGGTTCATCTGGATGCCTTGAATGTTTTTCGGTGTTAGTAGTGTTTTAACCTTCATAAGAGCCATAAATTGAATAAATTATTTTTTATTTTGATTTTTAGTGAGAGGACTACCATAGGCTACCATCTAATACAAACACACACACTTCAATCAAATTACTTATGTAATTTCCGAGTAACTGTTTGTTCTTATTTTAGTATACCATTTAGTATGGCAGAAATTGACGACTATGATACAGTCTACTCTTTTTTATCGTGATGGGTATAGTGGCCACAATCTCACCTGATGTTAAGTGATGATGTGCGGCCCAAGACGATAACATGCTAAACCTAGTGAAAGACTGGCTCTCAAATGCAGCTGCCGAAACATACCTATAGATGCTGTGCGACGGATTTCGAAATTAATGACGATATTTCCTTCACAGAAAGCTCAGGCTCACTACAGGGATTCGAACTCATGTAGATCGACGCGGTGTCCGTACACGCTACCACTGAGCCTAATCGCTTAAAAATTAAACTCAATGTTATAATAGCGAATTTAAATTTAATCTTCATTTTAATCTAAAGTTTACATTGTGAGATTTTTTGAAAAAGTGGTTCGTGTCATACGCTCCTTCTAGTACTACTTGCTTAAAAGCAATAGGTACAAAGAGTATTGTTTTGTCTATTACAGTGTGTGGCGGTATCTTGGAGCTACGGCATAAACCGCGCTATGAATGACCTGGCTTCAATGAACATGAAACTCAATAAGGTTCTTAGATTCTATTGGAAGGCTTGCTGGACTGTGATAGTACCTCTTGGCAGCGTTGTAAGTTGTTTTCTTATTTTTTTCTTGGAGAAAGCTGTCCCGTGAGAGGCAGGACGTCCCTTTTGTAGAACCTAAGAGGATGCGAAAGATGTGTGCGGGATGCCAATTGTCCCCATTTTTAGTACGGTTAAACGGTTAACACAGGTCCTATTTTTTTAGCCACGTCCCGCATTATGATTACAAATGTCCCGTAAATCCATGTACAATAATTGGCAACCCTACTGACAAATCTGAGACAATCTCTGCTAGCGGTTAGAAGATGTTTCATAAGTATGGCGACGTGCAGTAATCGTACTGTTATTTCATAGAAAAGGTTCACAATTATATCCAGCTTGATCAGCTTAGTCAGTTAAGTGGAAAAAAGGTACTGACAAGTAAATGAACGGCATGTACTGAACGGTGCTTGAGAGGCTGTAGGGATCCAATCTTCTCTGTCTGTAGGATCGTAGTGAAGTGACTGGCCAAAAATGTTTGGAGAAAAATTGGAGTTAGAGTAGAATTGGAGGAAGCTATAAACAGCTGTGAGAAAGAAACTATGGCAAATCCCAGCCATGACAGGTTTGTCAGAAGAAAAAAAAGAATGAAATCTATACTTGGTTTTAAAACATGGACGTAATTTAAGTAGTACAAAATAAAATTATATTACTTGTAATTATAATATGATAGCATCGAAATAGAAAACGCATTCTACGCCAAATAGGAAACAAGCTTAGCATCAGCCACTGCTATATGCCATAGCGCTAAAAACCCTCGAAAACAAGAAATAAGTTAATATAATAGACTAACAAAGAAATTAGAATTATATAAATCATCTGTACCAAATATACATTGATTCCGAAGCACAGTAAATTAATAAACACAGAAGAGGTTTTCTGAGCTACAGCTTATTTGTAGCTTTAATTTATATTATTTTTCAATGTGCGTAGGTACTATCCATCTACCGTAAATATATTAAGAAGTACATGATGCTTTGCCCAAGCCCGGTGAAGCTGTAAAAGCCGTAAAGGCTCCAGGGCCCCTAAGGCTAACAGTATGGTCAGTTAGTTAAAAAATCATGCTTTCCAATTTAGTTCTCAATGGTAGCAATACTGATAAGTGACCACGAATAAAACTATTCTTATATTTTTTATTTTTTGTCACACAATCTCACCTGATGTTAGTAACGCTAACGTTAAGCCTAGTAGTTCTTAACGTTAACGTTAACGCTAAGCCTAGTAGGAGAACTGTCATGTTTATAGGATGTATGGCGATAGATTTTCGGGCGGGTATTAGAAAAAGTCCTAACACCATCGTCTCGATGTTTTCCTTCAACGAAAATTTCTCGTACATTATAGGGATTTAAACTCAAGCCGATCGATGCCGTGTTCGTACACGCTACCACTGAGCCGTCATTGCTTCAGTCTAGTCTTGTTTGTTGCTGATTATAAATGATATTAGCTGAAATAACTTAGTATTATATGGACTGTATTAATCTTTCGTTACTTGTCCTACATGAAGAATTAAGTAATGTTTTTTATTCACAGGGTATTTTAGCGTTTATTTTCTCGGATTGGACTCCACCCGCATATGAAGACTACGTATTTCCCCTGTTCGCTGATATTTTAGGATGGGCTGTTGGGTTGTCTACTCTGGTGCTTTTCCCCGTGGGAATCGGCTGGGCCTTATACCATGGCTATGTACGTAAAATTAATTAATTTTACCATTTGTTTTTTATATTAGCGCAGACTAATTTTTGGATGACCTGATCTGTATCAAATTATAATCGATTTGTACCTTTTTAAACTTTATAATTTTAACGTTTGACCAAAATCTCAACTGATGATAAGTGGCGATAAGACAAAATGGTAACACGCAAGCGTAACTACTGTAACTCGCCTTTGTGTAGTATAATTATTACTCCGTGTTCATATTATACTTCCTATGTATAACATTTTATCAAAATTTTTAACTACTATTTTGTCACAGTGCCTAAATGCATTGTTTACGATTTTTGTAGCCTATCAATTATATGCTTCTCGTCTACAAAATGTGATCAGAATCGACTCAGAATTGATGAAAATAATATTTCTTTCAAATTCTTTTTTTTATGATTTCTATAAATAATGTATATTGATAATTGTTATAAATTATGGAATGACTTATATTTTCCGTGAACTAAATTTGAACAAAATCCGTGAAGAATTTATATATATATATATATTTACGATTTCTAAAAGTGTTTTTGTAAATTCTTATATCCCATGATTTGACCAATAATATAAGTTTTCCGTGTCTAAAATTTCATAACAATCTGTCAAGCGGATTTAGATATGCAAACGGACAGACAGACTGACAAAAACATGTTTAATGGCATATTCGTGATCAGTGTAGTTGTACTTCATATAGGATGTTTATTCACACTACAGATTTATTAATATAGATATATAGACATATTATTCGTATCGTATCGTACATTATATAATGACCAACATACTACAACCATGTTCAAAGTTTTTTTTATGGAAAATATTACCAGATTTATAACAAAAAATATGATTTAAGTATATTATGTATTAAAACTAAATTAACTATTTAAATATTTTTTGTAATTTGGTGTATTAATTTCAATATTAAGAGTTCATATTTACCAGAATTTTAATTTTATATGTTTGATATTTTTTATTGCTTGGGTCTATTAAATAACTTGACCACTAGGGATGGCATTAATGCCAATTTTACGCGCATTTTGTTTGATATTGAGAGCTAAAAGAGCAAAATTAAAAAAGAGTATAGGGACACCCTAAAATTCGATTGAATTAGATTTAAAAAAACATTTTTGTTTTTATTTTAGCGAGGAAAAGAACTATTCACGCCAACACCAGCATGGAAACCTGCCGTGAAGACATTAGACAACGCACGATCTGACTCCATCGTAACAACCAACTCAGAGCATGAAGGTCCATATGACAATGTCGGCTACATTATGTGATTACATTCTTTCGTCTGACGATATTCTAGTCAAGCGATTTTAGTTAGCTTTTACCCGTAACTTCATTCCTGTTGTGTTCAATTTGCAATAACTCGCGCACCAGCTATTGTATAGTGGTTCTACTAATTCATTAATCCTTAGGCACGTGCGTACAATAACTCACCAAAGTTTAACTGCAATCGGATGATTGGTATAGGAATGCATAAAGGACAAACAAAAGAACTTTATTTATGTTAATTGGGCCGTTGTACGTTGTTCTGCTTTCTTCGGTAGTTAATGGTCCCAAGACAGCACCACATATCTGATCCTGAAAACAAATAAATTAAGCAAATATAAGCTCAATAGGTCAAGTGTAGAAGCTACGGAATCACTAAAAGACGCACACAAGATTTTTTTATATATCAAATTTTATATTTCAAACTTTAGGCCCGAATAATACTTCGAAAGCGATGCGGGTATATATTATGCTTAAAAAGTAAAATAAAATTAAAACTTTTATCGTTCTAACGCTCGCCCAATAAGATGTAAATCAGTTATTTATAATTTTTTTGGTAACTAAAAATACTATTTTCAAAACATCTTTTACAAGACAAATAAGTCTTGGTATTTTTGTTGTTGTTCTTCATAATGAAGAGTAGTTACAGGTAGGATCGTTTATTGACCAATAAATTAAACCATTTACATTTAGTAAAATATCTTTGTTTCTTATTTTATGAAATAGAAATATGTAATTATTTTATAAATAAATATAGTGGGCTAAATACTGGACAAAAGTTTATGTAATTTGACAGTGTTGTAAGTTATTTACAGTTATACACAAGTAATTAAAGAATTTAGTAATTACGATAAAAACGTGTAAAGATTTATTTTTGCTACCTAATTTTGATACGTGGTTCTATTATCAGAGTTTAGGAAAGACATAACACACATTATATAGGTGACAGCAAAAATAATATATGTGTTACGCAGAATAATAGAGAATTAAGTTCTAAGTACATTATTCTTATCGTTTGGACGTATTGAGTGCATGTGTGATGAGTTCAAACTTCCAAAAGTTGTGCACACCCGTGTCGGCCGAATACAAATTTTAGGATCAGGCGACATCTGAAAATATTGTACCTTTGCTTGCCCCGCATATACAACGTGTATCTAGACTGAAGACATCAATTAAGCACACGGGGCAGAGCTAGTTGTATAAATAATAAATTAGGTAACCAAATTTGCATCACTCTATACAACCGATTCATACATGAAGCTACTTACTAGTATAACCACCCTACTGGAAGCGGCAACACCTCGCTGACATAAGGCTATCTCTTTCCTGCATTACGCGGAAGAATCAAATGTCTCATTCAATTAGTATGTCTTTACGTTTTTTATTCATTCATGATTTTTTAGAATCCGTGACCCCAGCGGATGACCTGTGCGCTAAAGTTGTCATTACAGGTTGCTTCAAAAGTATAATTTAATTAAGATAATGCAATGAATAATATAGTTAAATAATATTAAAATGTATCTAAAATCTACAATTTATTACCCGGACACGTGTGTTCATTTAATGTTGCAATTGTAGCGCCACGTTGTGTACCAGTTGTGCGTGCAAATATGACACTTGACTCGCTTGCGTCTCAACAAATGAAGTCATTCGCATACTAGCAAAAAAGTCGCAGTGAATATATCGAAAAGCGAGAATATATTTTTATCATTCATATTTGTTACCACTGAAGCCGCCCACTTGGAACTTTCTGGAGCAGTCTTTAAGCCGACCCTGATGCACACAGAGAATGGACTGTAAAAATAAATAATGTACACTATTTAGAAAATGTGCAACAGAATATGATATATGGGTCAATCAAATATTTTTACCCACACTTTGCTGTCCCTGAAATATTATTATAAATATGTACTAATTAATAATAGTCATACATAAAAGTTATAATTATACAATTGTATCTAAGATTAATAGGTGCAACGGGAAAATTGATTACGTTCGCAAAAATATTTCGTTTCTATGAAATTTCTTGATAACTCAGGGTACAAAATATTCGTTCCATCCAAATACCACATTAAGTTATGACCTTTTATTATAAATGAAATTTTACTCGTCACTTACGGTTAATTTTTATTACAGAATAAGACAGCATGATATAGTTTAACGTTTGTGATACAGAATAGGAAAAAGGTCTAGCAATTCTTAGAGCTATGTCAGTTACTTTAGATATTATGCAGATCTCCTCATTTTTGATTTGATCACGCAAAGAAACTCCGAGCCCTTTCTAACTTCCGAACTCTTTGAGTGACTTTGAACTTTCTTACTAGACGCATAGTTAGCAACCACGTTTCAGTGCTGTAAGTCATCACTGGCAACACACACTGGTCAAAGACTTTCTTCTTGAGACACTGCGATATCTTAGAAGAGAAGATCTTACGTATCTTCTCGAACGTTGCCCAGCCGAGTTGGATTCGACGATCGACTATAATGCGACACTGCAACATTATTTGCAAAACAAAACCTTATTTGCAAAATATAATCTCAATATGAGAAGAGCAAAATAAAAACATCATATAAAGTAACATTGTAAATAAATAAATATATAAGTACTAAATTATATTTGTTTCTTGTTTTATATCAATGTAATAATTATTTAGGATGTTATATATAAGTATTACACTTTTATATGATTAGCAATCTTTTTATATGTAGAACACAATAATTTTTCTACAATATTAATTACTTGTCTAATGACATAAAAAAGATTTATCAATAATTGTACATACCTAATTATTATTAAATAAATTATTGTAACATTATAATTTAGTCCATTTACTTAAAATCGTATTATATTAAATAAATTAAGTGTAAACAATTTTAGTATACAAAATAAAACATAGAATACATCACATCTTTGCCAAACTTTATAAACCCAACTTACAACAATTTAGAAAATGTTATCGAATAAAATTGGTTGTATAAATATCAGCAGGGTTTCTACTTTCAGGAGTATAAAATCTAAGAACATTGTAAATGCTTTATAACTATTAAAGGAATCTAAAGAGTTTAAAAAAAAATTATCAATCAACTTATAACTACCATGTAATAAGTTATTGACTGACCGCAATCGACTTCACGGCTAGCGACGTTAAGTGAATTACTATGATAGGCTTTTGACCACATACATGGTGAGTACCGTACAGTACCGTACAGCCCTACCACTCCCCTATCGCCGTTTCCTTCGTGACAGGTTGGCTTGGATGTCTCAAATCTTAAACACGTTATTTGACCCTCTTACAGCCTAAAAGTACAAACTGTACCTTTTTACAACATTAAGTAGTATATATATATAAAAATATAGATATACTAGCTATGCCCGATGGATTCACTCATGTTTTATATTAAGTGTGTTCGATCAACTCTTCGATACGCCGCCGCCAATGCTATCATAATCCTACCTTCCCGTATTTGGCTACAGATTGCCAGATTGCTTGATGTTCATGGTTGCTGCTACGTTCCTTTGGGTCGTAGCGTAAAGATACACAGCCTATAACCTTCCTGAATAAAAAGGCTATAGATAGCGCGTTCAAGCAAAAAACTAATCTCTTGAGCTTTATACAAATAAGTGTGTAAAATATATATTGAAATGTACATACATAATTTGTTGAATAAATAACAACATTCCACCCAGCTCAATCATTGCCTTTTATCCTCCATTCGATATAGTGGATATCGGACCCGTGTTCCCGTAACGCATCAATTTTAATTTGAACCATCAGTGAGGTACATGAAAAATCACTCACGTCACTACCAATAGTTTGTACAAAGTTTACTGTACATGTACATTACATGTACTTGTAATGTGTACAATGATTTAAATGTCGATAATTTAAAATTATATCGTACGAATCTTCTTTGTGGGGACTTAGTTTTTTTTACGGCGCTATACCTGATGGTGAGTACGGTACAATCCGAAATCAAAACAACTACCGAAAATCGGCAATCTATCGCGCGTTGTCATATCGCATGTAAACCACTCGGCAACTGGATATACGCTGGTGGATCCCGAAATGCGACAAATCAAAAAAGTGTCAAGGTAACGGGTTTATCCTTGTGCTTAGTGGTCGCAACCCAGTCGGGTACAAAACCCTACTGCCCCACTTTAAAACTGGCTGATGCCGGAAAGCTACACGCCTAAGTATGCCATTGTTTTTCTATGTTGGGTGTTACACCTTGTGTAAGGTGGTCGCGATCCAATCAGATACAATCGGCATGGCCTACAATCCAGTCTATTTATAATTCACTATTTACCGTATATTATTTAACTTTGAGAGCTTTCCATGTAACATATTTTGGTTACTTAGTGAAGTACATTTAATATGAATATCGAGTTGCCTCAAAATTCCCTTATAAAGTGTAAGGTAACTGATACTTCACGAAGGTAGGACAAAGTTTTCTTTAATTAAAAAATACACATCTGAGAAAAACGGTATAAAAGTCACAATCTAAATTAATATCTGAGACATTTAAATCCGAAAGACAAATTTAATCTGGGATGTCAAATCTCCTTCAACTCGTTTCTCGTTATAATCCTGTTTAAATGAGCTAAATTTATATGAATCAAAGAAAAGTGCTTTAAGACAACTGGATATCTTTATCGGTTGACGATCGTTCACTTCTTTAGTAAGTCTATAAGGACAACTCACATAATTATTATGTGCCTTTTTAAAACTTATTCATCGGGAATTATTATAACCGTCATCGGTTGGAAAATACACAACGGTAAATCCTTTTTCTCCGATTGGATCACGACTACCATATACCAGATTTAACTTTCGTCATAATGGCACGCTTAAACGTGTCGAATTCCGGAGTCAGCTAGTATATATCTAGTAGAAGTGAACTATAACCGGTAAAATAGGATACCTGTTCCTTTTGTTATCATTCCATGGAAAAAATACTACCAAAATAACAGCCTGTTACATGATCTATAATTCTATACTCTTACTTGATCTATTACTCTATACTCTTTCCATTTCTATAACTAAAAAGAGTAAAAAGCTTGATCTAAGTCATATTTATTTGCATCTTTCTCAAATAAAGTAAAGATCCTTAAGCTTGAATAGGAAAGAGCACGTTCCAGACTAAAACAGTTTACTTTTATGTCACAAATGTGTAGAACTGGTACGTATTACATATCAGTATTTAGTGTAACAGCTTTTTCAGTTTACAGATAACAATTCCAAACTGTTAATTGTAATTAGGTACCTGTTCTTTTAAACTGTTCCGATAAAATAAATACGACTCACTGCTACTGATACTGAACTAATAGATGCGTAACACCAAGCACTAAAACTAAAATGGAGCTGGGCCGACCATGTAGCGAGATGCACAGACCAGCGATGGACTCTCAAGAGCACGAAATGGACCGGCCCACAAGGAAAAAGAAACGTGGGCAGAACACAAAAACGATGGGCGGACGACATAGTATCGGTGGCGAGGAAAAACTGGAAAAAATAGTACAGGACAGACAAAAATTGAAGAAATTGGAGGAGACCTATACCCTATCAAGGGGTTCCAATAATATCAATTAAAACTAACATTAGAATCACTTAGAGTTACTAACATAGAACTAAGAAAATGTACAAATATATTATAACTACATACTTTTAAGGTTTATAGGAAATAAAAAAGGCTTTATTATTCTTCTTCTTTATTAAACATTTCTCAACCCTTTTAAAAAGCTGGTACGGGCTATTAACCAAATAATTTACAGTGTGATTGTAGTAATTATAAGTGCTTTCTTTTGCTATTGTGGATATGATTTGTGATGACCATTGGTTTAAATTATAATTGGGACTATGTATACTTTTTCTTGTTTCCATATTCTGATAATTTCCTCCTTTAACTCTGCATATTTACTTATTTTTCCTGTCATAGTTTTTTTTTTGTATAATATCGATGTTTGGAACTGCAATGTCTATTATTATTATTGTAAACTGCTAATATCGAATAATCAAGGATATTGATAGAGGCATGTACCTGATTAGGTCATTACCACCATACACATGTTGATATACCCGTTACAGTGAATAACTATTAGCTTATCGGGTTTCGGGATAAGTCAGTGTATACCCAGCTACACAAAGGCTTACAACCTGATATGACAGAGTCATCGGGCGATAGTTTGCCGATCTCTAGATGTTTATTGATTGTACTGTACTTACCATCAGCACCGTGCTACCATCTTGCAATGCTACAATAAAAACATATTAAAATTGATTCGGTAAAAGCTTTACTAGTATAAACTTTGTTATTTAAATTGTGTTACAAATTTGTATTCTAATTTAATATTAATAAAGCGACAGACCAATGTTACTTTATATATATATATATATATACATATATATATATACATACATATATAAACACTTAACTATAAAAAGACTTAATTACGTAATACCCAAAAATAAATTCCTTTAAAATAATTGAGGCGGCATTATGAGAAGCCCTTAATGTTACAAACTCGGAGAAATCATTCGCAAATCTTTGACAATGCCTTATTTGCAGTGGCTTTTAACATTTTAATTAAATGTTTCTATTTGTATTCTTTATTATCTAAATTTAAAGGGATAATAGAAAGGACTTGATACTGGCGATATTTAGCGGTTAATTTTCATTTATATTTGTTTTCTTTTTTTTTATTAATATATTAATATTAATGAGTTTTTTGCTATAAGCACGTTGTATACTTTCATATGCATTTAGTAAAACGCTGTTATTTTGACATTACAGACACTTCAATTTTATTATATGTATATAGATACATGTATCATGAAGATATGAAGCACGGCAAAGTGTCTACACTGTACCAGATGGTAAGCACGGTGTAATCCAATAACATCGGCGACTACCGTGGGATTTATAATCCATCATCGGTCATACCTGTCATGCCGGCATATAGAACTTTATCTATGTCTTTTCTATTATATTTTATTTATATTTCTATATGTCTCAAACCTCAACTCTGTATCCATAATTAACCTCAAGTTTCGTACTTCCGAAACACGTTCTATTGGTTCGCCATTACCATAACTTGTTTATCAATGGAAGGAAGATGACTAAGCTGATGCTTGGTACCAATTAGCATATATTTTGTTTTGTTAGGGTTAAGTATAAGTGAATAGCACCTTGATCAATCAACTATTCTTACTAATTCTTCGTTCATTATACTAATAGTGTTATCGTAGTCTTGAGGCTTAAAAGATATATATGTATATATATAGTTATGTCACAACTATAGAGTGTAAATAAAATTGGTCCCAATATAGAGCCTTGTGGGACGCTTTTGTTAACAGTAGGTTGTTTGTTGTAGATTGTATAGTTAATCTATTAGGTAGACTTAACCATTTGAGTTCAATTAGTTAAATAACTGTTGAACCAGTTAACTATAGCTCGGTCAAACCCATAAAATGTTATATTTTAAAGAAGTGTAATGTGGTGTTTATTCTGTCAAATGCGCGAGAAAAATCTAATAGCACTAGAAAAGTGCACATACCTGTCTTGAGCTGAATTTTTTTTATCCATAACATCTAATAAGGCAGTAAAAGTTCTCCTATTCTGTCTGAATCCTGACTGAGCATCAGGTAGTATACCATTCTTTTCGATAAAGCTTATCATTTGTGTTGCAACAAATTTCACTAAAATCCTTGATAAGCAAGGTAACATACTAATAGGTTTGAGATCTTAAAAATTTTGAATGTCCAATTTTTTAGGTAAAGGGCGAACAATAGCTGATTTCCAGTAGTTAGGAAATTCAGATGTAAGTATAGAAGTATTGACTATATTTGTTATAGCTGTGAGAGTCTGAGGTAAAATCAACAGTAGCATTTTTAAATTAATTTGATCACTTCCTACGCCGTTTGATTTTAGTTAATTTATATTTTTTTCAATAGGGTCTGTGTTTATAGGGTTCAAAGAAAAAACAGAGTCGCCAATGCGGTTATACTCAAAATATGTTAGTTGTGATATATGTGTCTCTACAGTACCCGTAATATATAAAAAAATATTATTTGTATCGCCAGCATCTTAAAATGAGGTATTTCAGATTCTGTTGGTGTAAGTAAAATTGATTTTAAATTTTTCCATAATGATTTGGGGTCTTTAATTTTACTATTTATATTATGTGTATTTGTGTTTTAAAAATGTACTTTTTAATTATAATTAATATTAAATTATTTTTTATATCAATTTTAACTTATTAAAACAGTAATTGTTACGACTTTACTGAGAAATCTAAAACTACTTAACCGTTCTTATGAGTATAAGATATTCTAAAATAAAAATAAAGATTTTTACACAATGCATTAAACAGCTTTCTAGCTTAAAAAAAACTTTAACAGAAGCAAAGTTATAACAATTATATACCGACTAAAGTTTCTCGTGATTCAACAAAAAGATAGTAAGAAAAGCAAACAATCTAAAGTTTAAGTTTTGTAGCAAGTTAACGCCACATCTGCGGGTACCACCTGCACGTCTACTGAATCGCCGTACTACCTTTCGTTATAAACTAAATTATATTCCCGACTTTACCTAACGCAGGCTTTTAAGCCTAAAATCGTCTGATGTTTTTACATTAATGGATTCATTACATAAGATTGTAATTTAGACGTTCTCGAATCTTACATGAGGAACTTATTCACGTAGTTTGTAGAATGGCCCATAGAACGGCCAAAGAGTTGTAATTGGTGACCATGTACAGGAAGACGCAGCGTGGGAAGACCCAACACAAGGTAGACTGACGTCCTGAAGAAGGTTGCGGGAAGACGCTGGATGCGGCCAGCACAGGATTAGTCATTGTGGCCATCCCTGGGGAAGGCCTATTTCCAGAAGCTTATGTTTTTGGGCTGGAATGATGATGATGATGATGATTATCATCTTTTACGGTATTCGTGGGTTTGACCATTGCACAAAAATACATACTATATTGGCCTTCTGTTCTCAAGTTTTTTTTTAATTATTGGCAACTATGTTCCTCCACATTTCGGCTCCCTAGTTAAAACTGTCCAGGGAGTTTTTATAGTAAGTTGCAATGTATATTACGAGTTTTCACAGTAACCCAGTTGCCACTTCCGTAAAATGTCGCAGAAATTACATAATATATAGCCAAAAAAAGGTGTGTGTGCGATCCACACACGATAGAAGTGAAACTTCATTTTAAAAGATATTTTATATTTTATTTAAACAGTGTGTAATGTACATACATAAACGTTTAACGCGTTGGAAGTCGCATAAGAAGTTTCACTTCAATAACATTAGCTTAATGTTAAACGTTAAATGTTAAACGTTTAACGCACATCGGTCTCTCCTCTTTGTGTGAGCCAGAGCGAGAGAGTAAATGTCGGTGTGTATGTATATTGCACACTGTTTAAATAAAATAGAAAATGTCTTTTAAAATGAAGAAGAACAAAAGTTCTCCTTGTGTATTTTTTGTTTTAAATTATTTTTTAGAAGCAAGTGCTGTTTGTAACAAGTTATAAATACATCCTGATTGAGTATAGCTATTAATCGTGTTAAATATTAAGCTAGCCTACCTTATATTTGCCGGACGCCTCACATCGTTCCTGCATCGCTTGTTGACATAGGCTGTTCAGCGTTTCTTATTCGGTATGAAGTGCAGCATTTGTAATAAGTCCATTCGTGATCAAGATAACATGAATTGTTCTATATGTAGCAAACATTACCACTTTAATTGTGTTGGATTTCAAGAAGATAAATTTCGTAAGATGAGACCGTCCACAAAGTTAAAATGGAATGGTCCATGTTGTATTCAATTACAATCAAAATTGGCCGATAACACTGAGGTTAATCGCAACAAAGGCTTAACTGCGACCGAAACCGGTGCGAATGTGCAACTGATAGTAGAACCATCCATTGCTAATACCTCCATTGAGTCGTCACCCGTCAGCGGTTCTAAACCTGAGGACCTCCAAAGTCTATTTAATCTGATAAAAATAGAAATGGATAATTTACGTGAAGAGAACAAAAATGACCTTGTTGTTTTTAAAAAGAAGATTTTGTCTTCCATACATGAGAAACACAAAGCTCAAGAAGACAAGATAACGCAATTATCAGATACGATTAACAGATTTCGGTCTGAGTTATTTGATACAAACAAGCGATGCTCTGAGTTGGAAGAGTCTTGCAGGTTTTTGAGTTCGCAGTATGATGCTCTACAAGATAAAAATAATAATTTGGTAGTTGAACTTAAGGCTGTACATAAGCAAATGGAAGGTATAGCTACGAGGGACAAAATTTTAGAAGAATTAAAATATAAAATTGATGAACATGAACAACAATCCCGGTCGCATAATATTGAAGTCTATGGTATACCTGAAAATTCTTCTGAAAATATATCAAAGATTACCATGGACATAGCTAAATTTATAGGTGTTGAACTGAGTAATACGGAAATCATTTATGCTACAAGAATAAAGCCGAAACAAAATATCCCTTGACTTCCTAAACCAGTCATCGTAAAACTGAGTTCTATCCTGAAACGAGATCAGTTAATTAGTGCAATAAGGAAAAAAAAGGGTTGTACTTCTGCGGATATCGGCGTCCGAGGTGAAACTAAATCCATTTATATAAACGAACACCTAACTTTTCAGAATAAAATTTTATTTAAGGCCACACGAAAAACTTGCTCTCAGCTGGGGTTTCAATACTCATGGGTGCGAAATGGGAAAATATTTGTAAGGAAGAACGATACATCACCACCCTCTCAAATAAAGACAGAGAACGATTTAATGGCACTCAACGAAAAAACAGGACATCGGCATTAGAGTTGAGAAACACTGGCCGGTTATTCTACCCACTAATTACTATTTATAAGTTAAGTATATGTATAATTGTTTTTTGTACTATTATTTGCATCATTTATATTAGTTTCAATATTAAAACTATATACATTCATCCATTCATACACACTACACATGATCACAATAGACACGACAATTTCACATTACTTATGAATAATATCACTTGCCATCGCTATCTTTTTACGCTCGCTACATGTACCCTGGTAAATATTGTGTCTACAGCAATTGATTCATGTTATTGTTGTGCATCTATGTTATCTATTATAGCTAATATTAACTTTTTATGTCTGAATACTGTAGCCTCATGTAGTATTATGAATAATAATTTCAAATCTTAACTTAGTCGTAATCACTGTTTTCATTATTCATGTTTTAATTATTTTATTATCATAATTATCATTTTTCTTATTCAGTAATGGCGTATTCAACTGTTTATTACCAAAATGCTCGAAGTATCCGTGGTAAAACGATACAATTTAGACAGGGCTTATTATCTAATAACTTTGATTTGGTAGCTATAGCTGAAACCTTGCTATTGGATGGTATTTACGATACCGAAGTATCGGATAGTCGCTATGATGTATTTAGATGCGACCGTAATACTATCGCTACAGGTCATGCTCGTGGCGGAGGAGTGATGCTGCTAACAAAGCGCGAGCTTGGTGCTAGTGTTGGTGTCGATTTTTCCCTACCATACTCGGCGCTCTTTGAAGCGGTACACATAATCCTGCCAGCACGAACAATCAATGTAAAATTAGATTTACATGTGATATGTGTCTACCTTCCGGGCAATTGTTCTTCGCGGGATCCCGTCCTGGATACTGCTGGTCTTTATTTAAGCGACATTTTTAATCATTATGCGGGAGATCATTTCCTTTTGATAGGCGATTTTAATTTCGGTAAGCTTCTTTGGTCAGGCACTCCCGGACATGCATTAAATTATAGAGGTTCTCTTGAGGGTTCTTCTCAACAGTTTTATGATTTTATTTCAGAATTTGATTTAGTTCAATATAATCACGTTGCAAATGATAACGGTAAATACTTAGACTTGGTGTTTAGTAATAGTTATATAGGAATCATGCGCGCTGAATCAGTATTAATATCAGAGGATTTGCCACATCACCTTGCTATTACCATGATGCTACCTGAGCTACAGAATAGACTGGTTCATGAACCTCCCAAAAAAATTATTCTCTTTAACAAAGGTGATTATGACGCTATTTATAGGGAGCTGGAGGGTATTAACTGGGATCAAGAATTACTACGTCGTAGTGTGGACGACGCTGTAGCTTTCATGTACTCTGTAATCTCTAAAGTAATCCAGGATTTCGTACCTACTTTCACTACGGTATCTAATAATTATCCTCCTTGGTACAGTAAAAGTCTAGTAAAAAAAAGCATAAATATCATAGATTGTGGAAGCAAAGTAAGAATCCGCGGGATTATGATTCTTTTGTTTTACTTAGACGGGTATTCAGCGTAGTCAAAAGCGTATTCAGGGTAATTGTTGGCGCAACTATTTAGTTAGATGTGAGAAATCTATTATTAAGCATCCAAAATCCTTTTGGCGGTATGCTAAGGAACTAAAAGGAACTAATAATATACCGAAAAGAGTAACGTTTAAGGGTAAATCTTATTATGAGGTAGGTGATATATGTGAGGCCTTTCTAGAATATTTTGGTTCTGTTTATAGAAAATCATATGATTTGAATAACCACAATTTGAATATCTCCATACCAAACTGCGCTAGTATCTCTAAAATAAAAATAAACAGGGATGAGGTTTTCAAATACTTAAGATCACTAGACTGTAAAAAGGGTCCAGGTAGTGATGGTGTTCTCCTATTTTCGCGAAAAAATGTGCAGCGACTTTAGCGCATCCTTTACAAATCATCTTTAATAAATCCATCAGGGATGGAGTTTTTCCGCGGAAATGGAAGGAAGCTTTGATCGTTCCTATTCACAAGGGTGGTTCAAGAACTAAAATTGAAACATATAGGCCTGTGTCAATTCTACCAGTTTTTAGTAAGCTTTTTGAGCTGATAGTTCATAAACAAATTTACCCTCTATTAAAAAATTGTATACCCGTTAATCAGCACGGTTTCATGCAAAAAAGATCGGTTGTCTCGAATCTCGCTAGCTTTACAGATTATGTAATTGACTCAATGGATAATGGTATGCAGGTTGACGCTATTTATACCGATTATGCGAAGTGCTTCGATCGATTGTCTCACCCTGTTCTCATAAAGAAACTTGAAGCCATAGGTATTCATGGTAATCTATTGCGTTGGTTGATGTCATATCTTGATAATCGATCTCAGGCAGTTAAAATAGGGCTGCAACATTCCAGGTTCTCATCCATTTCATCGGGTGTTCCCGCATCTCGGGCCTTTATTATTTAATGTATACGTAAGTGACATAGGTTCTTGCTTTCATTATGCAAGGTTTTCTATGTACGCTGATGACACTAAAATATTTATGCCGATATGTGCTGTCGATGACTGTAACAAATTGCAGTTAGATTTAAATAGATTATGCGAATACTGTTCACTTAATCTTTTGGATCTTAATGTGTCCAAATGCCAATGCATTACATACACCCACAATTATAATTATAGACTTAATAATACAATAGTTTCCAGAGTGTCATGCATTAGGGATCTAGGAATATATCTCGATCATAAATTATCATATGTAGATCACTATGAATACATTGCTCAGAAATCTTATAGAACGTTTGGCTTCATAAGTAGATTAACTGCTCCTTTTAAAAATAATTCATCTATTAAAATTTTATTTTGTGCTTATGTAAGAAGTATTTTGGAATTTGCATCACAAGTATGGGCTCCTTGTTATGATATTCATAGCCGTAGAATTGAGAACATTCAAAATAAATTTTTGAAGTTACTGAGGCGTCGGGGTATGCTTTTGTCGGCGGACATAAACGAGAACCTACGGGAATTGGGTATGTTAACCCTGGAACATAGACGTTTGGTAGCTGATTTGATGTTCTTATATAATTTGATTAATAATAAAATTGACTGTTCGTTTTTGTTAGAACGTATTAGTCTAAGGTCTTCAATAAATCATACCCGTATGCCCAGGATCTTCCACGAACGCATAACTAAGACCAATTATGCTCGTCACTCAATGTTGATAAGGTGTATGCACTCATATAATATGAAGGCAGAAAATCTAGACATTTTCTTTGATAGTAGTGCTGCGTTTAAAAGAAAAGCGATTGACATTATTCAGACTTCGTCAAATATATGCAATTAGTGCATACATAAAGACACGTACGCACGAGCGCACACACACACTCACACATACGCACCCACTTACACATGCACACCCACTCGTACAAAATACTATTATTAAATTGATGCAATAATAATTAATAGTTTCTTTAGGGTATAGGTTATTATTATATGTATAATAACTGAAATCATTTTGGCTAAACCATTATGTTAATTTAGTATGTATTGTATATGAATTTAAAAGCTGTAAATTTCTTCTAATAAATAAATAAAATAAAAGAAAATGAAATTTCACTTCTATCGTGTGAGAATCGCACACACACCTTTTAATTTTGTAGATAACAATGAATTTATAACCAAAACGCGACATCGGCAGTAAAAATGCGCAGACTGCAACGTCCCGTGCAAGAAGTTACAGATATTAAGGGGATTTGTTAAAAACAAACTTACTGACTTGCTCCAACTTGCTTAGGTAGGGAAAACTTATTTTTAACCACAAAGATATTATGTTTCGCATTATTGTGCAACTTTTAAAGTTAAAACTTGTAAGAAGTTAGAATGAATTTTGTTCCAATGCTACAGTGTAAATAAAGGCAACCATACTATATAATATTACTAGATTTGGTCTGCACTCCGCTCGCGTGGACTACAGAATTATTGTTTAGTTTTCTTTTCTAAATAATGTATAATTTTACTTAGGTATGTTAAAAAAGAATCAGATGAATATTTTTAATCTCATGGATTAATAACATACCTTTTATTTATATTAAGGGCTCTTTGTATACAATATTTATATACAAATTGCTAATGCAATTGACAGGCGAACATGCGACATATAATTGGCAGTGAAAAGAATGGCTGCTGGAGGTCAACTTCAGCAATTTTCAGGACTTGTTCTTGAGACTTATTTATCGCTGCTTCCTAAGAAGGTTGACCGCCGGTTATGTTAAAGACAAAAGTGCTTATTGTGGGTGATTCTTAGAAGATAGGTGACTTTTATGTAGATTTTTTTAAGATTAATAATTATGTAGTACTTTATTTTTATACTTCTCTTACGACTTTAAAATATTTATCTACGAAAAACTGCTTATTCTTTCATTTTTTATATCCCAAGATACATACTAAAACAAACTAAACACGATATAGATGTTTAAAAATAAAATTGTTGAGCTCATAAAACAAGGGAGAGTTTGTGGAGTCCGTCACAACGATACTCCCGGGCGCTATAAATCGGTCGGCACCTTGTTTTATTTAATTGCCTTCACCGCAGATAGGTAAATGCAATACATTTTAAACACTTTCAAGTTAATGTATAATTTAATTTAACGAAACATAAAGATATATTGCTTCAATGAAAACAACAATGTTTTTCACAGTAAACACTTAAACAGAAATACACGCTATAAATGTTTATATCCATACTATTAAAATGGTCACACTTTTTAAATGGGAAAATTACCATGGACCATAAACTTTATTATTGTTTTAAAATCCAATGACCTCTTTTATGATTGCCTTGTTATAATTAAATATTAATCAAAAGGTTTTGACGAGTTATTTATTAAACCCTCTGCTTTCTGTAACACAGTAACTTACTTACTCACTCAAAAGGGCGTAAGCGTTAACTATTTTTACCAAAATAGCTCTTATCATATATTCGATATCGCTCATAATAGCTTTTTTTGGGTTAAATAGTGTTGTATGTCAATAGCATTGGCAGGATTAAACTGGCATTACATTATAAATAATTCCTATATTTGTAGAAATTTTTTATAAATTTAATGAAATGTCAATAAAATACAAATTATATTACTTACATAAAACTACAATTGTAATACAAAATAATTGTTTACATTTACTTTTTCTAATTCTAAGAAATATTTTTTTCTGGTTTAAAGTCGACTTTATGAAAAAGAGAATTCTAATCGTATAATCAAATTATGCAAGATAAAAAAATATTAGTTACTGTTTTATGTACTAGTAGTATAATCACAATACTATCAGCTCTTATATTTTTATTTGTTCATAATTTCGTTATGTTTTATTTAATCTTTGAACGATATGAACTATATGATACCATTCAGCATTTTTATTTTATTTTAGTTACACAGCTAAACGTGATGATTAAACATGTTTCCAATGACTTCTGACCATCTTTCTTCTCATTATTATTTAAAATCAGATGTGACAATAGTCAAACGCTAGTGTATAACATATAACATTAATATTAAGCATATTGAATAATAATAAATTGAAAATATCGTAACATAAACAAAAAGCCAGCTGAATGAAGCGTGTCACTGTACGAGTCAGTGCATGATAAAGCAATGAGGGCTTCGACGTATTATATTATATCAAATTGGACATATTTAACTTTATTTCCGATTTTTATCGTTGCAACAAATTTACAGTGTTCATTATACACCATGGTACAATACACAATATACAAACATATAAAAGTAAAATATTTTGATCGTGTTCTATCAAGTTTGTGTTGGAATTAAATTTAAGAGCTACTGTTGTCTATTTTAAATATATTTTAGTTTTTTCTATACTATATATTACTCTTTGGAAAAAATATTGTTTCTTCGATTATGACACAGGGTTGTAGATCACTACTGATTTGCGATCACCATACAAGAGAAGTAAACACCCACCATAATGGCACGACAAGGAGTGTCGCATTTTTTTTCCCAACTGATGTTAGGTGACGATGTGGCCCAAGATGATAACACGCTAAACATAGTGGAAGACTGGCTCTCAAGTGCAGCTGCCGGAACACACCTATTGGTGCTTGGCGACAGATTTTGAACTTGAAGGTGGTAGCTAGCCAGGCGGGCATTAGCAAAAGCCCTACCACTATGCTATGGTTTCCTCAAGATATTTTCTTTCACCGAAAGCTCAGGCTCATTGCAGGGATCCGAACTCACGTCAATCGAAGCGAAGTCGTACACGCTACTACTAAGCCATCATTGCGTCACCGAAAGCTCAGGCTCATTGTAGGGATTCGAACTCACGTTAATCAACACGAAGTCGTACACGCTACCACTGAGCCATCATTTTGGGACCGTTCGGCATATATCTAGTAATAAAGCAGGGTGGCAGGTGATAGACAAGGTGATAAGCCCGTCACAGTGACTATCTTTTGATTTGTTGCATTTCGGGATCAGCTAGCATATATCCAGCTACCGAAAGCTTACAGGTCGCCATGACAGCAACGACTCGCGGTTGATAATATTACTCTCTGTGGTCACCTTTGTTTTTGGTGTACATCGCCATGATTTTGCCGTGATTACTATATAAAAAAAAATCAAATAGATAGTGAGGAGAGGAGGAGAGGAGAACTTTTAAGGAGAGATAAAACAAATATTAATATTGGTAAAGTAATACTTCAGAAGAAGCAATGCGTTATGCGATCTGCGTGGATCACTTTATTATAGTTGATTGATTCGATTCGTAAAAGATACTTTTATACGTCTGACGTTCTCCACTTCCGCAATATAAATTGAAGTAGTAGCTATTCATTACGTCTGCTGTCAAATGTATTCGAGGAAAACGGATAAATACACATATACAAGATAAATACACCTTTTGATAGATTGTATATATTTTTTTAATAAATAGAATTTTACTTTGAGTGATATAAGTTATTTTGATACAGGTAACAACTCTAATAATAAAACATACTGCAAATGATTAAATTAAATATAACGCAAAACCTTGTTAAAATAAATTTTAAAATGGGGGAAAATATGTATTAAAATTATTTTATGTTCGCGAAAATAAAATGGACTGATAATTTTTTAGTTTTCTTATTCTTTAGAGACATTTTATACTGTAAATCATCCGATTTACATTAAAATTTATTCGGATTATAGTAAATGTACACAACTCGGACTCAGTTCAATAATAATTTTTTTTTTCATTATAAAATTCATACTAGAAGCTCGTGTTATGTATCAATCGTTTAACCTACTTACACCGTCACTGTACTGGCTACTAAAAGTACAATAACATTTTTTATATAGCAGCAAAGGTATGCAATATCACTGTACCTTATGGTAAGCTTTTTTTATACCACGTCGGTGGCAAATAAGCGTGCAGTTCGCCTAATGGTAAGCGACCACCACAGCCTATGAACGCTTGCAATACCAGAAATATCACATGCGCGTTGCCGACCCTTTAAAAACCTATTTACTCCCTTTTTGAAGAACTCCATACTGAAATCCCCTGGGAAAACTTCAACAATGAGTTCATTCCACATCCGGAGCGCGGAAGGAAATTCCTCTGGAACTCAACTGTCCACGACCATTTAGGTTCCAAAGTGTAAGGATTAACTCCTTGCCGATGGCGAGAGGTGCGATGGTGGAAAGTAGCCGTTGGCATAACGTCGAACAAATCCTCAGAACACAACCCAACACAGTACAATATAAAAACAACGGCGACCACAACCATCCAACACCAACACCAGTCACCGCTTTCAAGCCGGCTTGCGTTAAATAAAACTTGATATGCACTGCCTGATTCTGAATCACTACTACAAGCTTTTCACTATATGCATGGTAATCGCAACCCAGTCGAGCTGTATAGACCTACCACTCATGTCCACTATTATTTGAAAATCTATCGGCAATTACGTGTTCGTGTTCTGGCAAGTGCACTTGAAAGTTCGTCGTTGTTGCAGCAATGATGGCTCAGTGGTAGCGTGTACGAACATCGCGCCAATGGACGTGAGTTCGGACCCTTGTAATGAGCCTGAGCTTTTGATGAAGGAAAACATCGTGATAAAACTATTGCATTCTAATTCCTGCCTGCTATCACCATCAAATTGAAAATCTGTCACCAGGCACCAAAAGGTCAGTTCCAACAGCTGCTATTGAGAGCCAGTCTTCCCACTAGGCTTAGCGTGTTACCATCTTGGGGTGTGGCCACAATGCTAAACCTATAATAATAAAAAAGTTGGTCCATCACCATCGCTCGTGGTGTCATTTACCGTCTGACAATATTAGAATCAAACACCTTTATAAAGATTGTATAGTATGCACAAGGCATTACTTAAGCTCGCAAAAGCCGATGAAATAGAGTAAGCTTCGAGCTCGCCTCCTTGTACCACTTGATTTAATTCGATTGATTCAATTGACTAGAGATAGGTACCGCGCGCCGACGTACTCGACTTCCAAGCAATAAAATGAAGTAAGCAATTCATTAACAACTACTGGTTTGAGTTCCACGTCGTTTATTTATTTATTTTAAAGTCAATGGCATCCCATTAAACCTCTTGAGTTTGTCTTAGTATGCCATGATCTGAGGTATTATTCAACGCGCTGTTTGTAATATATGTATGGTATAAATGAAACGTTCAGTTAATATTTTAATTGTTATTTTATGTACTTATGCTATTATTATCATTATTGGCGCTCTAGTTCTGTTTTACCGCCGTTGTCTTTATTTTTGTGTATTATAATTTTAGTTTTCGAAAGTTCATTTTCATTGCTTGAGTCTCTGATAACATCCTTCTTATGATATTGGGTCTTTTGCGTACCGTGAATACACATTTATGCAAGCCGGCATGACAGCAGCGACCGGAGGAGCAAAGGATTTCGATCTCTCGATGGTCGCCGTTTTGTTTGGATTGACTGTGCTTGAATATTTTCTTGATGTTGTCGTCAGTCGTTATATTACTTACTTGAACATTATATATTATAAAAATAGAAAAAATAGTAAATAACAAAAAAAAACTAGTTGCGACAAAAGCACTTTATGTATTAGTAAATAACGAAATTGTGTAAATTATTCTCACTAATAAACTTACAAAAAATTAATAAGCAATCGTTACATGAAGATTACATTCATATGTATATTTTCGTTAGCATAAAATCATTTACAATATGTCGAATTTGGAACGTACACATGAAATTATACATGTTAATTTGATATATAAATGGACGTTTCTTTTATATTATGATTCATAATTAATTAACTCATAAAAAATTAACACAATGGGAAATACTTAATACAATTGTATTTAGCACTGAATATTCCGAATCGAGATGTCTTTCTATTTACACTGGGATCTCAGTAACGAAGGTAGGCGTCAGCTACGTCGCCTACGTCGTAGCCACTTGCTACGAGGACTACGTGACCACAGCTTGCTAGCGTAGGCGGACGGAACGAACTTATTCGAGACGGAATGTCCGCTCTTGAAACTTAAAGTCATTTGCGTTTTAAACATCTTATGGTATGCAATTTATTTTCTAGACAATTAAAAGACTTCCATCGTGTTAATTTAAGTTTGTTAACATATTAATCATTATTATTTATTACAAACTGTTAAAATAAAAAAAAAAATTTTGGGCGTTCTATCTTCTCAGATATATGTTTCGATTTACTAATCTATATATATATAAAAGCTAAATATCAGTCACGAGATCTCCGAAACTATAGGTATAACATAGTTATTCCTTCCGCAATGTAGACGCTCGGAATTTGGATAATTCAACATCTAAAGATATAAAATGGGGATTGAAAGTTAATATGGGGTAGGTTTTTTTATACTACATAGGTACCTTGTACTTTTTTATACTCACCCTCATCCCTCTACTCACCTCAGCCTGCCCTATGGTATATAAATATGAATCTAATAAATGCGTACTATTAAAATATATTTCCCATTTAGATTACTTTGTATTATTTTTGATAAATTATGACCTGATACACACATTTTCAACTATTCTTATTATAAAGTAAAAATATAATAAGTTTGAGACATAACAATTATATAAAAGCAAAACAATTATATATATTATGTAATATGTGTATAGGTTTTTTTTTAAATTAGTCTGCAATGATTAAGAAACCTTCAATACTTTTGGTACTTAAAACATATTGAAAATTAAATATAATATATTCTATAATGTAATATTTAAGAGTAAAACAAATGATGACTGTTGAAATAGGTGCTCGTTTTTTTATTTTATAATGCTGTATTGATGGAAAATCTACCGTATTCATTCATTCATCTTATGTTCCGTAAATTATATGAATCAGAGGCTTACAATATTGTATTAAAGAATTAAAAAGCCAAATGAAATGAATGGCCTCGAGCCAATGGGAGTAGCAACTTAAATGAGTCTAGAAGGCGGACTTTATCTGAAAACCCTGTGCTTGAATATAGGTCGAAAGCATTTGTAATGGATGCGGTATTATCAATTCCTTTTTTAAAAGTAAAAGAGAAATATAAAAGGTATACTTTACTTCAGAAATATTATTGATGTATTATGTTGAGCTTGGACGGTAGTAAAAGCGTTCCGTTGGGACGTCGCGACTTGCCATTCGGCTAGCGTCATGATTTCATTCTAATAGACTGTATTTTGATTTAATTTAAGTGATTGAGGTCATCTTCACTTGATCACAAATTTGCTCATCGCATCGCAATTTTAAAATATATTCGAACACTGTATAACATTTTAAATCCTTTTATCATAAAGAACACGTTACCATGAAAAAACTGTACGACAAACATTGGATATACAAAATACCCCCGACAAAATAATTATTATGGTTTAACGTTTTTACGCAATTTTGTACCTTAAACTCATACGTATTAGTATCAAATTTGTGTTTCACGCAATCACAAAAATATTCTGTTAGTAGTATGAATTATTTACTAAATATGTCCATATTGCATAATAGTGTACACTATTAAAAACACGAAGATATGGAATAAAACAGACAACGCTAAACATTGAAACACACAATATAAGGTAATATCAAGTTAGTCAATGCCGTCTTCATACAAATAGTAACTGAAGGGCACTCGCTCCCAATAGATTCCTCCGCGATCTGTCGACTTAAAGTTTAATTAAAGATGCAACGTAACAGAAAGAGCGATTGGCTCAATCCATTAATAGTTTTCATTGGATGCATTCATCGATAAATTTAATCCATTGCAGTATTATACTTATGCAAAACTAACTGAACTAAAATACTATCCTTACTCTTTTATACACCATTACTAGCATAGTATGCCGGATGGTATCTTGACTTTGTCCTTCCAATATATTCTTGATAGTATGCTGTATATTCGTAAAAACTTTGACGTAAAAGCTTGATTTTGTCAAAGACCAGGGCAGTTTTAATACTAGAAATGGACATAAATTAGTCGTACCATGTTTTAGACTTAGTAAGATAAGCAAAAGTTATTTAGGTAATAGTGTTAGGTTCTATAATAAGATCCGGACACACATTACTGATTTGCTGGACAATGAGTTCAAGGACCATGTCAAGAAGGTTTTACTGTCAAAAGGTTATTATAGAGTGGATCATTATTTGAATGATAGTGATGTCTGGAAGTGACGCCCTCTCTGTGCATCCACTAAATTATAAACATGATGATATGATTATTGACCGTAAATATTATTTATACAGTAGAAAAAACAATCAATGAAAAGATAAGCCCGATCGAGTTTCTTGCCGGTTCTTCTCGATGACTGAGTTGTTTTCCTATGGGTTGTTTATATTCACTAGTATAGTAGTGTTTGACTTTCATAAGTGCCTTCTTAGGGCATAAATTGAATAAAGTATTTTTAGATTTTGATTTTGGTAGGATACCGATTGGAATGCGACCATCATAAACCAGGTGGAACGCCAGTACATGCAGTACACGCTGAGCCATCATTACCGTGCTACTATAAAAGATAATATATATTGTTTTTCTTCATATACTAACTTCAGACTTTAGTCTGAGATGTTAAGCGTCGATGTAACTGAAGATTGGAAGCATTCAAAGGGGTTCTGGTCCCCAAATGGAGCTGGCGGAGTACATCTATTAGTGGCTGCCGATAAACTATAAGTAGGTCAATCAACAATTTAACTCTTCACTCTGCTGTCCCTGACATATTATTTTAAATATCTACTAATTGATAATAGTCATACACCAAAGTTATGTAATTATTTAAAATAAGACACAGAAAGTTCAGAGACTATCTCTATCTTACTTGACTGAAGATTTTCAGTCACTATTTCCTTCTCTTTTGCGATGTTAACTTCAGGTGAAGACGTTGATAGCATATCAGGGCGAGGCAAATCTTCCAGCATATCTCGACTGCTTTTGAACGCGTTGTACTCATAAGCACTCATAAGTACTCATAAGCACGTGTTTTTGATAAAGTCGTTTCACCGTAAGCCTTCTATAATATTTTCAATATCTCTAAACACGAAATTCCATTGGCGATGCAAAATTTAAGACATACTCTTTGTTCGATGTTTGTATCCATTATGAAATTAGCAATACACACTAGATATGATTTAACTAAAACAGCACTGTATTTAATCTACATTACAGATGAAACTCAAACTCCGCGCCAAAATGAAAAACAGTTATGCGAATCTAACAACAAACAATAAATGAATTTGGAACTGTAAACTTTAATCATCCCGATCCCGATAATTTTTTGATTGAATGTATACTATGGTCTCATCACAATGTTTTCTCTTTAAACTAAGACTCAATTGATTTGATTTCAGTTTAAGAGCCTTATCTCTATGCATCCATTTTGACTTTACTAAAATTACCATTGCAAATAATTTATATTTATTTTCTATAATTTAAGGTTTATTTTCTATAATTAATGAATTACAATACAATTAAATACTGATTGATAGAGCTTTAAAAATAGGTATATCATATACACTTGAATCATGATGAAAAAATATATCATGAAGTTGCTATTTTTAAATGGCTTTTCTGAAAACCATGTCAAATGATTTACTATGTTATTCATTTTGGGTATCGAAATCACACAACATATCTCTTTGAAAGCTATCTCCCCAATCCTTGATGATTTAGACGCTACGCAAACGTAGACACTTTTTGTTGCTGGCACTGAAAACAGTCACAGAAACCATGGTTTCTGTGTCCAGTATCGGCAACCGGACACAGGCATTGGTTGCTAATTTTATAAGTGAAAACAACAAACGATATGAAAGAAGACATATACAAGAGAACCAAAGAGGGTGTACTGAAAGTATATTTAAAGAGCGATTTATGACTTTTTTTAGTTGTTTACGTGAAATATAACGGCATTTCACTACCCACGAGTATAACAATATTGACTACGTGAACAGTGTGAAAATAAGATATTCACTGGCAGCTTGTATTCGAGACAAGACATAAAAGTATCTACGTTTGCACAACGCGTTATTGTTTTACAGTATCAATGCGTTCTGCAATACACTTTAAACGTGAAATCATGATAAAGGTGTGGAGTTAAACTACCGGTGCTCGTTCAAAGTGCCGTAAGGTTATCTCGCCAAACCGAGTAAACGTGATTTCCGTTATCAAAGAGCGTTCCATAGCAACTTGTTTGTGCGTCGTTGCGACGTGGAGCACTGTGCATACTTGCAGAGTGTAACTCAGATATTGTGGCATTGATGATATTGGAAGACATTTAATTTGAAATATATTTTATTTACCTTTTAAGTACGGTCAGTAGAACATACTTGAGACGACTAACTGGTCGTCGTCCGGTCGGTCGGCCCAAGTATTGCTGGCGAGACCCAGTAGAGGTGGATATGTGTCAGCTTCAAGCCGACAGTTGGCAAGGAACTGCATAGGATCGAGACAAGTGGTGTGTTCTAATTTCGGAAGCCAAGACCATTTTTGGATGTTCGTGCCAAAACAGTAACATTTTATATGAGTTACGTTAGATTTTAAAATATACACTAATATTAGGTCTTTACCTATGAAATTGCCGTTTTGTATGAAAAAATTTAAACGATGTTTTTTCATGTATTTTTTATTTGTATTAACCGAAGTAATCACCCATGCAATCAATGCATCTTTGCCAGCGCAGTGGCAGTTTATTGATGCCCTTCTTAAAGAAATCAGCTGGACGGGAGGCAACAAATTCTTCAAAGGCATTTTGTACTGCCTCTCGGGTATTGAATTTTTTTCCGCCAAAGAGTTATCCAAATTCTGGAAAAAGTAGTAGTCTGTAGGCGCAAGGTCTGGTGAGTAGGGCAGCTGACGGAGAAATTCCAACCCCAGTTCTTGCAACTTGGAGAACGTCTGTTGTGCAGTATGAGGTCGCACGTTGTCGTGCAGGAGCAGCGGAGACGAGCGATTGACCAATGCTGGTTGGAGATGTGCCAGCTTCTCCATCATTGTGTTCAGTTCTTCACAGTACACATCTGCAGTAATGCTCACCCCGTTTGTTAAGAAGCTGTGTTATCAAACAGAATCCATTTTTCATCGCAGGTAACAATGCGGTTCAAAATTCCTTCATTTGTGTGTCTGTTGAGCAGTGCAAGGCACGTCTCGACGCGTACTTCGCGCTGGCGATCATTGAGTTCGTGGGGCACCCATTTGTCAAGCTTTTTTACCTTGCCAATTTGACGCAAATGGACCAATATTGTTTTGACGCTAACGTCGAAAGCTGCTGCTAATTCAGCCGTAGATTGTGTATCATCAGCTTCCACAATCGCCTTTCATTCGTCATTTTCAACCAAAGTCTTCGGACGAACGCGAGGCTCATTTTTCAGGTCGAAATTCCCAGAACGGAAGCGAGCAAACCAATAACAGGTGGTGCGTTGGTTTGTAGTGTTAGCTCCGTAAACGTCGTTGATGTTGCGTGCCGCTTGTGCCGCGTTACTGCCACGACGGTACTCATATTCCATAATAACTCGAATTTTTAACGTATCCATGATGACAAAAAAGATTGAAATGCGATGAAAATGTAACACTAATCAATAAACAAATGACTACTTTTGGAAAAAGAATTCCATGTTTTTAAAATAAAATTAATTTGAAATTAGAATTCTTAGCCAAACAAAAATTATTTTGATTTGAAATGGCCAGTACTGCAGAACGGCAATTTCATAGGTAAAGACCTATTATTATAGAGAAGTAAGGTCTCAGTTTGTGTACTAGGTAATCTCGAGAACTACTGATTGAATTTTAAATATCTTGACACATTTTTTTTTTTCGTTGTATGTTTGAAGTAGCGGCTACAATCTCACCTGATGTTAAGTGACGATGCGGCCCAAGATGGTAACACACTAAACCTAGTGGAAGACTGGCTCTCAAGTGCAGCTGCCGGAACACACCTATTGGTGCTTGGCGGCAGATTTTCAACTTGAGGGTGGTAGCTAGCCAGGCGGGCATTAGAAAATGCCCTACCACCATGCTATGGTTTCCTCACGATGTTTTCCTTCACCGAAAGCTCAGGTTCATTATAGGGATTCGAAGTCACGTCGATCGACGCATTGTCAGTACACGCTACCAATGAGCCATCATTCCTTCAAAAATGAAGACATTACGCCGCGTTTTCATCAAGATTTTATTATTTAGATAAAAAATACTTTTATATTACTTTTAAATGTGTAATAATTAGTAAACAATAGTCCACAAGTATTACTTTCAGCATATAAAGTATTTAAAACCATGTTCCAAAAATTGTCTACTGCTGTCTACTATGCCAATTTCATATGGACAGAATATTGTTCTACTCTTTAGAGTTCAAGCAACATTTTAACAAGATGGTGGCTCTCTTGTTAAAACTGCCCAAGGAGTATTAGTGCCAACTTAAAATTCATACTACTAGTTATTACTTATAATACACTTCTCTTAAGCACAAAAACTAAGCTATATGACCGAAAATGCCACAGTTATTACATAATATTTTGCAAAATATCGTAAGTTTATGAATGAAAATAAAATCCACAAAATGACAGATTAATATCCTGATAAAAACTCACCTGAAACACATACAAAAAAAAACAACCAACAACAAAATCAGTAACATATCATGTTCAAACAATTCATTGTCACCATAAATCTAAGTACAGCTCTAACGAAGCAAAAAATAGAATGACATTTCTCACATAATAAATAGGACACGGAAACGACGTCGTTGCGTGTCTCGGCGAAGAATCCAAAATGGCCGATTGCCCGCCATTAATCACGTGACCACGCCAGTGGATGACGCGAAAGACACCGTTTGAAGCAGTTCGGACGGACAGACAACAAGACTTCGTCGTTCTGCAATAATTTTGTTATTAAATAATTTATCATCTTTGTTTTCCGAGGTAAATATCAGACTTGGGTATGCATTAGTCCTGTGTAAAAAAGAAACTCGCTCATAGCTATTAAATTTCCAATTAATTGAAGTTGGAGACATTAAAAAAATGTTTTAGGATACCTAATTATTTTTATATGAACATTTTACAAGAGCGAAGCAAGGTAAATTAGCTAGTCTCTTTATAAATTTCGAAAATTATTATCAAACAGAAAAGCTTTTAGATATTTCCAAACATTGTAAAATTTATTTGTATTTCTCTGTCCCTTATTAATAAAGTTGATAAGACAAAGATGAGAATACTTTTGCTGCCGACGTACATCGTAATACATCGCCTACCATTGTAAATAAACCGGTTTGTCGTAGCAATTGCTGCGAAACCAGTTACGGATGCGATAAAAATGAATTTATTACGACCACTCCTAGTAAAGGATTTTAATCAAAAAGAAACAACATCTGTGAAAGCTATTAAAACGGTAAAAGCTTTAATATCAAAACACATTACGCTGAGGTTATTGCAATGATCCGCGTGACACAGCGATAATAAGAATAGCTAACTTTATCTAAGCTTTGATAATAGTACAATCGTTTAGGAAGACTTCAATTAAAATCCATTCATTTTAATGTTAACTGGAAATGCGGATAGAGTTTAGTCTATACAAACGCATTCCATGAATAATGGCGTTGCAGCAAGGCTGTCCAAATCCAAGCTCGCAGACCTCATAAAGTAGCTCGCCCTAAGCATTTAAATTTGTAATTGACAGACCATTAAATGCATATACGCATGTTTCTTTCTTCCCCCAGAAAACAGAAATATGTAGTTATATATGTACTATCGCTGCCCACGGCTAGGCACGCGTTTGTTACGTAGTAATTTTGTCAACCCGTTTTTTACGCTTGTTCTTGACAATTCGTTTAGCCTATCAATTGAGTAATGTCATCTATGTACTTCCCGTGTTCAATTTTCTTTAAAATCGGTTGTATATTAAGAAAATCAATATGATTTCAAGATATATTATTATGACGGTTCCTGAAGCCTATCAATTATGGAATGATATACACTCCCCGTGTACAAAATTTCATTAAAACCGGATGAGTATCAAAACATCTGAAACTATTTATTTAAAAAAAAATTGGCAATTGTTATTGTTCTTCCTAGAAGAATCAGTTTAATTGTAAGATACGAACTCAAGTTTTTGTAAGAAGTGGTTTAAAACTTCAAACAAACAAGAACAAATGTAATTATATTATGACTTTCAAGGGATTAAACACATGTAAAAAAGTACATATCATGCAAAATACAAACAACTTAGATATTAATCGATGTTCTTTTCAACGATATGTGATAATATCACGCACGACCCATCAAAGCCGACGTGAAAACTGACCGATTAAACACCGCTTATGTCCTATTGACGCTTATGTTAAAGGAATCATAACCTAATGCCATTATAATACAGCTTAGTTGCCTTTGCGTAAACCTAAGGGTAGGTAATAAACGATGCCTATAGAATTATTGCCCCAAAAGAAATATTGCGTGCGGTGGAAATGATTGCGTTGTCACGACTTTTTATGCGACTTTTTTATTTCACGGTTAATAAAATGTTTGGATTTCAATGTGATTAAAAACATTTGACTTGTTTCTCAATCTGGATGCACCTTCCATTTATTTAGTCTTTTTAGTTATAGTAAGAACTCAAATAACATATATTATATGATTACAACTTCAAACGTTGCTCAAGCTACCTCCAACCTTAAGACTTTTACCAAGAGTTTTAGCCATCTGTATGTTGTGGTTTTTATTTTAAATCAAAAACCCTTGAACCTACATTATGTAATATTAGTGGCATTTTGCGTGATTTTAATTTAATTATCACGTACAAATAATGTAAATAAAAAAAATAGATGCATTAATTTTAAGTTGCCATGAAAGCACCCTGTACGTTCTTAACAAGAGAGTCACCATCTTGTTAAAGCGTTTTTTGAACTCTAAAGATCAGAAAATATCTTATCAACGTGAATATTTATTTTATATAACCAGACGTAGCCAACAAATACAAACGATGGCTTCTTACGAACAGACAGACGGATTATATTAATCGAGATTGTTTGTCTTGCTTTACCGGTTAATTTATGTTCAATTCTAATTGTATCTTAAGCCTACATGTTACAGGCATAGCCTAGTTTGGAACCTTAGTTAAGGCAATTTTTTTTAATAATAAAATATATGTATATTTATTTGTGCATTTATAGAGAATGTATGTTTGTTGCAAAGTTAAATATTTTAACGTGTACGAATTTACGTTTGAAAAGAGATTTATATGTATATCCACGCCAAGCGTGAAAACACTGATAAGTCGACTTTTAATTATTTTTCTACGACGTAATAGACGCTTTTAGTGTTAAATAGTAGTTTAAATTTAATAGTACTTTAAAATGTTGCCTACAAAAGTACCTGTTTTTTTAAATTATCTATATATAAAAATGGATGTCTGTATGTATGTTTCCTATGGACTCCAAAACGGCTGGAGCGATTTTGATGATATTTTCAGACAACCTTCATATAAGCTCAGCGGCATATTTAATCCCGTAAAGTTTGGTAGCGATAGGATTAAAAACATTTTTTTCTAAGCCACAGCAACGCGTTACCGGGTTTGCTAGTAGAATATATTTTTAAACAAATAAAACTCAATGGTCAATATAAAAGTTATTATGTAATTACCTGCAATAAAGATATGTGTTGATAAGCTGAATTTTTTAAATAAAAAGCGTATAATAAAAAAATGCAGTTTATCGACACGTCCTCTGAACCCCTTATCACAATTAAAACATTGTCATCAAATAATACATAATTATTAAAGCTTAGTTAGGTACACACACACATAATTGGTATTTCGGTCGGTAAGTCATCTCAATCAATCAAGTCATGTTGTGAGAGGAAGCTGTTGTGACAAGAAATGTTATTACTTTTCGGACAGGCCTGTTTATTCTACTCTACGTTTTTTATTGCAAATTGTAAATCAAATTCACACAGGTATTTTTTATTATAAAAAAGCTCATTCGATTACTAATTTATTAATATCATTTATGATAATGATTTAGTGACTTACCTATGCCGTATTTTCGTATACCTTATCCATACATTAAATTTATTTGTTCAATTAAATCGATTTTTAAATGATGTGTCCGTATCGATGTGGATTCGAATGCTTCAATAGTTTTATCCCTCGTCGGTCTGTCCATTGATCCCGTTTCGATAACCTTCACAAATTAACACCGGCGGTCTTTACAATACTAAGACTTAATTTCATAAACATCTGTTGTTAGTGAACTTTGAATAATCACATATGATAATATTATTGCTCATTAATATGACAATGATGTATGTAACTGCAACGATGATCACTCAGTAGTAGAGTGCTCGGACAGCGCATCGATCGATTTAGGTGCGAACCTGACCGTTGGGTGTAGGAAGACATCCTGATGAAACCAAAGCATTTTCTAATGACCGGCTGGCTAGCTACGTCTAAGAAGTTCAAAATCTGACGCCAAGCATCTATAGGTACGTTCTGTTAGCTGCATTTGACAGCCAGTCTTCTTCTAGACTAAGCGTGCTACTTACTATAGCCGGACCGCTGTAAGCGCGACCCATCCTAATGTTTGCAGGACGCGGGAGTAAAACAAAACCGACCAATGAGTTAGTAGGTTGCCGACCGCCGGCAGCAATAGACGTTTGGCGTGAGTGCGTGCGTGATTTCGCCTTTGTGCCTGCTACACATGAGATAATTTTATAAAGATGGAATTACCGATGCTGCATTTAAATAGTTAATAGAAAGTAATGATTCTTAATGTAGCAAACTATTTTAAATAAGAAAGACAGAATTAGCGTTTCCCGGTGTTTTTTATTGTGTATTGAATTGAAATGTTCTATTTAAGGATAAAAACTCAAGAGGTGTTGTGACACACCTGGTAGGAATGAAGTTCCTTTCGTTATATATGTATGCTTTCGCTATGTATTATTAAATAATAAACACAATAAAGGAATGGTACTAAAATTGTATTTTATAAATAAATAAAAAAGTTTATGTTTGTAAAATAAACATTTTTTATTGTTATTTTCCAAGTTTAAATTAAGTAATAAAATCTTTTTTAATAAATACTTGAAATATAAATAGTAAGTTAAAAATATGAAAAAAAGTATTAAATAATAAGTTTTTGTTTTTAAAGTTATTTTCCAATTTTAAATCAAGTAATAAAATCGTATTTAATAATAAATACTTGAATTATAAAAGATCCTCCATCGGCGAGACTCGAACGAACCACTCGTACTATACATACAACAGTGCGTACAAGTCTGGCCGTCACAACGCTAGACCTAATCAACAACAATCACAATCATGAAAATCAGGGCTCGCTGTAACCGTCTATTTTCTATCTCATTCTCTCGCAGACTAAATCCTATAGATATATGTGTTTGTTTTTTTTTGTGTTGGCTGGACACTTTTTCGTATAGTTCCCTTCCCGCAATAAGGAACTTCCTTCCAAATAAGTTAGTAAAAATTTATAATTATCATTGAAAATACTATACGAGTTATTTATCTAAAATAAATCTCAGTTAAAAATATGCACGAATTCTGTTCGACAGTAAGAATAATAAAATGTTCGTTAGATCTCACCGTTTTGTGTTGTCTCTAATTAAATTAATCTGATCCATTATTATATTCTGCTCACCTTCAGAAGCCTTTTGACTGTCGCTTATTTTATTTGAAAACATGCTATAATAAAGTTTATTAAGTAGTAGGTAAGGTACAAAGTTTCTTTTTCTCTCTACTCGTGGCAGTCAGACTGCTGAAATACGTCCACCCTACAGAAGATGGCAGCCAAATAAACTTGTATAGTATTCATGCGGTGAGGTTCTGGAAACCTTCCAGAGCTTTTTAGGGAAGAGGGGTTCAAGTTCGGCAACCGAGCTAGTGATACCTATGGTGTTACAAGCATCCATGGGCTACGGTAGCCGCTTATCATCAGGCGGACCGTACACTTGTTTGCCACTTTAATCGTATTTAAAAAAAACGAAGAAATATCAAAATCTAGTCTTAAAATATAAACCACAAAAGTTGGTCACAGGAACAAAGTCGCGTGCCGCCTTTGCCTTCAATTCACAATTCCCTTGTACCTCCGAAGCCTACCCAATATCTCTCATTACGAGTATATACCGTTCACGACAACCTACAAGTAAGCCTTTGTGCTTATTTTGGCGTGTCAAAATAGGCTGATAAGTTTTTGTAGGTTAGGTTAGGTTTTTAGGGTTTTGTTAGGGCTCATTTCAACTCATTTCAAAATCAACAGCATTTGTTGTTTTTTTTATAATATTATTACAATGTTTTCTTAAAATCAACTTTAAATATCTTAATTTAAAACAAAAAAAAAACAATTCACTTTTGGCTGTATATTGGTAGACGAATAGAACGGTAGGCACAGAGAAATTTCTTTGAAAATTTCTCTCTACTTGGGGTAGTCCGACTGGTGGAATACCTCTACCCTAAAGAAGATCGCAGCCAAATAACCTTGTGTTATACTCCTGCGGTGAGTAGGGTTTCCAGAGCTCTTTGAGTAGGACGGCTCAAGGTCGACAACGCGCAAATTAACACTACCTATGGTATTACAAATGTTCATAGGCTACGGTAGCTGCTTACCATTAGGCGGGCCGTATGCTTGTTTGCCACCTTTACAATATTAAAAAACTTGGTTTTGAGCGATCTGTATATTTATGAAATATTTCATATTATTTCCCACAAACTGATATGTGACTCTGACATATTTAAATTTGACATTATAGTAAAAATTGTACAAATATTCTCAAAATCGCGGAACTAATTCTTCAGCAGAGTAGGTACTGTGGCAGTATTCCGGGTATAAATATTGTTATTAACTGTACACGCGGAGGCTCCAGAGGTTTCTATCATCAGGTATTAAGAGATAAGAACTGCCTGCACTGTGTTTCGTGGTAATCCGTCCCGCGGGCCTATTCTGGTTTTGCGATATATCTTATAACTAGCTTTTCCCGTGGCATTATCTGCATGTTTTTCTTCAGATCTCAGCCTACCTCTTTGTTAAATTTCTATTGTTAATTGAACCTTGTACAGGTTGTTCTTAACTCTATATTTTTCTCGTAAGACGTTAGTACTACGCAAACATCTCTCAAACGTGAAAGAAATTCGACGAATTCTACACTACTTGCTTTTATAGAGAGCCGCCACGGTTACTTATTAAATATAAAAGACTAACTATACTCAACTAGCAGTGCCCTTCGGTTTCACTCGTGTTAAAGTTATTCGACCTACTCTTCACCGCGCCGCCACAACGCACCCGTGTAACCTTCATGGACACATGTTCATGGACACTGCTCCGATCCTTAGGATTTTTTTTTAAATATGTGGACACAATTTCACACACGGCCATTTAATTCCATACTAAGCATAGCTTGTATCATGGTAATTAAACAGCTGATATACTATAAATATATATATGTATATAACACCCAGACACACAACTGACAATTATGCTTATCACACAAAAGTCAGTCATGGGCGGGGATCGAACCCGCGACCTCTCGGCTCAATAGTAGGGCTTACTACAACTGCGCCACGAGGCCTGTCAAATAATGCGGCCTGTACCGTGAATTTATATATATATAATCCACCTTAATACAGAGGCTATTAAATACAAAAACATTTTTTTGAATCTAATTAGAGATTAGCGCATTCAAACAACAATCACTTGAGCTTAATATTAGACTATGATACTACAAGCTATAGCGCTTAACTGAGTAGGTTCCTGCGGTAGTGGAGCGATGCGGGAGGAATGTGTTTACGTTACGTCAAATGACGCGAGACTTCAGTCGGGCGTCGGCATCGCTGTCGTCAACACGTGTTATTTGGACTGGCCGCTTTAAACAAAATGCACACGAGATTTACAACCGAATATGAGTCCTCCGATTAGGATTCAAACTAAATAAGTTATTTATAAAATTTACGAATATTTTAAGGCAAGAAACTCAGATACCATTTCTACAAAGCATAAAGATTACATTAATGTAAATAAAACCGTTGCTATGGTTACCGGATTGTCAGAATAAAGCTTACGACGCATTATCAATGCGGGAAGAAGTGTGAAAAGTAATGTGAAGTTTTCTTCAGCAAAAAAAACCGAAATAGACAAGAAAAACGAAGCTAGAAATTGAATAGAATTGAAAGAAGCTGAGTTAACTTATTTATTACATGATTTTATTCGTTGTTCTCAACTAACTTACAATTACAATTCGTATAACACTTAATGGAAAATAAAACGCTTATTTCGAAAATCATTAGACTTAATCATGACTTAAACAAATTATCAAATTATGGTACGGTTTTATTATTCTATCCAACACCAACTGCCAGTCATGTTAATAAGAATTTGTAATTTCGGAGAAATGTATGATTTACAGAATTTCAACCTTCATAATCTATAAATAGATATGTAATCGCTTAATTAATTTAGGTATAATTTTTATTAAAGTAATATATTTCAAACAAGAAGGTAATTCAAATCTAACATATTATATTTTATTTCGCTTCTCGTTTTAACAATAAAGTTGCTTTAACATGAATATTTCAAATATTGAGTTTCAAAAGAATCATTTCGTTTGATAATGTCACACATTCGAGATTATTCGATCCATAATAAGTCGGTCGGATATCAACGGTTCAGCTGGCGCCCTAACGTTCTGTTAATGGGGATTTTATGTCTGTTGTTTGGGGTTTTGATGGCAGGCTTTATGTCAGTGGTACTGAGATCGATATACAATATATCTGAAACAATAATCGCGCCAGCTTAGTTAATGATTGACAAATCTATTTGATCATTAGTAAAAATAATCACTAGTTATATAATGAATGTAACTACAAATAGCTATCTTTGCTAAACCACAGTGTAAAATCTGCCATAGTGGCTTAGGTGTGTCACGTTTTGGGACCAGCAGTTCTATATCCAGTACTCAAGCGTTGTGGTAGGCATCGGTACCCATGCAAAAGGTTCTGCACATGGTAATAAACTTATCACAATGACTCTCTATTGGTCTGTCGCGCTTTACGCAATAAGCTTGAAGGCTGGTATGACAATGGCGACCGGAAGGGATTCCTTATTACTCGGTGGTAGCAGTTATTATTGAATTGTACTTTGCTCGCCATCAGACACTGTGATATCAAAATTAAAAATATTTTATACAATTTAGATCCTAAGAAGGTATGTCCGTATGACCGTCAAAATATAACCACTGGTTTAGAAAAAGTCCCAGTCGTCGAGAAGAGCCGGTAAGAAACTCGACCTAGCTTATTATACTATATATATGTATACCAGCTGGGCCCGTGACTCTGCTCTCGTGGTCTACAGAATGCTGTCGGACAAACGCATGAGCGAATTGTGCTGCCACAAAAATTCTTATTGTGAGTGATCCTTAGAAGATAGACATATCATCATCATCATCAACATATATTAGTCCACTGCTGGACATAGGCCTCCCCTAATGAGCGCCAAAGCGCCCTGTCTTCAGCTGTCCGCATCCAGCATCTGCCTGCAGTCTTTCGCAGATCGTCATCCCATCTGGCTGGAGGACGTCCTACACTACGTTTGCCGAGTCACGGTCTCCACTCAAGAACCCGTTTACCCCAGCGGTTGTCGGTTCTTCGCGAGATATGGCCGGCCCACTGCCACTTCAGCTTGCTAATTCTTTGAGCTATTTCGATAACTTTGGTTCTCTGTCGGATGTATTCGTTACGAATCCTATCCTTCAGAGAAACTCCGAGCATAGCTCTTTCCATAGCACGCTGAGCGACTTTGAACTGGTGGACCAACCCTACCGTGAGTGTCCACGTCTCAGCTCCGTAGGTCATTACGGGTAGGACGCACTGATTGAAAACTTTCGTTTTCAAACATTGCGGTATGGATGACGAGAAGACTCTACGTAGTTTCCCAAACGCTGCCCAACCCAGCTGGATCCTTCTCTTGGCCTCCTTCTCAAAATTGTTTTTACCCAACTGCACAATTTGCCTGAGGTAAGTGTACTCAGAAACAATTTCAAGAAGGTGACCATCCACGATGACCGGTCCTGGATCAATGTGGCCATTGATCATGACTTTGGTTTTATCCAAATTCATGCCAAGACCAATACGTCGCGAGGCTGAAGCTAGGCCTTCCAGCATCCGGGTTAGCTCCTCTAGCGACTCCGCTATTAAGACTATGTCATCAGCGAATCGCAGGTGCGAGATGTAGTCGCCGTTTATGTTTATGCCCTTACCTTTCCAGTCCAGAGTTTTAAACATATCTTCCAATGCGCTCGTGAACAGTTTCGGGGATATGACATCCCCTTGCCTCACTCCTCTGCGCAATTGGATGGGTTTAGACTGCTGGCCCTGTACTTGGACACTCATAGTGGCGGCTTCGTAGAGACATCTCAGCACCTCGATATAACGATAGTCTACTTGGCATCGCTGTAAGGATTCCAGAACAGCCCAAGTTTCGACAGAGTCAAAGGCCTTCTCATAGTCCACAAAAGCAAGACACAGGGGCTGATTATACTCTTCGGACTTCTGTATAATCTGCCTCACTGTGTGAATGTGGTCTATGGTGCTATATCCTCCGCGGAACCCGGCCTGTTCTGGTGGCTGGAACTCGTCGAGTCTCCTGGCGAGACGATTCGTGATCACTCGTGAAAGCAGCTTATAGACGTGGCTCAGGAGAGTGATGGGTCTGTAGTTTTTAAGGAGGGCTTTATCACCCTTCTTAAAAAAGAGCACCACCATACTCCTGCTCCACGCCTTAGGAGTTCTCCTACTGTGAAGCACGGCACTGAAGAGTTTCTGTAGTTCCTGTATAACAGGGGCTCCTCCTGCCTTCAGAAGTTCCGAAGTAATTCCGTCCTCACCGGGGGCTTTCCCATTTTTAAGCTGCCTCAGAGCTAACACTATCTCGTCTTGACTGATATCAGGCAGTTCGTCGGTATAGTGGCGTGACAGGGTGGCTCTGGAATCATGGTCGTCTGGTCGGGAATAAGGGGCATGTACAGTGTACAGACGGCCATAGAAATCCTCTATCTCGGCGAAGATCTCCGGCTTCGACAAAACGGTCCTCCCGTCGTGCGTTTTAAGTTTCGACAGATGGCTCCTGGCAAGCTGCTGAGTGAATACTTTGGACCCTCGGTTTCGCTCTATCGCCTCTTCAATGAGGCGTGTATTGGAGCTCCGAAGGTCGCGCCGTAGCATCTTCGCAATTTCTTGTTCAGGTTTGACCTGTCTGACGAAGTCGCTTGGGTGGTTTCCCGTCTTCTTGTCATCAGCCCCAGAGTCTCATCCGAGAGTTTGGACTTCCTGCCAGTACGCTGTTTTTTGCAAAACTTGATGCCCTCGTCCCTCAGCGTTTCGACCAGATTGTGTAGGGTCTCGTCAGCGTCAGCAGTGGGTTCCAAGGCAACAAATCTATCCCCAAGAAGTTGCTGGAACTTCTCGGTGCCCGCCATGATTTGGATTGGGTTAGGCCGGAGCGTGGACATCATCAGACGGTTTCTTTCTAGCTTCAGGTTGATATTCAGAGAGCCTCTGAGCAGTCGGTAATCAGATCCGGTATTGAACCTGTTGATCACTGAGACATCTCTGGATATGTGCTTGCTATCTGTCATGATGAAGTCGATCTCATTTTTAGTCACAGCGTCGGGGCTTTGCCATGTCCACTTCCTTTGAGGCTGTTTCTTAAAGAAGGAGTTCATTAAGAACAGCCCCTCTTTCTCGAGGAAGTTGACAAGCATTTGCCCCCTGTGGTTCCTAACTCCATAACCATGTGGGCCTATTCGGGATTCATTGCCAGTCTGGGTTCCCACCTTGCCGTTAAAGTCCCCCATAACAACGTTGAAGTGAGCCTTAGTGGTGTTGTGCAAGGCTTTGGATATGTCCTCATACATATCCTCCACTTCATCATCCGAGTGTGCCGAGGTCGGTGCGTAAACCTGAATTACCTTCATGCTATACCGCTTGGATAGCCGAAGGATCAGGTACGCTACCCTGGTCGACACGCTCGAGATTTCCTGAACGTTGTTAGAGAGGGCCTTATTGACGAGGAAACCTACGCCACCCTGGGATGTTCTATCACCCTCGCGAAAGTAGAGAAGATGGCCCGAGTCAAGGGTTACGGTGTCCTCGCCCTCTCTACGGACTTCACATAACCCGAGAACATGTCATTTAATGTTCTCTAACTCCACTTCCAACTGCGCTAGATGATGGTCAAGCCTCAGAGTGCGTCCGTTAAACGTAGCCAGTGTCAGTTTATGAAGCATGTGGTAGCCTGGTGTAGCCCGGGGATTCTTAGCACCCCCTGCCCCGCCGTTACCATGGCCGCTACCATGGCCAGGGATAGCGAGGCGGCCGGGAACTGGGGGTCATTTTCTATTGGCTGTAATCTTCATGAGGTGGAAATGCCCATAATCCCCACGCTGGGCAGGCGGTTTGGGGATCGCAGTTTGGTGGTGGGTTTGTTCTGCGGGGGCGCTGCTGCCCGCCCCCTGATATGTCCCTTAATCGCCTCTTACGACACCCACGGGAACAGTTGGGGTGGTACAATTCTAGGCCGGCACACACACGGCCTATACATATACATATAAAGATAGACATATACTATTGGTTATTTTTTTGTAGGTTTATTTAAGATCTACAATTATGTAGAACATTAGTTTGATATATCTCATATGGTTTTCTCAGCGTAAGCCATATCAGCGCTCTAAAAGTGTCTTTTTTCCGAATTGATTCACCATTATGGTCGCTAATTATTTTGTACGTTACTATGTAACAAAATATATCCTATAACCTGGCCAGATAGCATACCTATGAATAAATAAATAAACATGTAAGTCGGATAAATGGTTCTCACATGAAGGGAACCTAAACGGGCATACAGACAGAGAGACGTTGAGTATGATAATACTTATAGATTCTTATTTTTATTCTTTAACTGTGTAGTAGTTATGCATTAATTATATTACTTTAGTTGATACTTTACTTTGCCGTGCAACTATAAAAAAACCTTCCACTAAAACGTGCAATCACTCGGCATATTAAATGAAAAATTCCACCTACTCAACTAAAACCGCAGAGGTGGTAATGTGTTTTGTATAAATACTTAAAGTGGGAATCCGACAACTCACGCGGGAGAATATTTTTTTAATTAAATTTTTAATGCAATTAGCCCTGAAACGTTGCTGCCGCTTTTGGAGTTTCCTTTTTATCTGCAATTCAAAAATATCGCACCGACTAGTTTCGTTTAAAAATATACATATTACTTGAAAAATACGAACATGTACGAGTTCATGATTACTTTATTTTCTTATTAATTTCTTTTTTATAAAAGTCCTATGTAGATAAACTTTGCCCTTTATAGCATGTTATTTGGAAATATAGTTTGGGTGATAATGTAAAATTAAAATAATTCAACACTTGGCTTCGGTCTATGACTATATGTGTAGTGGCGCGACCGAGCCGTGTGAGTTGTGACGCATAACTCTGGCCGTCCGATAAAAATATTATCTAAAACTGAAGTATTATAAATAATCAGTCAGCGATTTGAAATCCAAATATAATAACGTTAATATTTTTATTGTATGTACCACCGAAAAACAACGATGGCGGCACCGAAGAATCGGCAATCCATCAACAGTCGTGGCTGTCATGCCAGCCAGCAAGCCTCGCGGCAACTATACACTAGCCGATCCCTATATACAATAAACCTAAAGAGAGTCACAGTCACGTACAGAATACCTACCCGACCACTTCACTTAATTACTGGATATACGAGTCCACTGGATGATCGCGACATGTCTTACCGTGCCACTATGGCAAGTATATGATGGTACGATTTAGTCTAATATATTTGTCAACTCATTTATACCACTTAATATAAATGTAATTAATCACAGCCACCAAAAAACAAACTTAGTGATATAAAGAATAAAGAAAAATGGATGTCAAAAAATGATCTATCCGAGAATCAAACCATAAGTTTCATGAACATTAGTACTACAAACTACGATAACAATCTAACAATAATTTAAAAACAAATATAAAGTATTAAATAAATTTATTAAATCAAAAATCACTTATAAACAACAAAAGAATTGAAATCGTCTTCCTGAATCCAATGAAGAAAGATAAAACGAAATTAAAACAATCCTACAAACAAACAGAAATATTAATGGAGAAGAAATCGGACACTGAAAAAGTTGATACGGAAAATTTTAGACGCGGACGATTCGTAGCAGTTAACTCGATCCAAGGGAATTTATTGCGCCCTGACTTAAAACAAGGTAGGCACCGCCCGCTTTTATCTTGCAAGCAATATATTATTTACAACGGAAAAAAATTATGAACATCCATCTTCCCGCTGTTGAGATGTCACGATGTTTCTTATTTGTAGCAATTTTTTTTACTTTATAATTGGGTTCAGTTTTAGAACTTCTATTTTTTTTTCTTTTGTTTCAGTAAGTAAAGAATTTAAGTCATTTTTGTGTTTGGAAGTCAAACGTTTTAATTACATTAATGAACTTTGTAACGCTTTATTTTAAATAAATTACGTTCCAATTACAATACATAATTATTATCATTATAATTTTGTTTCCGTAATAAAACTTTTCTTTTTTGTTTGTTCATATGTTTTAACGTTTAAACACAATCTCGCCTGATGTTAAGTGATGATGTGGCCCAAGATGGTAACACGTTAAGTTTAGTGGGGTAACTGGCTCTCGAATGCACCTGACAAATCACAACTTTAGATGCTTGGCGACAAGATTTTCAACTTAAGGGTGGTAAGCATTTGAAAATGGCCTACCACCATGCTATGATTTAATCACGATATTTTCCTTCTACGAAAACTAAGACTTATTCCGTTCTTAGCTTAGCTACTTAGCTTGTAACTATCACTAGGCGACTATTGCTTCAAACTTTATTTTTAATAGAATTTTGGAGATTCTATTGTTAGATAAATACTGTCCTAGCTACAAATCATAGACTACGAAATCAGTGACTAAGCTATGTAAATGATTCGATAGTTTGAACGAGACTATCCTTTCAAGCCTGTTGTTGCCTGCATATACGTGTGATCACAAAACACACCTGTTGCTATCACATTCAGCCAGTATTGAATAGTAAAGTCATTAGTATGAACACTAGGTCATTAGTACTAATTAAATAATCACATCAACAAATATCGAATATTATAATATACTGCGTCTAGAGTAATATTTTCCGCAATTGATTTTAAATTAAAGTCTACTTAAGTACCTATTTTAGTCGAACTATAATTTCTAAATCGATTTCATATGTAATGACAGTGTAACAAATTTCCGTGTCGTGGAGCAATAAACAGGGTTCGTTGCTCACACAGTTTTAAGCCTGTTTGCTTTGGCCTCCACTGTAATAATTATTTTAAATCAATAACAATTTCGTGTGGGTGCCACGCAAACTTTGCGTGATATTGTCGCTAAGGTGTAAAGTTGATTGTCCAGATTAAGCGAAGGTTTGTTTAATATAATCTAAAAATACATTTCCGGTTAGTATTAATATCACTAAGCGTCTATTGCTTGGTAGTTTGCATTGGTGATCGTGGTGATCGAGTTGTCTAAACCGGTGAGTATTGATTCCATGTACGCAGGCTCGAGCCCCGGTATGTTTAAAAACAGAGATGTACATTTGTCGGCGTTTGAAATCGCAATATTTTGTTTATACCACGATAGTGGCAAACAAGCTTATGACTCGCCTGATTTTAAACGGTCACTGCAGCTTATGGACGCAGCCTATTAACTCCCCTTTTTAAGCACCCTGTACTGTAGTCCCTTGGTAAAACCTAAACTCATTCCGCATCTGTAATACTTCGTGAACTGGTGTTGATAATTAAAATCCCTACCTTCTCCCGGAAAGACACCTTTACCAAACAATGGGGCATATGCAGGCACCAGCGGAACCGCTTGCGTGATATTACATCATTCTTGTTCCTTCTTTAAAGTTTAGTTTTCTAAAAGAATGCGCTGGATGTACTTCTAAATTGGTCGACTATTATCATGACTACTAATATCTTATGCTACCTAAATCTATACGTTTTTTTTATTTTATTATGAGGTACAAATATGAATAAAAATATAATATTTACAAATATAAATCTTCCCTTTATTACGATAAAATACTTAAATAACTCAGTCTAAAACCAACAAAACATTCTACGGTCTACCCGAGACTAAATATTTTATTTAAAATAAAACAGCAACGGTGAAAACATTAAACAAAACTTAGCACTCCTTGTTTTCAAACTTTGTTGGCTGTGTGTGGAACACCGGCTTAGGTATCGAACCGGTTTCCGATCTCGTGTTATAGAACAACTACATATATAGTAATTCTATAGAATATCCTAGTGAATTATGTATTATATTGAACTTTTATTCATCTATTTTATACAAATGACTGCTATGTTGAGGTAAACATTTCCATTAAAAATTAACCGTGAAGATATATAGGCATGACAGTTTCAAATTACTGGCAAGAACGATAATGGGCTGAAGTTGTAGGGCGTAAAACACAATTTTACTTATAATAATATACTTACCATCACATGGAAGAGATTTGCTGAGTCAGGTATATTAATATATCAATATGCTAAAAACTAGAATTGTGCATAGCGGCAAACTCCACGCAAATCCACTGACCGAGTCCTATATTAATCCTATTCTATTATCTATGTCGACAACGACATACACAAGTACAAATTAAACACGTGGGTAAAATAACTCATCTTTAAAAAAACGTTAAAAGCAAAATATCCAACACCAAAGAACTATAGCGCGTTCATAATAGTTGCCACTAATCTCTCTTTAGCGAAAATGGAACATTTTTTTAAAGTGTGTTCCGTGCGACTGTGTGAAATAAATAAATAGTTATGTTATTGATAAAATATAAATTAACCCCAGGTACACGTTAATCACCTTAGCTAGGTAATTTACTTGTCAAACCCTTCCCTTATATTGAATTACGATGAAAAGGGAATTGACACTCAATCCTAATAATATAAGCACTCAACGATAGATATATAGGCGAGTACTAGAAAATGCTCTAAAACTATGAAGTTAATTATATATACATTTAAGTGAATTTGTATGTAATTATATTTACAAATACTTTTTTATTTGAATTAAAGCGTCAAAAAAATTAAATGAAGTGTGAAATCCTCGCGGTCGTTATTAATGACCTCGTCTGAACTCGTCGATTGAAGAAATGCCACCATTAGCCAATAATAAACAAAACATATGCGAATCATACATGACATAATGTAGGGTAATCCTTTTTTAATGTTATGAAGAAACAAACAGGCATGTAGTCCAACTAATGTTAAGTGATCACTCCATTCTATAACTATGAATGATTAACTTCTAAAAGAACGCCTAATGTTGCTGTTATTGTTGCTAGTGCGTGTTGCCAATCACACTCTTCGAACTGGAACACGGCAGCTAAAACAGCTGCTTTGTGGCAAAAAATATTTACGGGCACCGTCACTATTCCCCCTCCCGTCTGTTATCACAAATTAAAATATTAAATATTTACGGATTCTTGTATTATATGTAAAAATACAAGTTACCCATTCAATTCATGTGAACAACTTTATCTATACATATAATAAAATTAAAGTATCTGTTTGTAATGTCAAAATAACAGATTTTTAAAATCCCATTTTTTAAATTATTCTCTGTTTTGTCAGTCTGTTTGTTCCGGGTAATCTTCGAAACGGTTGGACCAATTTTGGCGGGACTTTCACTGGTAGATATCTGATTTCATAGGGCATAACTTAGGCTACTTTTATTTTAGAAAAATAATTAGGGATCCGAACAAAATATAAAAGACTTTTATAGTAGTCCACGCGAGCAAAGCTGCGGGCACAGCTAGTTTACAAGTTCCTAAATACTTACTGTGCCCCACGATTTCACTCGTGTTAAAACCTATTCGATCAACTCTCCACCGCATCGCCGCCAGCGCACCTGTGTAGCTTATAATTGTTCTCATTTTCCGTACTTGCTTAAAGCTTCCCAGATAACTTTACGTTCATGGTTACCCCTCCGTTCCTTAGGGCCTTTTTTTTTCGAATGACTTTACTGTTAGCCTTAGTTGCCCTGAAGCTTTTACGGCTTTTACAGCTTTACCAGGCTTGGGGGTTAGGGTCGTAGTGTAAAGTAATATACCCTATAACATTCCTCGGTAAATTTGTCTGGTAGTTCCAGAGATTATCGCCTACAAACAAACAATCTGCTCAGCTTTACATAACGTGTCAAGGCGCTATTAAATATATATTTTTTTAAATATACTTCTAAGTTTACGTTATTACGACATTAAAATTACATAAATGGACTTTCAAGTAATTTTTCTGGTAGCATATAATTAAACCGTAAGCTAGAAAAAATAATGGCTGCTTTAGTGATTTAAACAATTATTTTGCTTCCAGCATTACACGTTACATTATGGCTCAAAGTAATTATTTTTTATATTTAGTATTCGAGGAAATTTCTAGTCTTCATGATACGACTCGACGATATCGACTGGATCGCGACCACCATACAACAGGTATATATAAGATTTGACATAGTCATGCTTAGACATATATATAGACATGATTAGGTGAGTCGCGTTCTGGGATCATCTGGCATATCCCAGTAACTAAGCGACTGACTGAGGTGCGATCCCCATACACATGGTAGTATATCCGACATAGTGACTCTGTTTTGGTTTGTCACGTTTCACAATCAGCCAATTTATATCTAGCAGATTATGCTATCTTCTTATCTTAACTTCCTATTGGACACAGTCCAGTCACTTTGTATTACCGCTATATAAAACACTAGCTGGGCCCCACGGTTTCATCCGCGCTGTCGCTAACGCCGTCTAGCGCTAATCCCTATAGTTGTTTCTCTTCCCGTACTTGCATACAGCTTGCTAGATTGCTTCACTTTTATAGTAACTGCTCCGCTCCTAAAGGTCGGAGTTATATAGCCTATACTATTCCTCATGAATCCGGGTATCATTTAATAAAGATGTTTTCGAAACCAACTGTCTTAGATCCAGAGATTAGCGTATTTAAACAAATCAAGAAATTATCAAACAAAAAAATCTTCGTCTTTATTATATTACTAGCTGTGTCCGCGGCTTCGCTCGTGTGGACGACATAAATTGTTGTTACCGGGATAAAAAGTATCCTATGTTACTTCTAATACCTCCAAGAATACGTGTACACGTGTACGTGTGTGTTTCATGATGATCGATTAAGTAGTTTTCGCGTGAAATCGTAACAAACAAACTTACATTCATATTTATAATATTAGTATATATTGTAATAGATACAAGAACAGTATCAACCACTGATAGATCAGTCTAACGACGTTGATGATCTTCAAGCCAGTCTAAAAACATCACGGTAAAGCGTCTAGGAAGATGGATAAATACACACTGAATGACTCCGACACATGACACAAAAACGATATGACAACAACGGATTTTTTACTGACTGTATAGTTGCTGTACCCTACAATGCCCGAGCTATCAGATGAAAATATTAAAAATAATAATCTACGCGATACTAAATAACAAATAAAACTTATATTTATAATAGTGGATTCATTGATGATACCCGTTTAAAGACTAACTTAGTTATAGAAATTTCTAAAACACATTAATTAAATGTGAACCTACCAGCAAAATTATGAAACGTTTCAAAACGACGAAATATATGCCATTTATGCGAAGAAATTCAAATATGGTTATAATAATCCTAGATTATTTTATATTTATTTAGGTCAATTTTGATGAAATACCAATTATTATTTTGGTTGGTGATATACTTAAATGTCTCTTTTCGTATTTAATTTGCTGACAGGAAAAATGTAATATAAATGATTTGTTTTGGTATCTAATCCGGGAGCAGACTTTTGGAAAATTGTTTTATAAGGTCAAAGGTATTAAGTGCAAAGTTGACTTAGTTATTAAATTTCTACACCACGTAATCTTTAAGCCACGATTTCAACGATTATTAACAATGTTGGAGTCACTTATAACAAGATAAAATTCAACTGTGTATATTCATTGAACGATGACGTCACATTTTCTGTATGATGTTTCCAATCACCTGACTCACAGACAAAAAACAATAATTTTCGGAACGAAAAATTAAATATGTAATTAATTATTTTTCTAAATTTGTTTATGATTTAAGCTATTTATCAATAGATCAATATGAAATAATTAACCTAAACTTTAAACATACTGTCAACTATATGATAAGTAATTATTTGAAAATGGCAGACAGAAACTTCTATGTTATTTTGTCTGTAATTTCGTTCACCTGTATGTACTTTTGATATTCCAAAGAAATTATGTGCTAAATTCAGTTAAAAGTGAGGTATCATTTTTTTTGTACTTATAATTTTCGACAATTTACAATTTTATTATGTAAACAAGCTTGCGGTGCCCGCGGCTTAGCACGCGTTTATTATACATTAATCATTTATGTTTCGTAATTATTATTTTTTATAGTTTCATTGATAATTTATATGGCCTATCCAATAGACGAATGAAAATATACTCCCTGTACATACACAAATTTTCATCAAAGTCGAATTACAATATCTAAATAAAAATATACAATTTTATGTAATATTTACAATTCTAAAAATTATTATTAATAGAGAATATATAGCCCATTAATAGAGGATATGACCTATACTTTCCGTGCACTTTTTTTTATTCTGTCGAGGCGTATTAGATTTAAATACAGACATACAAACGAACTGACATATTTTTTTTAATATCAAATTCGAGATTAGTGGCTTATAAAATAGCTATTTGTATTGTCTATTGTTATACAAAAAAGTTGAAAAAAATACATTTGCAAACAGATTACAGATATATTAATATACAGAATAACAGTGTATATCTATAGACTAGTTTAGTTACAACATATACTACTTATTTATAGCCGCGGGTCGCGTCGGTGTGTTATAAAATCCGCTTGCCGCCGTGGTCGCCGTCGACAAACATTTTGTGTCATGTTACACGCGCTCATAGTAATTACAGCCGGTACGTTATTAACACTGGCATATTACGATGCTAATATTGACTTATATTAATCTGTAACTATACTTGTCATAAAAAAGTTAAGAGTTGAAATTTGTACATTAAAGTTATTTGAGAAAACATGATACGGGGGGATTTAGAATCAGGACAGAACACATTTCATAACGCAGAAACTACTGCAACTCCTACCTATCTCTGTCTCAAAGCAGCAGTGAGACAACAACTGCAGCACAGTCAATGGTGTGAATAGCAAATGTACTTACTTATGTAATTTACGAATCATCATCATTAATTACCGACTGTAGGTAGTTAAAAAGTGAAAAAAATGCTCTGCGTTGAAGCTTATTTGTAAATTTAAGATGCGTTCCTTAATTTTGTTCTTAAATATGCTTACAAATCGTAACATTTGCAATGGTGGAGAAATATTGTTCCAGATTTTAGCAGCGGCATATTTAAATCTACCTCTTGCTACCGTTGTTCTATGCTTCGGAATGATGAGACGATGCAGTCTGTTACGGCTTGACTAGGTTAATTTTTCCAGAAGATATTCAGTATTTCCTTTCTGATGATACCGAAAAGAAGCACAGCAAGGTAAACACGACGTCTGTTTTACATTCGAATTATTTTTGCTTGATTTAAATATGATGTTACGTGACTTTTGGGAGGTATATTAAAGCAGAAACTAATGCACGCGTTTTGTACTCGCTGAATTAAGTTACTAGCCAAGAGTCGCGGCCCATAAACAACGTCCATAAAATTTAGCTTCGAAAGATCAAGATAGTCTGTTAGAGCTATACGAAGTTGGTGGTTTAAATACTGACGCGTCCTATAAAGAATTTTGACACGAAAAAAAACAATTCCTTGTAACATTTTTAATATGAGATTCGAAACACAGTTCCGAATCCATTAAAAGTTCCTCCTTTAAGAATATTATTTCTAACAGTTATTTTTCTTATCTGATATTTTGTTCCAAGAATCATAGACTTACATTTGAGTGGGTTTAATATAAGCGAATTACAAAATGACCACACCAAAATTTTTTAAAGATCCTCGTTGATTTTATTTACAGCATCATTAGTATCCCCTAGCTTAAACGAAAAATATAACTGTAAATCGTCAGCATACAAATGGTACTTACAATTTTGTATGGATTTAGTTAGATCTGAACTATACAAAATAAATAGAATTGGTCAAAAAATAGACCTCGGCGGACCTCTAGCGGACCACCTCGAGTAATCTCTGAATTAAATGAGCAGATTGAAGCTCCATCCCGACTATGAAATTCAACGTACTGATAGTGATTACGTACGTAGCTCTCAAACCATTTCACTATTTGCACGCTGAAGCTATAGTATGTCATTTTTGCTAATAGCCGAGGAATGTTTATAGAATCGAAAGCTTGAGAAATATCTAATAAAACCATTCTCGCATCCTGTGCTTCAAGAATGCTGCTGGTCACATCTAATAAAGCAGTAGCAGTACTTAGACTCTTGCAAAAACCTGACTAAAAACGGGAAGAACGTTGTTAGTTTCCATAAATTCTGTTAGTTGCAAGCTGACTACTTTTTCCAACACTTTTGAAAGACAGGCTAAAAATATTTATAAGGGCGAAGATCTTTTCAAGACAAAGGATTGAAAACCTTAGGAAGAGGACGGACAATACCTTTCTTCCAAGAATCAGGAAATCTCGACGAAACCATAGAATAATTAACAATAGAAGTTAAAACATCAATGTGCCTTAATGTCATACCAACCATGTCAAGGGAAATATATTCAACTCCCGATACATCAGATTGAATACTATTTATAACATGGTGAACTCTTTCCCGACTAATAGGTTTAAGACAAAACAAAACTGTGCTGAAGTTGTGCAATCTAAAGTTTGATTTTTGACACTGACATTTGATACACCCGGAACATCAAGGAAATGTTTATCTATTTTATATGGGCAGCGAAGATAAAGAGGAAACTCTGGTGCAGATTTAGGAGGTCGAACATTTGTTTTAAGATTCTTCTAAAGTAATTTTGAGTTCTTAATGTCACAAAAATGTGAAAAAAGCGCTTTTCTCGAAATACACCGAAGTGTTTACTAATTTTTTTAAGGATTTTATTTTTGAGAATTATAAACTACGAATCTAGTGGATTACACGATCTGTACTAAATAACATGCATTTGTATTATAGTACAGAATTCAGAACGAAGAATTTCGGTCTTATTACAAAAAAATTAACACGGGTTGAACACATGTTTAAAAAATGTTGTATCACAAAAGAATGTTTAGAGATAAACACGCTTTAAACACGTCAAAATTTTAAACACAAAGGAAATGTTGTCTAACGGTTGTTTAAACTGACAATTCTTATTTTATTGTAGTTATTTATAGTATTATATGTGTCTTATTTTATTGCTATTTTATTTGCTGGCGGCACAAGACATCTGGTTATAAATTATGTATTTTATGTTTATGTTTAAATTCATAGGAACCGATTTCGTATTATATTTTATGTGTAATAATATTACGTAAAATGGCGTAGATATTGTGAACGAAATGGGTTTATTGTATTCCTTTTGTCCTGTACAACCCACAAAATATTATCTACGTATGTACCAACGCAACGTAGCTTCGTTTCGTGCGCATTGAATCGGAAACCTTTATTTGTTTCTCCTAGTCCGGGAGCTGGGAATGTGAACAACATTATAGCAGACAATAGTCACAATTGTGAATAGAATAAAAAATATATGTCATAGCGCTGGCATGGTGATGTCATTCGGTAACAGTGTAACTAATTTACGAGTCGGGTATGTTTATAATTTGATATACATAACTAACCCTACTGCTCAGACTGAGCAGAGAAGCATATAAGGAGCGAGCGGCATTCTTACTTAGAGCGTCGGACTGTACGTATCTCAAGAGATATTCTTGTACTCGTCGCTAATGACGATATATCGAGGAGACTGTTGCTGCCGCCTGATACTGATGTTTTAGGCTTGTGTTACGATATATATTTAAAATGTAAAGCTTTGATATTACGAAAAATTATATCGATAAGCACACATGCAGCGATTTATGAATTAGTATTATTAAATCATTTATGTAATTATTTACTACGCTACTGAAAGAGAAATATTACGCATTTGTGTGCGTGTTTGAGTGTACGTGTGCGCATGTGTGTGTTAACTCTTCATCTATATTTAATATTTTAAAGCACTATAATATTACAAAGATTGTTTTTTTTTATTTTAACACGCTAATCTGTGGAACAATCAGTCAGACTTGAAAATTTTTTTTGTATACAATAGCCTACTAGCCACGCGTTGCTCTGGCTCTAATTTTTTTTTTATCCGATCGCTACCATACTTTACACGATCACCCGCTAGGTTAATATGAAGATTATCTGAAAATTTCATCAAAATCTCCAGCCGTTTTGGAGTGTATAGGGGACATGCGTTTTTATAAATATACATTTATTGACGGAGGTTATAGATTATATGACTTTACTCTACGACCGTAAGGAGCAGTAACGATAAACACCAAGCAATCTGGCAAGCTGTAGACAAGTAAGGGAAGTGATAACAACGGGTGTGCTGTGACGCGGCGGCGCGTTGGAGAGTTGGCCGGTAAATTTCAAATCACGGGTGAAATAGTAGGTCACAGCTAGTATATAAAATATTAATTTTATTGCTAAATTTTTATTAATAAATATTATATGTTTTTTTAGCCTTTAGTATATTACAGAACCTATGTACCTGTGTGACGTGCATATGTATATGATGCAGTGTAATGTGTGTCTGTGATAGCTAGTGAATGTGAAGTCACTGTATCGCGCGAGCGGCTGCTTGGCTCAGGGGCTCCATACCGATGGATCGGACCTAAGGACAAGACGAGGTAATCTCTGGAACTTTTACAAGGGCTACAAATAACTATTTAATATAATATGTCGGACAATCGTCGATGAAATTTTGGAAACCGTATCCGTACTATTGACTTTATCACAATTGGCTGAGCGCGATAGTAAGAGGTGTGCTCTGTGACCGCACGCACTTTATAAGCAAGTAACGACCGACTTAAAGAGATTCTCGCTTCAGCTGTGGGATAGTAACATTGTCGCTCTGATCGTGAAGACCTCAGTTAATAAGGCGACTGCAATAAACACTATTCCCGAGTGACGTCACGCTGCCCGAGTATATATTGTATTAAAGAACTAGGGGTATGATGCGGAAGTTTCTTTTACTAATAGTATTAAGTTGATATAATAAATCGGGTATTAAATCGCCATAGAAACATCGGTGACGGTGGTGAAGAGCTGATATTCTGTTAGGTAAGAACCCTTCGCCACTGCTTCATACTAAATTTCGCGTTATGAAAACTCCCTCTTTTCGACGGAACTGTACTACAATCCGTACACCTCACTTTAGTATGACTTCGACCATAGATAATACACTAATGGTTTCGGAATTTATGTAGTGTGGGCGCGTACTAAGCGGCGCAAATAATACGATAATTCGAATCATAGCGTGAACCTAGACGTAAATAGCATTAAGTAAATGTAATATACTTAATTATATAATATATAAAATACCAAAAGTACACGTAATAAATACAAATAAATAATACGTAAGCGCCATGAAATTCCTAGCGGTTACGACGTTTTGGTCACCAGAAAACTATACTCTATAAGCGATCTAGCGCTGTATGATTTAATAGTTTAGTTGGACGACATAACTAATATTTTAGCGCTGCAGCGAACTTTAGTTCTAACTCTTATCGGTATTTGAACAAATGGTTTTAATGAACGTTCTTGTATATCGGTAAAATATAATGACAATGCTAAATTTATGTTATTTAAATAAAAGTTATATAAATGTATATTAATGAAAATATTTGACAGGCCTCGCGGCGCAGTTTTAGTAAGCCCTACTATTGAGCCGAGAGGTCGCGGGTTCGATCCCCGCCCATGACTGACTTTTGTGTGATGAGCATAATTGTCAGTTGTGTGTCTGGGTGTTAAATATATATGTATAGTATATCCGCTGTTTAATTACCATAATACAAGCTATGCTTAGTATGGAATTGAATGGCCGAGAGTGAAATTGTGTCCAAAAAAAAATTACTAGCTTTGCCCCTGGCTCCGCTCGCGTGGACAACAGAATGCCGTCGGTTGAGCACACGCGCGTATCGTATTACCCCCGCTACCACACACGGCGATCGCCCGCTAGTTATCTTAAGACAAAAATGCTTATTGTGGGTAATCCCTAGAAGATAGACATATGCGATCGGTAATTTTTTTGTAGATCTTTTTATGATCTAAAATTATAATATGTAGTACATTAATTTGATATATTTCTTATGGTTTATTCAGGGTAAGTCATTTAATCGCCCCAAAAGCATATTTTTTCCGAAACTATTCACCATTATCATCACTGCTTATTCCGTATGTAACTTTATATATCAAAATATATCCTATAACCTGACCAGATAACATATATATGAATTAAAAGAAAAACCATGTGAATCGAATAAGTGGTTTTCGCGTGATAAGAACATAAACGGAAAGACAGACAGAGAGACGTTGAGTTTTCTAATATGTATAGATAATAATGAACTTAAATACCTATTATTATATAGATTTTACTAAAACTAACTCTTTGATAATTGATTATCATGACGTCGCATTACTCATGTAAAACAAATTTAATGATTTTTACAAATGAATAATTTATTAGTGAACTGCGAGAAATTTGGAACACGGATCCCGTCCGGCATTTACCTCACAAAATGCCGTCTGGGTCGGCGACGCAACGCGGCGTCTTGGAAACGATATTGTTTCTTGTTACCTTGGAGACTTACTTTGTTTATGTACATATATTTGATTTGTTAAGTCATTTTAGTATTTGATTAAGTTACCTTTACGATATTTTGTAAAGTTTTTTTCCTAAATTTTGTCATAGTTGTCTATTATAAAGGCTCAATAACGAATCGGATGAAAGGAATCGCGAATATACTTTTTTTTTTGTCTGTTTTTATGTCTGGGCCATAGACTAAATAGACACCACGCGTAGTATAAACAGGTGAAGTGTACGGTAGTATATGTATAAGTTTGTGATTGTGTACTTAGTGTTTTGCCAGAATATGTAAAATCCCGACAGAACATTTTTTCAAGTAAAATATCAATTTATTTATGTAATTTTTGAAATGAATAAACATTAAATATTAAAATCTATTTAATATAAAATAAACCAAAACTATCATAAACCTTGATTTTGTGTCAATTTTCGATAATATTGACGTTTTGATTTCGAGCTTTTGCTTCTAATTTTGAAATGTGGTGTAATCTTATGCACAAGTACTTTTCAATCACACATCTTATGAGATGTACTTTGCGATATTTGTTACAATAATCAAAATCTAAATAAAATTATCTTAATATGTACAACCTTTTTGTTAAAAATATTAATCATAACTATAGTTTTTCCTGGAAAGTTGTCTGTGGCGACACCGTGTACATTAAGATCAACGTTAAAAATTAATATAAATATAATTATGTAACGATATCCTTTTTGTTAAAAATTTAAATCATAACTTTATTTTTTCCTGGAATGTTGGCTGTGGCAACACTGTACAATAAGAACCATACAATAAGAAACAAAATAATTAGGAAAAGCACAAAATTAGATCACGTAACAACAAGGGTAAGGAAACTGAAACGGAAATGAACAGGCCACCTCATAAAAGGTAGGTATAGAAAAATGGAACAAAAGTATTGTTTTCTGGTACCCCAGAAACACAAACGAAAAAATGAAACAAAATTATTGTTCTCTGGTACCCCAGAAACATAAACGAAAACAGAGAAGACAATTTCGAAGATGGCAAGATGATAGAAAGGCAACAGTAGGTGAAACATGGACTAGGACAGCACTACATGGAACGAAATGAAAAGAAATGGAGGAGGCCTTTGCCAAAGTAGGGCAAACATACCAAGTTGTTGATGTCGACTCACCACGATAGAGTTAACAATATTGTTTTAACGTGTATTCAAGTAACTTCATAATGTAGACGTTTATTTACAATGCAAATAACGCACCGAAAGAACTCTTGCTTAAGAAAAAATCTATTATATTTCGATATACTTTCTAGTAATATTAAGTAGCTATTTGACCTCATATCAAAGTTGTATCACCTGTTATAATTAAACGTATCTAGTGCAAGGTCAGGTCAGTTCAAGTACTTTATTCAACACGTACTCTAAACTGCTTAACTCTCGAGTAAATTGAGGAAAGTTCTCAACAATATAGCGGTCGCAAACTTAATACATTCAACGTCTAAATTAAACACATACTTAACAACGTTGTATACACTCCGTTGATGTAATATTACTAGCTTGATTAAGAAGTCCCACATAAATTTAAACTATATCATTATTATAAAAAGGTATAATTTGTAAGAGGTAATCTCTAAAACGACTACGATCTGATTCGAAAAAATATTTGTTTTATTTTAATATTTTATGTTAACTTCCACATATCGCTGAATCTTGCTAGGCAATCAGCTTTGCAATGGTGAATGGAGTGACGACCTTCATAAGGTAGCTGGAATTGGATGAATGTGAAGGACTGAAGACAAGGTCCAGTGGCTATCCGTGGAAGAGGTCCATATCTACATTATTTCTATATTATAAATTGTGTTATTTGAATACATATAATATACAACCGACATGACACCTGGTCTATTGTCTATCCAGCGTTTATAATTACCAAACTGTGACTTCATATAATTTATAAAAAAAAAAAATACTTGTGCTTATCGATATGATATTGATCCAAATATAACCACACTTGCTGGAATTCCTTATTTTTTTTTTATAAAAGACCACTTTATACGGATCTAATTCGAAAAAAAACCGATTAATTAAAAGAGGTCTTAAAAACTTTTTCTACATTTTAAAAAATCTTTTTTGAAAAAAAAAGTTTTTAACTTAACAACCAACACTGAGAAATTGTGAAAAAAATTGAAATTTTTATACCGACTTCATTCCACAAACTGAGGCAGTGTGGTGTAATCTGGTAAAAATAGGTAGATTAGGTTTATATTGCTAAGATATTTATATTCTACTAGCTGTGCTCGCGGTTCTGCTCGCGAAAACTAATAAAATATGTATTGTTAATTTAAAAACCTTCTAAATATTGCAGGGGTAATATTTATTGCAGGAACCTAATTGGATGCCGTAAGTACTATTATATATTATGCCGATGATGATTATTTAATTTGGTTACAATTCATGGTTTGCATGTCACGTTAAGATTTTTAATTTGCTTTATCGTGTAAAAGTGATAAAAGATGTAGGTGTGATCGTGTAAAAGATGTATATGATAAAGTTAGATTTATGGCACAGCTGATTTTTTTAGTTATTTATTTTCTAAACCATAGTCCACTGCATTATATTAGAAATAGTAGTAAATGGAATTCGAAATCAAAAAGTAAACAAATGTTTCACCAATTCATATAATATTCTCATATGTGTAGTTTTTCGAAAAGTATTATATTTATAGATATTATTAAAATTACATGACTTTAACACGTAAACAGAGTATTGTACATAGTTTTCAGCTGTAAAGTAGAGTAAAATACGAACCGAAAGTAAAATATTATTTAATGGTTTAGGTAAAGTATTGCAAAAAAACGTAATGGAAGTATTTTATGTCGTCTTAATTTAAAATTATCATCATAGCTTGTCTTAAAAACATATACTCAAACCTGGTCAGAGAATATACAGATTATTGAAAAAAATATTGTGTGCAGCAGATTACACGTCAGACGTGAAACCTTCAGAAAAAAAAATGTTCCTTAACAATTGTTTTCAAATACGCTAAATCACGCATTGAGAGTGATAGCTAATCTGGTGTGCATTAGAAACACTTGCCTTGTAGTGTGAAGTTTGCACATTTGAGTTCAATATGAGCCATACCATGCCATTGTTCTTTATAAACCACTTTGTAACCCATGGACCACAATTAAAAACATAATATTATGCATCTTATTAGTTAATCTATGACAGGTAAATAAACACTGCTTTATTGGTTTCCATTTGACTTATCTGTAGAATTATTTTTCTTTGAAATAGCAAATCTAGCATATTTAATTGGTACATCATCTTTCGATATCCGCAATTAAGTGTATCTATAAATATTTATGTAAAAGATAATTTAAATGCATAACGATGTTCACAATTTGTCGTTTCACAAGCTGCCACGTTATCATACAGGGCCCGTCGTACACGAAACTCTTGGAAATAAATTCACATACTTGACTGGCGAGATAACGTGACTTGGACGTGCAAGCTGCTTGTCGACGTTAGGGAATTTTTTGCTTTTTCCCCTCCAATTTAAGTGGGTCGTGATGTTTTATTGTATTACACAATCACGTAAAGCTAATCTTGGACAATTTATTTGCAATTTTGTTTAGTGTTATTTTTCTTCTAATACTTCCTTATATTCCAGTGGCGGATTAACTTAACCGCAAAATAGGCAATTGCCTAGAGGCGGCAGCTCATAGGGGATGGGTCCAAGGATGTTAACTACCAAAGAAAGAAAGATTTTTAATATATAAAACGTTGTTTATTACGTCGATGGGTATTTTTGTAAATCTTAAAGCCTTGATACTAACGTAATGAGAGGAAGTGAATTTTAAGCTAAATTGGGCGCTAAATTGTCGACAAGTTTTTTTTATACTACTAAATTGCCAGACAAGCATACTGGTCCCATTTCAATCCCACCTCATGGTAAGCAACTACCGTAGCCTATAGACGCTTGTATCACCTTGAACCCCACTACGCTAAGGAATTCTGACAACCCTACTTACACATGGTTATTTGGCTGCGATTTTTTGTAGGGAGGAGGTATTCCACCAGTCGGTTGCCCCAAGTAAAGAAAAAAAACCTTCAAAGAAATTTCTCTGTGCCCTACCTCGGTTAAAATTAAAAGGTGTTAATTATTGTTACTGCGAGTTAAAACACGTTTGATACTTAGTTGGATCCGTAATAAAAACTAGAAAAATAACCGAAAATTCATTCATTCAGTCAAAATTCAGTCATTATTTTACTCGATAGCTATTGTTGTTACAGAAGATAACCAAAATTGATTCTTAAAGAAAGGGTCTCCAAAAAAATATGTAAATTCCCTCAATTTTATCTCAATGATTAATAATTTTCATTTAATGTTGAGAATAGGACTCCACGCGGTGAGCTCTATACCTAACCTAACCTAACGATGAACCTGTACCTTGCCCTTCCTAACCGTGCTTTGAATGGCGTATTTGTTATTATTATAATCTATTAAATAATAGTTTAAGAACCAAAAAAAGTCCCGGGAATAAATACGTTTTTTTTTTTTAAATTTTCTCTTCTTTAAGAATGTGTGTTTTACCTTTTCTATCACCAATAATTTTCAAATAATTAGCTTATCTGCGGGTTTTAAATATTATATCTCATTACAATTACATTACATTACGCATATTTCTATATCTCATTACAAATCCAATTAGGTATAGCACGTATTTGAACTCTAAATAAATTTACAATTGTCGCCTAATAATATTATGCCTAGCTGACTTGTTAACTACCGCATATGCTATATTTTATCCCTAAATTTTATCACAAAAGTAATATTAATACGTTATATAATAAAGATACATTTTTTATGTCAACTGTACATTATCCTAATCGAATATAATTTATGTATATACATAAAAAATAACGTTTCTTTATTTGGTTGTACCAATTCGTTTCAAAACCATTCATCCGAATGCAATAAAACCTTGTTGAATTATTGTGCGTATGCACGTGAAAGCTTAGTATAACTTATTTACATTACATGTAGTTGTAGTCGTTTCATTTTTAAGACAACAGGCATAGTTTACTAGCATTAGCTAGTAAAAAAGGTATAGAATACATACATTTTTGTATATTTATCATAAAATAGTACTGGTATAGCAGGATGAAACGTACGATTACATCGCGTGCAGAACTCTAGGAAACGGCACCTTGCGTTTTGATTGAGCGATCCTGAATTATGCTGAAGGTACTTTTGCCTTTATCAAAACGAGCAAATAAGTTACATCTCATTTTGTGATAGGAATCGACACGAAGTACGGTTCAAACACGCGATTAAATTCTTTACGGTTATTCTGAATTTTCTAATCGTTCTGTATGATATTGCTGTGAATTTAGTAATTGTAGAGACCAAATAGAAAATAGAACTATACACATATAAGTATCATTTTCATAAATGTATCAGCTGTAGTAATTGTCTTACGTTTTTTTTATTTATTTTACTAATAATAAGTTTCAGAGGTCCCTAGTACAAACTTTTGTGAGACAACAGAATATTAGTCGGTATAATAAATAACATATTATCTCTTTATGACCAAATATTTTAAATGTAACAACTTCAATTATAATAATAAATGTTTATAAAATCTTCTAAGTGTATTGATATTTTTAACCTTTCAGTTTCCTTAACAAATATTTTAGCAAACAAGTTATCTTGGACTTTATCTACTAACACACTCAATACTACAATGATTTTTTAACGAAATTTTATTCCTAGTCAGTAATATTTTCTTCCTCCGGTCCGACGGTGAAGCCTAAGCCGTTCCAGTCGGAGCGGCCAATCACATTCCTGGGTATATAGGATAATCGGCAGAGGCAAAGAAAAAACTTTTCCAAAGAACAAGAGCCCGCTGTTGCCCCAGCCCTTGTCCTCATCGCTAAACAGAGGGATACTGGAAGGAGCACCTCCAATCAGATTATTAGGCGCCGTAATTATATAAGTATATACACATATATATATATCACAAATTGATGTCACCGATCCAATTATAATAAGTAATTATTTTAAAACATTAAGGAATGTCGTAAATCGCAGTTAACACATTTTATGCTTACATCGTTAAAGCGACGGTGATGTGAGACATTTAGCTCAACAGTGGCGTCGCGTCGAGTTACGAGCACGAGGACGAGCTTTTCATTTTGTAATTTCACGTTTTTATTTTGTATATTATACATACGCGAGTTTACGAGTGTAATTTCAATGAATTTTTCATACCAGTCTTAATTTTGAGCGTGGCAAATTGTGCAACTGTTCGTAGAGCTTAACATTTTTATTAACGTACTTTTTTAATATAATTTTATGAAAGTATGTCCGAAGCTGAACAGAAATTATTGTAAACTAAAAACATTTCTATTTATCTGTAAGTTAACTCGATCAATTTAAAATCTACTCAACCACCGACGTGAACCAAAGTAAGTGTTTATAAGTGTTATCTCATCGTAGTTTATCCCATTATTGTTAACTAGCAAATGCTGGCTTCGTACGCGTTAATTAAAATGTAAAATTTAATATGTCTCATTAGCATAAAGTAACATGGGAAGGGCAATTGTTACTGGCATGTAAAAGGAGGAAATTACTCCTCAAGGAGATAAATTACTTTATAAGGAGGAAATGATATTAAGGCATGGTATTTCTATATGAGTGACATTAGGTCACTTGATGTCTTTCACATTAAATGTCTGCAATTAATTCTTCGTATGAAATTTCCTAACTCAGAATTTTTACTGCGGGCGCGGATCAGCGCTGAGTGGTATAGAATCAATGCTTAATAAAGGTCCATTGAGATGCTACGTTTCCCCAGGCTACATAAAATCTGAATTCTATTTACAGCTGAAGCATGAAAAGCTCAGGCCTGGTAATCAAGTCATTCGTTATAATGTAATTAAACTCACAGCATGTAACATATCTCCAGATATATGGGAAGAACTTGCCTAACAGAAACTAATATCAGCTAAAAAAGGAGTAAAAGTAGTCAAAGATTATCAGCTAAAGGAACTCTATGCAAAACACTTTCCTAAATTCACACTTTCAATTACGTTACACTGTGAACAGCACCTTTCTGAATGATGTTTGATTTCGCGAACCACATTCGCTTCCATTCCCAAAGTTAACAGGGTTCGCCCTTGGCGAATACATCAAGGAGGACATCACCATCAAAACTTAATAACATAAAACATAACCAACCTACCATCTGCCTGTACGTAGCTTCTTATCAGTAAATGATTTTTTAGAATTGGATTCGTAGTTCCAAACATTTCTTGATACATCCAAACTATTGTAGAGATTGTAGTACCTGGACTTCGCGTCACTTCTACGATATAGCCGTGAGTTCTATGTGTATAATATTATCTTTATTTAAAAAATATATATATTCCATTAGTAATAAGTTCATAAAGAAACTTCCGTTAACCAGGAACAAAATAGATCATTAATAATATCAAAATTCTTTCTTACTTGGATACAGTTAGTACAAAACAACAAAATATGAATAGACAGATTGAATTTTGTCTCTCTGAGATATCCATATATGAGCAAGAACATGCTTCGGATGATACCGGTTCGGAAAACATCCCAGTCATTGAGAAGAATTTGTCTAACTATATAGGTATAAGTACGTATTGTTGTTCAGCAAATCAGTATGGTGTTTAACCTTATACAATTACCTTAAAACTTAGATTTTATTCTAAAAGGTAGGATTACTAATCAGCAGAATACGTGTTATATAAATAACGACTAACATATGACAAGAACAAAAGCTCGAAGGAACATTAAAAATGATAACTTATAAATGTTAAATAGAATATATCAAACAATTTTTCATCACTATTACGAACAAAGAAATCCAAATTGAATATATATTACTTTTATATTGGCCACACATCAAAAATATGTACGTATACGAAAGAAACATTGTTATATCTTATTACTATTGTGTACGACACAGTAATATATTCCGCTCAGTTTCACGCAATATATAAACTCAATACATCGTATACTATGGCTGAACGGACATTATTTCGATTTATAACTGTAGAACACGTCATTTTAAGAATAATTTAAAAGAAGAAGAAGAAAGAAAAGAATAATTAACTGTATAAAATGTCACAGTATAAATACGTAACGATGATATTAATAGAATATTTTGTATGTTAATAGAATGTTTTATTCTTCAGCCCGTTTTGCTGCAGTAAAAATGTAGGAATTATAGAAGCACACATATTTAATCGTAATTAAAAAAGTATTATTAAAACGACGCTCGTTTTTTTCTTTTTTTTTTTGTTTTGGTTTACCTTAATTTTTCGGACCATATAATAAACGCACATAGTAAAAAAGAAAATTTCCCAAAAACACTATATTGTGGAAGTTAATTAGGAATATATCGTGCTAAATGTTTTATATCGTCTATCAGTATCACTTTTTTTTAAATAATAATGTATAGTCGAAATTCATACTTAGTAATTATGTCTCAATTCACGTCATGCAACATTTCTTATGATGAACATAGTATAAATTAAATGATAAAACACAAATGCATTATTACAGAACAATAATTATGTTAACTACAACACTAGTACTATGTGGCAATTGTCAACGTGTCCTAGACTAAATGGTTCTATTAAAATACGACAAAATAACAAAAGAATAGAAAGATATTACGTTTCTACATACATTTAATTCCTCACAATCTTTTTTGTCACTTAATAAAGGTGGATATTTTATTTGAAAAGCTGAACTGATAAAAAACTTCGTACTCTTCTGAAGGATTTTAAGAATGTTTGAACCATAAAACCCGTAAGGCATAACCTAATAAAATAGGCCTGATGAGATATATGAACATTTTAAAAAGAGACAATTATATATGGGAATATAAAAACGTAATAAAATAACAAGAATCAAATTTATTAAGCATGAATAGAGTAATTAATTTAAAAAAACAACACTCAGAGGCGTCTGCATATAATTTCACTTGAATTATTTATCAACGTAATTTCTTTTGAGATATCAGTTTTCCTTTGTTACGCTATCTCTGTTTAGATTTTTATTTAATAAGTGAAATCCCCAAGGATGACAACCATTTTATTCGGAGCAAAAACATCTAGACTTGAGGACCTACGTGTGAAACTAACGGTGTTGTAATTTACAAAATGTACTTTAAACGGGTAAGCACGTACCTATAATATCCTTACCTCGATATATGACACTTTTTGTAATTGGCTAGGTGATAGGACACAACTGTGTCCGACTGGACTTCGAACACCTTACACAACGTGTAATACCCGGGTTGGCTTGTAGTCGAGTAAGGCAGAAAAAACATCTAGCCGGCCGTCTAGTTGAATATAATAATAAGTACTGTGAGTAGACAGTTAATGCTTGCGGTAACTCTCTAACTTAAACAAACTTAGTCACCTCTCAAAGTGGTAGTGGGAAAACATTCTCATATAATATTTACTTATTTAATTAAATAAAACGATCCCACGGGCTGCAAAGCGCTTCATAACGGATATTATGTGTCCTACTAAGTTATTAATTTCAACTTCAATTCTAATCATAAGAAGTAAAAATTTTATTTTAAAATTTAAATTGGTAATACATAAAATAAATATTGTTTAATAATTATTATTAGAGATGGGCCGAATGCGAATTATACCGAAGCTGAACTTCGACCGAACGTTCGGTTCGAAATCATACCGAAGCCGAACCTCGTTTCAATTTCGGCGTTAAAAATATTCATACGATGCAGTCAAATCGTGATACTTATCTGCCGTCGACTTCAGGCGATATTGTATCCACACCTGCTTCTTGTCAACCAACAACTTTAGCACTAGCAATTTTGCCTTTATAGGAACCATATATTACTAGCATTTTTTTTTTCTGCAAGTGGAAAGTCGGAAACCCATATTCTATGCAACCTTAGCAGAAAATATACCATTGGATAAACGACCGTTTTCAATTTTGGAAGACCATGCGTTAAATTATTGACGTCTCAAGTGGAGCCCCTATACCAAATATTTACCTACTAAAAATACTTACTCAAGTATAGTAAATACATCAGATGTTTGAAGAATTAGAAACTTTTATTCAACATGTATTTTCAGTAGTCAAAATTATATCTATGACGATTAAAATGTGGATAATGTGGTCCTTTATGAACAATTTGTTGTGTTCTTGAGTTTCACTGTTCATTGGTTTAGTGAAGACTTTTTTTGTCTATATCATCGTCACGTGATCAGTCACTGTAGTAAAATATTGTTTTATTCAGTCCCGATATTTGTTCTACTAAATCATCATTTTATTTCTTCTACATTACAAATTATTGTGATTTTTTTTAATTTGTCAACACTAACTTTAAGGTGATTACGAAGTTGCGAACTTTGGTTCATCTCAACAAAGCTGAACCGATCTTCGGCTTTGGCTGAACTTCGGTTAAACTGAATATTTACCGAATTTCAGCCCTTCCCTAATAATAAAACTATCAGCCTGTAAGTATCCCACTCTTGGGCAAAGGCCCTGACGTACTGGAGATTTCAAACACCGAGAAATCAAGAGTTTTATAAATTTCTCACACAGTTTTAAACAGTGGTACTACAAGAACATTTCTCAAGCATTCAGGTTTCCTCCCGACGTTTTTTCTTCATCGTCAGCCGATAGTTTTACCAATTTGATTTAGTAAATGTACACGAACTCCGAAAAATTGGTACATATCGGGCTTCGAACCTGCGGACATCGAATCGATATTCCTCCGGTCTATACTACTCGACCACCAAGACTGTACTAATTTAATAATGTATGTTATATTATTCATTACATATACTTTACACCACTACATATACTAATATTCCACCTTGAAATATGACTGCCTTTACTTCAAAATAATTTACTTCAGTAGAAAGTATAATTTGTAACATATACGTGTGACTCACTGCTGAATGACTAGCTAAAGTATCCCTGATGAAAAACTAAGACAGCTAATTTTCTCACTAAATTGAAAATGTTAATTGAAATGTCGATGTTGTTTCTTCACTTATATGATCAAGATAAAATATAAAATAAAAATATTTTTTGATAGTGACACGGCAAAGTGACCTTTGCCAACAGTGACCACAGAGAAATCAGTACCTAATCCCTCGCCAGCCGTCGCTGTCATGCCGGATTTCAAGCCTATATTTATTTATTTATAAGGAAATCCTACATCTTATACAAGATACTCTTACAAATTAACTTAGTCTACAAATGAAGCCATAACAGGATTTCACAAATTGGTTATTATTCTCTAAGGTAATGATAGAAATAGTTTGAAAATAATAATAAATGCCCTCGCTTATAAACGTATATTGTGAGTGAGTGTGTGTAGTGCAATGTGAGTACTTGTGGTATCACAATGATGTCTTGTGTAAGTACCTGTGAATCGTAGATGTATTAGTGACCCATCAATGGCATATGCAAGATAAGTTTCGATGGATTATCGCGATTCCTTTTTTAAGTGATTTTTGGAAAAATCAAAAATATCTATTTTATAATAGTAGTTATTGTAGGTGCTTAGCATACGGTAAAGTAGAGAATTTTGTGCATAATTAGATTTCACTCTGGGAGTCGCTAGAAGAGGGTATGACGAGTTCGATAATCTAGCATACATAGTGAAATAAAAGACAAAAGATCAGGACAATAAACGTTACCAGACAATACAGCATGCAGAAGTATTATGTCATACTGACGCCTAGTTTTATTAGCTAGATCGATGACAAATGAAAAGAGAGCCACTGTGAAGGATCTGTCACCACGTGCATGGTGATCAAATCTCAGTTAACACTACCACCCCTTCATAAATAGTAAAAACCCATTCATTATATTCTAAATTATTATAATTTATATGGCTCACCAAAATGACGACCACCGTAAATCTAAAACCTATCAATCTATTCGGACAATTATGTTTAATAACCAAATTCCTTTTAGATTTAACGTTGACCACATCATCACATATAAAATCAATTGCAACTTTGCTTAATCGTTTTCTGTATATGATAGCCAGATTCACGTGGAATAATGTAGGTTATCTAGCATTAGGCTACACCTCTCAACTAACATTAAATATTGATTTTTGTTAAATCAGTCGGAACAAATAGCGAACCCTAACTGCGTTATCGGCGTGCGCTTACGTAAAGGTTAGTGATACGTAAATACAATGTTCTATAAAAATATTGCTCCTTAGTACATCTAAAAAAGTATCTATTATACATACGCTACAATAAAGTATTTTGTGACAAAGTATTATTGAAAACTGAAAAATAATATATATATTAATCCTTACGATCGAAAGTTACGTCATCATTAAGACAATTTTATTTAGATAAACTTTACCATTAATAGCATATTATTTGGAGTAACAGATAATATTGGAGACAATGTAAAATTAAAATAATTCAACATTAGTCTATGACTATAGGTGTAGTGGCGCGAATGAGCCATGTGAGTTGTGACGCATAACTTTGGCCGCCCGATAAAAATATTGTCTATACTGAAGTATTATAAATCATAAATTAGCGATTTCTTTTAAATTACATGCGGGTGAAACCGCTAGTACACAAATAAATTGGTAACAACTGATTACTAAGCGCGCTTCATCCTCAAATACAAATATTTATAGTATCATTATAAAAATGTAAAATTTGTATGTATGCATGTAGCAGGTAATTTCTGGAACTACTGATCATATTCTACAAATTCTTACACTAAAAGGAAGCTACATTATCCTCGAGTACCATTTATTATACAAATTTTTACGCGGTTACTAGTGACTTAATAAAGGGAGAAAAATAATTTCCCACACAAAAGTAAACTACATGTATTTTTAATATTTCCGCTTGGTTCCATTTGTTTACAACGGTCACGTTTTCGACGTAGGACCAAAATACATAATGCCTGGCCGGAATGTAATTTGTACGTTTTCTTTCCACTTTGGCTTTCACTTCACTCTGGAGCCTTCAGGCTGTTTAGATAGTTGTTTTAAGCTTACTTGTCCATATTTACGAAATTCAATGTTTTATGACTGTCTAATAATTCAATTATGTTTTGATTTCGCCTGAATAAAGTATGATGTTTATCAGACGCACAAGGACACGATGTTTAATCCGCAAGTTAACAGTATGTTTAAAAATCAAATTACTTCGGAAAATTATTATATTATTGTCTACGAGTTAAGTCATTGAAATCGCCATACAGAAAATGTTACGTTATCATTAAATAAAATACACAGTTCAGTGTTATCTTGTAAAAAGTTACTCTAAAATTAAGTATATAATTAATTATGTTATAGGGAGAAACAGCATTTTTTTTCTTTTTTTGCTAATATTTAATTATTAGGGATTTGATTTGAGAATCAATCGGACCGGACGGTAAACTGTCCCATATGAGAAGTATTTGTTTTGGCAAATTTTGTTAATCATTTGGTTTTCTATAAATCCGTTAACAAACTCGACTAGCCAGGACATACACAGTTGCCATAATGTTATGGCTCACACTTAAAAAAATATAGATAAAAACAATAAAAAGATTCTGTAGACAGAACTTCAAGGAGTTTTCTACACACATTAATCACAAGTAAAGCGCTACTTTTCTCAAAAAACTTTGTGGGTACCTACAATATTGGATTCCGAACAAGGGTCAGGCCTCAAAACTCACGTTAAACTATCAAGTTTTGTTTAGCGCGGTCCGAGAGCGACGTTTTATCATGTCGAATGGGACCTACAAATTCTGTTGGGCCGCAATAAATTTGCCACAGTTTGAGGGCACTCTGGGACTAGAGTTTGAGGGATTTCATGTATTTAGGTACCTATCCGTGATTCTGGATTGATCATATGGCATCATATTTATCAATGCGCTACTAAGCAATTGCTTCAGTTCGATTCTATTTTAGCGTAACAATCCCATAAAACTTGCATCGTGGCGCAGTGTTAGCAAGCTCGATTATTCTTCAATTCGCATTCTGGGATCAGCTGCTTTATGATCATTAATCGAGTAAGGGTAGATACTTGTACCCAACCAGACCATGACCACCATAAACATGGTGACTCTCTCTTGGTTTGTCGCGTTTCAGGATCACTCAATGAATATCCAGCTGCCGAGCGAGTTGCAGGCTAGGTTGAAAAAGGTAGCCGGCGATGGATCGCTGACCCTTGGTGATCGTCGTTGTATTGAGTTTTATTTAGTTGTATTGAGTGATTGTGTTTTACCTACTAGTACAATCAGACACAGTGCCGTAACTATGTCACTATTTCGTACTACTATCAAAAAATGTTACCTAGTACTTTTATTTTTAAATCTAATATCAAATTGTACAGACTAAGTGCCATTTATTGTCATTTAATGAAAAAATCCGTAATAATTGGTCTTTACCTAATAAATCGCCATTTTATATAGAAAAATCAAACGTGTTTTTTATGAAAGTATATATTTAATTAGTCGTAGTACTGACCATTGACCACTGTCGATGCACTTTTGTCATTTTAATGGTAGTTCAATAATGCCTCTGCTTTAGAAATCATGGAGACGGGAATTGATGAACTCTTTAAAGGCTTTTTAACCGCCTCATGATGTACAGGATGACGTACAGCTTCCAGTCACAACTTCTGTAATTTTAAGACAGTCGTTTGTATGAGCGTTGTCGTGAAGAAGGAGTTGACAAGAATAATTGGCAATTCTTTACAGTACACCTTTGCAGTAATTGTTGTGCCAGGTGTCAAGATGCTGTAATGAACAATGCCGGCACAGGTCCATCATACACTCACAAGCAGCTTATTTTTACTCAATTTACGTTTAGCGCATAATTTGGCTAGCTCCCCTGTGTCCAACCAGTGCAACAGATGTTTCCGATTATCATATTGGACCCACTTTTCGTAAAAAGTGACAATACGATTCAGAATCCCCTCATTTGTAAGCAAGCAAGCTTTCGACGCAATTTTGTTCTTGTTGTTTAGTGAGTTCATACGGCACCCAATTTCCGAACTTTTTTATCGTTCTATTTTGACGTAAATGAATCAGTATTGTTTTATCACTTACGTTTAAAGTTGCTGCTAATTCTGACGTGGTTTAAGATTAACCTTCTGCCACTACGGCTATCAATTTGTCGTTATCGACTATCGTCTCCAGTTGTACACGGGACTTATCACTTATCATTAGACCAAAAACTTATCATGCGTTCACTTGCAGTACCTAATCCATATATGACGTCGATATTGCGTGCCATCTGTGCTGCGTTGGTGCTACGACGGAACTCGTATTCGAAAATAATGCGAGTTTCGATTTTCCATTATAACAGAAACAGCGATATCGAAGAAGAATCGAACGGCGGGAAAACAAAAAAAACGACTGGTTTTTAAAAAGAAATTTTATAGGTTTATGATATAATTAATATGATTTTGGTATTTTAAGTAGAATGAAATATGTCGATATTCACACTAGTCAGTATTAAAAATCGGCAATTTTATAGGTAAAGACGTATATGTAATTCATATTGTGTTGCAGATTCCAGAAATACCAAAAAATCGAAATGTAGTTCTGATATATTTATTATTTTTCGCATTGCTGCTATCAACTTAGTATATTTAGGTATCATTTCTATCTCAACTATTTTCTAAAATAATTAAATTGATCGCTTGTTTTTTATATTTTTTTTATCATTATAGGTTTGGCGTAGTGGCTCACCTGATGTTAAGTGAAGATGTGGCCCAAGATGATAACACGCTAAACCTAGTGGAAGACTGGCTCTCAAGTGCAGCTGCCGGAACACACCTATTGGTGCTTGGCGACAGATTTTCAACTTGAGGGTGGTAGCTACCCAAACGGGCATTAGAAAAAGCCCTACCACCATGCTATGGTTTCCTCACGATGTTTTCCTTCACCAAAAGCTCAGGCTCATTATAGGGATTCGAACTCAGGTCAATCGACGCGAAATCGTATACGCTACCACTGAGCCATCATTGCATCAAAAATATGTTCAACACGTCATGTTATTTATGAGTCAAAATGAAATTTCGTTCACCTATTTACAATTTCCAGATAACGAAGATATAAAAGTCTTAAAAATAGAATAAAAAATAGATTTTTAAATAGATAAGGATGATTTCATTTTATATTATGCATCTGAAAATATATAATTTTAAAATTACGCTACGACTTTACAATGATGGGTATACAAAATTGGTTTACTCAAACCACCATACCACGAAAACTACCACCACCCACGAGACTTAAACTAAAATTATGGTAACGTTTATTATAGACGATTTATAATCTATAAGAAATGCGTTATTATATCTGTCAAATTCATTCTGTACAAAGATAGCAGTTGCCAATTGTCAACTGTCATAGTTAAGTATATTGATTGATATAAATTTTACAATTTATAACTTATTTTATTTTGTTGTTATATATTAAAATCACGAGTAATGGTCTGAATCGCATATTAAAATGTTGTAAATCTCTAACAGTCAAAATGATTAAAAGCGGAATTAACATTTAAGCGGAATTAATATACCCGAGAATAGTTAAACAGCAATAGAGTCGACTGATATGGTTTTTTTTTACTGAATTCTTATTTACAACAACTCTACGTTCTTTAATCTCTTTGATAGGATGAAACACGGAATGTTAGCACCCTATTATAAATCGAGACACGTGATTCTGACACTCAGCCGTGTCGTCGTAACTCGTAAAAGCGGCGCGAACGCACGATCACCCGGTCCTGTTTATAGCCAAAAACTGTCGCCCAAATTTGTCTTGAGATGGCGAAGTAGGAACCAAATAATTCACGGTGTTATTGTCGCACTTTACACGTGATGTCTTAGTTATTGCTACTGTTATTGCTAACGTTAAGTTATATGAATTGTATTTGTTTTAATCAACGACATTAATTTACTACGCCAGTGGTAGTCAACCTTATTATACCTACCGCCCTCTTCTGCATCAATGTTAGCATTTAAAAAACCGTCCACCGGTTCCACTGTAATACTATCACTGAAACTGTAGTTATAGTTTCAGTTATAATGACACTGTAAGCATTACATTTACTCACACTTGCAAATCTTATCGCTCCGATTGTGGGAACAAGCAATTGCCTAAAAATAGAACACTTCCCTTATTTTAAAAACGATGACGCATATTGTAAAATTCAAGGACTCTCTAGTAATTTCGTGACCGTTATATTCGAGTATATAAGCGAACCGTATCCCGAGCCAGGACAGCTCTATTTTAGAAAACGAAGTGAAACCAATAATCGATAAAAAGGAAGAAATCTACAAGACGAGCATAGAATGAAAAACTGTAAGTAGGTACGACTGCAGTATAGCAAAGAGCAGTATTGTGATTTTGATGTTTTATTTGGTACGAATTAATTGTTACGTAAAATTTAAGGCATTTTATTACCCACGTGTCGATAACAATACTATGCATACAAAGAAGCATAAAATCTGATGAAATGAAAACCCCTACCGCAATGCATAAAAGCTGAAATGCTCACTAAGGAGCAATAGGGACAATGTTGAATATCACTGCACTACGTACTAGATGACGCATTCAGAACAATGACTCTATCACATTCGTTTCAAAAACTGTGTGGCTTCGCTCACGTAGACTATACGTTTTGTATATTTTATATTTTGTTTATTTATTTATTTACAAGTCTAAACCGTGTAATATTATTTGCCACACAAAATCTTTCATCCATTTTCACACGCTTAGGAGTTCAATATTGAAAAAAAAAACGCTGACATATTTGCTTTATGAGTTGAGCAAGTGTCAAATAAATGTAACCAGAAGATTAATATTTTCCATGCAAACTTTGACGCCCTTTTTTACACCCTTAGGGGTTGAATTTCGAGAAATCCCATATTAAACGATGCCTAGAATACAATGTCCACATCTAGATAATATTATAATACTTTTATTGTAACAAACAAAGATCATAAGCTTTATTCAAATGAGTATTACATTATTTTGTCAGTGTGAAAGGGGAACAAGGCATTACTTGTATATCGCGCATAGGTTTTGTTGTTTTACAATTCTAGTACGTACATTTATGTAGATGCTTTTAATTCAAAACAATTGTAAGGGCGCTGGGATGAATTTATCAAACTTTGTTTACTCACTGTAATTCACTATCCTATGCGAAGACGTTCTTGGCTCTCAAAGTAGTTTGAAGCGATGAAATCTCAAAGGTGGTGCTCTCAAAGAAGCGAGCTCGAAGACTTCCAATAATCCTGATAAGTTTTTTTAATTTATTGTTTATATATTTAACGTTTGGCCATAATCTCCCCTGATGGAATGTGACGATATGGCTCAATATTGTAATACGCTAAGTCTATTTGAGGACTTGGCAACAGATTTAGAACTTGAGGGTCGTTGCTACCCAGGCGGGCATTAGAAAATGTGCTACCACCGTGCTATGGTTTCATCACGAAATTTTTACTTTCACCGAAAACTTAGGCTCTTTGCAGGGATTCGAACCTACGTCTATTAACGAACAGTCCGTACACGCTACCACTGTCCCGCCACGACCGCCCTCCTCTGCGGCAACTCATGCCTAGGTCCGATCCGAAAAAAAAGCTACCACTGAACCGTTGTTTCAAAGAAAAACACTCCAACAGCACCGTGGATGGGTCATTATCTGTTGCTAGGCATATAACACAGTTATCCAAATTGTTTTTTTTTCTGTACTAGCCTGGCAAAAGGACTATACAGTAGGTACCTAATCGTAAGTACAGTTCACAAACAACCAAACAGTCGTTGCATTTCGTGTATGTTTAAAAAATGTAAAATATTACATTTAAATATTTGGAATCCATTTTATGGAATTATTCATTCTTCACACTCGGCCATTTAATACCATACTATGCATAGCTTGTATTACAGCTGATATATTGTATATACAAATAGATATTTAACACCCCGGTACACATCTGACAATTATGCTCATCACACAAAAGTCAGTCATGGGCACGGATCGAACCTGCGACTTCTCGATTCAATAGTAAGGCTTATTACCACTGCGTCACGAGGTTATTATTACATAATTAACTAAAATAAAGGTCAGTAAAATGCATTCACATTATTACTGTTGATGACTAAAGCAGCTCTTAATTTCATCTTCAACTAAACGCGTCAATAGATGTATAAATTAAAAAATATATAATTATATTTGAAGCAATGATGGCTAAGTGGTAGTGTGTACGACTTCGCGTCGACTGACGTGAGTTCGAATCCCTGCAATGAGCCTGAGCTTTCGGTGAAGGAAAACATCGTGAGGAAACCATAGTATTCTAGTAAGGCTTTTTCTAATGCCCGCCTGCCTAGCTATCACCCTCAAGTTGCAAATCTGTCTCCAAACACCAATAGGTGTGTTCCGGCAGCTTACTTGAGAGCCAGTCTTCCACTAGGTTTAGCGTGTTATCATCTTGGGCCACATCGTCACTTAACATCAGGTGAGATTGTGGCAACTACGCCAAACCTATAACGATAAAATATATACATTATTAAAGTAAAGAAATAATACTGAGCAAAATCACAATTACCGTGAGGTAAACGTCTTGACCGCGAGTTGGCGATTTCCCTTAGGACCGGCCGGAGCGGCGCTGGAGGTCGAGTCGCTTTTAATTACGAGTTCTATGTTTATTAAACCCGCGTTTTTGTTTAAAGGATCATTTAATTTTTCTTCCAGGGAGAATCATTGAGTTTTACGGTTCTGAACTCGTAATTTTCTGAAGAGTTTTTTAATACCCAAAACAATAAACATATTTGTTATATTTTATAACATTTCTTTTTTGTATGTATACAAGATAAGATTTTACTTTATAATATTCACTGTATGGAAAAACGGTTGTTGCTACCTAATACACATTATACATATTAACTCTAATAAAATAATTTATTATCTAAGAAACATTTCATCAGTTTCTTAATTTAAAAAATATATATTTCAGAACGACTGCTTTCCAGGTAGTGTTAAATCCACCCATCCATGTATCAACTGTAAAATCCCATACCGAAGCCCTAGAAACACAAGCCACTAAAAAGTGTAAAGATTTCGATTTCGAAGAGATTTCGATTAAAAATCTAATCTAGAGCCATAGAAATAGAAGCAGAGATGTTATTAAATATACTCTAATACTAATGAAATGAATTTCATTCATATATAATAAATATATATTTATAAGATATATATTGCAGCATTGTAAAACAATCTTTATCGAACAAAATCTAAATACTTTTGAAATTAATCGATATGAATTTATCTCTCAAGGTCTTGTGAGATTTTTAAATAATGATGCATGCCAGTATAATTCCGTAAGTATTGTTTACTAAAACTTATATTAAACTGTATGTTTACGTCATCTGTAAATTGTAAAAATAGTATGGGCATTAATAAATTGTTTAAATTTAATTTGTATTGAACGAGTTACTATTCATTCGTTCAAAGTTATTTCCACCATAAAAATTTTCAAGAGAAGACTCACAGACTAAATCATACAGTTTTAATCAACGAAAATCATAGCGGAACGTCATTGTTACGATAAATATGAAATTATTTATAAAATCCTGAATTAATCAAATATTCCCAAAATAGACGCAAATTAAATACATATCAATTTCTCATTATTCCAATTAAATATAAATGGTAACCCGCAAAGTGCGATACAGGCGCGAAATTGGGCAGATTACCACAGAATGTGGTCACTGTGGATATTATGTAACGCGAAATCATATGTGATATGAATTTTAATATTTTCATTATAAACACGGCGCTGATTGATACGCTCACAAATAATTTATTGTGAATTTTTGAATGTACATTTTTTTCCAATTAATACATAAGGTGCTCTAAGCATGGCTATGTCATTTGGATCAATATGCCCTATACCAAGTATGATTAAAATCATGTTACAAATAAAGTTCTTCTTACTTACCCGGTAATATAATTAATATTCAAGTAAACAGGTGTCTTATAGGTACTAAACCATTTAAAATTAAAATTTCGTTTTACAAAAAAAAAAAATATATATAATAATGATCTTATTGTGTTGTGTCTTAGATTAATCATTAGTCTTTGTTGAAGCTGAACGGAGATCAATCATTAATCTAAATTTTTTGTGTTTAGTCGGAAAACTTGTTGTTTTTTAACATGTATTGTGTCTGTTATTCAAAATTAATACAAAGAGTAACAGTTGGACATCAATATGTATATGTACCTACGTATAACAGCTGGGCATCGTTTTCGAAATAACACATCTTTATTTCGAAGAAACGTTGCAAGGAGTAACAAAAAAGCCGTCATGACAGTTTACTAAACGTGTTTTACCGCGCTAAATATTATCCACTGTTTCTTTGTATATTTTACAAGTTCACTTTTTTTGCAAAGTTTATACTTTTTTCTGCTCATTTCTTTTTTAACGAAAGTAAAAAATCATGCATAGAAGAGTTAAGTTTGACATATAAGTAAACTTATTTACCGATAAAAAAAAATATTTTTTATAAATATAAAACATAATAAAACATATTGTTTATATAATAAAATGTAAGCACAAATAAGACATTATGATTAAGCTCTTTTGAAAGAATCTTTTTCAGTGAGACCGTTAAAGACTGGTATTATAACTATCTGGGCAACTTTTAATGAATTCAACCACTTAGCATTCTCTATCACGGAGCCTAGATATACGGTAAACCTTCGTAATTTATTATTATCAATGTTTCAAAATGAAGGGCAGACAAAATTATTCTCATTTCTAAGACAGCAGTAGAATATATTATAACCCTTTAATTACAAAATTAATTTAGGTTATATTACCTTTAGAATGTTAATAATGAGATACACATATTTATTTCACACTTCTTCACCATATTAACATTACTATTCAGTATTTTTTTCAATTAAAATACTTCTCTTAACATTTATTCTTATCACATTTTAGTAAAGTAAGTAATTTACTACGCAGTAATTATTTTCATTCCGTAATTTAATTGTTACTCATATTATTGACAATTTATATAGCATATCAATTGGGAAATGACACATACTTCCCATGTAGAAAATTTCATCAAAATCAGCTGACAATGTTTTATTTTATGATTCCTTAATATATTTTTGATAATTCTTATAGCATATTAATTATAAAATGACGTATGCTTCCCTTATACAAAATTTGATAGATGTCGGTTGAGAATCAACGAAAATTTGAATTTTCGCATTTTTTTTTTTAGTTTTCTAAAAGTATTATTGATAATCTTATAGCCTATCAATTATAAAATTTCTTATACTTCCCGCCTATAAAATTCCATCCAAATCGGTTGAGAATTAACAAAAATGTTTTATCTATCTAAAAATTTTTTTGCATTTTCTTAAAGTGATATCAAAAATTCTTATAGCCTATAATTTGACCACTGACATAAGTTTTTCGCGTACACAATTTCATAAGAAACGGTCAAACCGTTTTTGAGTTAAATCCGGACATAAAAACAGATGCTGTCGGTCGAGTGCACGCGCGAATTGTTCTGCCTCAAAAATGACTATTGTGGGGGCCCCCTTACAAGATAGACATATGCAATTATTGACTTTTCTGTAGGTCTTTTTAAGATCTACAGTTATTTCGTACATTTTTTTTTTATCGTTACAGGTTTGCCGTAGTGGCCACAATCTCACCTGATATTAAGTGACGATGTGGCCCAAGATGATAACACGCTAAACCTAGTGGAAGCTCTCAAGTGCAGCTTCCGGAACACCCCTGTTGGTGCTTGGCGTTTTCAACTTGAAGGTGGTAGCTAGCCAGGCGGGTATTAGAAAATGCCCTACCACCATGCTATGGTTTCCTCACGATGTTTTTCTTCACCCAAATCTCAGGCTCATTGCAGGGATTCGAAGTCACGTCAATCGACGCGAAGTCGTACACGCTACAACTGAGCCATCATTGCTTAAAAATTTGATATATCTCTTATGATACTCAGTGCAAGCCATTTAATAGCCTCAAAAGCGTCTTTATTCTGACTGATTCACCATTACCGTCACTGTATATTTCTTATGATACTTAATGTAACAAAAAATCTTATAATCTGGCCAGATAACACATATATGAATTAAAGGAAAAATTATGTAAATCGGATTAGTGGTTTTCGCGTGAAAAGAATATAAACGGACAGAGAGATGTTGTGTTTTGTGATATGTATAGTTAGAGTAAGATGTCTAGCAGAAAAAAAAAGAAATATACAGATAGAACTACATATTGGTTAATATAGATAAACAGACGCTATGGACGTGAGAAACCAACGTTACCCTGGTGGAAACTTTAAGAAAATAATATATACTCCATTTTTTGTACGCATTTCCTGTACAATCGTCTTGTAGATCGTTCTCCTTATATCTAGGCTACGTGGTCTCCATTATCTTTTTACAATACCATATTTACCAATATACAGCACAATTTAAAAAAAAAGTATAATAATTACAGCAACGTCTTTGAAACTTTTAAAATTGATTCCGAAGTCAATGACGAATTTACCTAATATGAAATCAGGAAGTTTATTACTTGACAAAGTTAGTAACAAGGATGTCGTATAATGGTTAATATAACTTGAAGAAGCTATTTTACGAGTTTGTTATTGAGTTTCTTGAGCATCTATACTTGTAACCGCTAATTGCTATTAGTTAGCGAATTGTTTCAATTTTTAGGATTGTAGCCTACGAGAGAATGAGATAGAATATATTAAACATTCTGAACACGGTTAATGAAAGTCCTGATTTTTATAATCGTGATCGTCGTCGGATTGGCCTAGTGGTATGAGACTACCAGACTTCATACGCAGTACGCACGAGTGCTCGATAGTTCGAATCCCGCTGATTTAGAATATATAAAAAGATTTTTTTAATCTGAAGGTTTCACTTCTGATACGTGAACTGCTGCACATATATTTTTTTCTTTTAGTAGGACAGTAATATTGCGCCACTGTCCCTGATGGTAAGCACAGTACAATCCAAACACAACGGCGACCACCGAGAGATCGAAATCCATCGACGGTCGCCGCTATCATACCGCCATATAAGCTTCTTGCCAGCTGGATATACACTGGCTGATCCCGAAACGTAACAAAACAAAAGATAATTACTGAGTATCAATAGCGCGTTGCCGACCTTGAACCCTCCTCTAGAGCTCTGGAAACCCTCACCGCAGAAACACAATACAAGGTTATTTAACTGAGATCTTCTGTATGGTGGAGTTACTTCATCATTCGGGATATCCCAAGTAGAGAGAAAACTCTACAGAAATTTCTCTGTGCGCTACCTCTCTTTGAACCCATCCTTCCCAAGGAGCGCTAGAAATCCTACTCACCGCAGGAGCATAACACTAGGCCATTTGACTGCGATCTTCCGTAGGATGGAGTTATTTCATCATTCGGGATGCCCCAAATAGAGAGAAGTCTCCAAAGAAATTTCTCTGTACCCTACCTCTCTTTACAGTGAAGGGTTTATCACCATGTACATGGTGTTCGCGATCCAATCAGGTACGGTATAAGGTAAAAGGTATCTACCCTACCATTCCGCGTTATTACTGTTTCCGGAACATGACGTGCCTAAGCGTGCCATTACCAATTTTGGTGTTCATTACCAACAAGCGTATTATTCTCCTACCACTATGCCGTCAAGCATCACAATATTTTACATTACCGTAATCTCATTTTCATTTTGATTTAGGTAAATCCACTGGTTTCGATAGGGCGCGGCGTCTCAACGTGAAAAAACACTGTTAGTTAACCTATGACCCAAATTTTTTGGCTAAATACAAAATACATTTTCACAAAAGTTTTTCTTCGTTACATAACATTAATTTATAATTAAGTTAAAAATCCAAGAAAACGTCCAAACAACGCAAATAAACTTCACAAGGCATTAATATCTCATTCCCCGTGACAGATGTCCTCACACGTTATGAGCATTCCCCAGGGAATCATCGTGACGACCCCGGGACACTGATTTATTGTGAGCTCATAACACAAATCACTCTGAGTAACATAGTACACATACCGCTGTCAACTATAATGTTGAGATGATAATCATAATACTGTATTAGATACTCGCATGATAAATATAATATCCGAAAACAAAAAAAAATATTGAATTTAGGCCTAAGAATACATTTAATAACACTCATCAAGAATCTCGGCAAGAAACTCGATAGGTATTTTTTACTGCCTAATTATTATTTACAGTTATTAATTATATTCAGAGGATGTACAGAGAGATAGTCATTTCCAGAAGTCACTATTATTCATGCAATGATATTCTCTCCCGCACACAATATTTAATTAATATCTGCAAAAAGACAGTTTTTTAATTTATCAAATTCGAGATCAGTGGCCTATAAAATAGCTACATAGCACAAAATTTAAAAAAATACTATAGTTGTTCTTAGTAATTCTTTATATGTTTAGCGTTGTCGCCACAATCTCACTAATCTTAAGTTACGATGTAGCCCAAGGTGGTAACACGCTTAGCCTAGTGGGAGGACTGGTGCAGCTACCGGAACATACCTATAGGTAGTGCCTTGACGAGCAACATTAAGAAACAAAGCGTTGTCTATTCCTGACCTCGTCTCAACTTCTTTGTACACAATATTCGAATAAAGAATTAATGCTCTAATGAATTAGGCTTTATTAATGAATGGCCTCAGTTAGGTATTCGGATTTTCTGAGGTTGGTAATTGATATAGATTTCGGTGACGGAAAGCATGTGGACTGCAGATGGGCAGCATGTTTGTTGGCGACATCATACCTAAAAAAAATATTAAAACTTGAAATTGGTCACTGAATGTAGATTACAAATGTCTTCTATGTTCATTATTGGTGAACCACCACCATACTTAAGTGGTGTTCCACGCACATTGGGAGCAACAATCGGATTTGTTTTGAAGGCTGCAAGCGCTTAAGAATCTGTCGCCCCTATGACAAGAATTCTTACCTTTAGCCACGTACGCTCGCTTGACCTGCAGTTGAAACGTCCAGGGTGGTCAAGTCTGGTGAGCCGGAGTAGGTAACGCATGCTTGTTATCCGATGCACACCACACAATCAGCACTGAGTAATTGTTCCTTACATTTTTAATAGTTTATATGTCATTATGTTCTAACGAACCACTTTGAATCGCACGCAATCGCGTGCACCGACGAGAAGACGAAAATACTCAGACGCCATTCTTCATAGCGCCATGACGAAACGTTGTGATTGGATGGAAACGTATGAGCGCTTCACAACGCTTTGCTATTGGTTCGAATCCCATCACTAGAAGCGACAGATTCACACGGTGTTCACACCGATATCCAATACAGATTAGTGCCCAAATTTGAATTATGAATACCAGTTACGGTTACGAAACATTATTATATATTATTATTTTCTATTTTCGAAACTACGCAGCCAAACGTATCATCCGAGCCTGTTACCACTGAAGATTGCATCGAACTTGAACAATTGTAGATAATAGGTATTAAAAAAGACCAATCACTCTGTCTACAAATATCAACTAAATAAACGAAACTGTCATAACTACTTGAGACACATCGTATTTGCATTACAACTTATCTGACCACTGAACGACTAGAAATGAACTGTTTGAAAAGCTTGATGTTTTCTTAGGACGCGATAAAAATATATATGTTTTTATATGAAAAACTTTCATTTTGAATATTATGAGTATTGATTCTCGATAAGCCCAGTATTAGGATTCCGTAGTTGAAATCACAAAACGCTAGAGGAATCATGCATCTATATTTTAGTTATGAAGAATATAATCTAGCTCACAATAAGGATATAATCTAGATTTTATCTAGCATTTTTTATAGAATTAAGATGGCAAATAAGCGTACGGCCCGCCTGATGCTAATCGGTTACCGTAGCCTATGGACGCTTGTAAAACTAGAGGTATCACTAGCGCGTTGCTGACCTTGAACACCCTTCCCTAAAGGAGCTCTGAAAACCCAACTCATCACAGGAACACAGCACATGGTTATTTGGCTGCGATATTCTGTAGGATGTAGATATTTTACCAGTTTACCAGGAGCACCCCGGCTCCAAGTAGAGAGAAATATTTAAAGATATTGTACTTCTCTTATCTACGACCTAAACTAAGGATTATTTTTAGTCAAAATTATTCTCCGAATCGAGACTTTAAAAAATAATTTCCTTGACTAGTTCGTGTGGTGAAAATGAAACAATGATGAAGCAATGATGGCTTAGTGGTAGCGTGTACGGACATCGCGTCGATGGACGTGTGTTCGAATCCCTGCAATAAGCCTGAGCTTTCGGTTAAGCCTAGTGTGGGAACTGGCTTTCAAGTGTAGCTGCCGGAACACACCTATAGGTGCTTGGTGACAGGTTTTCAACTTGAGGGTGGTAGCTAACCAGGAAAACAAATACCTGCCACCATGCTTTCCTTCACCGAAAGCACAGGCTCATTGTAGCGATTCGAACAATCTTCAATCGACGCTGTGTCTGTACACGCTAACTGATCCATCATTGTAATTGCAATTTAAAATGAAAAAGACAATATATTATTATAGAATTACTTTAATCAAGGGTAGGTTTCGATAGGTAATATATTTTAGTGATTAATTCATTGCCGTGTTAGTTCATTGGTCGTGTATTTTGTTATAGTCACCTGAGTCGACATTACTCTCAAGTTGAAAATGTATTGCCAATTACCCATTGGTGTGTTTTTTTTTTTTTTTTTTTTTTTTTCGAACTGACTACACTGTTAGCCTGAGGGGCCCTGGAGCCTTTACGGCTTTTACAGCTTTACCGGGCTTGGGGGCGAGCGCTTAGGGCACTCAGCCACGAAAGCTAAGCAACAACATCCGAGGGTGCCAAAGTGGCCGGACCTCGGCTCGGACTGTTGCGCGTATGCAATTAAGTCGCGATCTGACTAATTCCCTATCCGTAATTCGATCTAAACTAACTATACATATATACATGTTTCTGCCCCCTGGGAGGAGGGAAGGAACATGTGTATGTGTATTTAGTGGTCTGAAATTTTTGTCTACTCTAACTAGGCAAAAAAAGAAAAAAAAAGGTCCCTTACAGAACCTATGTACCTATGTGTGTTGTGCATGTGTGTATAATGCAGTGTCATGTATGGCTGTGAAAGCTAGTGATTGTACAGTCACTTGTATCGCGCGAGCGGCTGCTTGGCTCAAGGGCTCCATGTCGATGGATCGGACCTAGGCTTGAGTTGCCGCAGAGGAGGAGTCGTGGCGGGTGTGCGGGAACGAAGTTAACCGTACGTCCCCTGCGGAGGGAACGGTGGTTTCGCGGGCGTGTCCATTGGTGTGTTTTATCATCTTTATTCTAAGGAAATCCCCTTTCTAGAGCTAACGTATTACCAGTTGCATACCTGTTGACATCTTCTATACAAATAATAAAATTAAAGTGTCTGTTTGTAACGTCAAAATAATAGCGTTTTACTAAATGCATATGAAAGTATGTACGGTACTTATAACAAAAAAACAATTTTAAATTTTTTTTTCTGTCTGCTTGTTGTAGCTGATCTCCGAAACGGTTGTACCGATTTTGAAGGAACTTTCACTTATAGATAGATAATATTATAAGGAGTAACTTAGGCTACTATTATTTTTGATTCTGTAATCAAAATGTCTTTCTGCCTCCTCCTTATCCTCTTAAGTTAGTTTATGATCAGTTGAAGATATAAATAATAAATAAATAAATATGTTGGGAAAATGTCACTCACGGCCATTTAATATTTAACACCTATACACACAACTGACATTTATGCTCATCACACAAATGTCAATCATGTGAGGATACCGAAACTACACCCTCTCAGCTTACAGCTATTACCACCATGACTATACCACGAGGCCAGTCAAACTTTAAGACTCACTGAAATTAATCAATATTCAAAAGAGGTACATGGAGCACAGAGAAATCTCTTTGTAGATTTCAGATATCAGACTCGCAAAATATATCCACCCTATAGAAGATCGCAGCCAAATAGCCTTGTGCTGTTTCTGTGGTGAGTAGGGTTTCCAGAGCTTCTTGAGGAAAGGGGGTGCATGGTCAACAACACGCTAGTGTTATATATACTGGTAAAAGCGTCCATAGGCTACGGTAACCGTTTATCATCAGACGGGCCGTACACTTAAAAAAACATTCTGCCTCATTCATGAATAATTACTGTGCAATTGATCCAGATGTTAGAATTACTAGGCATTAAATCAGCGCCCTCTACAAAATCACATGCCATTTGATCGCAGTGGACAGCCGGAACGGTGAATAACGACGTCCTGCAACCGGTTGGATCGCATATTGCCCGGGCGAAATTACAGGCGTAACTCGCATTAGTCAAGTGGCACGGACAAAGGACGGATTGTCCGACATTGTGATTTGTCTGCGACATAGTGTCGCCGTTTGTAAATAAACGAGATATACTACCGTCGAACTGTTAATGCTTACATAAAAATAATAATAATTTAACTACAAAAGTACATTACTTGTTAAACGTTTTATTTAATTCCAAAATAACTGACAATTGTCACAGCTATGAATTGGAAAATACATCTTCCTATAAAAAATCGCCCGCTAGCTTCGGAGGAGTCAACATCATTGACAGTGGAATTCATAATCAAGATGGGGGCTCCTCTAGAGGACGATTCAGGCGCTATTCGGCGAATTCAACCTTTATGCATTTCATAGACAAAAGAAACCCCTAATTTGAAAGATTTGGTCATGTTGGATGTTGAACGACCGAATTTCTACAACCAAACAGTCCCCTGGTCGGAGTTTGTATGTTATTCTCTTTTTTTTTGGGTGATAATTTTTGTGATTTTTATAAAAAGGGCAGTAGAGTGTGACTTGAATCTTATAAGTGATCTAGTAACCGATGAAACTCTGCGCGAAATGTGAGTTATATCAGTTCTTAAGCGCTATATTCAAAATAACCTTAAACCTATGGAATTCTACAGTGATACGGAATTTTGGTCGTCGATATAGATTTACAAGGAAACCCTTTCTAGATATATTAGTACGAGTAAGCGGTCAAAGTCACGTCAACCTGACAGCAATAGAGACTTTTTATAGACAACAAGCTTTTTTAATGGACACTGTTGTATGAAACTCTATTCATCTAGGGGATTGTCCAGTGATTGTTTATGAAAGGCAAGAAAGTCTATTCAACATTCAACTGCTACACGAATGCTGAACGGTGGATTTTAGTGGACTGTTCACCCATCGACTATGAATTCCAGTGTGACTGTGACTCGTTTGAGAGGCGAAACACGCGTCATCGGTTGTGGTCATTTCACGTCTCATCTGCAACATAGTTCTTTTACATTAATGAACTTTTTTAAATATTATTATATTTTAAGTATTATAAATTTGTTATTTATAAATATTTTTTAAAATTATATTTTCAGTATTTATAAAATTTAGTATTGTTTACTATTATCACTAAAAAAAAATATTGTTTTAAGTATTATTATTGTTTTACTTTTATTAATTATTATTATCATGTTTCGCTTAAGACATTCGATTACACATTTATTTATTTACTATACAAACGTTTTATGTTGTAGGAAGTCGAAACTACTATTCATCTGTTGTAGGCGGAAGTAGTTAAGAAATTACCGATAAATTATTTACGACGGATTTCCACAAAGTAACGCCTTCTTCAATCAAATAAGTATAAAAAACGGCCAGATATATTATCGAAAAATAAATCCTAATGTACGTAATTATACTTCACTAGCTATGTAAGCCCCACAGTTTCACCCATATTAAATGGATTCACATGTAACTCTCAAGGTCGCCGCCAACGGATCTGTGTAGCCTATCATTGTACTCACTTCCCATCTACACTTTGCCAGATTCCATAACGATCATGATTACTGCTCCACTTCTTAGAGTCCTAGCGATAAGTTGCCTTTCACCTTCTTCAATAAATTGGCTATAATATGCAAAATATAATTATTGAAATCTGACTGTTCCAGAGATTAGCGTGTTCTAACAAACAAACAAACAATCTGTTGAGCTTATAGGAAATAGATTTTTTGGAGTTTGCTCCTAAATCCTAAAAAAAAACGATATAAGGCGCACGGTATGCAAAAATATGAGGAGTAAAATTGAAAGTGCAACATAACGCAACATCATACAAACAAGTTTTAACCTTAATGGGATTCACATAAGGTTGAGATTTATTCAAATCTTTTTCGTTTTTCTGCGAAAGCTGCCAAACACGAATCGACCGTTGAAATGAGCGGGAACGCCGCGCGGGGGCAAATTAAATTTTTACATTCATTCTATATCCTAACAGATGCTTCTATTTACTCTTCTTGCGAATTATACATATTCTAAATTCTAAAACAGTTCTTGAGGAGTAAACTCCAGTCGCGCGTCGGAGCTGACACACACTTTTTTTAATTTTTAATGTACTTTTCATCGTATGTTTCAATTTATTGTGTATTTTTATTACCGAAATGTTCACACACTTACAGGCTGAAATATATGACGTAATTTGATGCTGATCAGTCTAAATGTGATGCAGGGCTTATTACAATCAGCATGCATTTTTAATATCTTTATAGCTTTAAGCATTATGTCCACAATCTTACCTGAAGGTAAGTGACGATGTGGCCTAAGATGGTGACACATTAAGCCTACTCAGGAACTGCTTCTCAAATGCATCGGCCGCAATACCCCTATAGGTGCTTGATCGTCAGAGTTATGAGAAATTCAGAAGTAGGCTATAAAGAGAATAAAGAAATTAAACAGAATAGTAATTTTATTGAGCTTATTAACTCAATATTCAATCCTAATTAATATAAATAATATAAAAAAATACTATTAATATATATTGTTAAAATATATATTGTTTTGACTAATCATACTTTGGATACCTATCTAGTAGGGTAACTATTATACTTTTAATGTGAATAAAAATCACATTTCTATCAAAAAAACTGGCAACGTGTATGTCAAATAGTCAACTGCAGTAATAAGTACTGCTACCAATGCCTTCCTGCTTACCATGCAAATTACAATAAGCTACGAACTATTTCCTAGTACAGAAAGTACACGTTTCCACTGTTACACAGACCGACTATAAGCTAACTTGGGAATGGCGAAGTCGTGTACGGATTAATCGAGCCCGGATCATGGTTCAACTTCAACCACAGATAGGACAACTTCTGTAATGTATTTTTTTATGGAAAAGTCCTATTGTAATTAAGCAGGCTAAATCTATGAATCGGATTGGCTTATCAACAATGTTTCAACAAGTTTTTCGACTTGGACGTGGTAAATAACCAAGTGTATATTAGAATTGTTCTACCATCATATTATGGTCGAGATGATCGAGAGGGTTTCCGTACTCACTACGACTGTACTATCTTCATCGAATTTAGATAATTGAATTGGAAATTGTCACTTAATGCTAAAGCTGTTTTTTTTTTTTGAAACAGCGATAAATTAAGACGAAACCCAAAATTATGTTTATATAGCGAGAAGCATTAAGCTGAGCGGTCAGACCCAAATCAATTATTAGCATCGGATCCGACCGGTCCCTTTTTAATTCAATTACTTATAAAATTGTGCTTGAACAATGTCGTTAAAAAATTAATTAGCTCGTGCTCATTCCGGGACTGAGTTGCCGTTCTCGCTTCTCTAATGAGAACAATAAATTTCTTTGTACCAAAAGGATGCTGTTTATTTAATAACCGCAGCTTTATTTGTGTACGCGTGTGTGAAAACAAAGAGTTTATTTTCCTGCCTATTTTCCTCCTTGTATTTCCTCTCGTAAATAATTTATGAGGTGGGTTACAATAATTCTGTTAAAGTGATTACATAACATGGGACATTCTGAATATGTTACGATGTTTACGTGCTCCTCATGATGTTTTTATGATAATAATCCTTCACATCATAAAGCTGGTGCGTATGTAATATTAGGTAGTACGTTACCTGCCTGAAAGATTTTAATGACGTCACCGGCTTTGTTTTTTAAATCTTTAAATTTTTCTTCACCCACTTTATCGGACCTAAACAAGCTAAACAACAGTTAAAACATTTTAAAGTCAACAGCATTACACGATCGCATTACTTGTAGCAGGACTGCCATCTATTTATTCAAAGATATCGCTTTAGCTTGACTTACTTAGTTTGCAGGCCGGCATGACAGCGGCGGCCGCCGTTGTATTTGGATTGTACTGTGCTTACAATCAGGGACAGCACAGCCAATGTGCCGAGCTACTATAAAAAAATAATCACATGCCTGGTTCAGTACTGAAAAAATAATTACCTAGTGTTTACTGCGATAGCTGATTTATATTTAAAAAGATACATGTATCTTATCTCCATGGCGTATGTACGATTTAACTTTTACCTTTTTTAGTTGTAAACCAGAACTTGTGTCTCAGGATGTAATTTCGCTTCAGAGGTGATTTGAGAGCAGACACGGCACTTTTTATACTAGAATTGTGTGTTTTTTTGCGCGCGGAATTTATCGTTAGTTTGCGATAAGTTTACAAGCCTTTAGATGGCTTTATATGACTCTGTGTTATCATTATAAATACCCAAAACCTAGTAACCGACAATTGACAACTGCAAATAGTAATTTTCATATACGCGGCAAGAAAGATTTATTGTCTACTAATATAGCGTTTGTCTTTGTCTATACTAATATAATATTTGTCCTTATTATAGTATAATATTGTATTATTAGTTGGAATATAGTGTACAGTGTGTATAAAACAAAACTAATCTGGTTTCTTGCCTTCTCTTCTCGACTACTAGTGTTTTAAGTGTCTTCTTAGGACCTAAATTGAATTAAATATTTTAGATTTTGATGTTGATTGGGTTGTTAAATGTTTTGTTGTCTTTTGTTTTAATTAACTCGACTTAGAAGCAAAATTACACTGGTCAACTTCAACAGAACAGACCAGAGCTTCCCACGGGTCAATCTCTTTCGTTACATTTTAATCAAATAACATTGGCGGAATTGTATAATAAGTGAAATAACTATAGCCAAGCCCTTCAATTCTTGGATATAAACTTCGTTCTAAATAAACTTGGTATAATATATCGTTGATGTAAAACAGAAATTACCTTGCAAATAGTGCTTACTTCTGAAACACTTGGCATTGATTGCCAAAGACTCAAACGAACAGACTTTAACTAATATTCAAAAGACCGTTCATTTGAGAAGACTGATCCATATCCGCAACTAGTCAGGAAATCTTCAAAAATAGGGTTGTCATATTGTGCTAGCAAAATGGCTACAGTCAAAACTTAATTCAAACAACAACCTTAGAAAACATTCATGTATAGTTATTTTCATCATACCGACTTGTAAACCGACAAAAAGATCGAAATTAATCTTCTAACGATAATCTCACATTATTTAAGTGACAATGTAGCCGAAGAGTTACGCTAAGACTGCAGTAGAACTCTCTCTCAAATACGCTTGTCAGAACATACCTATTAATTTTTGTCGAATAATTATCAACTTAAAAGTGAGCCAGCTAGTTGAGCATTAAAAATTGCCAAAAACTCAGAGAAACCAGTTCAGAGGTGTCAGAGATCAGATTTTATAATCTATTCACTCTCCTCTTGAAGAACCTCATACTGTAGTCGCATAGGAAAAACTCAGCAGGCTCATTCCACATCCGGAGCAATTGCAGGAGGAAACTCCTTTGAAACCATACTATCTGCAATAGTTTAGGTCCCAATACATGAATATGAACTCCTTGTTGATAGCCTACCTAATAATCAACAATATTAATGCACTTTTTCATGCCTAACTTACAACAGATTCGTAAATGTTTTAAGTGATTGTGTCTATTATTTGTCTTTCCAATTCTACTGTCTATATAAAAGTATTTTATAAAAATAATACAATAGCCAATCGCGAAACATGACGCACCAAATGTTTTCATTTCTTTAATGTAAATCCATCGCAATTGTTTTGAAATAATAGACGACCAAGTTGAATACGACTAAAATCCCTTAATAACAATAAAAACGAATGGTTTTCGATTGATCGTCGATTACAAAACAGTGCATGACGATACGAGTGCCTCTCTCCGCGTCTCCCTGTTGTGGCATTCATTTGTTTCCAAACTAACGATCGAACACTCGATATTTAGCATCGATTGTTTTGATTCTATTCATAACTGTTCTCATGATGTTTTCGGCTGGATGTGGTATGTAGTGGTTTTTGTTTTTTATTTATAAATTAGCTAGCCCGGCAGACATTGTTATGTCCTGCCCAATAGTCAAGTCGACCACAGCACCACCTATCCTGTTATTTTTTCATATAACTCTTTCATTACTTTAATTATAACTAAAAATAATAACGCATATCACGCCTCTGCATCGTGAGTTATGCTCCGAGTTCACACAAAAAATCCTATGAAAAAAAAAAAGTCAAAATATTTCGGGAAACTTTTCCACTTTGTCTTGCCATAAAAACTTTATTCGGACTATTAAAAACATTAAAAAAATTCAAATCAGTTCAGCCGTTCTCAAGTTATGCGCTAACCAACGAATAACATTTTATTTTTAGTTTTATAGAATTGTGTTGTTTGGCCTTATATAGTACAATATTTTGCATAATAAAGCTTGGTTATTAGGCAATTGCAAATTAGGTTAGTAGACAAATGAAATGGATTAGAATTAATAAAATGGAACATGAATCCTGAGTTGTCACAAAACTCTGTGGAAAATTCTAACAACTTTTGTTAAAATCCTGAAATCATCACAGTACACTATAATTAACCTCTTAATAATGACAGTACTGATCCTCAATAAAGAGGAATAGTTGCCAAGTTAGGAAGAACGAGAAGACAAACAGTTATTGTACTTATTGTACAAAAACTAGGTTTTAATTCAGATGACGGGCTTCATGTGTATGTATGCCTATCACTGCTCCATGTAGCGATACAGCCAATTATGGTTACATTCTAAACCTAATAAAACCAAAGGAAAGATATTTACAACAATTACATTACAATAACTGAAGCAATGTTGTTGACCCCTGAATAAATAAATAAATAAAAATAAACGAACAGACACTGAACCACCCGCTCTTCAAATCGCTTGTTAGCTCAATTGCAAGGTTGAAGTCTTCGCTTGCGCTCCTGGGTTTAAAAGTAAAGCTTGAATACTTCTTTTTTTTGAGTAGAACAGTGAATTTATACAACTGGTTACTTTGGATACAATGACCAAAGCCCACATATTTAATACAAATAAATAACATATTATAAATTTACATAACTTTACTATTTTTACACGAATATTTGCAAGGCTAAGCCGCTAAAATTCCTATTAATAAATTTGACATATTTTAGTATTTATAACTTTTTTTTTCTATCGTTCTAGGTTTTGGCGATGTGGCCACAATCTCACCTGATGTTGAGGGACGATGTGCACCAAGATGGGTAGCACGCTAAACCTAGTGGAAGACTGGTTCTCAAGTGCAGCTGCCGGAACACACCTATTAGTGTTTGGTGACAGATTTTCAACTTGAGGATGGTAGCTAGCCAGGCGGGCATTAGAAAAAACCCCACCACCATGCTATGGTTTCCTCACGATGTTTTCCTTCACCGAAAGCTCAGGCTCATTGCAGGGATTCGAACTCACGTCACTCGACGCGAAGTTCCTACATACATTACACTACATAAACATAATCTAACATAACCTAATGCTAACGAACATAAACTAATTAATGAATAAAATAATTAATGAAAAAACATAAACTGAATAATGCTAAGTTGTAGAAAAAAAAGAAATGTTAATGAAGTAAAATATATATTTAACATATTTTAATTACATACGTTTTATTTATTCACAAAAATGTTTACATAAAAACTCTTTACTGAGATATTTAAAAAATGTTAAATAAAAAGCATGCGTGTTTTATAAACTTTTCAATTAACTAATAGTGTTTTGAAAAACTATATTAATTGAATTATAATGGATTTATCTCAATCATAGTATTGAATAGTATTATAATTACATTTGCTAATGTTGTTTTAAAAAACGAAATAAAATTAACAATAAAAAATAACCTATAATACTCATGGATAATATAGCTTCCTTTTAGTGAAAGAAATGGCAGAATTGGAGAAGTAGTTCCTGATATTACCTCTTTATAATATTATACAAACACTTTAAGCAATAAAACTACAGTGTCAATAAATGCTGCATTGCAGTCCAGTTATTTTCTATACCATTACTTTTCGGATCATTCATTGTAGAGTAAGCATTAGATTAGGAAAGTTGTTCAACCCGGGTGAAAAGTTAGTCTGTGATCCAAGCAGAGTGGAACCGTACATGACACTGCCATCGAGAAGTTGACTAATCCGCAGTATCGCAACTCACTCTGTTAACTACATTATATAAATGTCATGAAAATACATCAGCTTAGTGGCAGCTTGAAGAATTTCACGCCTCAATAATTTAGTTTAAAATCAATAAATAAGTTAATATTCACGATTGAGTGCTAAAAAGGCGAACGGAATAAAACATTCAATGGTAATCAAACCGTTTCTTTGAAAGTGATGCATTTTTTGGTTATCCTAGTCCATTAATATAGGGTAGGGATATCATTACGTGAATGATAGTGGTATCTAGATGACTCCCTCTCTGAACATCAACTAAATATAATTATTAATTGTAAACAATAATTGATAAGCCCGATTGACTTCCTTATCGGCTGTTCTCGATGACTGGGATGTTTTTCGAACCGGTGGTAGTGATTTGACGTTTGTAAATGCCTTTTTAGGGCCTGAATTGAATAAAGTATTTTTAATTTTGAGTGCCCGTTACTCCACCATCATTGCCAATTTAGCATGGAAATGTATGTATTTTTTTTTTATTTGGTCAATGAAATGGATTTTAGTCTAAGAATTCAATAATAATTTAACATAATTAAACCCTTCTGGAAGCAGACACGCTTACATTATACATACAAACAATTTTTTGTGTGTGATAAAAGCGTAATTTTAGTTTTTTTTAAACTATACATTTTATTTCTTATCATTATAGATTTAGCGTTGTGGCCACAATCTCACCTGATCTTGAGTGTCACTTATGGCCCATTTGGCCCAAGATGATAACATGCTAAGCTCATTAGAAGACTGGCTATGAAGTGCAGCCGCCAGAACACACCTATTGGTGCTTGGTCACAAATTTTCAACTTTAGGATTGTAGCTAGTAAGACGAACATTAGAAAATACCCTACCACCATGCTATGGTTTCATCGCGATGTTTTCCTTTACCGAAAGCTCAGGTTCATTGCAGGGATTCGAACTCATGACAATTGACGCGATGTCCGTATACGCTACCACTGAGCCATCATTGCTTCTAAGGCCATATTGTCACTTAACATAAGATGATTTAACATCTAAAAGTCTTTTATCTTCTTTAATATTCTATTGATTCATAATAAAGGTCTAAGATCAATTTATACGTGAACAATAACGTTCAGCAGACAGCCGAGTCTTCGCCATTAGTTACAATAAACGTACAAAGATATATGTGAGCAAAATAGTCTATTGGAACTGAGCATATAAGGGTCTTTTTCTTTGTTAATAATGGAATTGTAACACTAAAAAATAGCTTTTTGAAGTTATTGTAACAACATACATTAGAAGACTCTCAACTGGGTCTCGACGATGAGGCCACTGTCGATCGCTCGTCGTACGCGGCGGCGCGGCGATGCGACTGCGGTGTTCAGATAAAGTACAGGGAGTTGAGTGATCTGGGGATTTCTACTTGTAGTGTTGTATTGAGAAATTAATCTACCAGATAATTGCTTGATTATTATGTAAACTATTTAGAAATTGTTAAACTGTTAGTTTAATTTTTCTGTATAATTAATCAACCAAGTCAAGACAATTTCACGGTTTTTTCGTTAGTACTTCTTTAGGTACGTTATGAAAAGACGATGAGTGTGGTTTTTGGACGGTGCACCGCACATTGTAACAAAAAATCTACACTATGTTGTTGCTTCATAATCCTATTTGTATTGTGGTGAAGATAATTAGTTACACTCGATATTATGCGTCACTTTTGTTAAATAATTTTAGCTCAATATAAGGATTGTTTAGGATTTTAAATAAGTATAATATTATAGTCGACCATGAACATAAATTGTTGACAATCTATTAAAATTCGCAATTTTCATATGTAAAGGAAACTAATAATTAAGCGGTGTTTTAGTGTAAACTGTTTACTCAATAATAACTTCTTAAATGATAACTTCCAATAAAAATGGCTTGGTACAAACGAAGTTGCCTGATTTAAATCCACTGGAAATCTTATGTGGTTACAATAAATATAAAAGTTTGTAAAATCAGCTTCAACTCCTTTAAAGGTCTAACAGCCCAATTTAACACAATCTCGCCACGTGAAACAAAAAAAAAACAATAAAAAAACCGTTCCCTAAAAGAGTTTATGAAGGTTTTATCTAAGAATTTATAACCATATTCTTTGTGAACTTTTCGAAACAAAATGATTAAATAAGGTAAATACAACAATGTTCAATTAGTTGTAGATATACTGGGTTACAAGGCAACGATTATTTCTTACAACCTACAGATACTATCAATTTTCGTAATAAAAGAAAAATATTTTTAATGATTATGTTCGATTCCTGACTCGTGTATAACTTTTTTAAATCTACGAATGCAGTTTTTCTTATCTTTAAACTCCATATCATGGTGCTTTAGAAGGTATTTCTGTATCTATTATAGTTTAAGAGTTCCCCGTACTCACCGTTCTTAATATTACACTCTGTATAATTTGAAAGGCACTATTTCCACACTCAGTAATAATTTTAGAATTACCAAGATAATCCAATAACACTCAACTGTGAATTGTGCATATTTATTGAACGATGACGTAACGTTTTCTGATTTGCGTTTCCAATCACGTGACTCACTGACAGAAATCTTAACTTTCCCAAGAAAAAATTAATTAAATGAACAGTTTTCTCCAGATTTGTATTGTTTTAGGCGGTCAACTAGCGGGTTGCGTTTGAAATCTGAAATGACATAATGGATGATATAACCTTACCCTGAATATGGCAGTCGACAACAGCGATATGGACCCATGCGTATGAGAATCTCCAAAAGTTTTCAGGCGACGGGATTTGCTGGGATATCCTGCTTATCCGATTCTCACGGTTGCCGCCTCGCGCTTCGATGCGATAGCCTTCCGAGGCAACTGTACACTAAAGTAAACAGTACTTTGTCTCTACAGTATCTCGAAATAATTACCTACGGCCGCTAGGTAAATAAACACGCACTAGGGCTGCTCTCTGACTGTGTCTCTTGGGTTACCTACATACGTATTTGATAATGCTTTATTAAATATCATTACATGACGTTTTTATACATTCGTTCTACTTGGGTCTTATATCTAGTTTCAAAAGTGATTGTGAGTTCGTAAGAAGGGAATTTATAATTTTTTGCTTGGTTTAATAAATATATAACCATTGTAAATTCTAGGGTAGGATATATAATAATTCCTCATCTATCAATATATATACGTATATATAAAGTAATAAACTGACTGGCTGACTGATTGACTGAATGATCGATCAACGCACAGCCGAAACTACTGGAGCTAGGACCGTAAAAATTTGCATGCGGGTTCAATTTACACTGTAGGTGGGCACTAAGGATTTTTGGAAAATCAACCCCTAAGGTTGTGAAAAATGGGATGAAAGTTTGTATGAAAATTCATCTTTAAAATATTTTTCTAATCGTGCAAAACCGGGGCGGGCAGCTAGTAGTTATAAATTAGCTGCGGAGAAATACTGCTTTGGATGTACGAAAATGTTTTGTTATCGAACTACAGAATTTAAAAAAAATCGCGTTCTGATAAATAACTTCATTTAAAAATATCCGTCCGTACGTAAATGCGGCGCACTCGCGACTATTGTATACCGAACTACCGAAGTTTAGCGAGATTTCGAATCACGTCGTTTCGGCCGTTTGTATGAAGACGTAGTACTGTTAACTTTAGTGTACTGTGTCCGAGGTAAGCTTTTATGTTTATCGTTTTCTCTCTCCGCATGAGTGTATCTCGGGGATTGTTAACATTAATATATCACTACCAGATATAAACGTCTATGACGCCCTTTCATATATTATATGTTTTACATTTTATTGTTGTTTGATTCAATACTTAACTTACTGTTCTACGTAGGTACGTAGTAAGCTTTCACGACTATCATATTATTAGGTTAATTAAGCTTTTTTTATGTTTATCGTTTAGCCACAATCTCACACGATATTAAGTGACGATGTAGTCCATGATAGTGACACGCTAAGCTTAATGGAGGGACAGGCTCTCAAGTATACATGCCGTAACATGTGTATAGGTATTTCGGATTTCCAAGTTGAAGATGATATCTAGACAGGCGGAAATTAGAAAATGTCCTACCTTTTGATAGGTAGGTATCATTTCCTATGGTATCACAACGATTTTCTTCACCGAAAGCTTAGACTCAGTTTTAAATGCAACCACTGAGCCATCGTTGCGTTGCGATGTATTACGTATTTCTAATTTAATCGCTAAATCAATCTATTTTCTATATAAATAAAATAATTGAGGTTTGCCGTTTTGCGCGATCACGAAAAAATTACTGGATTGCTTTTTTCGCCTTACTCCTTTTATAAAAAAAAAACGATTTCTTCCTAAACAATAATCCTGTAGTTAACGCATGCGGAGCCGAAGGCACAACTAGTTTTAAAACATAAACCCATATTTTGAAACTAATGTGACATGAAATTCACCAAGCCAATTTTCAAATTAAAAAAAATCGCTATGTAATAGCTATAAATCCGTTGATCCGTTAACCATTAGTTATGTGTAAAAATAGTTAAGAAGCTCTATAACAGTATCAAGAACTAGACATTTAATTCTTCTTCTTCGTTGTTTCGAAAACCTATTCTAATTATTAAAGATTATTACTGCCCTTACCAAGCGGGTTTTTGTTTCGTATTATAAACTTAATATCTTTTGGTGACTTTTTTATTGATAAAACAAAATAGTTTTCCCCTTGTTACAACATTTCAGGGAGTATTTGTGATAACACAGAATTCATGTGCCATATATAACATAATAAAGAGACAAATGACGCAATTATATGATTAAAAAAATGGTGTGTACTCATTTACGCTCGTAAGAAGTTATTCTTAGATGAAACAAAACAAAAATACTTAACTACAAAAACGTTATCCCGTGTGCCAACAACATAGTAAATTTAACCATCGATGACAATAATAAAAATTCCTTTAACTGCCTTCTTTATTATCGGTGTGTAAGTAAATATTATTTTAATTATGTTTACGTGATAAAAAAAAGTCAGTTAAATAAATTTATATTATTGTCATTGATAGCTAACTTCATCATGCAGATTAATTTGATAAAAAATATGTTTATTTGTACATCGTTATTTTTAATACAAATAATTTAACGGTGTCCAAATAACCATTACTTAAATCAAATAAAAAATATGTTCATTTAGACAAAACTAATTATTACACACAATTTAAAAAAAGGTCAGTATGATGAATTCACATTATTATCTTTGATGACTAACTTCATTATTTCAATGTACGTGATGCGCGCGCTTAACGCACCAAAAGAGATAAAGCTTCAAAAATAAAAACCGCTGCTTGACTTTTCGTCAATAACTACTGCAATTTAGTAATGACTTTGTACATTACTTCTCGAGTGTACTAAAGTGAACCGACTGTAATGAAAATGGTGTTTATTTAATGAAGTGCCAGAATTCGGTCTCAGGTGCAACAACACGTGTGTTGCACCTACACCGTTGCAGATGAGTGTGTCGTGAGCATGAGTTTGCAGTGTTGAAGTAATGTCGGAACACTTCAGCGTTGAGGACGCTTGGGCCGGGCGCGCTATCATTTATGTTCACTGTCGACCCGAGGACGTGACACACGAACGACAAGATAAGCAAATACAAATGTTTAAAAGAGAATATGTGTACTTATGTAAGCACTTAATAAGTTATATTTATTTCGTGAAAAACCCCAAAATTTTTAACATGATGAGTTTAGCCGTCAATGATTAATAATATCAATCAATTTAACTGGATTTTTTATTTTATAATAATAATTTATCAGATTTATTTAAGGAACAAATGAGGCACAAGCCATAGAAAAGTAAATTTAATCTAGCTATTACCTATCTACCTATACCTCAAATCTTAAACTCAGTTTTACAAATTATTTTAACTTATTAAATTTATCTAAAGAATATTATTCTATTTTATTCAATTCTGCAACAATTTACATTACGGCATAAATTAGGTTTTTTTTATTATTTTTTTTAAATTCTGATGTAATGTTGTGACAAACAATTGTCTGTTTCTGTAAATTTTGTGATACACTTTTTGGTGAAATTGTCGGATACATCGTGCTAATATAATAGCAAAATAAAAAGAGAAGGCGAAGCTCTGATAGCTTTAAAAACCTGTTGTGGGATTAATATCCTCATGGCAGGTAGGGCACGGATTATATTTATTCCAAAAATGCATATTAAAATTGAATATTTTATTTATTATTATTTATAGATTCATTTATAATATTATTCTCAAAATTATTATATCTCAAATCCTGTTTATTTTCAATTTCGTAATTCTTATTATTGTTATTTTGGAACGAAGTTCCTTATGGGGCGTTATGGAGGGGTACCCTAGCCGACAAAAAACGTCCGTAACTTAAAGCGTAAGATTTTTATGATGTTGGGATGATGGACACCGTCGGGATGGTGCTGACCATTTAAGTTTTACTTCAATCGCGTGTGACGGTTACGCGCTTGTTTTTTTTTGTTATTGCAGTTTGCTATTATTATTATATCATTGTAAATAAAATAAAACTTGAAATTAATATTTTATAATAAGGAACTTCGTTCCTATCTGGTGTACCACGACACCACACTTTTTTTTTAAACACTTCGTAGGCCAACACGTAACTGATGTTGTTGCATGCAGTAATCAACTGTGTATCAAACAACTCACTCCTGTGACTAATGACTTAGAAAACAACGTTCTCGGTTTTCTTTGCAGCCTACTTCTCAGTGCGGAGTTTTTTCTATTAAAATAACTTCGGCCAGGAAACCGGTTTACGAGCCCGTATTGTGTTAAAAGTTAAATTTACTTTTTACCACTAGAGCGCTGCCCCGGGGAAATAATGCGGGTTGGTGCAGTTAAATATTTACAACATGTAATAGAAATCGTTCTGGATTGTATCGTATATTGAAATTTAATTATACGATCTGCTGGGTACGTGATGCTATGGGATGAAGTTACATTTTATACCATTCCAAATTTAAAAATTCTATGATTTCATTATATGTGCAGCATATTGTTTTTAAATTAAATAAATTATCTAGCACGTAAAAAGTTTCTTGGTATTTTTCCTTTTTTGACTTGTCTCTTTCTAATGGATACTCGTTTCATTTATACATATTCAATCGAAAATATTTACCTAAAGGTGTTATTGTTATACAAATGTTCCAGTATAAAACACAAGTTCACCTTATGTTAAGTAATAACGTAACCGCAAATCCGCAATCCAGTTCACAAGTCCAACACTCCAATTGTGGTGTTCTTTAACACACCAATATGAGATTGGTGACAGATGTTCCATTTGAGGAACACGTGCCTTCGTCACGATGTTCAGCTTTACCGGAAATTCATATTCACGTGTGTTCGACAATCATTATCAATTTAAATACTTGTCGCGTAAAATTACCTAATCAAAGTTTATCAATAGATTTCAATTGGCTTCGTACGTCAAGCTTTCTACTTAAAAAATCTCGAAAAATCTAAACAAATATAAAAAATACTAAGGAAATATACTGTTACATTTCACATTCGATTGCTTCCATAAGTTGATAGCATTCGGTTGCCTCATGTCACTAGCACTCACCCTTTTCTTGGTATCAAATATTATTTCAAAGTAATTTTTTCCTTATTGCCATGTACGAATGAATATATGTGTACTTCATTTAGGTTTTTCACATACCTACTTTTTATTTATTAAGATAAGAAGGAAAATTACATGAATTCAAAATATTATAAATCTTTTTAAAATTAAAACTATAAATATTGTTATTAGACGATTCACTTAAACGAGTAAAAAATCCCAGTTCACAATATGAAGGAAAAAATATGCTAGGCAAAACCTAAGCTATTTGGGACACAACAAAGAAGTCATATAAATTATATCAAATAATTTCGTATTATTATCATCACATATGTTTATCATGGCCACTTCATATTTTTTTGTATTTTAACTTATTATTTTTCTAAATAATTTTATAACAATTATTGAGAAAATTTTGAATATCCGAACACCTGTTAATCATTTCAGCAAAACATTAAACAATATGTTATAATTCAATTAAACAAAAAAAAAATTTTACGGCTTTATAGCATCAGCACAGCTTCATCAAAGAATGTAAGATCAAAAAATGTATATTAATTTTAGAAGATAAATTATTTAATGACTAAGAATTGACCATGAAAACATGTACTTTTAAAATTATATTGTAAAAGAGGCCGACAGTAAAAACACCGAATAAATTAAAAATATAATATATGTTTATTCAAAGAAAACAATATAGTGATAATATCGTTTGGTTTTTAACACCCAATATTTACACAGCATATAACAATTCAGACATGTATGTGAAACGTAATGTTTTACACTAATAGAGTCTTATCCATATGTAATGTAGGTAAAACCTGAGCAAGACTGAAACATTGATGTATTCACGATGGAAATACCACGGCTCAAATAGTAATTGTATGAATTTTTTCATCGAATTCATGTTGCGATGTAATAAATGATGTTTTGTTACTGTTTTCACTTTATAACATGACATATCACATTAATAACATAGATATAAAAAAGAGGGCAAGTTCGATAGAACCGACGTTCGGATATTCTTTCTTTTTCGTTTTTTAGTCGTTGTATCCGATAAAAAAGATGAAATCAAACGAGTGACAAATGTTAAATGTTTGCTTAATTAAAGCTATAGTAATGTATGTTCTTTAATTTATTTACAAACCATTTTATTACTTTCTATATCTCAGGCATAAAAATTATACTTTTCAGACCCTAGTAACTCTAAGTAATCCTAGTATTATTATTGATATTCAAGGGAAGTTTATTAAACATATAAAATTTCAAGTATGTAGGTTGAGAGACTTGCATGCCGGCATGACAGCGGCGACCGCCGATGGATTACCGATTTCTTGGTGGTCGCCGTTATTTTGCATTTACTGTGTATACCATGATGTGCAGTGCCGTCACTATGCCATGCTACTATACAAAAAAAAGTAAATCAGTTAATTAATGTTCATCAGCTTCTGTCTGTAGGCAATGCTGATATTTTCTCAAATTGAATACAGCGTTTAAAATTTATAGATCTTTGACGCAAACAGCTATAGACATTCAGTTAGCACCAGATAGAATTCTAAAACAGCTCTTTCAGTGAGCCTTAAAGAAAGCATTGACATGAATACGAAATCTCTGCTTACCGGTTCGCTTGGTAAACATAAGTTTCCGTGCTACTAGGGGAGTTGTTTCAATTGAGAATAACCTGTAGTTTGGTTGGCTGATGGAACCGTATTGACCTATTTAATAAGTAATCAGTTTGCAACAGATTTTGTCTGAAGCAGTATTAATATATGCATTTTCCCCGGTTCTAGAATGCTTTCAATTGCCAATTAACCTAAAAATCTGAAGAACCACAATTTCTAATAAATATCTAAATATTATCTTAATTCTCAGTTAATACTTTTAAAACAGTATGTAAAAGGAATTCGCAAATTCCGATGAGTTTATAATTATAAGGTTTAGGGATTTCCAAAAACTATTTATAGAAATCTATGATAAGGAATGAAAATACTATATATATTATGTATAATAACTAAGCAACCTGATGTTTTTGTATCTTTGTTAAAAAAATTACATCGAATTATTGGATAGAAATCGATCTATCTATCTATCTGTAATTTTAAAAAATTACGTCTTATTTCATAATAGTAATTAAAATTAAAACTGCTGGCAATCCGTAAATTTATTTCACTTTAAGTAAATTGATCATTACTGCTTAGATATTGTTCGGTTTCAGTTCTATATTAATCTGAAAACTACATACGAATTGGTTTAGAAATTTTCAAATATTGAGCGTTCAAATACGCAAAAATTTTGTTTACTTTTTTTAATACTTGGACTTCAAATTAAATTTTGATTATCGCACTCCTTTCAAGTTGTTAAATTTTCTTTTTCCCATGCTTCATTCTAAGTACTGATTTTAGTTTGGTTACTTTATATCAATTTAAAAACAAAACTTAAGCATAAAAGTGCTGTCAAAAAATAAAGTTCATATTCTTTTTATGTAGATACAACAACATACAACAACTATCAAGTTTTACAATCAGAATGGTTGTTGAATGTGCGCCTGGGACATTACCGCGGTGATGTTATGGCGTCGAAACGTTCCGTTTACGTCCCGTTAACAAACACGTGTCGTGTGGCTGCTCGTAAAACGTACCTAGTATAGATTTAGCGACGCTTCCTCCCAACCCATGAACTCAGTAATCGTAAACTTAATAGGATTCTATCGTCACAGTTTTTCTCTTCAGTATTTTGATATACAAATTAGCGCAAATTCAGCGAATGTTCCAAAGTTCTAGCAAACATTGCAGAGTTCTTAATAGTTACAAAGATTCTGGGAATTTTCTAGCTACACCGACGCCTTCTTGCCCGTCGTGCATTTTGACCAAAAAAGTGGAGCTCTAGCAATATTTTTATTAATCTTTGTATTTAGATGAGAACTTAGGTGATAGGCTCCTTTAGACGGGCTAGTGAGCATCTTCACTTCATCTTCATTAAGTTTTATGGCAAAATATAATATATAACGTTGTTTTGGTATTATAATATGGCAAACCGTACTGATTTCAACCTGCAATGTCAACATTACAGTTGCCCAAATTCTTTGTCTATGTTCGTTCATGTCACATATAAACTGAACATAATCCTTATTCATCCAATACACCTAGATGTTTTAAAAGCCCCAGGGGAATCGACATTTGACCCGGAATTTGGTGAATACTTATTGTGCAAATCTTACTTGTCTTCCTGTTTCATTCGTATTCTTTACGGAGGGTTTATGATAACACATTAATATCAAGCCAGTGAATGTTTATTGGTACGAGAGACAATGACTAAAACTCATTTCCTACTTTCTTTGCCCTAATATATATGTGTTCTGGATATAATCATAAGAAGACAGGTCTCCATTGCTACTACAAAAAAATAAAGAGACTATAATATAAAATTATAATATGTTGATAAATAAATAATTAATACCATCATATCCAATCTCTCATGGCTCCATAAAAATTTGGTTCGTGCGAAATTCAGACACAGTGAATACAATTTTACGTTCACCTTTACGATCTGTATCGATGTCGTTTTATCATTGACTCAGCGTAAATACGTATGTGTATCTCTATGTTGTTTTAGTACTCAATAAACATTTGTTACGGCCTTGTTTATGGCATTAAGTTAATTATATTTTGGGGTACTGATTGATGAAAACCTGATCACATTTGATGTCGTATATATATTAATCTTTTCTGCAAGTCTTCTTAAATATAGTCACCGTAGTTATAAATCTGCATTCTTATGTATTTTCGGTTGTTTGACCCATTTCCAATATATTATTTTTTCTCTACGGACGCATTCATATATATCAGCCTTGATACATTTTATTCAAAGTCTTAGTAGTGTACTAGGTAAATAAAAAATGTTGATAAAATTTACATTCTACATCATAATCAGCCTTCTTAAGTCTACTGTAGGACTAGAGTCTCTTTATTTGCAGGTCAATCTTAATTATCCGCCAACCTTAACATTATCAACCCGCCAGTTCGACGCCGGTTATTCTACATTTCTGGGACGGATTCTAAGTTGTCAATCTACCAATTTGCCACGGCAACCTTCCTCTCTACGACATACGCCTATCCATCTTTATTTCACTAAAGGTCACTTTCCGGGTAACGTCGACAACTTTATTTCGAGTCCTTATTTCGATATCTGGCACGCAGTTTTCTAGCTCACAACCTACTACATTCAGTGTGTGGTTTGTTCTGCTGCGTTCATCTGCTCCTTATGTTATAGTAGATAAAACTAAATGGTATTTTGGAACATTCAATACTTAGAGCATACTGGAAACCTTCCTTTCACTACCTCGGTCAATTTTCTAAAAGCAGCAGCTGAATTTGGTGACATATTCTTGTTTTTCTTTTGAACGTGTTAGAACTTGGCTTAGATATAACTGGTTTCAATTCCTCATTGAAGGGATCTCTAAAATTTTATACAGTTCAATATAAATATAGCAGATAAAGTATTCTCTATTATCAAAACTGAACATAAGGATTAAGTTATAGCCATGGATTATAACTCAACTCTCAACCGGCCGTATTATGTTCAGATAATAATATAACGTCTCACTGTCTTGCGACATTTAACGACCATTGCATTGTTTAGACGGCATTACAGCGTGAAGATATCGTTGGCTTTTACGAGCTCTCGACCCAATCGTCAAAATCCTTATCGTGCATATGTGTTTATTATTTTTCAACACTTTTGCTCTAAAAATGCATTTACAAAGCATTTAAGTGTTCGAAAGTTAAAATTTACGCACCATACAACGGAGCGTGCGGTAAAAATTTTACAGCACCTTACGGTAAACTTTTTACCGCACGCACCGTTGTATAGCGCCATAAAAATATATAAGAATTCCACCAAGAAGTTTCACATTACGATAATTAATAAGCTGAAGATCGAACCTTGGGAGCACTTTTTATCAATACATTTGCCTCACTTTAATACTAAAGAGAAAAGAAGATGAAAGATGTAGTTCTAGTTTTCATTAAGCGAACGTGACGCCATTTGCAAATTCGGGCCATTTTCATATTAGAAACGTCAAGATTGTTGCGACTTTCCGACTGATATTTATAAACAAAATAATAATATGAGTTCAAGCGAGGAAACCGATATTAAAATGGAATTTACTCCACCTGATGATATCTTGAATGAGGCGCAAATTATAGGTAAAATTTCCAAGAGTAGTCTGTCTGTATAATTTCTTATTTGCTATTAAAAATAATCGAAATAAAAATTTTCCTTCATTACCTATTGTACTGTTTTCTCGCAAATGTATTGAAAAACCTTATATGACACACGTGCGGAATTGTTTTTTTCAAACTCATGACTATGGTAACATTCGTCAACTCGTTTGTAAAAACCAACTTACCGCACTAGTATCATAAATAACTATTATTATGTGGGGTATAACTATGAAATAACTACTTTCGGTTGGGTAGGGTATTGGTCGCAAAAAAATATTTTATATCTGTCTGTCATACGCGCATTGCAATTTGGGTTTAGCCAAAGTGTATCTTGCTACAACGGCTTCTGTAATGGCGCCCCGTTTTTAAATGGTCATCACCAAGTACAATCATTTAGCGAGTTTTTTTTTATTTCCGTATAGTTTTTGCGTTACACAACAATCTCACCAAAAGCTAAGTGAGGATGTATGCCCAGATAGTACACGTTACGCACAGAGTTCTAATTGTCTCACTAGTGCAGCTGATAAACCCAGCGCTTGGCTAAAGTTTTTCAAATTAAAGATGTTTTTTTTTTACTGCACTGAAAGGTCAGACTCTTTGTGGGATTCGAATCCACGACAACCGACGCGTCGCCTATTCCGAACGCTTACCCTTAAACTTATAACATATTTAAGATATATATAATAGGTCTTTACCTATGAAATTGCCGTTCTGCAGTACTGGCCATTTCAAATCAAAATAATTTTTGTTTGGCTAAGAATTCTAATTTCAAATTAATTTTATTTCAAAAACATGGAATTCTTTTTCCAAAAGTAGTCATTTGTTTATTGATTAGTGTTACATTTTCATCGCATTTAAATCTTTGTCATCATGGATACGTTAAAAATTCGAGTAATTATGGAATATGAGTACCGTCGTGGCAGTAACGCGGCACAAGCGGCACGCAAAATAAACGACGTTTACGGAGCTAACACTACAAACAAACGCACCACCTGTTATTGGTTTGCTCGCTTCCGTTCTGGGAATTTCGACCTGAAAAATGAACCTCGCGGTCGTCCGAAGACTTTGATGACGACGATGACGAATTAAAGGCGATTGTGGAAGCTGATGATACACAATCTACGGCTGAATTAGCAGCAGCTTTCGACGTTAGCGTCAAAAAAAATATTGGTCCATTTGCGTCAAATTGGCAAGGTAAAAAAGCTTGACAAATGGGTGCCCCACGAACTCAATGATCGCCAGCGCGAAGTACACGTCGAGACGTGCCTTGCACTGCTCAACAGACACACAAATGAAGGAATTTTGAACCGCATTGTTACCTGCGATGAAAAATGGATTCTGTTTGATAACTGCAAGCGCTCAGAAAGTTGGTTGGATCCTGGTATAAAAGTGATTGTCACTGTTTGGTGGTCTAGCGCCGGTGTGATTCATCACAGCTTCTTAACAAACGGGGTGAGCATTACTGCAGATGTGGACTGTGAAGAACTGAACACAATGATGGAGAAGCTGGCACATCTCCAACCAGCATCTCCACCAGCAGACAACGCGCGACCTCATACTGCACAACAGACGGTCTCCAAGTTGCAAGAACTGGGGTTGGAAGTTCTCCGTCATCCGCCCTACTCACCAGACCCTGCGCCTACAGATTACTACTTTTTCCGGAATTTGGATAACTCCTTGGCGGGAAAAAAATTCAATACTCGAGAGGCAGTACAAAATGCCTTCGAAGAATTTGTTGCCTCCCGTCCAGCTGATTTCTTTAAGAAGGGCATCAATAAACTGCCACTGCGCTGGCAAAGTGCATTGATTGCATGGGTGATTACTTCGATTAATACAAATAAAAAATACATGAAAAAATATCGTTTAAATTTTTTCATACAAAATGGCAATTTCATAGGTAAAGACCTAATATTATTATCTGGAGCCTATGATACTCGTATATAGTCACCGATAATAGAGACGTTGCCTAAAGCATATTTTGTAGATGGTCAATGATGAATATGATGTATGTTGCCAGATTTTAGAAAAATATATACTTTAACACCAACCTAAATGTCCCTCTACTGTGCCAAACTTTCTTCCCGTATGAATGGACGGATTTGAACAGTAGGCCGTAGGACACAACATATTTGTAATGTTCAACGTCTAGAAATATATATATGTAGTTCTTTATTTTTCCCACTTTACTATAATATTACAAGAAAAATTCTCAAGGCGTTCAGTTTTCTTCAGGGCGTTTTCCTTCACTATCACCTAGTGGTTATAACTAATAACATTTAAAATACTAATAATACGCGAATTCCGATAAATTCTTGGTACGTGCCAAAGATTGTACCTGCTGGCTTCGAATTGATATACCTACCATTTGTCTAACCATTCGCCAGACACGTCATTTAAAAGAAAAATACTTGTACTTGTTAAGAAATAAATATGTAAAAGAAATTATGATAACCTTATTTCTTTATATGAAAAAATACCAAAGCTAAATATAAAATTACATACTAGAAATATTAAGTAAAAATGGTTCTAATATAACCAATTCTTAAATATTTGCATACCATTTAGTTACTTGTAATATTATATATTTTTTTCAAATATAGAGTTGTTTATCTTTCTTATTTTGTTAAAAGAATATTACATAATATTGAGTAGGTATGGAATTTAATTACGTAAATATGTACGTTACGTATACATTAGCGAAAAGCAAAAATTACACTAATAGATAGATACCTACTTGATTAAATAATCTATTAATATATGAATACGAAATAGAGATTAAATAAAAGAAATCAAACGAAATCTGGATTAAACTGTCCTTCTTGGCTGGCACGAACTCCAAAAATAACTGATTATAAATAGGTATATAAGCAGGGTTGGGCAGTAATTGAATTACTTGTAATTAAAATACGTAATTGAAATACAAATACATATTTTGTATTTGTATTTTAATTACTTCTTAAAAATGTAATTTGTAATTGGTATTTCAAATACCTGACTGACGCTGAGGTATTTTGTAGTTAGCATTTCAAATACTTATGGTTTGAAAATACATTTTAACATAAATACATTTAGCTATCTTATTCTAATTTAATTAATAATAATTTAATAGGTGCGTCCTGCAGAAAATAGAGTGCGATAGCTTTCGCAAGCAATATGGCGACCGCTAAATATGTCAATCTTTAAAGTTATCAACACTGCACTTGTACTGTACGTCAAATTTCTTTTCAATAGTGATTTTCATTCTTAAACGGTTATTTTCACGAAACTACTATTGTGGTTTTTATTTTTAATTCATTAAGTTAGGTTTTTTGACCCTATACTATGTAATATTAGTGGCATTTTTGTGATATAGTTTGGTTATTATGCATTCGTAAAGGGGATTATAAATATAAACTGAAAACATGGATTTTGAAAAGTCACAAAAACTCCCTAGATAGTTCTAACAAGGGAGCCACCATCTTCTTGAACTGACTTTGAATGTTTGAAAAATACTACGAAGATTTAAACACATTGACACTGGCCAGTGCTTTTGCGGCGCCATATCCAGAAGAAGAAATAGTACGAACGTCACGACAAATTATCAAATTAATTTCGAACTGTTTATATTGTTATCCTTAAGGGCCCTCGAGCCATTAGAGGCTTTGACAGCTTCACCGGGCTTGGGGGCGAGCGCGGAAGGCACTCGGCCGCGAAAGCTAGGCAACAAGCTCCAAGGGTGCCAAAGTGGCCGAACCTCGGCTTGGGGTGTTGCCGGTCATGCGAAAAATTCGCGATCTGACTAAATCGTTATCCATAAAAATTCGAGCTAACTAACTATACAAATATACATGTTTCTGCCTTCTGGGAGGAAGGTTTGTGTGAAGTGCAGTGTCATGTGTGTTTGTGTGGATAGCTAGTGAATGCAGTGTCACTGTATCGCGCGAGCGGCTGCTGGCTCAAGGGCTCCATGCCGTAGGAACGGACCTAGGCTTGAGTTGCCGCTGGAGAGGGTGGTCGTGGCGGGTGTGCGGGAGCGAAGTTAACGGCCTGTTCCCTACAGAGGGAACGGTGGTTCCGTGGGCGTGGGCGCAAGCAAGCTTGACTTGAAGAGACGAACGGGTATGACGCGTTAGCTACCGTGATTTCGTCATCGGGGTCGGTAAATATGTTCCGCAGCCTACGTTTTGCCTTTGAGGCGCCTGGTACTGGGGTATATGTTGCGGCACATGCTACTAAAGGGCTTGGATGGTTTGACGCTCTGTCAAAAGAGCTCTTCGCGAGAGTTTTTGATGTAAGACTTGATCGAAGGAAGTTCCATATCTTTATGGAAGTCTTCGTTTCGAACGAACCATGGGGAAAAACTATTTTGCGTAAAAAACGATTTTGCAACTCTTGCAAGGGGCTAAAGTTTGATTTCGCAATATAGGCGAATACTACGCAACTATATGTTAGGATCGGACGGAGATCAAATTAACTCCATATGTAAGTGTACGATGCCGGAAGACGGCGGCGATGGAGTAAATCAAGTGAATGCTTTGACGTATCCGCTAATTTTAACTGGAAGAACGTATTTCACAGTGATTAATAGCGGTAGTGGTGACGAGATGTAGAAAATTGTTTTCTTTAGCGGGTTTTATTCACTCCCTAAAAAGAGGCTGTTTGTCTGATTGTACATTGAAAAATCTAGTGTTCTTGAAAGGAAATTCTTCTTATACTGATTAATAGGCTGGGCTGTATTAGTTCTATTCTATTCACATTGTATTTTAAATAAAAATAGTAAGAATACAGTATTTTGTATTTTATATTTCAAATACACGACTTAAAAATATTTTGTATTTCGTATTTTAAATACATGCGAGATAGTATTTTGTAATTTCTATTTTAATTAAAGCAAAGTATGTATTTTGCCCAGCTATGTATATAAGTATCAATAATTTCGTTGATTGTTTTTAATGCTCTTTGCTTTGAAGTAATTAAATATTATTTTCTACTTTTTAGTATGAGTTTGTACATTTAGGTATAGTCTTGAAGTCAGTTGTCATCAAGTCAGTCAAAATTAACATTATTTTTCAGTTTTTAGTGGGAAGTAAGAAGTATTTTGTGTTTATATATAATATGGGTAGGCCTACAAAACGCGTTGCTCGAAAGACAGAGCGAGGTTCGTCTTCATACTCTTCCTGCATCTCTTAAATTCACTTGATCACTTTTGAATTTTAGATAATAAAGATAATGGATACAGAATAATGGTAAATAGCCACCATATCTTCATGAAGGTTTTTTTTTAATTTACCTTATTTTGTTAGGAATTTAATCACAGCGCGGTGTTCTATTTTCTTAAACATTGTCGTGTCAGTTGCTACGATCATCTTTCACTGACGATTATTAGAGAACTAATGATAATAATAATGTGAAATTTTCTATTTATATCTTCTGCTATAGGTAGCACTTTCCCGTGAATAAGATATTTAAATGTTTATGGTGATTATATGATGAGCTGTGACATTCTTTCACTGCGCAATAAGTCAGATTTTGTGAAAAATACGGGAGAATTTTAAAACTATAAATTCATTTTTAACACTGACGCGCCGAGCTACTTATGTAGCCTTTAAAGGCTACTGGAAATGGCTTCACTCTGCGTGCAACGACTGCCGTTCCGAGTATTTTATTTATATGTTCACTTCCTTACTTAATTATCCCCATAACCAGAATACATTGAACGCCCATCATATATATATTTCTTTCCTTTTTCAAAAAGCGCTCAACCAATTTCGATAAAAATTATATGGGATCACCTCTGGATTATGACGTATCAAACAAAAAAAAAGAAAAATTAAAATCAATTCATAATTAGGAGGAGGAGTAATCGCGTAACAAACATAAAAAAACATCGAAGTCGAATTGATAACCTCCTTCTTGTTTGAAGTCTGTTAAAAATTGTATAGTGCGTTCTCTGAACAGTTTTGCAGTGTTATACAAGTCTGCGAAAAGTGCGTATATAGTTTATACTGTGTTCATGTCTTTAAATATATTCATTTATCGCAATACACGGCATTTAAGTTACCCACGTCCATAACAATACATTATAAAACTGACCAAACAGTTTACGTTATTTGATATAACATTCTACCCTCACTTTTGTTTTACATTAAGATACACGTGCTTTTGTTTTTGAACATTTACAAAATCCAGAACAGACCGTATATCGCTAAATTCAATTAAGTCACTGGTAATGGTGGAACTCAAAAGCGGACAATCAGTTTTTGTAACTAACTGCTCATTCGGGAATCGAATAAGTCGAACGAGAAAGCAAGACGCGCAGGTCAGCTTCATCTACTCTATGTCACTCTGAACAACACAGGAGAAAATCCCGGGCCAACTTACCTATATAGGATAAAAATGCTGTCATAGTACCTGTTTGATTCATTACGTACAGTGTGGTTCGTTGTATGTACAGCTATGCGATTTTTACCAAAAACAACGGCGACCATTGAGAGATCGGCAATCAATCGCCGGTCAATCAATCTCTTGGCAGCTGGATATACACTGGCTGATCACGAAACGGGACAAACCATAAGTGAGTCACTGTAACATATGTATGGTGGCCACGACCGAGTCGGATACAGATCCAAACCATCTCGCTTGTTTACTGAACGTACACCAGCTGATCACGGAACACAACATGTTTAAGCAATTCAATGGTAATGTTATAAAATATGTATTGGGAACTGATAGGTAAAACATTTAGCCAAAATTTAAATCGGGTTTTGAAATAATACAAAACTTTTTCTGTAGGGTTTATACAAAAATATTGTAAAATTACAATGCGTTTTTGTAGGTTTCTTCACATGTCTAGTAAAATTACACGTATCATAAATTTGGATTATCATAGATTATTTTGTAATTATACATGAGTATATTACTTAGTTTACAACCCAAAGTATGAACTTTGATTAGCAAAACGATTATAATTTTACAAAAAAAATGACAATGTATGGTTGGCGTTACTTCTGGTGTATGAAGGTCTTGATCCAATTAGACATAATTGTCGTATTTTGCTTATATTAAACATCCCCGGTTGCAATGCATTATATTTTCCGAATAAAAATTCGCTCTTAACTTATACCACAATGCAAGAGTCGGTCGCTATTCGCGTGCCCTCAAAACATAAATCGAACCCCGTTAAATCAAGCCTGGGCAATTCTCACGGGGATTTACTACCTCTTTAAAATTTACTTAAGACATTATAATAAAGATATTTTCTTGAAACTTACCTTTATAATAAACTAGCGGTGGCCTGTCGATCCGCACGCATTTGTTACTATGCAGTAGTTATTTACATCCCGTAATTTTATTTTTATCATATTTCGACTTTCAATTGAGAAACTACATGTATTTCCAGTGTACGAAGGTCATCCAAAAAGGATGAGACTTTTTTTATTGTTTATGTATTATTCTCAATTTTTATAGCCTATCAATTATGGAATGACATATACTTCCCGTGTACAAAATTTCATATATGTTCATCCCTCCTCATGACATGCCCATACCACACTAACCCTCAATTTCTCTAAGACGAATGCTATTTCAAATTTTTTTCTGATATACTCATTCTTGATATAATCCATTTTAGTTATACCACAACACTGTTGTGATTACGTTTAAGTAGTAATACACTTCAAGAACAAAGATTGATGAAGCATAAATTTAACTGGGCTGACCAATTCTATGAAATGCTCTAAAACTATTTAAAATAAGCTACGAAACTGGCCCGAATGCGTAAAAAAGATACAATATATTGGGCCCATGGTATATTATAGTTAATACAGCGGTTACAGCTAATGTAATGTTATTTGATATTCAATTAAAACTCTTTCGAGTAATTTTTCACTCTCATTACAACTTAAGCGGACCAATTAACTTCAATATCCTACAGCGCCGTACAACTGTACCGGGGCCTGAGTTAGCATGTAAATCATAATTTGCGTCAATTCAAACAACATTATTTCGCATTAGTGCTAAATCTACGCGTTTATTGTTCATCCGGCGTTCAGGATGTTTTATTTTCTATTTGCCGACGTTATTTATTAACTTAGTGTAAGCTTGCTAACTTCATGTAACGGCTGTGTAAAAGGAATAAATTTATATTTTAATTGTGAAATATTACGTGCCAATTAATGAGCCGTTTCTAGTAGGTTTTAATATATAATATTAACTGTAATATTTACGGAAAGATAAGGCAGTATATTATTACTTGGTGCTGGGGCATTTTTTAATGCTCCCCTGACTAATATCCACTTTCAAATTAAACACACAATACATTAGCATTTTCCGGTAGATGTATTTGACAATCAGCTCTCTTTCTAGATGTGACATGTTTACTGTTATTAATGCTATTGGCATTTAACAACATTTGGAATTTGGGTTAAATAATAATCTATAAAACTGTGAAAAACATTACGGTATTGTATAATACCATCAAAGCGAAAAAGGCGCACGAAATACGTGGATTTGGAAGCACGGCGCATCGAAGCCAAGTGCATAGTCGTCAAAGTTAACATTGATACAATAGTCCTGCCACTTCATTAATTTTATTCTGCCAAAGTACAGATACATTTACCGCATCACTCTAAATCTAATATTTAAACATGTTTAACTTATCATCAGAAACCTCATCTACCCTAAAACCACAAGCTACTAAATATTACTCACTATAATTTTTGAAAACTGCGATATTTTGATCCCACTGCTAGAAGAAGGTCATATAATCTGGAAAAGCAGCAGTCTACTGGAAAGTTTGAAGAAATACGTCCCAGAGGAAGATGCGTAAAATCATGGTCGGGTCAAATCACTGAACAACTAAAACTACTCTTTAGTACAGCCCTCCTTCGAGCCGAAGATTTAGATCGATGGAGGCAACTCAGAAAAACCTATGCACAGAGTCACGATTCTCAGCAATGAAGTTACTATTCGTGAGTGATAGAGAAATATACTGGCAATGGCATAGTCCTTTAGATGGATGAAGTATCATGGTGTTTTATCAGTGTATACACTTTATCCTTTCCATCAGTGAGAAAGTATCCGCCAGCGTACTCATTGGAACGCTACTAACTGTCAATGTTATACCAGCACTCGTAAACTCAATATTCGTATGCTAAAATCCTCTACTATTGGTACCAAACTCAACATGAAAATCACGAATACTTGATAAGTAAGAATAAGTGATGAACACTTTAACCCATTTATCATTTCTCGCCGTTCACCATATGGACGGCAGTGGCTGTCAAATCGGATGTGAGAGCCCAGTAATCACAGGACCTTAAATTTACATTACAACCAGATCATATGTGGCTTTTTTATGTAACTACTGCCTTACTGTGCCTGCTGTTTTTGATAAGGACCAAGTATCTAAGAAGTAAAACAAAACAAAAAGATTAATATCTATCTAGTAATTTTTGCGTAAAGCCTTATCCAGAGGACTCACACATTCGTACTCAATCACAAGACACAGACAAAATGACACCGACTTCCTGGCAGCCTCTTTTGGTACTAGGTACACCAGACCAATAGACCATGTAATAAGATCCACGCTTTGCAGTGTCACATCTCTTCCGTTTCGTCTCATTCACCCATAGCACATCAATCCTCCTCTCATCCATCGTTTAGCATACTTCATCTATTTTTACATTCAATCATCCTCTAACATTTAAAGTAGCAAAACGGCTTACCACGCTTAACGGCTTTCCACAGCGCGCTTTCCGCCCCTCCCGGAAACGAGACGTAATGGGTTTCGAATCGCACCGCCGCCATTTTCATTTAGTAATTGTTCTAAAATCATTGCGTTCCCTCGAGCAGCTAGGGAAATGTAATCGAGCCTGGCAGAGTCCCGCATGCAAGACAAGGGTTAGTCTTATTCTGGGGTCACCAGGACCCAGGGTAATTCGGCACGCTACTGACTAAGCTCGTCCCTAACCACGCATCCATCGGCACGGCAGTCCTTGGATTGGCGGAGAGGAAAGGAAAAGGAAACACGGGAAAGGATTGGAATTTGAGATAGTAAATTTTTGGATATTGACAGGAAAAAAGTGTAAAAGGATACCTCAGAAGGCTAGGCATAATTTAAAATTTGTACCTGATAAGTGGCTCTGTGGCGAATTATTAACTACCGAAAAAGGTAGGACAACATCTGCCGGACCTACTAATTATCATGTAAATTGTGATTTACTCAAGAAATATAGAATAGCCATATCACACTCAAACTATAGCATAATTTGTTGAAATAAACCATAGTAAGGGACACACGATCAAACATCGTATACGAACCTCCACAATATCCGGACTTTGCCTTCGGGCGTGTGAAATAACAACAAACGAACGGATTCCCTCACTTTCCAATAGCAAGCAGCCTTATATAACCTATATGTCTCAATCGTGAAAAGAGTTTTATTTTATTCTTTCTACCGAAATCAAAACAATACATTCACCTTACGTGTATTTTTTTTTAAGAATTGTAATAATACTATTATTTTTTTGAGTTATATTTATTATTAGTAGCTTATTTTTTATTAATAACAGCCTGTGAACGTCAGCAAAGGACGTCCAGCTACAGTTTTGTAATTTCTCAGTAGCCATATTTTGATACCATGATCTATTGTCAGTCGTTCAGGTTTTCACACGATCTTTTTCTTCACCATCAGCCGAGAGAATATGCTAAATCTATAGTGTCAACGGTGAGTTAACATGAACAAATTGAACACATTTCTTGAGAAATTGAAGTATTGTGTGATGCTGTAGTCATATAGTTAAGTTTACTTTTTTCTTCCAAAAAAAATTATATATATATGTATATACGTTATTTAAACAAGCCTTTGTATTTCTGTTTGATTTTAAAAATAAAATGTTATTTGTAAGATTTATAATCTATAACATAATGGGGATTGGAGATGATCTACTCTGGAGAAACGCCTCATCGACCTATGTATAGAAGGATAAAGCATTTTAGAAACACTCAGTCCTTTAACATAATTTTATACGGTTCAAAAACAATTTTAGACAAATATGAAAGCGAAAAGGGTCGCTGTCAAAACACCTTAATACATCATATTAGTTTGAATAAATCGAAAAGGCACGGGATCTCCACTGAAGTGGGTATGTCGGGTCATCATTTGCATTAAGAGGACTGTCCACGCACTTAGATTAATGGACCGAGCCGCGTATTTCTCATATATGCTTTAATAAATCACATAAATACTATACAACTTTACAGGATTCTATAATATTTTAATGAAATTTGAAAATAAGTAGAACTATCTGACCTATGTGAACATTTTGCACATTAAAATATGTAAGCATAAGCATGTTAGTTTTTTTAATAAATGGCTCCTTAAATATAATTTCCTTTGTATTAAACAGATGACATTCCTAATGAAAAAGTTTTTAATCATTTTCTTAACGACTGCATTAATTTTAAACTATTTGTCTATGTTTCGTCAATAGCGGGGAATATAAGCTTTAAAATAATGTTTAAGTCATTAACGTTGATGAAGAATTAATAGAGCTATGACGTTGCCACGAAACAATACCTTTGAGAAATAATATTACTTACATATGATATGTTTTTAAATAACCTTATAGGTATATATTATAGTGAAAGTTGTAAAAAATAAATATCCAGGGATAGTCAAATAATTTGAAAAGTATCGTGTTCATATTATTTATCAAAGATATTTATCAAATTTGCTTTAAGTTACTTAATTTTGAAGCTGTTCGTAAATAAAAAATATCGTGAGGAGATTAGGACGCCAGCAAAATGTTCTCATAGTTCCACCATCAAGTGGTTGTTTGAACCCCGTGAACTAGTAAAGTGATTACTTATTTACCTTTCTTTGGGAATTGGCCATTGGCTACTTATAAAATATTTACGAACTGATATTAAAAATTACACATGAAATAAATGAAAACATCTTGGTAAATAAAACGAAAATTGTAATATATTTTTATGTTTAATCATTATTCTACTTCTTTTAAATGTATAGAACAAACACGAAATCAATTTGTTAACAAATTGACTTCAGGAAAACGAAGTTTGTATAACATTCATTTAAGAAATATAGGTCGTCAAAATAAATTTCTAAAGACTTCCCGATAATTGGGCATATTGAACATCAAACGTTATCGATGTCAATTGAAATAAATTAAGCATCTTTTAGTAAATTTCTCAACCGAAACCCCTCGACTCGACTGGGATTGGCAATTGTAAAGTGAATTTGACATTAGTATTACTTACAAAGCTGTAGAAAATTTCTATATTTTAAATAACTATCTAAAGCTTTTTTTTTTTAATTCTAAATTTTTAGAGGCTTTTATGCAATTCGCATATGCTAAAGCTTGTAATATAAATTGACTTTTTAAATGGTTCTGGTTTTTAACACTTGATTAACCTTTGTTTAGTAACATATTATTAAGTTTCAATTGAATCTAATTCCTCAGTATTCTCTAACAAAGATTCTTCTTTTATCGGCCAATTATCTCCTGTTCCCGTGTCGACTCTTTCACTGCTGTGACGATTTCTAAGAAAACTAGATCCTCTTGTCTATCGCAACTTGAGTGCATTGTTAGGTCTCTATGCACTAGCGAATAAAAGTGAATCATCGTTTAAATTAAGACGAGTATTATTCACCACTATATAAATAAAGTGATGTATATTCAAATATTATGAAACTCCTCCCTTAATGAACGTGATATCTTCTTTATAGGGAAACATGTTTACAATAGCATCGTTTGTAGTAAGTACTGCTCTTGTACCAGCTTTTTCGATAAAATATTATACGATGGTCATTGTTAAACGTATGAGTTCCTCTTTGCGATGAAACTTTAGTACAATAATTTATTCATAGGTCATTGCAAAATATTACTCGAAAGTTTCGAAAGAGTGATATGCGCAAACAACCGTACCCGGAGGGCTTAAACCAGAGCTAGCTCAATGATAGTTTGTGTTAACGCAGCTAAAATACTCGACGGATGTCCATTTTTTACTTCTCCACTTCACACAGCTACCCTGCGGCTTGAAAAATTGTCCTGACTAGAGAAGGTAATACCCAAAAAAATCCATTTGGTATTTACATTATTGTATAGAACTGAATCACATATCTCGAATGGGATGTTAATTTGAAGTCATTCAGCTTTAAATTTAAAAAACAAAGATGTTAACGAAAATAAACGTATGAATGAATGAATAAGAATTAATTGAATGAATGATATAAGAAAGTGAATGTTATTTAATAAAGTGAATTAAAAAATGATTAAAGCACTAATAGGTTGAGAAAATAAGGGCGGCTGATCGTGTCAAAAAATATACTACTTAATGCGAACATGTGTCGACAATAAATAATAGTACACTAAAGCATAATATAGTGTTAAGACTCCAGACACGCAGAAAAACCAGTTTGAATTACAATTTTGACATAGTAAAACTGCAGTACTTTATTTCCATCAAATTAGTAATGTTTTATTTAAGTATATTCATATTATATATACGTCACGGTAACCTTTGAGCTGAGAAGCAGGCGGCTAGTACTATATGGCCTAGGCAAAGACTGCTAGTCCGCCTCTGGTAGTAGTGTTAGGTTCTATAATAAGATCCCGAAGTAGATTACTTATTTGCCAGACAATGAGCGCAAGGACCATGTCAAGCAGGTTTAACTGTCAAAAGGTTATTTTACAGTGGATTATTATGTAAATGATATTAATGTCTATAAGCGACTCCCTCTCTGTGCATCCACTAAATTTTTAACATGAATATTAACTGTAAATATTATTTATACATATAGGAAAAAAGACAAGACCGATCGAGTGTCTCCTTGGTGCTCAAATTTAATAAAAAAAAAAAGATTTTTTGTTCCGGTTTAATCAAACACCAATTCCCTAGACCATGAATGAAGCAATGATGGCTCAGTGGTAGCGTGTACGACTTCGCGTCGATTGACGTGAGTTCGAATCCCTGCAATGAGCCTAAACTTTCGGTGAAGAATAACATCGTATGGAAACCATATCATGGCTATAGGGCATTTTCTAATGGCTGGCCTGGCTAGTTACCATCCTCTGAAAATCTGTCGCCAAGCACCAATAGGTGTGTTCCGGCAGCTGAACTTGACAGCCAGTCTTCCACTAGATTTAGCGTGTTATCATCTTGGGCCACATCGTCACTTAACATCGGGTGAGATTGTGGCCACAACGCCAAAAAATCTATAACGATAAAAAAAAAGAAAAAACCTCACTAAACTCCTTATCAGCATTTCTTCGGTAATTATTTGGCAGAGACTATCGCGAGTATAAAATAACTAACTAATAAAATAAATAAAATAACTGGGTATATAGAACGCTAAACAATTAAATAATTCAAGAATGGAAAAACAAAGCTGGTAATTTATATAATATTTAAAAATATATATTGTATATCATAAATGGAATTCACAATCTTTCGACATCAAAATACGCCACAGAAATTGTATGTAAGAAAACTTGTCCCCGCTGGTGACAGTCACGGCCATGAGTTCAGATTAATGGATATCATTCCGAACAAGCTCCTATCGCTTTTTCTACATTCAGCGACTGTCCTCCGAGATTTCTATATGATATAAAAATATTACTTATATTAAACATATCTTACGAAATACATTCTTGTTTGCGGATGAATCCTTCGGTTATGCAAAATGGAAATATAATGGATTTTCCCGTTCATCGGATCTTATTCCACGAAAAATTGTATAATAATATTATATTCTTCTATATCCTTCCATTATATTTTTCTATATCTATTCTAATGCTATTAAGTGAGCAGTTCTTGTATATATGTAATTGGTTTCAAGGAAAAAGCTCCAACGAATTGAATGCGATTTTATATTTAGATAATGTTTTAGTTTCCAAGTTTATCCATATGGGTATATTTCCTGGGCAGCTGAAATATTAGTAGGTGTTCCGAAATCCAACATTAGCGAATTTAACCGTGCTTCGTGCTTTGTGAATATCTCGGATTCCTGAGAAAAAGCGTGATACTCACGGTTAGTAGTCAGCCTAGCCTCACATTCACTACTTTTGATCGATCGATATTCCGTCATACGTCTACCTAATACCTCGTTACCTTCTCCTGGTACCTTTCCTAATATTTTGTTAATAATATATCATTCTCTACAAGTTTCTGGGGCCCGTAAACTTTTTATAGGCATCTCGTTCAGCAGAAAGTCTCACTTGACGGTATTCCTCAGTTTCCTGTGAACAAATGGATCTCACTCTTCTTAAAGCAATGGAATACTCAGAAAGTCCCGTCCACTTTTTACCAGGCATTTTAATCTTATATCTTTAAACGAGCAAGCTAGGATTCATTTTACAACCTTCTACTACAACCTTCTACTAACGATTGCGTACCACATTTCATCAAATTTGGTCCAGTAGTATTTGCGTAACAGGCGCGGTATTTTACTTGATGTAGTTTGGTTATTGTGAGCAAGTGAAGTGGATTATAAATAATAATTAGGAACACAAAAACTCCCTGGACAGTTTTAACAAGTGAGCCGTCATTTTGTTAAAGCAATTTTAAAGAATACATGTATAATTAAAAAAATATCTATTCACTTGTCTCTGGCAGAATTACGGATGAACACAGTTGCTATTAAATAAATAAAAAGAATAACAAACTTATTACTACAAATATATTATACAATAACCTTTTTCTATAATAATTATAGTATATTATTATTATATAATACAATTTTGGTATGTTTATCAATATACATACACCGTGACGTGGCGTGGCGTAGCGCGGCATCACGTACACGAAACCACTTTATAACTTAGTATATCATTAAGTTTCAAGTTTCACGTCAAGCTGGCAATATTGAACAATATACGAAACATGGTGTCAGTGTGAAGTTTTAATCTTAGTATCGACTGACAAGTTAAACATAAATTTATCTACTTCTATGTTTATTAATAAACACTATATTTTTTAAAGAAATATTGAAACCACAGATGCATTAATTTACAAAAAAAAATTTAAGAAAAATAGCCGATTGAAACTCATTGAGATCGAATAGTTTTAATTATAATTAAAAAAAATGAATTTAACAAAAAGTGTCATCAACAAATTATTTGACACTTAAATCCTTATATACAAAGATTAATATGGCTACAAAATTTCTCAATAAAAAATTATGTTTTTATGGTATATTAGAAATTTTGAAATCACCCAATATTTTGTACCTCACTTTTAATTGATAATAACGTTTCAGCAAGCACCTATTAGCTTACATTGTTGCTTACATATTATTAAACCGATGGTTACCAAACGAACTTAAGTTTTAAAGCTAAAGAAGCGTTATAATTACTGATATGTTTAAATATTAAAACGGATTTGAAAACAATTTCAACCCGAAAATGTTTCCAATTCATCGTGTATTTAAATATTAAAAGATGTGTTTCAAATTCCTGGTATATATATTTATGATTCGTTCCTATTTCTGATATCAAATAAACTTAATTCAAACTTAAAATTATACACATTTTATTTAATAAATATGGCGGCCGCATACCGGTTGACGCAGCATGGGCAGACCCGTCACAAGGTGGACTGGCGACGTGGTAAAGGTTGCGGGAAGCCACTAGATGCGGGCATCACAGGACGGGTCGTTGTGGCGATCTTTGGGGGAGGTTTGACATCACATACAAATCATATTTGTTGCTTTTATGTAAATATGACACATAATTTCATGTGTTGGTTATTTAATAGCAGTTTCCCGTTGGGTCATGCTTTTCTAAAAATAACTACCTATTCATCCGATTGCGATGAAACTTTGGTGAGTTTTTGTGTGCGTATCCGCGAAGGTTCTGCATACAACAAGTTTATTAGTGCGCAAGTCGAAGGCAACAGAAACAAAAACAATACACAGCGAGATGGACATCGAGACGGCAATTAAGAACGTTTATTTTAGTCGACTTGTTAAGTGAAGTATTCAGTATCCCACATGAAGTTCAAGCGGCCACAGAGCACACCTATTGCTATCGCGCCCAGCCAATACTGCGGGTAACACTAAGTCTCGGGCAAAGTCCAAATAGTTTTCATCTTTTCTCTAGCCGACCTACCACTACTTATTTTGGTAAACTAGCAGTGCGCCCGCGGCTCCGCACGCCTTTACTACACAGCAATTATTTTGCATCCCGTTATTTTATTTTTACTCATATTATTAACAATAATATTATAACTTACCTAATGAGAAATGACATATAATTGCCGAGTAGAATTATATCAAAATCGGTTACATTTTTTACGATTTCTAAAAGTATTATTGAATTTTTTTATTACCTATTATATTTTAGTAATTACATAAGCAATCCGTGTACAAAATTTCATCAAAATCGGCTGAGAATTGTTACACATATTTTTTTTCCAATTTTTTCAAGTATTATTGACAATTCTTATAGCCCATCAATCATAAAATGACTAATACTTCCCGTGTACAATATTTCATCAAAATTGATTAAAAAATAAAAAAAAATATTATTATGATTATTTACACGATTTCTTAAATTATTATCGAAAATTCTTATAGCATATCAATTGACCGATGATAAGCTTCCCGTGTACAAAATTTCATAAGAATCGTCAAGCCGTTTTTGAGTTAAATTCGGACATACAAACAAACGGAGATATAGAAAGAAAGACTGGCAAAAAAAGGCATATTCGTGACCATTGTCATTCATACAGGATGTCTATTAGGAAGTTGGGGTAAAAGTTACACATACAGACACTACAGATGTATTAATATAGATAAATATTGGTATATGATTAAATATGAGACGATTATTTTTCAAAGGTTTCATTTAATTCTCCGTAATTACTGTGTGTTCTACCAGTAACCTTAACTCCAACACGCGTTGATTTAATTATATACCTTAGCCCCTAGATCAAGCCCCAAGTGGGGTTTATTTCTATGGACATTGAACGTAGAGATTTTAGTATGTTTTTTATTATGGCTTGCCAACGGGAACCTTAATGGTGACAACAACTATCGAGATACCACATTAACACATAAGTACCTAACTGTAATTTTAAATTTATTCACCACAACGTGTTCATTTTCTCACGATGTTTAGTCCTAGAACATAATATTAAAATACAAATCACATGGTAGGTCTAAATTAAGAGACAGAGGGTGAAGTTGATAAAAGTTTTAACTAATGCACAACACGACAGCACTAAGTTTTGAATTGGGTTCGTATTTGTAACGCCCCCTATGTGTTTTACTTTGCCGACACTGCATTCCGGATATTTCTAGACACTTAATAATTTCGAGTATAGTTTTAAAACGCAACGTGTAATAAAATCTACGCACTGTGATAATTGGATTTAAATTTTTACTTTAATAATATTTTTTTTATTTATAGTTATTTGATAATTGAAGATATACTTTCTATTGGCGCGTTTAGTTGAGTGTGAAATTGTTTCACGACGAAGTTAGCATCAATGATAGATAATGTGAATTCATTTCACTGACTTTTTTTTAATATTCGTAGTTTAATAATTGTTTGAGATTGTGTATAAATAAACATTAATTAAAATTAAAATTATATAATGTTTATGAAATATTAATGGTTGTTAAATACCTAATGCTTATTAATACACCGTGTCAAAAAAAAATTACATAATTAAAAAAAGTCATTTATATGAATAATATTATTATACTTGTGGGATAAATATTTTGGAGTTATTTTTGTTATCTTATGTCAAAGAAGTAGGCTATTATTTCTTACTTATGTACAATCATTGTACAATAGTATACACAATTTTTATATTGTGTATTTCCTTAAATATGATCTGATCTCCCTGTGAAGTGAAGCAATGAGACTTTTTCGATATTTTGGAAAAGTGTACACATAAATATCAGTTATTAAGCATATATTGTTTCATAATTTACACACTCTAGGAATAATATTGCATTTGAATACACACGTTTTAAATACTCTTTGAAAAAAAAAACAGATTGAGTCACAGTAACGCGTGGCCTGGTACAGCTAGTAATTAAATAATTGTATCTAGTATTTAAAAAACTGGCTGGAAATTTAGTAATAAAATTAAGGTTTTTATAAAGGACAACATACAAGTTATAGACTATGTTATTCAATATAGATATAATCAATTTAGTTGATGAGTAGAAACCTTTTACGCGTCACATTTGATACTAATGTAATAAATAGGTAACATTTTATGCTAACCTCAAAAGGACATGCGACATTTATGAGAGTTAATTTGAAATGGAATTCATTAATCATTACCCACATACAATCATTGAATTCGATTGTAATTTGAACACTTACGTATAATATGATTAATAAAACTCCTAACGTGTTTTAAAAGTTACACACAGACACAATTTATTTAAATATAACAAAAAATATATCATTATTTAGGACATAATGTAACTTTGAAGTTATTCCATATTATATCATAGATACTTATTAAAACGTAATAAAGATTCTTAAATATAGCACGAATCTATCGTGTTTTAAACTTAAATGACTATCTATTTATTTATTTCTCTTTACACAACATATCCTCAAAGTTTTGTTATAAGATTTATCTTTATTATAATATACTAGCTCTGCCTATGGCTTCGCTTGCGTGGAATTCAGAATGCCGTCGGTTGAGCACATGCGCGAATCTTGCTGCCCTCGCTCAAAAGACGTCAGACAAAATGCTTAATGTGGAGATGAGATGATAGATATATGTTCTTGCTCCCTTGTTTGTAGGTCTTACTAAGGTCTACAATATATGGAAACTTAATTTGATATATCTCGTATGGTTTACTAAGCGTAACCCATTTAAGCGCCCCAAAATTCGTCTTTTTTCCGATATGATTCACCATTATTGTTACTGCTTATTTCGTACGTAACTTTATCTTAGAAAATTTGTGTTATTAATTATATATGTATATATAGTATACATAATAACTTAATTAAACAAGAGATTCAAAATCCAATATTTCTAAGAAGCCTATTATTATTAACATCCCAGTAACAAAACAAGGAAGAGAATACATAAATCAATAGTGTAATAATTATGTAATCTGGCTAAGTAATACAGGGCATGAGGACGGGAGGTAACCCATCTGTTCTGTGAACTCTCTTATTAATTAAAATTATATAATATAACCGAGGGTTGTTATTGAGGGTGGGTAAGCATTAATACCTCTTACGGTAACCCCGTAAAATTAAGTTTCATTGTTATTTTAAGTTATTGTATAAACCGCGGGGGACGTCTTATGAAGTCGTTTAAGCCGAAAACGATAAAGAACCTGCTTTGCATACGATGTTCGTTAATTTATTTACTCATTTTCACAGGTACATACGAGTACATCAGTTTTTTTACAATAATAAGTATATTTTTTTATTAATGAGTTTATTATCACATGATGATATTTTTGATATTATTTTGTACTAGCTGAGCCCCATGGTTTCTCCTGTGTTAAGTTTATTCGACAAACTTTCTACGGCACGCGCCGCCAACTCACCCGTGTATCCCTATCGTTGTTCCAATTCCATACTTGCCTACACTTGCCGGATTCCTTGACATTCATAGTTACTGCTCCGCTCCTTAGGGTTAAAGCGTGAAGTTATATAGCTTATAACCTTCCTCAATAATTAGGCTACAGAATGCAATAAAGATTTTTTCATATTTATTTCATAGTTTTAGAGAAAATAAATAAAATAAACAAAAAAGAAAATAACACTACCATAGATAAGTTTGGTATAATATAGGTAAGTAAACTTAGGCTTTATCGAGTTTAACGTTACACCACAATCTCGCCTGATATTACGATGTGGCCAAGTATGGTATCACGCCAAGCCTATATAAAATCTCTCTAATCTTTATTATATAACCAAACATTTAGTACTCCACCCATTTAATTAGGAAATCAAATGAGTTCCAATGAACATTACTCATTATCATCTCCTATGCAGCTCGTCGAGCCGCTTCAGCTGCTTAGTGATAGTGTATCGCTAATCGTATTCGCCCGTCTGTATTAATGGCGAGTATTCTGAAGATCTTCTTAACCTAATTCTCTCTTCTCCCTTTGATAACATAACCATACGCGCTGGGCTTCCTATCCACAACTTTAAGGTAATCTTTACATCGAACAAAGAAGTTCGCTACGTCATATTTTTGCAGTACTGTGAAGTTTTGGAACATTCTACATGCCAGTGTGTTCTCTCCTTCCTATAACATGGACTCAACGTAATGTGAAGAGTCATTTAACCAGGCCGAGATAACAGCAACTACTGTCGATAGAATGTAGATCTCTCTTTGGTAGCCGATGTTTTCTGATTGCTATGTGCTTACCATTAGACACTGTCTAGTCATTTTGTACTGCAACAATAAAAAAAAAACTCAAAACAAAACATCTAATCCAATTAGTTCAATACATTAAACGAAACGATTGCGACCACTCGATGAATATTCAAGAAATACGAATAAAAATGCAATACAAATGCATTCTATTAACTTGGTTAGTTTCTAGCATTCTAATGTATGAATTCAATTTATTGACCCTATCAAAGACATTGCATCGGTTAGATATCACAGAGACGGACTTGGAGCTTTAGGGGAAGATCTTGTATGTCCAATTTTTAAGCTCGCGATACATTCGCTTGAGCAAAAAACATCGCTTATAGCGTTTATATCGTTTAAAGTAAAATATTTAGCAACAAGCTATAGATTGAACGTTGATTTTACCATTTTTACTATTTAACGTTCTTATATATGAACTTACATAAAATATTACCATCATTCCTACACGTACCTACTTCAAACCTACATATTTATTCAACATATTAGCGTATGCAGTTATAAATTTTAGATTTACTAAAAATGTGTGAAATCTTTAGAAAAACAGAACCATTTATTAAGCTGGTCATAATCAACAGTTGTTTAGACTTAGTCATGAACCAAAGCGAATTGTGATTTCATTTTTAAAATATTCCAAGTTTTAACGTCAGAACGTTTCAAATTTTATTTTTTTCTTTAAAAAGTTGACAATTCGACAATCAATAAACACATAAACGTACAATCAGATTGAATCCTTATTTTCTAACAAATCTGACCGTGATGCCCGCCTAAATCCGTGCCACAAAACTAGCGTTACTAATCGAAGCACGTCGTTGGCTCGTGTTGGATAGGACGTGGAATATTAATAAACTGAACGGCGCGGCGTGGCGCACGTTAGTTTGCACAAAACTGACTTTTAGCAGACACTGAAATATAAAACCGCGTTTGGTATGCGCGTGTCGCGTCAAATGAAAAAGTGCACCAAGTTTTTAACAAATTTTAAACCAAGTGTATACTTTAATACGCAAGTCTTGTATGTTGAATATATTATTGCTAGCTGTGTCCCACGGTTTCACTCGTCAACTCTCCACCGCGCAGTCGCTAACACACTCAGGTAGCTTATCATTGTTTTCACTTCCCTTACTTACAGCTTTATAGATTGCTTGACGTTCACTTTTAATGCTTCGCTCCGCAGAGTCGTAACGTGCAGTTTTATATAACCTTTTTCAATAAATAGGCTCTAATGCAAATTTGACTGTTTGATCTAAAGATTGGCATGTTCAACCAAAAATAAATAAATAATAATCTCTTGAAATTAAAAAAAAAAAATAGATTTTCCGGTCTCTTTTTTATGCTATTAGAACAGGGTAGATAATTTTTGAAACCAATAAAAATTATATTATGATGAAACCAATTGGAAAAGGAAGAAAATATAAGAAAAATGAAAGGAAAGATAATTTACGGGCGATCCGAGGTCGGGAAGTGGGGGTTGAGTTTTTAAGGGTAAAAACGGTTTATCTCTATTTCCGGTAAAACTACAAGTCCTATGGAAAAAAGTTAATTGCAAAGTTGTAGGTAACAAAAAGATCTACAACTTTTGTATTTACACTTTCTTCACATAATCTCAAATTTTAAGTAAATATTTCAAATAACCAAGTTTGTGGTTTTTTATTTTTATCTTATACATTTTTTTTTCATGAATTGGTGTAAGCTTACCTTATTATGCCCAAACACACTATTTTTTTTTATTTAAAATTTTTTACCATATTTTGACTTAATATCAAAAAAGCACCCTAATTTTCAATCGAAAATTCTCGCGTCAAAATAACAGCTTTTTATATAAAGTCGGTGGGCTTTTTGTTCCTTGAAATCCCTACTTTCTGATGGTATAAAAAAATACAATACTATGGTAAATGCTCTCAGAAAATGCAAATTTTATTTCACTTTTTACTATTTTCAAAGGCTTCAGCCCTAGTCTATATATTGATTTAGCCTTTGACCACAATCTCACCTGATGTTAAGTTAATGACTTGGAAGAAGATGATGTGGCCCAAGATGGTAACGAGCTGAGCTTTGTGGAGGGAATGGCTCTCAAAAACACCTGCCAACATACCTAAAGGTGCTTGGCGGCAGATTTTCACCTTGAGGGTGGTAGCTAGCCAGGCGGGCATTAGAAAATGCCCTATGACTATGCTATGGTTGTATCGCGGTATTTTTAGACTCATTGCAGGGATTCCAACTCACGTCGATCGACGCGATGCCCGTTCACTACCACTGAACTTTAAATATTCTCTTGTAATTAATAGGAAATTGATGTAGAAGTTAGTTAAAGTTACTAAATAAAGCAAGCTCTGTTTACTAAAGTAATCTCTTACTTAAGTAAGAGAAAATTTTATTATCTATATGTCTTCATAAAACAGATTTCAAAAATTAATACACAAGGATGTTTTTCCACATCTTTCATTTCATTTGATTAATTTCCTTTACGATTAGAAGTAAACTCGTTATATTATCTTCGTAGCTACGGTTTGGAGCTGACAAATAAGCCAATTACTGGATAGAAAAACATAGGATATGTAGCCAACAGATCGCGTGCAAACACAGCATAAAGATACGGCATAGTCCCCGCGAGTCGCGAAATTACGGTAGAACTGTGTATGCTTGGACAGAATTACATTATGTGGCCGGAACACTCTTGAGACCTAGAGCCATTACTTCTATGTGAAGGCACAAACTTGTGGCTCCCCTTTCGAGTCCCTTCTATATATACAAATAAATATTCACCTTTAACTCTGAAATACCGATTTAATAATTATATACGAGATACTGATTTGCCGTAATTGAAAGACTCGCGTTAAGTAAGTTTTTTTATTATTATTATTTTTGTCGTTGTAGGTTTGGCGTAGTGGCCACAATCTCACCTGATGTTAAGTGGCGATGTGGCCCAAGATGATAACACGCTATACCTAGTGGAAGACTGGCTTTCAAGTGTAGCTGCCGGAACACACCTATTGGTGCTTGGCGACAGATTTTCAACTTGAGGGTGGTAGCTAGCCAGGCGGGCATCAGAAAAAGCCCTACCACCATGCTATAGTTTCCTCACGATTTTTTCCTTTCACTGAAAGCTCAGGTTCATTGCAGGGATTCGAATTCCCGTCAATCGACGCGAAGTCGTACACGCTACCGCTGAGCCATCATTGCTTCGAAAGGGTATCGTGATCCATCATTTAGTGAATGACGGTGAGGTCTGGAAGTGATTTTCTCTTTGTTCACCCATTGAACATGATAAACAAAACATGATGACTTTAAAAAATGTAAATGCTGTAAAAAAAATTTAAAAAAAATTGTTGATAAACCCAATTTCTTTTCCGGTTCTTCGCGATGACTGGGATGTTTTCTGAACCGGTAGTAATGACCTTCTTAGGACTTAAATTGAATAAAATAATTTTGTTTTTTAAATAATAATCACACTTTTACAGAACTGAATCACTATTACCGTCTCTTTCTGTCTCACACACACTCTGTGCGCTCATATATATTTACCTATGTGGCTGTTTCTAAGACCGGTGCTTATAAATTAATTTTGCTACGAAAATTGCTCCAACCGCACTTTTGTTTGTGGAGTGGCCACAAAAGACTCGTTGAGGTAAAACAATTGGCCAAGTTGGCGTATATCCATCTATGTAGGTGACTATGTACGCAGTAGTGATGCGACACTGTGAATATTATGTAACTATAAATATACCCGCCTTATATATCCATTTACAAATAATTATTTTAATCTATGCAAATGGTAGAGCGTTTTCTAGCTACCACTTCGAAGTTAAAAATCGACCACCAAATATTCCTCTCTCTACTCCAGTTGCCGCAACTAAAAGCCCATACTTACCTTATTTAAACAATCTATATCTATCATGTAAGGTTATAATTTTAAACCAATTCTTCTACATCGTGAATCAGTATATAGCAGAAATGTTGCTAATTTAACATAATAAATAATGCATTGTATCCGTTTACTAATTAAATCTCTTTAATCCTTCTTTTTTTTCTTGCGAACTGTTAACCTCAAGAGCTTTGACAGCTTAACCTGGGTTCGTGGCGAGTGCAAAAGACACTCAGCTGAAATGACAACAAGTAAGTAGTGGCCGAACCTCCGGCTTGAGCTGTTGTCAAGCATGCAGTTCCGGTGCTTTGAATATAAACTATTCGAATTGAATCAAATTATTTCGAATTGAATGTAACTAGATTTCTTCTTAATAAATATGTGTGTATTTATACCCATGCAACAGTGACATCCTTAGTATATACGTCTTCAAAAATTCTATAGTAACTACAATAGAAAGCAGTCAACCCAATGAGCATGTAAACGTAACGAAAATATATTTAATTGTTCAGTGAATTTCTGGAATAAGCTTTCAGTAGAAATAAAAACTGTACATATAATCCAGTGCCTTTCATTTCCATTGCCCTAGTCCAAATAAAAGTTTGTAATTTTGCTGCTAATTTTTAAAAAATGCGTGTATGTACCTAAGCGCGTTATAAGTTATACTTCGAGAGTTTTTGGCGGAATCTCAAACTGTCATGTAGTGGCTTTTATTTTTTATTCATAAACTTGTGTTTTTTGAGCCTATATTGTGTACGTGACGTAATGCATAATAAAGTTTGGTTATTGTGCAAAAGTGAAGTGAATTGGAAATAATAACATGGATCGCTAATTCTGAGATACCACAAAACCTCCCTAGAAAGTTGTAACAAGGGAGCCACCATCTTGTTAGGATACATAAATCGTCATAAGACTGGAAACTATATACACTCGATAATGGCAGTAATGGCCTTCAATAAAGAAGACCGGTTGCCAAGTTAGGAAAAAGAAGAAAAGAAGAAGTACTTTTTTAATATTTTTTTAAAATACGTCACATAACATCGAGAAATAATGTTCAAAGTGTAGACTTTTGTTACAATGTTCGCGCGGATCGCAAAAATTATCTCTCGTCACTTTTTCATAACGCGTCTAAAGAAGTACATATACATAAATAAATAAAATTAGTAAACAATGCTTACAGTATACAAGACTAGTTCGACTCACGTTCGGATAGAACAAGATTTATTTACATTCCAAAAAAAGATTCATAAACGAACTTGATTCTCTTTTCTCTAGAAAAACTTTTTATATCTTGGTTCTAGACATACTTTACAAATTTTTTACTGCCAACCAAACCAAACCAAAGGTTTACTTTTGTTTTTATATCTTAGCTAAAACTAATTCATTAAAAGGAAACGTGATCAAGACATTTGAAGAATACGTTCCAACAGAAATCTATAGTTGTCGCGCTGTGACCAAACGACCCAATAGAGCGCGAGAGAGACAACTGCAGCGGGGATTGTTTACATATATAAAGTATAAGAACTCACAATTTTGTAATCTTCTATTTCCTCTTCCAAAACTGAAGCCATGTTAATATTTGCTTATATGTTTTACTTTTATTTTTAATATTCGTCAGGTTTGTTTACTGCATGTCTGATAACGACGGTATAATTAGGAATATGTAGTAATTTTATAAGGCTCCTACTAAACTTCTTATAATAAATAATTTGTTAACACATAGAGATTACTACCATGGTAGGTACAAACTGTATAGTATAAAAATATTTGATAAAACAGAGGGATACGTTTACGAACATGTATGGAGTAAACGTCACCTGCATTTCTTTTTAATGGCTTGTAACTCATTAAAAGTCATTATTTTTAATATGTTAAATGTTTGAAAGTTTTTTGTGATTAAAAGCTTTACTCGTAGATTTTTTCATTATTATTACAAGACATTGGCGGTTAAATTGAAATGGCAACGATTTTACCTTTAAACAGAGCATATATTGGTTCGATATTGCAAATATTTCACATCGCAAATGATAAATCAAAGAACCACAGCGTACATTAATATGTAAGAGAATACCACGTAGTTAATCTGCATAACAGAACTGCCGGATTCCGTGATAAATTGAATCACAAAACGGATTCATCGCAGCTTCATTTACACTAAGGAATAATATTATAATACAAACATTAGTATGCGACGCTAAATTGCTAACTATAACTAATGAACCAGATACAACATCATACATTTTTCTCTATTTAAACAGTAAAACATCTTAATTATAAGATTAATTTTATATTATATCGCAGCTTCATTAAACTAAGGAATAATATTATAATACAAACATTAGTATGCGACGCTAAACTGCTAACTGTAACTAATGAACCAGATACAATATCAAACATTTTTACATTTTCCTCTATTTAAATAGTAAAACAATTCAATTGTAAGATTAATTATATATAATATTATTTAAAATTTTTATATTTCTGAAGGATTTTTTTGTGTTACAGATTCAATGATAACATTATTTTTGCATTGCAACTACATAACAGAATTGTCGGTTTATACTCAGAAATACCGGTCAGTAATGTATAGTTCTATAATTGGACACTAAAACATGTACAGCATAAATAGACCCAACGAGCGAAACGTTTTAAAAGTTAATATTAGCTCGGGTTTCATCTTCCTTTGTAGCATCACCACAGAACGAAATCGCAATTTATTAAGTACCGGAATTATAGTAAACATGCCAACATTTAACCCGATGGTAACCTGTCACATATGAAGAGTTGTAAGACAGAAAGTGATGCCATAGTGTCGCCAACAACGCAAGCGAGATGTAGTTTTATCCGAAATATTGTTAAAACTAAGCTATAGTTTGCTGGTTAACCTCGATCGCAACCAGGTGTAACGCCCGCCATGATGGCATGATTAGGCATATCACCTTTCGGGATCAACCGGTGTATTTACGGTAATCAAGCAGAGTGGTAGATATCTCTATCACCCCATACACATGGTGATAAACCCGTTCATTTGTCACGTTTCGAGAGCAGCCAGTGTGTATCCAGCTATCGAGATGCTTAGGCTGGCATACAGCGGCTTGATTTTGGATTGTACTTTGCTTATTATGGTAAGTTAGTTCGCCGTGCACCTGCCTATTATTGACTTTGTTACAACGCAATTTTCATTTACCTTGATTGTAGTATAGTCCATATAGCGCCTACAAAAATGACTTTGTATACAAAAATTATCATGGCGCTCCCCGCCCTTGGTACAAGAGCGGAATTCGGATCGTTTTGTCCATATAGTAGGAGTAGCTATGGAGCAGGAGTAGAAATGCTACGGGCCCCATACCTTCGAAGCAATGATGGCTCAGTGGTAGCGTGTACGACTTCGCGTCGATTGACATGAGTTCGAATCCATGCAATGAGCCTGAGCTTTCGGTGAAGGAAAACATCGTGAGGAAACCATAGTATGGTGGTAGGGCTTTTTCTAATGGCCGCCTGGCTAGTTATCACCCTCAAGTTGAAAATCTGTCGCCAAGCACCAACAGGTGTTTTCCGGCAGCTGCACTTGAGAGTCAGTCTTCTAGTAGGTTTAGCGTGTTATCATCTTGGGCCACATCGTCACTTAACATCAGGTGAAATTGTGGCCACTACGCCAAACCTATAACGATAATAAAGAAAACATGGATGTTGGTTTATATGAGATCGATAACCGTTTGACCAACACCGTTGGACCGATCACCATGAATGTTGGTAGATGTAAGTAGCTAGTAGGTATATACTATTTTTTTTAAATAAAACTGCACATGGCGTTACTTTCGCTTTGGAGGCTCGTCATACAGTGATTAGCGATTGGTACGCGACCATTTGTTTGTCGGAAGTTATTGAGGAACTCCGTAAAAAAATAATCCAAAAGCGCTGCATCATGATAATGCCAGCTCTCACTCGGCCAGACAGGCAAACAAATTTTTGAAAGGGAAAAACGTAGATATTTGGGTTATCCGGCATATCAGTATATGCATATCTTCGTATCGGCATATCTTTACATATGTAAAGACTAAACAATGTCTGCGAGGCCAGCTAATATATAATATATCTGGACTTTGAAAGAATGTTGGACCAAAATAGTAATTTTAATCAACCCAATCCCAAATGGTAATCAAGTAACATCTCAATTTAACCCTACGACACTATATAATACGATCAAGCCCGTGGTTTTACAAACCGCATCGTTTGTTAGACGGGTTAAGTTTTCTCTATCAGACACGATACTGTGGTTTAGAACAATGCAACCGCAACATCAGTTTGTTCTGCGAACATAAAATAAGATGGGGTCACCTACCGCTTTCTGACTATTAAAGTAAATCAAAGAAACGCTCTTTGTTTAAACGCTCGATGTTCTTAGATAGATATGATTATGGACATTGAATAGATTGATGATATTGATTGATATTGTAATCGAGATTGATACTATGATTGAAATTGACGATTTCGATAGATTGGTGTTAAATAGATAAATGTTCATAGACATTGAATAGATTGATGTTCATAGACATTGAATAGATTGATGTTCATAGACATTGAATAGGTTGATGTTCATAGGCATTTTATAGATTGATGCTGATAAACATATAGGCTGATGCGCTGATAAACATTAAGTAGATTGATACTGATAAATTCTGATAGACATTTAATAGATTGAAGTTGATAGACATTAATAGGTTGGTGCTGTTGAATAGATTGATGCTGATAGACATTTATTAGATTGATATTGATAAACATGAACAGATTGATACTGTTGAATAGATATATGCTGATAAACATAAACAGATTGATGCTGTTGAATAAATTGATGCTGATAGACGTTGAATAGATTGCTGTTGTGATAGACGTTGAATATATTGATATTGTGATTAGACGTTGTGATATCGATAGAGATTGAATCGAGATTGATATTGTAAAAGAGATTTAAGTGATTGGATCAATATCGATATGGTGATAAACAACTGAACCACGATTGATATTGATAAAGATTGAATAGACTGATATTAGTTTGAGGGCAAAGTAAAGAACAGGAAGGCCGCTATCTTTTAGATGGAATCGATATTATAGGTCGATATTGATAAAGATCGAATAATCTGATGATATTAATAAAGATTGAATAGACTGATATTAGTTTGAGGACAAACTAAACAGCAGGAAGGCTGAATGTTGGATTCATAAAAAAACAGCAACTTCCGTTACCAGTCAATGTATCTGTTCTAAATTATATTATAAAGCGGAAGTTGTTACGGCACGCCATCCGTGCATAGTTTTGATAAACATGAATTGCAATATAAGGTTTTGTTGAATGATTCGAAGAAACAGTATCGTACAAAGAATAAGTCTGAAGATGTTACTATGTTTCAAGTACCAAGCCTGCGACCTATAAGAAGTATAGTAAGACAGAGTTTTTTTAGGTAATGTGTTAGATTCTACAAAATTCTCTAAACACATTACCAATTTGCCGAACAATAAGTTTATAAATCATTTAAAGCGAGATTTATTTCAAAGGGGTTTTATAGGGTAGATCATAATTTAAATGATACTGATGTTTAAAAGTGACTCCCACTATGTACATCATAAGTGTAGTTAACTAAAAATTAAACTTCCAATCGAGTTTCTTGCCAACAGATGTTTTGATATTCAGTGCCTTCTTAGGTCTTAAATTGAATCAGGTAATTTTCAATTGATTTTGATTTATAACCATTTTTACTTACAATACAAGAGGCCGTCTTGTCTACGTAGTTTTGCCCAATAGCAAGTGGATGGGAAGTCTCTTCCCTGAACCTGAAATAATCCTTTTAATCAAATCCATTATTATACTATTCGAGTACACAAAAATTTCAGTAAGTACTCTCGAAATATAACGATGGAATACTAACGAACTTTTCTTTCCAGCTTAATCCCCATCCTACGCTAAGCCGTTACAAAATCCTAGTACCTTTTTAAAGCCCTGTTAACAGTGTTATAATGGAAGATTAGTCTATATTTTTAGATCAATTTAGCAATTTCATAGTATTACTTAATTATTCGATCCAAATAAACAAGACGCTTTATTTTATTATAATTTGGAAAACGAATCACTCGTTAGTTTCTAAATTCATATAATGTACATACAAATAAAGAACATCGTTTACTATACAGTCAACGGTCTTCAAAACAGGGATCTGAAAGAACAAACACATTCCATTATTAACCTTCTTCTTGTTGTGTTGGCGCCGCAGAAGCTCTTGCCAGTGTCAATGTTTTTAAACCTTCGTAGTATTTTCTAAACTTCAAATATGATGGCTCCCTTTTTAGAACTATCTAGGGATTTTTTGTGGCAATTCACCATGCATGTATCCAGTTTATATTTATAATCCACTTCACATTGCACAATAACTAAACTATGTCACGCAAAATGCCACCAATATTACAATATTAAAATGGTAAAAATCTATCTAATAGTTATGCGTGATGCGCGCACAATGGCAAACCTCAATTATTTATATAGATATAGTGTCAAATAATGTGAGTTTATAAACATCCAAACATCCACATCACATACTATAAATATCTCTTCAAAAACTTTAATGATTATGATGTTATTTATTTATCTTCAAGAGCAGTGTAACAATTTTTCAGAGCATCTCCCGGACCTGACGTACATACAATTAATAAATATCCAGTAATGAAAGCGTTTCAAATGACAGAATATTTTGATTATGCATTTTAAATTTCCATAGTTATACACCAGTATCGTAAAGGACAGGCAGTAATTGAAACCCGATAGACAGCAAACGAATTTATTATAAAAAACTTTTTTATTCATAACGAATTTTATAATTGAAAGAGGGCATCGTATCTATCCGCAACTAGTTCGTTAGTGTATGAAGTAGCAATAACTGGCATAATAAATTTTGACTGCGGCCGCTTGAATGAAAACCTACCAAGTGCACGATGCGTAAAATAATTACCAGCTGGATACTTGAATTGCAAAACAACGATAAAGGTATTATCTCATATAGATTGTATTTATTGATTTCTTTATTGCACATAAGTTTATTGGAAAACTTTATGCTATCAGCATTCTTTACCAGTTTTCCAGGCATGTAAGAGAAAGGTAATATGCATTGTGTGCATAATATTTAATAAACAAAATGAAGTAGTTATTCAACAGCTCCAAGTAGCGAATGCTGAAGGAATCCCGAGGGATGGCTAATTGGATGTTGATAGGAAGCAAATTCTATAGTCGTGCTGCTGTTACGGCGAAAAATTGGACACGAACACTAGTGTTGTGACTTGGTATACTGAGAATTAAAGAATTTGGAAGATCTTAGCTGTCTATTATACGTATCTGCGAGAGACTGAAATAGTGTTTTTAAATATTTAAGAGATTTTGAATTTTAAGAACCTATGGAGTAGAAAAGATAAAGTATTTTTACATTTCTACGTTGTCGAATAGGTAGCCATTTCAACCTCGCTCGGTATTCAGATTCATGGTCATACTTCCGAAGATAGAAAGTTAAACGGATACAGTTATTGAGTAAATTATCAAGTTTATTTAAGAGAACTTCCGAGAGGTCCAAGTAAGCAATGCCGCATAATAGAAAAGAGGGAAAAGAAGGGTATTTACTAGAGAAGTCTTTGTATCTATAGAAAGAAATTTTTAAACGCATGAGAGAATGAAAAGGAGCATAAAACTTCTTTGACTTGGTCTGCTTAGCATAATTTAGTATACATTAAAGAGGAATCAAAGAATTAAAATCTATTTTAGCAAGCTGTTTAGAGATACCTATTATAATGTATTGATAGTTCGTGGGATTTACATTATAATCCCATAAGATTTAGACCAGGGCAGTAAACTTGAGATCCTTGTGTAAATGATTAAATATACCTTTATTCGGTCCTTTATTTCGGAATGTAAATTCTCAGCATAGATATGATAGCGAGATTGTAAAATAAGCATAAGTTAATTTATAAAAAAAAAAAAATGGGGATAGAATGACGCCTTGGGGAACACCAGCTTCTAGGGCAAAAAAGGCTGATCCGTGATCATTGGAGCGAACAGCCTGGCGACGATCCCGGAGATAAGATGAAAACCATTGCAGCCCTAAGAGCGAAAACTGAAGACAAATAAGGGCGGCAATCATAGTGAACAGCATTAAATGCATTCCTAAAATCAATAAGGACCAATACTGTGATCATAATTTTTTTAAACAATTTATCGAAATTTTATCTAGAAACAATTATTTGGCCAGATTATTAAGTTTGATATTAGTGACCATTGTTTTTTTTTTTCGATCTAACTATACCATTAGCCATAAGGGCCCTGAAGCCTCAGACTTTTACAACTTCACTTGACTAGGGGCTTGCTCAAGCTCTCAAGGGTGCCAAAGATGCCGAGCCTTGCTTGGGCTGTTGTCATAGTTGCAATTAAAGCACGAACTGACTAATACCCTATCCGTAAATCGATCTTAACTAACTATACATACTCGTATATACATGTTTCGTTCCTCTGGGAAGAGAGAGGAAACATGCGTATGGCGTATATGTTTTATACATATCTTTGAAATGTTTCCTTTTACTTCACGCGCGAATTAAGATATTAATGAAAAGGCACAAGTGCTATCTTTTCAATGTCAAATACTTAAGGCAACAAAATAAATGACACGATTTTAATTGAAATTGAATATATATATATATATATAAACAACTTTATATTAATGTTAAATGTTTATTTTATACCAATAAGTAACAAAAACAACATGTCATCCACCGACAAACTCCGAGCATTAATTTGCCTAAATTGAAGGTATAAATTAAAATTACAGACAGAGTAACCGTTTGTTGGCGAATAAAATGAGAACTATCGATTAAACGCCATCCGTACTGTTCGTGAAAAGTTATTTTGTACAATGAACTGTCCGAAGGTTTTGTTGAAATAAAGTAGTTTTAAATTGAATAAATTTTAGATTTTCACATTTCATGACTATTTTAATATATTTATTCATCAATTACCGTCCTTATAAAAAAGCTTATTGTTGATAGGATTATTATTATAAAACTTATAAAAACGTAATAGAATGTGTGCTGAGATTGTACAGGTATTTCCGACACTCCGAGAGAGTGTGCTCGCGTGCTCGACCCCAAGCCCGAGTGAAGCTGTAAAAGCCGTCTGACACTTCAGGGCCCTTATGGCTAACAATATAGTCAGATCGAAAAAAAAAGATCATAAACAAATACCAAACAGTGAATCGACTAGGTATCACTATCAAGTAGGCACTGCGAGTGTTTTAACACCTGGCGTCTGGCAAGTGGGCTGTCGAGACAGTGCGGGCTAGCGCGGGGCTGGGCAGTCGGCCTAGTAAGTTGAATTGGGTCCCAGTTACGGTCTCGCTTATTTACTCAGCCAAGCACTCTGTGATGTGCTTACTCTCGGCCGAGAGAAGTGTTTCGCCATTCTACTCAATACGTGTAATCAAGGCATAAGTCGAGTCATTTTTTCCATATAATTTCATACAAAACCCCATTCGACAAAGACTTTTAATTTCAAATATGAACGCATTTATTAGTTAAAAACTAATTTTTGCTTAGGTGATTTTATAACAATGAAAAATATATGAGAAAAAAAAGTAAGTCTTTGGCTTGAAGAACGTATCAGTTTCGACTTCAATCGATCCGTAGATTGCGAGACAAGTGAATTCGCTTACTACGTAATAAAATGAAGTATGTTTGAGGAAGGGTGTCAAAATGTTGTTTGACGTAACTCGGAACTATTGAAGCAAGAGGTCGCGGGTTGACTTGACATGATTTGACTTGATGAGCATAATTGTCAGATATGTGCCTGGGTTTTAATTTATCTATATATGTTTAGTCAGCTGTTTACATATGGCATAATACAAGTTATGCTTAGTTTGGAATTAAATGTCCATGTGTGAATTTTTGTAACCATAGTTATTTGTTTTATTTATAACATGAACTTTAATTCTATTATTAACTTTATTCAATTATGTATGCTGTTTATGGTAAAAAAAAATGTCTCTTTCTTGGTACAAAATTACATTATTGCTGATAACATTCTGATAAAAAAGTACATTTGCGATAATTACTAATGTATTTTGTATTCATTCTTTTAATCTCCTTGTTTTTGTGATAGAATTTTGCAAGACGTTCCGCTTAGCTTATGTTGTATCTATTTGAATTACGTAACGTCTTTAGAGCTACACCTTAATATTATTTCGCTGTTTTATTATTTCTTAGAGACGGCGGCACAAGGCGTGAAATTGCGTCTTCCCCCTGAGGAGTCAGCGCGACATGTCTTCCAACCAAACGGCTATCCGACTTGCCTTTATTCATCTCACTTCATCTCGTGAGATTCGGAAACTTTTTCGCTACGGCCCCTTATTGTCGTTTATTTTGATATACGCTATGTTTTAAGATGGGTCCACACTTGTGACATTGCGTCGGACCGAACTGTGTGGCACTTATTACGTTAAATGTGGACGGTCTAAGAGTTACTGACACGGTCTCGAATCATGTCACGATGGAACTCCCTTTAGTTTCGACCATCAAGCCGTCATGTAGCCGCTGCGCAAATGGAGTAGCAGGACGGGCGCACTGTGTGTGGTCGGGAGAGAGCTAGAATGGGCGAATGCCATCCTGTGACTTTAGCGAAAATGACATCGTATCAACCGGCGCGGCGCGATTTTCGCATAACATAAATGCAAGTGTAGACATCCCTTGTCTTCTGGGTCTTCTGGCCACGCTAATATTAGAGGAAATCATTAGAAAATACCGTCTTCATTCAACTGATTGTCATCGGATGTCAAGGTATATTTCACATAGCGACAGTAGGTACATCGAGTTACAATTACAAACCAATCGACATAAGCAAGCGCCTGACATTATAATCCGTGCGATATAATATATGTATGTGTATATAATATATATATCAATCCACCTATCTCCTTAACTTATGGATATCACATTTTGAAAGTTCTAGTGTAAATGTATTTTAAGAATTTAAGCTATACTCTGAAAATTACCACCACGACCGAGGGGGTCCTCCTTTTTTAACGTAGAGAAACCGGTTGTGAGTACACAGACGCTTGGGGAAGCGAGTGGTTATGTGAGACACCTACTCACTAAAATTCCACGGTGTACCAATCGCGGTCCTAATAGGGCGACGCGGGGCCGCTGGTAGCATTCTACCGTTCGGATAGGGCGACGGGAATAGGCGAGCAAATGGCCTCCGCTCGTCTTTGTCGGAAAGGGCCGCTTAAAGAGAGGACTCTAGACGAGGATGACCTTGCGAGCCCTCTCCACGGCCTCGTTCTTCGAGATCATGGCATGCGGTGGTGAGCTACCTACGAGCTATCCGGTGCAGGTACCATCTGAAGCAACCATGTCCGGCAGTACCTGCACAAGCCCTGCTCCCTGGCGCACCACCTTCGGAGGACCGTGTAATCTCCGAAACGGATCGAATTATTTTAACGGGAGACTAGCAGAATGTTGATGTTATAAGGAGTAACTTAGGGTACTTTTATTTTAGAAAGAGAATTAGGGTTCCGCACAAATAAAAGTGCGCGCTCGATCGACGGTATTCTGTAGTACACGCGGGCATAGCTAGTTTCTTCATAATACGGTTATTAATAAAATAAATGTCTATATAAAAAACCAATTTCAGATATATTTTAGAATTTAAGTAGTACAACATAATAAAATACTGAATATTTGATATTTGAATATGTTTACGTTGTAATGACAAAGATATTTTGTTGCAAACAAAAATAAAATTTATTGTTTGTCCTTTGTGATAAACAAGAGCATAAAATAAAAGAGCAACATTGCTAGAGTTCATTTACCAACATTCATCCAATGAATATTTTATACTATCCATTAACACAAATGAACGCGCAGCGGCCATAGCGGTCTCTACGTCCGACGCAACGCGATAGCCCAAATGATGTTTCACTTGCAATTATTTAAAATTTACAGAACAATGCATATGCATGATACATTACCGTAAATTCATTTTCAATTTTCGAAAGAAGTTGCATTCTTATTCTAATGTGGAGTACACCGAGTAAAGAGCAATGTAGTGACTGGCCCAGCAGACGTCGTTTCACCACAGCGACATCTATCGGGTCCTAACACTTTATTTTACTATATTTTTTTATTGATTAATATACCTTACCCGCTTGATTTTTAATATAATTCCAAACTAAATGATAACAGTAAATATGAACTGTAAATCATTATACGACAAATTACAATTAATACCACGGTTCTTTGTAATATCATTGAATTCACTTAGCCGAATAACAATGAGAATCACTCAAAACCAATTCAATTATCCATTTTCAAATTAACAATGACCTCGATTTCTTAATAAAATCATACTGTACAAAGATCATCTTACGTTTGTCAGGTATCGCAAGACGCCCTAACACGACCTTGGAGTATTCTTAAGCTCTGACAAAACAGTTGGAACGAAGACAGATTACGAACGAGCAAAAACAAGTAAACGAAAGGAAATGCTCTGAATGAGCACGCAATGGAAACGAGGAAAAATGGGAACAAATGGAGGGTGAATCTTTGAAATGTTCTCGTGAACTGTTTCTTTTGAGGACATCAACCTATGTTGTTATATACGTACCTACAATGTGCTATACAACAATATACATACCTATCTATTTATATAAGACTAGCTTTGCCCGCGGCTACGCACCCGTTTATTACACTATTGTTTTTCCTCATTTTAAAGTGAAACTTGTTCTATGGTCTCAAAAAATTTCATTCATCTATCGCATGTCGAATTACAGCTGGCCATGGAGTAGGGATAAAGTGAAAGGCACGAAAAAAGTTTCACTTGCATCGTGGTTTTTATTTTTACTCATGTTTTATAGTTTCTGAAATTAATATTGGTAATTTCTATAGGCTGTCAATTTCGGGAAAACATACTTCCTGTGTGCGAATTTCATTAAAACCGGATGTGGATTTTCTTTTAATTTTTGAATTTATACTTGTTTAAGGGTAAAATTTAGTACTGCGCGCGCATCATGTGCGATACGACAAAGTTAGCCATCGACTATAATAATGTGAATTCATTTTATTATCTTGTATTAAAAAAAATTCAACGGTTCATAAATAAACATTATATCAATTTTATTGTAATAAATAACTACAGTTGTTGGCTAACTTCGTCGTGTTCTTGGCAATGGGCATAAAGTTTATTGTTATTTTAGTTTTGTTACATCAAAGTGCGCCTAAAACTACATACATGCATACATAGGGTACACATTTCTTTTACTATTTCTAAAAGTATTATTTACAATTATTGTTATAATTCAATTGAAAAATGACATAAACTTCCTGTGTACAAAATTTCGTAAAAATCGGTCGTGCCATTTTTGTGTTAAATCCAGACACACTTAACTACAGATTGATTAAAACACTAGCCGTACCCGCGGTTCCCCTCGCGTGTACTACTAAGAAGATTTTATTTTATTTTTGGTGCGGAACCCTAATTATTTTTCTAAAACTAAATTCAGATTGTGGTCAAACGATACGAATACATATTGTCTTAAAAATGTATTTCAAAATAACTCAGTACAAAATACAATAAAATGAACACGGGAAAACTTTCAACTAAGATACCAGCATGGTTTACCAAACGGAACAATGTTTCGCTTTTAAATAAGCAAAGTAGGTACATAGTAACAATACATAGTTTTCTTTGTCTACATTCAGTGAGCATAATTTATTTTACGATCTTTATTTGTATGGTAGTGTTAAAATAATGGTGTTTTATTAAGATACATGTTTATAAATACGCAATGTTGGAACATTATGATGAGTTATAACCGAAGATTTAGAACAGTACACTTATCTGATTGTTTATCTTTCCAAAAATATAAGAAAAAGTTGTAATTTTATTATTAACTAACTGTGCCCCACGCTTTCACTCGTGCTAAATTTATTCAACGAAAGCCGCTAACGCTCTCGTTTAGCCAGATTTCTTGACGTTCATAGTAACTGCTCCGCTCCTTATGGTCGTAGTGTGATGTTATATAACCTATACTATTCCTTTTGAATGAGGCTATCATAATTTGTCGATTGATAGTTCAAGAAAGCAGGCACACATAAAGGCCTTATATATATATATATGTTTGTTTTACTTTATAAATGCAACGGTGCCGGGATGCAATGCAAAATAAGTGATTATTCCAAAGTAACACGACACTCGAAAGGTCCGCACTCAACGGCCACTGCGATGCAAATTCTGTGAATAACACTTAAATAGAGATGATTCGAGAGGAATGCTTACAAAATGACACTTTATTACAACTCAGTAAAGATGAAATTATAAGGCTTTCACATAAATGAAAATATAATCGCAACGCTATCTGAGTTGGAATGAGTGTTATTGAATAAATTCCTGTATTTTAACGTTTTAATTAATAAACATTGTATTTTGAATTATTTTAGGACTATTCCTTAGTCATGCCTTAGTCACAATATTCTTTAAAATTGAAAATTAGACATGATTGATTTTAGCTGATATTCATCCTTAGTTAAGATTATATACGATATAAGAGCAGTTGGTAGACAGCTAACAGTCAGTACGTAATATGGGTTAGCAGAAAAGCTAAGATGTGGTCAACAAAATACATTAAATAGGCGCAGATGATATTTGTAAGGGAAAAAAACGAAATTCACGCACAGTCTAGTACTCTGTAATCCTCTTTAAAAGATTACTGTAATTAAATTTCGTTGTAAATTGTCTGCTTGGTAAAACGTAACATCGTATTGTCGAGTGCTAAGATTTATTCTGCGAGATGCCATAAGCTTTTCGGCTGAGTTCCCCCCTCGAGTTTATTCTAAAATTGGATTATGTGCAACTTTGTTTTAACAATTAATGAAATGTTGGCTAGTACTGTTTAAGTTTCCATTTATTTTGAAGAGATTACGACTGACGTCAGAGGCTTAAGTAAGTAAGTAAGTATGTCTTTAGTAGATTTTACGTTTAAACAATTTTTTTTTGAAATTAATTCTTTAGGCGCGTTATGAACAAATTATGAGAGTAACAAAAGGTCTATACTATGAAGTTGCTTGTTAAACTGTTTCTTTTATTGTAGTGAAAATAGTCACTCTCGATGTTATTTTTTAAAATGCTATATTAAGTAGTGCCACCTGGAAATATATTACTAACTAGCTGTTCCCCATGATTTCATCCTTGTTAAAGCGTAAAGTTATATTGCCTATATTATTTCGCATGATTCTGGCTATCATATACAGAAAGAATTTTTTGAATTCGACTGGTGGTTCCAGAGATTAGCGCGTTTAAACAAACAAACAAAATACCTCTTCAGCTTTATTATATTCGTATAGATATTGAAATGAATTATGATGAATGCTTTTTGGTTGACTATGTAGTTCAGAATTGTAACGCTAGATGGCAATATAGTAATTATTAGTGATTTGGGCCTTTACAATTTTTACGATGAAGATAATAGTAATAGTCGATGTTATGCGTCACATAACTTCTAACGCAAGCACATAATCACTGTTATTCGAATACATTCAAATAGTATTAATTAGTTAAAATCCATAAATATTGAGTAGAAAAAGCTTTAAATATAGGTATCATCCAGTTTGCATTTGAATTATGATGTAAAAAAATCATAAAGATAAAAAAAACAGCTCTTCTGAAAAACATTGCAAAATGAGTTGCGATTTTATTCATATTGGGTAACATCTACCGATTATGTAAACTTCACGTTCATCATAAATCCGAGAAAATACTTATGGTAGTTGAAACCAGTATAAAGAATATTTAAATAAGACGTGGTTTACAAAGGAAGGAAAATGGAAGGCTTTTGGTTCCATAACAACAAATACAAGTTCCTAACATACACAAATGCATGGATCCAGGTACTGATTTAGATTTTGTCGTAGGCATTTAAATTGTACTTCAATCTTCTATATACATAGAATAAAATTGAAGTGTCTGTAATGTCAAAATAATAGCATTTTACTAAGTGCATATGAAAGTATACAAGGTACAAATAATAAAAAACCCATTTTTTATTGTTTTGTCTTTCTATCTGTTTTCGGGTAATCTTCGAAATAATTAGTTGGACCGATTTCGACGAGACTTTCACTGGCAGATAGCTGATAGATATTACAAGAAATAACTTAGGCTACTTTTATTTTAGAAAAATAATTAGGGTTCCGCACAAAAAATAAAAAAGGCTTTTTTAGTAGTCCACGCGAGCGAAGCATACCTAGTATTAAAATAAATAACCAAATAACACACGAGTGAGTTACTAAATATAAAAATAATTTGGAGAGTTTTAAGCTTATAATATTCTTATAAAAGTAATCGGCTCTATTAAATTACTAACTTTCCAATGATTTTATATTACCTTAAATTTATTAAGTATCGGCAGAAATCAGTGAATATAAATACTGATCTCTGGTATCAGCCATCTATGAAAATTATTAAGAATTATATTCTGTCTACTTTTTTGAATAGTTATTTTAAAATAAACTTTTATGCTTTTTTCTATATTCTGCCATTAGGTCCTCATATTATTAACCATAAAAGATGATTCAAGTTACACCATACCGGGCCAGGGCCGTAGCCGTGTTGTGTCTCTATCACCGTATCCTGGCTGGGCCAGTCATTCACGCTACACTGGGCTGTTTACGAGTAAATTAATGAACCGTTGTGCCCGCGTATGTACCTAGTCAAGCGTCTATTTTTCTGATAACATAAGTTTTGAAGTGAAAACATCTTTAGTACCGTTGTAATTTGAAATGAGATGAAACGAAAAAGCGTCAATAAAAAGAGACAAACTTATACAACTATAGAATTTAGCCTACGAGAGAATGAGATAGAATACATTTACATTATACATGGTTAATGTAAGTCCTGATTTTCAAGATTATGATCGTCGTCGGTTTGGCCTAGTGGTGTGAGATGATACTCATACGCAGTACGCTGTGACTTAGGATATTTAATAAGAATTTTTAACGAACATATTTTTATGTTTTCTGAAGGTTTCACTTCTACCGTGTGTGATTAGCACATTTTTTTTTGCTTGAATAAGTTTAAAGTATTAATGTATTTAAGTATTAGTGCAGTTTTCATAACTTGTGTTGGTTATTAGTAAAATTGCTTTAGACGAAGTATTCTATGTATGACAAAACAAATTGAAACTACATAACGAAGATGAGGTGTACATCAAAGCTGAAAGAAACGATAATTGGTAGGATAATTCGCTTCGGTCTAAAAAATAAAAATACCAGATTGATTTGTTTCATCTTTTATCTGATGATGTTTTCCAATGATTTTTTTTTTGTTTATTATCCAAACAAGATAAGACATATCATAAACCACAGGGTACATACGCATACATTCTAGCAATTTTTGTCATCCATTTTGCGGTTGCGCTGGTCACCTCACCAAAGTTTGTCGTCGAATGGCCTCAGGGTGCCCATTCATGTTACGATGTATCGTGACCGGGCCTGAGCCGGGAGAAAATACTCACCAATATTTGGACGCCGTGCCCAGCTCCGACACGGTATAACGTGAATTAATCCTTTACTCCGTACCTGTAAAAAGTTGAACCTGATAAGAACGTAGCCGTCAGTTCGTGCTGTTGCGCTTTTAAAGCGATACGTTATCAAGATAGAGATTTGCACGGTGCCTCATTGCAGCGAAAATAATGTTAATACGATTCGCTAAAGTAGAATAAAGCGTTTAGTTGAAATATTATAGTTGCTATTATAATTATCATTCATGACGCATTAACGAATGCTTATATCGAATGCTAATTTTTTAATCCCGCTTCTGAATGTAAAAAATTCAATAAAATGAAAAGAGATTGTATTTTAATTTTACCATCGCCACAATATCACCTGCTGATAAGTGACGATGTGGCCTAATATGGCAACAGGCTTAGCCTAGTGGACGGACTGGCTTTTCAACTCGAGGTTGGTAACTAGCCAGGCGGGTATTAGAAGATACCCTACCACCATTCTAGTTCTGAATTGCAGCTACCAGAACAAACGAATGGGTACTCCGACATAATTTTGTTTTCAGAGCCGTATCTTATCAGGCGAACATTAAAGAAAGCTACCATCATACTTTAACAGAATTACGCTATTTTTCTTCACAATCGCCATCAAATTCATCAGCAAATACACTATCACTATACCTTCATAATTTTATTCTTTGATTTTATTTATATAACTGACATTTACCTCAATAAATATGGTAGTCAGTTCCCAGTAAAGATTATTTTTATTATTTACAGTTAGATTGCCGTTATCAGAGTGCTGGTCCACTGGTTTCATATTGTATACATAGTTCACAACAGAATGCCTTTCAGATTGGTCGGCGCTGTGAAAACATGATTGGATTAAAAACGGGCACATGTTATCAAAGGTAAACTGCGGTTAGGAATAATCGAAATCTAATTTTAAAACAAAACTATATATTTTAGTGATGTAAACATTTGCAATTCTGTATTTAAAATATTTAAAAATATTTTTTATATTTGTTGCCGATGAGACGTGAAACGACTACAACCGATTCCACGTATTTTACCTCTAAACGAGGCATCCTCATTATCAATGTGGACTCCTAAATTATAACGATCGGGTCTAAAAAATAATAAAAATTGATTGTTGCAGAAAGACGTAACAACTGCTAAACAGTTCCAGGCGGAAGTGGCAAAGGATTTTTTGATCAACTATGTTTAATTTTCATGAGGTTCTGTAACCAATAATTAATTAGGTATATTGTCTTCATATAACAGATCTAAGATGTGATGATACTAATAGTCGAAGAAAAACTGAGAACTTTATAATTTAACAAATGAAAAAAAATGTTTGCGCAAAGATATCACGACAATCTAATGTATAAACAAACCATTCTACTAGCGAATTATACAAGATAGCTAACAAGGCAACCTTGATCGCGTGTAGGCGAGTTAAACGCTTCCGTCATGCGAGCAACATTGACACCCAGACACTCGTTTGGGTCGTTGATAGTGCAGTGAAAATCTGGAGCATAATAGCTTTACTATGTTTGTTTATATTCCACTAGCACTTAAATAAGTACGTCGGCGAGCGCATTATCCCTCAAGACAAGTGACAGCGAGGCAAGCGAGGCACGCGAGGCGCGTCGCGTGTAAACATTGTTTGATCGCACCAGTACGGGGTGAACGTTTCCGACATGAGACCGACGCGACGTTGACATGAATGACGTCTTAGGGTTGCTAGGTGAGAAGTAATACCACGACTACAAGAGATTTTAAAGACACCAAGATATGTAGATTAACATTGATACAAAAATATCGACGTTATTGGTGAAACGAAAACTTTTAACATTTAAAAAATTAACATATATTGAAACTTGCCTCTAAAAATAAACAAAATCGTATCTATATAAATTTAAATTTAGCCGTTGTTGGAACGCCAGAAAGGGAAATTATATAATTTGGTTCATTAACCGTACTTTGGACTCTAGAAATATTTGCGTGTTGATATTACATAAAAAAATAATTACCAGTATTAATATTTCTCAATCTTCAAGGGTTGAACAAAGCGCCCCATAAAACGGTTTTCGTGAACGAACACCCCAATTAATTTGTGTACTTGAAAGAAACATAAAGCTTCACATAATACAATTAAAACTCTCGCGTTTCGTACAAATTTTAATTGGGCTTAATACGCGTTAACACTAACAAGACCGCAACCACGGTAGAAGATTCATATTGAAGTTCAAAACGAATACTTCAAAAACGCTAACTAAACTAAATAATAGCGGCAACATATACAAATATTTAATAGAAATAGAATATTTTCTATTGATCATTCCCACAACACTGGTTGTATATAAAATATATCAGCTTAAAGGCTTCATCTATGGTCAAAAATAACGTACCTACTGTTTGCAATGTTTTCGCCTTATATGGGTACATTCAATATCTATCGTAGAAATTCATATAAACATGAAAGATACTTGAGCCAAGGGGCAAACCAAGCACGGCGAAGCTGTCAAAGCCTCTAATGGGTCCAGGGGACTTAAGGACGTCAATGTAAAACAAGAGGCAGCCTCACTTGGTTCGTTGACCCATTAATATCTCATATTCATACAGATACTATATCTGCTACTTAACACAGGAAAAAGGTATTCGCGTTTATTTATACTCAATATTACTTTTATGCTGTCCCCATTTTCACTGTCTCTATCTGTCATACACAGACGGGTCTTTTCCATGGTTGCAAATTCCTTAAAATAAATACTTGAGGTAAACCATGTTACATTAAAAAACATATTTGTCACCAATAGGCACCAATGATCATATTTGGTCCCTAAAACCCGCTAGTTATCAATAAATGGTTGCTTGTAATCAATGCCAAAACGTCAAGTTAATACTAAACATCTATAAGATACTTGGAAAAATCACAATAATATTTGAGTTTCATGTTTTTAGACATCTGGCAACACGATGCACTACTTCAGTATTCCTGGTGTTCCCCGCTGCAAGCGAGTCGATTGACAAAGCGGATATTGGCACCACAACGCCCAGCACTCTTTACACAAAGTTGCCGTTATGTACATCTACATTCTGTTTGACATTTTTATCGAAACTAGTATCTATTATATCTAGAATATCTAGTTGGCAATATTAACTGTATAGTTACCTACACTTTGTTATAATACCTTAGTGAACTTACACTGAAATATCCTCTTTCTTTAATTAATCCTTATACAGAATATAGTATAACGAATCATTATACAGACTGAAGTACTATAAGTATTTTAAATGTATTAATTATGGTCTACCCGCAAATCTACGAAAGATACGAGATTTTAAATACACTTAAAGACACTTTCATTTAAATATAGGGAGGCTGGGTGGGCAAGAATTTTGTGTTACCAGCTACGACTCCATCGGCCATCGCTTATCAGGAGGCAGATTCAAGAAATTAAAAAGATATTAAAGAAAAGTAATTAAAATTTGTAAGCACTGGTTCGTTTCTTTTACTAAAATTAGCCTGCGTATATAGTTCGGACCACTGTCCCAGGTAGATTACAACTGCACAATGATACTGAAGGGGATAAAAGAGCAAAGGTCCTCACCCCACTATTGTTTTTTGAAGTCTAGGTCTTCTGTCACATATATTATAGAAAGTACCACGCAACTTACACTTACAAACTGAAACAAATGTCTATTATGTTTCTTTTTTTAATTTCATCTTCTCTGGTTATGATCGCCGTTCTTCTTCTTCTTATTGAATGGCAACGTGGGTGACACAATTATGCCAATGTAAAGTAGATAGAATATATGCCTAATCTTCAGAGATTAACTTTAACAAAATGGTGACTCTTTTGTTAAAACAGTCATGGGAGATTTTATGTGAACTTAAAATTCATGCTTTTAGTTATTATTGTTACGACTAGAACAAAAAGAAAATAGAGAAAAAAAAATCATCTTTCTCGAAATTTCTAAGAGCATCCGTAAAAATGGTGAATTTATCATAGTGCAGTCGTGTGACGTATAATCTTAGGTTCAACGACACACACATAGAAAGTCTTATCGCTAAAACTGTCAGCAAACAATGGGCCATAAATTAAACGTTCCCCTCGTTTTAAAAAGCGATGACGTAAGTTGTTTACAAGATGTTAGGAGTTCCTGGACCTTCCAGAGATTTCGGGATCGAGTCATTTAGATATATAAGGGAGCTGAGTTGCGAGACACGGCAGTTAATAATTCGAAAGCGAAGCGACAATAAGAAGCGAAATAAGAGAGAAACAAACTGTGTTATTCTGCAAGTACCTACACAGGGTTATTCTGAGAGAATATTCGGTGAACGATTTATGTGTTTTGTTTTGTTATAGTTTTTTTTTTTAATTTGTACTAGCTAAGTACGAATAAATTACTTTTGAGTGACACTACGGCATCTTATTACCCACGAACGTAACATTATTTTTTGATTATCTTCACTTGTACACAATAAACAAATTATATGACGCAAAATGCCACCACTGTTACATAATATATAGCCATATAACATAAGTTTATTAATTACAATAAAACCCACAATACGATAGATCAAACTCATGTTCACCGTTCAGATTAACACTCGGACTGACTTGTCATAGCGGTGACAAGGAAAAGTAGGGAACAAGGATAAGGAAATGGACATACTCCTAATTAAATGAATTGAAAGATGGCTGTAATGTAGTACCTATATTAAATATGGCATATCTAATACATTTTATTTTTCTGTTTCCTGAACATTCAGACACTGAATAGTATTTTGGGATAGAGGGAGTGTTATATCTAAGACACATAAGCAAGTCTCACCTGCGCGCGTTGTACCACCACACATCCTACAAAAGACAAGAAGGTTGTTACCGCGCGAAATAGAAGCAACTTCGAGATCAAAATGAATAGCGAATAAGATGCGAATTGCGAATGCATCCAGAGAGAATAAAGGACGTATATACCAATACCATTCCAAGTCATATCAACTCACTGGTCTCGCTTTCTATGATGCTAGTCGGCGCCAACAATGTTTTTGGCAAGATCTTAGTGTATCAAGTAGTGTTTTGAATTTTTCATCCATAAACTTGCGTTACATGATCGTATATTGTGTAATATTGGTGACCTTATGTGTAATACAGTTTGGTCATTGTACGGATTGTGTATTGGAAATAATAACATGGACCATGAATTCTGAGATGTCAAAAAAAATTGTATGGAAAAATCTAACAAGGGGATCACCATTCTGTTAGAACACTGAAATCATCAGAAGATACTAACAAACAAACTATTGTTCACTACATAGTGGCAGTAATAAATAATAATCTTTTAATAACTAAAACTGCGAGTTTAATTTAATGTTTATTGCAAACATAAGAATTATAACTATTCTACAAATTGTTTTACATTTTTGTTACAATTTCTCAACAGGATTTAATATCAGATCTTTACCTATGAAATTGCCGTTTTGTATGAAAAAATTTAAACGATGTTTTGTCATGTATTTTTTATTTGTATTAATCGAAGTAATCACCCATGCATTCAATGCATCTTTGCCAGCAGTGGCAGTTTATTGATGCCCTTCTTAAAGAAATCAGCTGGACGGGAGGCAACAAATTCTTAAAAGGCATTTTGTACTGCCTCTCGGGTATTGAATTTATTTCCCGCTAAGGAGTTATCCAAATTCTGGAAAAAGTAGTAGTCTGTAGGCGCAAGGTCTGGTGAGTAGGGCGGATGACGGAGAACTTCCAACCCCAGTTCTTGCAAGCGGAGCAGCGGAGACGAGCGATTGACCAATGCTGGTTGGAGATGTGCCAGCTTTTCCATCATTGTGTTCAGTTCTTCACAGTACACATCTGCAGTAATGCTCATCCCATTGGTTAAGAAGCTGTGATGAATCACACCGGCGCTAGACCACCAAACAGTGACCATCACTTTTCTAGGGGTAAGTTTTCGTTTAGGGCATTGTTTAGGTGCTGAACCAGGATCCAACAACTTGCTTAGAGTTTGCGGTTATCAAACAGAATCCATTTGTCATCGCAGGTAACAATGCGATTCAAAATTCCTTCATTTGTGTGTCTGTTAAGCAGTGCAAGGCACGTCTCGACGCGTACTTCGCGCTGGCGATCATTGAGTTCGTGGGGCACCCATTTGTCAAGCTTTTTTACCTTGCCAATTTGACGCAAATGGACCAATATTGTTTTGACGCTAACGTCGATAGCTGCTGCTAATTCAGCCGTAGATTGTGTATCATCAGCTTCCACAATCGCCTTTAATTCGTCATTGTCGACCAAAGTCTTCGGACGACCGCGAGGTTCATTTTTCAGGTCGAAATTCCCAGAACGGAAGCGAGCAAACCAATAACAGGTGGTGCGTTGGTTTGTAGTGTTAGCTCCGTAAACGTCGTTGATGTTGCGTGCCGCTTGTGCCGCGTTACTGCCACGACGGTACTCATATTCCATAATTCCTCGAATTTTTAACGTATCCATGATGACATAAAAGATTGAAATGCGATGAAAATGTAACAGTAATCAATAAACAAATGACTACTTTTGGAAAAAGAATTCCATGTTTTTAAAATAAAATTAAATTGAAATTAGAATTCTTAGCCAAACAAAAATTATTTGTATTTGAAATGGCCAGTACTGCAGAACGGCAATTTCATAGGTAAATACCTATTATTAGTGACATTATAATTATGATTTTACAATTTCTATCAAAGTGTAAAGCAACCTTAAAACTATCTTGAAAAGCGAACGAAGACGCCGTCGGAAGCTAAGTAAAATTAAATGATAGACGGGATAATATTTGAACGAACGACATATCAGCAAACTACCAGATAAAAGGCGGAAAACAAACATTCCGATATAAAATGAAAAATCAATCCATCACGACCAATAAAAAGATCTATATCAAGTTGTTATTGAGTTATATAATATCTGCCTGGGGTGGATTTGAGGTAGGCGATCGTTTCGCTGTCAATAATAAATGTCGTTTTGTATTGTTTGACTTTGTATTATAGGTACTTATATTTGATGTTTTTTTAATTTTAGAAATGGAATGGTAATCTACAATTAAATATAAATGTGAAGCGATCACTGAGTGTTAACACGCTCGGACAAAGTATCGACCTATGTGCGTTCGAATTCTAAATTAAGCCCTTTCAGTAAAGAATCGGATAGCATGGTGTTATAACTTTATTGTAATGCGCCATCTAGTAGACCTAAGAATAATTTCCATTTTCAAGCTTAATGTAAATACAATTTTATATTAAATTAATTATGCTTCGGCTAAAGCTATGGAACCTGTGAGCCAATTTCTACCAATGTCGACAAACTTTATAATTGATCTGGTCTAGCTAGTGACTATGATTATATCATTCTCAAAACAGTTAAACTTTAAAATAAAATTAGCTACCTACTAAGTATAAATATGTAGGTAGATGTTTCGTGCAGTAAGTTTTATTTGCCAATATTATGTACCACTTACATTCATTTATTGCCGACTATATAAGTACTACTACACTTTAATTAGGGTGTTTATGTGTAAAAGTTACAAAATTCTAATACAAAGAATTTATACAAATAATAAGATATAATAATGAACATAATATGAACAAATTGAAACTGATTTACCTACTTCAAACTGTGATAATAAGAATAAAACATTTCATACTGACAGAACCGACAAATTTATACAAATATTAAGATTGAATATTGCACATAATATGAACAAATTGGAACTCAAATACCTAATATGAAACTATGATCATAAGAATTTTAAAACATTTGACACTGGCAGAACCGACCGTCGATCCATGAAAAAATACCCCGTTGACACAACCGATGACAAAACAAACTAAAACAGCTGATTGCTATTCGTCAATAATATATAGAAATAACTTCGATTTGGTGTAATCGCTTGTTTAGTTTTCTTTTTATTTATAGGTTTATTAGCTCCAAATATTGCTTTTATAAGGAAAAGGAATACGAAATCTTATGACGAATATATTGCGTTCACGTAAGTATCTACTGAATCTTAACCTCTCAATCTATCAACAATTTTAGCCAAAGTACAAAGTAAATATAAAGGTGCTTCCCTTTTACAGTTTAACTAATATTCTACCCATAAACCACGCATCGCTAGATTAATTTATTCTATTACATTTTACGTTACGTTTATTTTAACAACTGAAATAAAAGGGCAAAACTTATCTCGTAATCATTTTTCAGTTTATTAGTGATAATACCAAATTCACCAGAAGCAAGTATTTCTAGTAATCTTTTGTATTATGAAATAATGCACAAAATTGTAGTGGTACGGTCATACCTAAACAAGTTTGTTTTCATTCCTTGATATAGCAATATAAGTTTCTATTTTTTACATAGTATAATTGTTGTTATATTGTGTAGAAATATCAACTCTTCAAAGAAGCATGTCATCAATGTTTGGTGTGGTCGAGAATGCAATTAGAAACAAAATACAGACAGCTTTAAACACGAAACATTTGGAAATTATAAATGAATCATACATGCACAATGTTCCAAAAGGAGCTGAAACACATTTCAAAGTTGTTGTTGTGTCAGATAAGTTTGACGGACTGCCTCTTATCAAGGTAAAATTTACTATAAAAGTTCACAGATATGAGTCATATAAAAACAAAAGCAACAATATCCACTTTTAGCCTTTTTTATTCACAATGCATTCAGCAATTACACTCCATGCCAAACTTAGTGACCACTGTGAACATAGGCATTTTAGTTTGTGCAGAACCTAAATTAAGGTACAATTCTTACTGATATTTTAATAAATTATACAATTATAAAAGTTAATGATTAGTAAAATAACATATTATTATAGCGTTCTAAGTTGGTATGCGCAAATTACTGCATTCGAATCAGCAATAAAATTGGGGCGAGTTATACTAGTTAATATAGAAGAAAAGTCCAGCAGAAAGTTCAATGCAAATCACTGCCCTTAATAATTTCATAATTTCTAACTTTTTATGCTTGATCAAATTTGTAGCGTAAATAGTCATTAAATCCTTAACAGGACAATATAAACACATCTCTTTAATCTAGATGTCACAGAAAAGTTCTTGTGCCATTGTGCATGGAAATAAGGAGATAGCAAGACACTCTTGGAATGCTAAAAGCTGCTGGCCTAAGAATGGGTTAAAGAGAGAGAGGGGTTTAAGAAAAATACATAGGGAATAGAGAAATTTCTTGGAGCAGTTTGGCTGGTGAAATACCTCCATCCTACAGAAGATATCAGACAAATAACCTTGCTTGCTACTTCTGTCAGGCAGGCCATCTGCTTGTTTGCGATCTTCGTTATATAAACTAAGTACACCTCCATATACCTAATTTGTCACAAATCAGGAAATCCACCAGTCACCTAATGTTGTTAAATATCTCTAGGAAGACTAGACTATCTTAGGTGAATGATGGATTTCCTGGAAGAACTTGACTGGCACGTTTGAAGTTAGCAATTAATATGCATAACAGGCGCACATAGACATCGAGTTGTAGACCCTTGGAAACCTGATACTGTAGAACACAATTCCTGAATAAATCACTAATCCTCAGAAAAATGAGATTAGGTCCTTTAAATAATGAAAATCTCTAATATTAATTGGGATGCTGTTTCCTTTGCTTCTATATGACTCATACTTCATATTTATTCATGTTCTTTTTAAGGGTTGTAATAGTGTGGACCTTGTTAATGTGGCACTTGTTTATTTGTGGTGTGTATTTGTGATATTTGGCAAATAATTGCCAATTATTTCATCAACAATAATCAGAGTAATATATCATTACAAAAATTGGTAAAAATAGGTATCCGCTGCGAGTGCCAGTGCCAACTCATCCGACATGTGTGGGATCATATTATTTCATCATCAAATCTATCTAATGAAATAATATCAAATATTTGGGTATGTCGAAATTCGGTTCCATGTTTGGATGGATACATATATGCAAACACGAATAACCAAGTGAAGTATCACTTTTAAACATGAGAAACTCTAACATCCAGCAAATTATTTGTGTCTTTATATGGATTGTAGAACCTAAAAACTTATATGTTCATAATTTCCAGAGACATCGCTTAGTAAATGATTTATTGAAAGAGGAGTTACAAAATGGAGTGCATGCTTTATCAATAGTAGCAAAGACACCAAAACAGTGGGAAGATAGTGACAAGACTATAGACAAAAGTCCTAACTGTAAGGGTGGATTTGGTAAATAACTATGAGGTTGTATAGAATTTTCATTAGTTTAATGATATAATTGTTTCCTCTCATTTATATTGACACCCAATATGAATAACATTGTAACTTTAAATACAATAAAATTATACACTAAGCTTATATACATTAAAAAAAAACTATATTTGAGTTTTACAACCTTATCTCTAGTAACTCCATTTTTACTTGATAAAAATTATCATAGTTTTTTTTAAATAACTATATATACAGGTAGGTATGTAAGAAGTTAATTCCTTGGTGTAATAAAACAAAAAATTATCCCACATGCCAACAAGATGTAGTTAGCCATCAACAATACTAATGTGAATTCATTTTACTGAGTTTTGTGCTAAAATAATTTTTACGGCGTATAAATAATATATTAATCAAATTAAGTAATTATCAATGAATAGTATCACAATTTTTTTTTACAAAAGTGGACAGTGACGTTTCTGAATGTATTTCAATCGATTTTTGTAAATGTTCTTATTTTATGAAAGTGAAAAAAAAATGTATCTATGGTAAAAATGTTTATCTTCAAATTATGTGTTTTCAATTAGTAATACTCCCTGTTAAAATTAAAACCCAAAAATAATGTAAAAAGAGTTTTTATTTTTTTTACATAATAATGTGTCATAACATAATTATGACGTAAGAGAGAATTTCATATGTTTTTAATACACATTAACACAAAAACCTAATACATTTCAATTAAATTCTCTCTTATCTAATACTATTTGGATACATTATCGCATTGATAGTTGAATCACAATAGTCAGTCATTTCAACTCGCATATTATTTTATAGCTAAACATATAGCTAAAGCTATACTTTGATTTAAAAAAGTCGCATGAAGCACCCACTGTACACGTGTTACAAGTGAAACTTCTTAGAAAGGGAGACTCAGATAGCCTTGACTATGTATTAGATATAAAAAGTATAGCTGTCTTTCTTCTTCTTTCTAAATTATATTGTTCTTTTCTCTCACGTAACGAAATGTGCCTAAATATGACGCGTCCTTGAAATTTCACTCTCAATTCTCGTCCAATTATCGAATCGCCGCCTAAAAGGTTTCACTTTAAAAAGTACCATACTGAACTGGCAGTCTAGACAAAAGTGTTACCATATAAATGGGTTGCAACAATATTACCTTGTGAATATCCAACTGCTAAGCAAAAGTAGGAAAGCTCAGTTTTAATGGCCACCACAACTCAGAATGTATTGGCAATAAAAATAGTGAGAAATCTACAATTATAGATAGTTGAGGTGATATGTCACGATAATTCGCCAGTTGACAATATATTAAAAAAATAAAGTTCACTATTTAATATTATTTGTTTATTGATAAGAAGCTTAAACAATCCAAATCTCGATATATATATTTATTATATGAGATATATATATTTCCTTGGGATTTTTTTTCTGTGAGTCACGTGATCGGATAGGCCAGTCAGAAAACGTGAGACGTCATCGTATAATATTTATATAGACATTTGAGTGTTATTCTTATTATATAAGCGGCACGTTATGGTTCATGAAGTTTCATATAAATTTTGAAAGAGCAAATTGCTGTTCTTTATATAAATAGTGATGTGCAGTTAGTCATACAATTTATCGAATGTATTATTTTATTACACTGATTCTTAAACTACAATGGATTTCATTTATAACGACTTTTTGGTTACAGTATCGTAACACTTAAGTCCCTTCAATTTAAAGCATACTTTTAAAGGAAAATAATTTGGTTATAGCGTCCTCGAATGTAATGTCTATTTCGGGTATAGCGACGGAATTATAGTGGTCCCTTCATCTTCGTTATAACCGAAATCCACTGTATACATATTATGGTCTAACTACATAATATGGATCCGCGAGCAAGTCTTTTCATGTTTTTACAAATAAAAAAAAACAGCGCCATTTGACAGAATTCTTAATGGATTATAAATTATTAGTAACTCGGCATTAAAATTCGAAATTAAAAATAATAATATATGTAATACGATCGTCACACATAGGATCGCTGGTCAGCACAACTACTACCTCCGGGCAAACTCGCGTCAATGCTCAATGCAAAATAAAGCAGTTTCGACTTGATGTTGCTTCGAAAAGGACAAACTGTTAAAATATGTTGATTTCGTTTTATTAAAACTTTTTAATCAGCTACTACTTGCAGTACTAGTTATAAATTCAAAAACTTGATAGACACGACTCGCATTTAATTGTCATTTGACGTCACTATTGTAATGTGTCATAACCGCCATCATAGCGTGATGCGACTAAAATGACAACAAAATGACTTACAAGTGACTAAAATTACTACTGCGTGTAGATAAATAGTGATTTTAAAATTGTATAGAGGCTGAAGAAAAATCATAAGTTTCAACAGAAATTCTTGCTCATAATACCTTTAATCTTAGGTTTATTTATTGAATTGCGTCACACGCGGTCTCATGAACATAATACGGTGTTTTTATGGCATATTTTTTTTATCAAAATTCAACAATTTGTAATAATAAATATTATTTTCAACGTATAAAATGTTTAAAAACAACCTTATAATAGTGTCCTATTCTGAGATTGTATCTGGCTCGATTGCAACCACCATACACTAAGTTTAACACCCGCCTTAGTGGCACACTTAGATTTGAAGCCGTTCCACAAAGATGCTTAATATCAAAAGTTATTAATTTAAATATAGACAACAAAATTCTAAACCATAAATAATCACTCGTTACACTATCTATACCAAAAATTTGATAAATTAAACGTAACATACGTGTCACTGTTATAACTGATCAATGTGGTAAATAAATACCGATTAAATACTTATATGAAGTACTAGCTTCGGCCCGCGGCTCCGCTTTCGTGAACTACAAAAATTGTTGTTACCGGGATAAAAAGTATCCTATGTGTCAATCCAGGTTATAAGCTATCTGTGTGCCAAATTTCATCCAAACCCGTTCAGCCGTTTTTCGGTGATTGAGTAACAAACAAACTTACTTTCGCCTTTATAATATTATTAGGATCATGATATCCTCGATGACAGCCTAGATTAGGACCTGCCGAATCACCTATGGGTTCTTGGCCATAGAATAGATAGCCAGACGAATATTACATGTCTATGCTATGTGTTTTCCATCACTGAAAGCCCAGTCTGATTGTAGGTATCGGAACAATCTCGAAGGTCTAAGTTTTGTTAACAATGGTACTTTTAAAATATCACTTTCACATATAACGATAATTGCGAAACACAGTGTAAATAATATTAGGATACACTTAATTTAAAATTACAACAGCATTTTAACGCTATGACGTCATTTCACTTTCACACATACACTTCACATCTGTTCATACACCTCACAAGAATCAGTAAAGTCATGTTACGTGACGCACAAGGTCCCACTGTTCACTGTACACCGGCAGAGCGGTGTTAATTATATCAGAGATTGAAGTTGTCCAGCCGTAATTTTCCTTCATTCTCGGTCAGGTATAGCAAATCAGCCATGGTTTGCTCGCATATCGCTTCCTCCGCTTTCTCTGACATCTGAAAATGGTGAAAACAGTGTTATCATTAAACAAATTCCAATATAATACAAAGAGTTATACTCATCACAAAAATGTTTCCATGTTACATAAAACTAGACTAGATCAAAATAATAAAACCAAGGAATTGAAAATTAATTGTATGAATCGAATTGATCGAACGCTGTTGCAGATTTAATTAGTTAGTTTCTTTTTTAATTTCGATTAAGAATAATTTTCGTAATTCCTGCAGCGACAAGCAACAAAGACTGAACTGGACTGGAAGAATTTATCTTGTTGTTTGGCGTTAGGCTCTCAATAATTCAATTGTACCAGATTTCGATTTCAATTGTTGTTCATTTATAACTAACTAACAAACAATGTAATAAAATCTTAGAAGTCAATTTTAACCTCCTCCTAATTGTCATATCGAAAGGAAACTTTGTATGTATATGTAGTTCGGATGACAACACTATAATTTGTTATCTTGGAGCTGATCTGATGATAGAGCCATCCTCCTGGTGGATAGTGGAACTCTTTAGTAGTTACTAGCAAACTCAAACTTTAGACTTATATGATTCATTTTGACAAGTCAAATAGATTGGGTTTGGTAACGAGATGTTATTATAAGACTAAGGTTAACTAAAAATTTATGGTCAGAATATCCATCCTCCAAACCTGAACCTTAATTGTGCGTTGAAACATGGATTGAAGGGATGGACTCATTAATCATATGCATTTTGAGGTAATGTTAAAAATACTTTGTACAATCTCATATTTATTTCTCAAGGAATTTTTTTTCATATTAATCATTCCACCAGTCATACAAATTAAAAGTGAGGGACACTCACCGGCCTGTACTGGAAGTCTGTGGCAGGCGGATACTTGAAGTTAGGTCCGAAGTTAACACTGACAGTGACGTTCTTATGTAGTGAAACGGTCGGATAGTAACAGCCCTGGTATATATCCGCGAACGCCTCGCCCTGGCACTCGCCATTCTTGAAGAAATATATCTTGCTGCCCGGCAGCGGCTTGAGATTGCTCAGAGATTCTTGTATATTGTCCTTGTCTTCGTAATAGAGATGACTTTTGAACTTGACTAGCGGCTGTAAACACATTTTTTACATTATTATAATGTAGCTAGAATGTCTTAATGGAGTGATTCCCGCAATGAGCCTGAGCTTTCGGTGAAGAATAACATTGTGTTAAAATCTAATAATGACCTCAACGTCTGCCAAATAATGTACTTCCCAAACTTTTTTATTATAACGTATAGTAGATAGGTTTTTTACTACAACCTCACCCGATGTTGAGACGTGACGTTAGGCCGGTATCGTATAAAGCTGGTTCTTATGTGCAGTTGCTGGAACACGCCTATTGGTGCCTGGCGACAAGTTTTGAAGTTGAGGTTGGTAGCTAGCCAGGCGGGCAATAAAAAATACTCTACCACCTTGCTATGGTTTCCTCACGATGTTTTCCTGCACAGGCTGATTGTAGGGATTCGAACTCGCGTCAATCGACGCGGTGGCCGTACACTCTACCGCTGAGTCATCATTAAAAAATGGAGAAATATACACTTCTACATTTTTCTAATCACCAACACCGATCACCTCATTAGATGGAGTGGTGATTAAGCTCTCTCGGAAAGAAGCCTTTTAGCACAGAAGTGGGTTATTTACAAGCCGATATATTTATTCAAAATCAAAAAATACTTTATTCAATGTAGGTCCTAAGAAGGCACTTATGAACGTTAACTATTACCGGTTCAGAAAATATTCCAGTCATTGAGAAAAACCAGCAAAGAACTCGATCAAGCTTATCTTTTTTTTTCCAACTGTACAGATAATATTTACAATTAAAAATCATAAAAAATGATTTAGTGGAGGCACAGAGATGGAGTCACTTCCAGAGATCACTATCATTCACATAATGATCCATTCTATAAGAACCTTTTAACAGTAAAACCTGCTTGACATGGCCCTTGAACTCATTGAACTCATACTGATAAATTAGTAATGTGCTTCAAGATTTTATTTAGAACCTATAACTATTACATAGAATAACTTCCATTGATCTTACTAAATCTAAAACAGGGTACGACTGATTAATGTCTATTTATATTATGAAAACTGTGCTGGTCCTTGACAAAAACAAGCTTGTCAAAAGTTCTTACGAATATACATGAAATTATCAAGGGTGTAAGAAGATTGTAATAATTAATAAGGAATATTTTTACTCACTCTATCCTTATAAGTATTCGGAGTATATTTAGTGGAGGTACTGTCCGGCAACACGATGAGGAAACCGAGAGTGTCGCCTTCCCCGTAGCTGTTGCTGTAGTGCTTCCCGCGGGACTCGTGGAATCTGGAAGGATACAACTCGGTAGCTTTTTTCATCACGATAAGAGTAGACAGATGTCCACTCGATCTTTAATTATTTAACAAGCATGATTCTCTGAGTACGTACACAAAAATTATGGGCCTTATTTCCAAAAAAAATCTTGACTATGGTGAATAAAACTAGACAAAAATTATGCCAATGCTGCATGAACCGCTAAATGTAGATATAACTATAAATGAAAAGATCTCAAAAACTCTGCAATATTTAAGCCACAATTGTCTAGAAATAAATGGCCAGTACCCATATGAACTTTTGACCTACAACAAAACTATTTCTCAATTTTTAACAAAAAAATAAAACCAACTTAAACAATTTTGTCGAATAAAGTCGAAGGTCCAATGCCAATGAAATTAAAATCAACTAAAAGAATCACCTAAATCGATTCATAAACAAACAATTTATTGCTGAACATCCATAAAAAAAGCATTCGAATTGGGAAACTCATTCTTTTTTTGAAGTCTGTTAAAAATAAAGTAATTCGTGACCATAATCTCCATTATTTCTCAAAGGTGCATTTAGTGGCGACGCCATATCTCGTTTAATTCTTTATCAAAATTTATGTTCACCATTATTGCCGAAAAATAGACAGACATAATAATATAATATTATTATATAATATAATATTATTATATAATATAATAATAATATAATATAATAATATTAAAATTAAAGTTTTCATAAAAAAATATGTTTAAAAAATATCTTCAAATAATATGTAGAAGGCGACATCTATTACCAATCTGTTTAACTAACATGACAAGTATTAGTTAGATAATTTACATTCTATAATACGCAAAATATTCGAACAGGTTAGGGCTTTAAAATTTAAGTAAGGTGATATCCATCTTTATGAATTACATTTAGTATAGTAATGTACCTCGTCCCTTTGCGACTCCGCCAAGAGTATCCAAACTTGTCGTAGCCGAGAGGCGCCTGCAGGTTGGCGTAGCGCCTGCCCCAGCCCACGCGGGACGCCGCCCCCTCAGGCAGCTCCTCGATCGACGACTCCCAGTACCAGCATCCTCGAGACACACCTGCCAAATATTATACAAGCTATTGTACTCAAACATAACCTATTTACTCGAAATAAAAATACAATCATTACAACGTAATCAGAGAACACTTTGGTTTTCGAAAATCGACTGACTTCAATTATGAAGAGAAAAAAGTCGTCTGAAAAGAGACGTCTGACAGATATGGAACATTGAAATTATTTTGTACAGATAATATGCATAAAATGATAGTGGGAATAAATATGACATAATCTAAAATAATTTCACTTGCGCATGGCAAACAGTCGGTCTGACCCGCCTCATTAGATGTTTCACACCAATATATACGTACTTTATACTAAATATACCAACTTTACTCAGAGATAACCGACACGTACGGGCTTTTGTGCTAAAGAAGTTAATGTTCGCTCACTTTTCTGCCAGCGTCATGGGAATATAATATTTGACTAATTATTTATTTTTGAGTTCTTCAAAAAAAAACTCTAAGAATTGGCTCCTTTGTTTACAACTATTCAAGAGTTTTTGTGGCAACTAAAAATGCACATTCGTAGTTATTATTTACAATCCATTTCACCTGTGCACAACAATCAAACTGCATCGCGTAAAATGCCGCCAAAATTACAATACAAAACAACAACTCGCCCGAAGTGATACAGATCGCGAACTGCGACGTGGTCCAGACCTACGTTTACCTTGGGGCTTTGATCTCAAACAATGGTGGGTGCGTAGATGAAGTGAAACGGCGTATGGCCATGACCAGAGCTGCGATGGGGAGGCTGAAGAAAGTATGGAGGAATCGCAATATTACAAAAGCCACCAAAATCAAGCTCGTGCGAACCCTTGTATTCCCCATCTATCTTTACGCGGCAGAGACTTGGACAGTGCGCGAACTGGAAAAGGGGAAGATAGATGCTCTGGAGATGTGGTGCTGGCGGAAGATGCTTGGAATATCGTGGACGAAGTTTCGCACCAATATGTCCATACTCCATGAGCTCAGCATTGTACAGCGTCTATCGGACGTAGTACAGTCGCGCATACTACAGTACTTCGGGCATGTGTCTAGGCGGAATAACGACTCCATAGAACGGCTGGTCGTACAGGGAAGAGTGGAGGGAACTAGAACGCGCGGCAGGTCATCTATGCGCTGGACTGACCAGGTGAAATCCGCAGTAGGAGGCCGTGTGTCTGACTGCGCCCGACAGTCTACAAACAGAGAGAGATGGCGGGAGATCGTGCGGAGAGCTGTGTCCGCCTCTACCACCGACGTGGACGCCTCTATGTGACCACGACCGCTCTGCCAAGAGCGAAACGACAGACAAGAAGAAGGCTAAATAACATAAGTTTAAGAATTAAAATGAAAACCACCAAATTACAGATCAAGATTCCGTCCAACACACTCAATAAATTATTACACGCTTTCGTTATTTATTGCCCTTTTATTCGACCATTCACTCATGTGTTTATTCACTAATTCATTCATCCATTTGTATGTGAAGTAGGAATGGAAGTGAGCAGTGTGGACGCACCGTGAGTAGCGCGGACCATGCAGTAACCCTTCTCCCCAGTGACAGCGACGCGGTCTTCCGATATCTTCAGCTGCGGCGCGCGGTCGTGAAGCGCCAGCAGCACTACGCCGGGGCACAGCGACCGGTAGAGCCAGCCCGGGATCGGCTTCCCGCTCCATTCGTTGCTTTCGTCGAACTCCTTCGATGATTATAGTAATTACTGTTAAACTAGTTGACCCCTTCCCACATTATTATAGAGTATAAGTACATAGTCTAATAGCTAGGGGTTCATTCGACCAGGGAATTATGATATACTTTCTTCACTCTGTCAACTTGAGATCGTGTAATGCGAAATGAAATGAGAACTTTTCAAAACTTTCGAACACTTCTCTTCTAATGACAAAATAATAAAATATCAAAATCAATGCGAACTTTAGACACAGAGAAACGACGATCAACTAACTATTAGAAACCGCAGAATATCAGATAACGCCTTATGTTGTTTTCGAAATCTTTGATCATACCTTCATCAGGTAAATAAAATTATCGGTAAAAAAGAGGACGCATGTACATGGAGTCAATCGACTAATATACACACAGTTTGGAGAGGTTAGATAACGTATTTTTTTTTTCTGAAAAATACTTATTTTTTTTTTACAGTGGTAGCATGTACGACTTCGCATAGATTGACGTGAGTTCGAATCTCTACAATGAGCCTGAGCTTTCAGTGAAGGAAAACATCGTGAGGAAACCATAGCATGGTGGTAGGGCTTTTTCTAATGCCCGCCTGGCTAGCTACCACCCTCAAGCTGAAAATATGTCGCCAAGCACCAATAGGTGTGTTCCGGCAGCTGCACTTGTGAGCCAGTCTTCCACTACGCTTAGCGTGTTATCATCTTGGGCCACATGATCACTTAACATCAGGTGAGATTGTGGCTACTACGCCAAAACCGATAACAATAAAAAAACTCACCTGTCTAAACGGCGCGTGCGGATCTGGTTCCGCCAATATATACCTATAGCCGTCTTTATTGAAGGGGTGTTCTGTTGGGTACCCATGCGAAGGTAGTTTCAAAGCTCCGAGATCGGCGGTCCGCCCCTTTTTACCTACAGGGGCGCCCGTTTCGGCTGCCCCGCCCACCGCTGGACGACGCTTTCCCTGCCGACCTTTCACGTTACCAGCCAGAGGGACTGAAATAAAGATCAATAATCATAATAATACTAGCCAGCACGTGTCCCACTACTGGGCTAAAGCCTCTTCCCTAGGGAAGGCACAGACATAATCACCCCGTGGGCTGGCCACGGGATATTGGTAATTTCAAACGTTAAGAAATTCACAGTTCTTTATATTTCCCACATTCAATGGTACTGCCAGAACATTTCTCAGGCGTTCAAGTTCGCCATTTCGACTGTCACCATATCGACTGTCGCCAACTTGACTGTGTCCATCTCGATTATCGCCGTCTCGACTGTCACCATCTCAATTGTCATCACTTCAAATTATCGACATTTTATAGATTCGATGACGTTGATGACGAAATTTTATATTATTTTGATATTATTTTTATGAAAGGTGTAAGCAATCATACTAGAAAAGCTGTTGTTGTTCAATGGCTACTAAATAGTCAAAGCGCCATAGAAGTACGATTGATAAAGTTGTGAAATATTTAAGAGAATACAATTTTACTTGCTATCGAGTTGCTATCGAAATATCATTGAGACGCGATTGTAGAACAGAATACTAAATGAGTCAGTGATTTTCCGATAGAATGGAAAACAAATAGGAGAATACTAAATGGTGACCAAATGTCTATTGAAATACTATCGACACACTATTAAAACATTATTTTGTTAGCAGACTTGGACCCCTGATCTGAATGTATGTTTCACCATCACTGATAATTATAAAATATCTCAGCGATCGAGCTAAGCTTCGACGTCTTGAAATATAGAAACATCTACGTATATGGATTCTATATGAACTTGGAAAGTAAAACATCTAAATACAAATTTATATATAAATTGTTAGCGCCGTTTCTGAGAAACCTATTAGGAAGGTACATCTAGACTTCTAGACACACGGCAGTGAGTCAGCCAAGTTCGAGCGACACACCGGCCAGTGTGTATATCATACACAGTATTTCATATATTTACTACTTACTCGATTTACTATACACTCTATGACTATGACATATTTACACGAACCATTTATCACTGTACCACTGTAACCATTTATAACCACTCATCAAAAACCTAGACCACTTCTAGGTAACTCAGAAACTAGAAATTTTTCATCAAGGTAGATCATTAAGCATAATTAATACAAAGGAAAAAATGAAGAAACTTCAGAAAAATACAATTATTGATTTTAAACGCATGATAATACTCATAATGAGGATCAATTACAACGGCGTTTCCACCCGCTCACCAATAGATGGAACAGACAGACAGACAAACATTTAAACTTTTTTTTGTAGGTACCGTTTATACTTTCACATGCATTTAGTAAAAAGCTGGTATTTTGACATTACAAACAGACACTTCAATTTTATTATATGTACTAGTACCGCGACTTCGTCTGCGTGGACTTCAGAATTGGGCCTTTACCAGGATAAAAAGTTTCCTGTCTTAATATGGGTTATAAGCTGCCTGTGTGCCAAATTTCATCTAAATCCATTTGCGTGATTGCGTGATTGAGTAAAAAACAAATAAACTCACTTTCGCATTTATAGCATTAAATAAGGATAAATGGGATTTCTAGCTTGACAAAGTTTTAATTTTTAATGAATATTTACGTTAATTTATATACACAGGTGAATTTTTCAAGTGGGCGTGGCTCCAAATCCAATACTGTGAGGAATAGCGACAAATACTCTAAGGACGCTTTTGTACAAAAACTAAAACGGCATTAATGGATTTTTTTTAATCAATTTTCGCATCCAGGAATCGAGCCCGTTGAATTTGGAAAAAGACCCTGTTTATTACACTATGCGACAGTGTCTCTAATTTGGAATTAAATCTGGGCCAACAAACTAAAGAAAAGAGCTCATTTTTAACAAAATACTTTTTTTTATTTTTCTTACTTAGTTATTATACCTTAACATGTACCTTAAATAATTGGTCGGTCTTGGCCAAAGGTAAATTATCCAGCTCTTCCTTCAGTTCATTTAAAATTTCGTCAAATTTAAAAGTGATCAACGATTTGTCGCAAATTTTAAAATAAAATATTCTTTCCTACTAAATTCGGTATCAACAATTAATTAAAAGTACTTGTTCATGCCCTAAGTTATTGGTACAGGATTAGTGTGTGACCAATAATGATTATTTTTTCGGGTATACATACCATTAACGGTAAAAAACCGCTTCGTCAGAGAACTACATACTGGATAAAAAATGTCTATCGTTGTCGATTATCTCATTTAACCAGTTGCAAAAATTAAGACGTCTTAAATTATTTCCTGGATGTAACTTACTTATGCACAACGCATCCGGAACGGTAACATTATTATTATTATTTTTTAAACTTCTCAAAGTGTAATTTAATGGTTAGTATTAGACGTGTTTAATTGTGGTTACGTATTGAAACTAGATGTTACTCTCGTATAACAAAAAAATCACAATAATAATACGCACACTAGTGTATTCCTCTTTTGATCTCATCTTATTCAACCTATTGCCGATCTATACTACATTAAAACAATGGTTGTAACACATGTGTATCTTAAACAAATACAGGTATATATAGGTCTATATAATATACATGTTATTCCACAATGGAACTACACGTGGAATATATTACCATGTCATTAAATACGTTATGGTTTTAAACGAAAACACAGACACAGGGCCGATTTGAAATTTTAATATCTTGTTTGAACAGTTTGTACGATCTAATATTTATAATAAATATTCGGCCTTTAATCGAGCTTGAACGGCTGAACGGATTTTAATGATAATTGGCGTATAGAAGTCGATTATATCGTATAATCGATAACATAGGTTATAACATAGGTTACCTTGTATATATTATCATTTTATCTAATTTATGCCTAGCGAAGCGGGCGAGTAACATCTAGTTTACATTATTATTAAAGTGAAACTTTTATTCTATAGCCCCAAAAATTTTCGTTCATCTATCGCATGTCGTATTACAGCTGGCCGTGGAGTAGGGAACTAAGACTCGAGGCGAAGATGAAGTTATTGATAGAATAATTGAAGTTGACAACGATTCAATACTAGCTGTTCACCGCGGTTTTCACCAGCGTATAAATGAAAAGAAGTCACTGACTGATAAAGCGGGAGAGTTTTTTTGTATGATTGTTTATTTGTTTAAGCACGCTAATCTCTGAAACTACCAGTCGGATTCGAAAAATTATTTTTGTCTATTGTATACTAGCTATGCCCGCGGCTCCGCTCGCGAGGAATACTAAAAAAGGTTTTTTATGTTTTCTGCGGAACCCTAATTATTTTTATGAAATAATAGTAGCCTAAGTTATACCTTATAACATCAGCTATCTGCCAGTGAAAGTCCCGTTAAAATCGGTCCAACCGTTTCGGAGATTACACAGAACAGACAGACAGAGACAGAACAAAAAAGTTTTTTTAATAAGTATCCTGTATACTTTCATATGCATTTAGTAAAGATCTGTTATTTTGACATTACAAACAGACACTTCAATTTTATTATACGTATGTATAGACAAGCCATAACATTATAATTTATTGAAATTTTCAGTAGAGTAAACGATACATTTTAGTTTTTATTGATTTTACTCTGATGCTTTAGTATTAATTTGTTATTTTATCCTAATCTAGGGTCATCGAACTGACATTCTACTACTAAGAAGCACGACAAATAAATTCATAAACTATAGAAACATACTTCCAAATATACAATATTTTAATACCTATTCCCCTATTTTATTTCCGAATACCAAATATGGTTACGATTACGTAATTATCATTCCAAACCTTATTATACATTTGGACGCCAGACAAAACGTCGTTTCACATATCTCATTAGTCATTACGTATTCATGTCAAATTTTTATTCCGCAATTTCATTTACGTGTATATGGTATCTAGCAAACCTATCAGATATACAGTGAATGGCCAAGAAAATGAATAATCTTCAAGATTTTAGACGCTAACTAGACGTGCCCCACGGTTTCACGGCCAACCTAAGCCAACGCACCCGTGTTGTTAATCGTTGATCTCACTTCCCGTACTGCTTTTCAGATTGCTTGTCGTTCATGATTACTGCTCCACTCCTTCGAGTCGTACCGTGAAGTTATATAGCCTTTGTAAATAAATAGATTATAACATTCAAATCTGACTTATAGTTCCACCACACGTACACAAACTTACAAAATTATCTACCTTTCTTTATACATAATCAGTTTAAATATAATATTAAAAAAAAAAAACTAATAACATCTCGTTACCAAGACCAATCTATTCGACTTGTCTAAACGAAGCATACGAGCCTAAGCACGAGGGGTTTGCTAGTAACCACTGAAGACTTCCACTATCCACCTACTGGCTCCATCACCAGACTCTCGTTACCAAGCCCAATCTATTGGACTTCTCAAATCATATGAGCTCAAACTTGAGGGGTTTACTAGTAGCCATTATTGTGTTCCACTATCCCTCTCCTGGCTCCATCATCAGATCAGCTCCAGGATACCAAATTATAGTGTTGTCATCCGAACTACATATACATACAAAGTTTCATTTTGGTACGACAAATAGGAGGTTAAAATTGACTTTAAAAATTTTATTACTATAACATATATAAGCGTATCAATATATATATAAGTATATAGTGAGCAAGTGGATTTCAGTACTTACGTCATTAAATGAGAAATACTTGTACAGTGTAATCTCACTAATCCGGCACTATTAAAAACCGGAGGGTGCCGGATTATTGGAATGTTCGGATTACTGGGTTATACTGAAAAAGTCATCGGTAATAAATAAAATAAAGCATATCATAGAGAGAATAAATGTATGTACATAATGTATTATGGAACAATTGAATTAACATGTAGGCACATATGTAATTAACTAGTTTTGAAATATGTAATCCTTAATTGAGGTCTGCTTTTGTGTAACTTGTAGTCCTTGCTTAAAAACCTTTTCTCGCATATTGCGAAGAATTATAATATCTTTGGCAGATATGCCGTTTTCTTCTGCCCATGTTATGCCGGATTATTAGACGTGCCGATCTATCGAAGTGCCGGATTAGTGAGATTATACTGTATATATATATGTAGGTAATTGGATTCTCGGAAACGGCTCTAACGATTTGGATGAAATTTGTATATAGATAATGTTTAACCTTCCAAGTTTATCTAAACAGGTGATTGTTTTTTGGAAGACTCCGAACGAAGCTCGGTCGCTCAGATAACATCTATACATATAATAAAATTGAAGTGCCTATTTGTAATATCAAAATAACAGTTTTTTTACTAAATGCATATATGAAAGTAAACAAGATCCCTAAAACAAAAAATCAATTTTTAAAATTTTTGTCTATATGTCTGTCTATTTCTTCCGGGTAATCTCCGAAACGATTGGACCGATTTTGACGGGACTTTCACTGGCAGATAGCTGATGTTTATAAGGCCTTCCTTAGACTACTTTGCTTTTAGAATAATAATTATGGTTCCGCACAAAAAATAAAAAATCTTGTATAGTAATCCACGCGAGCGGAGCCGCGGGCGAAGCTAGTTAATAAAATACTTTTGATTACCACAAATTTTTATCTAATATGTGAATATGTAAAAGAAAAAACAATTCCAATCGGTAAGACCTCAAAAAAGGCAATTTCCCAAAAAAAAATAGCCATTCAAAAAAAAAACGTTTTTGTCGCGGTATAAATCTGTCATGTGTGTGTTTTTATTTTAATTCATAAACTTATGCCATTCGGCCCTCAAAAACTCCCTTATCTGTCCTAACAAGATAGCCACGTACTTGTTAAAGCGTTGTTTGACCTTTAAACATTAGAAAAATTATCTATCCACGTGACATTGGCAGAACTGTGTATAAACCCACGTTGCAACTAAATAAAAATAAGAACTAACGAATTTACTGACATTTTTGTATCGACGATCCTTCCGAACTAACCTAACCTAACCTACGCCAATAAACAACAGATAGCAAATAAAAACGCTAGATTTTATAACTCAATTCATTTTTCCTAAACATAAAACATAATATTATGTACTATGTACTTATAAATAATTATAAGGTACCTAACATTGGCAACATTGATATAAAAGCAGGAAAATACAAACAGGAAATTATTACAATAAAAATACCGGACCAATGTAGATATTTTTAATGTAGGCAAATGTATATGTACACGTAAGTAACAAGTTAAAATATGTATTCTTGTCTCTATTATTGATCTAGTTACGCAGGTTTCGAATATAACTTAAATCGTGATGTCATTCGATTCTACTCATGTCTTATACAATATGTATAATAAGTCGACTCATCAGTTATCATACTTATCACGCACGGTTGATAATGTGTCAAGTTTCGTAAAGCATCCTCTAAATAGACATAGGCATAACGATTTATGAGGTGTGATATACAAGGAACGGATTTCATAGAATTGAAATATGTTCCATACTTCCATACAATTGATCTATCGTAAAAATAAAGGGATTCCATTAATTACGGGAGGTGTTTTTTTATATTAAATTTAGACCCCTATGACCCCCTCGTATAAGATTTGGTAAGATGTGATCCTACTCACGTTTTTACCCGATAGTTTGTAAATGTGTAATTACATTTATTTGTTATGTATACATATATTTATTACAAAATGTTATTCTGTATATATATTTGTATAATAATCTAAATTGAAAAGTAGACGCGTTATCCACCTTTTTAAATTTACGTAAGTAATGGACGCCCTCTAAAGTAAATATATCTATAGGCGTTATTATTACCAAAAAATTTCGCAAACATTACACACATCAATTACAAAATTTTTTAAATGGATTCGTTTCATAATAAAAAATTGTGTAATTAATTTTAATATTGATAACTCGACGATAAAACACCTAGACGGTTAACGATAAAAAATATCCACCAATAAAATACTCAAACTAAATCATAGTACATAGATATATTTTTAAAATAATTAAAACCAGTTCCACGTAATAATTTTATGGACCGTTACATAAATTAACACTTCATATCATATACTAATTGGTTCAAATACAAGTAAGTTTTGTTGGCAAAGTGAATCATAAGCACAACAGCATGCGACCGAATCCGACGAAACCTACCAACCGACACTGTCATTAGTTAAGCTTAAACATTAAACATATATCACAATGTACTAATAATAGCTTCACAAGGACAGAAGATCCAACAACAAATGATTTTAACGTAAACTTACAAAGATTTGTATCCATGTTATAAAAAACCTCTAACGTAAATGACCGACTACATAGCATAATATACATTTCGTCTTCATGATAAGATAGCGACTGCGTATCGCCTAAATATACGTAATGTCCATAATATTCACAAGATAATTTAAAAAAATACTATACATATACAAATGATTTCCTATTACAAACTACTAAAAACAATATATACAATTTGATTAACATAAATTTAATTAAAAAAATGCTTACCAGCCATACGTCAAGGTGAATTAGTGAACTATTTATATAAAAAATCAATAGAGGAGAAATCGCACAGCTAACTCGACGCTGCCTAGGTATGTGTAGAGACTTATCGACAAATATACCAAACACAAACGTAAGTATAACTATATAATATTAGTACATATAAGTGCCGGTGACGCGGATGTGTGCGCGCTAGTTGTTCATTTAAGTATACTTGTGCTCTGTGCTGGTGCATTCGAAACAATGTCATTCAGAGATCTATCACTATAATGGTCTAGAATTTTACGTATTCGCTGTGTATGTTTTTCAGACTTGGCACTCGTCCATCCGTTTTACGATATGGTGTTTTGATAATATATACGTACTTCACTTGTATTTCGAAGGTCGGCATTGTAATATTACCACGGTTTGTTTCATTTCATGAAAACGGTAAAATCAATACATGGAAAAGTTTAATTGTTACGTAGCTTAGGTCAAACGGTTGTTTATTTTATCTATCTCGTCTGAGTAAAGTATAATATTTTGGATAGTGCTATATTCGTTAGTAATAGTAGCTATCTTCAAACTGAATACGTTGTCATAGGGAGGAAGCAGGGTTTTATGCCAAAACTCGACTCGGAAAATTACTAAGATAAATAAATAAAATCAAACAAGTAGCGAATAGAACTCACGCTCTTAGGGTTCCGTACTGATTACATTACATACTCAAGCTGTTTTGTAGAAAAAAAACTGAATATAATTTTTTGCATTTATTTATTTACACGGTATTCATTACAAATTCATTATTTTCGGATTTATTCCTTAACTTTTGTTAATTGTATCAAATTTGAAGAGTCTAGACTCTAGTTTTGATAATTGGTCACTTAATGCGACTTTTAGATTTTCATTATGAAGGGCTATATTTCTTTTTTGCGTTAACCTAGAAACTTGTTTTTTTTTCAACAATATGAGGTCATAGATCTTAAGTACCTATTCGTTATTAATTTCAACAATATACCCTAAACCCTTTTCGAGAAATTTAAAACTTAACATGATTATGTTGCATTATAATTTTAGGATTTGCAAATTCATTATTTTCAAATTTATTCCTTACCCTTTGTTAAAAGACCTCGTGCCAAATTCCAAAACTGTAGACCGTAGGCCCGCGGGAAGTATTCTAAGGTTTTGATAATCGGTTCATGAGCGGTATTTTATATATGAAGTGTCGTTCTCTTTAATGTGTTGTTGACCTTGAAACTAGATCCTTTTACAGCAGCATGAGGTTATAGACTTTACTATATATTAATTACAACTAAATATCTCAAGTCGTTTTCAAGAAAGGGGTCTTGACACAAGGACAGGCAGACGGATAACAAAGTGATTCTATAAGAGCTCCGCTTTTCATTATGAGGTACGGAACCCTAAAAATAGGAAACTGACACGACAAATTTCACCAATTTTGTAAATACTTGTATGTCATCGTTTTTGATAATATTATGTAATACAAGCTGTGCCCGCGGCTCCGCTCGTGTGGACTACTAAAAAAAGGCTTTTTATTTTTGTGCGGAACCCTAATTATTTTAATAAAATAATAGTAGCTTAAGTTATACCTTATAACATCAGCTATCTGCCAGTGAAAGTCCCGTCAAAATAGGTACAACCGTTTCGGAGATTACCCGGAACAAACAGACAGAAAGACAACAATTTTAATAATGGGTTTTTTGTTATAGGTACCGTATATACTTTCTATGCAAATAGTAAAAAGCTGTTATTTTGACATTACAAACAGACACTTCAATTTTTGTCAGCGATTTTTGTTGTCTTTTTTTATACTACAAAGGTGGCAAACAGGCATACGCCCCGACTGATGGTAAGCGGCTACCTTAGTCTATGAATGCATGCAATACCATAGGTATCATAAGCGCGTTGCCGACCTTAAACCCCCTACCCCAAGGAGCTCTGGAAACCCTACTCACCGCAGAAACAACAATAGGTCATTTGGCTGCGATCTTCTGTAGAGTAGAGGTATTCCACCAGTCGGGCTGCCCCAAGTAGAGAGAAATCTCCAAAGAAATTTCTCTGAGCCCTACCTCTCTTTGAACCCACTCTTCCCCAAGGAGCTCTGGAAACCCTACTTACCGCAGAAACACAACACTAGGTCATTTGGCTGCGATCTTCTGTAGAGTAGAGGTATTCCACCAGTCGGGCTGCCCCAAGTAGAGAGAAATCTCCAAAGAAATTTCTCTGAGCCCTACATCTCTTTGAACCCACTCTTCCCCAAGGAGCTCTGGAAACCCTACTCACTGCAGGAACACAACACTAGGTCATTTGGCTGCGATCTTCTGTAGGGTGGAGGTATTCCACCAGTCGGACTGCCCCAAGTAGAGAGAAATCTCCAAAGAAATTTCTCTGAGCCCTACCTCTCTTTGAACCCACTCTTCCCCAAGGAGCTCTGGAAACCCTACTCACTGCAGGAACACAACACTAGGTCATTTGGCTGCGATCTTCTGTAGAGTAGAGGTATTCCACCAGTCGGGCTGCCCCAAGTAGAGAGAAATCTCCAAAGAAATTTCTCTGAGCCCTACCTCTCTTTGAACCCACTTTTCCCCAAGGAGCTCTGGAAACCCTACTCACTGCAGGAACACAATACTAGGTCATTTGGCTGCGATCTTCTGTAGGGTGGAGGTATTCCACCAGTCGGACTGCCCCAAGTAGAGAGAAATCTCCAAAGAAATTTCTCTGAGCCCTACCTCTCTTTGAACCCACTCTTCCCCAAGGAGCTCTGGAAACCCTACTCACTGCAGGAACACAACACTAGGTCATTTGGCTGCGATCTTCTGTAGGGTGGAGGTATTCCACCAGTCGGACTGCCCCAAGTAGAGAGAAATCTCCAAAGAAATTTCTCTGTGCCCTACGCCTCTTAAAATATCTTAAAGTCATAAGCCTGGCCGCCGGACAAAAACATTGTTTATACTGAAGTATTATAAATCATCAATTTATTTTAATTATACGCGGGTGAAATGACGGGCACAGTTAGTTTAATATATTGGCAACAAGCAGAAGGGTGCCAAAGTGGCTTACCTCGGCTTGGGCTGTTGCCCTATATGCAACCATCGCGAGCTAACTAATTCCCTATCCGAATTCGATTTAACTAACTACACATATATACATGTTTTTGTCTTCTGGAAGTAAGGAAGAAAAATGCGTACATACATTTAGTGGTTTGTCAAATTGGTCTAAGTCTAACTGGACAAAAAAAAAACGAAAAAAAGGTCCGTTACAGAACCTATGTACCCGAGTGGAGTGCAGATGTGAAGTGCGGTGTAATTAGTGTGTGTTGGTGTTCTAGCTAGTGAATGCAGTGTCACTGTATCGCGCGGGCAGGCAGGCTTGAGGGCTCCATACAGGAGGATTGAACCTAGGCTGAAGTCGCTGCAGAAGGCGGTCGTGACTGGTGTACGGGAGCGAAGTTAGCCGACCGTGCCCTGCGGAGCGAGCGGTGGTTACGCGGCCGTGGGCGCAAGCATGTGGGTATATCGCGTTACCTACCGTGATTTTATCATCGAGTTCGAATAATATATACAGCGGACGTCTAATTGGTTAGACATCCGGATGTCTGGGTCGGAATTATATATCGTGGCGGATACCACTAGCGGGTTCGAATGGTTCGACGCTTTTTCGAAATAACTAGTCGTTAGAGACTCGATCGAAAGTAGTTAGACATCTTTATGGAGGTCTACGTTACGAACGAAGAACGCCCTACGAAAGAAGCCGTTTTGAACGACTTGGAGGTCATTGAGAACGAGTTACTCCGTATGGACAAAGACGGTGGCAACTATACGTTAAAATCGGTCTGACATATGTCTTATAGAGCGTGAGCTTATGTCTAATATCTTAAGACTGCTCACCAATACTATTTAAAGCGACTTTTGGCGGGATCAATCTATCATGTAAAGTAGGGTGGCCCGAAAAGAACTATTTTATACTTCTCACATGAAAATAAGATATTTTAAGAATTCTAACCAAAAATCCACTAGTTTAAAAATGTTTAAAAGGTCGCTGAAGATTTTTATTAAATTCCAGATTTTTTTAAAAAATGTCTTTTTTGTTCGCTATGATATTCTTGAATTGATCTAATGATTTTTAAAGTGAGAGGTTATTAATTTAAATTAATTAATGCTTACTCATTTTGATAAATACAGACTTTTTGTACTGAGGGAGCTCTTATATCGGATAAAGGTACTTAACAAACTACAATTTTTAAAAACTATTCTCTGTAAAACCTATACAGCATACACTGCACCGAATGGCCCTGTAAATGGGAATATGCAATAACTGATCGATTTTTTATTGATTTATAGCTCTGTACTGTAAAGTGACTCACTGTGCTTAATGGTCAGCACAGTACGATACAAAAATAAAGTTGACCACCGAGAAATCGAGAATCCATCGCCAATAGTAATAATGATACTGGTCTGTAAACGTATCTTCACGTTGTGCATAAAGGACCCGATATCACATAGGGCGGTAGGAAAACATTGACCGGAACACAGTTCAACAGCTTCACGACACGGCTATTGTATGAAGTTGCCGACTTCTATGTTCGGTCGAGGTGCAGATTACCGATCACCAAGTGAGTTTTCTTACATATACATGGTCTTCGTAATTAATTTGGGATAGAGCGTATTAACGCCATTGATATTTTTAATCAGCATAAAGTAGTACCGTACGCAAATGAAGTTTGGGTGTCTGTGATTCAAAACTCATTCCGGGGAATATACTTTTATTATTATTTTTTAAGTTATAAAGTTACTTAGGCGCTTTGAGAGTAAAAAACGACGATCGAATTATAGTGCAACATTTTATATGCAACTTTTTTGCAAAGCAACGTTAACGCGAAAGGACGAAATACAATTTTCTCAAGCAATGATGGATGTGGGTTCGAATCGCTACATTGTGCCTGAGCTTTCATTGAAGGAAAACATCGTGATGAAACATGGCAGTAGAGCATTTTTTAATACCCGCTTTATAGCTAGCCAGTTATAGACCTCAAGTTGAAAAGCTGTCGCCAAGCGTCTATAGGTGTGTTCTGGCAGCTAAACTTGAGAGCCAGTCCTCTCACTAGGCTTAGCGTGTTACCATATTGGGCCAGATGGTCACTTAACATCAGGTGAAATAGTGGCCAAATGGTATAAAGCCTATGAATAAAAAAGGAGATACTAGGCCACCTGTACTGAGTTGCAAGTGCTTTTTTTTACCCAACTACGGGAGAGCAAAAATAAAGGTTTTTTTTTTTAGCCGTCCATGTATATTTGTATTGTGTATGTTCGACCGTAGCTCCTAATCCTAAACCGATTTTGATGAATGAAGTGTCAATCTATTCATTATTATGGTCCGGGTGACATAGGCTACAATTTATATGAAGAAAATCAATATGACGTATGTTATATCAAAAAAGTTGGGGTATCAGATGTTTTTTTTTTTTGCTATCGTATTGAGTCAAATGAAAGCGTAGAATAGTAGAATAAATATACTTTGTTTGTCTGTTTATTCCGGTTGGACCGATTTTGACTGGACTTTCACTGGTAGATAGCTGATATTATAAGGAATAACTTACGCTACTTTTATTTTAGAAAAATAATTAGGGTTCCGCGCAAAAAATAAAACAGCTTTTTTTAGTAGGTCACGCGAGCGGAGCAAGGGGCACAGCTAGTACTAAATAGAAGTAAAAACAATTGTATACTTTATTTCAGTATTTATAAATACTACCAGCGCTAACAATCGCAGCAATTCTGAATATCCATAAAAACAGAATCACCACGACCTGTTTCGAACTTTTTTTCATAGTCGGGTTACATTTATTTTTCTTTTTTTTATTTAACTATAAAGGCGGAAAACGAGCATACGGACTGCCTGATGGTAAACAGTTACCGTAGCGGCCGTAGCCTATGGACGCTTGTAATACCATAGGTATCAACTCCAATTGGCTGCTGTCTTCTGTAGGGTGGAGGTATTCCACCAGTAAAACTGTCCCAAGTAGTGAGAAAGATCCAAATAAATTTCTGTTATCTAAATCTAAATAATCACTTACCTGTAGCAATTCCCATATCGGTGACCTTCAACTGGCCTTGTTTGATCATCGCCTCATAGTTTGGCTTGATCGATGTTAATTCCATGTGGTAAAGACCAAACATCGGGCCCTTTGCAGCGTCCTCTTCGTACGTGAACAGCACTTGAATGTCTTTTATTAAAGCCCGTTGAACCGTTGCGTGCCAAGATTGAGTTACCCTAGGATCATAATATTATGTAGAAATATTTTTAGGACAATCATAACTATCAAGCCGGCTAAAATGCTACGATCTGCCGAAGAAGTCTACCTGTGCAGGTGTGCTTGCGCAGGTCCTCCGCTTTTTAAACATGCGCAAACGAGCGGCGCAAAATCGATAATCAATCTTTTTGAGTGCCACCTGAGCGTACCAATACACGCTACGACTTGCGGTCGAACTGCACAGGCACACCTGCACACATACGCAAACCTTTCCCGTAGACCATAGCGTTTATGGCGGGCGGAAACTATAGTAACCAAACATCTGATATACAGTGTTGCGTGCAATATAATGATATCAAGCCGTAAACGACCCACTGCAGGGCAATGAGGGCTCTTCCCATGGGCAGGCACAGGCTTAATCACGACGCAGGCCTACGACGCATTGTCGATTTCAAAAGCTGACAAATCAACAGTTGTATATTTTTTCCACATACAGTGGTAGTGCAAGCACATTTTTCAAGTGTTGCGGTTTCCTCACGATCTTTTCTTCACCGCCAGCCGATAGTGTTAAATATATTCATTAGTAAATGTACGAGAATTCAGAAAAATTCAACAATTAGACATTCTGCCGGTCTAAGGCACTCAACCCCCACGACTTTGGCAATATAATGACAGTATATAAATGGGCTTTTGACTGCTGGGCAAAGGTCTCCTACCAAAAGAATGCATGAGTTTAATAATCATCAAGCCAACCCATGATGTACTGACAATTTTAAAACGTCAACAGTCATTTTCTTATGCCATGACAGTTGTATGTGAAACATTTATCAAGTGTACAGGTTATTCTGTTTCATTTTGAACCGCGATTTTACGCAAATTTCGCTCTTTACATCGCTTTACTCGAACAAGGAACATCAGTTAGATATTCTTCCAGTCTTAACAATTCAAGCACTGCAACTTTCACATACACCATGTTATTTAGATTTTGGGTTTTGCTCAACTAACCTCATGGTATACTGCATCTTTAGATGGTTCTAATGGACTAATTCCTTTTGATTAATTTAACTATCGGATAATTAACATGTTTTTTTTGTTTTACTCATGTTAATCAGCTGATTATTGATAACCTTTAATTACTCCTTAATTTGATTGTGAATTGTGTTAATATTGAACACTTTTAAATATAAAAATATAACCATTATTATTAACCATACTTCAACTTATTACAATCAGAACCACAAATACTTGTATTCTTTATAATGCTGTTGGTAGAATCAATATGTCATATCAAAGACATGTCATAAAAAAATACTTAATTATTGATCTCTCTACATTCTAGTACTAAATGTTGCAGAACATTAAACTTAACCTAGTTAGCCTAGTTTGGCTCACTTCGGCATAATACATTTCGAGATAAGTCATTGTGTAGGGTCATAATTAATATCGATTGAACCAAAAAAGCTAGAATAATGTTACCTATGTCTTCCATCTGTAAGACTTAACAATATTTTTTTCTCTTGAAATCATTTAAGAATAAATCCTAAACATCTTTTAAAGAAAGATGAAATTATAAAAAATTGGAAAAAAAATGATAAAAGTTGCACAAAACATCAAATAATCAATTGTAATAAAACAGATACATACCAGATAGATTATAAATTGTTACAATTTCAAGAAATGTCAACAATTGTCAATGAAACTAACATTTTTAAAATCATCACTTAATCAGCCAGTATTTGTGTTACTATATTGCATTGAGACACTGATTTTATAGGAAATTTAAATAATATATTTTATAAAATACAATATAGAAAGACTGAGGGCCTTAAAGATTCATCTTTAAGCAATGGGGATGAAATATAAAGAAAAAGAGAAAGAGAAAGATAAAAGCATACAATGGTATTATTACCTTCTTGGCATTGTAGTCATAGCTTCCCAATACTGATCTATGTAAGGTATGATTTCTCTATCCTTACTAAACAGGTATTTATTACTGCCATCCTTGACACTCTCTTGCCTCAAGTTTGCAATGGCTGTGAGACACATTTGTGGGAATGCTGTAGAAGAAACAAATTTAATCAAGCATGATTTTGCTTAAACACAAAGATATTTTAATTATATTCCAACATTTAACCACTATTACAACTGATTTTTATGATTACGTGAAGAATTAGTTATAAAGAGGTCTAAGGCAACATCCATCTAGAAAAAGAGTTAGTGCTTGAGTACCATTCTCCTCCGCACACAGATTTTTATGTTGAGTACTAGAGACAAAATTATTGCCAAAATAAAAAAAAAAACTTTATTCAATTTAAGCACTAAGAAGGCACTTATGAATCTCAAAGCACTACTACCAGTTCAGAAGACATCCCGATCATCGAGAAGAAATGGCAAGAAACTCGACTAGCACATCTTTTTTTTTCAACTGTATAAATAATATTTGCAGTTAATAATCATATAAATAATTTTGTGGACGCATAGAGATGGAGTCATTTTCTGACATCACTATCATTCATATAATGATCCACCTTATTAACCTTTTGATGGTAAAACCTGTTTGACGTGGTATAATAGACCATTTTAAGAGCTTTCATCAATTATTGTAATAAAGACATTTACATATTATTTTTTTATTCTTCTTAACCATTAGGCAAAATATTTCATTTACACACAATCACAATTATGCTAATATCCCATTGATATAAAATTTGTCTAATCTTCAGAGTTCATATAACAAAGTGGTGGCTCATTTGATAAAACAGTTCAGGTAGTTTTATGGCAGTTTATTAGTTGCTTCTAATTACTATTTATAATTCACTTATGTGCAATAACCAAACTATATCATGCAAAATACCACCAATATTACATAATAAAAGCCAAATAAAAATAATAATTTGAGAGATCAAAATCCCGCCGAAAACTACATATTATTTTATTATATATATATATGTTTATAATATAATTAGCTGTGCCCTGCATATAATTTAAAAGAAATTGCTGATTGATGATTTATAGTACTTCAGATAGACAATATTTTAATGGGGCAGCCAGGGTTATGTGTTATAACTCACACGGCTTGTTCACACCACTACACTTGTAGTAACAGATCCAAGCCAAGTGTTGAATTATTTTACCCAAACTATTTGTCCAAATAACATTCTATAAAGCGAAAAGTTTATCTACATAAAATTGTCTTGATGTTGAAGTAACTTTTGTACAAACTACTTAACCTTAACTTATTCAAAAATACTTAACAAAAATCACTATTTAAGGCTAGCCGAGTGGTATAGCCTAATGCTAGATAGGCTTTACTATTCCTCGTGAATCTAGCTAACATATACAATAACAATTTTTTGAATCCAACATAGTTTCAGAGATTAACGTGTTTAAACAAAAAAAATCTTCTGCTTTATTAGATTATTAGTATAGATGTTAAACACAATGACTTCATTATAAATATATACTTACGAGCTTGATTCTTTTTGAAAGTTTCCAATCCAGTCAGAGAGCAGTTCTTACATATGAACAGATAGTTTGTCATAAACGGCACCAGCTTGCCTAATTGGTACCCAATACATGATTCATGAAACCATCTGTTGCATGAAGCACATAATAACTCTGCTATATTAAGATTACGATCTTTGCCACTAAAATTAAAAAATAAAATAATTTGGAAAGTTCCTTTGTAATGTTATTTTATTATTGTATACAATTTTTACATATTACACAACGAAATTGATCACACGGACAAATATTTTAGATATAAATATTTATTATGTAGTTCAAAGTAAATCATTTATTGTGATAAGGTTATATTTGGCGCTAAAAACCACGAAGGTTAAGATAACAAACAACCTGATGTGATTTAAAAAAAAATGGTTTTTACTACATACCAGTAACATGTACCCTGAGATTCTCCAGAACTTTTGTGTGCTCTATTTTTTTCGTGGATATCCACCGGCTTTTGAGATTCAGATTGATTGTTATTTGTTATAGCTGTCTCAGATTTCTTCATTGATTCAGAAGAGGAAGACATTATGAATTATATATGTAATTAAACCTAAATTTAATCAGATCTGCGCATATTTGATATTAGATAAATGTTTACAAAATGTCAACAATACTTATTACACAAAATATCTATCATAACTATGGGTATTCGGATTTGTGGAGAATAGCCGAATAGGTGAAAATTAGACATGTAAGCAGCGCTACACCGCGCAATTGCGACAACTCAATTCACTGCGTCAGATATATCAACTCTCTTATTCCAAATGTATATTGCGCACACAAATGTACATGTATGTATGCGCATAACACACTCAGCGCAATTTTCGAAAACATGATCATGAGAAGAAAATTCATGGTATAGCAGTTGCAGAAATCTTTAACCATAATTTATTTTTCTACATATCCCTTTACACGTAATATCATATTATAAGAATACTAGTAATAGATAGTGGTAAGTATTATAAATTTTACTCGTAATTTCGTTTCGTGTGAAGCAACACCACTACGTTCATGAACTCTAATCTTACTTAGATAATGCAACACACTGCGCCGACTAAGACACAGTGCCGCGCCGGTCAGCCGACTCATTCATTTCTCACACTCGCTGAGCCGGCTGAGTTAACGCAGAGTCAAAATGCGCTGCCTGCGCTAAAAGATAGCGAGCGCAGAGTGCGGATGGTGCGTGTTTAGCGAATTACTTGGTGCTTATCATTTTGCTGCGCCATGGCGGTTATTTGAGTTAGCTCAATGTACCGGCGCAATAAGTTGTGCTTGAGTTGACGCAAGGAATATTTCTGAGTTACCATGTTTAGTGGAAATGGAATAAAAATATTCGGAACAGAATACAGGCCATAGTGCCACAGACTGATAAATTAAAATAAAGAATTGCAGACGTCAAATACTAATGACACCATTACTGAAAGTGTAAAATGTAATGTAATTATATAATATACACAAAAAAAATCTGAATTGCTTTGACTTATTTGAAAAATTAAACCATTTTACACATGTAATTTTTTTCAAATGAATATTCCAAAGTTTAAATAAACATTTAGATATTTTTGCAAACATTGTTCAATCCAAAACAATCAACTATAGATATAAAAAAAAAGATATAAGAACGATATATTACATATAAATTTGAGATTCAAAATTGAGGTATTTTTGTTATGCCTGAAACTGATTTGTTTATTATTTAATTTATTCAAATCACATAGTTCAAATAAATAAATAGTTTTATAGTATACGTATATATATATATATATATATATATATATATATATATATATATATAATAGATATAGATATACAATTAACCTTTGCATGTCGGTGACGCGAACCCATAAGATTTCCCCTACTAAAAAGTGCTCAACGCGGCTAAAGAAGTTTTCACTTCGGCAATGATTATTCGATTACTTTTTTATGTATAAAACTGGAACCGTATATACAAATGTTACTCTGTGGTAAGAACTTTCAATTTTTGAAAAGAACTGTCCAACGGTTGTCGTGTTTACTAACTGTACGGTACAGAAACAAATTGAATTATTTTAATTTCAGAAACTTGGAGAAGTGCATAAAAGAAAATGGATTGCGTAACGAGCACTGATGATTTACGCATAAACATAAAAACGTCTCAAGAAAATTGTCTGTTGGAGATTATTAAAGAACTTTGCATTGAAAATAAGGTATCTGCAAGACTTAGAGGAAAAGTGAATAGAATTATAGCCGAATGCGACCTGACCCACCACACCAGTCTCCATAAAATGAGCACTCCAGATGAAAGCACCTCCACTTTGCTCGGTATCTTTTACCCTAATTTTGTACGTATATATATAGACGTATGCAGATGGAGTAGCAGTAGCCCTACGATTGTGCCGAAAATACGGGTCCAAACTCCAATATAGACACAGTTACACACGAAGAAGTATAGTATTTAATAATCATTATGAATAATGTTCTGCCCACAATCTATAGAACAACTGTGTAGGACAAGGACCAAATGCCTGATTTAGAATCGAATTTATTACCTACCATTTTTCTTAACATTATTAGTGATTATGGGTGGTTTATATAACTGTAAATCACTATAAGTTCATAAATACAATGCTAAATATATCAGGTAGCATTATAATGTAAATAAGTATGTGGTTTTGAATCTACAAAATTTTATTTGATGAACAAATGTTTTGTTTCTACTGAACAATGTTGATAAAGCATTTGTCTAATGATTAAAAATCTATTAATATTCCAAAATATATATTATTTTTATTTTATTTTTACAGGTTTTATTCATCAGACTAACACGGAGCTTACATTTGAAGAGCAGACTGAATTGAATCAAAGTATAATACAAAAAATACAGAACAAACTCCCTGCATTCACCAAGGAGTTGGATCATTTGAAGAATTCTATGTTAGGTAATTAATTCTGTATATTTTGATTTTATGAAATCTTATGTTTGCTAATGATCTGTATTTTCAAAATCTTTTCGTAATTGCCATTACTGAATTTTATTTTAAAATAATGCCTATGATCACATAGATATGTGTCATAGTTAAGATAGGATAGATAGTTCATTAAACAGCACAATAAATATGTGACATCAGACAATTTTCTTTTCTCTCCATAACTACTCCCAATTTAATATCAAAATCCCCATCCCTACATATTCCTTAATATTTGCAATATTTATACATTTTGTTGGACCATCAATACTCAATATTTAAATAACTAACAAGCATTAGACCCTGAAGCAAATTCATAAAAAGATTAATAGCTATAAAGGAAATGAAAGAAGCATATAGGAATTGATTTACAGGGTGCAGATTTATTTATTTGAAAATTAATCTGGTTGTTGTCAAATTATGTTACAGTGAAGTAAGCAGAAGTTAATTATTTGTTTTTATTTAATTTAAAAACTTGGAATATTTATTGATGTTTTATCTTTTCTAACTGTTGGTGTAATATTTGTAGAATGGAATGACTGTACTATATTAAATTTTTTAGCTTTTAAGTAATGTTGATGTGTCAGTATTTTAGAGATTTTATGTAATGAGAAATCATATTAATGTTTAACAGTTTCTTCATGTGATTGTGTTGAATTGAATTAATTATTTTTAGAAGTAGGCAGCAGAAATCTCTTTTGAGATTTTTGTCTACTTGGGGCAGTCCAACTGGTAAAATAGTTCCACCCTACACAAGATCACAGCCAAATAACATTAGTTGTGTTTAAAAAAAATGTATATTTTTTATATACTTTATATGGCTGTGTCTACTTATTGCAAAATTTATACACTTAGGGTTCTATTTGTTAACCTAAATACAGCATAGCCCATCTAGTCTACTGGTTATCTTTGATCTAACCAAAATTAAATATTTATTTTATTAATATTCCTAACAGGCAATAAATCACGTAAACAACAAATACGTGATCTTCAAGAGAGTTTGGATGATAAACTTAAAATCTTGGAAGAGCAAGAGAATGAGAAAGTAGAATTAATGATGGAGTGGCTCAACCATAGGTTACAGGAAGTGACAAAGTTCAGCAATGACTCCAGTGAAATGTTGGCTTTGAAGACCAGGGTTCTAGAATTGAAGTCAAAGTGAGTATGATTAGGTGTACACTACCTTTAATCTAGACCAGGGTTTCTTATACTTATAGCGCCACTTACCCCTATTAAATATTACAAATACCGCGAACCCATTAAAAAAAATTGATATATAAAGAGATAAGGTCTGTTATTTAAATAAAAAATAGTATACAATTATGATAGGATTTACTACCAATTTTGCAGCCACAATGTACTGTTGATTTAGTTTTCCCTGTGAATAGAATGGAAAAGGTTTATGGTTATATAAGGTATAAATCTTTAACGTGCTTTTAATTCCAACATTGGTTAGATGGTTCACTTAAGGTACAGATCTGTTAATTCCATAATCATAGATAATAACTATAAATAGTGATAGATGTGAAATATAACGATGGTTGTGTAATTGTGATTTTGTTGTTTACAGAATACTACATTTACAAATCTTGCAAAACATCTTCACAGAGACCAATCAATCTATAAAAGCGTACAGTGAAGTCCATAAAGACCTTAAAGATACCATCAAGGAAACTGAGCAAAGGATCAAGCACTTTAGAGACATTATTGATAGCGATTTTTATTGATGTTTTTATTGTAGTTCAGTTGTCGAGATTAGGAGGTTTATTTTATTTATGAATTGGAGCAAGATACATGAAATTTCACCCAGCATATGGAGTAATTGTGATATGAATATGTGAAATGAATGAAACGGAGGTACCAGATAATCAACTATTATTTTGGATATTATCAAGGGTGTAGGAGGAAGACTGTAATAATTGGACAGTAAAATGCAGGATGATAAAATTGTGATGTATTTTTTTCGTTAACTTATATCTTTTCGGATTCTTTCTTTATTAACAAAATTGCGGATGGTAGTTAGTATTTAATACGAATTTGTATAATTTAATAAATGAATATTGAAATTTTCATTAATTGTTTTAATTCCAATTTATGTTTGTATTGTGGCACGGCAAAGTGACGGTAGGTACTGTGCCTGATAGTAAGCACAATACAACACAAAAACAACAGCATCCACCGAGAGATAATCTTCTTCTTCTTGTTTTGGCCCCGTAAAAAGTACTTGCCAGTGCCAATGTATTTGTCTTCGTAGTATTTTTTATATACAAAGTTGATCTAACAAGATGGTGTCTGTCTTGTTAAAACTTTCTAGGTGGTTTTTGTGATATCTCAAAATGCATGTTTCCAATTAATATTTATAATTCACTTCACGAATGCATAATAACCAAACTATATAACGCAAAATGCTACCAATATTACATAATATGGGGTCAAAGAACGTAAGTTAATGGATTAAAAATAAAAACCACAACATGGCAGCTCAAGACCCCGCCAAAACCTCCCGAGAGATAAAAAATCATAGTCAACAATTACGGTCGTTGCTGTCATGCCTATATGTGTATTATGTATATATATTAAATCTAATGTCATGCCAGTCTGCAAATCTCCTTCCAGCTGAATATACACTTTATCAATGTGTGTGGTGGTCACAAGTCAGTTGGGTACAGATACCTATCCTAACACCATCTCACCGTCCATCAGCCCCAGATCTAGGGGGTGTAAACCGGGGTACCCGCCTCGAGTGATAGTTTCAGGGGGCGCCGAAACGTAGTGGTTAACAACCATTTTAAAAAAAAATCACATATTTTCAAAATTATTTTTATTATTCCTCGCAGTAGGACAATTGAAAAAAGTTAGGTCTCCTGATTCTACGTAACAAGAAAAAAAAACAATGAATTTACGGAAAAAAATATTTTCTTCCGAAGGCATATTTGAAAAAGACATTTTTTTTAAATAATTGCCACCCATTGTATATTTATGATGAACCATTTATCTCAAACGCTGAAGATAGGAGGCGCCACTATCAAGTTACAACACCGGTTCGAAAAATCGTAGATCCGGGGCTAACCATCCTACATAGGTATCAAGGAATTAATATAAAATCTAAAGTTCATTACGTTATCTATGTGCTGCGTTCGACGCGAACCACTAGACACCGGATCGACATACCTAACTATATTAGATTAAGTTTAATAAATGTTCAGATAATTTTTATCAATGGCATACAAACAATATTATACACATTTTTCTGTGGAAGGAAGGAGATAACAGAAATAATCGTTACGTTTATGTGTGCAATGATCAATAGAATTTCTCAACTAATAATAAATCGCGCTTAGATTAATGATTGATCTCAACAATATCATTTTTGAAGTTATAACTATCCCAAAGCATTATTTAAAAATTGAATAATACAGATTATAAAGAGCATAATTTAGTATAACATATAAAAAATCTTAATCTGGCGAATTTATTTATTATGCTAAGGTTTTATATTTTACAGGATATATTAAGTCCACATAAAGTAACGTAACCATACATCCCATTTTAAACGGGACAGTCCCTTTTTTGATGCTTGCTCCGTCCCGGGTCTCCGAGGAAAACTTCGGGATGGAGATTGTCCTGTTTTGAGAAAGCTACAGAAAAATCTAAATGTCGCTCCGCCTAAAGCGATGTCAATAACGAAAAATAATATTGAAAAATATGCCAATAATTTCATTCCTGTTTAAAATTTACCAAACAAACGTTGCTGGTTTTGGATTAATGACATTTTATTTGTTTTATATTTAGATAAAGAAAGCTTCTCAATCATGTAAGTAAATTATTATTATAGTGCCAGTATCACACGTTATAGCAGTACTTATGACCATATCAAGTGTTGAGTAAAAATAAAAATGGTCTCGTTAACGTAAACCCAACCTGTGTAACATATACCTAAGAAGTATTATTAAATCTAACTATGCCTGATGCACACATAACAATCCGAAAACTGTGACGACCACTTAGAGATAAATTAGTCGTTGCTCACCACAGTCATGCTTCGCCATCTGCGTAAATAGAAACTGGATATGCGACACGCTTAAGCAAATCACTATGACGGGCTTTTCACCATATGCATAGTAGTCGCGACAATGTATCACCACACAAACTTTACAATAAAAAGATTTTTAAATAAAATACAACCTTCGAAATATGGATTTTTATCATCAGTTGAAGCTGTTAATGTCTACGGCGAAAAGAAGATCAAATACCAAGTCTAACCTAGGTTAAACAATTTTTTGTTCCCACGCTATAAATGAACATACGAAGGTAAGTAGATATAAATTATAGATTAACTAGTTACATACTACATTAAATATTAACCACATTTCAATAATACATCTTATTTAAATAAAATAACGGAATCATTTTAATTGACAGCTTAATAAACAAAATAAATTATTATTACTTCATTAGTCTGGCAAATCCGCAAGGAAAACTCTATGAAACATGAACTTTATTTAGTCACACATCGAGATATCTGTCGCGCGGTTGTGTACGAACGACCCAATTCTTAATTTAGTGCATACCACTGATCGTGAAGTATGTTCAAAATGTTTCAAACTTTACGGAATATATTCTTGTGAGTACAAAATACATATTAGGTTTCATATTGATGCATGTTCAAAATTAACAGATACGTCTTAATAATTCTTTCGAAGTAATTTACATACATTTTGTTGAATGAAATTTCTTTTAATGTGTTGTTGTTTATCCCTTAATAATAAGAATAGATATTTTTTAAATATAATTCATAGTAGGTACCCGTAAATGAGATAACTTTATTATTTAAATATATATATACCTATATACATATGTAGTTAGGATAACCTTAATACAAAAAAATTGAAGTTTACGAATTAATTATGTTCTTCAAACACAGTGTAAAAATATGCATTTTATTTCGAATATGCTAGGTACCTTGAGGTTTTCTCAAATTTCAATAATCTTTGTTAGATAGATAGAATACATTTTAACTAAATGTGTTGTTCAATTATTATTTATCGTGAGAACATGGTCTTTGTTTGTCTAACACTTCCTATAAAGATATCTCTATCTACCTCCAGTTAATCTGTCATCTATGAAATAAACATTCTCATCGTATCAACAACCATAAGGTCAACAAAAACAAGAGCGATAGTAGAAATTAGTTACAGATGGTAATGCAACTTCGAGGATAAATTGTAACAAAATTGAAATTATTATAGTTTTGTAGATATAAGGTACTGTTATTATGTAGGTAAATAATATAAATATATACCTAATACAAGTTCAAAGGAGCCAATCTACATTAATATTATAAAATACGAGTTTTTTTTTTTGGTTGACTTTACTTTACGTGCTAATACTATGAACTATAAAAACAATATTATCGTATCTTATAGCCTGTTTATTAAGAAAGAATATAAGCTATATGTTCACGTTATGACCCTAATGAGCGGAGCAGTAATCATGAACGTCAAGTAATCTGGCAAGCGGAACAATCCAAAGAGAACAACGACCATCGAGAGATAGTCTATACATCGATGCAAGTTTCTCGGCATTTGCGCAAACACTGGTTGATTCCGAAATGTGACAAGCCAAAAGAGAGTCACTGATTGTTTTATCACCATGTCCATTGTGGTCGCAATCCAGTCAGCTACAGACACCCCGCCAACTAATTCTTTACCATACTATTAGTATCTTAATTATTATTTAGATTGAAGTGGTCGTGTATGAGTTAATAATGGATAGTTTCAAACTAAAATGAATAATAATTAATCACAAACCTCATATTAGTCATATTATCTATATATGTATATTATAGTAAAGTTGTGAGTTTTTTCTTTGTTTGTTTAAACGCGCTAATCTCTGGAACTTATCAGTCGGTTTCGAGAAATTCTTTTGTATATGACAGTCAGATTCATGAGGAATAGGATAGGCTATATAACTTCACGCTACTAACATAAGGAGCGGAGCAGTAACTATGAACGTCAAGCAATCTGGCAAGCTGTAGGCAAGTACGGCAAGTGGATCAACGATAGGGGTTCACGGGCGTCTTAGCGGCGGCGCGGCTTGAAGAGTTTGTCGAATGAATTTAACACGGGTGCAATTACCTTGTGTCTGTTAGTGACCGTGTAACTACCGACTACGTGTACTGACCAATTTGACCGGTTGAACTCATATTCACATTTCACATTACATATTTGTTTTATCGAGATGATTGTTCATATATATGTTAGGGTCCGATAGGTGGCGCTGAGGCCGAATCATTAACTACCGGATGTGCCGGACCAGGTAGTATTTCATAAAATATTTTGTATTTAGTTATTTATTACTTCGCAAAAATCAAACCATGGCAAGTTATAGACTAAAAGCCTCAAGAACGCTTTTTTTTGTATATCTGAATACGTGTTAAAATAATCATAATGATATTGCTTTGTTATAAATTGATGATGTATTTCATTTATGTAGTCAGCTGGTAATGAATTGTCATTCATTCAAAATGTACACTCAAACATCTATTGTAATATACGCGTGACGTCACTCAGGAACACCGGGACAGGCAGCGTGACGTCACTCAGGAACAGTGTTTATTGTAGTCGACTTATTAACTCACGAACAGTGTTTATTGTAGTCGACTTATTAACTCACGAACACGGTCTTCACTATCCCATACCTCGAGCGAGAATTACTCATTTTCCCACACTAAGAAACCATTACTAATTGGTTTATTATTCTGTTTTAGTTTTTCTAATTACAATGCAATAGTGTTTTTGAAGGTCATAGTCATTATGAAGTCGGACTGGGTGTTTATGTATTTACATTATCGTAACTAAATAATTATTATTCTAATAAAAACATATTTGAAGGACAAGCCAAAGCCATACTTTTTCAAATAAAAAAACTTATACTTACTGTGATAAATAAACAGATGTCATACCTATTTAATATTATATTGTAGGTATTCAACAATCGGACACAAAACTAAAAATCACTTTGATTAAAAAAAACTGTCCTCTAAGGACAGACAGTCACACTCGCGACCTTCTGCTTTTGTAGTAGCTAACTATCACTGTACCCACCGGTCTATCGTCTACTGTAACGTAACGTAACGTCTACTGTGTTGCGTGCTTGAGTAACAAAAAAACAAACTGTCTCATTTATAATGTTAATCAGGATTACAATAATTTATGATCAGTTGCTATCACACATTTAAAAAACAACAAAGACGTATTAGTGAAATCATTTGGAACTAGCAATCGTATCAGCTTTCCTTTACTCTAATTGGACTTTCTATCTGGAACAACTGTCATAACCTTAATTATTTTATGCAAATGGAAGGTGAAATATACGAAAACTATCCGTGATTTCTTTTAATTAATCAGTCCGAGCTGTAGTTGTCTCTCGCGTTCTATTCTGCCGTCCAGAACCACCGTGAAAGCAGTTGATTTCGTTTAAAACCTATTCTTTTAAACCGCGTTTGCTCTTAAGGCAACGGTTTTTTAGCAAATGCTTATATTCAGTCACAATTTAATTAAATAAAAAAACAACATATTATTATAGGGTGCAATAAATCAATAAATATTTACATTGAATTGTAATTAAACGAGTAATTTTTTTTTATTGTAATTTCAAGTCCGAAATCCTATATCAAAGAAAATATCAAATTCTTTTGTAAATGAAATGAAGAACATAGATTCCTACAGTTATAGTTAAAGGAACTGCTGTGGAACATGGCACCTGTTAAAGCTCAGCTCTTTTATCGGTGACAACAACTAACACAAAAAATACCTTTGACAATTAATATATAGATATTAGTAGGTAGCTCGCCGACGGACATGGATATACAATTATAGCCCACCTCCAAAATAAATTCGGTAGCGTTCGTTGTTCTAGATACGCCAATTTAAGCTATGTATCATCTTTCATACAGTCTTAAGAATTTTATTAAATAGATAACCGAGTCTAAATTAGTTCTAGAATATACTCACTATATTGGTTTTATATGAATAATTCTAAGGTCTAAAGTCACTGCTATTAAATGGTTATAGTTAGATTATAAAGGTATCTACTTAAATACTAGTCTACCTTGACTTCAAACAGACTCTCCATGAATCATATTATCAAGACTCGTTTATTATAAATAAATAAAATGTGTGTAGCAGTTCACACGTGTTAGAAGTGAAACCTTCCGAAAAACATAAAAAAATATGTTCTTTGAAAATTCCCTTTAAATATATTAAATCAGCGGGATTCGAACTATCGACCACTCATGCGTACTGCGTTTGAAGTGGGGCCCAAGTCTGCTATTTGTTGTGTCTGCCAGTTGTGTCATTATATCGACACTCTACTGATATTATATCGAAATTGTAACAAATTTGGTATTCTGCTAAAATTTTATTACTGTATTGATAGAATCTCTATCTATATACAAATGTACTCTGTGGTGTTGTGATAGTGTGTCAGTGGGATGGCAATATCTATACGTCGTTGGTATTGCCTATCAAAATCTACCATGGATTCAGTGCTGCTAATCGAAACTACCATTAGTTGGCAATACTTGTTAGTGCTATTTTTTCTGTTAAATCTGTCACCATCTTGACTATCGCCATTTCCACTGTCCCCATATCGACTGTCGCCATGTCAACTGTCGCCATCTTGACTATTGCCAACTTGACAGTAGACATCTTGACTATCGCCATTTCGACTGTCGCCATCTTGACTATCGTCATTTCCATTGTCGCCATCTAGACTGTCACCACCTCAATTGTCGCCGTCTCGACTGTCACCATCTCCACTGTCGTCATCTTGACTATCGCCATTTTGATATTAGCCATCTTGACTATTGCCATTTCGACTGTCACCATCTCGACTGTCACAATTTCGCATGTCGCCATCTCGGCTATTGCTATTTCGACTGTCCCTATATCGACTGTCACCATCTAGATTGTTGCCATCTCAACTGTAGCCATCTCAACTGTAGCCATCTCGACTGTCATCACTTCAAATGATCGACATTTTATAGATTCGATGACGTTCATGACGAAATTTTATATGATTTTGATATTATTTTTATGAAACTTGTAAGCAATCGTACTAGAAAAGCTATTGTTGTTCAATGGCTAATCAATAGTGTAAACACCATAGAAGTACGATTAATAAAGCTGTCAAATATTTTAAAGAATACCATTTTGATTACTATCGAGTTGCTATTGAGATATCATTGAGACGCGATTGTAGTGCAGAGCACCAAATGAGTCAGTGTTTTTCCGATAGAATGGTAAACAACTAGGAGAATACCAAATGGTGACCAAATGTCTATTCAGATACTATCGACACACTATTAAAGCACTATTTTGGTAGTAGACTTGGGCTCCTGGTCGTCTCACATCACTAGACCAATCCGACGACGACCACAATCATGAAAATCAGGACTTGCATTAACCGTGCGTAATGTAAATTTACTCTGTCTCATTCTCTCCTAGGCTAAGTCCTATAGATCTTTTTCTACTGGCTTTTTTACTCTCAAAAACAACATGAGCATGTAAGCTATCAATGATAAGTTTTGATGACTAACTTCACATTATTATCAATGATGCGCGCACACAGCTGTCTATTTTACCCTCAACTAAACGCGCCAAAAGAACTTCAAAAATATGTTTATAGCTGTGTCGTATATATTATCTTTGATAATCGTATTTACTTGTTGAATACCAACGTAGATAATTTCGTAACTTGTGTAACACGATGTCCCACATAGTATTATAGATAAGACCAGAAGCATGGAGTCTTTCTTGTATTTACTGATAAATTTCTATATATTTACTTAGTGTAATCTAAGAAAGATAACAGAAATATTAAAATGAACACTTTAATGTAAAGAACAGTAATTTTAATAGCTCAGCCTAACTAAGATAATTTTCACATGAATAAAAAAATCAGTCACCATAGAAGACACAATATATATATATTTTTATTCCATTAAACATTGTTAACCATTTCATAAAACATCTACTAACAGATAATTAATACACAAGGCAGTGACGGAATTTGTAGATAATTTCACAAGTTAATGCAAGCCGTACCTAAGTTAATTTAGCGAGCTAATGTCCGTGCAATAATCCATGCAAACACAGACACTTAAATAAACAATAAAATACGTTTTTTTTTTATAAATCAGATGGTGGCTAACAAGCATGCAGTCCGCCTGATAGTAAGCGGTTACCGCAGCCTATGGACGCTTGCAACACTAGACGCATCACATGCGCGTTGCCGATTCTTTAATAATCTGTTAAACATAATAAGTATACAAGCAATCGATGTGTAGAATCCCACATTACGTACGTGCTTCGTTCCACAATAAAATTTTCCGTATGTGATAGGTAGAAATTTGTCGAGATAATACATTTTATATAGACTTTGTACCGATTTTATATTCATTCGAGGAACTTTTTCTATGCATATAATAATTAAAGTGTCTGTTTGTAATGTGAAAATACCAGCTTTTTACTAAATGCATATGAAAGAATACACGGTATCTTTAACAAAAAAACATTTTTTTTATTTTTGTCTGTCCCTTTGTCTGTCAGTTTGTTCTGGGTAATCTCCGAAACAGTTGGACCGATTTTGACGGGACTTTCACTCGCAGATAGCTGATGTTATAAGGAATAACTTAGGCCACTTTGATTTTAGAAAAATAATTAGGGTTCCGCACACAAAAAAATAAAAAAACCTTTTTCTATAGTTCACGCGAGCGTAGCCGCGGGCACAGCTAGTAGTAAATAAAATAAATGCCATTAACAACAATGTATATTAAATGAGATTCATGTGTAGATAACTAAGTACCAATATTATGGAATTTGACCTCACTGACGCTTAGTTATTTAATATTTTATATTAATTTTAATGAAGATAATTTATAACACTATTAAACTTAGTTATTATGTTTATATAACCACACAAGAGTTAAACAATAAACAAAATTTTACAACTAACACGATGATCATCTTTTTAAGACCCTATCGCTGATATTATTCAATTTGTTCGGGTATTAAAGACAACTTAGAATTGTTATACAGTTAATTATTTAAGATTGTGTGTAGGTACATGTGTTGTATATATTGTATAAATGTTTGCGCCAGAGTACTAAATGCATATACGCAAGTTTCTTCCTTCCTCCCAGAAGGCAGAAACATGTATATACATATGTATAGTTAGTTAGATCTAATTTTAAGGATAGGGAATTAGTCAGATCGCGACTTATTTGCATGTACGGCAACAGGCCAAGCCGAGGTTTAGCCACTTTGGCACCCTTGAGCTTGTTGCCTCGCTAAGCAGCTGTCTTCCGCTTGCCCCCAAGCCCGGTGAAGCTGTCAAAGCCTCTAATGGCTCCTGGGTCCTTAAGGCAAAATATTACAGTCAGTTAAAAAAAAATGTTTTTTTTTTCTAAATCTGTGACTATGAAAACGGGAAAAATGAAAAAGTCTACACGATGAAATTGCTTGCATCTTGTTTTATAGCGATTTGATGATATATTATTAAATGTTATATTGTACCATCTAAAAACAGTTCATTCCTTTAATAATTACTAGAAATTAACGTAAATATTTATTGACAGTTAAACTAACCAAGATAGAAATCCTATAGATATCAAAGAAAGTTTGGGATTCTAAGAATTCAAGGGAGGCTTATTAAACCATACACATTTCAAGTTTGTAGGTCAAATAGTTTTTAGTTATGGAGGGTTCGAAAGTAGCTCGAAATGGATTGTATATATACATATTGGTCGTAGTCGCTCGTTTCGAACTAGGCTGTTCGTGTGCATCTTGAAATTAATTATGATTAATGCTCTTTGATTGACTGTGTAGTTCATACGTGTAATATCTAAGATTTTTAACCCTTTACAATTTTTGTGGTGAAGATAGTCCTACTCGGTGTTATGCGTCACATAGCATCGAGTTTGACTATTCAAAGAACTATTATAACGCGCGTACGTAAATACGCACATCCACTGGTTTTTTAACTTTTTCGTATTAATTTTACAGTCGAATATCCAATACCCTGGGCATCGAATGGGCTCCTCTAAATATCCCAATATCTAGGCGATTGCAGACACTGGCAGCGACCGCATGGATCTTAATGGGTCTACTGGGAGAATTAATATCTGCCTACTGCTTTATAAAATTACTGTACACAGATTACTGGTGGCTCACGATACTGTATGGAGTTTGGATGTTGAATGATATAGAAATATGTAACAAAGGTGGGAGAACGTAAGTACTATTTTTTATTAAATGTCGTCGATATATATTAATAATTACCTTACCTACTAATTACCGTACCTTATCTTAATTACCGTTTTTTTTATATTTTAATTAAAATTCTAAATATTAATATTAAATGGAAACACGTAAAGATGAACAACGCAAAAGAAATTTGACACACAAATTTGTAAACAATTAACAACTTAACAAATGCCTTTAGAATCTCTCCGGAAAATATAAAATAAAGACTAAATGACAAAAAAAATAACTAAAGGTAATATTAATATATAATGAATAATGGAAATGATAGAAAATCAATCATTACACCACATCGTCCTGTAACATTTTGGGCGAACGCTAAAACTATAATTAGAAATAATTTTTTAAAAAGAACGGCGCTCATGTATTTTGCAAAAACATGAGTTATCGTGTGACACTCAACTTTAGCGAAGTTTCTTACACTTCGTATATAAAATTATTTAAAGTACCTACCTAATAAAATTTTACTATAGTTGTAAATCGTAATGTGGGCATTTTTACATATATAAATATATAATACTCTGTTGCTTGTACCACTTGTACTTCCGTTCGAAACGTTTCTTCTTTTTTCCTAGTTACGAGGCTTCGTTTCAATAAAGTTTAAATAAAAAGTATTTCTTCATTATATCGATGACGTGATCTGATTAGACGAAATTATCATTATTTTCTTGATTACGGCGTCGATATTGTAATAACTCTTAAAACATATTTGAGGACGTTCAAGTATTATGTAAGCGAGGTGGGGGGGGGGGAGTAAAATTTTTCTTACTTTTGCTGACAAAGGAAGTGAGGAAAATATTATAAGTCTTACGGAAGTTAAAAAAATTATGGAATTATGAAAATGTTTTCAAAACGATATTTATAATTTAATTTAATAATACTATTTTTATTATTTCAATATCGTTTACAGACTTTTTTGATAATAATTCTTGAATGAATGAAATGAATTCATGAAATATATTTCTACAAATAACGAATTCAGAAATAACGACTTACTAAAAGACCACACTACAATGTAATGAATTTTCTTGAATTTACGATTGTTCAACCGACCCGACGTACTGAAACAAATAAATACTTCATTTATGTTACAAATTTAAAATAAATCATACGTCTTATAATTTTGGAGAGGGTGGGGATTATTTTCAATCTTCTTATCTAAATTTTCTAAAATCATTGAAAGTTTGCTTAAATAATACCCCCTCTCTACTTGTTCACTTCGGATCTACGTATCTCTATTAGAATGACCAACATATTTATTGATATATTTAACTTATATTTCAGAATTGAATGGGTGAGAAATTGGACGTGGTGGAGGTATTACTGCGATTACTTCCCGATCAAACTCGTCAAAACCGTAGATTTGGATCCTTCTAAAAACTACCTCTTCGCTTGCTTTCCTCACGGGTTACTACCGGCTGGAGTTTTTGGATCATTTTGTACCAATGCTGCTGGATTCCCTGAACTGTTTCCGGGGATGTCCTCGCATCTCATCATGCTCGGTGGTCATTTCCTTGTACCTTTCTTCAGAGATTTGGCCCTCGCGACCGGCGCGTGCTCATCGTCACAAGAAAGTTTATTGAACCTATTGGATCCAAAGAGACATCAAGGAAACTGTGTGGCAGTATTGGTTGGAGGAGCAGCTGAAGCTCTTCACTCTGAGCCAGAGAAATACAAGATTATCCTGAACAGAAGGAAAGGATTTATCAGAGTAGCAATGAAAACTGGGTAAAAAGTTTGTTTTATTCGTTGACTTTATAATTTGATTGATAAAAGCAAAAATTTTGCTGAAATGCAAGATTGATTAGAACAGCATAAATCGACCAGTGACACGTAAGTACACTCTTAATAGGCCTCGATTTTAATTGGAACTAACTGTGCCCTACGGTTTTGCCCGTGTTAAATTTATTTGACTAATTCTTCATCGCGCCGCTACCAACCCACCCATGTAGCTTATTGTTATTCTTCTTCTTCGTATTAATTATGGCTCGGCACTATTCGTGCATTAGGCCAGTGTCAAGTATTTTACATATTGTCAACAAAGCGAGAGAAATATTTTGTAATCTATAAACATCGCTCCAACAAGATGGCGGCACCCTTGTTAAAACTTTCCAGGAAGCCTTTGTAGCAACTTAAAATGCATGTTCCTAGTTATTTATTGTAATCCACTTCACTTGTGCACAACAACCACACTACATCACGTAAAATGCCGCCAAAATTACATAATATAGGGCCAAATGACATAAGTTTATGAATTAAAACAAAAACCACCACATGACACTTTAAGTTACCGCCAAAAACTCCCTTATTGTTGTTCTCACTTTCCGTACTTGCAGCTTTTCAGATGATCGACTTTAACAATTTCTGTTCGCAACTTTGAGTTGTAGCGTGAAGCTATTTAATCTATAACCTTCCTCATTAAATAGGCTAACAGTAAAAAAAAGAATTTTTGATTTTCACATCCCCTTCACATTAGGGGGCCCAAAAAACGAATATTTTTTGCTTCTAACATGACAATATGTTAATTTAAAGTTTTAAGTCTCTCACCAAAAAACTCAACTCGATAAAAATGTCAAAGATCGCTCAAAATTAAAAAGAAAACTTTTTCTTTACATATTATTGTTATATTTTCTCGTCACGTAATTGAGGTCTGCGGTGGAAATTATCACTGAAAATTCGAATTTGATATTTCATTTTATAGACGGTCGTTTACCATTTTTTTTTTCATTAAAATATCGTACTTAATATATTTTCGAGTGACCTGTAAATGTAAATCTTTTTTGTAAACTCTCCTTTGATTTCTAGCGTTTCAGGATCAGCCGATGTAATGTCGATGTTTCAGTGATCGTCAATGTTTTCTTATTGTACTGTGGTTACCATCACACACAGTGCTATCACTTTACCATTCTACTATTAAAAAAAAAACTAAATATGTGTAATTTCTGTATCAGATATTATAGTTTCACATATTACTATTTGTTTTAACGTTCCTTATTATACTTCTTTCAGAGCGTCCTTAGTACCAGTATTTACGTTTGGAGAGACTAACGTGTTCCGACGCGTAGAAAGTCCTGAGGGCAGTTTGATAAGAAGATTCCAAGAGAAAGTTCGACAGATTACTGGATTATCGCCCATATTACCTCTGGGGAGAGGAATGTTCCAGTACTCGTTTGGTACCGTGCCTTTGAGGACTCCCGTCACTACTGTTGGTTAGAACTTTTCTCTTATGCTTGTGCTTCTCCTCCAGTTAACAGAGATAGGAAATCAGCGTCTTATACTCGTCCATAGCAAGTCTAAACTACCAACTCTTAGTACAGTCTGAATCTATGCATTTCTTATTTCATTGTTATATTAATGTTTAATATTCCTAAAGACGATGCTGTATCATTATCAGGATACGTCAAGGGTGAACCTATGTATGGTTTGCTAGCTGTGCCCGTGGTTCCGCTCGCGTGGACTACAGAGTTAATATTTATGAAGTTATCGTGATATTATTTTATTTTCATAAGGACCAACTTATATAAAGTTAAACAAAAAAAAATCCATCAGTTTTCGTGTGATGTGCGCACAACGTGTCTCCGGAGCCACAGCTTTACGGTAACCTCCATCTCGGCTCGAACAATGAAATTCGCTACGTCGTTTCTTTGCCGTACTGTGAGACTGTGGAACTGTCTCCTGGCCAGTGTTTTCCCTCCTTCCTACAACATGGAGTCCTTCAAACATACCGTGAAGAGTTATTTAAGCAGGCCGGCATGACAGCGACGACTATCGATGGATTGTAAATCCCGCGGTAGTCGCCGATGTTATTGGATTGCTCTGTGCTCACCATCAGGTACAGTGTAGTCACAATGCCGTACTACGATAAAAAAAATAGTAACTAATATAGTGTTTCTCTCTTTGATACTACAAATTCATTATTCTTATTTCCCTTAGTTGGTTCACCAATTGAAATAAAGAAAAACTTGGACCCGACAAAGGAAGATGTTGACGCCGTACATGCTGAGTTTACTAAAAGTCTAGTAGAACTGTTCCAAACAGAAAAGTCTAAATACCTGAAGAACCACGAGGATGTGAACCTTGTTATAACGTAAAATAATATTTTAAATAAACAAAAAGTTATCGGATGGTCATTATAAGAAAAATAAATTTAATTATATGAAGAAGTCGAATTAAGTTGGCAAACAAAATGTCTAATTACTTTAGTTTGATATATTTTTGTTATGCAAAATAAAAGACATTTCGAAATACAAGATACTGCAAAAGTAACTACGTATTTTGTTGACAAAGTACGTATTAGTGAAAATTTTCAGAGTAAAATTTTAAGACCATACAGTTCCATTTTATGGCACGGGGAAAGCGAGACCCTAATTCACTCGACAGAATCGGAAGTAATATTTTAAAAAGAGTTGAGTGTTTCCAGTTATTCCCGAGATGTAGAGAAATTAATTAATTTTTATAGTAAGTGTAAAAAAAAAAAATTGTTCGGTTATTTAAATCATAAAACGGTCAACGTTTTTACCAACCGTTCGTATGGCGATGCAGTAATCCGTTTAATTGAAAGTTGATGTCTTCCAATGAATGTCCTACATAATGTATTCCAAATAGAAAATGTCTTAAAGTAGTAATAAGTGTTTCATCTGGGAATATAATTATATTTACAAAATTTAGGTAAATTGTATGATTCATGGTTTAGGATTTTTAGAAATAACGTTATAAGCATAGGTTAATGATTGGTCTTTGCTGCGCTTCAACTTGATACCGCGCTACCTACAAACAATAGCTTCTAGATTACAACAACTTATTATCGTAGTGTGTGGTGACTATTTGAAATGAAGCTCGTCAACATGACAGTATTGTCGGTATGATACTGACTCGAGTACGTGGCTTAGTTTTCTTTGCCGCCTTTCTCGGTCTAGTTGAAGAGGCGCGGAAACCAATCATTAATCTATGGTTATAAGATTCATAATATAGAAGTATCTATATATTATATTATTTAAACAAACATTTGATTATCAGGTCAATGATTAGACAACCTTTTTGAGTTACAAATACAATTCTTTATATAATTATTATAGCGTCAGATATGTAGCTGATCTAGTTGTAGGTACCTAAATATAATGGATGTTTGAAGCCTGATGTGGAATAAACAATTACGGTGCCGAGTCGTGAATGAACATATCAGCTATAATCAATTATCTATTTAACTTTTTGTTACATAATGTATAGCTCGGTTTTTTGATAAATTATTTATTTTATTTGATTATTAAATCTTGTATTGTCATAGATTAATAATTAGTGGCCTATCTTGTGTTAATTAATACATACACAGACTGATTGAAATGTGATTATTATTTAATTTAAAAAAAGGGTTGATTTATATGTTTTTATTTTATTTCGCTAATATATAACACGTATGTAGTTATAAATGCTGTTAAAAATAAGAAACAAATCTTTTACTATTTTTATTTATTTTATAATATTTACATTTTATATACAAAATTAAAATTAACGTACGCGTATGTTTAAGCGAAATTGCGACTCGGTTGAACAGATGGCGTTGATTCTAACAATACAGGAAAGATGACAAAACTAACAACGCAGTTGAAAAACGGTTTGCAATGTACCTAATAACCGTGCATGCTTTACATTACACTAAAAATATAACAATTAACGACACGTCAAGCAACTGACAGGTACGTGAAACCCGAAAATATTACATATTATTAAGAAAGCTCAAGCTCAAAGGACATTGGACATAACTATGCTCGGTGTTTCACTGCGTGATCGAATCAGTTATGAACAGATCCGCAGATGAACCAAAGTCACCGATATAATCGCTTAAGTGACGGTGGGCGAGGCATACTGCTCGTAGTACGGGCAGCCGATGGGGCCAAAGAGTTCACGAGTGGTGACCACGCACCGGAAGGCGCAGCTTGAGCAGGTTCTCTACACGGTGGACCGACGACATAGTGAAATTGCAGGAATTCACTGGATACGAGTTGCGCAGGACCGATCTGTCCATTGTCCAGCAGTGGACGTCTTTCGGCAGAATGGCTGGATAGATGCACCTATAGATACACCTATAGATTCTAAAAGCCATCTTTGATGGATTCCTATTCTCGGCAAATTCCTTACCTTTAAAGGTTTCATTATAATTAATCACAACAATATACAATAAGAGCGGGAATGACACATTTTCAGTGAGCCTATCCTGATCTGCGATTTTTCATTTACATTGCAAAATTACGATATTTACAGGTTTAATTTTTTAATTTCAAATAACAAATCTGCATTAATATTATATCGTTCTTGTCCGCAAAGAAATTAATACGATCTCGATATAATCTATCAGTTCTTACATTAATATGTAAGACCAAAATAGGCTCTCAGGCATGTTACCACGTTACTTTTAATACAAAAGTTTTTTAGCACATTAACACAGTTGGTAACATGCGGGAGTTACTCCAGATCCCGCCCTAGAAAAACAAAAAAAAAATTGAGCTCAAGAGCAAATTCTTTAAGAATAAAACATTAAAAACATAGACATAAAGTCATCGAAATATAATAACACAATAACATCGTTCAAGAGCTCTAAAAATAAAAAAATAAACAAGACGCAAAGGAACCCTAAAGGTATTAAACAATATAATAAAAAGTATACACATCGGTGAAGTACTTCTATAAAACATTGACATACTGGAAATCGGTATATTATTATCTCACTCTAAATTAAGCATACACATTGCTACCGAAAGTTATACAGTCTTTAAGAAGGCAACCGAATGCCTTGAACAGAAACTTAAACAACCACTTTATTAGAAACAGAGAAATTAATTAGGAAACCAAAATATTGAATTAAAATAGTAAAATATGTGTATTATGCCAATCAAGTGTTTAGAAAATGGCATAACACATGTAATTTCTAAAATGTCTATTAAAATATAAATTTGATCCCATGATCTTAAACATTTGTTTAAAGTTAATGTAATCCTATAGTCACGAAAGATGTCAATTTTTTATTGGCAAATATTGATCACTGGTAAGCTATGATCGTAATGCCGAAATCGGTGTAAATTCGGCACAAAAGGCAGATATAGTCTCACAAATATCAAAGTCTGTAAAACAGTAAATTTCACGGTTGTTTAGGATGCGGCGCCGGCAGAGGAGGTGATGGTTTAAAGCATTGCATCAAGAACGCTGTGTACATCACAAACGCTATTGACAGTGCTAACAAAGCGTACATAAATATGTTTAACTCTGGTTGTCTGAATCGATTCTTTCGTAGCCATTCCAAGACTTCTTCCTCTGACATTAGATCACCTGTAACAATTATCTCAATTGTTATAAAAAAGCCTCATATTTTTTAAAATTCTTTTTTTTTAGTCTTTCTTACCTCGGTATATACTAGGGAACCTTTTTCTAAAGTATACAATAGCAGGTAGCTTTGTGACTCCCCATTTACGCGCATAGCGAGGATCTTCCATTTTTACAAACGAGATATCTAAATTATCGGTTTCACTGTCAATATTTTCCAATTTGTCTAAAACAGCGCGACTTTCTGCTGTTTTTTCGTCTGAAAAAGAAAAATCTTTACTTGAAAAGTCGACAGTAAAATATGAAATTTGTGAAAATCAGCTTAACTTACAAAAGTAAACAGCCAAGAATTCATTCTCCTCCAATAATTTGTCTAACATTTTTCTGTTCACTTCTTCTATTTCATTTTTAATTTCAAAGACATCTTGAGAAGTGAGCCACTGTAAAACTCTATCAACTTGGTGTAAATCACCGTCATATAACATCGGTACTTGTTTTCGGAAATAAACAAGGGACGGGATATTAATAATGTTATGCGTGGCAGCGGCTTCTGGACTTGAAATTTTTACAAAATCAATACCATATTGATCAACTTCTCCATCAATTTGTTCAAGTGCTTCTAGTATTTCAGTGCATTCGGGACAATCTTCATCGTCATCTGCAAATATTTAAAAAGAATATATTAAGTAAGAACAAATACATATTCAATTATGGTACATTTAATTACAGAAATTAAAATTAAACACTTACAGAAAAAGACAGCGAGTAAATGTGATTCATATAGTAATCTTTCTAACATTCTTTCATTAACTGATTCAATCTCATCTGCCAATTCACGATTTTCATCATCAATGAGCCATTCCAGAATGGATTCTTCATTTTGCAAATCACCTTCAAATAACAGGGGGTTTCCGTTTCTGGAAAATAAAATAATGTTAATAACTGTTATATGACAATCGTTACTATTTGAACTTAAATCACTATAAATATCAAACCTGAAGTAAACCATGGCCGGGAAAGTTTTAATAGAATATCGTTTAGCTAATTGCGGATCTTGAATTTTAACCATGTGAATTCCATACACGTCACATTCATCATCGATGCTCTCCAATCCTTCCAAAATATGTTCGCAGATGTGACAATTTAATTTATCTGCAATATAAAGAAATTGTTTTTATTGTTTAAATGATTAAATGTTAAGCCCAGAAAAGCAGCTGGCTCTCAAGTACACACCGATAGGGGATTGAAGACGAATTATCAAAACTACCGGTTCGGAAAACATCTCACTCATCGAGAAGAATCGGCAAGAAACTCGATTAGGCTTATTTTTTTTTTTAATGTATACATGATATTTACTGTTAATAATTATATTATCATAGTAATAATTTAGTGGATGCATATAGAGGGAGTCATTTCCAGATATCACTATCATTCCCAGAATGATCCACCCTGTAATAACCTTTTGACAGTAAAACTTTGACATTGTCCTTTATCTCATTGTCTGGCAAATCAGTACCTAATGTGCGTCGGGATCTTATTATAGAACCTAACACTATTACTTAAAAATCTTTTATTACTTTCACCAAGTCTAAAACACGGTACAACTAATTTACAAACTGTGCTGGTACTCGACAAAATCAAGCTTGTCAAAGTTTCTACCAATATACATTAAATTCATGGAACTTGTTCTTTCAGACGCATCACACGTGAGGTCATGTTGTATATTTTTCGACTTGCCCGTTTTTTAATATGAATATGGTGTCTACCTTAGCTGCTGAACCCCACAGTAAAATAGCGAAAGACATTATGCTATGGTAATAAGCGAACTAGACTAACTTAGCAATCACAATATCTCTTAACTGGCGAATCTTACGTACTGCGAATGCAGCAGAACTTAATATCCCGCCAATGTTTTCATGTGCGAACCTCACTGTAATTTTGAATCAAGCGTTATACCCAATAAGACAGTATTATCAACTAAGCCTACTTGAATTACTTTCTATCTTGATATTACTATCAATACGCCGAATATTCGTCAAGGCAAATCTCATTCAGTTGGTTTTGTTTGCATTTAATAGTAAATTATTTAGAGCCAACCATTAAGAAATTTTCAATTCCTTCGTTTTCTTATTTTGGTCCACTTTAGTTTTAAGTAACACAGAAAGTAACGAACGAACAATCAAGGGGCGATAGAATACTCACAAAAATCATTGTATAGAGGAAGTTATTTAGGATTTTATCATGCAAAATGTTTTTATAACGATTATCAGCATCAATTTTTTTAATGATAATTGATTATGGATAAACATGTTTTAGGTTATGTCATAATATGCACGAAGAACCAATTTACGTTCTGTGGATATGTCATACAAGTCTTCGTATGATGAATAAGGTTTAGTTGTCATGATTTCATATCATATAATTCATATAATCGGTCTCTACTTTTTATAATTTCTTTGGTTTCCCATTCACTAAAAACTTTTTGAAGTGAAAACTTCTTTAGCACATTTGTGTTTTGAAACTCGATGAAACGAAAAAGCGACAGTAAAAAGAGGCAACCATATACATCTATAGGATTTAGCCTAAGATAGAATAACAAAGAATACATTTACATTATGAACGGTTAATGCAAGTCCTGATTTTCATGGTTGTGATCGTCGTCGGATTGGCCTAGTGGTATGAAACGTCCAGACTTCATAGGCAGTACGAACGAGCGGTTAATAGTTCGAATCCCGCTGATATAACATATTTAAAAAACATTTTTTTTTCTGAAGGTTTCACTTCTGACCCATATAAACGAACATGGAATATTAATAAAAAAACCTTTGTTTGTATTTTACAGGACTGCGAATTAAGAATATGTTTGATTTTTTTTTGTCATTCAATTCTTTTTGTGATGTTTGATTCTTTTTATAAAATTCATAAAAAGTTGAAAAACAGATGCCGAAACCCGGGATCGAACCAGGGACCTTTAGATCTTCAGTCTAACGCTCTCCCAATATGTACTGCTGCACACTTTTTTTTCTAACACTAATAATCTTTGTTGGGCAATGTTTACTAAATTCAGTGCTTATGATATTAAACAAGCTGCCGTAGTTGCTATTCGGATCTATATTATTTAAATTCTCTGTAGATAATTGCTGTTTAATGTTATCATTTCAACTATCTAATCTAGCTTCTGATATAAGAATTAATAAGTATGAAATAAGTTAAAGAGTTATCAATATAAAAGTGGTAATTAGCCCGACAAGTACCTAGTAGAAAATGATCTATAACTATGATATGATTTCATCACGAAGTTTATGTTCAATATGGATTTCGAACTCACGTCTACCTACGCGATGTCCATGTCACACAATCGTCGCTTCAACATTTTCAATTGTTTTGTGATATAATCCAATTAATAATACTGAAATCATTAGTATCACTTACAGAAATAAACAGCTAAATATTGCGTCTCTTCAACCATCTTTTCCAACATCACCCTTGTTATTAGTTCGATACGATCTTCGGTTTTTTGAGTAATAAGCCATTGAAGAACTTCCTCTTCTTCTGCCAACGATCCCTCATATACATTTGGTACATTGTGTTCAAAATATACCAAAACGGGAAAATCAGTGGCTCCATAAGATTCTGCTATAGCATAATCTTGGGTCTTAACGAATTTAATACCATGTCGATCACAGTCATCATCAATGTTCTCTAGTTCTTCTAAAATTCCAGCACACTGTTCACAATCTAGTCCATCTAAAATATTCAGATATGTTACTAATTATAGTATTATTGCAAATTTGTGAGTGGATTTTACTTGAGGAAAAATTTGCAGTATAGATCGATATACTGTTTTTACTCTAAATGTTAAACTACTATAAAACGTCTTCTAGTATATAATGCTTAATGTTACGAACATAAAACATTTGAATGCATTAGCCAATCACAAAAGTCTAAATGTGCGACTACTTAAATGTGGATTTTTATGGACATATTGAAATACGTGGGTAACACAAACATTCCTAGGGTCGTTTCAATATATATCAATTATAGTTAAAATAACATATTATCATGCTTCATGCAACAATAGGTAAAACTGATACACTTGATATTATAAATAATGAGAACACAATTATTCTTAATTCAAGATCAGTCATTCTAATGGCATAAAAGTACCCTCTAAATCTTGTGCCTCATCTTCCTCTGGTTCTTTATCTTTTTTCCTCATAGCTTTTTTCATTGCTCTAGTAGTACATATTTCACATAAAGTTTTGTTCCCTATTAAAAAGCAATTTGGTTAATACTGTTATAATAATGATTACGGCAGTTTTTCAGTAATTATTAAAATAGGTAGTACATTAAATAGTAAAATCATTTTCAATTTTAGCAGCGTGTTAGAGCCTTCTTTGTGCAGTATATAAGATTATAATAATTTCATTGTATGACTTACAGAAGTACACAGCTAGTGAATTAGATTCTTCTATCAAGTCAATTAATTCTTGACCTTCAAGAGCTTCTATAATATCACCCGCTGGATTCTTTTGAGTTAACAACCAACTTAGTAGTTGTAGTTCATCATACAAATCCCCTTAAAACAGATAACACATATGAATACTTTGTATTGACGATATAACGGTTAATTTTTAGCATTATCTATTACGTTTACCTGCATATATCACAGGATCCTTGGAACCTGCCTTAAAGAACAAAACAGCAGGAAGAGCAAAAACACCGTACTCTTTTGCCATTTGTTTGTCATCAATTTTTACAAAGTTTATCCCAGCTGCATCAGCGTCATCATCAATGTGTTCAATTTCCGTAAGTACTCGAGGGCACTGTTTACAGTCATTACTGTCTAAAACATGTAATATGTGCAATACATTTTGATTTATAGTGAATAATTTCAGTAATGGTGACAAAAACCCAATGTGCAAAATACTTCAGAGACAATAAAAAAAAATTAATAAACTTAACAAAACTCACAAAAGAAAACGGCTACATAATCTGAAGTTTGTCTTATCTTCTGAAACATTTTTCTATTGACTTTTTCTATGTGATCTGTAAGCTCCATATTCTCCGGGTTAGTTAACCAATCTAAAATTTCTTCTTCATCATCAATATCACCGTCATAATTTATGTATTTAGTTTTTCTGAAATAAGTGATGCCAGGTGGGTTGCGAAAACCATATTTTTTTGCCATAAGCCTGTCGCTGCATTTAGCTATTTTTATTCCGTATTCAGCTGCTTCGTCATCAATTAGTTCGACATGTCTCAAAACTCTTGGACTGGCGGGATCATCGTCTCTGTCTAAAGGAATCAAGGAATGAATTAATATTGTGACGTTTACGCTAATTTATTATAAATTCTGGTTTTATACTTCACTATATTGTATTAAAAAAACTTACAGAAAACGACTGCCAAAAATTCTTTACTTTCAATCAACTTGAATAATCGATCTCTATCGATCTCCTCTATACTTTCATCTTCTTTTTGTTTGACCATCCAGTCCAACACTTCCGACTCATCCAAGAGATCCCCTAAAATATTTTTAAATTTTATTTTATGATCAAAACCCTATAAACTAATAGCATAAATTAAGAAACCACATCCATATCGACTTGGAAACTCACCGCTTTACATCCAATAAACAGCATGCATGGATAAATCTACAGCTTTACCATGCTGACATCATTCGTGTGGAAAATGAATAATGACGGAATTTTTAGAAAAAATGTATTTATTTAACAAAAAAAGTTGTACCAGCGCTGGTTCAACGTTTTAACGTAACAAATTAAATTATTATACATTCATGCGAATTTTCGGCCAAACATTACACCTTACATATCGACATAATTTGTTACACAATGCCAGCCAGCACTTTTATTCGAAGATATCCTGTATGATTTCAATTACAATAACTTATTTTAAATAAATTTTGCAGAAAATTCTAATATTATAGTATAGGTATTTTTAATATTAATCTTTGTGTTCGAAACGGTAAAACACCGCCTCATGGTTTCAATTACAGTATTTAAATCGTTAACTTTTGGTAATACATAATGTGATTAAAATCATATAGTTTCTTCTTTCCAGTTCATTTAATAATATAACGAACAGTAATAGAAAAAATTATTTTATTGCACATAATGTTATTATAAATATCCGTCACAAAGCATAGGTAGTGAAAATTCTATTAAACTAATTTATTTCGATACAAAAAAAATGATTTTAATTCTATGTGTTATTTTATTAAATGTAATAATACAAAATAATGAGATTTCATGAAGACTAGATAACTATATGAACATGAAATCCTTACAACAAAATTATTATAAGTCTTTCAAGATGGCACTACAAAATATTATAAAAATGCCTTCGTGTTTTCATGATTACGTCATGTTACACATTTAATTTCTAAATATTGGAATTAATTTACAATCAATAGAAAGATTTGTACATCAGCTTATAACGTTACTAGACATCCCAATATTTAGTCTCCATGTGTTATAGAATTTTAAACGTAAAGCATTAGATTAAAGAGAATTAACGTCGAGACTGTTTTCGCTTTTACCTTTAAGCCAGGTCTTGAGATAGAATAAGATGTAATCAGTACATAAATAAACGAATACGGTCCTCTTGCAACATGTTACAACATACAACCCTGTTAAGTGTTTGCAGGAATCAAGGGACACGAGGTTATGCAAAGCTTGCAATGTTAATGCAATCATAAATCGATGCATAGTTAGACCAGACTAATTTCATAAAAATGAGGGTGTTGTCAAGATTTACAAGGAAAATAATAACATTCGTGTCCACTTGACGTCTCGCGTGCACATCCCATACTTGCACTTATACCGTATTTATTAGTGCAAGTGGTATCTAACATAAAGATTTACCACCACCAAATGTTGTCTGACTCTATAGAACCTTTCTTTCCTTTGGATGGTTTGTCCGGTTTAGCTAGTGCCTTGTTTTTGCCCTTCGCTGCCTTTTCTGGTGGTTTTGACTTCTCCTTTTCTAATTTCTTTGACGGCATCTTCGTCGGCGTGGCCTTTGCTACTTTTGTTGGACTCTGGATTTTAGTGGGACAGCACTGGTAGGGTTCGTAAGTCATTTTTGGGACAGCCGGTTTCGCCCCCAATCCAATGTAGAAACAGCGATCGCCTGCAGTCAGTAAAAATCTTTGTTCACACACCGTATAAACGGTTAAAACAAAATAGTTAACTGCAAATTAATACTGCACATTATTCATAATTATGCGCTTATTTTGTGGCACAATAAATTCTAAATAATTTGTTAGTAATAAGAATTCAAAACATTTAAATCGGAAAGCGCAAATGACTGCAGGCGATAGCTAAAGTGATAGGACCCATGCGGGTTTATAAATTCGACCATGCAGATGTGACGATAATAGGAGCAACCCTCCGTGCAGGAGTTATATCTTGAGGATCCACGCTACGCATTTACCTGTAAATATTCGCTTTATTCTACTAAAAAAGCTATCATCTTCACCGTTGTTGTTACCTACGTTTGTTTTAGATATTTTTATTCCCTTTTTGAGTTGATTGTACATTTCTTTTATGTCATGATTATCACCATCATTAACATCATCATCATCATCGCTATCGTCACCATCTTTGTCATCGTCATCATCATCGTCATCATCGTCATCATCATCGTTACTATCATCGTCATCATAGTTTTCATTAACATCATCGTCACTATCATCGTCATCGTCTGCTTCATCGTCGTATTCTTTGTCATCATTTATATCACCGTCATCGTCGTCATTATCATCATCACTATATTTTGTGATGAATTTTGTTGGCTTATTACTACTGTACTTGGATTTACTGACGGTTTTAAAGGTGGATTTACTGACAGTTTTAAAGGTAGCTTCATTAATAGGATTACCAGATTTTAAGAATGTAACTTTCGTTGATACTTTTAAATGTCCGTTATCGCCACTGCTATCGTCGTTATCATCATCATCATCATTTTCTTGATTATATTGCTGACCAATCTTAATTCTCTTATTTCCTTGATTTACGCCTTTAAATGAATTGGGTTTTTTCAAATCAGCATGTATAATGTTCTTCGAGAAGTCTTTTTTTACTGGAAATCTATTTTTATTTTGTGCATACCCAAAAGCTCCATCATCATCTGCATTGGTCTTCCTTTTAAGTTTAACTTTATTTTTATTTCGGATGCTATCTTCACCTGCAGGCATTAGTAACTGTCATGCAAAATGATGTAGCTCAAACATACAGTATATAAGTTTTAAAGTTGTACAATTTTCATTGGAAGATATCAAGAATGATGTCATGCACGTTTTTAATAGTATAATAATTATAACATAAAATTTGGGACCCTATAAATATTAAATTAGACACCTCTATTATATGGATGTGGGTTCTTACTTTTTTGATCTACAAGCCACTGGAGAACCTTATTTTCGTTCTTTAAGTCACCTATAAAGAAGACAAAAGTTAGAAAAATAAATAATACCAATATAGATACTTTCTTGTTTTCTTTAGTTCTGGTGTTACAAAAAATATCCAACATTTTTGTTTGCAATAATTCTTTTACTTACCGTCATACATAATCGGTACTCCTGTCTCGTAGTAAACTAAAGCTGGAAAGCTGAATATACCAATGTCTGAAGCCAATTTAGAATCTTTTGACTTAACAAACTGAATGCCATGTTTGTCGGTGTCGTCGTCAATTGTTTCTAATTCTTCGAGGATATCATCACAGGTGTCACAATTATCACTATCTGAAATAAAATTATGCGAACTATTAGAAGTTATTTAATAAATTGAATTTTATATGAATAGTGTAAGTTCAGCATTTGTCTAGATATACCTACTTATGAAGAACATCTTTCTAACGACAGAAAATGGCAATATCTAAAATATATTTACATAATATAATACAAGGTCCCACCGCAGCGTTTGTCTGACTGTCTGAATGCGATAAACTCACAAACTATAGAACGAATTTTCAAAAGGTTATCAATGGACGGAGTGGTTCATGAGGAACGTTTAGGTGAATAATTCATTATAGTTTTAAATAAGTCGACTGAAATATAATGATGATTGTTGAAAATATCGGAAAAATCATGGTGCCTGGGAGCTTTACTGGCATGCCCTTCGTAAACCAATAGGTTTATATGTATTACTCTGCTACCCATGCGAAGCGGATTGCTATTTATATCACAAGCTAAAATATAAATATTCTTCTTAATTAATTAAAAAAAGAAACGGATTTCCTTTGATTAATTATACCCGAAAAAGGACAAAGGTTTTTTTCCTCTAAGCTTATATGTAGGTACACTGAATACTTACAGAAAAATACGGCAAGATGTTCGACATCATTAATAAGATCTTTCAACGTTTTTCTGTCAACACTTTCAATGACATCTGGCTGCGAGTCGTGTAGATCCAAAACCCATTTTAGGATAGCCTCTTCATGCATCAAATCACCATTGTAAATTGTCCTAAATTTATGTCTGTAGAAGGCCAAAGCTGGTAAATCAGGAAGATCGTATTCCTTATCAATACCATTATCTGATGTTTTTACGAAATCAATATCTTTCTCTTCACATTCATCGTCTATGTTCTCTAACTCACTCAATATTTTTTGAGATTTTTTGTCTCCTTCCTTATCTGTAAGAATTAACTCATGTCATAACGACGTATAAATTACTTACAAATAGTTATCTTAATGATTATTTATTTTTTAGTACGAATAAATTAGAAAAATCCTTACAGAAAAAGACAACGACGTGGTCATTCTCTTCTAAGATTTTATCTAACATTTTAGCGTTAACTTCTTCAATTTTTCCAGGAATTTCTAAAGTGTTTTCGTCTGTCAACCACGCCAAAACTTCATCTTCATCTTCTATATCACCTGCAATTTCAAAAATCTATGCATGTACTCGGTTTTCTTTATAACTTGAATACAGTATGAAGCTTTTTACTACCTCCATGATCCAGTGATTCATAAACCTAAAATCTCAAAGGTCACTTTGAATTTCCTTAGACTTGGCTAAATTTTAAGATTCTTTTGTCAAGTATATTATGGTTCTTGATCTTCTCAGATTGAATATACCCATGCTAATTAGTTGGACTGACAAAGACACAGAAAAACAGGAATCTTTAGAAGCTTTTTTTATACTACGATGGTGACAAACAAGCCTACGGCCCTCCTGATGGTAAGCGATCACCGCAGCCTATGGGTGCTTGCAACACCAGACGCATTATTACATGCGCGTTTCCCACCCTTTAAAAACCTATTAACTTCCCTTTTGATACATCCCATACTGTAGTTCCCTGAGAAAACTTCTACATGGAGCTCATTCTACATTCGTAGCGTTCGCGGAAGAAAACTCCTCTGAAATCGGACTGTCCACGATTATTTAGGTTCCAATGTTTGAGGATGAACTCTCTGCCGATGGCGAACGTTGCGATGGTTGAAGGTAGCCGCTGGCATCCTGTCGATCAATTCCTCAGAAAGCAACCTGTACAAGCTGTAGAACACGCATAAAGAGGCAAAGTCATTCCTTAGACCGATACTGGATGTGAGATTGGGAACTTCAATAATTCTCACAGCTCGTTTTTGAGCCGAGTCAAATAGGCCAAGCTGGTATCCAGGTGCTCCCACCCAGAGATGACAGCAGTACTGAGGTTGGACTATATGAGGTTGGACTTGCAATTTGTATGTCAGCAGTCTTTGCCCCGAGGTGAAGTACCATTTTGCTCTATTCAGCACAGCGAGCTTTTTAATTGAACGTTACTGGAGATGTCGACACCCAGGATTCCAATACTTTTTGAGATGGTTAGGGACGTGTTCTGGAATTATTTGGAGCACAGTAAATGGGGTTTTCTTGGCGGTGAGGGCACAACTTGTGCCTTGGTGGGGTTGAATCAGACTAAATTATCCCGACTCCATACGGAAACTCTGGATAATTTAACGGAACGAGGGACGTTTGCATGGCCCGTTTAAAGTACGTCTCCAGTGCTGTCATCTGCATACCGTCAATGGATAGCATATCATTGATATGCAACAAAAACAGCGTTGGAGATAGTACCCAACCTTGCGGGACGCCAGCGTTTATATCCATGCTTTCGGAGCAGCTACGGTCTACTACGGCTCTTATGCGTCTGCCGGACAGAACGCTAGCAATCCAATAGCAGAAACCCTCGGGCAGTCCGTAAGATGTCAACTTCCATACAAGACCCCGGTGCCCGACCCAATCGTACGCCTTCACTATGTCTAGGCTGACTTTCAAAGAAGTAAAAAAAAAAAATGAGCTAGCTGTATCGAGCTTACTATTATCTTAAATACAATATGTATCAAATCTCCATAAACTCGATTAACGCCTTAATCTGCACTATTCAGTAAAAAGTTTCCTGTACAAATAAAAAATATAATATACAAATACATTGTGTTATTTTATTATAATAAAAATAAAGCCTACCTTTGTAAACTAGAGGATCTTTATTTCTAAAGAACACAAGTGTTGGGAAAGTCTTGATTCCGTACTTTCTTGCAAGCGAAACATCTTCAGTGGTTACGAAAATGATTCCAGTTTCATCAAGTTCGTCATCAATATTCTCTAATTCTTCAAGAATATTGTCACATTCTTCACCCTCTTCACAATTACCACCTGTAGATAGATAATGGAAATTAAATAATCTTAACATTTTTTTCTAAAAGGTAACTCACACCTATTATGTATACATCTGGTCATGCTCGGTTTTTGTAAGAAATTTGTTCAATCTAACGGTCTTTAGACAAAGCAATAATACGTACTGAAATAAACTACTACATATTCGTGTTCCTCAATTAAATCTTTCAAAATTTCATCTGTAACTTCCTCAATGGTAGCGCTGTTTTTTTGTTCAATGAGCCATTCAAGTACTTCATCTTCATTCATAAGATCTCCTTCATATATAGCTGGTATGTTCTCCTCGAAGTAAATTAATGTGGGTAGGTGATCGATCCCATATTCCTTAGCTTCCGCTTTGTTATCCATTCTTACGATAACAATGCCTTCCTTTTCCAACTCGTCGTCGATATTCTCGAGTTCATTTAGAATCCTGATGTCTTGGCTATCGTCCTTGTCGTCTATAAAAATACCCATATTCATAAGAAAAAATCTGACTAGTAGCGAGTAGAACTCGCACCCTGAGGATTCCGAATTTATTACATTATTTACCGTACATATAGTCTTTCACATAAATATTGTTTATATATTTATCCTTATATTATATATTGTATCTTGGTTGATCCGTCTGTCTGTCTGTTAGTGCGCTTATAGCTCAAGAACCACTTTATAGATTTTGGTGAATATTTTTTATTATTTTATAGATATTTTAAGTAAAAAGATTGTAGTCTATGTTTTGAAACGTTATTTAACAAAAGATAAGGTAATACCTTCAGTACTTATCGAGAAAATGAAAAAAAAAAACTGAATATAACTGTATTTCATTATAATTTCGCACAAGATTAGAAATTTCTTATTTTCTGATTTTCCCCTTAACTTTTGTCAAAAGACCTTCCTTCGTACCAAATTTCAAGACTGTAGGCCTTCGGAAAGTATTCTTTCTATAGGTTCTGATAATTGGCCACCGTGTGTGACTTTAAACCTTTTATTATGAAGGACTGTATCTTTTTATTGTGTTAACCTAGAATCTTTACGGCAGTTTAAAGTCCATAGATTTTAGTATTTGGCATTAATTTCAATGTATACCTTGATATATAGTCCTTTTCGAGAAAAAAAAATTAAGCATAATATAATTTTGTTACATTATAATTTTATTAGGGATATGAAATTCGTTATTATTATATTTATTCCTAAACTTTTGTTAAAAGATCTCTCTTAGTGCCAAATTTCAAGACTGTGGATCTGCGGAAAGTATCCTATAGTATTTTCATAATCGGTCCCTGAACGTTATTTTAACTATAAATTGCCGTATATCTCTTAAATGCGGTAAGCTAGAAACATTTTCTTTGCAGCAGCATGAGACCATAGGCCTTATATGATATTAATTTCAACTTTATATCTACATTGGTTTTATAGAAAAAGTGTCATGACACACGGACAGACAGACAGATAACAAAGTGATCCCCATAAGGGTTCCGTTTTTTTTTTAAATAATTAGTAGTACTTAATCCTAAAAAGCAGATGCTCAATTTGAATATCAAACATATAAATAACTTTAAATAAGCAATACACAGAATTACACTATTATAAAAGGAAAGAAAGTGTCTTACAGAAAATTACAGCCAAATAAGGGGCGCTTTCAATAAGTTTGTCCATCATTTCGTCAGTAACTTCAGGGATCTCACTGTGTCGTTTCTGATGAAGCAGCCATCCCAAAAGCTCTTCTTCTTTCATCAAATCTCCTTCATAGATATGAGGGATTCCTTTCTCAAAGAATACCATTGTTGGTATTGTATCAATACCGTACTCCTTTGCTTCTTTATCATCGTCGATTTTAACAAATGCTATGTCATTTTGATCGCATTCATCATCAATGTTTTCCAATTCAACTAACACCTTCTGACTTTTCTTTTGATCCTTGTCATCTAAAATTTATTAAAAGGACTGTATTTCATTTATATGTCAGTTCATGACAAGATAAATTGAACAGCGTATATTTAAGCCAATTTTATAAGAATGTTGAAATTAAAAAAAATACATTCAATTGTCTCAAGCGCGTCAACATTAAGATCTAGGCATTGAAAAGTAAAAATATACTTACAGAACAAAACAGCAACGTAAGGCATCTTCGCTATTATCAAGTCAAGCATCTCATCAGTGATATCTTCAATTTCATCATTTACAACCTGATGCCTGAACCAAGCGAGAACCTTCTCTTCTTCTTCAAGGTTTCCTTCGTAGTAAGTAGGGATACCCTTTTCAAAGTAAAGCAGTGTTGGAATCTTTTCGATGCCATATTCTCTTGCTTCTTCATCATTATCTATTTTCACAAACGCGATGCCCAGTTGATCGCATTCGTCATCAATATTCTCTAGTTCGTTAAGGACTTTTTGCGATTTACGGTCGTTATTATCATCTGCAAATTCAAAAAATATATAATAAATCACTGTGACGTTGTTTCTTAACAATATTAGTATTTTAACTTACAAAATAGAACAGCGACAGTTTTTCCGTCCTTGATAAGACGATCTAACATCTCGTCAGTGACATCTTCAATTTCATCCTTTTCTAGTTGATCAACGAGCCATTGTAGAATGACCTCCTCATTTTCGAGGTCACCTACAATTTTGAAAATACAACTTACGTTATTTAAATAACCAAGTTAAAATCATGCAATAACAAGAGTTAGTTTTTATATGATGTTAAATTAAATATACCGTCGTAAACATTAGGTATCTGTTTCTCGAAGTAAACGATTGACGGCACGTTGTCAATGCCGAAAGCTTTTGCAGCTTTTGGATCATCAATCTTAACAAACTGGATGCCATGACGGTCGCAATCATCGTCTATTTTCTCTAGTTCTTCAAGAACGGTCATTGACTCTTTGTCACCGTGATCATCTGGAAATTGTTGATTATCAGAATTATAGTTATTACTATATTGTTAAAGTGGAAATTTATTTCATGTTCATCAATAAAATAAAAATACATATAATGTAAATAGCTCCATATACTTTGTGTTACTCTTATAAAATTATTTTATATAAAGGAGTATACACAATACAAAATATTATATTAATTCACTTCCAATCTACTTTCGATATTGTCATATATTTTAGTTTACTTACAAAATAATACGACAAGATTATCCACATTAACTATAAGTGTATTCAAAGTTTTGGCCGTGACATCTTCAATAATATCTTCCTCGTCCCCAGTTGACTTGTTAGCAATCAGCCACTCTAGTACGTCTTCCTCTTTACTCAGTTCACCTGAAATGAATAATTTAGCATTTCATGCTTCAAATTGTTTACATGATAAGGTCAGTGCTTAGGAAGTGGCAATAGCTGTCTATAGATTTCGTATTTATTTTGTTTCCTTTAGTTTGCCACGTCGGTTTGCTGTCTAAATCATACAGTATATACACTTTGAAGCAACATTTTGATTAGCGAGATTAAGTTTGCTTATAATTTTGTTAAAGCTATTTCTAAACTTTTTTAAATAGCTAAGACTCTGACCGTTAATTTCTTAATACCGTACAGTAGTCCGACAGCGTAGCATAGTTTATATGATAATATTTTAGAAGCAGCACGCTCCTTACGATCAATTACGTACAGTATAGTGAAAGTATATCAGTCTCTATCTGACGTGAAACAGCAACAAGCGTCCAGATTGCTATCCGGTTTCTCAATTCAAACGTCAGCGACCATAAAAATGACTCACAAACCTTCATAGATAATAGGTATTTGATGCCTGTAGTACACCAGTCTTGGCAGATCGCCAAGATTGTACTCTTCGGCTAATTCCTCGTCGTGGATCTTCACGAAACCGATACCGAGTTGATCAGCCTCATCATCAATATTTTCCAACTCTTGTAGAGCTTTTGCACACTTTTTGCACTCTGGTTTATCTGGAACATTAATTCATTTATTGGAATCTTGACTTATTAAATCCAGCTATCAGGAAAGTTTTCTTAATCATGCTCCATTATAAAATTTGAAGCAATGCAGTTAAGTGCGTTTGCCTAAATGAGTTTGCTCTGTGTGTTAAAAGAAAACGTGTGCGAAAGAATTCGCAAAGCGTGTTCCGTGCAGTGTAATATTGTTATTATGCTACGTCATCTCTTGTGACAGCTACGAAAATAAAAAGCAATATTACCTCCAGTATATATGAAAATCGATTAAAAAATAGTATTTCTATTTATATTTTATGAACCAAACACTTCTACAGTCTAAGACAAGGCATTTGGCATTTTTCTCCTTGGTATAAATAGAACTATTATATATTTACTCTACTGTAGACAGTCTGCTTCGTTGAATTTTGTAGGTCAAGGTCACCTTACATTTTCTGATGAGTATTATCATTTTTGTAATTTTTGATCGTGTGTCCTATCTTTAAGCAGTCAAAACGAGTATTTAAAGTAGCAATGACAAGATGGTTCGTCAATGCGAGCTTGCTGGCAAGACGAAAATAGTACAACAAAAATAGTTTGCTTCGCAACCCGATAATGCAAAAGTGTTCTTGATTCTAGATTCCCTTACTGAAACTTATATAAAATAAAAAATAAATTCACTGGTTAGCTAGTTTGAATAGTTATTGTTGTAGTTATCAATATTAATGTGAAATTAATGGCGTTCAAATGACAATCGAAATGTAACTGTTGTTTTAGGAAGTTATTTGGACAAATATTATTAATCCTTTGCAAATAGTAAGAGTTTAATTATATATTGTAACAGAATTATATGCCTATGTACTAGTCGTATTCATCATTGATTGTATAATTTAAAAAGTTTTAGAAAAGATTTTAAAATTAAGAGAAATCATTTTCTAGTTATATTTTTCTATTGCCAAAGTATTTTTTTCCACCGCTAAGCGAAAAGCACGTCTGGATCATAAAAGAACATTAACGCTATTCTATAAAGCGAGAAGAATTACAGCCACACCGACATAAAAATATTCCATGCCGCCAACTGGGAGTCTTACTTACTGTTTGACGGGCCGCAACTTTTGTGGTCAGGACCTACGTCAAAAACAAAATAAAACACACGGCAAAATATACAGACGCCTCTTCTAACTCCTTTGCTGACAATAAGATGATTACGACTGAGCGGAAAATATCTGAACTAGATAGCTCTACAATGATAGAATTTTTATAGATTCGGACGAAGGTTAGTTGAAAAATAATGATTCGAATTTACCACAATTGCTAATGTACGAAGTACAAAACCCAGAAATATTACACCATACTTACAGAAGAGAACGGCAACATAATCTGTTTCGTCGATAATTTTTGCTAAGATTTTTTGGTTTACTTCTTCTATCCGGTCAGGAAGGTCCATTGCTTCTAAACTCGTCAAGAAATCCAGGACGCTTTCTTCGTCCATGAGATCTCCTAGAATGTGAATAGTTTACAATATTACAAAATAACTTCTTGATCATAATTATCATTAGCCTTCGTCAGTCCACTAGTGAATCTGGGTCACGTTGCACGATTCTAAACTATTCGTAATCAAGTTAATTTATATGAAAACTGTATATATTTAATATTTACGTTAAATATTAAAAGTCAACACGATTCATATTGCTTTCATGACTTAACATTACTTAAGTGACTGCCTGTTGAAGCAATTTAACTTTGACATTTTTTTGCAATTTTTAAATAGCTACATTTTTAATATAAATAAAATTCTTCGAATTAACTTGGAGTCTACCTTCATATTTTATTAAATTTTGCAATAACTGCTTATGTAAACTTTTATTTCTTCTACAGATCGTGTGATGGTTATCAAATTAATCAAACGAAGGTTAACAATTAGTATATCTGGAGTTTATCCTGAGAACAATATTGTTGCCAAAGTTATGGTTTCTTTCCGGCGTATTGACTAATTGCCACTTTAGTCTATAATTACTTAAATCGTCACGGAATTGATCAGTGTAAAACTGATGGACATATTTTTTATTGAATGCCGTGTTTATTTAGCTTCAATATATGAGCTTTTGCTTATAGTAGGACAACAAATTGTAATTTCATTATAAAGAAACAATGTTTAAACTAATGTTTTATCTAAAGGATCTAAATAATAGATACATTTTTACGATCATTAACATTATATGTAATCCCATCTCCATTCAACATTTGAACATCTTTACGCGTCTCATCCAAGTCCTATTTTTAATGCATACCATAAATAATTAAAACTGCAAAAGGGCACTTTGCCATGAAAATTTTACACAGTACCTACCTTGAAAGCTTAAATTAAAGGTATGTTTTTACAGAGACATGCTAACAAATTATGCCTTTTTTTAATATATTTTGATTATATTGAAATGAAGATTATTATTGCTGCCTGACCTTCGTAAATAATCGGTTCCTTCTCACGAAAGTACGTGAGGGCGGGGAATTTCGTGATGCCATATTGCTTCGCGAGTCGCTTATCATTGATCTTAACGAAGTCCACCCCGAACGTGTCTGTGTCGTCATCAATCTTCTCCAGTTCGTCTAACACCTTGTCGCACGTTACGCAGCTTCTTGCATCTGTTTAAGAATTAATATTTAATTTTACTTCTATGTATTTTTTTTTACTTTGTGTGTATGCTATGTATATTTTGTGTTACTTCTATCATTAAAGAGATAACTGTTAGAAACATACTTAGTTCCAAAAAGTAACGACTTTATCAATCAAGTATCATAATTCTGTTCAATATAATTCAAAGTTTTATTGAAGTCATTTATAACGAAATTCATTAAATACAAAATTTCGAGAACTAGAAGGTTATCGTGTTTTGGTTCATTTTTATATTTATAAAAATATTGCAATCATTAATCCATAAAAAGTTGTTTCATTTTGATTTGGATAATTCCGAAACATATCCTATATAAGGTAAAACCACCAGTAATTGACACTGCACCAATAGTTGACACTCTGACGAAGAAAATTAAATATTAAGAAAAAAAAGGAAGCCAAAGATCGAGATGGCCAAATTCACTGATTACTGATATATTTTTAATGTTATAAATACATATAGGTACAGTCAGTTATAAAAGTCGGTTAACAAACTCAAGACTTCAAATCAATTTAGTATCAAATATTTAATTTTCTTCGTCAGAGTGTCAACTATTGATGCAGTGTCAATTACTGGTGGTTTTACCTTACATATACAAAAGTATATCATATAAATAAAAGATACCAATAGAGTAAAAATGTGAAGGATAAATGCTTAGGTGTTACAGATTTTTTTTGTTTATCACCAGAAATACAATCTAATCCGTGGATGTTAGTTTTTAAAATCATTTTATTTTACATTGACATAATAATATAAAAATATCTATTAATGTTGTATTTTACACTCCATTTAATGAAGATAATTAACATTAATGTAGTAGGTATCTTGTCTAGACGGTCCCGCGTTAACAAACATAATATGTGAATTGATACCAGTTAAAAATATTAGGCATAGAATCTTTAGAAATGAGATATAATGCCACAATGTATGAACAATTAAGGTTCGTATACGAAAGAAGTGGATGAGAACAGACATAATAATTATTATTCTTCAACCAACGTATTAAATTCGCAACACTTGGCATATATGCCAAAATTGTTTCATGAACATGACCCTCCACAACGATTCGTTGTACGTGTTCATTGCAATAACATTCGCATACGAGTTCTATATACATAACAAGATTATTGTACAATACAATTCTACAATTGAACTATGAACCTACAGATTAAGTCCTAATAAAGATAAAAGTCAAAATAAAGCTGTACTAACTGATTTACGACATTTAGCATTAGAAATAACTGGACACATTTGAGATTTTATACGAATAGGGAAGCCGGATAATGACACAAGTTACACAATAAGAAATTACTAATGTGTAAGTCAGAAGACTGTGAGTTTTGATACACATAATTTGATTTTCGATTACGTCTTGATAGCATGTTCAGACACTTCGTAGATTTACACAGGTACACAGGTAGAGGTTCGAGTCTAAAGTAAGCCTGAGCTTTTGATAGAAAAAAACGACATAATGAGATTACAGCATGTTTGCAGAACATTTTCTAATCCAAGCCTGGCTCTAATTGAAAATCTGTCGGCAAATCTTACTGGTAGGTGAGTTCTGGAAGTTGCATTGAGAGCCAGTTGCTATAGTTTAGTGAATTGGTTTGATTGATAAGATAGCTTTGGCTACATTGTCACTTAATATCATATGAGTTTGTAAAACCATAATGTAAACGATTTCATGTTTGGCGTTTGGTGTTTCATCACCATCCAATTATTATCATTCATCATCTATCACTATCAGGGTATAGTCGCAGATGATAAATGAATGAAAGATAATGAATTGTGTAAAGTCGCAAACATCTTCGTGACTTCACAACATCATTTACTTCTCTGCCGATATAGTTACAAAAACTGGCTTCCCTTACCAACACGTCATACTAAATAAGACACTATTTAATATAAGTCGCAGAATCGTGTCAATGTATTTATGGAATCCATACTAATGACTTAAAGACCGGCTTGAAGACATTCTCACTTGAGATGTGGAATAGTTAAGACCTCAGTTAATAAGCCGACTAAATAAACGCTGTTCCTAAGTGCCATCTCGCCTGCACACCTCGCTACGTATGTGTACAATAATATAGAAATTTGTGAACAAACGCATAAAAGAAAAAAAAATGCTTATCCTATTTTTATTTTTTTTGTATAAGTGCATTAGTGATTCGAATAGTATTTATCAACGTAAGTCCATTCGTCCTCACTGCGTGTTTTTTGAAGAATTTGAAGTGAGATCCCATATTTATACCTTAGTCACCTCAATCTTCTCATCAAATCCTTCGTAAAACCGCGGTAAAATTTCATTGTTTACACGTTTAAAAGGTTATGTACTAAATTTATAAACATGTTGAATGAGTCTTCTATCAGTTAACGCTTAAACATTATGAACTGAAATGAAAATGCATTCATTCTACATTAATATATATTCCAAGAACGTTTTGAGAGATAGAAATAATGTAGCTAGATAGCATTCACCATTGCCAATCAAAAAAGGACATATTTTGACAAATTGATAGCAGTGAATATAAACTTTCTTTTAGTCACCAAGTGAATAAAAACATTTAAATTTGGAACAAGCACGAATTATATAAATAATGTACACAAAATAAATAAAACGCGCTAAACGTATCTATTGACTGACTGAATGGAACTATTCCATTGACTATCAAATTTGAATTAAGAAAAAAATGTCTCCCAATTTTAGTTACATACCTTATTATTTTGTGTCATTGGAAATATACATAGGTACTATTTATTTTCTCGCATTCAATGGTCAAAAGTAGAGTAATAGCTCGTGAAAATATTTAAAAAAAATGTCCGTCCTTGTATCCCTTGCTCCGCTTAGGAGTCTCTTCTATCTCCATTAAAATGATTAAAACCAAGTAATTAATAGTTTAACTATATATATGCATCTATCAGTGATTCATTGTAAGACATACCAAGTTTGATATACACTAGTAGGACCTACGGTTTCACCCGTGTAAAATTTATTCGATGAATTCTCCACAACGCCGCTGTTAACGCACTCGTGTAGCTTATCGTCCTTGTGACTTCCAGTACCTACTTGCCTATAGTTTTCAAGATTGCTTGACATTCATGGTTACTGCTTGGTTCCTAAGAATCGTAGCAGGAAGTTATATAGCCTATAACCTCCCTCCATAAATATGCTATGAAATGAAAAAGAATTTTCCATATCAGACTGATAGTTCCAGAGATTAGTGTGTACAAACAAACAAACAAACCAATCTCTTGACCTTTATGATATTTGTATAGAAATACGACTTCTCGGCTTCTATCTTTTTTTGTATACATATTGTAAGTATATTATGATTTCAATCTAAAATATCACCAATGGAGCGCCAGTTTTTTTTTGACGAGTTTAGATAATTATGTTACACGAAAACCCTAACTTTTTATCAGAAAAAAAAAATCATTATTTTTTTATCACTACAGCTTGCCAGATTGCTTGACGTTCTTAATTACTACTGCGCTTCTTAGGTTCGAAGCGTGAATTGATATAGCTAATAACCCTTAATTCAATAAATAGGCTATTAAATCTATATTTCAAATCTGAGTGGTAGTTTCAGAGATTACCGTGTTATTAGAGACAAACAAACAATCTCTTAAGCTTATACTCGTAAGTACCTATAAAATTACATCCTTGTAAATTTGCCATTTCAATAAAGAGGTCAATCGTCGAATCCAACTCGGCTGGGCAGCGTTTGGGAAGCTACGTAACATCTTCTCAACCAAGATATCGCAGTGTCTCAATTCGAAAGTCTTTGACCAGTGTGTGTTGCCAGTGATTAAATATGGTGCCAAGACGTGATCGCTAACTATGGGTCTCATAAGAAAGCACAAGGTCACTCAAAGGGGAATGGAAAGGAGTGGAGTGGAAAGAGGAATGCTTGGAGTGTCTCTGCGTGATCCAATCAGAAATGAGAAGATCCGCAGGAAAACCAAAGTTATCAACATAGCCCGAAGAATATTTAGGGCTTAAGTGGCAGTGGGCGGGTCACGTAGCTCGTAGAACGGATGGCCGATGGGGCCAAAGAGTTCTTGAGTGGCGGCCACGTATCGCGAGACGCAGCGTGGGCAGACCCGCCACAAGGTGGTCCGAAGTACTGGTAAAGGTTGCGGGTAGCCGCTGGATGCGGGCAGCACAGGATCGGTCGTTATGGTGATCTTTAGGGAGGCATATGTCCAGCAGTGGACGTATTTCGGCTGAAACGATGATGATGAAAAATGCCATTCTTCTTAATATTTATCTGAATATTTCTATAATAATATTATATCTACCTCGTGATGAACATCTATATTTATAATTTGAAAATGTCCACAAAATATTTTTCTAAATATAATGACCTAATTTCTTCTCCTCTCCGACCTATTAATCTTGTCTTTATAGCATTCTTAGTATCTCAATTCATCCGCGATCAAAACGTTTTCAACTCTTATGCGTTCACCAGGTGCTTTAAGAGTAACTAAATTATTTTTTATTTTATTTATTAATCACTGATGACGCAGTCGTGACCGGAGTCCCGTTTCACACATCATTGTTTATTTTTGTTGTTTACCGATTCATGGTGTTGGTTCATATTATATAAGAAGCATTGACGTCGATGGCAGCAAAAGTTGGCAGTCTTTGATGCTTATGGTAAAATAAAAAAAGAATATTTTGAAACGAATGGCGTATGCTCTAAATAAGTAACACCGGATTAATCTACTTAAATAAATCAGTAGATGACGATAAATCTGTATGTGAATTAAACCACTGAAGTACTATGACAACAATAACTCAATAGAATTAACCGAAATAACTCTCAAGGTACCATAAATAAAGCAGTTAATGATAATGGTATGATTTTTTATGATATAATAGTCTTCATAGTTTTGGCCACAATATCACCTGATGTTAAGGAACGATGTGATTCAATATGGTAACACACTAAGAGGGGACAGGCTCACTAGTGCAGCTGCCGGAACATACTCATAGATGAGTAGTGGTGTCCTGCGGCTCCACACCTGTTTAATACGCAGTAATTACTTTCATTTTCTATTGGATTTGTACTCTTATTTTTGACAATTCATAAAGACTGTTAAGTGACAAATGAAATGTACTTCCTGTGTACAAAACTTCATCAAAATTGGTTGTTTTTTTGGTTTTTTTTTTACGGTTTCTAAAAATATTATTGAAAATTCATAAAGGCTATTATTTCACCAATGACAAGCTTCCCGTGTACAAATTTCATAATAATCAGCCAAGCCGTTTTTAGTTAAATCCCACATACAAACAGACAGACAGATAGACTATTTTTTCTATTTATAGCATGTTCGTGATCAGTGTCCTTCATATAGGATGTATATCTGGAAAATTTGGAAAAATTACAGGTAATGACAGAACTAAGATTTATTAATATAGAATAGATATATAATTATATAGAATTCTAGTAATGTAATATATAGATCTATAGATAATAAATATAGATAAAATCTATAGATAATATAGAATTTTAGCTTGAGGGTGGGAGCTAGCTAGGCGGATATTAAAAAAGTTGTGTAGCATGCTGTGGTTTGATCACGATGTTTTCCTTTATCGAAAGCTTAGGTTCATGAATTGCTAATATCTCGGTGGTCGCCGTTTTGTGTGGGTTGTACTACCATCAGAGACGCTGTGTCATCAATTTGCCGTCAATCGACGGCACTCGTGCACGTCCAAACACTCTGCCACTGAACCAGCATTGCTCACAGACCTAGCTTCTGTTATCAAATCGGGGCAGCAGCTTCAAGTGGCAATTTCAAAGGAAGCCAAATTGATATGTTTGAAAAAAAAAGAAACTAGTTTCACTAAAGCGCCTAGCATTCAAATTCCAAAGCGCGTCTTACTATCAATTGTTGATATGATTTTTGGAACGCATGAACGCATTCTACTCGTATGTTCATTTTTGAACACGAGCGTAGTGTCTCTCTATTGATAGTTTTTGTCGTATCTAAAAATCTTAAATGCTGGAATGGTGTGTCGAAATCAAGTAGATTTAGAGTATTTAAACATAAAACTGTTCATCTATCAGTTATTTTTATAATACTTCCATGTTCTAAAGTGTCTTGAATAATATCTCGAGATTGGAAATGACTCATACTGACTGGTTTCAGCGCATCATGTTTCGGGCTGAGGCAATGTACAACTGGCTATTTAATTATTTTCATCGTAACTTTACTGACCTAAAAAAATTCCTGTCGATATATTTTTACATGTATTGGATCCCACTTTACTTGTAATCAGGTATCCAATCGCACTATCACTGAGCCATCATCGCGTCAATGTTAACATTGCTTGTATTTATAAACCGTTTCTTTCTTAACTCCATTTTTAACCACTTCGTAAGAATATCTGTTAAAATTTTCCGTAACAGAATGTTTAGCATTGAACTAGGTATAAAAGTTTAAGGATTTTCTTATGAATTTCAAGCTTGATATAACTTGAAATTAACATTTTAGTCTTTCAACATTTAATTAATATTTGAATAACTACGGCGTTAATTTGTAAACATAAATCGCGCATAAATTCCTTTCTTACATTGCTTTTCAGGCGGCACTTAGCAAATAAATTTGGATGAACTATATAATTAATATTTATCAGATTATTATCTAATAAAATAAAAACTTCGGAGTATCATCCAGTTGCGTACTAAACATATGTAACTAAAATAACTATAAATTTTAACTAACGATATTGTTTTACGTATTGTTGAAATAAACAAGTACAATAAAGATTATATTAAATCAAAACTTAATTATTTTTTCCATCTAAGTAGGCATATATTATTATATTAGTAAAGAAATACTTCCATCTAATTATCAAAATACCAAAGTCAAGCAAACGATACAAAACAAATAACATTATATTATGATTTGGCAATGAAAATAATTTCAAAGCCGAAGACTGGTATGAAGGAAATAATGCCAATGGTCCTGAACAGTCATTTTGATTGACATAACGGCAGAATAAAGTGACATTGCGTGGACATGGCACAAATTATTATTAGAATTGATGTGTATGAAAACATATAAATTCTATATGTAATAAAATCTATCAGACACTAATAACTAAGCCCTTAAATGAGGTCTGACAAAATAACTTGATTTAACTTAGTGGTACAAATACGGTTCAAGAACAGCGGATTCATTGATGGTCACTATCGTTACACTACCACAACATCAGCCACTACGTACTTAAACACATAATTTCGGTTAATCCTATGGCGTATACAAAATATATATACTTAATATTAACAAATGTAATGTACATAATACATACAATTTGCAATTAACTAATTTTATATATTTATTTATATTTGTTGTGTTTCTGTGGTGAGTAGGGTCTCCAGAGCTCCTTGGGGTAGGGGGGTTCAAGGTAAGCAATGCGCTTGTGATACCTATGGTATTGCAGGCGTTCATAGGCAACGATAGCCGCTCATCATCAGGTGGGCCGTATGCCTGTTTGCAACTAAGGTGGCAATCAAGCATACGGCACGCCTAATAATAAGCAGCTACCATAGCCTATGGACGCTTGTAATAACACAGGTATCACCTAGCGTGTTGCCCACCCATCTACCAAAAGGAGCTCTGGAAACCCTACTCACCGCAGGAACACAACACAAGGTTATTTGGCTGAGATCTTCCATAGGGTAATCAACCAGTCAGACTGCCCCAGGTAGAGAGAAATCTCCAAAGAAATTTATCTGTGCCCTACCTTTCTTAATTGTTTCCATATCCATTTAACCAAGTCAATGTGATAGTTAAAATTTATCTAAATAAACAAATAATACTTGTTGAAAGTAACAATTTTGAATAAGCAGGATATAATTATTAGAATCACTTGAAGGGGCAGCCATTGCTTGCAACAAATTTTTTTTAGCAAGCTAGTTGTTCATAAAACGGAATAAATAATCGTTGTGGTGACCAACAGCTTGGTAAATACAGAAGAATAAATAGAAATGAGTCATTAAGAGATAATAAAGTCACAAATGATCATTGAGGTATTATATACTACGTAGTACGTAATACTTTGATGCAAACGATGTGAAACTTGCAGCAACAAGTAGGTAGGTACTTGGTATGTTCACAATAACACTAAAATATTTGAATATACGAGCGAGAAGTGAATAGCGAGAAGTGGGTGTTTTATAATTTACTTTCAGGCACCGTCGTTATTCGACGACAGCTTGATTACTTTGTTGACAAAGCTTCTTTGCGTAGCTGCACTGAAAGTTAAACCGCGTTCAAACCAGCAAACAACAACCAAGGAAAACGTTGTGCAAAAGAGTTTTAGAAACTTTTAAGACCCAAACAAACATTTGAATATTTCACAATGAAGAATTTAAGTATAAGTAGAATAAAGAAATTCCGGTATTACTCAATATAATAATTATCAAAGACTGTAAGAGACTTTATTGGACGAAACGTGAAGTTTTTGTTACTCTTATTAACGATAATATTAACCTTGACGATGTACGACATGAAAATTCACTAGTTATACTGTTTTATCGCACTGTTTCAATATAATAAAGCCGCTAGCAACTGTGATTTATTTATATATAATTTTATGTGTGTAGTATTTATTCTAAAATTTGGTGAAGCATTGATAATACACAACATCGTTATCCACTGACAAATTAGTTAAAATTAATGTATCAACTCATCTGGTTGAATTGTCGCAATTTTAATTAAACCAGAAATTAACGACAGAATTCATGAATTTGGATGTATTCCAATTGAAACTGTATAGTAGTTACTGGGAACATTTTCGTAATTATGTATTTTCTCTAGCCTCACAAACTCACCAGGCGACCGGGGACTTATTTTTGGGATACAAAAATTATTTTATGACGACAATCTTATCAAGGTTAGGTTGTTAAATTGAAATTGAGTGAAATTGTTGAGTTAAATTGAATTCTGCGCGGTTTTTAAACAAACCAGCGTGTTTAGACTTTAACATAAATCGTTGTCAATGCTTTATACAATTGATTTAACGTAAGCAAACATTATAGTGGCGTTTAACATGTGTATACTTGTCAGGTATACCAAATACAAATAATGTTAAAAGTAGAATGCGTTTCTGTTTTGTTTGCGCTGCTATTTAAATACAGCTTACGCAAATGAATTCCTGATTACCTGCTCCAAAAAATTGCAAATAATAACGACTATCTATAGTGATTGAAATATATTTTGACGCTGGGAACGGTACGTATAAACAGTACTATCATATTATAGTTTTAATTAACTAGTATCTTAGCCAAAAAACAGAAGTATTTATTGCGGGAACGGACAGCGACATACTGTTTCATTTGTATCTAGATCTATCTCCGCGTGTTTAGAATGAGTGCGAGAGCATTACAGCCTTGGCGATGCTTACAAACGAGCCAAGACAGCTAATAGCCATGATTAAGCCATGAGGTCGACTAAAATCGTCTAGCCCACGCACACAAGCACGATTGGCACTTTAACGAAAAAGATATCGCTAGGAATGTGACACGACAAAGAGGACCACATCGACAGCCGGCGACAGAAGAAAACAGTCGGAATGCCGCCGTGGAATGGTAGTCTATTTCAGCGGCACACAGTTATAGCCGTCCGCGAGCGTAGGCGCCTCGCGACCTCGGCGGAGGTGCCGCCGTTGCTACTCACGAAACGGGGGAAAACGAGACACGGCACCATTTTAGGGCGCGCAGGCGGCGGCGGCGGCGGCCGGTGCGGCACCCAGGTCAAGTTTTATTGTCTCCGCGGCCCGGTTGCATAATCCCAAGATCGGCGACCGAGCCGCTTCGAAAATATCACGCTCACGGGCGACCGCCGCAACCGTCAGAGGGCTTCTCGGCCCGAGGACGCTGTGCTGGCCAGCGGCCAAGTCGTGCCGGAGCGCACCACTTACACCAGTACACCGCTACGAAGTCCTTCTCGTTGAGCACTCGCTCGAGCTGCTTGGCGGTGACCTCCTCGATCCGGGGCTCTTGTTTTGGCTGCGGGGTGGGTGGGGCAGGGGGCGATTTTCGCGCGGCGGTCGCGGTGATAAGCAACAGCACCGCCACCAGAGCGTGCGGCCACCGAGCCATAGCGAAGGCGCGCGCGGACTGAGCGCGCCCGCCCGCCCTGCGCCGGCGCCTCGTTGCCGCCCGCCCGCCTCGTCCGCCATGCACGCATGCGCTCTCGACATACGATTTCTCACTCCACCCTGATCATACTTAACATTTTGTTTACATCGAAACGCTATCTACTTATACTCGGCACGCTTAATAAACAATATTTTGTTAATATTTTTCGGAAATAATGGCAGATAACAGAACACGGTAAAATAAATAACTAAAAAAATAAATAACTAGATACTCTACGCAGCCGAAAAGAACCTCTTTCAACTAGCTTTTTTATTTAATTTAAAAATACATTTAAAAGATAGTAATATTATTTATTATTTAAGGCTTGGCCAATATTACATATTAGGTTACGTACCTATTTAATAAGAAATGTATATGTGTAATGATTCGTATAGATTATTATACCCTTAATATATGAAAAAAACTATAAGCTTTAGTGCGCCTGATTACAAGTGTATTGCAATCTAGAAACAACGGCAATACATAGCGCGGATGAAACCAATGGGCGCAGCTAGTACTTACATGCATGATGTAGGACACAAAGAAATTTCTTTGAAGATTTCTCTCTACTTGTGGCAGTCCGACTGGTGGAATACCTCCACCCTACAGAAGATCGCAGCCAAATAGCCTTGTTTGGGTTCCTGCGGTGAGTAGGGCTTCCAGCGGTCCTTGGAATGGGGGGTTAAAGGTCGGCAACGCGCAAATGATACCTATGGTATTACAAGCGTCCATAGGCTACGGTAGTTGTTTACCATTAGGCAAGCCGTATGTTTAACCTTAGTAAAAAAAACGTTTTGTTAAACACCTTTAACATAACTTTAACTTTAACGTTTTGTTTTTTAACCTAAAGAAAAAACAATCATTTTATCCGAAATTAACTAAAAATATCGGTTTATTTTATTCGCTTAAATATAGTGTTATTCATACATATTTATTTTTGGATAAATATAAACGGGATTATCTAAAAAAGATATAGACAAAACCATTCATTGTGTTTTTATTACAAGCCGGCAAAAATACTGTGACGGTAATAGGCGATACAACGAGAGAAACCAGTCCATATAAATTACTTTTATGGTTCAAGGAAATGAACAAATCTATCTAACACCGTCGAACTAGAAAAATACAAACTCGGCAATAATTTGTACAGCCATTTTAGTCAAGTAATATCTGTGGATTCTATGTTTATTTACAAAATACACTATCAAAATTTGAACGTAGGTACTGCGTTTGTTTTCGGAAATATGTTAATAACGGATTTGGGAATAATTTTTAACATTTTCAAATTATTATCATAACAAATCTACATAATTATCAAAAATTGCAATTGTATAGCATTGGAGATTCAACTATTAACATTGAGAAATCAAAAAAATTAAAATATCACTTTTGAGTGACTACTTTTCGATATGTGCTGTATTTTTTTCATGTTGTGCATGAGAAGTACAATAAATTAAAAAAGGAGTCAATATCTCAATACTTCGTAATTAAAAACAAGCAATTTTAATTTTTTCAAACTTCTCTTTATTCCTCTGATTAGAACAAATATAAAAAGTTAGGAGCCCCGATTCAACGTACCTAACTACCAAAAAATTTTGTAGAAAAATTTGAAAAAACGTGTTTTTTTTAATTGCCATCCACTATGTATTTGTGACTTTTTTTAATAATTTATCTCAAATACTGGAGAGAGGAGGGCGTCACTAAAAAGTTTTAGACCCGGTTCTAAAAGATCGTAGATCGGTGATTTCTGTCCATGATTTTTTTTATCGTTATAGGTTTAGTGTTGTAGCCACAATCTCACCTGATCTTAAAGACGATGTGGTCCAAGATATAGCTAAGCCTAGTAGAAGACTGGCTCTCAAGTGCAGCTACCGGAACACACCTATTGGTGCTCGGTGACAGATTTTCATGATTCAGAATTGTAAGCCACCGTAATATTTGTTCCTAAAATTTCTTTAATATACAGATTTCGACTCTTTACTATTTTATTATAAATAGGTATAGATAATGCTTCATGTAAATATGACTGATTGTAAATTATGTTATCAATAACTACTCTTTCTAAATTTTCACATCACTTACTTCTTTTAACAAGCTTTTATTTAACTTGCAATTTTCGCATGTAAGTTATAGATATGTAACATATACAATTTGCAAACCATTTTTCAACCACCTGCCGATTGAGATTAAATTTGGCATATTTATGTAGGTTCAATGACAATCCAATATTATGTTACCATGGTTGTGATCTGATGATAGAGCCGGGAAGGGACAGTCATCTATGGGCTATTTTCTAACTAATAATTTTTGGTAATCGACAGTGCCTCACTCGACTCCGTCCCTATACAAAGATATTACAAAAATTTATATGAAATACGGTTACAGTTTCGGTTATCCAATAGCTACAAAGTTCCATGACCATTGTTATAAGTGAATAGACAGTGAAGAACAAAACCTTAGTACATTAAATAAAGTTTAAATAAGTTAACAAAATACAATATTTATAAGCTACTAGCTGTGCCCGCGGCTCCACTCGCGTGGGCTGCTAAAAAGGTTTTTGATTTTTTGTGCGGAATCCTAATTATTTTTCAAAAAGAAATGTATTATAAGTTATTCCTTATAATATTTGCTATCTGCTAGTGAAAGTCCCGTCAAAATCGGTTTAACCGTTTCGGATACCTACTGCAAACTGCAAATGATATATTAATCTGGATCTACTCATTGCAGTGACGTAGCTAGCATGGGTGGTACTTGCACCATAGAAGTAGCATCCGGGGGCGGCAAATTGCGCTTTTGGTGGCGACTAAGGCAGAAAAGTTTTTTGGGAAAAGGAAATAACAAAATATTTGCTTACCTTCCAGGGAGATGACTTTTTTTCTCAGACTAAAACCTAAGACCACAAGTTTGCAAACATTTGAAAAACATTATACTTAATGGTTTGTGTATGATTTTTCTTTCACATCATCGAATCATATAGTTCAAGAAACATGCAAAGATTACCTATTGTACTTATTTTAACTGTAGTGGGTTTAGATTACAGCATGCATTTCTATTAATCTTTTTTGTTGCAAAAATCATTTACTTCTAGCATTTAGATCTAATGTTATCAAATGTAATTAATTATTTTATGGAATAACGCTTATTATTATAGTATTTTTATTTAATAAAAAAACAATTAAATTAATATAATAATTTAGACTATTCCAAATAACACGTCAACCTTAGATAATAAACTATTTAACTGTTAGGTTAGTACACGAATGAATAAAATAATTAATATAGTAAAATAACATTGAGCAGAGGCAGACTATCCCTAAGGCAAACTAGACACGTGCCCTGGGGCGCGAGGTTAAAAGGGCACGCAAAAGTTTTAAAACTTTTTTTTACATATAAAATATTAATAAATTATTTTAAGCTTTTACATAATTAATGATAACACACCATCATTTGTTAACACACATACACAGTCATATCTGTTTCCTAGAGAGGCATCATGGATTTCCATGTTCGTTCTGTCCGTCTTGCTTTCTTCACTCTCATCACATATTTCATTCACGCCTAAGGGTTTTTTTTTATCGTAGCACGGCATAGGGACTACACCGTACATGATAGTGAGCACGGTGCAATCCAACAACATCGGCGACTACCGAGGATTTTACAATCCATCGACAGTCGTCGCTGTCATGTCGGCCTGCTCATATGTCTCTTCATGTTATGTTTGAAGGACTCCATGTGGTAGGAAATAGAGAACACACTGGCCTGGAGACAGCTCCACAGCTTCACTGTACGGCGAAGATAAGACGTAGGTAGCAAGTTTCTTTGTTCGTGCCGAGATGCAGGTTACCGTAAGGCTGTGGCTCCGGAGCTCAGCGCATATGGTTCTGTTTATATGTTATGAAAGGGAGAAGAGTGAATTAGGTTAAACAGCTCTTCAAAAGACTCGGCATTATACAGACGGTAGAACACGCAAAATAAGTAATTACACGTGTCCTGGCCTACCTATTTATCCCTACTAAACTGCGAAAGTGTGTGTGTATAGGTGTATATTACTTCTTCTTGCAACTACTGCAAAACTACTGAACCAATTGCCATGAAGCTTGCTATGTAGATAGCTGGAAACCCAGATTTACATATTTAATCTCGACATTGCCTCGGGATGGGGTATCACGCAGATGAAACCGCGTGGCGCAAAATTACTAATTATATACATAAGTATTAGTTAAAATGTATTATATATGGCCGATAGAGGGGCGTCGTGTCGATGAGATACTTACTTAGGGCGCTCTCGACATTTAATCGGCCTCTGACAAAGGGCAATAAAATTATTTGCTTATCAGAAGCTTGTAAATGTGAAGTGTGAAGAAGAATGTGCCCGTGCCTCTGAAGTTACTTTGAAGGAATACGTTTACAAAGAAATGGTATATAGGCAGAGACCAATATACTCGTATATAGGTGTATGTAGATACAATGTGTACATGTAATTGAAGCAGTGTTTAAATAACGCGCTATAAACCAACAGCGCCACCTATGTGTTTTTGAAACAACACTTTACGTCAAAATTTCTATATAATACTTAATAACAATTTCAGAACGAAATATAAAATTAATTAAAATTTAAAGTTCAATATAGTTACAGTTAATCAGAGTGTTGACGTCCTACATATTAATTAGTAAAATATAATTAATTTCACTTGGAAAATTGGCTAAACTCATAATTTTACGTATATATTTGTGTTATGACTATGGTTGCCAACCATCTGGCGAGGGCCGGGACGCTCCTTTTTTAGATTCTTAGAGGATACTTCCTTTGAAAAACTTTATTGGAATTATACTATTATTGTTGTTATATAAACTGTTGTGTGAATGTGTTCAATGCAGACTAATCCAAGTTTTTGTAAAATTAATCTTATTGAAATTTTCTTGGGAGATTTTGAAAAACTCCAAATACACATATCGTTCAATCGTGTTCAATGCAGACTAATCCAAGTTTTTGTAAAATTAATCTTATTGAAATTTTCTTGGGAGATTTTGAGAAACTCCAAATACACATATCGTTTAAATATTATTTTAAATTAAAATATTAACACATTACAAAATTTGTGGTAAAAGAATGAAAGTACGTAGTTGTTAAAAAACAGCACCACTGACGCCATAAATAATTAGATTCCTAACAAAAACTTTATTTACTATAATAATGATGAATGACTAGTATATCAAATGATACAATCGTATTTTACTGCAAAAAGATATTTTGCAGAAATCACGTTAAATATTTGCGTTAAGTATTTGGATCGTCTTTTGCCTTCGATGGCTGCCTAAAAGCTTATTGTTTTCCGTATCTTTGTTTGATTTTCTCTTCACTCTGGTCCGTTACAACCAAGTAAATTATACAACACACGACAAGTAAACAGCATACAATATTTTAAAAATGATTACCAAATATTTACTAATAGCTAAATATATTATTGTTCTTGGTTATATGCTGTAACTTAGTGATTGCATGCAGTAAAAATTGCCAAATAATTTCCAAACTTTCCTTGAATTCTACCAAAAAGTGCTAGAGTAAGGAAATCTGCTAAATTGCTAGGGATTAAAATAAGACTGAAATTCTGCTAAATTTGGTCACACTGTGAATGGATTTAAAACTGATATTATTTATCATTGCCATTATAAAAAACTGACTGTGATACCATGTACTTATTATTCTTATTCTTATTAATTATGGCTCGGCATTATTCGTGCATTAGGCCAGTAAAAAGTTACATTTTGTCAACAAAGCGAGGGAAATATTCTGTAATCTTTAAACTCGCTCCAACAAGATGGCGGCATCCTTGTTAAAACTTTCCAGGGAGCCTTTGTAGCAACTTAAAATGCATGTTCCTAGTTATTTATTTTAATCCACTTCACTTGTGCACAACAACCACACTACATCACGTAAAATGCCGCCAAAATTACATAATATAGGGCCAAATGACATAAGTTTATGAATTAAAACTAAAACCACCACATGACACTTTTAGTTACCGCCAAAAACTCCTACCATACACTAAATAATAAATTAAAAAATTGTGAAATAGCGCTATCTAGCGTTATTTAATGTAACCAAAATTTCACTACAATACTCTTACAACAAGTTACAATTACTCTTACAACTTAGAAAAATAGAAGTGAATAGACTCTGAGTATACAACCTGAGATTCAACTTATAAATTTTAACAAGTGTGTTGTAATATTGTTTCTTAAAATTTTATATTTTATACAACACAAAAGTAAAAAATATCAAATACCTATAATCAATCTGTACGCTTCATTATAAATAATTTCAAGGAAATCGACCAATCAGAAACTAGCACAAATGTCACTTACCTGTCACGTGGTGGGGGCAAAATGCACATTTTCGAACGAAATACTACACAGAGTTTTTTATTCAATCGTGGTTTCGTGTGCCGCTGTAAAACGTTTTTTTGTTACGCGGCCGCTTGACTTCTAATACAAAAACTTATCTTGTGAATGTGGAAAGTGCTTTGTGAATCATACAATGGATAATATTAATTGATTATTAAAAGCATAGTGCAAAGTGGTAAAAGTTATCTACTTTAGACTGGTGGTAAGTACATATTATGAGGTTTTAAAATTTCTATCTTTTGTTTTACCTGCCCAAAGGTTTATTATTTTGATTTTGTAGTACTCTTATCGTAAAATCATATTGGCAGGTAGTAATAAGAATTATTCTAAACAATGGCCAAAAGAAATTTCTTGAAAGAAAACAAAACCATTATATAGATATAGATTTCGATGTTTTTTTTATTTTTACCGCTTATATACAGAATAGGAACACGTTTCAAGTCAAGCTCTCACGATTACTATGAAGTTCAAAATTTAAAATTGCTTAAACATTAGCAAAAGTTGTATGAATATCAATAAAAAGATGATCTTTTATCTCAGAAATATGGAAAAAAAAGTAAAGTTAAAAAAAAAATTAGGATACTTTTAAAATACCTATATTGTTATCATCAAATTTACAACACACTAGCAATTGCTCGCGACTTCGCGTTTGCAATATAAAATGTAATGATAATAAAAAGTATGTAGCTTATATCCCTGGAGATTAATGTAACTTCCTACAAACATACAAACTTTATGTCTTTAACCACTTTATTATGAAATATATTTTTTATAAAATACTACTTCTGATTACATGTAAGTAATAGTCTATGTCTATGTGGTTTTTCCATACTTCTTGTTAAGTATGAGCTTTCTTCTCTTACTTTACAAAGAGTATGAAACATATTTTTCCACCTAAGAATGCTTATTGGAGAATATTTTTAGTTTGCTATGCTTGACAATGAGTATTTTGACCGGTCATAAGCAGAAAAAATAACTATAAATCCTAATTGCTATGTTTGGAATCAAATTCACATTGTTTTGTTTAATACACCACCTATAAAATAGTCAATTCTAGCAATAAATCATTTACTTTACCAGTTCAGACTGATAAAGAAATATTAATTTTCAAACATTGGTTAAGTGTATAAAACTTATTATAGGTGAAGAAAAAACATGAATAAAACAATGCATTATTTTATCTTTGTCCTATCCAATCTACATTAAAATACAATAATATATAAATGGAGAAAATATTTTTTTTAAATCAATACGGAGTCATGGTCAATTCTTCACATTTTTTATTTTCAGCACTCATTATTATACCTATTTTAAATAGCACAAATTAATAAGATTTGTATGCAATTACAAGGAAAGAGAACTCTTCAACTGACTATAGAGACAAAAGCACATATGCATAAACACCACTGTCCATAATGTGCAAGAAGCCAAACTTTATTTATTTAGATGGACATTTTATTAATAAAGTGATTATCAGTGATTGGTCCCAAAAAAGGAAATACTGTTGAGTAAAATCATTAGATATAATATTAATCCTAACATTGCTTTTATATGAGTTATGTATAATTGGCAAATTTTTACAAAAGTTAGCAAATGGTGGCATTTTTGCTTTTTGGTCAAGATTCTTTCGGTAAGCTTTGTTAAAATTTTGGTTCTACTCAGATTAAGTCTTTCTTTATTGGTGTTATAATTATATGACTAAAGTAAATCCTCATCAATATGCAGTGAACATTGAAGTATGCAGAATAAGGCCAACACTCATAATAACTTGAGAAGGTTTACATTCACCCAATAAGGTCATTTAAGGAGCAAGGTATAATATCAGTTTACCCTTTCAAGTCATCCCTTTAGTAAATATCAAACGGTGTAAGATAGAATTGAAAAGAATTATGTAAAAGACATTATACCAATATGAAAAGTCAAGTCCAGTTTTGGAAATCTCAGATCTGATGAATAATGTGAAACATTTTTTTTTTAAATGACACTGAATGGATTATTTCCGTTTTGACAATCTTCTATATATTAATACCAAACCATTCACATGACAGTGTCATGTGGTGGTTTTAATTTTAATTTATAATCTTATGCTACTGGACACTGTATTATTAGTAATATTGGTAGCATATTGTGTGATATGGATTTGTTATTGTGAACAAGTGAAGTGAGTTATAAATAATAACTATAAAATCCATTTTGGGTTGTCACAAACACTCTGGACAGTTCTAACAAGGACGCCTACATCTTGTTAGAGGATTGTTTGATTTTTGATGATAAGATAAATATTCTATTGTCATGACATTGGTAAAATTGTATTTTTATATCACATGTTGCCATGAACATAATAATAACAAGAATATATGATCTTTATTCTTCTAAATCTTAAAATAACTTCTTTGATACCATAAATTAAAATTACTAAAAACAATCATCATCTAGATAAAGTTGAGCGAACGGAGCTCTGGATTTAATATCAGCACCGAAAATATATTCGAGATTGTATCGGCGGAGCGGCGTTATCGACGCGGCTGTGATAGTGTTTTGTCTTTGTTTAAAACAATCCACCATAGTACCATTGTATTAGGTACAATACAATACTGTAATACATTGCACATCTGTGTCGCACGTAGGGTTGTCCTACTGCTCTCGTAGAGATTAGAGAATTCCTGTAGGCCTAACATGTTATCATCTTCGATCACATCATTAATTCAAATTGCAAATAATTCAAAAAATTCTGTTTCATTTATAATGGCCTGCAAAGTAAAAACTATTTTATGGCTTAACATGACGTGTAGCAAGTATACATTTTTGCCAGTGTCAAATTTTGAGATGTCAGTAAGAACTAATGAAACAATTTCATTATTTGCATTTACTATGTGAGGACTATAATTAACATTTTCCAACAACCTTATTTTAATTTTATTGGGTAATATTTCGTTTGCAGTAACGACTAGCTGGTCAAAATATCGGTATACTTCAGTAAACTTTTTAATAAGCTAAATTTATTGTACAATACTAAGTTAAAAAACCACAAGCATTCATGGTTTGTTATGCAGCTGGGATGACCACCCAACTATCCAGACGTAACTCAGCGGTTTTTAACTTACAGATGCGTCGCCATCATTTCTTGTCTCTTGCCGAATTGCATAACTGGCTAGATATAAGATTAATGCTTTTTTTAGTAGCGAGTACGTTGTTATTCGGCATATTTTTATACAGAACTGAATACTCTGCAATTCGGCAGCTTCGCAAAAGCGAATAATATCATATATTCTTATAGAAGTATCGTAAAATTTACTTTTCAAAACAACATCTAATTTGGACAGCTAATTTGTGCATCAACGATTTCTTACGTAAAAAATACTGACAACCCTAAATAAATTATTTTTACGAGAACATTGAGAACAAACGCTATGAATGGGTAATTTGAAAAAATATCCATTTTGTAATAACAGTGCGTCGAGTGCGGACACTGAAAATTTGCTTCTATAGGTGAACAGTAAACGGTGTTGGCACAAATATCTATATCTATTATTTGGATATTTTCCACTCCTAATCTATTATAATGTACTTACGGATATTAAAATAATAATGTGGAATCTTATAATCATATCTATAATCAAAAATGCTAGCTATAAATAATATAAAAATCGATAAGAACGTCCAATGAAAAAATATTCTGGATGCTTCTATTATATCTGATAGTGACTAATTCTATTAGAGTTACGTGAAACTGTTAACCCATTACGCCCTCTGTAGATAATAAATAAACAAGAATACTTTATTATTAATTAAATCTTTTTTATTCATAATGACTAACGTAGACAGACAGTTAGTTTTATGCAACAAGAAAAAATATAGAGGAGAGCGATAAAAACTCTTCAGTAGTTAGTCTTCTTCTTATATATAAAAATGCTTGTTTACAATGAATGCATGCATTTTCTTTATAGACTCCAAAACGGCTGGAGTGATTTTGATGAAATTTTCAGACTTTCTTCATATTCGCCAATCGGGTGATACTGTAAAGATAGGTAGATGGGATAAAAAAAAAACTGAGCCACAGCAATGCGCGAACGGCTTTGCTAGTAATTAATAAATCTATAGGTCTGTCTGTAGGTAGGTACATGTAATTATTTTTAATGAATTGTTATTAATATAGGTACAAATAACATTACAGAGCGAAAATAATTAGTGGGTAATAAACGCGTGCGTTATCAATAGTTAAATAGGTTAATATCTAATTTAAATTTATTTAAATACCATCGAACGCTCTCGTCTATGTATTTAAACTATTCTTATGTAAAAGTATCAATGACTTCAGAGTCCAATCATTGATTCGAATGAAGAAATCGAATATAATTAATGTTATATAAGAAGGAGTGACACACAGTGGACATTTTAATAATGACGATGATATACAGGAAGTATATAACAGTAAGGTCTACATATACGATATAAAATGCTTAGGTAACGGTTCCAAATTTAATACTATACCGTCATAATATAATCATAATTATAAATCAACTATATGGCAAGATAATACACTAAAGCGTTTATCATATATAATATTGCACGTTCGTAGAACGAGCGATAGCCGCTATCAGGTATATCGTGAAGCTGATATTGTAAGGACGCTTATCGTAAGGAGTTCAGTGGATACGTGTCCGTACAGTTGTCAACACACAAAATGGCCGAATATCGCGCTGGCAAAGCCGGGATCAACGCTGAGGCTCAGGCGAGGATCCACAGCAAATACAATGATGAGGTTGCTCATGAAACTCTCGAGTGGATCAGGAAACTGACCGGCGAGCCGGCGAACACCGACGGATCCGCCGACAATTTGTACGAAATTCTAAAAGACGGCACCCTTCTATGCAAGCTTGTAAACACAATCCAAGAGGGATCAGTTAAGAAAATTAACCAGTCGACGATGGCTTTCAAGTGTATGGAGAACATCAATGCGTTTTTGGAGGCGGCAAAGAAGTTGGGTGTGCCGCCGCAAGAAACTTTCCAGACGATCGATTTGTGGGAGAGGCAGAACCTTTATTCTGTCGTCACTTGTTTGCAATCGTTGGGCAGAAAGGCGTCTAACTACGGTAAGCCGTCTATCGGTCCTAAAGAGGCCGAGAAGAATATCCGTGACTTCTCAGAAGAACAACTGAAAGCTGGCCAGAACGTGATATCTCTACAGTACGGCACTAACAAGGGCCAGCAGTCGGGCATCTCCTTCGGCAACAGACGCCAAATGTGATATATATTTATTTTTAATTTATAATGATTGTATTAATAGAAAATAAATAATTTCTTATTTTTATATATAATGCCTTTAATTGATTAAGAAACTATAGCAAGGTGTGGCTGTAAGTTTTACTCAAGTAAGCGTAACGATTGATTAGCTGATACAGATAACACAAAAATTCTTGTAATTTGATATTGCACTTGTAATATTAAAGCGATGTTTTAATCTGTTATATTTACCTTGAAATATTCATATTCTTTTAAAGTTAACTTTGTATTATTTTTATCTCATTATCATTAATAGTGTCTCATATACATTTGTGTATGTTGGTTAAAGAAAAATTAATTTATGTTCTTTGGGTAATATACTTAAATATATCGCCCCAAAAAATTTCGTTTTCTATAGCATGTTGCATTACAGCTGGGCGTAGAGTAGGGAGCTGTGAGACTCGAGGCGAAGATGAAGTTATTATTATTTTTTATTTTTAAAGTTTCACTTGCATCGGGGTTTCATAAAACCACATAATATTTTTTTAAATGATTGGTTATTATTTGTTGTTATAAATTGAAATACGTATACTGAATGCCGTCTGTAAGAATTTAATAAAATAAACATAAAATTGTAGACAAATCGACTTACTCTAAATTGTTCTATAGTATTTTAGTAATGGTAGTTTGTTTGGACAATGAGCCCTTAAACGTGGTTGCAAATCCTACAACGAGCCTTAGTTTTCAGTGAAAGATAACATCAAAATGAAATCCTAGAATTGTGGTAGGAGATTTTCTAATGACTGCTGACTAGCTTGGGCGGCCATATCTTTGCCGTATTCCGGCTAGTGTGTTACTCCCAATTCCGGTGAAGCTGTAAAAGACGCAAAGGCTCCAGGGCCCCTACGGTTAACAGTATAGTCAGTTCGAAAAAAAATAAAAAAATGTGTGTTCCCACTTTCCTACAACAACGGGTCCTACAAATATTTGAGCAGGCCGGCATGACAGTAACGATTGGCGATGGGTTTCGATCTCTCGGTGGTCACCGTGGTTTTTGGATTACAATATGCCTACCATAAGTTACAGTGCGGTCACTTTGTCGTGCTTACAATATTTACACCGACTGACCCCGGGCATGCGACACGCAAAGCGTTACACTTTGTGTATGTTGGTCACGATCCAGTCGGATACAATTCTCGTGGTTTTTTTTATACTACAAAGGTGGCAAACAAGCATACGGCCCACCTGATGGTAAGCGGCTACCGTAGCCTATGGACGCTTATAATACCGTAGGTATAACTAGCGCCTTGCCCACCTTGAAACCTCCTTCCCAAGGAGCTCTGAAAACCCTACTCACCGCAGGAACACAACACTAAGTCATTTGGCTGCGATCTTTTGGAGGGTGGAGGTATTCCAGAAAGTCGGACTGCCCCAAGTAGAGAGAAATCACCAAAGAAATTTCTCTGTGATCTACCTCTCTTTAAAGTACCTCATGGTAGTTGGGAGCTAATCTCATTTCTCGACTTACAGTGTTACAAATGCGTTGACATTGTCACTGGGAAGCATTTGTTGAGATTTTGTCTTGCACTTGATTTTGCACTTATTTATAAAGAATAAAATAAAAATGTCTAGACAATTCAATTGTCCTTGTTGGCAAAACCGCTTTGGAAATAAATGTTCAATAGTCTAATATATTATTTAAACATTAATAACGTCTCCATCGTAACTCCGTTTACCTTAATCAGTCTAATAATGAAAATTCTAAGGAAAATGAGCTTCTAAGAATAATGACATAATCGAAGACAATAATAATATTTGGTTACAAAGAATCGTTGAAACATATTATAAGTAATTGTATAATTTTATTGATGAATAACTTGTGATAAAATACAATCGATAAGGCGATAATAATGCAGCATATTTTTTATGAGTCCGAACATTCCAATGATATTGTGTGAATTAGATTATTTAACTGGTAAACGTTGTTCTGCCCTATCTGGTTGTTAATGTCTCGACCGTACCGCTACATATCGGATCTTAACATGGCTATGAACCATCGTCCCTATAAAACAAATATGTATATTATGTAAATATGAGCTCTATCGGTCCAGTTGTTCAGAAATAACACCTTCACTACACACAATATTTTTACATAAGACTACCCAATCCCGGTGAAGCTGTAAAAGCCGCAAAGGCTCCTGGGCCCTTAAGGCTAACATAGTAGCCAGTTGGAAAAAAAAGTAAAAAAAACACGCTTTAATTACTCACTAAAAATTATAAAACTTTTAAATCCTATAATAACATATCGTTACCAAGCCCAATCTATTGGAATTTTTTATTTTAATCATATGAGCCCAAACTCGAGCGGTTTACTAGTACCCATTGAAGTGTTCCACTATCCACCTCCTGGATACATCATCAGATCAGCTCCAAGATACCAAATTTTAGTACTGCCATCCGAACTACATATACATAAAAAGTTTCATTTCGATACGACAATAGAAGTAGGTTAAAATTGACTTCTAAGATTTTATTACATTGTTTGTTAGTTAGTTACAAGTGAAGCTAATTATATAAGCGTGTTAAAAATAAAATGTAATCATAAGGTTATTTTGGATTGGTATTGCTCTCCTAAATAAAACATAAACATGAAAATAGCCCAAACAGTTTGTAGCCAATTCCTTACATAATCAAGGCGTATTCTATTGATCTAACATCGGCAATAAAAGTGGTTACTATATAAACGGTCGCTTCATTTGCGTCTGACGGTAAATGAGTAAAATTATGTATAGAGAATGTTTATATACAAACTTTGGCTTTCGTTCCAGTTGTCTTTGAAATGAAACGACTTACGCGATATCTATTGTAACTATGTATATGTACTGATACCGAACCTTCGTGGATGTGCGCATAACAACTCAGCAAAGGTTTATCGCAAGCGGATGGAATGGCGTAGGAACGCATAGGGGTTAAACAAAGAAATATTAATATTTATATATAAAGATAGACTAGATGTGCCCCGCGGCGCCGCAAGCGTTTATAACGCAGTTTTTATTTTCGTCTTATTTTTAGATTTTACCCGTTTTATTACAATTCATATATTATAGGGCATCAAATAATTCATATACTTCCCGTGTAAAAAATCATCAAATCTGTTGAAAATTAATAAATAGGTACCTAATTTTTTTCATTTAAAAATATTGTTGATAATTATTATAGCTATCAGTTATGGAATTACAAATATCTACTTGTTGTCTACGTAATCATCAAAATCGGTAAGAATTAATAAAAAAAAGATGTAGTATGTTTTTCTAAAAGTATTATTGACAATTCTTATAGCCTATCAATTGGGCAATGATATAAGCTTCAATGTACGAAATTTCATAAAAATAGGTCAAGCACTTTTAGTTAAATGCGGAGAAATAGACAAAAAAGAAGTCATTTCCCTGATTAGTGTCCTATATATAGGTGTCTATTTGGGGAAAAAACTACATTTACAGACAGCACTAAAGATTTATTAATATAGATTAGATTTATTAATATAATGATGATTGTGATAGGAGCAGTCAAATTTTTCTTAAACATCAGTATCTCTCTTTACTTTCTTTTAAGTATTTACCACTCAGTTTGTTGCCACAGTGTTTATTCTATATTGGTTTTTAAATCTACAAGGTATAATGTATTCGTCGAATTAGTAAACACGACGTCATCACATAATGAACTTGTAAAAAAAACCGTCACGGCCCTCACCCCGCGCCGGATGGCACCGTCACGCATCGTTTCAACGAAACACGGATATCCGACCCCTAACCTATACTCGGTCTCGCACACGCTTGGCAATTGTCAGGTAAGGTAGACGGTGACAGCTGGTCAGGTGACCCCACGGTAATGTCACGCTCTTACGATTACTGTTTTGATATAAGTATTATTATTTTTAAATATATGAGATATCAATGCCCACCCGTTAAATTGTGAGTTATAAAATTGTGTCAAACTGCGATGGTCAAGGTTCCATCTTGATACGTTATCCTAATGTTGGTCTCCTGTCATATAAGTTAGGTAGAAGTTAATGAGAGATAGGGCACAGAAAAAAATATGTAGAGATATAGCCAAATGACCTAGTGTTGTGTTCCCTCTGTGAGTAGGGTTTCCAGAGCTGACTTTACAAACGGACACTTTTATTTTATTATATGTATAGAAGATGTTATGTTATTTTAGCGAATGTACCGATTGAGTCACTTCCAGACAACGCCATGATTCACGTAATTATCCACCCTATAATATAACCTTCACCCTTCCCGATGTATTACTTTATGCTTCACCCTTTCGACAATAAAACTGTATCATCTCATATAGGATTTTTTTTTCTTCTACTATAAAAAGTCAAGGTCATCGAATAGTTGAGACCAATGAAATGAATTACTTCTTTAATAATATAAGCTATAATAAGGTTCCTCAGTTCATCACCGATTTTCCGGACAATATGTTCAAGGATCATGTCAAGCCGGTTATAAGGTGATATAAGTAGGTGGTAGTGATGTCTAGAAATGACTTCTTTTCTGTTAAACCGCTTAAATAATATAACTGTAAACATTATTTATATGCTTAATAAAAAAAAAGATTAATCTGGTCGAGTTTCTTACCGGTTCTTCTCGATAACGGGGATATGTTGTCCGAACCAGTGGTAGTGTTTTAACGTTCATTAAGTGCCTTCTTAGAGTCTAGGTCTAGATTGAATGAAGTTTTTTTTTATTTTGTCTGTGATCCCATGTCCTAGACTTGAAACGTCGCTCAGTACCAACCGCTTTTTTAAATAAACGTTTATTTATTAATTTTTTATATACATTATATGGCTGACGCTTAAGGAAACATTGTAAGTTATTATGATTCTGATAAAACTATTACCTTCAAGCCTTTGGTCAGTAGTGGGTTATTTGTCAGCTGGTTATTTATTAAATAGAAAATTCAAAGTAACACGTGTAGGTACTCTCTTCACGGACCGTATACAAGGAGAGCATATGTATAAAGGACACGTAAGATGATGGGATAAAATGTTTTTAAAACTTATTAAACCCTCATCATGAAACAAATGATAATCACAAAGAGATTAAAGTATAAATAGAAAGAATTCTGTACACCAATGAATCGAATCTATCTGTTTGTATAGTAGGTATGTCTATATTATTTACCTACTAGGCAATTTGGTATATTGTTTGTGATTTTAAATTGTCAAAAAACTAATACGACCTTTAGTGTTGACTCAATAGATAGAGTAAGGATTAGTTGACAATTTGCAACTAAACGTGGATGATAATTTTGTTTTCTATGATTCGTCTATGAGTACACATAGTAGTTTAATATCTTCGGGTAATGATAAAACCAGATGTCTGATCCATACGAAACGCAGCTGTGTTTAAAGTTTTTAACATGATAATATGTTTATCAGAAACTTTCCCGAGTATATAAACAGAACTCAAAGCTTTCTCTGTGTAAAGGCAATCATCGATGTAATTACATCGAACGGGGTCCGTCGATGCGACGTTAAACACGTCGAGCGACGGCGCCGCCGAACGGATATCATCCCGTTAGTGCGAGATTATCTTCCAAGTTGTGTCCGCGGGGCTAACGGTACTTCGGCCTTCGGGCACAAGCCGCGGTGAAGTGTACCGTGACGGAAGCCTTGTAGTTGACGATATCAGATTACGTGAGAATGAATTTGCAAACATAAATTATTTAGTAATAGTCTTTATATGCAGTTCGGCATATAGAAAAGTACTTTTTACTTGACTAGCTGGCTCCGTAGACGTTTTCCTGTCTTTTTCATAGTCCATAACTCAACAAAAGTGCCACGTTTTGCGTTCAGGGGTAGCATAAAAATTATCTTCAATAAAATATAGCTAATATCTAACAGCTTTTAACGATAAAAGGGTTTTGGAATTTATCGATATCATATATATATATATTTATAGTTACCCAAAAACGATGTATGTAGCTTGATACTTATTACTGCTTTCGTTTAGAATGAACTTTATATATGATTAATAACGTTACTTCTAAAGCTAAAATATTAATATTACCAAATTTCCAAGATCAGTGAGTGATGCCTTTCCAAAAGTATAGATTTAATGTAGCTATTTATTTTATTGTTTATTCTAGGAATGCATGAAGAAAATATTATAGTGAAACTAATAAAAACTAATAAAATTCTCACCGAAGGAGGGCACGGACTCAATAACCAAACCAGTCCAATGACAATAAAATTACTGTGAAGACGTAACGTAAATCAATTAATTTATAACTAAATGTGTCAAAACTAGATATACTATATAAATATAATGTTGTAATAATTGGTAAATTAAAAGAGTTTCTAGAAGATATTTATCTTATAATAAGCCAAAATAAAGCGGTCAACAAGAAGCATAAAAAATACTCTTTAACAGTTAGCTATCACTTATTTTATCTTTTTATTCTAAAAGTTTTAATTTTATTGTCTTTTATGTTCATAGATCTTTTATTAGTCTATTATATTATATCACATTCTTGATTGATGCAAATAAGAAACGCTTTCATAAAAGCAATTCAGCTGCACTTGAGAGCCAGTCTTCCACTAGGTTTAGCGTGTTGCCATCTTGGGCAACATCGTCACTTAAAATCGGCTGAGATTGTGGCCACTACGCTAAACCTACAACGATAAAAAAGAGATATTTGAAGAGTTATCAATTTCATGTAATGCAAATGTAAATTGAATGCTAATGAGCGTATGGGAAATATTCAAAATATAGACACGATTAGGGAGTTGATCACATATCTTCGATCTGTGATTCCAACACTTCAATAACCTGTAACGTGACTAAATATGTTGCAGCATTTAAAATTCTGCCAAGATCTACAACCAGAAAACTTTTCGTTTACATCCCTATAAAATCTGCCCTAAATATTTCAGGCAAATTTAGATAATTTTAACCGAATAATTGCTAAAAAAAAATACTTTCTAATAGACTGGGTCCATTAACGTCTAGTCTGTCCGTAGTTATGTTGCCAAATCATCAAATGTCAAAGGCGTTTGCAATGTTGCGTTCTGTTGCTTTCACTGTTTATTTGAGAAATGACCACTCATGTTGTAAAATGGAAAGTTAAGTGACCAAGCGTTTGTTTTGTTCAGTTTAATTGTATCGCAAACTTTCGGGATTCAGCAAACTTCTAATAAGCATGCTCTTTGTAGCCAATGGATACCGGTAACCAAAACAATTGAAAACTTAAAACATTGTAAGTAACGTCAAATATGAATTTGTAGAAAAGTTATTTACAATTTCTAATTTGAAGGATACGAGTTATTATTCTAAATCATAATTCAAATTTTATGTTTGTTTTTGTGATAGACTTAGAAAAAACTAGACTTCATTGGTGGCAATACTACTACTATCTTACTAGTTGTCAAAGATCAGCACAATTTTAATACTAGAAATAGACATAAATTACTCGAACCGTGTTTTAGACTTAGACTAATAAGATTTTTGGGTAATAGTGTTAGGTTTTATAATAAGATCCCGACGCACATTACTGATTTGCCAGACAATGAGTTCAAGGACCATGCAAGTACGTTTTACTGTTAAAAGTATTATAAAATGGATCATTATGTGAATGATAGTGATGTCTGGAAGTGACTCCCTCTCTGTGCATCCACTAAATTATTAACATGATTGTTAACTGTAAATATTATTTATACAGTTGCAAAAATGAAAAAAGGTAAGCCCGATCAAGTTTCTTGCCGGTTTTTCTCGATGACTGAGATATTTTCCGAAACGGTAGTAGTGTTTTGAAGTTCATAAGTGCCTTCTTGGCGCCTTAATTGAATAAAGTATTTTTTTATTTTATTTCAGTATTTCTGGCTTTCATTTGAAATCTCAATTCTGATGTTGTTCTAGTCCAAAGCAAACCACTAGAGTGTGATATACTTCGTACTGGTAAGTAATTACCACTGGTAAGTAATTACGTAATAATATAAACGTAATACCACATGTTTTTATATCGTTCCACTTATAAACTTTATCAATTACGTTTTTATTTTTCTTAACTGTTACTGTGTACTAAATATAGTACACCTATATTCTATGCGTATCAATATTCTTTAGGGGAACATTTGTACAATCAATAACATAACTGTGGTTGAATGTATCTGAATATATTATATGTAAAATGTGGTGTAATTGAAATATTTATAAAAGAATGGCATTATTTGTATCTTCAACTTAGTCTGAACATTAAATCATCATTAGTGTTAAAATAAATAGATTAAATTTGATTATATTAAAAAATGCACAGTAAAAATGACGATGTTGCATAACTTTGTAGCTGTAAAAGTTTTTGCACGTTACCGTTTTGCTTTCTACTCTCAAAATCGGTGTGGCGTGCAGACGTCCAGTTATGACGTGATTTCAGTTTTTTATTATGTAACATTTAGACTTATGTTCCACTTATCTGACTTAGCTAGCTAAATCTAGAATTGTAGAGCGCGTTACATTGTCTTTGAACACGTGATTATTTGCGTGGTAAATTACGTTTTGTAACCGGTTTGAAAATCGAAATTTGTCGTTTTCAGGTGTGTTATATTTCAAGAAAATAAGTCCTCAAGTTCAATTAGTGATATTTATAGCACGTTTAGTTACGGGAAGTTATCAGTCTGTTCCGTGTATCATTTCATTTTCGTGATATGGATATAGTTAGAACTGAACAAGTATCGTAAGAGCAGTCAAAATTGTAACTTTACAAAATTAAAGACCCCCACAAAGACACTCTAGGGCATTATTCTTGATTATAGTTAGCTTTGATCTCGGTATTATAAGAATACCCATCAATGCGATCCACAAACTAGATAAGTGAATCAAACGTAAAAGCCAGCGATTGTTATCTTGCATTTTTATGCCTAGAGTACGCAATGAGGAAAACATTGTATAAATAGGAGGATAAATTCTGATTCACGATTGCAATGGTGAATTATATATCAAAACCATTTTGCAAATATTTCACAGTATTATTAATCAGAGAAAACAATAAAAGTCCAAAAGCCGTTTTGCCTTTCAAATCAAAGTAAAATGTGTAAAATTTAGAGAGACTTAGAAGACTTAAGTAAAAGATCATTCGATATTGAAAACGTTTGTCCATCTCGCATGTAAGAGATACTTGTAAAATGGATTTTAAATTGTTAATAATAATGACAAACTTTATTACTATGTAATATCTATAAGATTGTGCAGCTATCGCAAATCGGTTATGTACATCAATTTGACTTTCAAAATTGTCCGCATTTTCACTGGTGACTACTTGATTTACCTGTTCACAAAGCAATCCGCAGTGTCTCTATTTTTTATAAAAAGGCTGACATATTTTTTTCTTATTTTTATAGATGTTATTTTTTGACCACAATCTCACCTGTGGTTAAGTGACGATGTGGTTGAAGATAGTAGCACGCTAAGCGTAGAGAAACTGGGTCTTAAGTGCAGCTACTAGAACACTAAATGGCAAAATATTTTCAATTCAAGATAGTGATAGTTAGTCTGGCGAGCATTAGAAAATGCAATAAGACCAGGCAAATGGTTTTGGTTTGGCACTTTTCTTTTGGTTAACAATTGTTTTATCGCATTGTAGTGTGATTCTATTATTTCTTTTTATTCTTTGTCTTGTTTCAATTTTAAATAAGAATTGCAATATTTCCATAAATATTATTTACAATACGAGATAGATCGACATCTGACAAATACAAAGTAAGAACATAGGTTTTGTAGAGACCTGTTTAAGTAGTTAGGCCTAGACAACAATTGTGAGATAAACTAAATTCATGTACACATATTATTAAATATTTATATATGTATTGTTAGTTAGATCGAATGGATAGTTAGATTCATATCGCGGAATTCCACGCACGGCAACAGCCCAAGCCGAGGTTCGGATACTTTGGCGTCTTTGCATCTATTGCTATTTCGACTAAGTATCTTCTACGCTCGGCACGAAGTCTGGTGGAGCTGTATGGGATCTTCAGGCCAACAGCGCTAGACAGTAGGAAAAAGATGTCAAATGGATTCACTCTTGAATTTTTGACCTATGAACTGTCGAAGAGTGAGATATATTTATAATCAACCGAAAAATTTATCAAAACTTACTTGAAACTGCAGAGTGTTTTGTAATTTTTATGCAGTAATTTATATATTTTTAATAGTAATATTGTTTTGTTTTCGGCTTGATATCGTTAGTGAATGTTAACAGTATAGTTACATTTTCCATTTCCCATTCGCAAGTCGTCGCAACATCATAGATAGGGGAGCTGATGATCATCAATTGATATGGCCCCGCAGAAGCCCCACCATTGATTTAGTCGTTAAACCTGCATTATATTGATACCGTTTGACCCATTAACTAGTCATGTACGATCTAAAGATCGTTTCCAATGTGCAAATTACTGATATAAAGAAACTTATATTTCTTTACCATAAATTTATTTGCTACGTCTCGTAATGTATTTCGGATATGATGCGTTCGGCCCCTCGTATCTTTAGTTGACGTGCAGTTATTTTATATGAAAATTATCAATAATTTTATATGATTAGTACTTATTGAATTAAGACAAAGACATATTGTAATATAAACGAAGTACATAATTGATCTTGAATCAGAATCTTGATCAGATTTGAGTAATATTATATACAGATTTGAATATTACGCAGTATAAATCTGTCTTTTCCAATTGTAATATCTGTCATTCATTCCCAACATAAGAACTTCTAAATAATGTCATAAATTTAAGTAACGTAGTAGTATTATAGTATAGCATTTTTATGCAACGTTATACTGACCTTTTACATATTTTCGTAAAGTATGTACCTAAACATAGTTTGTGATTCGTTTTCCATGTTGCTTGCAAGGTCGATTTTAATTGTATACACGCTGTTGCCCGCGTCTTCAATCACTTGAAAATTAACTACGTGTCTTATCTGAGCGGTAGACTACTTTCTTTTTGTGGATTTTATTAGTGTTTGGCATCTACCAAAAAAGGTAATGATATGTACTTGGGAATGAGTCCTGAAAACTGCATTCAAAACACCGATAACATGAAATTCATTGATCTGTAAAATTATTCATCAATAATTATATTCATCAAATAAATTTGATGGTACTATAATTGTACAAAGTTGCAACTCAGTCGGATAAACGATAGGACAAACGTATATTTTTGTTTCTAAGAAACAATCATTAAAAAGTCAAAAATTCACTGAAAACGTTTATGATTTCCGGTACTGGGTTTCTTAGTTTGCACCGCTTATTTGGTTGTACGTTTAACTTATGACCGGTTCCGCTAGAGTTATTTAAATCAATTTAAACTAAGAACACTTTTTTTTTTACTTATTTACGGTAATGATTCACGTTACATCCAGGTACATACATACGTATATGTCTGGTTTCTTTATTTATTTAAAAATAATTTCTTGGCCAAGCTTAACTTATATTAAGTGACATTGTAGATAAAGATGCTAAGTTTAGAAAGGGAGTTGGTTTTCGAGTGCTATTGCCAAAATACAGTGTTAGTTGACAGATTTCTATCTCGAGCATGGTAGCTAACCAGGTAAGCACTAAAAATGCCCTATCACCGTGCTATTGTTAGGGCGTAACTCATAATGAAAAAAAAAAAACGAAATCTTTACAGTATCACTTTGTTGTCTGTCTGTCTGTCCGTGTTACAAGACCCTTTTATGCTGCAAAACCGTTAAATATAGAATAATAGAATCATTACAAATCGTTGATGAAGAAATTTTATTTTGCTATATACTAGACGTTTGTGTAGAATATATCTAAAATAATGGCTAAAATAATATGCATAACTTGTAGGAGAGGTTTACTACTAGCTAAGATTTGAATACAATAAAATATAGCCTATAGCCACCAGCCTGAACGTAACTTTCTATCAGTTAAAGAATTTTTACAAGCGGACCAGTTATTTTCCTAAAATCACCTCCTACAAACATTCACAAAGTTTACCTATGTTGATATTCATGAAAAGACAACCGCTACGTCAGTTAAATTCCGCTCACGTTTGTTCGATTTACATGTAAATATGCTACAATGTCTCGATCGACAGCTGTTTCTAAGTCAGCACCTTAAATATTGGCACCTTCAGTTAAGATATTCCGTTAACTGTCTTACCAATGTTTATTGTCATCTCGACGTAATTTCTGAGTAACCGCTGGCCCGCAATGGCTTGTACGACTGTTTAGCGCCACAAGTACCAGTTGTACGTCCGACATAACTTAAATAATTACTGAATTATTTATAAAACCAGTTACGCTATGTTGTTACCTAAAGAGATGACGCTGGTCCGCCATTGACATTGTAGAATCACGATGACTAATGTCTGATATATTTTTGTTCTATGCATGTTGTTATTGCGGCGGATCCGCTGTCTAATTTCATACATAATATTCAATCATTTCAATAAAGTTTCTTGGTAATAAGGCTTATTTTGTTTGTCATCATTTCTGCTATAGGATAATGTATTGGTTGTAACAAAATGTATCTACTTCATGCGTTTTACTTGTCCCCACGGATTCAAAGTAATTGTATGGATTTTCTCGTGGCTATTTTCTTTACATCGACTATTTACGTAATCGGTGCTTAACTAAGGAATCTAGTTCTGGTGTAGATATGAAGATTGATGATTGACCATATGTATATATTAAATCCTTCATGCTCATGCATAGACTGTAGCGTCATTCGTCAGTACTTTTGTTTACCGGTCACCATTGCTTCTTAATTCTACAGTTAATCTTATTGTAAATTGACTTTTTAACGCAAACATCAACGGATAACATTTTTTGTTCCCATTTTTTTTATCTTTTATAAAGCCGGGATTTACATGTCTGGTCATCTACGTTTCATATTACTTGTAAATTGTATTGCTTATGCACAGTTTATAGTTTTGGATATAGACTTACTGTTAGAGAGTTTTTTCGAACAAGCACTTCGATAATAAAATCATTCCACGAAATCGTTAATGATTTTGTTTTTGCGATATTAACGCCTATTAGATAATATATTATCATTATTAGTAGGTATACAGTCAAACCTGGGTAAGTGAGAACTGGATAAGTGAGAAAACTCTATAAGTGAGAGTAATAGCCAGGACCCGTCATTTTAAGCTCCCAAAACCTTTATTAGCGAGAAACAGAAACCTTTGTAAGAGAGAGTCGTTTTTCCCCTCATTGACCTCCGTAAGTGAGACTGCTACTTATCTATACCTCTATAAGTGACAGTCGAGCTTTATTTATTTATATTATTTAGGAGGAACAAATGACAAAACAAATTACAAATTTGACATCTGCTCTATTTTATAACTCATTCTTAACTTTCGTGGAACTTCCTACCATTGTTTTTGTATTGTTTTCTCGTCAATAAACCGATCAAACCGATGACGACATCGTTAAGAATTGTGTGAACACCTGTATTGCTGGAAATGACAGTGAAGACGAGGCACAGGTTCCGGAAAGAGAAATAATGATCATTCCAATGAAGCTAGCTTTAAATGCGTTGGAGACGGTTCATCAGTACTTTGAATACGCGGCGATTGTTGATCAAGCAATATTCGACAAAATTTATGAGTTAGAGAAAAACATTCAAAATACAAAAACAGAAACCCAAATGAAATTGACGGATTTTTTTAAGTGTAAATAAGTTCTAAATAAAATAAAATTACATAGTGCATGAATTTTTGTTTTGTTTTCGTAAGCAACTTGATACCTACCCTTATAAAGTTGCTGTGACTTGTTATTGCTGTGTACCTCTATAAGAGAGAAACGCTACCCATGTACCTGCATTAGCGAGAAACTCGGGTTAGTGAGAAACCTCTATAAGCGAGAATGAGATTGTGCTCCCTTGAACTCTCGCTTATCCAGGTTTGACTGTATATAAATCATCACTAAAGCCACATAAAGCCATCACTCGGGCTCAGTATTTGTCCATGTTACGTACAATATTCTCACCTTCAGCCACTGCTGGCCAATTTGCGCAGGTCGAAAATAAAGTACTTCATAGCCTGTTATGATTATTTGATATCTGTCCATATTGATATACAATAGTGTTCAGTTATACCGACACCTACACTGAACAACTTATTTGCAATCTGTTAGTTCAACAGCTCAGGGCCTCTCACTCGCTTGCTTCATTTTATCTCTATTAGCAAACATGATATTCGTTATACCAAAGCAAACTGATTCCGAAACATCTTTACTTTCCTTTCTATAGTACTAAGTAATATTTACTTTTAGCCAATTTATTACAATCGGTTTCGCTTTACATATGATTAACAGGTGACTATTGTGAGTCTACGTTAGACTAATGTGTCTTATTTCTGGAAATTCATATTCGTAAGAATTTTCATTGTCTGAAATCCTTGGCTAAGATAAGATAATAATGTTTCGCCAAGTGTGGCTCGTAAACAAAATCATGTAAATGTATATTGAATGTGTGAGATATGTACATAATTTAAAACGATTAATTTTTGTAAATCAAATATTCTTACTAATACAACAATTAGAAATAAGGCCAAAATATCTAATTCAAATAAGTAAAACAGGACTTTTGTAAGTTAATATTAACGGAGGATTATTTAACTTTATTTAAAGTTTGAAGGCCTTAGTCTAATGAGATGTTAAAAGAAAAACAAATACGCTGCACTTAATTAACAGTACAAAGATATGTAATACAGACACCAATTTTCATTAAAAACCAAGTGCGCAAATCACAATCCGACCCCGGAGGTCGACTAATGGCAATTGAGTTTGCACTGTGACTCACGGCAGCAGCCAGTCGTAACAAATTCCACATAAACATGGTTATAATAAATTCGATCGTTACTTCATCATACAATTCTATGATCGAGTATTTTTTCTATCCCAGCATTAATTTTAAATTAGTATATAACTAGCGCTGTATTTGTATTTCGATATGTATTTTCCATATTAATTCCGTCCATATTTTAATCATGTCCTTCTCATAACGAATGTGACTTTCTATTTTCAATGTTTTAGATATCATTTGTGCTAATGCCATGTTATCTAAAAATGTAATTTATATATAATATGTACTTAATATACTTTTCTAATACAATTTAACGTTTAGTTTTGATTTGACAAATGCTGATACTCAGCGAATATTCCATTTATTGCTATAGTTAGGTTAGGTTAAATACATTTATTTGCTTACAAAACACTTGTTTCTACTTTACTAAGCATAGTTACATAGAGCTTATCACGGACTTGATTCATGCAATAAGGGGATAATCTGTATAGAAGTTTTTATAACTCTTTTGGTCCTTTGTTTATAAGGTTGAGTCGTATAAAACATGCTGCGAAGAAAGCGATTCTAAAACCACTTACTGCTTATACCTATGCCTTGGTGGCTCGTCTAGTTTTATTCTGGCGTTAATGAAATCCATAATACAGGTATGAAATCCTTGACCTGCATGAATTAACCATGGTTACCATGGTTTATTATATTTAACACTATAAATATTTCATCGAATGCTTTATCTGCCTCACAAATGAACAGATTTAAAGTCATTTATGAACTAAATTATAATAATATTGTACTTGGTAATCCATTGTCTTCTATTTATTCTTAGCATTTCATATTTTAGGTTTATGAATTAAGACAATGGTTAGCCAAATATGGTACTGAATGATTTTATGAACTTTGTAATTTAAATTTTCTAGTGACAATAAGATGCCGTGGTTTATAATATAATGGCCAAATGCTCAATTATTAAACGACAGTTATTAAAATTAAAAATCACAGTATTTCTGTTAACTACCAACTTGTCTTTATCTTTTTTCTTGGTAAGTAGATTAAATATGTTATTAGGGCGAAACACTGATGCTATGACTGATTAAACGAAAAAGCTTTCATGTTTCTATAATGATGTCATTTAACATTTCAACTTACAAATATATAGATTTACTAATCAGTTAGTCTCTTATAAACTTCGTTCGCTTACACACTGTAATGTGGAACACCAAGCTTCTAATTGAACTTCCACCCTTTTAAGGTCAACCTATAAATAACCACGCCAGACACCGTATAAAATTGGGCGCGGTATAAAGAAAGTGGGATGATGGGATTACTTCGGTCATTTGAACGAAAATGGCACAGTTGAAGGTAACCAGGTCGTCTATAGTAACACAACCAACAACTTGAACTTTTATAACATAATGCTAGACTATATAGGTCCGTAGTTTTATATCTTAAGGTTCCTATTTGCATGGCAAATGTGTTTCAAATAACTTTGCGAAATTGTCCGTAGAGACCTTTCTGCCTAAAACGGTGTTAAATGCCATGTCGTATGATTTATAACGCGTCGTGATGTTTTGCGGAATTGACGACTGTCTTTGAGTACTTTGACCTGAGTTTTATCTAGACATGGTAGAATAGATAAGCAGTTTTGTTGATATCTCCCTTCGTAGAAATCTTGTATCAGTCTTCTAACTTATGATGCAGAGTTTTTGTTTATAAAAACACTTCTGATTAAAATGTCTTGAAGTATTTTATATGTATGTTATAGCTCAAGTCAAGGTAAGCTACTTTTTTTTATAATCTATGTAATGTGAATAACGGTGTGAATAAACGGTCTTCTTAGACTTTGCCTTTTTTCATTACCGTATTACAGAATTTAGTCAAATAACATTTATAGAACGCTTTTATGTCTTATTATGATTATTCATCAGTTTCTTCCATTAGTTAGTAACTTATAAAATAATTAACTACAATAAACTTCTTATAATGAATATATATAAATTTATTTGGATTGTGTTTTTGCTGGATTATTATTAACCTCAGAGAAATTCTAATAAAAGCACTTAAATTTCATTTTTACTAGCAATATTTTTGTCATAGTTGTGCTTGGTTTTAAATCAAAAGAGTTCGTAAAATATCTACCATACGAATATGAAGCTGTAATAAACACTATAGGTAGGTATTTATATTCAAGTAAATATGTATATACACTCATTGGCATATTTAAAGCCACATACATTCAGTCAAAAAGTATCGGGAATCGATGACTTGTTTATGGTTCCTTAAAACTGCATTGGTTGAAGAATGGAACAATTCAAATTTTTTGTGTTCAAAAATGTCAATTTAATTAAGTGATTCTATAAAGCTTATATTGTACAAATAAATCAGTTTTCACTTTTATTAGACCCTTTTTTATCGCGTTCCTAAATATGTCGTCCATGACTGTACGTATGAATCAACAACTACTCACTGGAACAGCTTCATCGAATTAACTTTGTGGGTCTATAACAAACACGACTGTGTTGATGCTTATCATATTATGAAAATGAATATTCAGTATTCTAGACGTAATATACATAGATCAGCTGCTTTACTGTTTGTGAGAGCTGGTACAGTTGATTTAGGGTAATGGAATTAGCTTTCCTAATTGGATGCAATATTGGGTTTTTTTGTATTCTGTGGTCTCAAATTTTAAATCCATAGCTGTAATTGTAATAAGTAACTGTAATGGCGCAGCGACCCGAATTGGATGTTGACCTCCGGCACTAAAAGACGCAATCTCTCTCTCTCTACACTGCGCCATCTCCTTCCGCTCAACCGCTTGGGGTTCTCGCAGAACCTTCCCAATTGCATCGTGCCATTTGTACTTGGTATGCCCGATATGTTTCCGTCAAGTAATTTGGCTCTTTTGTTCCTCGATCCTCTCGCATTCAAGATTTTAAATTTACATGTTTATATAAGTATTGTTATAGTGTCACAGCAAGGGGACTGTATTATTATACTAGATGATAAACATAGTACAATCCAAAAACTACGGTGATCACCGAGCGATCGACAATCCATCTTCGATCGTGGCTGTCATGCCGGCCTATAAACCGTGACAAACCAAAAGGGAATCACTGGACGGGTATTATCACCATGATGTACATGGTCGCAATCTAATCGGTTAAATATTCCTACCACCACTGGATTATTGGATATTAAAGGGTCTCGGAACGCGACACGCCCAAGCGTGACGGTTGCTATACCTGGTGGTCGTGTCCTATCACCCAGCTAGTAGTAATAAATGCAATAATAAACTCACAATACATATCAGTTTCAATGTAAATATAGACACATTAGTGTCAATTATTGTTGTATCCGTTTTACGCTTGTACTTTGCGCCCTGCGCGGCGTGAGCAGTAATGCCCTTCAATTGGTTCTGCAGTATAACATACCTCATCTACATTATCTCTTTATACATGATCTAGTTGTCCAATCAATGAATACCAGGTATACGGTTTAAAGTAATAAAACAAGAATAATACTAGTAATTATTATTACTAACTAGCGGCGCTCCGCGGCTCCTTACCGTATTTAATATGCAGTAATTATTTCCATCTCATAATTTGATTTTGACTCATATTATTGACAGTTCTTATATCCTATCCTATATATAATCCTTTTCATTTTTTCATATATATTTTTTTAAATTTCAACCGTTTCAACCGTCAAAATCCGGACATAGAAACAGACAGATATTTTGTTTAATATCATATCTGTAATCAGTGTCCTTTATACGAACTAGGTCACTTTACAATATACAATATCAAGAAAGGAATAAAATATATGCACAGACAAAACCATAGATTTATGAATATAGATATTTTTTAATAAAATTATATCGATGTCGTCGATTATAATAATATTATAGTCAAAGCAGGTATGTTATTTAAAATACATATATGATATGATTAGATACTGTTCCTAGGAAATTTGATCGTAAAGATTTATTGGTATTCGTGATAAGTTGGAAATTATTTCGCCTAAAATGTTTTTGATGATTTTATGTTTGTAATAAAAAAGAAAAATGAAAATAATATACATACATAGTATCATTGTGCTTAGCAAATATAAGTTCTGCATTAACTTCCAGAGGCCATTATTAAGTTGTTAAAGCGTGGGAATACTCGTATGTTGATATTGCAATTTATTCACTCGTCCAAGTGTTGCCCACTTGAGAACTACAGAATTGGAATGGAATCTAATTTTTGTCCTTTGTGTGTAGTCCATTGTATTATAAATGTTCAGAAATCTCAAAGGCGTATTTTATAAGTGTAAAATTATTTAAACTAAATGTATCTTTATTTGAATAGCTCTTTATAAAAACTATTCGCAAAGTCCGGTTCGCAAAGTGGCATTGTAGTACCATCTAGCAATAATGACTAACAAGAAGCTGTGTTAAAAGGAAGACAAGAAGTAATAATCATTTCCTCAAAAGATATCGTTACATTGAAATCTTTATTTAATTAACTAAAAGTGTGTACCACCGGCATTGTTCCCTTAAAAATTGTAGTATTATCTTATTCTGTATTATGTATTATTGTTTGTTCATCATTACTTAAACATTATATATTATTGTAAATATATTAGAATGCGCATATATCAACATTAATTATTTTTATTAAAGAAGTTTCTAGGCTTTGTATTATATGTATCTTGTAAGACTCCCAAGGTGCGGTGCAAAAATTCAACGCAAGCGGATCCGCGGGTGGATGCTAGTTTGTTTATATAAATACTAGCAGTGCCCGCGGTTTCATCGGCATATAATTTAAAAGAAATCACTGATTGATGATTTAAATACTTCAGTATTGACAATATTTTTATCGTGCGGTCAGGGATATGCGGCACAACTCACACGGCTAATTCGTACCAATACACGTATGTATTGTCATAGGCCCAAGCCGAGTGTTGACTTATTTTAATTTTACATTATCTCCCAAACTATTCGGCCAAATAACATGCTATGAAGGGCAAATTTATCTACGTAAAATTGTTTTAATTATGAAGTAACTTTAGTTCGTAAGGATTAATATGCCATGCCCAATAATAGTGCTCATAAATTAGATTAAAATTTCAATAAAAAAAAACACACAAAATACCTTATTGTACTTATGTATAAGAAATAGGCATATGGTATCGCGGACTTTTTTTAGATGTACTAAGGAGCAATATTTTTGTAGAACATTGTATTTACGTATCACTAACCATTACGCTAGTGCACGCGGATAAAGTAGTTCGGGTACCCTGTTTCGTCCGACTTACTTAAAAAAAACAATATTTAAGGCTAGCTGAGAGGTGTAGCCTAATTCTAGATAGCCTATACTATTTCACGTGAATCTGGCAATCATATGCAAAAATAATTTTTCGAATCCGACTGGTAGTTCCAAACAATAGTGTATTTAAACAAACAAACAAAAAAACTCCTCCGCTTTATTATATTAGTATAGATTTACAACCACTAAACTTAATGAAATCATTTTGTTAGTGTAGAGTTATTTCCCAGTTCAGCTATATACTTTACTCAATTGGAGATTTAGGCAGCAATTTAATCAGTAAAATTGGGTAATATTTTATGGAAATACATACTAGTATATTGTGTACTAGCTGTGCCCGCGGCTCCGCTCGCATGGATTACAGAATGCCGTCGGTCAAGCACACGCGCGAATAATGTTGCCTCCGCTTCCACCCACCACACACGGCAGTCGCCCGCTGACACCGGTTTGTTTTAAATACAAAAATACTCATTGTGAGTGATCCTTAGAAGAAAGACATATTCAATCAGCCACTTTTTTGTAGGCCCTGTTAAGATATACAATTAAGTAGTACATTAATTTGATACATTTCTTATGCTTTACTCAGCGTTTACCATTTGTCTTTATCGTCATTGCTTGTTTCGTAAGTTATTTTATGTAACAAAATATATCTTGTAACATAGTTATAAATTGAAATTAAAACCATGTAAATCGTACACAGTTCGACGTTGAGTTTAATAATATGTACAGATATAGACCAAATATTGAAATAATGTTTTACATTTACTTTGCTCACGCACGAAGATGATTATGGTAATTCCGTTAAAATTATGCCTTCATATGCATTTCTCATTCGTTACCTTTCGCCGATTCTCATAATTTCCGTTCCAATTATTTGCGCCACTTTATTGTGTCTTTTTTTAGTGAACTATTTTATGGCCGTTTTGTATGATAGATTTTTTAAATCTTTTGTTTTGTTTTCTTCTTTTTTTTCTAATATTAACTTTTATGTTTTCTCTGCCAGATATATTACATTTTTGAGACGATATAATATGCAAAGATTGTGGAAAGCGAAGCTGTATTGACATTTATTAGAGCTGTACTGTTAAATTCTTAAGGTGTGTTCTATACTTGCTCTTAATTCTTATAAAAGTAAGACAAGTATAGCTTACTTTCATTTATATTTGGACTCTTCTATAAAAACTGGCATTAAGCATCGGCTATTTGGAATTCTGCTTATTTTTCCAAGAGGTATCAAGATGACTCAACTTTTTGTTTTTAGGATATGGTTTCATTATGTCCTTTCGTTGAGTCTCTATCATACATAACACTGAAAATGGTTCGAAGCTTTATTATGGATTCTCTTTGTGTATGTTTTCGTAATTAAAGTGTTTTTCCTCGGCTGGCATTGCATCAGCGTAATCTCGTCGGGTGCAATTAAATATTACACTTTTTTGTAAATCGTTTTTGCAGTGATCTGGTTTCACCTGTGGTTTGGACATACAACAATTTCACGGTACGTGACAGTTGTGCACGACAGTTTATTATTTGTTACAAAAATTGTATATAATATACTTCCAGTGAGCATTGCTTTTATTTTTTACTTTCACCGGTTGTGTGCAAGTATATTCTGCTTCATTTATACTCAGTTATGTTTTCAAAGGCATATAAGCTTTTTGTACTAATCCTATTCACGTTTGACCTTAATCACACCTTATAGAAAGTGAAAATAAAGTGTGCTTGCCAAGATACATAGGTTAACTCTTCGCTGAAAGTTTCCCATTTTATTTATTTAACAGAACATGTCATACAATTTCATGTGATGTCCCGAAAAACTAGAACTGGTTTATGCCGAAACAATTATTTATCTCGTTCTAGTCACATCACTATTACACTTAAATAATCTACGCATATACAATAAATCTAATTTATTATAAATATTCAATAAATCATATAATATGTATTTATATATTATGACAGCCACCGATTAAAAGCTAGCAAAAGAATCTAAAGGTAGGCAAGCTTTTGAATGATATCCGGAAATTTTGCACAGACAGTGGTATTTAAATTCTTAGCATTTCGGATTGTGAATAAAGAGATATCCGCTTTATTAGAATAGGTAAAACAAACAAAGACACACTAACCTATAGAAAGGGGACTCGTTTAATATGTAGAAAGTTGTTTGGCGACAGATTTTCATCTTGAGGATGATATGTAGTCATATGAGCAACAGTATACTTACCTAGCCCTACCACGATGTTTGCTTCGATCGAGAATTACAACCCATTTCAAAGTGGTATTGAATGCACAAATATTAAATCCTTATTGGTTCAAAGTACTTCATTAGTTACACTGATAAATCTTTAATATTTTCTGCCAACAACACTATTAGATTGACTATAAAATAGACACCGTAATTTATCCGAACGGTTCAATACAACATTTGTTGCTCCATGAATTTTAAGTCTGGTAACCATTATTTTTTTGTTTCTATTGCTCGGTAGACCAACCGTGACTTACCGCGCCGGACATGACCATTGTTTATTGTTTTTTATTTATTATTATAACACCGTGACGTAACTCGCACGAAAGTGTTATATTATGCCTTATCGGTACGAAAGTGAGTTAATTGTATTCTCTTTGCGGTGCTTTAAGCGATTATAAAAATTATGCAACATAATTAGTTGTATTAACATTTGTTATGTTTCGGACTTCGTTATTATTCATTGCACGATTCCTTCGATGATTGTTGATTAGTTATTAATGAATTATGATGTCACTGCACAGGGTTGTCAGATTATTGTTATTTATTTAAATAATAGTTTGGAATTAAAACTGTCACAAATAGGAATGGGTTTGGTTAAGATCGGTTCGCTGGAGACGCGGAATTTATCATAGGTCGTAATTACACTCTATACTGGCACTAACATAACTTTTGTAAAGAATAAACGAGAAAGATGTACTGACTGATCTGAGTGTGTCTTGGTAAATATTATGTCGTCCTTTTCTTTTCCGAACTTGACTGACACACCGTCGTGTGTCTAGATTTCATTACAACATAGGAAATAATTTTACTTAATGGAATCAAGAAAGAAAATATAATATATATATTTAAATTATACTGGTTACACATACATTGGCACCGCTAGTTAGCAGTAATCCATGGTCTAAACTAGCGGTTAATTTCTAAAATTTTGAATGACTAATAAAAAACTAATAGTACTTCGGCGTAAACAATATTTTTAGTTTACGCATTCACAGTTCGGCTTATTTCGATAATGCTCGGTTCACAGAGGGTGACCAACCCTCCTCATTCGGCACTATTATTTCGTTCTCCCTTGACGTACTTTCTGACCTACACTTTATATGGTAATTGCTTCACTCCTACGATTATATATGTTAGTCTCCTTGTTGTGGCCCGCGGTTTCATCCGCGTATAATTTAAAAGAAATCGCTGATTGATGATTTATAATGCTTCTGTATAGACAATATTTTTATCGGGCGCCTAGGATTATGCGTCACAACTCGCACGGCTTGTTCGCGCTACTATACCTATAGTCATAGACCCCCGAGCCTTAATTGTTGCTGTGTTGAATTATTTAATTTTACACTATCTCCCAAACTATTCGCCTAAATAATATGCTATAACGGGCAAAGTTTATTTACGTAAAATTGTCTTTATGATAAAGTAACTTTCGTTCGTAAGGATTAATATGCCATGTCTAATAAAACTGTAAAACAGTAATACTGTCACAAAATACCTTATTATGACTTATGTATAAGAGATAGGCATATGGTATCACGGACTTTTTTTTAGATGTGCTAAGGGGCAATATTTTTGTATAACATTGTATATACATATCACTAACCCTTAAGCCAGCGCAAGCGGATAAAGCAGTAAGGGTGCGCTAATTCTTTTGACTTACTTAACACAAATCAATATTTAAAGCTAGCTGAGAGATGTAAGCCTAATGCTATTCCTCGTGAATCATATCCAAGAATAATTTTTCGAATTCAGTATCAGGTAGTTCCAGAGATTAGCGTGTTTAAACAAACAAACAAAAAAAAACTCTTCCTCTTTATTATATTATAGTATAGATAACCTTTCTCAATAAATAGACTATATATAATGCAATTTTTTTTTCAAATCTGACTGATATTTCTTTAGAACTGAAATTAGCGCGTTCAAACAAATAATAAGACATTCATGAGTTATATAATATTAGTATAGATTTGAATAGAGCAATTAGTGTATTTACTTAATTGCGGTTTGAATGTCATAACATTACCTTACTTTCAGTAAAGATTGCTCCATCTTTTAATGTGAAATATTTGTCATTGTGTAAGCTGTGATCACTTTTTTAAGGCACACGATATATATTAATGTTTACTGGCCTTAATAATGTGGTGCGTTTTTCGGTGTGATGTCCGCCTTGTAAATAATTTTAAATTAAATTGACTAGCTCTAAATTAAAATTATTAAATGACACTGAACGGTGGAAACTTGACACGTCCAAGCGATTTTCTTTAATAGTAATGCTTATGGTGGTCGCCTTCCTATCGGGTACAAGTATCCGAATAAAATCTTTATTATTATCCGCCAATGTTGACCCACAACTGGGCATTAGTTTTCTCTTAACTATACCGTTATTTATGCTGGTAACATATACATGCTACGATTTACCCAAATTTCTATAATGTCTACAATCTACACCCACAACCCCCTATATATAAATTACACAAAGTGTTTAAAAGGGTCATAAATAGTGAAGCATTCAGATACAAGTAACTGTTTATACAAGAATGAGATAATATCACCCCTCGGTCATTACGTGAGACGAATCGAAACAGTATGCAGTGACTGACGTTGAATGATTGAAGCCTGTCTGCATGTTATGTAGAATGAAAATGTATTTTTTATAATGTTCTGTTGTATATGTTTCACTGCGTAAGAAAAACCATATAATTACTTAAATAATAATCATTTTATTATTGTACTTTATAATTACAATATTATAAAACTTAATAACAATAAAACATAGCCTATATAACCTGATAGTTCTAAATAATCTTTCACTGATAGAATAATATGAGTACTTCCTGAGATTACTTCCTACAAACATATTCATAAATTTTACCTCTTTATAATCGTAGTGTAGAAGTACATACCTATAGATTAATACTTTGTAAAAATACACTTTAGTTATGTACAAAGTATAGGTATTATTACATTTATCGGTAAATTTACAAAATTGCTATTTTGCTTATTACTACTTTTTGTTTGGACTGTTTATTGTAAATTACTGACCTTTTAAACTATTACACTTCAATTTGGTCTAATACACATTTACCTATTTTTTCTTGACGCTTCAGCCGCGTAACACTAGTGGGCCGCGCTCACGAGCTGGCTAGTGGTGAGGTGCGATATTTCCATTATGAAAGGATAGTTTTTTTAACAGCTCGCCTCTGGTCTTCATCATGCGACGTCCCGGTATAAAAGAAATACTTGTATCCACATTCTGGATGTGCGGTTTCGGATATAGATACGGATATCTTAAGAGTATTTAATCGGTTTCGGTTACGTATACGGATATGAAATTATTTCAGATACCAGATTGCTTCGGATAATATCGGTTATGGATAGTACATTTTTACAATATGTAAAAAAAACCTGTCCGATCCGTAAAGGAGTTATTAAGTATCGAGATTCAGTTATATTTATGTAATCATACTGAGTTATAAGTTAAAAATGTATCCCAAAAAAAAATTATTATCATCGTTAAAATAGTTTGATTACAACAGTCGGCCGAAACCGTGGTTGTGTATTACTTTTTACAATGGCTCGTTCGACTTTGCTCAATTACGAAACATTTATATCAGATACGGTTACGGTTATTTTTTTATTTCGGATATCCGATACGATACGGATATCCATAACATCCTTGATCCACATCAGCCAATAGTGCCATGGATAAACGTCATATCTGGAGAAATGTATTTAAAACTTCATAATTAATTCTTTTGTTGCAGTGAAAAATGACCATTGATAAGCAGTTAGTATGGGTCCGAGAGCCGAGCGAAGGGTTCGTCCTGGCTCGCCTGCACGAGCTGATGGGGGAAGAAGCGGACGTCTTTCCACTTGATAACAAGTACCCGAGGCGAGTCTGCAGCTTCGAGGACATATTCCCCGCCGGAGACCCTGCTAAGGATGTCGATGATAATTGTAAGGTTTTTAATAAACATAATTTAAAAAATCAAATTAATCAATATATTAAAGGTGTTTGGTCTGATGAAAAAAAAAACACCGTGATGACGTTTCTTCACTAAAATGATTACAGTCAATATTTTATTTTTAAGTTATAAGCACTTTTTAAGCGCTTAATGAAAAACTTTAAGTGTGATTACTTACGATGCGAGCGAACATTGTAAAAAAAAATCACACTATGAAGTTGCGTGCTTATCCGTCACATAACATCGAGTGTGACTATTCTAAGAACTATAATATCAAAACTCGTACATGGCCACACGCATCCACTTTTTTTTTTTGTATTTATAGGTATACTTTTGATCTTAATTACGTTTCACATTTAACCTTTCGGCTCTCAACGTCCCACAAAATGAGTGTAAAATTGGCAATAATGCCATCCATGACAGTCAAGTTATTATAATAATAGACGGTATTGTAAAACGGTCACAGATTCTGCCTTAGAAACGACATTGGTTTTCAAGTACAACACTGACACAAGAATACACAGACAAATGCTTGGACAGACTTGTTACATCATATGCTTAGCGTGTTACTATCATGGGCCACACCGACACCTAATATCATGTGAGATTGTGGCCAAACGCTAAATTATATAAACAATTTTAAGAAAAACTTATTAACCATGAAATAAAGACTTCAGAATCAGAGAGACTTAAGAAGCAGAGTCGCCCGGTTGTAATATATGTGGAAAGATTGATGATGTGCATCACTTACTGATGGAGTGTACTAAGAACATGACAGAAAGGGAGTCGCTGGTGAATAACATGAATATAGGTACTGTCGAAATATAGGTGTTTTTCACAGCATTTTGGGAGAACCTTATTCGAATGCCAAGATGTATGATCTTGTAGTGCTATCTTATCAGCGACTCTCCTGATGTGATGCTATAAAAATAGGGTACAATGGGAACGATATATTCGGTATAATAAAAGTCCCAAATACAAAACATATGTAGGTGTTTTCTTTTCAAATTTAACTCGATAAAAATTGCTTGTTTAATACCTCTCGCTAACTAGTTAGCCAAACGCACACTACAGAACAAAACCGTTTCGTAGGACACGAAGAATGTATTCGAATGTATCGCGACCACCGTACACCGGGTGTGACAACCGCCCTAGTTGCACTGCATTGTGATAAGCCCGTTACAGTGATTGTAGCTTTTGTCGCGTTCTGGATCAGCCACTATATATCCAGCTGCAGAGATGCAGCGGTGATCGTCGCTGGATTGCCGAACTTGGGTGGTCGTCATCGTTTTTGAATAGTACAGTGCAGTTCCTATCAGGCACAGTACATTTACTTTGCCGTGCTACAATAAAAAAAACCTAATTGTGTTTATTAATATTACAGGTGAACTAATGTTTTTGAATGAAGCCACATTACTGAATAACATCCTGACGCGGTACAAAAAGAACAAAATATACGTAAGTAAATCAACAACATAGCGCCATGACTCATATGTTAGTGACTGAAGTTATTTTCACCTTGAGAACTTACCTACTTTGAGAAATATGCCGGCCGTATTGATTGCTACGTCCGTTCATAGAGTGAATGCCTCCTCGTATTCTGTTAGGCGGGTGTTTTTAAATAGGGGTTATCACTTCCTTAATTATTATATTTTCGAGAATGTTTGTAGTTATTCAATTGTCGCATTAATACTGGTAATGAAAGAAATTAATAACCTCGCTTGCTAAGAAAAACAAAGGCGTCAAATTTGTAAAAAATTGTATGTATGTGTTAATAACAACTTAAATTTATTATACCCTAAATATCCTCTAAAAAGCGTTGACAACTCTAATCATAAACACAGTTTTACAGATAATTCATTTCTTGCTTAATTTTATTTATTTCTACAGCACAAACACCCGTATGATGATTACAAATCGTTTTTTTTTACATCTATTTGCATATTCCCAGTTCTTCATTTTTGATGACATGAATTACGGTGATGTCTGGAAGTGATACCCTCTTTGTACATGCACTGAAAATAATAATAACTATAACCAAACCGGTAATAGTGTATTGGTGTTAATAAATAGTGCCTTCTTAAATGAAATAAAATATTTTTCGTTTTGATTTTACAACATATTTTTTTTTCGAACTGACTATACCGTTGGCCTGGAGGCCTTAACAGTTTCACCGGATTTTTTTTTTTTTTTTTTTTTTTTTTTTTTTTTTTTTTTTTTTTTTTCGAACTGACTATACTGTTAGCCTTAGGGGCCCTGGAGCCTTTACGGCTTTTACAGCTTTACCGGGCTTGGGGGCGAGCGCTTAGGGCACTCAGCCACGAAAGCTAAGCAACAACATCCGAGGGTGCCAAAGTGGCCGAACCTCGGCTCGGACTGTTGCGCGTATGCAATTAAGTCGCGATCTGACTAATTCCCTATCCGTAATTCGATCTAAACTAACTATACATATATACATGTTTCTGCCCCCTGGGAGGAGGGAAGGAACATGTGTATGTGTATTTAGTGGTCTGAAAATTTTTGTCTAATCTAACTAGGCAAAAAAAGAAAAAAAAAGGTCCCTTACAGAACCTATGTACCTATGTGTGTTGTGCATGTGTGTATAATGCAGTGTCATGTATGGCTGTGAAAGCTAGTGATTGTAGAGTCACTTGTATCGCGCGAGCGGCTGCTTGGCTCAAGGGCTCCATGCCGATGGATCGGACCTAGGCTTGAGTTGCCGCAGAGGAGGGCGGTCGTGGCGGGTGTGCGGGAGCGAAGTTAACCGTACGTCCCCTGCGGAGGGAACGGTGGTTTCGCGGGCGTGGGCGCGAGCACGCATATGTTGCGGGAGCGGACGCGTAGAAATTGTTAGCGTTCTCGATGTCGTCATCGGGATCGACAAAGAGATTTCGCGGACGGCGTTTATAACGTTTGGCAACGGGGATCGAGTTGTCTGGGACGTAGTTCACGGTGGATTTTACGAGCGGGTTGGGATGATTCGTAGCGCTATCGAAGTATCTCCTGGTGAGATATTTCACATAGGCTTCTATCGAGGGAAGCCTCATGTCCCTGTGCAGGTCCATGTTCCTAACGAAGGCTGGAGGGTCAAGCAGGCGACGGAGAAACCGATTTTGGACTCTTTGCATGCGGGCAAAGTTATGTTTGGACATATGTGCGAACGCGGCGCAGCTATATGTCAAGATCGGACGGACGCACATCTTGTACAGTGTGAGCTTATGTCTTAAGGACATTTTGCTTACCGAACTGAGCAAGGGTCGCAAGCGGGAAAGGATCCAGATGGCCCTATTCCTGACTATAGTAACGTGTGCGTTGAAGTTAAGCTTCGAGTCGAGGGTGACACCCAGATATTTAGTCTTGGTGGCCCAAGGGATATTCGTACCGAATAATGAGAGGGGTCCTACCGTGCGTGGTAGTTTGCATGTATGCGGTTCGAACATAATCGCGGCGCTCTTTACCGGATTAATAGCTATTCGCCACGTTCGAAACCACTCCCCGAGAGTGGTTACGGCACGTTGGACTGCGCAGGCGAGATTTTTTCTGTGTCTGTTTGACGCATATATGACTGTGTCGTCAGCGTAGAGCCCTACCTCGACCCCGGGGGGCTTCGGGAGGTCGCTGACGTACAGATTGAAAAGGCAAGGCGCCAGAATGGAACCTTGCGGGACGCCTGAGCGTATAGGGTGGGCGGTAGATAGTACTCCTTCCACTCGGTAGTGGAAGGTGCGGTCGCGTAGAAAATCGTGAACTAGATGAACTAACCTATCCGGGACTTCTAATTGATGTAGCTTGTGGACTAGTCCGGCATGCCAGACCTTATCGAAGGCCTTAGCTACGTCGAAAAAGACCGCAAGCGTACGGGCGGGGGCGATACTACTTTTGGCAAAGTTGCTCGTGATGTGCTCCGTGAGGCGGTGCACTTGATGTGTACACGAGTGTCGGGCGCGAAAACCGAACTGTTCGGGAGGGTATAGATTTTTAATATCTATAACGGTTTTGAGACGGTTCAGAAGGAGCCGCTCGTAAAGTTTCCCTAGTGTGTTTAAAAGGCTGATCGGGCGATAGCTATCGGGAAGCGAAGCTTTTTTGCCGGGCTTGTGAATACCTATAACTATAGCTTTTTTCCAGACGGCTGGAAAATAGCAGTGGGCTATGGCTACATTGAAGATGCAGACCAAAAGAGCTATGAGGTGATCGGGAAGAAGTTTAAGTACTTCATTCCTGATACCGTCGGGGCCGGGGGACTTTCTAGGCTTAAGGCCTTTAATAACAGAACAAATCTCGTCATGCGTGACCGGGTTTAACGTTTCCGCGGGGGGAATCGTCGTTAGTTCCTGAACGGCGGTCTCGATGGTTTCGATGTGGGCAGTGTCTACGTTGTCGCAGTTTGGAGAGCACTGGCTCTCCAAGCTTGCGGCAAGGCATTCTGCCTTATCGTCACTATCGAACGCGGGTGGGAGATCGGGGCCCCTTTCGAGGGGCGGCATAAGGGCGGAAGCTTCTAACTTCAGAGAGCGGGCGAGGTTCCAGTAAGCCAGATGGGACGGCTTGAGACCCTCTAGGAGGTTATCCCACCGGTGACCTCTGTACTCGCCGATGCGAGTTCTAACCTCTCTCTGAAGTCGCCGTAACCTACAGGTGTTATCCCTCGTCGGATAAGAATCGTGTGCACGTGTCGCGGCGTTCTTTTCAGTGATTAACGCTCGTAAGCCGGGGGGGAGTATAAAACGGCGTTCGTTTGCCGCTTGCACCTCTCTCGAGGCCTCCCTTACACCGGTTTGGAGGTAGTCGACCAGGGAATCGATCGCTAAGTCGGCGTCTGCTGTTGACTCTAATACGTCGGGGATCCTAGCTAAGCTGGACGGGGTAGCGTTATCGGTTAGGTAACGATTTAATATCGCGTAGTCAACTACTTTGACTTTTGGCGGACTGGGGTCGAACGGTTGCCCGAGTTGTAAGATAACCGGGCGGTGATCGGAGTCCAGTTCGTGTACGACTTCTATAAGTCGTAACCGAAGTGAGACACCTTTGAGGAGGGCTATGTCAAGTACTGTCGGTTGACAGTTATCTTGAAAGTGCGTGGGCTCTAGCGGTGCTATGACGTCAAAGCCGAGCACATCGCATAGTAGGTCGAGAATAACCCCGTTAGGGGTGTTACGCGAGTTGTTGAAATGGGTGTGACCGCTATTGAGGTCGCCTGCTATTATTACGGATTGACCGAGTGAAAGTAGCGCCTCCAGATCGGACTGAAGGAGTCTTTTACTCGGGGAGAGATATGCAGAGACAAGCGTGATTGACGGATGGCCAGTCATGCCTATTCTACAGATGGACACTTCCATATTGGTAAGTGCGGGAGGGTCTATTGGCATGCAATAGAGGGAACGCTTGTAGTAGATGAGCGTGCCGCCTCCTCGGGTGGCACGGTCATTTCTGACTATATTGTAATTTGCTATCTTAGGGTCGCGCCTACTGGGTTTTAGAAGTGTTTCTTGTACTAGAAATACGTCTATCTCCCGTTCCCTAAGAAAGGTGGATACTAGGTCCCGTTGTGGAAGGAGGTTTCGCGCGTTAAAGAAAGAGATGTTGAGACTCCTAGGTTTAATGCGAGCCATTTATAACCGTTATCTATTTCCCGGCACGGGCCAGGCGCATTAGCGTCGCTGTCATCAGGGGAAAACGCCTGATGGATTCGGCGGGGCCGTACTCAGCGACGCACTGGTCGTATGCCAGTACTTCCTGAGGGTCATGCTCGCGGAAGAGCATGACCATGTAGTCAACGCCGCGGCGCGTGCTAACGGGCGGGGAGGCCTGAGCCTTAGGAGGCTGAGGGCGGGGAGTAGAGACCCATGCTGCCTGAGGGGCTCGCATGGCCGGAGGGGGTGCGCTGGGTGCGGGGGTGGCCGCCACCGGGGCGCGGGAAGCGCCCGGGAGGCTGGGAAAGGCTTCTGGCGTGAGCAGAGGCATGGGTTGACTATTGGCGGCGGGACGTGCCCTCTGAGGAGGGGTGTGTCGCTCTTGCCTTGGGCGCGTAGGGCGCATAGGGCGCGTGGGACGCGGGGCACGGGGACAGCCGCGATAGTTCGCGGAGTTTCACCGGACTTGTCGGCGAGCGCTTAAGGCACTCAGCCGAACAAAGATCTAATGAATAAATTGGTGTGTTTAAACGCGTAAAACTTAGAGAACCTATATTATAAAACGAAATTGATTAAACAGTATATAAATTGTATTATATCTATGTAACAAGTTTTTTTATGAAGTTGCACAGTTGTATAACGTCTTTTCAGACATACGTTGCGAATATCCTGTTAGCTGTGAATCCGTACGAAGACATTCCCGACATGTACTCCTCTAATACTATCAAAAAGTATCAAGGAAAATCTTTGGGGGAACTACCGCCTCATGTTTTTGCTATCGGTAAGAATTTCATTTTAAATTCAACGACCTGGGATTATCAAAAACTATGTTACGGCTTTCAAAAATACAGGTGTAAACTTAAAATTTAATTGTTAATATTCAATAGTTCAATAACAGTATGATGTTTTCTTTGAGATAGGGAGAATACCTCAGCAGCTGACCATTTAAGCGCTTTAATTAGCAATTTAATTATATGATCAAAAACTAAAACCTAAAAAAAGAATATAATGTTAACGTAGCATTACACTAATAATAATGAAGGTAAATTGGAGATTTAAGAAACTCCCAACACATGTAACCCATTTATTGAGACCATACCAATGAGCCCAAATACGATATCTCTGCTATAAGTTGATGAAGAGTTAGGTATCCTGCAGATTTCATATGATGCTGCAGTATCAAGTTAAGATTGCCATTTTCTTCTAATATACCTAATTGAAGTGACAGAATACCAAATTTCGACTCGATCAGACCTGTGGAAGATGCTCACATTCATTTATCAACTAGAAAAGAGCTGATAATCTTCAAGGGGCTGAACAGATTTTCAAGAATCATGGCTAAGAACACTCTTGGTTAAGTCACATTTCAAATAAATACTAGATCAAAATCGGTTCAGCCGTTTGCAAGCTACGATACCACAGACAGATACACTTATAGAGGTACACACGTTAAATTTATAACACCCCTCTGTTTGTGTCGGGAGTTACAAATAAACTATAATTAAAACCTTATGATTTATCTCTAAAGAAAGATTATCTCTAAAGAATACAAAACGGGCTTTACGTGACAGTTTACCTTTGCAATATTTGAAAAAAAAAATACTAAGTACTGCCTGCATTTATAAAATAAATTTTTTTTCTTTATCATTTTTTGGTACACGGACAGCGGGCTGATGGATTGTATGCACTATTTATGTTTTTTTATCAGTTCCTAACTTACCATGATTTTTTGATGTGAAACTTCTTATGCGACTTTCAACGCGTTAAACGTTAAATATTAAACGTTTAACTCACATTATCGGTCTCTCCTCTTTGTGTGAGCCAGAGCGAGAGAGCAATATATTATCGGTCTCTCCTCTTTGTGTGAGCCAGAGCGAGAGAGCAAATGTCGGTGTGTATGTATATTGCACACTGTTTAAATAAAATATATTTTAAAATGAAGTTTCACTTCTATCGTGTGTGAATCGCACACACACCTTTTTTAATTCTGTGAGTCGCTTGTAAAATTATATTAATGTCTACATTAAGCCTAACTATTACGGTATTTCTCATAGAATTATTATCGAGTCATTATGTTATCGATCTTAAAATAAACATAATAAAATTAATGATAATAGTTTTTTGGTATTTCCAAGGTAAGGTAAGGTATTTAGAAAATTTTAAACCTGTAAATATTTCCCTTAGGCCTATATCATATATGTTATTCAAATAATATAACAGTTGCTACGTTAGTAGTTAGTTTGATATAGCGCCCCTTTTTACCCTTAAACTAATCATCTTACCACCCATTTCGTTTTAGATTAGGCACATTATCCATTTCTCTGAGACTTCTACAAAAAGTTTCCTAATGGAATATTTTAAATGTGTTTTATATTTCAGCCGACAAATCATTCCGTGACATGAAGTCATTAAAACAGTCCCAGTCTATCATCGTATCAGGAGAGTCAGGGGCTGGGAAGACAGAGTCTACTAAATACATTCTCAAGTACCTTTGCGATCTTTGGGCAAAGGGCGCCGGTCCTGTAGAGCAGAAGATTCTAGATGGTATGGAGATTCTTTTGTAATTGTGAACTTGCTTTATATATTCCCCCATAATCATTTCGTAGCAAATTGGCACCAACTTTCGCAAATGGATGTCAAATTGAGACTAATAAGTTGGAGAGCAAATTGCTACCATACTGGAGGCGGCGATTACCGTTCGATCTCATCGAAAATCAAAGAATGTGTTATGAAATTAATAAAATTTAGAATTGTATATGTTAGAAATACATTATTCAAGCTTTTAATTGTTTGTTGCTAATTTATCGAAACACACGGCAGTGTGACGGCCAAGTCTAGAAAAGAAAAGAGCGACACACCGGCCAATGTGTAAATCGGATTAGTTAGTGGCTTTAGTGAAAAGAACATAAACGTACAGATAGACAGAGAGACGTTGAGTTTTATAATATGCATGTATGAAGATATTGTGGTAAATTTTTTTAGATAAAGACCAAGTATATAATGGGTAAAACAAAAAAAAAACAATTTATTCAGTAGCTTTTGCGTGATGCGCGCACAACGGCAAACCTGAATCATTTTCATCATAGATAATTAAATTATCATTGCAACATTGTTGATTATAAATATCAAATGCATATTTAAGTCCAAACATATTTCATAATTAATCGGAATGATAAATATTTATGAAGATTTTGAAACATAATATATCAAATGCCGTATTATTTTACCTTTAATTTTATTCATAACTGTTTTGAATGTCAAGAGAATGGCAATAATCACTTCATCGATAGTTGTAGTTAGTCTTTTAATAGTAATGTGTCTTTATTATTTGAACTTTTCATACAAGGAAATACATTACAAATGCAATGAAATTTGGTCAAACTATATACTAATTGTATGGTTAATTATGTTTAAAACTTCTGTCAAAATTCTTTATCTATTGTATATTTGCTATTGAGGAAAACTGGAATAGATGTTTTTTTATCATAATGTATTCATATCGCATTACAAGTAGATATTTCAAGTATATTAGGTACTTATGTACTATATTACCATTGTATAATACCATATTAGGTACTCATCTCCTTCTAACTCTTGTTCCTAGCTACAGGTTTCTATTTCCACTCTTCTCTATCTACTGCCATCTTAGTTAAAATCCAACCATACCTTCTCTGGTCTTACTCTACTCCTAATATACTTTCAGCTCTATACTTAATAGTATCATCAGCTTCGTACTTAATAGTCGACTTAATTGATTATGAAAAGCACGAATCATTTTACAATAGGGTTTACCAACATGCGCATGGTGGTCGCGGTCCAGTTTTCTTGTCTTATCTTACCACCCAGCTATGATAATAATATCAGCCTGTAAGTGTCCCACTGCTGGGAAAAGTTCTCTTCCTAAGGCAAGGTATGGGCTTAATCACCACATCAACCCACGAAGTATTGGTGATTTCAAACACCGAGAAATCAACGTTTCTATATTTTGCCCGCGGTACTACAAGAACATTTCTCAAGTGTTCAGGTTTCCTCACGATGTTTTCCTTCACCGTCAGCCGATAGTGCATTAGTTAATGTACGCGACTTCCGAAAAATTCGTTTATACGAACCTAAGGATATCTAATTAACATTCCGCCGTTCTAAACGACTCGAGCAGCACGACTCAGCAATGCTATCAAGTAACTATCGCCTTTGTATTGTCATTCAAGACTGAATAATAGACTCTGATTAAACTCTTTCAAATCTGACAGCGAACCCAATCCTAGAAGCGTTCGGAAACGCAAAGACAACCCGTAACAACAACAGTTCGCGTTTCGGCAAGTTCATGGAAGTTCACTTCAGCAACAAGTACCAAGTCGTCGGCGGTCACATCTCGCATTATCTACTCGAGAAGTCGAGGATATGCACCCAGAGTGCAGAGGAGAGGAACTACCACGTGTTCTACTTGTTGTGTGCCGGTGCACCGAACGACTTGCGCACTGCACTGAGTATCACGAAGCCTGATGATTATTTGGTGAGTTGTTCATTTTCTATTCACAACGAGCTTTTGTTGACTGTAGAAAATTTTAACCACCCTAAAGTTTACAGTGTAAAAAGTTTTTCTTTACTATGGATACTGGTTACAAGTACTTTAAGTCAAACTTTAGTATTTTCTAATATTCCAAGTGAGTTCAAACAATATGCTGCCTCCCTTGTTAGAACTATTTATAAGTGAATTTTTGTGGCAACTCAAAATGCATGTTTATATTTATAATCCACTTCACGAATGCACAATAACCAAACTATATCACGCAAAATGACACCAATATTACATAATATAAGGGCAAAAACCTAAGTTAATGAATTAAAATAAAAATCACAACATAGCAGTTCAAGATCTCTCCAAAAACTCTGTAAGTGGTCAATATAGGGTTGACTCCAAGAATGGAAGCCGGTTTTATAAAGTTAATTACGGAGCTTTCAACTTTTCTTTTCAATAACATGAAATTTCAAATTACTAACAATTTTCAATTTTATTTATTTCAGTATCTCAAGAACGGGTGCACGCAATACTTCACTACACCGGGCTCGGAGAAGAAAATCAGCGCAGATCGCAAGAGCAAACTGCAGCAGGCGAAAGGCGGCCTCAGAGACCCTATACTGGACGATGTAGAAGATTTCCAGAGACTGCATCAGGTAATTGATTTTTTGTATGAACAATATTGTTAGAGTTGTTATCACTTTTTTATTATCCAACATAATTGTCTAACTTGGTTAATATGAAATAAAAATGTACTTAATTATATTTATGATACTAGTGCGGCGAGTTGGTTTTTACAAACGAGTGGACGAATGTACTTACCACAGTCACGAGTTTGTAAAAACCAATTCCGCACGTGCGTCATACATTGTTTTTCAACACATTTGCGAGAAAACAATACAACAGATAATGCACCAAACATTTTCATTAGATTATTTTTAATAGTAAATAAGACATTATACAGATATTATATAGATATATACTACTCTTGGAAATTTCACCTACAATTTGCGCCTCTTTCAAGATATCAGGTGGAGAAGATCTCATATTAATATCGGATTCCTCGCTTCAACTCATTGTTTTGTTTATAAATATTAGTCTGAAAGTCGAAACAATCTTTGACGTTTCTAATATGAAAATGGCGTGAACTTGCAAATGGCGTCACGCGCGCGTGGTGAAAATTATAACTACATGTTTCATCTCATTTTCTCTTTAGTATTAAAGTGAGTATTGATCAAAAGCGTTTTCTATGAGGTTCGATCATTCAGCTTATTTATGTTCGTAAAGTGTAACTTTTTGGTGGAATTCTTATATTTTCTTTTAAAAAATAAAATAAAAAACCGTAAATGGTACGCACCGGGGCGTGCGGTAAAACAGGTACTTAGGTGAGAGTACATGTTTTACCGCACGCTCCGTTGTATGGTGCGTAATTTTTTACTTCCGAACAATGTATACAGGCTTCGTAAATGAATTTTTTGAGCAAATGTGTTGAAAAATTTGTTACCGGAGTATATGTAAACATACAAGTAACAGTATATAATAATGGGATCACAGATAACTATCCATTTATTTTATCTGTTGACACATTGAAGTCGTGGGCTGTTGCTAGTATACGATATATGATATCATCAGGCGTTATCACGCGTCGGTCTGACTGAAGAAGAAAAGAAAGCCGTGTACTCGGTAGTGGGTGCGGTCCTGCACCTCGGTAACGTGGAGTTCGAGGAGGAGGGGGGCGCGCGGGGGGGGTGCCGAGTCAGCCCCGACTCGGAGGGCGCGCTCGCGAAGGCGGCCAGCTTGCTCGGCGTCGACCCGGGGGAGCTGAGGATGGCGCTCGTCTCGAGGCTCATGCAGAGCTCTAGAGGCGGCCTCAAGGGAACCGCTATTATGTGTGTATTACATTCTTCCTTCATCGAACTTAATTTTACATTTATTATTATACTATGTTCATCATACGACATAACAGATGTCTGATTTCTGTTTTACAGACGTAGCATAACTTAATCGGAACTTGATTTTACGATTATCGATTCTTTGTTATAGCATAATTTTATCGATAATACCTTTAGGTACGCTTTAAAATATTTCAATGGTGTAAGCTGCGTAAATAAAATAACAAAAATGAACTGTCATTATAATCTATACTATAATATAATAAGGCTGAAGAGTTTTTAGTTTGATTATTTATTTAAACGCGCTAATCTCTGTATTTGAAAAATATGTTTGTATATAATAGCCAGATATAACTTCACGCTACGATCCTAGGGAGCGGAGCAGTAACTATGAATGAATGTGAAGCTATAGGCAAGTATGGGAAGTGGAACAACGATAGGGTTACACGTGCGCGTTGGGGGCGGCGACGTTTATATTATTGCGAGTAAATTTAACACGGGTGAAACCGTGGGACACAAGTAGTTACATACAAATAATATTGAGTTGCAGTCCGGAACACTTGTCATACACGGTTTTGAGTGCTTGAGACACCAAACAACAAGATGGCGGTTTATTTTTTTATTTGTAGCTTCTGTGTCTATGTAGGCAATTTAGCCAATGTCAAGTATGACAATTACACATTTTTTAAAGTTTAGTAGCCAAGTGTACTGTAGTGTAACCTAAAAACAAAATAGATAATGACACAACACAAATCAGTCACAATATACATGATATTTTGTTATGGGTTCTGCAAAATACTTCTTTCCGTGCTGCTGCAGTAAAACTATAGGAGTTATGGAAACATACATTTTGATTCGAAAATAAAAAGTAGAATGATTAAGTAAATATATGGACAATTGCGTTAATTCGGGTTATTGATTATTCTATTTTCGTCTAGGTATTTTAGTTAGGACAATGGAATGTAACGCAGCACATTACTATGAAAATTATTCTATGAAGGAAGTTATTTAGGATTTTCTCGAGGTTGATCGCTGCGGTGTCCGTACACGTTACCACGGAATCATGTCTAGATGACTGGAGTCTCCACAGGCGACGCCTCCAATGAAGTCTGCGTTTTGGAAATCTACCACACCTCGAACACTTTTCCTATTGATCTATACTATAAAAACTGTATATATTTTTTCAGGGTACCGTTAAAAACATATGAAGCTATAAACGCAAGAGACGCGTTAGCTAAAGCCGTGTACAGCCGTCTGTTCGACTACATAGTGCATCGCATCAACACCAGCATACCCTTCCAAGCGTCTTCGTATTATATCGGTGTACTCGATATCGCCGGATTCGGTAACAATATACATTATCACATTTTTTTAATATTACATTTAACTGTAAAAATATTGGTTTCAAATTTTATCGATATTTTTTGTTATCTATCGGTATCGGTTTTGTCGATTATCTCAAATTGTATCTAATATCTAAATAAGATTTATAGTTTCGGCTAAAGTTAAAACGGTTTTTTTATCTGTTTAGATTTAGCGTTGTGGCCACAATCTCACTTGATCTTAAGTGACGATATGCCCTAAGATGATAGATAACACACTAAACTTAGTGGAAGACTGGCATGACTGGAACACACCTATTGGTGTTTGGCACAGATTTACAACTTGAGGGTGGTAGCTAGCCAGGCAATAGAAAAAGCCCTACCACCAGGCTATGGTTTCCTCACGATGTTTTCCTTCACCGAAAGCTCAGGCTCATTGCAGGGATTCGAACTCACGTCAAAAGACGCGATGTACGTACACGCTACCAACTGATCCATCATTGCTTCAAACGTTGTTCATACTTGTAACGTAACCGACTCTACAGATTTTGTTAATTGATTTATATTATTTACCGGTTTGTTTAAAGCCATATTTCTCAAAGGTTGCGATAACGCCCCTCTGCGGGCGCTAGAGTTTTCAAGGGGACGGTAGGTGGTTGCTGAGACTGACACATGACAACTGATCCGACTGAATCACAACCACATATGTGTTGTGTTATGGTCTAATATCCGCCATAATGGCACGCTCAGACGTGTCGCGTTCTAACAGACTTATGTGAAACAACTCGGTTTTTGGGGATGAGTGGTGAAAATTTTTTGTAATTTTGATATTGGGCGGTAGACCATATAAATTTGAGAATCCATGGCGTGGAGAGATCAGACGCAAATTCCTCTTTTGAATCAAAGTATATTAGTATTCTCGTGGATATTAAAACTGCACTTGTTCAAGTTTTTGAGTAGTCACCTATTATTCACTCTTATCCAAAAATATACATAGTTGAAATCGACAGATAATAATTGGATTTAGAGATAGGTGATAATTTATAATAATTTATTTAATCAGATTAATTAAATATTAATCATTCAGGCGTACATATTATTACTTAGGTAAAAAGTTTCAGTTGACCTTGTACTTTTTCCATGTTAAAAAAAAACATCGTAAAGCAAGTGACAAGTGAATACTTGTAAAAAAAAGGTGTGTGTGCGATTCACACACGATAGAAGTGAAACTTCATTTTAAAAGACATTTCTATTTTATTTAAACAGTGTGCAATGTACATACACGCCGAGATTTGCTCTCTCGCTCTGGCTTTCACAAAGAGGAGAGTCCGATAATGTGCGTTAAACGTTTAACGCTTGGAAGTCGCATAAGCAGTTTCACTTCAATAAAATGTTAAAATGGAGTCATCATAGGTTAATGATAAGACTCGATTAGATTTTGTGCTTAAATAATGCTATTCTGTTTTCGTTGTCAGAGTACTTCCAAATGAACAGCTTCGAACAGTTCTGCATAAACTACTGCAATGAGAAACTACAGCAGTTTTTCAATGAAAGAATATTAAAGAACGAACAGGAGTTGTACAAAAGGGAAGGACTCAATGTGCCCGAGATCAGATTCGTGGACAACCAGGACTGCATAGGTCAGTTGATCTCAGATAGAATCTTTAGTAAATGATATTTTATTTATGTTAAAAAACAATTTCTCTGCCTCTAGTATGTTATAAAAACATATTTATATTTAACATTCAGATTTGATTGAAAGCAAGAACCACGGTATATTCCATCTCCTTGACGAAGAGTCTAAACTGCCGAAACCCGAGTTTGGACATTTCACACACTCCGTTCACAAACAACTGGCTGCTAATAACAATAGGTATGTTTACAAAAATAATAGTACATCTATCCTTTACATTTTGTATGGAGAAAGTATTTATAACGTGTATATTTACCTCTGATAGGACGGGAATTGAATGGAATACTACTTTTAATAATTCGCCTCTGTTTTGATGATAATAGTCTCCCTTATTTTACCACAACGATACAAAATAACTTACGTGTAAGGTAATAGGCAACGTTACATAGGTAACAGGTAACGTAAGATAGGTAATAGGCAACGTTACATAGGTAACAGGTAACGTACGATAGGTAACAGGTAACGTTAGATAGGTAACATGCAGCCTTACATAGGTAACCGGTATCGTTAGATAGGTAACAGGCAACCTTTCATAGGTAACAGGTAACGTTAAATAGGTAACAGGCAACCTAACATAGGTAACAGGTAAAGTTAAATAGGTAACAGGTAACGTTAGATAGGTAACAGGTAGATTAGGTGTACAGGTTGCATCTATGAAGTCTTGACGGGTTTGGTTTTCGCAAGTCGAGGTCCGTGTACGTTTGTTTTGCGCATCTGTGGCCGGCTTTAGTTCCGCCAGCTCAATGCCTCGAGGTATTCTACCAGCCGCCTTATATTACTGAAGACCTTCGGAGCGTTCAAGGTGTTTAACCCGGTAAAAGGATAAATACTTGCACAAGGAGATTTGTTGTCACATCAAAATTAAAGAGATATCTGTTGAAATATCTATCTTCGTGAAATGACTTCGGAGATCATGGAATTAGTACACGGTAGCGGTTCCTTAGCCATTCTAAACTCTGTTAGAACATTCAAGTGGACCTCAATTAAATTCACATTTTGTGGCTCATCTAATAAATAATAATGGAAGGTAAACGTAAGAAGTACCGACTCAATATATTAAAAGTGTTCGAGAGAACGTGTGAAGTTAAAATGGTATCATTAATGCGAAAATTCCAACTTTTTATTTATCTTATACTGTTAATTTCAGGCCATGCTCTTTGCTACATTAGTGCCATTTTGTTCATTTTTGGGATCGTACTTTCGTGGACACTTTTTCTGTGGGAACCCTATATGACTCGATTCGACACTTCAGATTGATAAATTATTAATTAAAAATGAAATAACTCATTCTAATTTATAATCACTATCCTAGGATACAGGTGCCGAGAACGTCACGTCTGAAAGCTCACCGCACACTGAGAGATGACGAGGGTTTCCTGCTGAGACACTTTGCTGGGGCAGTCTGTTATAACACTGTAAGTTCAATCCTGAATGTTTACACTTATCAGAATATAGATTTTATACTAAATGCTTATTCATTACAACTAGTAAGCGACTTGCATTTGATTAAAAACACAGAAAGTTGTCCAGTAATGTTGTAACAGATTTCCTGAAATAATTGTAGTTTTTGTCTTATGGTAATTAAATCTGCTTCTCCTATATTATTTTATAAGATATACTAGAATATTTACTACCCATAGTAAAAAAACCTTATAGATTATAGACTGTGTAGTGCGTTGTGAGGTACGTGTATGGGGATTAATAACTTTTAGGCACAGAGTTTTATTATACAAATCATCACGATACACAAATATTAGTTACTGAACGGAGCAAGGGCGACGTCTAGCCTTGTGAAACAGGCAACAGAAAGAAAAAAGGGCTTGCTGGTCAACGCTACGAAGGATTACGGACTTTTACGGGACTTCGACTACCTGCGCTCGAACCGCTCAACGTCTTTACGAATATATACAGTATTTATATAAAATATACATCTGGTTGCCACGTCTGCAATCCTTTCGATAAATGAATGAATATATAACGAGCCCAGAGTGATTTGTAAAAATGTATTCGATGAACCGTTCGTTTAGCTTTTGAAGTGAAAGTTTTTTGGGCACGGTAGGAAAAAGAATGTAACGGAAATGACGCACTGTTCTGCGTAACGTTACGTTACGGATAAGATGTCAATGGTCTAAAATATATTATGTAAAAAGTTGATTATGTTCAAACTACGGTTTTTAATGTATAAGTTAATATTTGTAAAGTAATAGTAATTACAGCTTTTTAGAATATTAGTTCTAATGCTGTAGTAGATATTATGTATTATATACATTTTGCCAACAAAAAAAAAACTTGTTGTAATACCGAGTGCGCTTGTACGATATACGCGTTCCGATAGTTTCACGGTTACCATGGTGACTGATTGTTGATTATCACATTCTAAGAAGTATCACTACCGGCGATCGTATAATAATATTACCAGCCTCTAAGTGTCCCACTGTTGGGCAGTGAGGCCTCTTCCTTCTTCCTTCCTTCAAGGGAAGGCACGGGCTTATTAAACACGCGCCAGCCCAAAACGTATTAGCGAGCTCAAACAACAAGAAATCAATAGTTTTATATTTAAAGATGTTTTCTGTTACACTCGTAATTATTTTTTTCCTTGTATAGGTTACACACATTCATTCTTGTTAAATAAAAGCAATGATTGTTTAACAAACAAATATATTTGAATGTACAGAATCAGTTTATTGAGAAGAACAACGATGCGCTCCACGCGTCTCTGGAGTTTCTGGTGCAGGAGTCAAGGAGTTCGCTCGTCCAGCAGCTGTTCCAGACGACAGACAACAACAACGCTAAAGGGAAACTCAACTTTATCTCAGTCGGTGCTAAGTTCCAAAGTCAATTGTCGCAACTTATGGACAAGTTGAAGGAGAACGTAAGTACCAGTCATATTTCCTTGTTCAATATCTTTATATATTACTTCTCAAACATTATTTTAAAGCTTATGATTCTCTCTATTGACGAAAATAGTTTAAAATTCAATGTTATCGATGAAGAAATAATCAATAAAAGTTTTTCATTGGGAACGCCATCTGTTCTGTTGTTTACATTTTATAAATGCGTATTATTCACACGGGTTTTCTAGTTAAAATGTATTATATTAAAAACTAGCTGTGCCCGCGGCTCCCTTCGCTTGGACTACTTCTTACCCTTATCGCACTTAAGTAGGGTCGGCACAACAGGTTTTTCTCTTCCAATATACTCTATTAACTATCATCTCAGTATTCACTCCTTTTATATGCATATCATTCCTCACACAGTCCATCCATACCTTCTTCGGTCTTCCTCTACTCTTATCCATCCACCTTCATACTTATTATTCTGCTAGTTATATGACATTCATCCCTCCTCATGACATGCCCATTCCACGCAAATCTGTAACCCCTCAACTTACCTGTGACTGCAGCTATTTTAAGACTTCCTCTGATATACTCATTCCTGATTTTATCCATTCTAGTTACACCACACATCCATCTTAGCATTCGCATCTCTGCCCCATGTAATCTTCTCTCATCCGTCTCTTTTGTTGCCCAGCACTCAGATCCATACATCAAGACAAGTCTTATAATGGTTTTATACACTTTTTCCTTAAGTTTTAAGGGCATTCGTGGATCACGTGTGACCCCCGAGACTTGTCGCCATTTCACCACCCACTCTGCATTTATCCTATTATTCACGTTCCGGTCAATCTCACCGTTGTTTTGAATTAATGAACCAAGGTAACGAAAATTGGAGCAGGCTGGTAGGAATACACCATTTAAGGGTATATTAGCAAAACTGAGTGGACTACAAAAATGCTTAGTATTGTATCTGCGCGGAACCCTGATTATTATTCTATAGGTTTTTTTGTTATAGGTACCGTATACACTTTCATATGTATTTAGTAAAAAGCTGTTATTTTAACATTATAAACAGACAGTCCTTTCAGTTATTACGATCCTGACATACAACTTGCGCTTTCTCAACATTCATCAATCTTTTCATACATGCTCGTCGGTTTAGAGAACTCTTGACCTGACCTTTCTTCAGAACGTCCTCGATTTGATCGTGGAACGTTCGTCTATGTCTTCCTCTTCCAACGTTCCCAATTACACTCATCTTATAAATCTGTCTAGTCAATCTTCTTTCATTCATCCTCTCTACACGCCCAAACCATCTAAGCATCCCTTTCTCAATCCGTATCACTACATCTTCTTTCACACCACAACATTCTTTTATTACACTATTTCTTATTCTGTCACTCAATTTCACTCCTATCTTATTTCTTAACGCTCTCATTTCTACTGCATTTATGGAATAACAAAACATAATATAGTTCCCGTGTACAAAATTTTATCAAAATTTGTTAAGCTATTTTCAAAAGTATTGCCCTATTTTCTTGTAGCGTATCATTTGATCAATGAAATAAACACTCCGTCTACAAAATTCCATAAGAAATAAAGAGTTGAATCCGGATATATAAATAGACAAAAAAAAATTTAATGGCATATCCGTGATCAGTGTCTATTATGTAGGATGTGTATCATGTCTGGGGCCAGAATGGGTATGTTTGTTTGTTCGTGTGCAGGGCACGAACTTCGTCCGGTGCATAAAGCCGAACGGGCGCATGGCCGGGCGCGCCGTCGAGGGCGGGCTCGTGCTGACGCAGCTGCAGTGCAGCGGCACCGCGGCCGTGCTCGAGCTGATGGAGCACGGGTTCCCGTCCCGTGCGCCCTTCCACGACCTGCACCGCATGTACCGCGAGTACCTGCCCCCCAAGCTGCAGAACCTCTCCGCCAAGCTCTTCTGCGAGGTATCTATGTACTTGTACTGTCGGACGAGCGCACGCGCTTAAATACTTATTGTGGGTGATCCTTTGACGATAGACATATGCTATTACAGACATTTTTATAGGTCTTTTCAAGATCTATAATTATGTAGCACATTAATTTGATATATCTCGTATGGTTTATTCACCGTAAGCCATTTAATAACCCCAAAAGCGTATTTTTTTCGGAATTAATTCATCACTCATTATCGTCACTACTGATTCCGTATGCTACTTTGTGTAACAAAATGTATCCTATAACCTGGCCACATAACATATCTATGAAGTAAAGGAAAGCCCATGTAAAACGGATTAGTGGTTTCCGCGTGTAAAGAACATAAACGGACAGACAGAGAGACGTTCGTTAATTAGTCGATTGCGATTTCATTATTTTCTGAAACTATTCTATTCTGAAACCAGACAAGAATATAATATGTTTTTTTTTATTTTTCAAGAACGCTTTAAAAAATAAAACCCAGAACAAAAAATTGGAGTTTTTTTTCCCTAAAATTACCGCCATCGACTGTTTTTTTCGGAAACACTCGATAACTATCGAAGGAATCCATATAAATAGAACCGACATTTCAGGCAAGAGACAAGCCCGCGTGAAGCTGTAAAAGCCATCTGAAGTCCCATGGATGCAGCCTCTAAGGCTAACAGTATAGTCACTTCGAAAAAAAAAAAAGGCGAGAAACATTCTCACTTGAGCTGTCGGATAGTGAAGGCCTAAATTATTCTCGAGGCTGAAAAAATCACCAGCTTATTCTATCGAGGCTCAGAAGAATAAGTTATATAGAGTCACCCTGGTCCATCTGCCGTCGACACCTTGCCCAAGTTCATCGGAATAGTTCTAGGAATCACAATACGCTCCATCATAGTGCCTGCTCTGTCATATATATAAAGCGACTGTTTTGTATTGTGTTTTGTTTTTAGGTTATTATACAGTACGTCGAACATTTGGTAACATTTACAACAATATTTAAAAACAGCACTGTATTTAATCTAAATGACAATGCAGACAGATGCAACTCGAGCTCCGCGCCAAAATAAGAAGCAGTTATGCCAATCTAACATGAGAAAAAAAAAACAAAAAAGATATGTGTGTGCGATTCACACACGATAGAAGTGAAACTTCATTTTGAAAGACATTTTCTATTTTATTTAAACAGTGTGCAATATACATACACACCGACATTTGCTCTCTCGCTCTGGCCCACACAAAGAGGAGAGACCGATAATGTGCGCTAAACGTTTAACGCGTTGGCAGTCGCATAAGAAGTATCACTTCAAAAAATGAATTTGGAACCACAATTACTATACATTAGTGTAGAAAAGTAGTAGATAAATATTTTTGGTACGTGTCCGTAGGCGATAGTACACAGCTTCGGTCTCTCGGATAAAGACTATAAGTTCGGTGTGACGCGCGTGTTCTTCCGCCCGGGGAAGTACTCGGAGTTCGACACCATGATGAAGTCGGACCCGGAGAACCTGAGGGCGATCGTCGACTCGGTCCTCTCGTGGCTCGTCAAGTCGCGCTGGAGGAAGAGCATCTTCGCTGTTCTCTCCATTATTAAATGTAAGTTTATTATACCCTATGTGTTGTGATGGTTTCTTTTTTAATATGTATTGTATGTATTCTCTAGGAAAAATAATTGCACCATTTCTAATGTTAACTTATGTAACTTAACAAGTAATAGACCAAACTACAATAAAAAAAACAGTCACGTTATCTCTGCACCTCGCTATAATGCGATGCCTCCCGCCTCCCCTTTCATCTCTCCGCACTCATCGACCAAATTAGTACGGTTAATACAGTGTGTTGTCTATGGATACGTGTCTAGATAATTTGTCTATTTTTGTGTTACCGCTGTTTTGTTTTTAGATATTTATTGTTAAGTTTCGACAATATTAATTATTGATTTTTCAAAGTTCAGTTTAATTCCGAAAACTTGGGACAGGCTATTACATAACGAAGAAAGAGGAAATAATCTTAAATGTTCAAAAGTTTTTTTAATTGGGGACCGTTATAGTGAAATTAACTTTTACTTTCTGAAAACTTTGCATTGATGTGATGTATATGTACATTTTAAAACAGAGGCTGTCTTGAAAGAAAGAGAACAATTTATTGAAAGTCTGCTGTCATGGCGGCCTGTAATACCACGGTAAGGCAATTCGATAAAAGTTATAAACAGCTGATCCCGAATCCTTGTTACATTACAGTGAAGAACAAGATCCTGTACCGTCGGGAATGTCTCGTGCTGATCCAGAAGACGGTCCGAGGGTACCTGGTCCGGCGCCAGCACCGGCCGCGCTACCGAGCCGTCCGCAAGATCAACGCGCTGCAGCACAACCTGCAGCAGATGGAAGCCGTCACCGCTCAGCTCAACACGGAGAAGCAGAACGCCCAGAGGAACATCGACAACTTGAGGAGTTCCATCAGAACTGCTTGTGCCGCTATTAAGGTACGGTTCTTATAGCCACTTTCTGTGAAATATGTTTATTTTTTTACTGTTGACTTCTTTGGGTGTGATGCTTCTAAAATTCTTAAGTCAGAATTTTAATACAATGTTTCTGACGCAAAAAGTAAGGAATACAAGTAAGTATGAGTGTAAGTAATATAAGAACTTGGTAAAACAGAGAAAACCAGAGAACTGTGTTAAAACAGAGAAAACCAGAGAACTGTGTTATATAACGAGATAGATCAATGGGAGTGAAGACAAGTCATCTTGATGACGTCATCAAGTCATGAAGTCAAGCAACCTAACCTAAAAGAAATCCTTGTTAAGAAAAACAAGATATGTTTATTGGTTCAGTAACAAGTTTTTTAATCCCGTGGAGTAAATTGACAATCACTAATGTCAAACTTGAAAATAATGTCGCCACATTCATTTTTATATCAATAGTATCATGCTACCATTTATTTTATGGTGCAATTGTATAAATACTGTATTAACAGTTTTTATTAATTTTTTGAAATATTTTGTGATGTTCAGTATAGCCGATAATTTACTATTATCAGTACATAATTGAGGAAATTATAAATGTACACATGGCAACCTTTTTTTACAAAAAGAGAATGCTTTGGTTGGCCCAAGGTAGTCGCGATATTGTCTACCTTATTTGGTCCTTCGAACTGTTTAATGTTTTTTTAACAGAATAACTTAATAATAGGCATAATATCCCGTACAGTTTGTAGAATTAATTCGGATTTGTCGGCATGACTATTTTTTAAATCCAATTCACTGGCAACATATGGAATGTCAGTTTATTCCACTGTATCAAAAGAGCGAGTTAAGCAGTTATTTTATACTGAATAATATTTTTGATCGCCAAAGATGTACCGCTATCTCGTTTTTTTATGCATGTTTATGTTTTTTCCATAAGGAATAAGTGTATAATAGAGAAGAAACGCGGTAAAAAAATTGCCAGCGGCGCGTTCTCTTGCAATACATTGCGTAAACTGGTAACCCTAAGTAGTTAATTATACGCAGTCCTAGCCGCTTCATGTACTGGATTATCATACTGTATCCGGCAGGTACCATCTGATATACACTAGTTACTCGGTACTCGACAATTTAAAAAAATCTATCTTTGGACGTGCTTTTACAAAATAAAATTTAAAAGTCGATAATTTCAGATGTTTGTACATTTGTCGAGTTTTGATGTCTGATTTGAAGTTTTATTTCTTTTATGTAGAAAAATGAAAACATCTCTCGCGCTGAAATAGACCAACTATACTCTAAGCTGACGAAGGATGTGGAGACACAGATGGCAGCACTGCAGAAGGCTATGTCTGACCAGAAGAACAGGTAACTTTATACTGTATAAATGAGGGAATGAAACGACTCTTAACATCGATAGAAACCAAAATACTTATTCATTTGAATTTCAGACAACATATATCGTTTACTATCTTTTATAATAATCTTTTGTATAATATAATACCAGCTTGTAAATGTCCCACTGCTGGGCTTAACCATTACGCCAACCGGCGAAGTATTAGTAGTGTGAAATGAGTGAAAATATATACTTTTGTATGTTTCCTAGTACATTATATTACTACAAAAGCATACGTCGAATATTTATTCCAGTAATTTAGTAAGTAACAATGATGGCACATTGTGTGCGTGATGTACCGTCAGCCGGTGAGACTGGTTGTAATATATGTTTGGTTATCAGAGAAGAACAGGAGAGGCTGCGTAAGATGGAAGCGGAGATGCGAGCCGCCGAGGAAGCTAAACTCAAAGAACAGGAAAGAATGAAACAAGAGGAGGAGCATCGCAAACTGTTAGTACCTGCTGTTACTATGCGGCTAGCATGCGGCCGCGCCTTCACAAACCTATTCACTAACTTTATCTCTTTATAACATTCATTCGATTAATTGCGCACCGCTAAAACCTCTTTATAATATAATAATAGTATAGATATCGATAATGTAAATTAAGATATTTCTACTTCCCGATATCTTGCACGTTTCTTCAAATTATCTTCTTTTTTTTGATAGGATATTAAATAGGCACATTCTATTTGATTTTAAATACATGATCACTACTGATCATAGCTGATTATATAAAACTAGTGGTCGCCCAGAGGTCGAAATTCGACCATAATTCATTAAAATTATAAGTTTACACCTCCAACCTCCTCTATATAGCCACCCCATGCCTCGCATGTCTCATGCTATCGCTGCCCGTAGGCGACCTAGTAATTATCTTGAACGTCCTCACGATCCGACAAGCTCCAGCTAGAATGATCTCTTCGAATTCCGACTTAGTAGGTAGCCTTAAACAATCTTAGGATCCATATTAACGGAGACCTTCACAATGCTAGGGCTCGAGCTAGAACCATCCTTCAAGCCCGTCGTTGGCTGCTTATATGTGTACACAGAGCACCCTAGAAGCACACCTGTTTCTAGCGCGCGGCATCTCTACTTTTTTCCATTATATATGCCGTATTTTGAATTTCTGTGATGATCTCTTATCTCGTTGCTATGAAACATGATTTCTTTTTTAAATAGTGACATAGACACGATTTTCTGACATATATATATTATGGTTATGTATGACATTCAGTAAGACAATAGACAAATAATATTAATCGATTCTCTATTTGACCATAGACTTTAACAATAAACAAAAGTGTTTATGCGTGTGTGTGTGTGTGTGTCAAATACATGGTAGGGTATGTAATGTTTTTTTTATTGATTTTATGTATTTTTTATGAATAATTTAAACAGAATGTTAGCATTCTGCACTCCTTCTCTATATAAACTATAAGTGTGGGAAATTTCTTTCTCCTCCGTCCGCGCAATTTTCGTAAAAAGGGGTACAAAGTTTTTGCTTCACGTATTAATATATAGATATAAAGTAACTGAGAGCAGTGATTAACGGATTGTTAATCCTGAGGACTGAGTTGGAACACCGTGTGCCTACTAACTAACTGCGCCCTTCGGATCGGAACAGGGCAGCGCGAATATTAACATGCGCGCCGGCCGTGCTCGTGTAGCATAGACTCAGTGTAAACACTCCTTACATACTATGCCGGTGGGAGGATGGACAGACGGACGGGGTATGCTGCACAGTTATACGGGGTAAAAGCGTCAATTCACTTTCAGCATTTCGCGACATTGTAGAGTAGTGGTATACATGCCGGCCGTGTAGACACCATAGTGTATAGGAGCCTTTACATCCGCCATTTTGACACGATTAGGCGTCTCGCTTTCTGAAGGACGGTGGATCTTATTTTTAATTCATTAACTTAAGTTCTTTGACCCTATATTAAGTAACATTGGTAGCATTCTGTGGCATATAGTTTAGTTACTGTGCATTCGTTAAGCGGTTTATAAATATTAACTGGAGACATGCATTTTGAGATGTCAAAAAAACTCCCTAGAAAGTTCTAACAAGAGAGCCACAAAGCCACACTTGTTGGATCAACATATAAAAATGCTACGAGGACAAACACATTGACACTGGCAAGTGCTTTTTGCGGCGCCAATACAAGGAGAAGGGGAATATACAATCGGCGGTGAGTTATCGATACCTCGGCGGTCCCCCTTACTTTTAAAGTCTACTTTGTAAACACATTGTTCCCATTGTGCCGGCTACTATTAAAAAAGTCAATCTTTACATAGTTTCTGCGACGTGTATGTAACTACTTTTTACAGTTAAATTTTGAAAAGTTCTCTCCCTGAAGTCTTGTCAATATTAGAGATTAGGGCTCTGTTGGTTGTCTCCGTGTGCTGCGGTTTGGTATTACGATATTGTTTGGTGTAACAGCAAGGCGGAGATGGAGGCGCGCCGCAAGGCCGAGGAGGCGGAGCGGCTGCAGCGGGAGGAGCAGGACCGGCTCGCCGCCATCAAACTGCACAAGCAGCTCGAGGAAGCCGCCAAAGCGGACCTGGAGAACCGCGAGAGGTACGTCAAACCTACACCATGCCCTATCCGCCAAACCCTGTACTTTAACAATTGAACTTAAATTGTATTGAGATTTTATAGGAAATTTGTTATCACGGATTTTAATGTTGAGGAGCAGACAGTCGGAAAAGGCAGTTGTATAGTTGACTGATGACTTGAACTGGTTTTGAGTTGAACTAATCTACGATAAAATCTACTAAAACTATATTTGAACGTGCAAATCGCTGCTAATAATGAAGTTGTATGCAACTAAAGTTTATATACATTGTACAATGTACACATTGTTCCAAGGTAATTTATATTATTTGGTATTACATTTACTAACAATATTGCCAGAGGTCTGTTAACAAGTGCATTGCAGAAAGTTACGTAGGTACATTGCAATAAATACAATAAGAGATACTTAATGGTACAGATAACAAAATAGTACGAAAAATTTGAAACAGAAACGTTATGTAATATGCGCAATAGAATATTATCTATGTATACAGATAAGTAGTATAATGAATGTTGACAGGTTTCATCTTGTAGTAATAAAATGTATCGTTCGAACACTATATATAAAGAGAATGTCAGCTGTATTAAGAATGGCTGCGAACCGTTTGACAGATTGGAGCAGGAGCGGCGCGACCACGAGATGGCGGTGCGGCTCGCGCGCGAGACCGACGGACACGTCGAGGGCTCGCCGCCGCAGCTGCGCAGGTACATACATACACACATACATACATACACACACCACCACCTTTATTATAAAACTATTTACAATTTTATTTATGGCAACCCTTGCATACCTCTATGAAAGCGTACCCTATAGGAATTTTGATTTTATAGATATCTTGATATAGTATTTATTGTAAATTACTGTAATACGCCATAAACACAGTAATTATATCACGTGGTAGTAAATAAATTTGCAGGAAATTTGAATAGATACACTGGTTTAAGTATAATTGCGTAAAGTGTTGTCACGTTTTAGAATTCAATACGAATCAATTAATCTCGGTTTGAAAGTGTCTCGGTCAGCGAATCTAGAAATATGTAGAAAGTCAAAAGCGGCGTATTAAATGTTCCCGACTCTTTTTTTTTTTTTTCGAACTGACTACACTGTTAGCCTGAGGGGCCCTGGAGCCTTTACGGCTTTTACAGGTTTACCGGGTGTTCCCGACTCATTTACATGCCTACCTTTAGTAGATACGGCTTGACTTTCTTTGAATACGAATGCGTAAAGTTCTCAATTTTGGAGTGAAAAAGTCTAAATTGCGTCACTCCATATGAAAACGTCTGGAAATAAAAAAAGGTGTGTGTGCGATTCACACACGGTAGAAGTGAAACTTCATTTTAAAAGATATTATATACTTTATTTAAACAGTGTGCAATATACATTCACACCGACTTTTGCTTTCTCGCTCTGGCTAAAGCAAAATCAAAAATTAGTTGACTTTACCAATCAGACGATTGTATATGGAATGATTCTATGTCTTTACGTGTCACGACGCAAGTAATAACTAACGTTACTAAATGATACTTGTCAGTGAAAAAACAGTATTTTTTTATTAATTTATCCAAAAGCAATCAGCCCTTGGAATTAATTGGTTAGACAAAGTTGATATAAAATATCCCCTTTACCCTTTTCTGTTCTATGTTACGCTGTTGTGTGGTACAAACACTGTATAACGTTTTCGCACGCCGACTCTGCGAATACTCTATCTGTATATACCTACCTATATATAGCTTGGCGCTGGATTCACTTTGACGTATTCTGTCTCTGTCGTATAAATATCCTAGCATAGAGATAAATCTATACACTCGACTACATATATCCGTCCGTATATCGAATGAAATCAGAGCAAACTTCTATATAAGTTCACGTAACATCACCAACTAGACGTAGAAGATTCTAGAACTTCTAAAACATGGAGTCCTTCAAACATAGCGTTGAGGACGTTGCAGTAAGCCGGCATGACAGTGATAATGACGATGGATTGTAAATCCTATGGTAGTCGCCAATGTTGTTCGATCGTACTGTGCCGTCGCTTACTAGTTCTACGTTAAAAATAAATCTATATATAGCATTTAAGTAATGATGGTCATATGTTCGCACAGTTTCTCTGCAATGGAGTCAGTGAATGGAGAGAATAAATTGAACAGGTACTCTGTGTGGATACTCCACTACTGTTTCTCAACCCTGCACGCTATCTCACAACAATCCTCTAACAAAGTTGTCATTGTTATTTAAATTATAGAAACCAGTATATAACGTATAGATTACTTTGTTATCTGTCCTCGGTAAAGTTGGATTTTATAGTATCTATCGATTTTATTATCTTTTTTATGTTTCATCGCTAGTATCAGATTTCAAAGTCGATTCTGAAATAGCATTGACTGATTCTCTTGTTCTAGTCTTTTTTTGTAGAAGAATCAAAAACTCATTGATAAAAAAAAATGCATTTTAGTTTATCTTCTGTCGATCATATTGAATAAAATACTAATAATTATCTATTATTAAATTTTAAATGACATAATAAAGTTTAATTTAATACTTATTACGTGATAGAGAAAGATATGGTACTACTTTGAAAGAGGATTTTATTATTTACGCTGACTAATTCTTCTAACACTTGAGGCTAATTGGCTTTCCTGTTTGCAAACTGCACGATAATTTATATGTTAATGGTTTCTAAATGTGTGATGTATCGACGCTCAAGTTCTACTATGTATGGAAAATATTAATACATTTTAATTAGTTCAAAATTGCTTATCTTTTAAACCGTAGACTAAAACTTATATATATGCGATATTTATTTATTTTTTTCAGAAAATATCGTTTACTTGCTGACCCTTGCGAAATATTGCGCACTTTATCTATATAGAATTTAAACAATCTACATTTTTTATTTCATTTCATTCAGTTTAGTAAAACAGATTTTTAATAGATCAATAAAAGTTATTCCTAATAAAAATACGCTTTTTAATGGAAGTTTTTTAAATCAAGTTTTTTAACGAAAACGTTAATTTTAAACTTTGTCTTATTTACAGCAATAACGGGTATCATAAACTTTAATATGATGTTTCAGTAATTAATTTTGATGACGAATTAAGGAATATATGGCGTTGCTACAAAAATACAATTCAGGAATAAAATATAGAGATTGTAGACTCTTATTTTAGACAGGCTGTAAATTGAACAATCATTGATTATTGGGATTAAAATAGTTCAAATTAAAGGCGAACTACGTAATCGCACAATACTAAGGTACTCATTCAAATATAACAGTTAGTAGAACTTGAGCATGTATAAAATTATTGTTTTTTTATAATACTTAATATATATGTATAATATCAGATAAGTATTTTGTAGTTTTAATGATAATTAATTAATTATTTTTAGTTTAATTAATATTGTTTTAACAGAACTAGTTTATAATAATATATAATATGTCCTGGTAAGGTTAAGGTGATGTTAAAATTATTTTCATCTATGTTTTGTGAAGAAAATTCTGTGAATTGAAAATTTTCTGCCTTTGTAGCTACTCTGGATGTTACAAAAATGAAAATAACTCTACTTAGCGCTAAGCTGCACGTAATAACTTTGTAAGAATTTAAAAAACAACTCAACAAATTAAAATACTTTTAGTGGTGGTACAATTAGGCCGTATTTATATTTTTTTCTGACGTGTCGTATCGTGGATGTGCTCTGACTAGTTTTAATATCTACACTATATGTTGTTTTGACACTTTCTGACGGTATTCTGAATTAATAAGTCACGTGGAGAGTACGCACTTGTCTGAAAGGTTGTGATACGACACAACACACATAATTAGAAGACATTATGACGCATCACGACACACGACACGTCAGACAAATTAAATTATTCACGAAGGTCCCGTATGCAACAGGTCGGAACGCGTGCGGATGCAACAGGCCATGCAGGGCAAGCAGAAGTACGATCTGTCCAAATGGAAATATTCGGAGCTACGTGACACGATAAATACTTCATGCGATATTGAGTTGCTTGAAGTGAGTGGTTTTTGTTTTCTTTTAACGATTTACAGAGAGTTGCTTTTGATCTCAATCGTATCGAGATACACGATAGCGTGACAGCCAAGTTCGGAAAAGAAAAGACCGACACACCGGCCAATGTGTATATTTACACGAACCATGTCGAGCTGCGTCCGACCCCTTTATAAATCAAAAGCTATTCGACTTGAAATTTTGTATGTTTAAGAAACCTCACTTGAACACCGATTAGCTCTTTTATCGGTGGCAACGACTACCCCGAACGTCGTTTCTACCGAACTCGGCTCCTTATCACGTTAATGCGTTTGTTGGAATCTTTTTGACCGTAAGTTTGACCATAATTAATCATTCTGAGGGTGGTAACTTACCAGGCGAATTCTGGAAAAAGCCCTGAGCTCATATCGTGATTTCCTTGGTACTTAAGTTTGTCTCCTTATATGAACACGCATTTGCCGCTCGTATTTGTGCGTCTCCTTTTTGCGTGATAATATCGAGCCTAAATGTGGAGTCTTACTTAACTCTTTATAATATTCTATTTATTTGCTTTGTTTTCTAATTATTTAGATTCTAATCGTGATCAGCGATGACTTAGCCTTTAGGCTTAAAGTTTTTATTTAGATTTCCATGATGATCTATGTTATTTACTCTGTAACACGTCTGTTGTTCATATGTTTGTACATACAATATAGACTGAAATTAGAATTTATCGATTATTTTGATTGTATGATAGTCTGTAAAGGCGGACCCCAAACAAAGGCGGCCTTAACAGTCCGCAGCGCTAATAAAGTATTGCTTATTGTATATAGGCTTGCCGTCACGAGTTCCACCGACGCCTGAAGGTGTACCACGCATGGAAGGCCAAGAACGCCCGCAAAACTACAGTGATAGATCAGGAACGCGCCCCACAGTCCATCATGGACGCAGGTGAGTGTAGTGTAGCTTTACACTTTTTAACTTACCACGAAATTTAGACCGATATCCATAAGAACTGAATCTACGATAGTAGTACACAGTATTAAGTAAGTAATACAGGATAATTTTATTTTATGCTGTGTTCTAACCGTGCAGGACGCTCGTTTTTTATGTTTGTTAATAAATAATTCACGCGATTGTGTATGAGAAAGAGAGAGAGAATGGACAACACAAAGTAGATACAGAAATCCAGGTCCATACGACGAGCGATAACGGCGCACGCACACATAAAGGCGTACGTATTAGGTTCGCGGATCAAGTCGTTCGTAGAGCAGTCGTGAGCTCGTGAGCGTCCAAACTTTGTTTATATACACGTAATTGTTGGTTTTATGTGGTACTAGGTTTTAAATTGACAATGAGTAAACAATCTTATCGAAATTGTTGTGAATTTGGTTGTTAAAGACTACAATAACCCGAAATTAAATGAAAGTTTTGTTATAAGTTTTGATGTATAGTTACCAATTTATAGATTTTTATTGCACAATAAATGCGGCTTAAATAACACACAGTAAATAGTTTTTATTGAAATTTCCAAATGGAATGGTCGTAGCCTTCAAATTACAAACTAACTCCTTGAAACTAGGCGTGAAGAGGCATTGTGGGTGGACTGTACCCTACTTAACATTAGATGCTGCAAAGCCTCTCTGTCGATCTATAATATATACATCTTATAAAATAAAGTCCCCCGCCGCGTCTGTCTGTCTATCTGAACGTGATAAACCCAAAAACCACCGAATGGATTTTCATCAATGGACGAAGTGATTCATGAGGAAGCTATAGGTGTATAATTCATTACGGCTTAGTGTAAATTGGCTTAAATATGATTATGATTGTTGAAAATGTCGGAGAAAATCATGCCGACTGGGAGCTTTACTGGCGCGCGTAAAAAATATTGGGTAAGGCACTTAAAATTTTATTTTGGCATAATAAATCAAAAATAACTCCCAATATGTTATTTTGCGTGCCAACATTATGGTATAGTTAGCCACCAATGTCAATTATGCGCGCGCAGCTCTCAATTTCACACTACTTAACGAGCCAAAAGCAGTATAACTTAAAAACGTTTTGTTATATGTGTTGAGACAAGTATGTTAATGTGTGTGAGTGCAGCCCGTACGCCGCGCGTGACTCAGAAGGGGGAGATCCTCGGCGCGCGACACCGGTACTTCCGCATACCGTTCGTGCGGTCGGGCGGCGCCGGCGAGGCGGCCGACCGCCGCGGCTGGTGGTACGCGCACTTCGACGGCCAGTACGTCGCGAGGCAGATGGAACTGCACCCGGACAAGACGCCCGTGCTGCTGCAGGCCGGTACGTGCACCCATAAGAGACGGTTTATTAACTAAGTAAAGTGCTTTTCATTGTTCGCCTATTCCCGTCCTCCCTAGGTGAGATTTTGTGGCATGTGCTGAGGTGCCCCTTTTTTAAAATAATTTTTATAGTAAATAATTACATTTAGTTGGTATGATAATGTATTTTGTTTCATGTCACTAAATCTAAATCGATCATAGAAATCAAAAAAGATGTCCCGTATATTTTTGTGGTCCTTCGAGCCGGATTTCACTCAACCGCAGTGTTGAGTTGATTACAAGAGACATTAATATCAATTATGGGACTTATGATCTTGATTTGGTCGATATAAATTATATAGAATCATTAAATTAACAGTTTATTGCTTTACACTGTACATAGCGACCCGAATCCCGGGCAGAGTTACGTTCATATACACAACTAGAATTATAATGCTCCACATTATTCAGTTCCTGGCGCTTTATAGGAGCACCGCCGCTTCACTGGTACAGTACTAAGATTTTTCGTAAAAAAAATTTTCCCTAAGTTGGGCAAATTTGCCAATCGTTTGTTGCGTTGCAGGTGTGGACGACATGCAGATGTGCGAGCTCAGCCTCGAGGAGACGGGGCTGACGCGCAAGCGCGGCGCCGAGATACTCGAGCACGAGTTCGAGCGCGAGTGGGCGCGTCACGGCGGCGCCGCCTACGTCACGGCCGACCTGCGCAAGCGCTAGGTGACTTACATCGTATTCATCACATGTGATTAGTAGTTTATCAAACTGTTGCATAATGAGAGGTATTACAACACGATAGTCTAGACAACAACTTCAAAATGGTGTTCATTCGAGATAAATCTCCCGAGGATGTATTAGCACATAAAAAATTGCATCATGTTATTAACAAAATAACATGAAAAAAACGGCATTTAAGTAGTTTTTCGTTAACAACTCAACAATGATTAATATTTAAAAAAAATTGAAAAAAAATTCCTCAAAGAGGAGACAATTTCCAAGAATTTGGCCGTACTGCTATGTATTCTTTATATAACTTACAGTATATTATCCCTGTAATACTAAAAGAACGGTATTTTTTTAATTTTTTGTATGACGAATTGTTACGAATATTGCATTTTCATTAACTCCCAGGTGCTGAAACTGATCAATGTAAAATTCCTGTCTCCGACACGCACCCATGATACCGAATCTAAGTGCAATTAAAAATTATGATTTTAAATGAAAACCCAAAAAAAACAAGCGTCAATAAGATTTTCACTTTTATATAACTAAAATCTAAATATTTAAAAGTATCTGGGAGGCTCGGTATATTGCTAGAAAAAAAAACATCATCTTAGAAAAACTTAGAAAGTAACATATTATCTAAATATAACATTGTTAGGACAGTTACCGAGAAACTAATTAGTATGGGCATTAATTATTGTATGTTTTTTTTTTTCAGATTTCAACATTCCCATTATCGTGAACAAGAAAGGCGAAAGGTATATAAGAAAGACTATACGTTAAGTTCATAATATTCATGGTACGAATGTAGTGCTTTTAAACTGTGCCTTCATAGGTTCCTAGATGTATTTAGTGCAATATAGAAGGCCACCGTATTATTTAGTTTAGAAATTTTAACTATTCAAGTTTAATATGGCTTAGTTGACTGTTGATATCGAGTTAATATCTCGCGAGGTTAGCTTTAACCTTTATTCAGGATCTAAGGATATTCGGAACTAGTTGTTCTTCCCAATTCCCTATTACATAAGGACATATCATTTTGATTACAATTAATATGACCGGTATGGTACAACTGTTTCCAATAATGTTAGCCTAATTCTTTATGTTTCCTAATTTACAATAGTACAAAGTCGTTTTAACCATCTCTCTTCTATCGAAATTCTAACCTTGACATAATATATCTATACGTATAATAAAATTGAAGTGTCTGTTTGTAATGTAAAAAACAGCTTCTTACTAAATGCATATAAAAGTATAAACGGTAGGAATAACTTAGGCTACTTTTATTTTAGAAAAATAATTGGGGTTCCGCAAAGAAAAAAAAGAAAAAAAGCCTTTTTGTAGTCCACGCGAACGGAGCCGCGGGGACTGCTAGTCATATATAAAATTGTTTAACATTGATAGCAATATTTTAACACTACCAACGGTCTGTTCCTTTGGATATTCATATTAAAATCAACAAGTGCAATTTCATGTCGACAATAAATTCCAAACTTTCTTAATCTGTATTTAGCACTACATAAACTATTTTCCTGTGTGAAATATTAAGAAACAGTTGTTCATTCAATTTTTTACACATATAGTGTATTTTATAGTAATGTCCTATGTCGGCGTGTGTTCATTATCATCTATAACATTTATCAGCCCGTATCCGTCCACAGTTGGACATAGACCTCTGGTTCTCCGCATTCAGTCACTTCCAGCCGCCTTTGGGAAGGCTTGCTCCATCTGGCTCAAGGGGGTTTATCAAATTCATTATTTTCATTATTACCTTATAAGCTTCTGCCCACAAACTTCGTCTGCGTGGACTTCAAAATTGGGTCTTTACCGGGATAATCCAGGCTGTCAACTATCTATGTACCAAATTTCATCCAAATCCGTTCAGCCGCTTTTGCCCGGTTGAGTAACAGACATACAAAATTTCATATTTATGATATTAGTAGGATTGCTATAAAATGCCCTTTACATATCACACCAGCATTAAAAAAGAAAAGTACTGATTTAAGTACATTTAATTCAAATTAGCCATATTAATTTTGAATGTAAGTCACTTCGGATATATGAAATGTTAGAAGTACAATATTGGAATATATTAATGGTGCACGATAGTAGCTAATTTTATTAAATTAAAAATAAAAATAAAACTATATGTAGAATTAAGCGAAAACATGCAAAAGTAAATATTTAAAAAGGTTTTTTTTTTATCAAAAAGTTCATTACTTAAATCTTTTTAATTTTTTTTTCGTATCACGCTCCTATGTTCACATTTTCTTTTGATTAATGTAATCAATTGAATCATTGAAAACATTAATCGAATCTTCGAGAAAAACGTCGATAAACCTTGGTTTTTTTAAACAAGTATTGTTACAAACAAACATAATATAATAAACTTTGTATTAAAGGTTTTTAAGGGTATTTACGGCTTCTGAAGATGCTATGCCAGTTGCTATACTTGTAGGGTGCATTTTATACATTTTTAGATTATATGCGTACCATGCACAGATTAAATGTATTTTAGTGAACGCATCGAAATCTATTTTTAATATATTCAAAGTTTACACAATAAGCTTTATACGATGTGATCACTTTAACAAAATACACAATAAGCTTTATACGACGTGTAAAGATGTGATCACTTTAACAAAATTGTACATTGATTTTATATTATTTATGTGATTATATTGTTTTATAGCGAATTTTACTGTTTAATTTATTAGATACTTCAGGATAAATACCTTCCAAGTAAAAGGTATGTAATTCTTGTTTGGCGTGATATACCATCATATCTTAGAACGTCGTCGCTACTTAATATCAGGTGAAATTGTGGTCCAATGCTGAACCTATAAAGTATTAAAAACAAAAACTAATATTCGTTGATATAATTTATCCTATATTTGGGTATTACAATTTATGCTTATTATAATAAATAACATTCCTATTTTGAGTACTGGTGGCAGCTATTTGTGTTATAAAAAAAGACAGTTGCTACGGTGACGTAGTATCGGGGAAATAATTCTGACATTGTAATCGAGATGGCGATTGTCAGAAAAGGCGCGGTTTCGAGAAAATGGCGCTTAAAATTTTGTTCTATTTTATGATAATGAAAAACTGCAAATAGCATGAATTAAAACAATTTTACATGACAAAACAAAAATCTGACATTAGTCTCTCGATTATCATGGCAGAATCGTAGCTAATTTAGATTTTCATTGCTCATGACCATTCATTTAAACGTACATATATACCTTATTCTCATATGAAAATTAACGGATGATAATGCGGAATTTAGCTACGGACTATTGTGAAAAAAACGATGTTGATAACAATGTGCAAATATCAATAATTAATATAGAATAATACGATTGATACAAACAAATTAAAAATATATAATTATGTTCGACTAAAAGTATTTGGAGTTTTTCAAATTCATTTTGTAATATTTCCTCCAACAGTATTTGAAATTGACATTCCTATGAATTTTATTTCATGTAAGTCAGATAAACCATTATTAAATTAGTTTATTTTTTAATTTATGTTAAGTACAATGTGGTGAAACATAGACATGCGAGTGCCTTATTGTCGTAAATACAATTTAGTAAGTACATGACGGTTGTCGTATCTTATACATGTAATATTTATGCTTTACCAAATAAAAAGAGATGACTTTATTTGATTACTTGTTTTATTTGTAATATTAAATATGTATTATAAAATGTTATTATTATCTTCGTTATATTAAGATTTTACCGAGATACTTATATAGTTTTGTAATATTGACTTCAAAATTTAGTATAAATAAATAACAATGTCATATTGATATTATAATAAAGCTGTGCCTGCGGCTTCGCACGCGTGGACATAATTTCTTAAACTTTTGTTGAATGAAAATATCTTGATAAGGTTTTTTAACCAATATCAAGTATCTAAGGAGTAAAACAAAAGATAATTTGATCAAAATCTATCGAGTAGTTTTCGCTTTATACGCGCACAACAGCAAACCTCAATCATTTTATTTATACATGTTAAGAGTCTAAATATTCCTTGTAAGGCAGTAGTGGAAGGTCTTATTTAGTAATCTGTCAATATGGCAGGCGGCCGGTCGCGGTCGTAAAATACTAAGCCGAATCTCAGTTCACAATATGGAGGAAGAAAACATGCTGTGCCAAGACAAGAACGGAAAGATGATAGTCGAATGCACAGTCCAGTAGGATTTTGTAAACTGAAGTAATTTGTTGGATTTCGTATCGATATATGTTCTACTAATTTCAAGTCCCTAAGAAACAACTAAGTTAATGTACTACGAACTAGATTGAGCTTTCGTATGCACCCAAACATCTCGGGATGTGGATCTATTTTATGCAAAGGTTCTCATAAAGGGTCGTAGATTGACAGCATAGTATTCTGTAAGATGACTGATATCTCTGCTATGCCATCATGCAGTGTTACAGAAATAAATAATTCGTCATTATGTATATTCAAGAAACTTATGACGAACCTCTATTGATCTCGAAACATCAGGCCCGAATGAGTAGCTATCAACCTATTGTAAAACCAATAAATCTATTAATAAAGTATACTGAATGTGATAAGACAGGAAACTAACTACAGGTAAAAGATTAAATAAATAAGACGCCGAAGAAAATAACACCAAGAGAGTTTGCGTATTTTTTCTCTTTCGGCAGTTTCGGGGTATTATGCGGTCAGTTTTGATTAAGGTTGGTTAAAGAAATATAATATATTGATTGTAGAAGGTAGGAAAAAAGTACTTTCTATCAAAATAAGTATGTCGTAAGATATCAGTGGGGACAGGTACCCAAGTCAATACGTCTTGTCTTTAATCACGATCAAAATTTTTGGATCTTAAATGACTTACGTAAAGTGCATCGTACATAAATCAAGCTATATACAATAAAGTATTTTATTGTTCACATAACATAATTTACAATACTTTATTATAAAGTAGAAAACCTTCTGGAAATTCTTCTAAAACCAAATCTAACAAGAGAATCATCATTTTGATAAAACAACAAAGATTAGAAAATTGTACGAAGTAAAGCCTAAAAACTGTGATTCCAGTGGCCTCAATAATCATTTTACAAAGTTTGTTGACACCATTATATTATTTTGACAGTTGTGACAGTTCACGTTATTTTCAGATTTTGTACAATTTGTACAAAAATTACGCGCAAAGGGAATATGTAATATATCATAACAAAATTGTAACGAAAATAAAGATTGTGAGATGCGATTTTATTTCGATTGATGTAATATTACACATTTTTGTAGCTTTTCATAAAAGCACCATGGATACTTTCTTACGGATTTGTGCTTTATTTTTGTTATTAGTTGCGGTGTTTACTCAGGGAAACTCATTGTTATATGACGGTAAGTTTACCAAAATTCTGATTATATTAATTTTAAAAGTACTGTACATCGGCATTTGTTTTCATTTATGAGAATTGGTTCTAAGCCGTGGTAAACTGAGGATAGAAAAGTGAACGCAGATCTTGACTGGTATATTTACCTAACTTACTGTTGGTATTTGTCCAAGTCCGGTGAAGCTGTAAAAGCCGTTCGAGGCCCTTATGGCTAACAGTATAGTCAGATCGGAAAAAAAAAAATTGGTATTTGTAATCGTTTGACGAAATTGGGGGAGCAAAAAGGGATTGAAGTTGATAGTTTTGGGCTTAGATTCATAATCGTTTGAAATGAATTGCAAGTTTAAGGGACATGTTGCCAGAATTTCGGTCCCTGATTACAAAGCTACTACTCTCATTATAAGATAATACACAGTTTCCGAGATTATTAAAACCAATTCTAACCTAAAAAATGTTAAGTTGCCAAACAAAATTTGTAAAATGAAATTTAATAATTTAATTTTGTGTTTTGTTCGGTCATCCTACTAAGATTTAATGTGTACTATGATAGTAAAAAACCTCATAGGGGATGAATTTTGAAAACTCCTTTTTTATTGCTCACCTAAGTATGATATAAGTAAGATATAAGAAACTCCTGTGCAAAATAATGTCTTCTAGAGTCACCAGTTTATTCTGTTTTCTGTCATACAATTTTAAGGATTTTGTTAAGTTGAATTGTGGGTGTAATATCTTTGAAGTAGTGGAGACCTCTTAAACAGTGAGGGTCTTCAATTTAAGTGAGACTTCGTGACTTTATATCCTCCAAAAATTGTTATTATGTTTATGAAATTCATCTCCAGGGGAAAATCTGATCAGAGTTAAAGGTCTGCCTAAAATTAACATCAACAATATTGAAAATCAGGATATCTAAATAGTGTCTTTTCCACTGTATCAAAAGGCCTGTCATATGTATTTTTATATCACACATATTATTTAGTTTATAAATTTTTTTCAAAATCAAATGTAAAATGACTTTGTTCAATTTAGACCCTAAGAAGGCACTTATGAATGTCAAACAGTATCACCGGTCTGAAAACGTTCCAGTCATCGAGAAGAACTGGCAAGAAACTTTTAAAATATATTTTTTTCCAACGACAAACACTATTTACAGTTATTATTTTTTTAAGATTTATTATGATATTCTAATTTAGTGGATGCACAGAGAGGTGTTCACTTCCAGACATTACCATCACTCACATAACCACCCTATAATAACCTTTTGACAGTAAAGCTGGCTTGACATGGTCCTTGAATTCATTGTCTTGCAAATCAGTAATGTGCTTTGGGACCTTTTTATAGAACCTAACACTTTTACCTAAAAAAACTTTCATTAGTCTTACTAAGTGTATAACACTGTATGTCTATTTTATGTCGTATTTCTAGTATTAAAACTGTGCTGCTCTTTGACATAATCTAGCTTGTTAATTTTTTTCCGAATATACATTATATTATCAAGAATGTAATTATTATCATTTAACCATTTTTTCAACAGATAATTTAGATAGTATTATTAATTAAATATCTAACATTTTTTCATTTTAGTTCATTGGCTTAGTGGTCCATCCACTATTGAAAAAGATGTACCTTCCTTATCGAAGCAAGTGGTTGACATATACTGCTATACTGGAACATCCAAGAATTTATTCTCTCTATGGCAAACTGTTAAGGTATATTTGTGTATTTTTTTGATACAATAACTATTATGATAAATATTTTTATATTAAAAAATGTTTAGGTAATATTCTACTATGCCATACCATTGTAAAATTCATGGATAACCTTTGTTATTAGTGGAGACCTAAGCAAATTATTTTAACTATGACCCTAGTTTATGGCTCTAAATATAATATAATATGCATTCCTTACCTATATTTGATTTTTTTGTACGCCATGTTATTTCATTAATTATTTTAATCCTGTTATTAACTAATGAAAATCGTATTATTATTTCAGTTTCATATAAAAATAAAGAATGATGAATTCCGTAAATATGTTGGTGGTAGCCCAGAAGAAGTTTACAATTCTTACACGGAAGATAGTTACGGTTGGTCAGTGATCAATCCGTTTCACAAGAAAACACAAAAAACTGTACCAGTTAGTTTGTTTGAGCCGACATGCCTAGCAATAAATACGAAAGAGAGACACAGTATAGATTTACAAGTACAGAGTAAGTATTTATTGAATTTGTGAATCTTGTTAGCTTAAGAATAGCATAATCATTTTCATGTAAAAAAAATCCTATAAACATATTAACATTGAGATGTGCAAAAGTTTTTTTTATATTGATTATTTTCATAATCTACTTATTAAAATTCTTAAGATTTACTGGCAGGCAACTCACAACTTAAATGAAAACTTAAATATGAAATTTTGCACATGATTATTGATGTGATTATTGCTTATATATCTAAATGAAACGATCCTGCAATCTCTAGAACAGTGATTCTCAACCATTTTTTTGTTGCGGCACATATTTAACGATATCAAAATTTGGCGGCACACAAAGAAAAAGATAAAAATTATTTACTTACTACAACACACTAACATGCAAAATTTGGCGGCACACTTTTGAAATTTGGCGGCACAGAAAAGTGCCGCGGCACAGTGGTTGAGAATCACTGCTCTAGAAGGTCCTTGAACTCTCAACATGTTGTAAACATCTTATGTCATTGCTTTAAAAGGAGAGGAACATTTGATTTGTAGCCCATTGTTTGTTGACGGATGTAGCGATAAGGCTTTGTATGTGTGCGTAGACGAACCTATGACTACACGATACACTATGATAAATACAGGATATTTCAGGCATATTCCAGACAATTCTTGGTATTTCGAGAATGGTTTTTTAATTCTATATTTCTCTTACTCAGACTTTAACAATATATTATTATAGTCACACTATTGCATGAATAAATTTTTATTTATATTTATTATTATTGTACCAATAACGGTTAATACCTATCTTAATCTAAACATGTACATACATTCTTTTCTCACAAGCTTTTAGAAGGGCTTTTCGAAACAAAACAAAATGAATGCATTGCAAGGCATACTAAAAAAAACATAGTAGATAATAAAAACCTACTAAACTAAAAATACAAAATGTTTACAAATTTGAAAGGTACCCGCTACTTTGATCTTTGGCATCACTGTAGAATATTAACAGTGTCAAGTAGGGTGACATGTTTTTTTATTTTTATATGAAAATAATACGTTAGTTTTTGGGATGAAGGAGTTCTTTTAATATTTTAGTTTGATTGGATAGTTTTAAGGGTAACTCAAGAATTTTAAAAATTTGGGAGATGTTCAAATTCTTGTTTTCCTCATCTCGCTGTATAAATACAGTCAAATCTTCTTCGCGAGGGACACGTTCTATAATGATTATGCCGTCAATTGCTTATATTAAGTTAGTCAGATGTGTGTCAGCGCCATCTGGGAAAGATCAGAAATTTTGAGCTTTTTGGAGGATACATTTTTTGTATGGCTATTGGTTGTCTTCTTGTTTTACTAGTCTCTGACGATGGTAATTTTTTGATATTGGGCATTGTCAAATTTTAAATATTTTTTCTGATATTTTTATGTATCAGAAATAATGATTTTTTATAATTAAAAAATGAACACGTTTTTTAAATAAAAATTACTTCAGTGTTCGTAAGCTCTATTAAAATGTATTTTTTACAGGAATCGACATCTTGCGAGTGCTCTTGATGTTTATTGGTATTGGACTGATTTTTTCATCAAAAGCTCTCAGTGGGAATCCCGTGTTTTTCTACCTCTGTGGTGTTTTTGTTGGCGTGTTCGCGTCTTTCATGATTCTAGTGTACTATTTTAGCAAGATATTACCCAGGGTAAGTTATTTTATCACAATTTTTGCATATTGTTTCTCAGTTATATCGACTTGGAAAGGCATTTTTTAATATCGTGATTTACAAATTAAAAATATGTCATTAAGCATTTCTTTGTGTCTTTCAGCAGCTAAACTTCAAAGCTAATCTTATTTCTAGGTTAATTTACTTAGATCACTTAATATCTATATGCATATAAAAAAATAGGGAATATGCATGTAGTTTAAATATAGGTATTTTTTAATCTTTGTTACTGTAGAATTACACCTATAACGTTTTTTTTATATTTGTTCACTTTTTGTTTATAGATTATCATGAATAAAAAGTGTTAAAAATACGAGGGAAATTTAAAATCGCAAAACGCTACGCTATTGGTCAAATCGAATTGTGACGTCCAAGTACGCGTTCAGTTTGACACAAAAGCGAAGTTACTGGGTATTTTTATAGTTTTGTGATTGTATTTCAGTTCTGTCGTTATTTATTAGTCTAATTAGTAAAATATTGTCTTCTTAGAATGCGGATCGGGTATCATTGGCCGAGTATGTTCGGCCAGATCACCCATGATACGTGATTACCAAATAATTCGGTTAAATACAACTGTAATATAAGACAATACTTTCTTTTTTTTTGGTAGCATGACAAAGTGACGGCCCTGTTCCTGATGGTATGTACAGTACAATTCAAAACCAAAGGTGACCATTGAGATCTATGGTAATCTGTCGATGGTCTTTGTTGTCATGCCGGCCTGTGAGCATCTTAGCAGATGGATATGCATTGGCTGATCCCGAAATGTGATATACCAAAAACAGACACTGTGACGAGTCTATCAGTATGTGCGGTGGTCGCGATCCAGTCGGGTACATATACCTTACTAATCCGCTTGTTTACTGGTTATACAAGTATTAATCTCTGAACTCAACACGCCTGAGTATGTCAATATAGCGGGTGTTACACCTGGTGTATGTTGGTCGCGATTCAATCGGACAGCTGTCGTGACCGACCCATAAAAAAAGCTTTCTTCCCTTAGCAAGGGTCAACAGGATACGTTTATATTAACTAGTAAATAAACCTGTTAAAATATTTTATTGTGCACGTCTGAACCTGTCTAAGAATCTTGTATGTTATGTTGTATATTACAACATCTATGAATTGTAAAAATATGTTACACTTTTTTAGTGCTTTTCCACCAGGTCTTAAAGTCTTAAAGTAAATTGATAAAATGGTTTGCCACTTCCATCTATATCGTATTTAGTTATAAACCATAACATTTTTCAGATAAAATGAATAAAGAACACTACAGTATACAATATGTTTATTTTATTGCGTACACTGACGTCACTGAAACTCGCTGACAGCGCGCTAAAATAGAAGCATTTAAATCGCTCAATTTCATTGCAGTTTTAAAATATTTATTTTGATGATAAATTTTAATATTTTTATCAGTGTTTTATTTTTTACGGCTCTGTACTAACGTAAATAATTGATTAAAAATATAAAAAATAATTGATGCATATTCCCTATTGATTATGTCAGACTATCTTTAAAAATGATATTACCTTCATTTGGGACAATCTCTTGCATTGAAACAAGTCCATATATTTTTTATTTCTTTTAGAGAATTGATAACAAGTAAACTATGTTTTATTAACAGAAAACTTTGACGTATGGCATCCTTATCGGTGGGTGGACAGTTGGCGTATATGTGCTTCAGCAAATCTGGGAGAATATACGGAGTTTGTTAATTTCATACCAGACTTACATGTTCTGGTATACAGTGATAGTGAGCTTCTTAAGTTTCCTCGTGTGCTACAGAATCGGTCCTCCGAAGAATCAGAGGAGCAAGAACCTTGTTATGTGGATTTTACAGGTGAGTTGTAAAGATGTTTTTGTTACTTAGTTTTTGAGGTTATACTCTTTGAGGTGCATTATGAAAAAATGATGAGAGTGAATTTTTACGTTGCGCGCGCACATTATAACAAATGTTGTATACATTTGTCTATGAAGTTCCTTGTTAAACCTCTTGGATTTATTGCGATGAAGGTAGTCACACAGGTCCCACTCGATGTTATGCGTCACATTTTTATGTACATAATCTGTATAAGTTAAGCATTTGAACATAATCTAAGTTGATGTCAGGTGAGGATGTGGCAAAGATGGTAATGCGCTAAGCATAGAAGGAACTGCATCTCAAGTGCAGCTGCGGGACCACTCCTATTAGTGCTTGGCGACAGATTTTCAAATTGAGGGTGGTAGTTGAGGGTGGTAGATATCCGGGTGGGCAATAGAAAATGCCCTACCACTATGCCATAGCTTCATAACGATGTTTTCTTTACCATTTCTGATTTCACTAGTATATTGTTAGATTAAAGGTACTTTTTAATAAACTAACATCTTCAAAAGCGAGGTGTTGGAGTTAACTTCTAAAAGCTACACGAATAGATTTCGGCTGGCGTGATGATTAAGCCCTTGGTATTTTTTGGGAAGTCGTATTTGTACAGCTCGGAGTCGTCTAAACGCGCCTGCTTTGCCTGGTGGTGGCTGAGTTTAGCCGTGCCAGTCCAGTTCCTCCAGGAAGTCCACCAGTCGCCTGATGTTGTTAAAGACTTCGGGGAAGGTCCTCGGTGTACCAAGGTGTTCAGCCCGATTTCGAGCCAGCTCTTTGCACTCCAAGAGCACGTGACTGGCTGTCTATCCTTTTTCTATGCGCGCTCTGTATTATATCTGGTTTTCTGTGACACCTAAATAAAAAAAGATGTTTGTTGTATTTTCCATGTCCTGTTAAGGCACCGGTGACCATTTGTGCTTGGCAAAGTATGTATCTATATGTAATTACAGGGCATAGGCGTTATGATGATATTATTCAGCAGCGAATACCAGGAGGCTTCTGCTGCTATCATAATAATATCACTTACCGTGAAATATTTTCCTGAATCTTTGATTTTTAAACTACGTGGCTATTGGTAAGTCTGTCTATATTATTAAGAATTAATGTTCGCTTGTATATCTGAACTTTATGATACGATGCCCGTAATTGCATATTAGAACTGTAATGACTTATTATGCGTTTCAAATGAGAACATACCGACCGACCGCCAACTTCTCTCACTAATTACGAAAATTGTACTGACAGCAGTGAATACATAAATTATAATAAAACATTTTATTTTTATCAGGTTTATTAATAGATTTTTTTTTGTTTTGTTTTACGTACTGCGTTTCTGCGGTTTGAACGATTATAGCTAAATCATTGTTTTCTCATATTAAATCCTTAAATCAGTTATCAAACCTTGAAGGAAACAATTTGTTTGGATCAATGCATAGGTGACATTGAATATACTGGAGATCACATTCATAGTTGTATTCGCTTGAAAAGTCTAAATCGAAGCGGTACATAGTTACATGCTTTGCAATCTCTTTGTAATGAACGGAAAACTTCAATGTGTTCGCCCTTAGTTAATTAGTTTGTGTTGCAATTATGTATAATAATTGTTGCCACATGTGTAAAGGTTGCTTACATAATAATATGAACGTACGATAGATGGCGCGCGAGTCATGTCAACGAATAAATGTACTTCATATAGGTTTCAGTATTTTGAATACAGTTTCCAGGACAGAATTCGACGAAGGATTAGGCTAAATATCATCACATTTTTCTGTATGGTCTAAGAAGTTAATAAAAAATTACAATTACAGAAAATAAAGTGCAACCTATTTTTTATGCAGATATGATACAAATACAGATTATAGTGGAACACCATAAAGCATTTTCAAGTGAACGAAGTTGCGGGCATAAGCTAATAGTTTTTTTAATAATAATCCGTAAAATCTAGTTTGTCCAAAAACGGGTGACCTATGTATGTTTTACAGGAATTAAGTAAGTCAAATATCAATTGATAAATTGCATTCCTTTAAGGTGCAGAAAGTTTCCTCCGAAACGTCGTCTCTTAAGTAACGAAGAGTATTACGAAGAGGGCGCCAGGGAGACGAAGCAGGCTCTAGACAAGCTCAGAGAGTACTGCGCCAGTCCGGACTGCGCTCAGTGGAACATTATGCTCAAACTGAACGACTCTAAAAGGTAACCAGTACATTGCAGGGCACTCGTTCGGATTACGTGACGTCACTGTGCCTCGATGGTATGCATGGTGGTCGCGCTGTAGATACAACCCTGCCATCTCGCTGTCGCCATTTCCTCGTTCGTTACTTTGCAGGTGTCCAACCTCACCTTGGATGTCTTAACTCTTATATTACAACAATATAGACAATATTTTTATCTGGCGGCCAGGGTCATGTGTCACGAATCACCAGGCTCGTTCGCGCCACTACACCTATAGTCATAGACCCAAGCCGAGTGTTGAATAATTTTAATTTTACATTATCTCCCAAACTATTCATCGAAGCAATTTTCGTTCGTAAGGATTAATATGCCATGCCTAATAATAATGCTCATAAATCACATTTCATTAAAAAAAAACAAAAAGTACCTTATTGTGGCTTATATATAAGAGATACGTTATTGCGGGCTTTTTTTAGATGTACTAAGGAGCAATATTTTTGTAGAACATTGTATTCACGTATCACTAACCATTACGTAAGCGCACGCGGATAAAGCAGTTCGGGTGTGATGTTACTTTCGACTTACTTAATAAAAATCAATATTTAACGTTATCTGAGAGATGTAGCCTAATAATGCTAGACAATAGACTTTTCGAATCCAACTGGTACCTCCAGGGATTAGCGTGTTTAAACAAATTAAAAACTTTGTTCTCCTTTATTATATTACTATAAATTTGACCTCACTTAGCAACAATAATAAATTGTAATATGAATTTTCATCTTGAAAAACAACGCACGTTAAGATCCTGCTAGCTCAGTATCGAGAAGCCAACCTTTTTGTTGTCATGTACAACATCTTAAAACACTCACGAGAACCGTTCAGGTTATCGATCGGGACGTAACCTTACCGAAATAGTTTTAGTTTCCCGCTAGGACGCTAGGATCACAACCTAGTGGAAGCTCATCGTTCAGTCCGACTTCGGTGGAAAATATTAAAGTACATACATTGTATCTTAACTGTTGTTAGCTGGATCTAAACTTATCAAAAGTAGCATAAAGCATAATCTAGGATCTCCCCAGAGTAGCAGAAAGCCACCATTGCTATTTCAGTGGTGCGCATACTACAGAATTAATAATAAATGTTATAAAAAGGTAATGTTTGTGGGAGGTAATCTCTGAAACAACTTTCCGATTCTGAAAAATCACATTATCCCAAGTGTTTTCATAGTTATTAAATGTTATATTATAATTCACGCAAACGAAGTCGGTGGGCGGTTACTAGTATAAATTATTATTGCTCAGGTTTGCAAGTTTTGTCGAAGGAAACTCGCACCTGAGCGACGACGAGGTCATGGATTATGAAGCTTATGCCTTCTCTATAAGCAGGACCCAGAAACCGGATCCCATAGCCAACTCGACGAGGAACCACATGGAGATATCAGATGATGACGACGACAGTGACAGTGATGAAGACTGAAGGTGATCACTGTTGAAGCAGCATATTTGGTGATATTGTGTATTTTTTTATGATGAACATCTTTGAGAAATGGGAGAGAAATCTGAGTTTATTAGGGCTAAAGGGTTACCACGTACCCGTCATTAACGATTCTTTATTAATATTGATTTATTCGTAATGTTTCATGAGCATGTCAAGATGGTATAGGAATTTATGTACCTTTGAAAAAATTAGAAAATATTAAATCGGGATCCGGAATAAATAGATTCGTCAATGTGTGAAACCGATTTATCAACATCGGTTAGTTCTCAACTTGACTATAAAAAATTGTCCAAATGTGTTATTATAACATTATAAATTACTATTTATTTAACTATGGCATTTAGGTATATTTAAATTAACTAGTATTAATAATTTTATATTTTGGGCCGTATAAGTTTGATTATATTATTATTAAATTACAAAGTAATATAATTCAAATATGCTTTTTGACTAAATTATGATCTCATTATAGTTGATTTTTTTACTGACATTGTAAAGTTACTGATTTCCACCTCTCGTGTTTCTCTCCCCTAAATCCATCCCTGATTATCTCTACATCCAACTAAATTCTATATATTCGACATTGTACATACCAATTAGATGTATAGATTTAATATATATTTTTATATTCAATTAAGAAATACTGGTGTCTTAATAAAATCAATGTTATAACGTGCCCAATAGTAATGAAGTGTCTTATAATTAATAGGTATAATAAAAGTTGACTGATAGTAGGTGTATCTTTTCAAAATAATAATGCGTTATTGTTAGTTAATAACTTTAATCATTTTTTTTAGTATTCAAGTGTATAAAATAAGAATTATACTTATTTAATCATAGCACCAGTTTGATACTTTCTAATTTATTTAAATAATGTTAAATTTAAAATTTCTGGTTCTGTGAACCGTGTTTTGTGTGAATTTTAGATCTTTTTATGTCCGTTGTAAACGTCAATGAGTTATAAACTATTTTATATATTACTATTTATAAAAATGCCGCATTTAATTTAGGCATATAGCGGATTGAGATTTTTTTAAACATTCATTTTACTTTAACTTTACCACGTGACAATAATATGATCCAGAAATATGTACAATAGTCAAACTGTACATTTAAATTATTTGTTGGTTTTTAATATTTTTAATTTTAAAAATCGATTGATTGTCATAAGATAAACGGAAACAATAAGCAAGAAAGTATGTAATTATTTATAGAATTGTAATTGTGTTACATTTTTTGCTTATAAAAAATAACTCTGTATACTTCGATTTATATTAATAAATAATGTTTGCGAAATGTGTCGTTTTTTTCATGCTTCGTCAAAACACATTCAAATTCTTCCGAAGTAAAAATTATAGAAAATGATTTTATAAAAATACGTACAGAAATAGCAAAGCTATATTAAGTATTTGTAGGGTGTATATACTTTTTTGCATTTATAATTAATTTGTAACCACTTTCCATGGTAAATGTTAATACATTTTACCTTAATTTACAATGCCTTATAATTTTGTGTATATTTTTGTACGGTCACTGATACCAAAGATAGTATAAATAAAAATTAATACAGATGAATAACTCTCTATGTGCAATGATGTCTCCATATTTACCGATTTCATACTTCAAATTGTCGATTGTTTTGGATATTTGTTTACTGTCGATAATTCTGACTAAAACAGATAATTCTGACTAAATGATTTTATAAAGTTTAGTCTATAAAATTAATATTATTTCAATTTACAATTAAGTATTTTAACAGTAACACAAAATAAATTATTAATATTTGCTTGTTTAATAAAGCATTAGTGGATTATACATAACGTGAACAAAGTAAGTTAAGCAGCGCGGCTCGCTTTCTTGGTTTTGTCCAGAGTTTGCGGCGGCGGCGGCGGCTTGGCGGACACGTGCCGGCTGTACAGGCTGGAACAGTACACATTCATACATCTTTATTCAAAATCACTGTAGTTTTGGTGGGATTTGGTGGAGGAACTTATTTAGCCCTATATTACGTAGTGTAGTATAATTATTGTGCACAAGTGAAGTGGATTATAAATAATAACTGGGAAAATAAATTTTAAGTTGCCACCAAAACCCCCTGGACAGTTTTAACAAGGGAGCCATCACATTTTTAGAGCTATATTTGAGAATAACAAAAATATATGACTCACGTGACGTTGGCAGATTTTTAGATGAACCTAGTTGCCATTAAATGAGAAGAATAATTGAACTTACTTTTTTATATGGCTTCTATTTATGTAGGAAATTTCGCCAATGTCAACTGATGTTATTTGAACTTAATTAAAAATTCTTAACAAAACGAATACACGAGTAGATTAAAGGGCTATTTTTATTTTATAAAGAATTATAATTTTGGTTGTGGGGATGGCTCTGTAGTACACATCAGGATAAGTATAACCTTCAAGTTGGATATCTGTCTACAAGCATCTATCTGAGTAAATCCCGAGTATCCCAGTGATAGAATAAATTATAAAAAATTAGCTAATGACAAGATAGTTTATCTGTTTAGGTAAGGTAACAGACTTACACTTTATATGTTTCAGAACGCAAGTAATCCAGTACATGCGATGGTCCCAATTTGAGTTGATCTTCAATGGGTGGTACCCAGAAGTTTCCTTCTAAACGCAGTACTGACTTATTGCTTGCCAAGTCAAGAGAACCTGGAATTAGAATAAATAAATATCTATTATATAGATACAATAAGTATGCAGACACATTTAAAAAAAAATTAATTACCGATCTCGGGAGGTAACACAACCAGCCTATTCCCTTGAAGGTGAAGTTCTCTCAAGCGGGTCAACTGTCCCAGTTCTCGAGGCACCTCTATCAAATCATTCTCGCGCATTGACAACTGAAACACATAAAAACAAAATCAATGAAGCTTAAGTCGATTAACTACTTAAAATACTTACTATATACAGTGGATATATAACGACGAAGAAGGGACTTCTATAATCCCGTCGCTATACTGGGATTACGATTCCCGCGTGCGCTTGTCTAACGGCATTCTATAGTCCACGCGAGCGGACCCGCGCTCACAGCTAGTATATATACTCAGGTTTCATACTTCCTCGCAGTAAGCAGAAACATATATTATATGCAGTTAGATCGAATTTTCTACGGATAGGAAAATAAATCAAGCAAGAGAGGTTTCTTCAAGAGAAATTTCTTTGTAGATTTCTTTCTACTTGAGGCAGTCTGACTGATAAAATACTTCCACCCTACAGAACATTGCAGCCAAATAACTAGCCTAGCCTAACCTTGTGTTGTGTTCCTAAAGTGAGTAGGGTTTCCAAAGTTCCTTGGGAAGAGGTGTTTAAGATCAGCAACACACTAGTGATGCCTATGGTATTAAAAGTATCCATAAGCTATGGTAGCAGCTTACCATCACGCGAGCCGAATGCATGTTAGCCACCTTAGTTGTATAAAAAATGCTTCTCAGGATTTTTAGACTTAATTACTAGTCAGTACAAAATGTATTGTTGATTATATAAATTGAGAAATATATAGGTAGTAGTAATAGTAAGTAGTAGTATAATAGAAGGAATTAAAATAGTTTCAGTAGAAAACTTTCATAGACAATAATTATATGAAAATTACACTAAAATTTGATGAAAATTAACAGGGTTATAAATAAGTAATGCTTACAATTTGTAAGTTTTTCAAATTTCCAATCTCTGCAGGTAAGTATTCAAAGTCATTGTCTCCGAGGTAGAGGGCACGGAGACTGTCTGGAATAATACATTTTCTATAATAAAATTGCTTTCATAAGTAGATAAGAGTTAGATCCATCTACTTACTATATACATAATTATTATTTTTTTAATGTACAAATGCAACTTTATTTACAATAATAAAAACTGACAAATTTAAGTAACATAAAATAATAATAATTCTAAAACTTGTATTTTTTGTAACACACACACTTAGAAAATCGTGATGATCTTTACATCATTATAGACCAATTGAGAATCAACTTTAAGTTCAGTGTTTGTAATCAAGCTAAATCATATACAATGCTAACCAAAGCTTCTGTCAAAGACTATATTACTCACCCATTATAAAGAAATTTCCAGGCAGATTTTTCTCATTCAAATTATTATAAGTCAAATCCAATATTTCAAGTACGGGGAAAGATCCAAAACCTCTTGGTAAACTAAACAGCTTGTTAAGTGACACATTGAGTATTCTCAGCTTCAGTAATGATGACAGGCTGACCGGCAACTCCTGGATGTGATTATTAGCAAGATTCAGTATCTCCAAATTGGTAAGATTGGCCAATGCAGCAGGTACCACTTGTATTTTATTATGACTCAAGGATAGACGAGTTATGTTGGTAAGAGAAACTAAAAAGAAAAAAATAATAATAATCTCAATATTTTATGATCAACTAATAAAGTTTGTGATAATAAAAAGTTTTTATAATTTATCTTAATTTATTTATTTATCTAAACCCTTTTATTTATATAATCATATATAGTCAATTTACATAATTTTCAACAATTTGTTAAGTTTTTTTTTTTTTGTTCTGTTTACATATATTTTTGTTTACAAGTTGCATGCTGTGATTGCCTTAAAAGGCCTAGTGTAATTTATTTTTTAAAATGGTGTTATTTATATCAATCAATAACATATAATCAAACATCTGTCAAGCTGGCTGTAGGTCCACTTCTAATCAATAAGAGTACATACCTATTCCGAAAATTAATAAGAAAATTTGGTCTAATTTGATTTTTAATGGTTATTCTTGAAAATATAATACAAAACACTGTTGTGACAACTGATTTGGATGAGTAATTTTAAAATTATTTATTACTAGCGACCCGCCCCGGCTTCGCACGGGTGCAATGCTGATACTAAATGTACCTACCTACCACAGAATGTCCTTATAAACAACATTTACAGCTTTTTTGTCATTAGATAATACAAACATGTTTTGTTTAGAGGTTACTCTTGAAAGAGCGACATATAATTTACCATGGTATATAGGGCCAGTACCGCCGCATCGCTATGTCTCTGCATTTTAATTCTGTAAAATCTTCGGGAATATTCATTTAAATTACATGCTGTAAAGGGCTATATTGATCTATATTAAATGGACAATGTATTTAAGGTACTTGATTGGATAAGGATTAATACTGTATTGTTTAAAATCACATCATAAGCCATTTTTTCCCGTAAAATGTAAAGGATAAAAAATGATTATTGTGGGTTATCCTTAAGAAATAGACATATACCATCGCGGACTTTTTTGTTGACCTTTTTAAGGTGTACAATACTGTAGTACATTATTTTGATTTATCTCGTGGGGTTCAGCCACCGTTTGCAATGTAAGCGCAAAAAATGTGTTTATTTACGACATCACTTAGAAACCTCTAAATTTACCAGTGTTTCTCTGCAATATTATGTATGTATTATACATATAAACCTTCCTCTTGAATCACTCTATCTACTACAAAAAACAGCTTCAAAATCCGTTACGTAGTTTTAAAGATTTAAGCATACATGGGGACGGACAGATTATAGTGACTTTATTTTATACGATGTAATGATTAGCTGTGCCCATAGGTCCACTTGTGTGTTCTACAAAAATAGTTGGTACTGGGATAAAAAGTACCCTATGTGTTTAATCCAGGTTTTAAACTATTTGTGTGCCAAATTTCATCTATATCCGTTCAAACATTTTTCCATGATTAACAAACAAACTCACTTTCGCCTTTATAATATTAGTGACGATTTCGTGCATAGTAGAGCTTCTTACAGTTTAGCCTACACTTTGGCTTAGTTATAATGTTAAAGACATAGCAACATTGAAATAAAAAAGAGAATAAGGAAAATATTCCCATTTCGAATCTTGCATGTTATAATTATAAACATGATGTCATTCATAAATTAATTGAACATTAGGGCCTCCCAGCTCTCTGAAGTAGAAATACTCAAATAAATAGTAATTTGTGTTTTTTGTTTGATTGAAATAACACAAATGAGTTATGTAAATAATCTATGTTAATAAATAATCTTATGTTAATAAATCTATATATTAACACACATACATATTTAATGTTTACGTATTTAAAATTATTTAAGATTATCAACTAAACCCTCAATCAAAACGTTAAGTGCATTTTTATATCAGATGTGAAATGTTTTTTTTATATCTTCGCTAAAACATGTTTTGTGTCCAAATAAGTAAAAAAAAACCGGTTTTTGTAAACTCACACAATCCAGGTATCTCCTCGAGGTTGGATATACCTTTATCCACTAAATCTATTTCAGGATTATTAATTTCCTTGGCTTCTTCAATAACTTTTTTGGCCTTCGACATCTTTCCTGTGTTCGGAATACAAGAAACTGGGGGTTGATGACTCATAATATCAACAGATGTTTTTTCCTCCGGCTAGGTGAAGTTGCGTTCCTATATGCTTTTAGATCTTTAGCATGATTGAACTGTAAATTTAGACGAAAAATTTTCTTTTTTGTTATAATTCTAGTTTGATTGAAATATTGTGAAAAGTATTTTAATTTATAATTTCGTTCACATAATATAATAATACACTGTGTACTTTATACTTTATGAAACTAACTTGTTAGCGACGCAGAATGTCAACATCGCATAGCTTAAATAAATATGTTATAAGTTAGTTTAAAACTATTCGAAATATAAAAGTATAGGCTAACCAACTTATTAAGAAATAATATAACTCGTCTTATAATAATAATTGTTCGTTACGTAAATAAGCTATGTTTGTATTTGTAGAAAAAGGTTTTCGTAATACTGACTACGCATAGGATTTGCTTTACAATTATTTAATGTGTAATTTGATGTATAATGTAAGAAATATTCATGTTTATTAATATTGTTTCATAGAATTACCAAGATTGAGCCGCCATATTTATATCGAGATCACAAATAGTAGTTGAAGAATGTTTGACTGTAAGCGCTAGGCGACCAATCACAATAAAGAGAGAAAACGTGTGCTATGTAAAATTGTTAGAAAGAGACAGGTAGATAAATAAGGCTACCTTTTCTAGCAGTCTTTAAAATTGTAAAAAAATAGATTATTTTGGGTAGTTTGTACATAATTAATGTAAAATAAGTTAAGATATAAGTTTCAACACATGTTTAGAAAAGAAAATATGTAAACCTATTAGAATCTTATAAGATTGTTGTCAAATCAATTAGAATGTTTGTAGATAAGAACTTCTAGGAACCGAGGTAATACATAGAATTAGACAGAGAGAAAGATAGAGTTAGATAGCGACGTCACTTTCTTCGAAAATGATATAAATATAGTGACGGGTTCTGTACTCTTCAGATCGCACTCAGATCGCTCTCGGATCGCTCTCGGATCGCTCTCGGATCGCTCTCGGATCGCTCTCGGATCGCTCTCGGATCGCTCTCGGATCGCTCTCGGATCGCTCTCGGATCGCTCTCGGATCGCTCTCGGATCGCTCTCGGATCGCTCTCGGATCGCTGTCGGATCGCTCTCGGATCGCTCTCGGATCGCTCTCGGATCGCTCTCGGATCGCTCTCGGATCGCTCTCGGATCACTCTCGGATCACTCTCGGATCACTCTCGGATCACTCTCGGATCACTCTCGGATCACACTCAGATCGCTATAAGGCAGACGTCAATCCACATCAAGATACCTCAAGACTCCTCAAGACTGAAGAAACCCTTCAAGAAGACACTTTAGTGTGAAGGGTAGAATTGTAAATAAGTGCTGTATCGTTGTGCAGAATATAGTGGACTTGAATTCGGCAAAGTGTTTATTTACCCGCCAGCGCCCAGTTCATCGTGAGTCGGTTCAAAAACAACGCAATCGTGTCTCTTTCCGTACATTCCGTTTGTTTCCCCTTCTTTACGCCCGGTAGGTTTGGGTGTAAGCAGGGACGGAGGTGTGCGGGAAGAGAGCTCATTTGGTTTGCGGGCTATCTCGCCTACCGAGTGAGTTGTAGTTAACGTGTTAATAATAGTAGTAGGTTGTTTTTGTCAATCGCGTTTTAGTGGTCCTTCTGGTCCTTCGCAGCCAGATCGACCTCAATCGCGTTTTATAACTAGTATGTATATATTATTATATTAACCAATAACGTGTTTGTCATGTCTCTGTATTATTATATATTCTTGTGGTATACCTGGTCAAATTGAGATAGTAATATATGATTCTAAAAAATATATATAAATTACGCCAATTACTAGGTACCTACGCAATTTTCAAGCACTAATATTGGTGCGATACATAATTGTTCTTCAATCAATCAATATGTATGTACAAAACACAAATAAAAAAATAATCTGTGCAGCAGTTCACACAGGTTGAAGTTTACATGAAAATAGCAACATTTAAATGAATGGATACTATTTTGACAATGGACTGCTAGATACGTAATTTTCTATAGAACAGTAAGTAAGTAAACTGTCAGTGAAAGTAAACTGGGTAGGTAAACTGATAAAGGTTTTAAAATATGTTAAGTGTGACATAGATTGATTTTTTTATACTATAATGTAGTATCTACACTAGTACTTATTAATTAGTTATAAATTGGTTATAAATCATAAATCTATAGGTCTTATGGTGCTGCCATTGCTAGTAGAAAAACCATGACCAGAGACAACCATTTGATTAAAGGACTCTAGCAATACAGACGTTTACTGTCACTTATCACAGATTTTGTTTCTCAAATTACAGTGTTGGCTAGAGATATTGAAAAATCAATAGATCTACTTACCTTATTTTTTAAACATTCTGGTAATCTACTAATTTAGTGCCGAACTTTATAGATTTCTGTATTTTACAGATTTTGAAAATTTAAATGAAATAAAGCAGTAATTTCTCATAATCTCTTCTAGAGGCAAATTTCTATATTCAGAGTTGTTATTATTCGTAATTTATTTTTTTGTTTTTTAATTTAATATAGTAACAGCGATCTGCTATATATAAGGGAATTGTTTTCGAAAAAATAAATAAGAACATGTATGGCGCTGATGCTTCTATTTTTATTGCTTTTGGTAAATTTGTAGAGGACATGATATGCTTGCCGACTTCAAAGTCTTAATCTAATGTATATTTTCTTGATATTAAATAGTTCAGGAACGAGTTGTCCGTGAAAACTGTATACGACATTATTGGAACTAAATAATTTTATTGTGTTTATGTATATATATCATTATCACACGTATTAAATTAGAAAATTAAAAAAAAAATTAAACTTGTGCATATTGTACTTATGGCAATATTATCTCAGATATTTGATAACTCACATTTTAACTTAATCTATATCTTAATCATGATGAGTCATCATGAGTTTAAATTGTGCTTGTTTTTATATATTTCATATCATTTTAAGGCATGTACATATTAAAATTTTGATAATCTAGTGATACATTTTGCACTTTTCTGCTGGTATTTTTAATTCCCTTCTGGCAACACTGTTATGTTATCAAATATCATTCATTATCACATCTTCGTAAATTTGTAATCTTTCTGCTACTCGGTCTTGAGTTCGCAATAATCGTAATTATTACTTAATATTATCAGTGTTATTATCCGATTATGAATTGTCAAACAAACTGATTGAAGGATCTTTTAGATCTGTTTTAAGGCCAAGTCGTACACTACTTTTATGTAGGTACCTATCTACTGTAGTACTATTCTTTTTTCTAGTCGAATTTATTCTTATATTTCAGGTAAGTAATTTTATTATATATTCTATACAATCATATACCATATTCCTGTGATTTTTCTAAATATTATATGTGCTATTATTAAAATTTACAAGCATTGTGTGTAATTTCTTTTGATAATTTGAAGTTTGATAACGATTGTTATTGTCTCTTTATGAAAGTCAAGGTCCGGGTGTCATTCGCCTTCGGTAAACTTGTTATCGTCATGGTACAATTAGCTATAATGATTATGGGATGTTATCATAATAACTCATAACTTTTTAGTGTAGTGTATAATAGTTCAAAGTGCATATTCCATTGTTTTGTATTTTCTGATCCAACTGTTACACAATTCTTTTGTCTTGTAATGTCTAATTAATTGTTTACTTTGTTATAAAACTGCATTCTCTTGACCTTTCAGTTTTCAATATAAAAATTATGTTAATCAAATTTCACAACAGCTTGGTTAAGCTAACAACTTAACAGCTTGTTTTGGTGTGGAGATTGTAGTTGGCTAAATACACTGGTATATGAAGAGTTCTAACTCAATTCTTAGACCTTGACTGGACTAGATTAGTTTGTGATACTGCAGTATGTTCTATGTAAAAAGACTTGGTCTCAATTAATCAGTATAAAATGTTAAATGTCTAGTTAATTTCACATCAGATCTACATTCAGGATTGAATTTGTATAACATATAACAAAATATAAGACCAGACTATGTGTGACACACCAAGCATTTTCTCCCTGATATAGCCAAATTTGCAATATCACCAATGATTCAGTTTTTATATAACTTAGGATGCCTTGATAATTAAAATCATTATAGACACATTTTTTTTTGTTTTTAATTAAAATTTGTATCAAAATGATAAACTCCTTTTTTATTTAATGGAAAAATGAAAAATCACATGTTTTTACCTAATATTCATTACATGAAAAGCTATGATATGTAAAATGTTTATTTTATTTAGGTACTCAAAATATATGAAAATTTTTTTTTCTGTACAATATGCTTATATTATTAATATGTACATAATATCATTTTAAAATTCATATTTTTTGTGCAGTAGAATAATAGGAAACAATACTTCATATTATAGAATGTACCTGGCATTGATTGTACTTTGTATAATCTTGGTCAAACATTTATTTAATTGAGCTCAAAAATTATTTGTTCCAATTAGAACCTAATAAGGTATTTATGGGAAATTCCATTAGTTGTTTGCAACATTGCTTGACTGATGACAAGTATTGAGAAATAATTCAATGGTAAACTCATTATGGCTTCTATCTAGGAATAAATTAATATGATGTTACATTAATGTTATAAATTAATCATTGACATCTATATCATTACTTTAAAAGATTAATATGGATCTGCTTTTTGTACTTTTGTTCTTTCAGGAATTTCAAAAGATATGACCATATAAATCATTACAGAGAGTAAACAATATTTTTTTACTTCTAATTATTATTTTCAGTCTTCCCTGATCCTGTTCTAGTCATGAGTGAGAGACCACAGCCTCTCAAGGCCATAAACAGGCTGTTTGAAGGCAAGGAACCATGGCAAATTGTTACCATGACTGCTTCATCAGTACTGGCCATAGTTTGGGCTCATAGTCTTTACAATGCTAAAGAAAGTAAGTAACAAAATTACAAAACTTTATAGTTTATAATCTATACTAATATTATAAATCTCAACTAATTATTTGTTTAAACATGGTAATCTCTGGATCTTCATATAGATGACTGCTGATGAAATTTGTGTCATCTAATGTCGCCGTTACTTATGGACTGTACCATACTTACTATCAGGTGCTGAACAGTCATTTTGCTTTGATAGTATTTAAAAAAGAGTTGGTTCTATAAATTTCAATATATGTGAGAAATGGGCCACAGCTAGTAAATTTATAATCAGATTATTCCAGCAATTTTTTGATTTTTTAAATTGTTGTTTGTTAAGCCTGTACAATTATTACAAACTTTTATTTTTATGCTTATTGTCAATAATCTTTATTATTTTTATAACAAGATCTTACATCACGACTACGCAAAGAGTTCTTCAGATGGCTTCGACAAGTGCCAATTGTGAGACGAAAGATAGAAGAGAAGATGGCAGAAATTAACAAGGACTTTAGAAGAGATGTCAACAAACGTCTAGCGGGAGTTACAATAAGACGGGAACTGCCAGAGAAAGGCTTAGATCCTGAACAAATAGCAAGTGAAGTGAGAGATCATGTTAACTTAGGTAGGAATCATGTTTATTATAATGAGTATGAATTTAATATAAGCTCCTAAATGTACTATCTATCGGTAGATATCTCTTTCTGAAGGAATGAATTAATCATCCCGCCTGTTACTAATACTACTACAAAAAATTTTTAGTTACAATGTAGGCTGTTACTACAGTTCGATAGAGATTTATTATTACATTGAGTACAAAACAACATAACATAAACCATACCTGTATGTGGTATTTCTGTCTGAATAATAAATAAAAATACTGACATACAGCCAAACAGCATATTGCTATACCTGTGGGTAGTGAAAATGACGTAAGATTTTACGTAAATTATTAATTCGTACTCTGAAACAAAATCACTATACTTTTCTTCACTATATTGTGGTTGTACTTACATTATCTCTTTCTAGGGGGATAGTTTCCATCCTTTTTATGGCTTCTTGTTTCCACTATGTTGTTTAAAACAGAACTGTCCTGGCTGGGAATATGGTTCGCTTATATATCAAAATAAAAGTAGGTTCAAAATTACTGCAAATGCCTCGAACTTTACGTCATTCTTTAGAAGGGGAAGGGTTCTATTTTTAGACTATTGTCTGTTGGATTACGCAATCAAAGCGATAAGCTTTGAATGTGTGAGTGAACTATTGTGTTTTTTTATACCTACGAATAAATAATAGACGTTTCGAATTAATTCTAGATGATGCTAAATATTTCGAGAATAGTAATTTTTTTCTATTTTTACTCAAGTTGAAGTTATAGGTACTTCTTTTGGCATGTTCAGTAAAGGGTAAAGTTAAGAGTTGCGCGCGCATTATGTGACGGAAGTGCGACATAATGAAGTTAGCCTGATAATAATGTAAATTCATTTTATTCACTTTTATTTTTATTGTGTAAAAATAATTGTTATAATTGATGACTAACTTCATCATGTTGTTGGCAAGCGGAGAAAAAAATTAGGAGTTATTTTTGTTTAGTTACGCTAAAGAAGAAGAAGTTACGAATAAAAGTAGACGCCATTATTTATGATGTGACCATTATTGCAAAATTTAATGATTATTAAAATTATTCAACGTAAAAAAAAGATATTAGTTTACCAGAAACAGATCTTCCATCATGTCAATTAAGTTTATGATGGTGGATCTCAGGTAATTACGATTGGAGAAACGGCGCTGTATCCGGAGCCGTGTACCATCTCTCCGAAGAGATCAGTAGGGTTGCGTGTGACGCGTACGCACTCACTGCGTACACAAACCCGTTGCACGCGGACGTCTTTCCGGGCATCAACAAAATGGAAGCCGAGATCGTCAGGATGGCTGTGAACCTCTTCCACGGCGATGACGAGTGTTGCGGCACCGTAAGTTACATTATCGAAATACAGTAGACCCTCGGTTATCCGGTCCCTGTCTAATCCGGCGCCCTCTGTAATCCCACAAACCAGTTATGTATGTAGTAAGTATGGCAAAACTTTGTAAATGTAGGGTTAATCAAGTTGCAAATTGTTACGTGGCAACTGGACGTCATCTATAGTATAGATTCTATACTAATATAATAAAGATGAAGAGTTTTTTGTTTGATTGTTTGTTTGTTTAAACACGCTAATTTCTGGATCTACCAGTTAGATTCGAAAAAATGATTTTGTATATGATAGCCAGATTCATGAGGAATAGTATAGGCTGTATGACTTCACACTTCGACCCTAAGGTGCGGAGCAATGATTTTGTTGGGGCAGGCAATGGAAAACTAATGTTAAATTATAATTTTCTGTACTAGTTTGACAAAATTATTTACTCTTGCTTTCGGGAACACTCCGACCGAGCGCTTATCAACATTTTTCCAGGGTGTGCCAGTTGCCCCTGCCCGTACTTGGCTATACCTATGGTTGCATATGGCACAGTAGCGATTTTATTTCAGCATTTCATATATTGTCGGATTACAAGGTACTTCTTTTAATAAATTCCGGAGTAGAAAGGGTCCACTGCCTTACGTTTGTCCGCGTTTATCGAGGGTCCATTTTGATTTCTTTACCACTAGCAGGGGCACAAGGTTCAATAAAAATAAACTGTTCTAATATTAATTATCAACATATTTATTATATGTCTTAATTATTATCAAAATAAAGTTCAATGAAAATTTTTAAGATATTTGGCCTACCTTCTCCCTAACCATCCGCGCTCAATACTACAGACTAGCGCTGCACCGTCCGCTAAATAAGATACTAATAATCTAAAACGAATAAAGTTTTGAAATTGTATATACTTTGCGGAACATATTTTAGCTCTTGCACACTTCTGGTTAGAAACAAGAGCTTAAGGTTATCACATGGTTTTCTAATAATAATCGGCAGGTAACAACCGGTGGTACGGAGTCCATCATGATGGCTTGCAAGGCATTCCGCGATCTCGCGTACAGTAAGGGGATCACAAACCCTCAGATCGTGGTGCCATCGACAGCGCACTCCGCATTCGACAAAGCCGCCCAGTATCTGGGGTTGTCCGTGGTGACCGTGCCGGTGGAACCTGAAACGATGACAGTCGATGTCGAGAAAATGAAGAAGGCGATAGGCAGGAGAACCTGCATGGTAAGTTTGTGAAAAAAATAATTATTTATGTGCGCAGCAGTTCACATGTGCCAGAAGTGAAACCTTCAGAAAAAAAAAATGTTCTTTAAAAATCTCATTTAAATATCCTAAATCAGCGGGATTCAAACTGTCGACCACTAGTACGTACTGCGTATGAAGTCTGGTCGTCTCACACCACTAGGCCAATCCGACGACGATTACAATCATGAAAATCAGGACCTGCATTAACCGCGCATAAGATAAATGTATTCTATCTCATTCTCTCGTAGCCTAAGTCCTATAGATGTATATGGTTGTCCCTTTATATTGTCGCTTTTTCGTTTCATCGTGTTTGAAATCACAACGGTGCTAAAGAAGTTTTCATTTGAAATCAATAGTTTGGTGCACATTGAAGCATTTTAATAACCTCGTGGGTATAGATCGTGGGTTCTGCACCGAACTACCCGTACGGTACGATGGACGACATCGCAGCGCTGTCTGCCGTCGCAGAGGAGTACTGCGTGCCGCTGCACGTGGACGCGTGCCTCGGCGGGCTGGCGGCCGCCTTCATGCCGGCCGCGGGACACGCCGTGCCGCCCTTCGACTTCGCACTGCCCGCCGTCGCGAGCATCTCCGCTGACACGCACAAGGTGCCCACTTCTGACGTCTTACTAACTACATTACCACTTATCACATTCAAATCAAGTATCAACGAAAGTATCAGTTGATGGCTTTTGAAGCGATTATCAGTTACATTGATCAGGAATTGTCGAAGAATGTTGGTGTTTCGTTACAGTGTATAACTTATTATGATTTTAGACAAATTCTAAAACTAATCGGATGGAGAAAAGTGATACGTTTTTTACTTTTATTACTAGATTCTATTTCTAAACGATCAAAAAGTGTAGTACAAAAAAAAACTGCGTTAACCTTTACTCGATTTGAAGCAAAACTTCTTTGACCTTCTTTAACGTATATTATCAATATATATCTCTAAATTCTAACATTACATAAGGTAAAACCACCAGTAATAGACCACGTAAGGGCGTGTAACTTATATTAATGTTTAGTCTTTATTTTTATTTGAATGAAATGGCTGAATGTTTTGTAAATTTTGCTAATTAAACACGAATACTTTTTTATTTATATATTTATTGGTCAAAGAAAAATGAAATTGAACCACCTAATAGACAAAACTAATAGTTTACCATATTTTGCATCAGTAGTTGAACATCCAGATTAGTTAAGTCTTAATATAATTATGTCGTTAAGGTGGAGGTAAGGTAAATGTTACACTAGTTAAGTTAACAGGCAAATTACAAACAATTTTGTGTTTTATTTAAATATAAAATACCAGAGCTTGTTGCTCTGCTTGTAGATCATACCTGGGAAGTACATGAAGTTTACTAATTAGACTAGTTCAACAAATTTAGCCCATAAATTGTTTAGTAAAAAGTTGACTGCCCCGGTTAATTACAAAAATCAGTTGGGTAGTAGAGCAACACGCATATTTGCCCACTGCTCAACAAAACAGCACAAAATAGCACGTTACCTTAACAAATAAAAAAATAAAATCATTTATCATCAATAAGGTTAACAAGCCAGTATTAATCGATTTCAAATATATAGCTACCATTACGAAAATTGGTAAGAAACAAAAACTGCCTTTCGGTGCGTCACTCTGCAAACAACTGACAGCCTTGTTGTATATCAGAAGGTGGCGGATCCGTAGTTAATACAAATAGATAACTACATGACAATACTAATTAATTAATATGGAATAAATTTCCAAATATGCTCCAAACTCTTGTGTTCTGCCCTTATTTATTTTTTAGTATAATCGTAACATTTGCTACTTTAAAGAAGCTTTACTTCAAACGCGAGTAAACTCAATTTTTGAAGTGAAACTTCTTATGCGACTTCCAAGCGTTAAACGTTAAACGTTTAACGCACATTATCGGTATCTCCTCTTTGTGTGAGCCAGAGCGAGAGAGCAATATATTATCGGTTTTTCCCTTTTTCTGTGAGCCAGAGCGAGAGAGTAAATGTCGGTCTGTATGTATATTGCAAACTGTTTAAATAAAATAGAAAATGTATTTTAAAATGAAGTTTCACTTCTATCGTGTGTGAATCGCACACACACCTTTTTATTTTATTATTATTTTTTATTACTAAACGTATTTTATCAGTATAAATAAAACTATAGAGGCTTGCCGCTGTGCGCGCATCCTTCAAAATCTTTACATAGATTTTGAATTTTTTTTCTTGTAAACTCCATCGATTCTTGGTCCCGAAACAGGATATCTTCATATATAATAATTCTTTAGTCCAAGCGCGCGAATCCGCGGGCACAGCCAGTTCGTTAATAAAATAATAATTAATAAAGTTATTATTATTAGTATTGAATTATATAAAAATAAATAGAAACACATATGGGTATAGATTTTACTAAACGTTCCTCCAATCCGAAACAATATCTGAGTCAATCGCACGTCGTGGCTAACGAGAACAGAATATATATTATTCTATTTTTTAAAGTGGCAACACTGCGATAACCGATCGAAATGAAGATTGAATAACCATGGACATTAATGAATAACCTTATTACTGAATAGTATAAATTAAAATGTCTCATGATATTCCAGTATGGATACGCGCCGAAGGGTACGTCGGTGATCTTGTACAGGAAGCCGGAGTACAGGCACCACCAGTACACTGTGACGACAGAGTGGCCGGGAGGAGTCTACGGTTCACCCACTGTTAATGGTACATACTTACATCTCTATATCTAAACATTTTATAAAATTCAACGTCTCTTTGTCTGCTTTTCCGTTTATGGTCTTTTCAAGGTTAAATCACTTATCAGATTTACATGGTTCTTTATTAATTTATAGGTATGTTATCTGGCCAGGTTATAAGATATATTTAGTAAGATAAAGTAACATACGAAATAAGCAGTGACGATAACGATGAATCAATTCGGAAAAAAGACGCGTTTGGAGCGCTTAAATGGCTTACGCTGAGTGAACCACACTAAACATATCAAATTAATGTTCTCCATAATTGTAGATCTTAAAAGGACCTACGGGAATAGCATATATCTATCTTCTAAGGAACATCCACATAAGTATTTTGTCTTCCTTTTTTGAGCGGGGACAGCGCGTGTGTTCGACTGACGCGACGGCATTCTGTAGTCCACGCGAGCGAAGCCGCGGGCACAGCTAGTATTCCTAGTTGCTTCACACGCATGATTTTATCATTAACTGTTTTGTTGTATGCTTGCTTGCATCTTGCTCCCAAATGTTGTGATGGGCCTCCATTTTGTGATGTTAAAACATTCGTCTGTAGTGACAGCCGTCAGGAACGCATTCTCTCAGCGGCCGCACTGTAATTGGTTTTATAACTGGACGAGATACAACAGTCGTAGGATAATAATAAGACAACAATAACATGAACCATGAATTCTGAGATTTTACAAAAATTCTCTGGAAACTTCTAACAATGTAGTTTCGATAGAACACTGAAACCATCACAGGACCCTCTGTGAAACGAAATAATTAACAACTCGATAAATGGCAGTAATTGTCTTCGATAAAGAGGATTAGCTGCCTGATTATTCAGAGACTTGTGTTATTATATAGCTATGTTTGTTTGTCTGTAGGCAGCAGAGCCGGGGGTCTGATAGCGGCGTGTTGGGCCACAATGATGTACATCGGCAGGGATAGATACGTGCAAATGATAGACGAGGTCGTTACAACAGCGAGATATATCGAGGCAGAGTGAGTTGCGAATACATACCTTAATCGAATAGTTTTAAGATCGGCTCTCCTGCGGCTATCTTAGTCACCCGGTTGAAATCCACGGCAACACCTATCATTGACACTTCCCGCCGTATTTCAGCGTTATAGTTTGAAAGGTCTAATAGTTATAGCAGAACCGGTATAGACCAGCACAATTTTAATACTAGAAATAAACATAAATTAGTCGTACCGTGTTTTAGACTTAGTTACACTATGTGCGATTCACACACGATAGAAGTGAAACTTCATTTTGAAAGATATTTAAACAGCGTGCAATATACATACACACCGACTGTTGGGTCCGCGTCACTTCCCTCGACTGAGGAGAGGGGGGGTGACGAGTACCCGGGAGGGGGACGGGCGAAATTTGTATGTGCCGGATGCCCGTCTCGTGACACCCCTACTAATGTACCGGCGACTCGAAGCCTCGAGGCGGAGATGAAGGGTCCGAGGAGAGGGGGGGGGTGCAATACTGCACCTCAATATCCACCCGAAGCGACGACTCTTCAATGAAACACCAAAATCTTCTTAGTAGCGGAGCGTTCTTAGGCCGACCAATCTTCGTATTGCTGCTATTGACATCTGTCGGATTGACATCTATCTATAGACGCTAAATCACATGCCCCAGTACAAAACTCGCGAGCTTAAGTACTCCGAGGCGTTACCTTAAAGAGAGCCCCTATCGCCTAGAGAGCTCGGTTCACTATTGTTATCTATTTTCACTTTGGTCGGCCTATTTCCCGCTCTATAATTCTTTATTTATAATCCTTACATACATGTATTATACATCATTATTTTCCTTATTCTATGCTCTATATAATGCAAATTAAATCTTATTCGTAAAAATTACCATTTTATAATAATTTACAAAAAACCTTAATTTCTATGGGCGAACCCGCCGTCCGGTCTATGTATTTTATATATTACTATTAAACTATTATAAATCTTATTATTATCTTTGTTGCATTCTATTCTGTATCTATAATTCTATAATATTAAACACAAACTCAATACATATTTCAATAATTAATGGTTACTTAAACCGATGAAACATACATCTCAAGAAAATCGTATTATCTAGTACCAACCCTATACATATTCCATACATTGTAAACAAAATATCAATATTCTATTTCTAAACACATTCTTAACATAATTATATCAAATATATCTATGAAAATAACTTATTTGTATGTCTCTATTCAATAATTACATATTCGTATGTCGCCAACATCCTCCCCCTCGTGCGCAGCACCAACTCCAGTCATGGCGACATTGCTGAAGGCTGTCCGGAACCGGCGTCGCGTTGCTCGTCGCTCGTCGCTGGAACCAGCAGCACCACCTTGGAGCTCGGTCTCTTCAGCGTCCCGCATGCGGTGCGCACTTCCACTATCCGGATGCGGCCGTCTGGTCCAGTGTGCGTTTTGGTTACCACACCCCTGGGCCACGTGTTTCGTGGCAGCGTGGAGTCCACGATCAGCACGGTGTCCCCACACTGCAGGTCCCTGTTGGAAGTCCCTCCATTGACCCTCCTGGTGAGTAAGGTGGGTAGGGCGAGGTCCTCATCAGTGAAGCTCCCAATCCTTGGAGACCCGCAGGATCTCCCGATGAGAAAGTGATTTGGAGTCAGGGCTTCTTCGTTTTCATTTTCTTCCGTGGCGACGAGCGGTCTTGAGTTCACTATGTGTTCTGCTTCTAGCAGAAGCGTATGTAGTGTCTCTTCTTGTGGGCATCTCTCTTTCAGGGTAACGGCCAGGGCCGACTTGACTGACCGGACCAGGCGTTCCCATGCTCCTCCCATGTTTGGTGCTCCAGGTGGTATGAACTTCCACTGGACACCTATGTTTCCCGCAGCTGTAGCGAAATCTTCAGTCCTCAGGTCCTTGGCTGCTTCTTCTAATTCCTTGTTGCTCCCGACGAAGTTGGTACCGTTGTCGCTGTATATCACCTTGGGCATTCCTCGCCTTGCCGCCATGCGCCGGAGAGCTAGTATCATTGAGTCGGTCGATAGCGATGCCGTCAGTTCCAAATGTACGGCTCTTGTTGTGAGGCATGTGAACAACGCTCCCCATCTCTTCTCGTGGCGTCGTCCTACCGTGACCGTCATGGGGCCGAAGTAGTCGACGGCAGTGCACGTAAACGGAGGCTCGCCGAATCTCAACCGCTCCTTCGGAAGGTTTCCAGTAGGTGGCGTATGTGGTGCGCTTCGATATACTTTGCACCACTGACACTGATGCGCCACTGTCCGTACTGTTGACCGCAGCCCGAGAACCCAGTATCGCTGTCTCACCTCATTAATCACGGTGGCGTGGTTTCCGTGGTTGAATGCTGCGTGGTAGTGATGTATGAGCAGCCTCGTGATTTTATGCTTGCCATCCAGGATCACGGGACGTCGATATGCTCTTTCCATAAACGTAGCTGCGTCGATTCTTCCTTTTACTCTCAATAATCCGTCCTCCTCTATAATATCGAGTTTCTTCAGTCTTCCTTGTCGATCGGAGGTCGTCGAACTTCCAAAACTTTCGTCTTGGCTTCTCTTCAATAATAGCTTCTCTGCCCTCTCTAAGTATGTCTTGTCTATAGGCAGGAACTTCTCTTTTCGTTTCAGCATCGTAGGCTTCATGTTACTCTTGATTTTCCTCTTCTTCGCCCTTCTCCAGGTTGGATCTTGTTTTTCCATCTTCCGGGAGATGCAGGTGAGCTCCTTCCGCTTACGGCACAGGTCGATGAATTGAAGCACTCTAGCTGTCGCCCTCCATAATCTTGTCCAGCTGGAGAACCGATCAGGCTCTGGCGTAGGTAGCTGTTCTCCTGGGGTCCTCGTAGCGCCGACAGTGTGCTTCTCTTTCTCTTCTCCTGTTGGTTCTGCCTTGAACGTTCGAGGTTCAGGCCAGCCGGTCTCTTCTAGACGCAGGAAAGCGGGCCCATTGAACCACCGATGATCCTTCCCGAAGTATCGAGGCACTCCTCTTGTTGCGTCGTCCGCCGGGTTTTGGCTAGTCGGGACCCAGCGCCATTCTTGTGGTTTCGAGAGGTCTTCTATTTCTGCAAGCCGATGCGCCACGAACGGTTTGAAGGTTCTCGGATCCGACTTGATCCATGAGAGGACCGTGCTTGAATCAGTCCAATACGTCCGTTTCTTGATCTTCAAGTCCAGTTCTTCTTCCACCGTCCGTGTCATCCGAGTGCCCAACAGCGCTGCCTGCAGTTCTAGCCGTGGGATGGATACCGGCTTCAGGGGAGTTACTCTTGCTTTGGCTGCCAGCAATGCGACATGGTAGCCTCCATCTTCTTTGCGCACTCTATAATATACCGCGCAAGCGTAGGCAGTCTCGCTAGCGTCGGTAAACGTGTGCAGCTCCCCCTCGTCGCTTGAGTGCGTGAAGCATCTTGGAATGCGCAGGGTCTCCAGCACCCGAACATTCGCGAGATACTCTCTCCATGCTTCTTGATCACTTGCGGTGACTTCTTCGTCCCAGTCAACGCCGCTTCTCCATATGTTCTGTATGAGAACCTTCCCTTGTATGAGAACCGGTGATGCCACTCCCATAGGGTCGAAGGTGGCCATCACGGCGCTCGTCACTTCCCTCTTGGTAGGTCCTCTTCTTTGCTGGACATCTTCCTTAAATTTCCCTAGACACGTCCTGAATCCCAATTCGTCGTCCTCCGTGTACCAGCGTAAGCCCAGGGTCTTCTCCTCCTTTGGTCCAAGGTCGATCTCCATCTGCCCGGTTTCCTTGGTGAGGCTTCTTAACACGGAGGGACTATTGGATGCCCATCCTCTCAGCTCGAATTTCGCCTTCTTGTGGATGATGTCGACTTCTCTGGCTATCTTGGTTGCTTCGTCCTCTGTATCGAAGCTCTGCAAGTAGTCATCCATGTAATGGTTGTGCTCCACTGCACGAGCGGCCTCCGGGAACTGATCTTGATATTCAGCAGCGTTCTTGTTCTTGACGAAGATCGCAGCACTTGGAGAACAAGCGGCCCCAAATATGACTGACGTCATCCTGTATTCCTTGATGGGTCCACTCGCTTGCTCGCCCTTCCATAAGAACCTCAAGCTATCACGATCTTCTTCTCGTATTCGTATTTGCAGAAACATCTCTTTGATGTCAGCCACCACGGCGATTGGTTTCTGCCGGAACCGTAGCAGGACACCGAAGAGTGATTGCAGCAGGTCTGGCCCAGACAAGAGCAGATCGTTCAGACTCTTCCCTCCTGTTTTGGCTGCAGCGTCGAACACCAGGCGTTTCTTCTTCTTTGTGGGATGCGTGACAGCAAAATGTGGCAGATACCACTTCCGTCTTGAGGTTGTATCTTGATCGGCTTCCTCTGCATATCCATTCTTCACGAGGTTTTCTATTTGAGTTTCGTATTCTTTCTTCAGTTCCGGATCTTTGTGCAGCTTCTTCATGATTCCATGTAATTTCACTTCAGCGGCTTTGAAGTTGTCTGGCAGTTCCTCTTCATCATTCTTCCAGAGGAGTCCAACTTCGAAGCGTCCATCTTCCAAGCGCCGGCTGGTCTTCTCCAGAATGTCCAGTGCTCTCTGGTCCTGGTCTGTGCTTGGCAACTTCGGCAGGACCCCTAGTGACTCCACCGCGAAGTGATCCTTCATCAACTTCTCCAATGCCTCTTCACGGGCTGACACGTGTGCACATGTCACGAAGTTGACTGGTCGCGACGTTCCTCCATCGAAGCCATGCAGCACCCATCCGAGCTGAGTGAAGGATGCCACTGGCTGGTTCTTCTTTCCTTTGCGCGTCGCTCTCGATATGATGAGTTCCCAGTTGTCCTGTCCTATCAGCAACTTGGGAGAACCCTCTTCGTAGTGCAGTTGCTTCATCAGCTTCTTAAGGTGAGCGCAGTTCTCTATGGTGCTCTTCTCCAGTCGTTGAGGCGTCAGGTGCAGGTCGTCAATGGTGCGTGCCCCGGTGACTGTTCTCTTCTTTGACTGGTGCAGTCCTCTTATCTGCATGTTGAGCTTCATTGAATCCTTCTTCACCATGGATTGCCCACCCACGGTTTCCAAATGAAGCGTCTCCTTGGGTCCCTCGAGGCCGACCTGCTCAGCTACCGTCGAGTCCAATAGGGTGACCGTTGACCCCTCATCCAGCAGAGCCAAGACCCTGGCTTCTCCTGCTGGTCCATAAACCTCGACAGGAATCATCTTCAGGTACGCTCTCGATGACCTGGTGCAGTTCACAGGAAGTCTCACGTTGTTGGCCACTTCTTTTTCTTGCTTCGTTTCTTCTCTTCTTTCTTCATGCAGCAAGCTATGGTGCCAATGTTTGCAGGTTGGGCATGGAGGGTGACGGCAGGTCTCCTTTTGATGTCGTCCGCTCAGGCACTTGTAGCATAACCGCGATTCCTTCGCGATATTCCATCGGTTCTTCACAGGTGCTTGACGGAACTTGGGACATTCATGTAGGAGATGTCCCTCACGGCAATGTGGACATGCAGTCTTCTCTCTTCCTCCTTGATCAATCCCCTGCTTCTCTATTCCTGGTCTCTCTTCTTTGATGTGATCAGTCGTCGTATGCGCAGCTTGCCTTCTTGGTATCTGCTTCCTCGTAGCAGCCTCTGGTGTGGCGTGTGGTCCGCATCGATCCGCCATCCTGTTCAGGAATCTTGCCATCAGGTTCAGGTCAGGATCCCCTTCAGCCTTGTCCGCGACGTAGTCATACCAGCGGTACTTCAGTATGGCTGGCATCTTGTCGGCGATGCTCCTCAGTATTTCTGGTGACTGGAGGTATTGTGGCTTCCGCAGTCCTCGTATCGCCGCCACGGTGTTGTTCACGTTGCTTGCGAGCAGGCACACGTCGTACGGGTTGTCGCTGATCGGTGGCAGCTTCCTTATTCTGTCCAGTTCTGCCAGAACCAGCGCATCCGCTCTTCCATAACACCGCTTCAAGGCTTCCATCACTTCCCCCGGTGTGCTCTCGGAGTATAGTTGACTGCGGACTCCTTCTCTTGCTTCCCCCTTCAAGGCTCTTCTTAACCTTGCCATGTTCTGTACGTCGGAGAAAAGTGGGGCTGTGTCCTCGTAGACGGCTTTGAATGCCATCCACTCCCTTGAGTCACCATCGAAGAATGGCAGCTGATGTATGTAGTCCGGTTGCAGCACTTGACCTTGGATGTGAACGCTCTTCATTTCTTCAGCAATAGCCCTTGCGAGGTTCCTGTGACTCATTTCCATATCGGCCTTGGTGTCGGGCTTGTCGGCGGAAGGTGGGGGAGTCCCTATGCACCCCTCCTTGGATGCCTCCCCCTCGTGTCCCTTCTTGGAGAATCCTTCTGCAGACTGCTGGACCCATTCCCTGACGTGGTCCACCCGGTCCAATGGCTCTTCTATAATTGAGTCTTCATCCTCTTCGTTTTCGGCTTGTATGACTTCTAAGCGCAGCCTGGCGGCTACCGTGGCTGCTTGTGCTTCCCGAAGCTCCTTCTCGGCTAACTCGGCGCGGGCCTCCAGTTCCTTGCGTCTTCTTTGTGACTTTACTGATGCAGGGCGGTTCCTCCTCACGGTGGATGCTTCCTTGTCTTCATGACCCTGGGAAGTCGTCGTCGTGTCACGCGTCGTGCCGGTCATGGTGGTCTCGTATGAATTGAACTCCGTAGTTCCTGAGCCGCTCTGCTGTGCTTGAGTCCCTGCCGCGATGGCTTCTGTGTTTTCAGGCGCCTGTTCCCTCGTAGAACCCTTCTGGCTTCTTGTGACTGGCATCTCGTAGTGGTGTTGAGGATCCGGCTCGAAGGACCAACTGTTGGGTCCGCGTCACTTCCCTCGACTGAGGAGAGGGGGGGTGACGAGTACCCGGGAGGGGGACGGGCGAAATTTGTATGTGCCGGATGCCCGTCTCGTGACACCCCTACTAATGTACCGGCGACTCGAAGCCTCGAGGCGGAGATGAAGGGTCCGAGGAGAGGGGGGGGGTGCAATACTGCACCTCAATATCCACCCGAAGCGACGACTCTTCAATGAAACACCAAAATCTTCTTAGTAGCGGAGCGTTCTTAGGCCGACCAATCTTCGTATTGCTGCTATTGACATCTGTCGGATTGACATCTATCTATAGACGCTAAATCACATGCCCCAGTACAAAACTCGCGAGCTTAAGTACTCCGAGGCGTTACCTTAAAGAGAGCCCCTATCGCCTAGAGAGCTCGGTTCACTATTGTTATCTATTTTCACTTTGGTCGGCCTATTTCCCGCTCTATAATTCTTTATTTATAATCCTTACATACATGTATTATACATCATTATTTTCCTTATTCTATGCTCTATATAATGCAAATTAAATCTTATTCGTAAAAATTACCATTTTATAATAATTTACAAAAAACCTTAATTTCTATGGGCGAACCCGCCGTCCGGTCTATGTATTTTATATATTACTATTAAACTATTATAAATCTTATTATTATCTTTGTTGCATTCTATTCTGTATCTATAATTCTATAATATTAAACACAAACTCAATACATATTTCAATAATTAATGGTTACTTAAACCGATGAAACATACATCTCAAGAAAATCGTATTATCTAGTACCAACCCTATACATATTCCATACATTGTAAACAAAATATCAATATTCTATTTCTAAACACATTCTTAACATAATTATATCAAATATATCTATGAAAATAACTTATTTGTATGTCTCTATTCAATAATTACATATTCGTATGTCGCCAACACCGACATTTACTCTCTCGCTCTGGCTCACACAAAGAGGAGAGACCGATAATATATTGCTCTCTCGCTCTGGTTCACACAAAGAAGAGAGACCGATAATGTGCGTTAAACGTTTGGAAGTCGCATAAGAAGTTTCACTTCAAAAAGTTTTTAGGCAATAGTGTTAGCTTCTATAATAAGGTCCCGACGCACATTACTGATTTGCCAGACAATGAGTTCAAGGGCCATGTCAAGCAGGTTTTACTGTTAAAAGGTTCTTATAGAATGGATCATTATGTGAATGATAGTGATGTCTGGAAATGACCCCCTCTCTGTGCATCTACTAAATTATTAATATGATTATTGACTGGAAATATGATTTATTCAGTTTTCCTTATGGCCTAAATAGAATAAAGTATGTTTTATTTTGATTTTTAAACCCGTCACAGTGACTCATTTGGTTTGTCGTGCCACAGTATCAGCCATAATCGGCAATGAACTGTTGATTTCTCGCTGGTCTCCGTTATTTTTGGATTGCGTGGCCCTTACTGTCGTGTGCCATTTTGCTGTGCTGGTATACAATTAAAAAAAAATAGCTAGTACATTTCATGAGGCACTAGTGACAGGACAAAGTGTAAACATTACGGATGGGTTCAGGTTGCGCCGCACCGAGGGTATCTTTGTATTCGGCAAGCCGGCGACCACGGTCATAGCGTTCGGCTCGAGACAGTTCGACATTTTCAAAATGGCCGAACTGTTACACAAGAAGGGTTGGAGCCTGAATGCGCTTCAGTTTCCCTCGGGGTGAGTTTTTTCATGTTTTTATTGAATTATACGCTTTAATAAAGCCATTTTTCTACAATTCTAGGTTTTCGCATTTTTTGGCCACAATCTTACCTCATGTTCAGTGACTATGTGGCCCACAACAAATAACTAACAACCTTTGAAAATGTTAACATTTTTATGTGGGGCAATTTAGTGATTATATTAAAATAATTTACAAAAAAGATAACATTTTGTCATAGGTTTGCACGTTTCACCGGATTTTTTTATTATAAATTGAAATTTAACCTTGCATACTTTTTGAATTAGTTAAATAAATAGAGCTATTTTGGAAAGCATTCAATGTCCTCTAAGAATAGTCTTTTTTTTTTGTGAACTTTGAGGAGCTGTAAATTTACAGAATCTAAAAAAAACATGTTATTTATATGGGAAACGAAAATTTGCAATGACACTCCCCTTAATCTCAATGTTAGGGAGTTTAAACCATAAATTTAATATGTAAACATACTTATAACACGCGACGCGGAGAGACAAGGACAGAATTATGGTATAAATCGAGATAGAGAGATAGCGGCTGGCGCGCCGTGTTCAAAGTGTTTATGCTTTTATGAGTAGATACCGTCGACGTACTACAATTTGACGATCAAAACTACGCTGAAATTGGCGTACTCAAGTTAGTGTCATTCCAAAACTGTTACGTTGGCATGCAACGTATTTTACTAAATACTCCAAACATAAGTAGTGAAACTATATAAAACAGTAAAGATACTGTGCTAGGTCATGTACCATCGGTAAGTGTTATATAATGTCATAGTTTCAACTTAAAAGAACACAAACTAAAAGATAGTGAACAACAGCATTCAGTGTTACCGCGTGTATAAAAATCAGTTTACAAATGGTTAAGATTTTTATTATACTGTTACTATACATTCAGTTAAAGACTGTATAGGAAATGTATGACTTGTTTATGATTCCAAATTATAAAAAACGCATTTTCGAAGCGAATTGTTCGAAATTAAAAAAATATGCACCATACAACGAAGCGTGCGGTAAAATATGTACTCTCACGTAAGTAGTTACCTGTTTTACCGCACGCTCCGTTGTATAGCGCCGTGGGTATCCATTACGTTTTTTATAATTTCCATAAAAAGAAATAAGACTTCCAAGGAGTTTCACATTACTATAATAAATAAGCTGAATGATCGAACCTTGGAAGCCCTTTTTATCAATACATTAGTCTCACTTTAATACTAAAGAGAAAATGAGACAAAAGATATAGTTCTAATTTTCACCACGCGAACGTGACGCCATTTTTACAATAATATGAGTTCAAGCGAGGAATCCGATATTAATATGGAATCTACTCCACCTGATAATGAATGAGGCAAATATTGCAGGTAAAATTTCCAAGGGTAGTGACCTATTTGTATAATTTCTTATTTGCTATTAAAAATAATCGATGAAAAAGTTTGTTTCATTGCCTATTGTATTGTTTTCCCGCAAATGTGTTGAAAAATGGTGTATGACACGCATGCAAAAAATGGTTTTTACTAACTCGTGACTATGGTAAACCCTTGACTTCGTCTACTCATTTGTAAAAACCATCTTACCACACTAGCATCATAACTATTATCATGATTTATAAGTTTAATTTTAGTTTTACAGTATTGCTAAATTCACTCACACTATCTGATATTCAACAATAAAACTTCACGTGAAATAGTCAGTGCATAAATATATCGGAAAAAGGCGAACAGACGCGACGCAGCGCCGACCGGATGGCACGTAGCGACGTCCCAACAGAAGGCTTTTACTCTTGTCCAAACGCGCCATTAGATGTTTCACATGAAAAAATACTCTCATGAAATTCAATATGTTTATTACAGAGTACATATATGCGTGACTCACGCGCACACTACGCCAGGAGTAAAAGAGAGGTTCGTATCGGATGTGAGAGAGACGGCGCTAGCGTGCATGCACTCGGCTTCGACGCCGGTACAAGGCAAGGTGTGTATTGTCATTGTTTATTTCTACATAACATTAATACTCATTAGTTTATACCCTCATTCAGGGGTTCTCAAACTCTTTCAGTACACGACGCACTTATAGGTTCAGTATTTTGTCGAGGCGCCCTAATCTCTAAATGTTTGTGCAATTACAATATACGGGTACAAAAATAAAAATATTTTTTTAAATAAGCAATCTAATGTTCACTAAAATACTTAATTTTTTTTTAGTTTGTTCCAGCTGTTTTTTTCTAGGATTATATAAAAATTATTATTTAACTAAAAATATAAAAAAAATATACAGTTTACATATTTTTATGTGTGTTTATGTTGGGTTTCGGGCATTTGTGGCCAATTGCATCGCGACTACCATAAAAGTGCTAAAAGCCCCGCCTTATCAACACACATGGTCGTATAACCTTTCGACTATTTATTATCTTGCAGGCTGCAAAGAATTAACGGTTATCTACAAAATGGAGAATTTACAGGAGAACGTTTTTATTGCTTTTTAAAAGTGTAAACTAAGTATTTAAAAACTCCTAATGTGTTTTAATTATTTCAGATGGCGATATACGGAGTAGCGCAAGAGATATCCGACAGGAGTCTTGTTTCAGATATCACCAAGTATTTCATTGATTCCATGTATTATTTACCGAAACCGGGAGATGAATGAGAACCCTAAATATATAAAAACGTCGAGTACCGTTCGAACAACTGTGTTGACGGATTTAAACTTCTTGATCATTTTAAACTTCTTGAACGTTTAAATTCCTTGATTGCTTTAAACTTTTTGAACGTTTATACTTCTTGATTGATTAAACTTCTTGAATGTTTAAACTTCTTGATTGGTTAAACTTCTTGAACGTTTAAACTTCTTGATTGGTTAAACTTCTTGAACGTTTAAACTTCTTGATTGATTAAACTTCTAGAACGTTTAAACTTCTTGATTGATTAAACTTCTTGACCGCTGTAAACTTCTTACACTTAGATACAGAGTGCATTTATAATTGAATATAGTTTTTCTATAGCATATTTTGAAACGTTTTCATTTTGTGCAAATAGGTGTGAAATATTTCGGTGCGCCCGTGTAAACGGCGGTCATGTTATTTCGTCCGTACGGTGAGATAATGTCCCATGTACTGCCTTGATTTTTAATTAGAATTTCAAACCGATCCTGGAAACCCCGGGACGTCCCGTTTCTAGGTTCCTGGAAAAGGCATCACAGGAGAAGTCGGTCTTGTCATATATACTCATCGTATCACAGCAATTATTTATTTACTTGAATAATTTAACATAGAAATTAACCTTACAGATAATTTTCACTCAATATACCTGTAGGTATATTCGATGCTGAATACGAGTATTTATATTTCTTCAATATGAATATTATGCGAATCGAGTCCTAAACATTCCAATTCAGATATAAGGCTTGTCGACACTGACAGCTTATTAGATAGACGCCTAATAGAAGTGAAAGCTTTCTGTCAACGTATTTGACTATTACGGCAGACGTATAACGTCGTAAGAAAGTTAGTGACTTTTAAGGAAATTGGCTGGCCATTGGAGTATTTCATCTTTTTTCAAGCGCTATCACCATTCTTCATTATCATTTCATTTATTATAGTCTTCTCATACCTCGATTAGTTGATATAACTATATCTGTGCAACAAATCAATCATTTAGGCGTCTATTTACATAAAGGGGTCGATGGTAAAATCTTCGACTATAGGTCATCTTCGACCTATCAATTTAGGAGGGATATATTTATCATTAACGTTTTTTATTCCAAATTTATTGCTTCTCTTATATATTGTAGCAATGAAATAGCTATTATGTCTAGGTATAAGTTTATTGTTATATTTTTTCTTAGAATTTCAATTAAATTTACTTACTTAACTTATGTAACTGTTAAATTTTGTTCTCACTGTTGCATCAAATGGTATAAATAAAGAAATAGTCATTTTTATTTAGTAATTATACTAATAATACTATTTTTATTTTTACATACATATGTGTATATATGTTTGAACTTTATATTACGGATGGAGGCGTTTGGTTGAAGCAGACAATTTTTACATGTACGTCACTCTATTGGAGAAATTCATACATAGTGCTTTAGTATTAATTTTAACTATTACAGCAGCGTTGGAATTTTTGTTTAAATTCTCATAATTTGATAATAATATTATTAACATAAATTCTGATCAAGGTGGCTTTTATATATTGCCCTACATATTTTCACAGCTTTCTTGAATCACCTGAGAAAGGCAGTTCGATTATTTATCTATGATTTTAATTGAGTCTTCAAATTTCCGAAATTTATACTCAATGGCACCCGCCCCCTTGTTTAGGTTTCAAATATAAATCGCTCTAAATTATATTTATATAAAAGAAATTGAATAAAACACGGGGAATTACCGCAAGATGCTGCCAGTCGCTAGAGCGAGCGATGTTATTACTCATTTAAGAGAGGGAATTCCCTGTTTCCGTCACATGTTAAATAAGTTCTGGGCTAATTTTTTAGTCTTTTTGAATTGTAAATAGGTGCACAAAAATGAAATAGTTAAAATTATAACATATTACGCTACGCCTATGTTGTATCTATTTTAAACTATCCGACTCACGTCAATTCATGATCAATAAAATTATCAAAAATTATTGACATCACTTGTGCCAATAAACGCAGTTTGAATTGAAATGAACGGTTTAACTGTTAGATATTTTTAATTTATGTTAAGGATCTATTGACGCTTTATGTCGCGTATAGGGTCTGGGTTTCAATATACTTAAGTAAATAAATGAACTTAGTATAAATATTGTTAAGTTGATAATCAATCGAATGTAAGTAATTAGAAGTCACAATTATCTTTATATACGTCATTTATTGGCTGGTCTGTTGGTATAAGAAGAGGCAAATTATTGTAAGTATTTAATTTGTTTATGTATTGTTTATTTTTCTTTATTGTTCATTATTAATAAAAATTTATAATTATTATAAGTATGTTTTCATTTGTTTCATTTCTATCTTGATATGGCAAAGTGGTGGGAGGGGCTCTATAGATAATTAAATAGGTTTAAATTCTCATCAATATACCTAGAGTATGTATGTAGGGTAGACATCTCGCTGAAAAGCGAGTATTATTCAATGGTAAAGGCAAGGAATACCGACTGATATGGACTTACAACTGAAATATTTTGTACAAGTTGTACTTGTATATAGCACCGGTATTAGACGAACGAGGTAACTCTGTACTTAATATCGGGAGAAACTAAAATATCGAAAACTGATGTCCATGAGTCTGAAGCGTATATTTACTTTAAATTTGAAGTAAGGTATACATACTTGATTAGACGCGTTATGAAAAAATTATGAGAGTGAACTATTACGATGCGAGCGCACATGGTAACAAAATGTCTACCACATGAAGTTGCTTACTTAACCCTCTTGTTTTATTGTAGTGAAGATAGTCATTTTCGATGTTATACACATTGAACTATTATGTACGAGTGTGACTGTTCAAAGACGTATAATTTCTAACGCGCGTACGTACGTACACGCATACATCTTTTTTAATTTTAGTAATCTTTCTATTCGAGGCGAATTATTACTTCTTCGTAAAACGATCATAACAATAATACTCTGTGAAAAGAAGTTTGGCAAAACTGACAAATCCCAAATTATCACAGACATGTAGTTAAATGTCAAAATGCATTTACGCAATTTGAAAAACATAAAAAAGTGTTCAAAATTAAACGTGAACAGTAAAATGATATGGACTGTTGTGTTATTTGTAAGTAATTTGATAGTGGAGGTTATCAGCAGCTCTGTCAATTACTGTGGGGCAAGGATGTGTGCCAATACTAACGCTCACACATTCTGCCAGTTCCGAGTAAGTATCCTAGGCGAGAGATAGTAAGTATCACGTCATTGCCATTTGGTATAATAATATCTAATATAACCTATGTCCCACTCACTGATGGTTAGATCGTTCTTTTTTTAAAGCGGCAATGCGACGTTGCTGTGTCTGATGGTAATCACAGTATCGACTACCGAAAGATGAACAATACCTCGTCAGTCGCCGCTGTCATGCCGGCCTGATGTACATTGTACACCGGCTGATTCCGTAAAACCACGCGCATAAGGTCATCACTATGACGGGTTTTTTATCACATTTAAGGTAGTCGTAACTCAGTTGGACTGTACAACCACCACTCCGCTTCCACCATATCCTTGTTATTATATATAATAAGATTCAAGTAAATTGCCTCTTATCTATACTAATATAATTATCTATATTTAATATAAAGAAGCTGAAGTTTTCTGGTTGATTGTTTGTTTAAACGCGCTAATCTCTGGAACTATCAGTCGGATTCGAAAAATTCTTTTTGTGTATGATAGCCAAATTCACGAGGTATAGTATAGGCTATATAACTTCACGCTACGACCTTAAGGAGCGGAGCAGTAACTATGAACGTCAAGCAATCTGGTAAACTGTAGGCAAGTACGGGAAGTGGAACAAGGATGGAGTTAGGCGGAGAGTTTGTCGAATAAATTTTACACGGGTGAAACCGTGGGACACAACTAGTTATTAAATAAATAATAAGCATTATTTATGATACAATGTGAGCATACTCGAGTTATGCTACAATGGGGCTGACGTATGCGAATTACATTAAAAACATCTTAAATTTAAGAGAAAAAACCCCCTGATCATAACCAGTGGCGTTAAGATTTGGCACCGTGGTCCTATAAGGTTTGCTGCCTCATAAATTAATAACAAAAAAAAGGTGTGTGCGATTCACACACGATAGAAGTGAAACTTCATTTTAACAGATATATTTTATTTAAAACGTGTGCAATATACATACACACCGACATTTGCTCTCTATCTCTGGCTCACACAAAGAGGAGAGACCGATAATATATTGCTCTCTCGCTCTGGCTCACTCAAAGAGGAGAGACCGATAATGTGCGTTTAACGTTTAACGCGTTGGAAGTCACATAAGAAGTTTCACTTCAAAAACATTCACTTTTTTACATAGAGTTTATTCTCAACATTATACAATTCCTAAAACCTTCTAAGGACGGTCCCGGTCCAGGCTGTATGGGATACATTGAATCACCGTTGACAAAGGAAGAAAAAGCACGGGTCATGGCAAGGTTGAACCGTAGAAGAAGCGATGCGGCCAGCGGTCGACTTCGTAGACTGCCCCCAGCTGGGAATATGCTTAAATTGGTACAATTCTATAGTTTGATATTTGTCGCGATTAATGCATTTAGTTATAGGTATCTGAAATTGTATAGAATAATAACAGGTCCAGGTTTACCCAGGTACCAGATTTTAATTCTAGTGATAGATACTTATATACAGCCCACACCTATGTACCTATCTATAACCATATAGTGTATATCAATTCCATATACCTATCTACCGCATATTTTTTGCAGTAGTACTTATATGTTTTGAAGTTGATTTATTAATTGATAATTCTTCAGCCACAACTAAGAATAACTTTCATTTGTTCTTTTTTGGGTTCCGAAGTCAACAAGGAACCCTTCTAGTTTCACAAGTCCGTCTGTCTGTCCGCGGCTTAGCTCATAGATTTTTAGTACTAGAAAGCTGTAATTTGATACTAGTATACATATTACATACAATAATATATTCGACAGAGAACCAAAGTTATCGACATAGCTCAAAGAATTAGCAAGCTGAAGTGGCAGTGGGCCGGCCATATCTCGCGAAGAACTGACAAGTGCTGAGGTAAACGGGTTCTTGAGTGGAGACCGCGACTCGGCAAACGTAGTGTAGGATGCCCTACGGCCAGATGGGATGACGATCTGCGAATACTGCAGGCAAATGCTAGATGCGGCAAGCTGAAGACCGGGCGCTATGGCTCATTAGGGGAGGCCTATGTCCAGCAGTGGAATTCTATAGGTTACGATACATATTAATCACGCCGACAAAATATATATAAAAATACCTTTCCTACATGCAAAGGATTAATTTTTTTTTGCTCCTCTATGCCATAATGTGGGTTGTCATTGGATAGGTCGTTTAAAACTATGCGGGTGTGTGAAAATCATCTTTCAATTCAGGGATCCGTTTGCGAAGTATTAAGGTATAAAGTGCTAATTAGTTGGATATATATAAAAATTCACGACAGTCCCTAGTATATACAGTCAAATCTGGGTAAGTGAGAAAACTCTATAAGTGAGAGTAATAGCCAGGACCCGTCATTTTAAGCTCCCAAATCCTCTATTAGCGAGAAACAGAAACCTTTGTAAGAGAGAGTCGTTTTTCCCTCATGGACCTCCGTAAGTGAGACTACTACTTATCTATACCTCTATAAGCGACAGTCCAGCTTTATTTACTTATATTATTTAAGAGGAACAAATGACAAAACAAATTACAAATTTAACATCTGCTATTTTATGGCTCATTCTTAACTTTCGTGGAAATTACCTACCATTGTAGAATTAGAATTAAAGTACTGTCTTTAAGTGATAAACTTAAAATAGTGAATTCGTTTGAATTTTTGTTTTGTTTTCGTAAGCATCTTGATACCTACCCTTATAAAGTTGCTATGACTTGTTATTGCTGCGTACTCTATAAGAGAGAAACGCTACCCATGTACCTGCATTAGCGAGAAACTCGGGTTAGTGAGAAACCTCTATAAGTGAGAATGAGATTGTGCTCCCTTGAACTCTCGCTTATCCAGGTTTGACTGTATAACGAAGTTAAAAGGAAAACTATCACATCTAAGTAGGCTTTACAAATTAACGAGTAATAGTCGTACAAATTCCATTGAAAATTACTTAAAGTCCCCTTCTAAGTATTGTATATTGTGACCACGGAACCCTACACTGTGTACCTAATAAAACTTCACGTGAAATAGTCAGTACTTAGGATAAATATATCGGAAAAAGGCGAACAGACGCGACGCAGCGCTGACCGGATGGCACGTAGCGACGTCCCAACAGAAGGCTTTTACTCTTGTCCAAACGCGCCATTAGATGTTTCACATGAAAAAATACTCTCATGAAATTCAATATGTTTATTACAGAGTACATATATGCGTGACTCACGCGCACACTACGCCAGGAGTAAAAGAGAGGTTCGTATCGGATGTGAGAGAGACGGCGCTAGCGTGCATGCACTCGGCTTCGACGCCGGTACAAGGCAAGGTGTGTATTGTCATTGTTTATTTCTACATAACATTAATACTCATTAGTTTATACCCTAATTCAGGAGGTTCTAATACTCTTTCAGTTTACGACGCACTTATAGGTTGAGTATTTTGTCGAGGCGCCCTAATCTCTAAATGTTTGTGCAATTACAATATACGGGTACAAAAATAAAAATATTTTTTAAAATAAGTCTGTCAATCTAAGATTCACTTAAATACTTATAAGATTTTTTTAGTTTGTTCCAGCTGTTCTTTTCTAGGATTATATAAAAATTAATATTTAACTAGATATATAAAAAATATATACAATTTACATATTTTTATGGAATTGTGTGTTTATGTTGGGTTTCGGGCATAAAAGTGTTGAAACCCCACCTTATGAACACACACGGTCATGTAACCTTTCGAAATCAGCTATTTATTATCTTGCAGGCCGCAAAGAATTAACGGTTATCTAAAGAATGGCTATTTTACAGGAGAACGTTTTTATTGCTTTTATATATTAGTAATGTAAAAGTGTTTTAATTATTTCAGATGGCGATATACGGAGTAGCGCAAGAGATATCCGACAGGAGTCTTGTTTCAGATATCACCAAGTATTTCATTGATTCCATGTATTATTTACCGAAACCGGGAGATGAATGAGAACCCTAAATATATAAAAACGTCGAGTACCGTTCGAACAACTGTGTTGACGGATTTAAACTTCTTGATCATTTTAAACTTCTTGAACGTTTAAATTCCTTGATTGCTTTAAACTTCTTGAACGTTTAAACTCGTTGATTGATTAAACTTCTTGAGTGATTAAACTTCTTGAACGTTTAAACTTCTTGATTGATTAAACTTCTTGAACATTTAAATTCCTTTAAACTTCTTGAACGTTTAAACTTCTTGATTGATTAAACTTCTTGAATGTTTAAACTTCTTAATTGATTAAACTTCTTGAACGATTAAACTTCTTGAACGATTAAACTTCTTGAACGATTAAACTTCTTGATTGCTTTAAACTTATTGAACATTTAAATTCCTTGATTGCTTTAAACTTCTTGAACGTTTAAACTTCTTGATTGATTAAACTTCTTGAACGTTTAAACTTCTTGATTGATTAAACTTCTTGACAGCTTTAAACTTCTTGATAGATCTAACTTCTTGATTGCTTTAAACTTCTTGATTGCTTTAAACTTATTGAACGTTTAAACTTCTTGATTACTTTAAACTTTTTGATTGATTAAACTTCTTGATTGGTTTGAACTTCTTGAACGTTTTAACTTCTTGATTGATTAAACTTCTTGATTGCTTTAAACTATTTGAACGTTTAAACTTCTTGACCGCTTTAAACTTCTTACACTTAGTTACAGAGTGGATTTATAATTGAATATGTTGGTTTGAACTTCTTGAACGTTTTAACTTCTTGATTGATTAAACTTCTTAACCGCTGAAAACTTCTTACACTTAGGTACAGAGTGCATTTATAATTGAATATAGTTTTTCTATAGCATATTTTGAAACGTTTTCATTTTGTGCAAATACGTGTGAAATATTTCGGTGCGCCCGTGTAAACGGCGGTCATGTTATTTCGTCCATACGGTGAGATAATGTTCAATGTACTGCCTTGATTTTTAATTAGAATTTCAAACCGATCCTGGAAACCCCGGGACGTCCCGTTTCTAGGTTCCTGGAGAAGGCATCACAGGAGAAGTCGGTCTTGTCATATGTACTCATCGTATCACAGCAATTATTTATTTACTTGAATAATTTAACATAGAAATTAACCTTACAGATAATTTTCACTCAATATACTGTAGGTATATTCGATGCTGAATACGAGTATTTATATTTCTTGAATATGAATATTATGCGAACCGAGTCCTAAACATTCCAATTCAGATATAAGGCTTGTCGACACTGACAGCTTATTAGATAGACGCCTAATAGAAGTGAAAGCTTTCTGTCAACGTATTTGACTATTACGTCAGACGTATAACGTCGTAAGAAAGTTAGTGACTTTTAAGGAAATTGGCTGGCCATTGGAGTATTTCATCTTTTTTCAAGCGCTATCACCATTCTTCATTATCATTTCATTTATTATAGTCTTCTCATACCTCGATTAGTTGATATAACTATATCTGTGCAACAAATCAATCATTTAGGCGTCTATTTACATAAAGGGGTCGATGGTAAAATCTTCGACTATAGGTAATCTTCGACCTATCAATTTAGGAGGGATATATTTATCCTTAACGTTTTTTATTCCAAATTTATTGCTTCTCTTATATATTGTAGTAATGAAATATCTATTATGTCTAGCTATAAGTTTATTGTTATATTTTTTTCTAAGGATTTCAATTAAATTTACTTACTTAACTTATGTAACTGTTAAATTTTGTTCTCACTGTTGCATCAAATGGTATAAATAAAGAAATAGTCATTTTTATTTAATAATTATACTAATAATACTATTTTTATTTTTACATACATATGTGTATATATGTTTGAACGTTATATTACGGATGGAGGCGTTTGGTTGAAGCAGACAATTTTTACTTGTGCGTCACTCTATTGGAGAAATTCATACATAGTGCTTTAGTATTAATTTTAACTATTACAGCAGCGTTGGAATTTTTGTTTAAATTCTCATAATTTGATAATAATATTATTAACATAAATTCTGATCAAGGTGGCTTTTATATATTGCCCTACATATTTCCACAGTTTTCTTGAATCATCTGAGAAAGGCAGTTCGATTATTTATCTATGATTTTAATTGAGTCTTCAAATTTCCGAAATTTATACTCAATGGCACCCGCCCCCTTGTTTAGGTTTCAAATATAAATCGCTCTAAATTATATTTATATAAAAGAAATTAAAATAAAACACGGGGAATTACCGCAAGGTGCTGCCAGTCGCTAAAGTGAGCGATATTATTACTCATTTAAGAGAGGGAATTCCCTGTTTCCATCACATGTTAAATAAGTTCTGGGCTAATTTTTTAGTCTTCTTGACTTGTAAATAGGTGCACAAAAATGAAATAGTTAAAATTATAACATATTACTCTACGCCTATGTAGTATCTATTTCGTCAATTCATGATCAATAAAAATATCATAAATTATTGACATCACTTGTGCCAATAAACGCAATTTGAATTGAAATAGACGGTTTAAACTGGTCAATTGTTAGATATTTTAATGTATGTTAAGAATCTATTGACGCTTTGTGTCGCGAATAGGGTCTGGGTTTCAATATACTTAAGTAAATAAATGAACTTAGTATAAATATTGTTAAATTGATAATCAATCGAATGTAAGTAATTAGAAGTCACAATTATCTTTCTATACGTCATTTATTGGCTGGTCTGTTGGTATAAGAAGAGGCAAATTATTGTAAGTATTTAATTTGTTTATTTATTGTTTATTTTTCTTTATTGTTCATTATTAATAAAAATTTATAATTATTATAAGTATGTTTTCATTTGTTTCATTTCTATCTTGATATGGCAAAGTGGTGGGAGGGGCTCTATAGATAATTAAATAGGTTTAAATCCTCATCAATATACCTAGAGTATGTATGTAGGGTAGACATCTCGCTGAAAAGCGAGTATTAGTCAATGGTAAAGGCAAGGATTACCGAATGATATGGACTTACAACTGAAATATTTTGTACAAGTTGTACTTGTATATAGCACCGGTATTAGACGAACGAGGTAACTCTGTACTTTATATCGGGAGAAACTAAAATATCGAAAACCATGAGTCTGAAGCGTATATTTACTTTAAATTTGAAGTTAGGTATACCTACTTGTTTAGACGCGTTATGAAAAAATTATGAGAGTGAACTATTACGATGCGAGCGCACGTGGTAACAAAATGTCTACCACATGAAGTTGCTTACTAAATCTCTTGTTTTATTGTAGTGAAGATAGTCATTTTCGATGTTATACACATTGAAGTATTATGTACGAGTGTGACTGTTCAAAGACGTATAATTTCTAACGCGCGTACGTACGTACACGCATACATCTTTTTTAATTTTAGTAATCTTTCTATTCGAGGCGAATTATTACTTCTTCGTAAAACGATCATAACAATAATACTCTGTGAAAAGAAGTTTGGCAAAACTGACAAATCCCAAATTATCACAGACATGTAGTTAAATGTCAAAATGCATTTACGCAATTTGAAAAACATAAAAAAGTGTTCAAAATTAAACGTGAACAGTAAAATGATATGGACTGTTGTGTTATTTGTAAGTAATTTGATAGTGGAGGTTATCAGCAGCTCTGTCAATTACTGTGGGGCAAGGATGTGTGCCAATACTAACGCTCACACATTCTGCCAGTTCCGAGTAAGTATCCTAGGCGAGAGATAGTAAGTATCACGTCATTGCCATTTGGTATAATAATATCTAATATAACCTATGTCCCACTCACTGATGGTTAGATCGTTCTTTTTTTAAAGCGGCAATGCGACGTTGCTGTGTCTGATGGTAATCACAGTATCGACTACCGAAAGATGAACAATACCTCGTCAGTCGCCGCTGTCATGCCGGCCTGATGTACATTGTACACCGGCTGATTCCGTAAAACCACGCGCATAAGGTCATCACTATGACGGGTTTTTTATCACATTTAAGGTAGTCGTAACTCAGTTGGACTGTACAACCACCACTCCGCTTCCACCATATCCTTGTTATTATATATAATAAGATTCAAGTAAATTGCCTCTTATCTATACTAATATAATTATCTATATTTAATATAAAGAAGCTGAAATTTTCTGGTTGATTGTTTGTTTAAACGCGCTAATCTCTGGAACTATCAGTCGGATTCGAAAAATTCTTTTTGTGTATGATAGCCAAATTCACGAGGTATAGTATAGGCTATATAACTTCACGCTACGACCTTAAGGAGCGGAGCAGTAACTATGAACGTCAAGCAATCTGGTAAACTGTAGGCAAGTACGGGAAGTGGAACAAGGATGGAGTTAGGCGGAGAGTTTGTCGAATAAATTTTACACGGGTGAAACCGTGGGACACAACTAGTTATTAAATAAATAATAAGCATTATTTATGATACAATGTGAGCATACTCGAGTTATGCTACAATGGGGCTGACGTATGCGAATTACATTAAAAACATCTTAAATTTAAGAGAAAAAACCCCCTGATCATAACCAGTGGCGTTAAGATTTGGCACCGTGGTCCTATAAGGTTTGCTGCCTCATAAATTAATAACAAAAAAAAGGTGTGTGCGATTCACACACGATAGAAGTGAAACTTCATTTTAACAGATATATTTTATTTAAAACGTGTGCAATATACATACACACCGACATTTGCTCTCTATCTCTGGCTCACACAAAGAGGAGAGACCGATAATATATTGCTCTCTCGCTCTGGCTCACTCAAAGAGGAGAGACCGATAATGTGCGTTTAACGTTTAACGCGTTGGAAGTCACATAAGAAGTTTCACTTCAAAAACATTCACTTTTTTACATAGAGTTTATTCTCAACATTATACAATTCCTAAAACCTTCTAAGGACGGTCCCGGTCCAGGCTGTATGGGATACATTGAATCAACGTTGACAAAGGAAGAAAAAGCACGGGTCATGGCGAGGTTGAACCGTAGAAGAAGCGATGCGGCCAGCGGTCGACTTCGTGGACTGCCCCCAGCTGGGAATATGCTTAAATTGGTACAATTCTATAGTTTGATATTTGTCGCGATTAATGCACTTAGTTATAGGTATCTGAAATTGTATAGAATAATAATAGGTCCAGGTTTACCCAGGTACCCGATTTTAATTCTAGTGATACTTATATACAGCCCACACCTATGTACCTATCTATAACCATATAATGTACCTATATCAATTCCATATACCTATCTACCGCATATTTTTTGCAGTAGTACTTATACGTTTTGAAGTTGATTTATACATTGATAATTCTTCAGCCACAACTAAGAATAACTTTCATTTATTCTTTTTAGGGTTCCGAAGTCAACAAGGAACCCTTCTAGTTTTACAATTCCGTCTGTCTGTCCGCGGCTTAGCTCAGAGATTCTTAGTACTAGAAAGCTGTAATTTGATACTAGTATACATATTACATACAATAATATATCCGACAGAGAACCAAAGTTATCGACATAGCTTTAGAAGCACAGAATTAGCAAGCTGAAGTGGCACTGGGCTGGCCATGTCTCGCGAAGAACTGACAAGCGCTGGGGTAAACGGGTTCTTGAGTGGAGACCGCGACTCGGCAAACGTAGTGTAGGATGCCCTACGGCCAGATGGGATGACGATCTGCGATTACTGCAGGCAAATGCTAGATGCGGCAAGCTGAAGACCGGGCGCTATGGCTCATTAGGGGAGGCCTATGTCCAGCAGTGGAATTCTATAGGTTAAAGATGATACATATTAATCACACCGACAAAATGTATATAAAAATACCTTTCCTACATGCAAAGGATTAATTTTTATTTGCTCCTCTATGCCATAGTGTGGGTTGTCATTGGACCCGCCACGACCGCCCTCCTCTGCGGCAACTCAAGCCTAGGTCCGGTCCATCGGCATGGAGCCCTTGAGACAAGCAGCCGCTCGCGCGATACAAGTGACTTTACAATCACTAGCTTTCACAGCCATACATGACACTGCATTATACACACATGCACAACACACATAGGTACATAGGTTCTGTAAGTGACCTTTTTTTTTTCTTTTTTTTTGCCTAGTAAGAGTAGACAAAAATTTCAGACCACTAAATACACATACACATGTTCCTTCCCTCCTCCCAGGGGGCAGAAACATGTATATATGTATAGTTAGTTTAGATGGAATTACGGATAGGGAATTAGTCAGATCGCGACTCAATTGCATACGCGCAACAGTCCGAGCCGAGGTTCGGCCACTTTGGCACCCTCGGATGTTGTTGCTTAGCTTTCGTGGCTGAGTGCCCTAAGCGCTCGCCTCCAAGCCCGGTAAAGATGTAAAAGCCGTAAAGGCTCCAGGGCCCCTCAGGCTAACAGTGTAGACACTTCGAAAAAAAAAAAAAAAATTGTCATTGGATAGGTCGTTTAAAACTATGCGGGTGTGTGAAAATCATCTTTCAATTCAGGGATCCGTTTGCGAAGTATTAAGGTATAAAGTGCTAATTAGTTAGATATATGAAAAAATTCACGACAGTTCCTAGTATATATAACGAAGTTAAAAGGAAAACTATCACATCTAAGTAGGCTTTACAAATTAACGAGTAATAGTCGACCAAATTAAAAATGTAATTTGAGAAGTAATTTCGTACAAATTCCATTGAATATTACTTAAAGTCCCATTCTAAGTATTGCATATTATGACCACGGAATCCTACACTGTGCGTGGCCTGACATGCACTTTGCTATGTTTTTTCTGAGTATGTTGTAATTATATTATTTTAATACTAACTTCGCCTTGTTTCTTACACGATGTGTTCACATAGAGTTTGATTATAACAAATTACGTAAATCGTGCATATATATTCTGGTTATGTTCGGTTATATTAAAAGTAATAAAATAATCAATCAATCTTAAATAGGCAGAAACTCTGTTATTGATAGGTTTCAATTTTCTTAAAGCGTTTCTTATTTTTAAATATATTGTGCATGCAAATGTTTGCAAGCTGCCTGCCAAGCGTGGCGATTATGGCAAATTCTCCCAAATATGGCAGTACAAACAAAATCTAGATCTCTAGTCCCCGGCGGCCCCGCTATTCCTGACTACAGTAGCGGTTATGTACGTCGATCTGGTAAAGGTTGCGGGAAGCCGCTGGATGCGGACAGCACAGGACCGGTCGTTGTGGCGATCTTTGGGGGAGGCCTATGTAAGGCATTGGACGTCTTTCGCCTGAAATGATGATGATGATGATATGTTTGCGGGTTGTTTCACAGCGTTGGGTTGAAGAGTTAGCCCGTGAAGCTCAGCTCTGGGCAGATCAATGTCGAACCCCGAAGATGCCTGAGGAACACGACGTTTGCCGCGACTTGTGTTTGTAAAACTGATTTTTAATTTCATAAACAGTAATAAATCAAACTATACACGTATTATGAAAAAATTGTGTCCGATCACGAATAATGTAGGTATGTATGTATATAAAAAAATGTAACAAAAAAAAAAATAAGTCCACAAAACATTTTTTGTGTTTTTTTTTGTTTAATGTAAAGAACGATAAATACTTCACATCAAAAAAAATGAATTTAAATTATTATCATTAATGGCTAACCAGGGGCGTACCAACCAAAAGTTGACCCATTGTAGCTCTCAAATATGTATTAGTTTTAGGTCCCTGAAAGATCGCTCGCAACTTGCGATGGATATCGCAATAATTAGTAAGTGAATCTGAATTTAATTGCGCAGATTCGGAAAAATGCTCGCAACTCCGTACTTTCTTTATAATGCTAAAAGTGCAGCAAACAGACAGACGGCCAACCTTATGATAATTACTTATCTTCGCATATGGACAACTACAATACCAGGGGTGTTATTATTATGTAGCCGACATTGGCACGCATTTCCGTCACTGATACGCGTGCAACTCTAATTTTTTTTCTAAATCAGCCAAAATAAGTATAAATATAACTTCAGATATATGCATTTTTGTAATATATGAAGTGATTAGGTACGGTCTCCGCAAGAAAGATCGTGATATCTTAAAAATGTTTTCTGTAAGCCTCTCTTGTAAAATTATAATTTTGCACTTTGGCCTTTATACATAGGAACCGTGGTTATCTAACAGAATTGAGTAAATATATAACTTTTTGTAATCTCAAAAGATTTTGTGTTATTGAAGTTGCGTGAAAATATTAATATGTCGACATTTTTTTTATTGTTATCGTAAGTGAATGTTAAATTCTCTCCATCTCCTTGATAAATTAACGTATTTAATAGTAACTTTATTATTTTGAAAAACCGAATAAAATAAGCTACCCTCTTATGTGTTTTGATTCCATTTTCATTCAAGACACAGATATAATACTACTAATACTGAGATCATTAACTTTAAATTACAATTAAATAGATAGAAATCTTACAATTTTAGACTCGACGACAGTCGGACAGTGCGTCGCTTCTGTGATCGGAGAAGCTCCGGGACTTCATGTTGAATCTATGATTGATTTGTGGTACATGCAGAATATATACTACAAAGGGAATGTTACCTCGTATACACTGTAAGGCTTAATAATTACACCCTTTAGTTTACTTAGAAAGTAAATTTTAAAATGATTAAAACAGTTGTTTTTTTAGCCCTCCGAACGACAACGGTTACTTTGGCGATTTCGGACAGATACTCTGGGCAAATACATACATGGTCGGATGTGGACGAAGCCGTTTCATGGTTAGAAGTTCATAAAAAATGCAGTATCAAGATTTTGTTCGCTTTCAGGCACTATAACTGTGCTTAGTCTTATTTAGTGGTGATGTGTGTTTATAGGCACACAATTCAACCAATATCACGTGGGTAGAATATTTTTCTAATCTTTGAAGTTCAAATAACGCTCTAACAAAATTGTGGTTATTGTTTATAATCCACTTCCCTTTTGCACAATAACTAAATTATATTACATAAAATGTCACTAATATTACATAATATAGAGTCAAATAACATAACTTTATGAATGAAAATAAAAAGTCACCACATGACATTCTAAGATACTCCCAATTTTTTTTCTGAAAGGTTGGTAATCTAGTGTTTTTTTTTCTTTTATACAGAAGTATTATAAGGGTATTATGCCATAAATCCTATACGAAGGAAGTACCTAATTTAAAAAGGGTTATAAAAATGTCAGATAATACTTGTGGAGTATTGAATGAACCATGTGATTTATAAAATGCAGGCTCCATCACAAGGCCGTCTTCGAAGTGTGGAGCGGTTGGTGTGTAATTTTGCGCCTCGTGGTCCACCAGCGTCACGTGCTTTGTGGTCGCCCGCACTGCCTGCATCCGCTTGTGGCTCACGATCCGAGCCCGACCGCGTCCTCAACGCTCTATGTACCTACCGTTAGTATTACTATTCAGGCTTATGTTACCGTTTCTATTTCTATTAACAACTGTTTCGATATCGGTAATCGTATTATCATTAAATACTTTACTTTAAACCAAGACAGTTCAGCTGATCAACAACTTACAGCAAAAACAAATACTATCTCCATAATAGAGATATAAAGGAAATGAGACTATGAAAATGAACAATGTCAAGATGCAAAGATTAAAAATAAAAAGTTTACTCTTAATACGTTTAAATAAAGATTTATTTGATATAAATCAACATGGAATAATTCATTTCAGAACCAGAGTTAGATGAAACTCATGACTTAGACAATTCTATGACATTAGAAGAACATATCATTTTAAATACAGTTCTAGAAATGGAAGGAAATTATCATTTAAATGACCACGGTAGTTTAGATGAATTATATTTAACAAAACTGGCAATTATTACCATGGAAAGTATCGATACAAGCACACCACATTATAGTTCGATGCAGAAGCGAGATATTGCAGAGTTTATTTCAGTGGAAGATGCAAAAGCTGACATATACAAAATTGAACCTGATAAAAACATGCTGCAAAACATGAGTGCTATATTAAATATGATAGAAGAAGATAACGTTGCTAAGAATAGACAAAATCTAAAAAAGAGTTTTTTTGGTAGACCGAAATCGTACAATATAGAAGATTTGAATGATGTGACCAATGAACTCACTACACAAAGTAAGTTGGCTATTTTAAATATAATGCAGCGAATACGCTGATATAAATGATGTTCAATCGTATGTTACAGATGACATAGAAAGACAAGTTGAAGGAATAGCAAAAAGAGAAAAGGAATTGCTATATGCGGAATACGGTCTTATAGAATCGGAAAACGAAAATATTACAACATTTGTCGAGTCTCTAATTGAAACAAAATTTTACGGTGCGTGAATGAAGAAACGAATTTAAGCAATAAAATCTGCAGCGTTTTAAAATGCCTGGTTAAATTACAGAAGTACCTCGAGTCGATGTTACAAGCCCATTGAAACCTGTTAGTGTTACTATTATAGAAATAACAACAAACAGTGACATTTTAAATATAACTTCGTCGATTAATGAGACATTTAAAGTTAAAGAAAACTTGGAAGATTATGCTAACGATTGTAAGTGTGAATACGTAAGATGAGATGATGATATGAATTAATAAATAAGTTATTTATGAGATATATAACTATTCGTAAAGCAATGGACATTGAAATAAGATGAGATGATGATATGAATTAATAATAAAGTTATTTATGAAAGATGTAACTATTCGTAAAGCAATGGACATTAAAACAGACAATTTTTTTTTTAATTATTTACAGCTGAAACAGTCCGCGAGTTGCAAGAAGCATTAGACCGTATGGAACAAACGTTGGAGCCAACAATGCGTGGATCACAGGGAAAGGTACGTACATTTTCATCTCGATTTGAAGTAAAATGTAAGAAGATAAATTTTGTAACAGTTGTAATATTGAAAAATTATAGTTCTGTTAAAATATGATGCTCTTTAGGTAAGAAGAGATTTAAGAAACTTGCCTGATGAAATTAATGTTGATAAGAATACAATGTCAGGCCATGATAACAGCAGCATTTCAGCCGAAAAATTGGAACGTAACAAAACCATTGAAAGAGGTCCCATGCTCAACATGGTTCTTCGGTATATGCCGTACTTGCAGCATTATGAAGCTGAGATTTTAGGAAAATCTGCAAACGGGTGTAAGGCAATTGTATCTTTTTGTTTTTCATTTGTATCTTCTTTATGTATTTATGTTTGTTTATTGTATTGTACTTATTTTTGATAATATTTAGTAATTTTATTTGGTACCCCTATTCATATAATAAAAAGAAATCGTGTGGTACATTTGCATTTTTAATGTGTAAGTACATGCATTGAAGTAGGTGCAGATGTTAAGTTTTTATATTTTGCTTTCAAAAATCGAAAGCTAAAAAATATATGCGTTATTAATTATGTGTATAACAATTAACAATAGAGAATACGAAGACTCGTGATAGATTGTTTACCTAGCAAATGAACTACTTATTTGTTAGAGCAGTTTCTTTTTCATATTTTGCACGAAGAAGACGCCCTCGCAAAAAGTATATTTTATTATTTAAAATAGTAGTACGGCAAAGTAACATGTGCTTGATGCTAAACCAAATACAATCCAAAAATAATGACGCCCACTGAAGTATCGTGAACAATCGCCGGTCGTCACTTTCACGCCATTCTGTGAGCCTTTCGGCAGTTGGATACAATCTGGCTGATTCCTAAGCGCGACAAACCAAAAGACAGTCACTGTGACGTGTTTCTCACCATGTTCATGGTGGTATCGATTTATTCGGATACATTTCCACTCGGAAGACTCCTAAGCGAACACAAATAGACAATGGTGGTTTTTCTACATAGAAAAAAATTTAACCGCAAACCCCGGATATAACATACTAATTCTGCCGACATAAACGAAAGGTGAGTTGTTGACATTCACAATGTATGCCATTGTATAGAAATAACGTAAATAATAAAACACAAGATTTTTAAAAAAGAGTACACATTAAGGACTAAGCAATCAATTGCACAAACTAACTGAGCGTTGCGCACCAGCCAGTTTTTCATCAAAAATTTTAAGCGGACATATTTTCACAGTTTTTAGGCGTCTAATGGCACGGCCTGAATAACACATGAGATCTGTCGATTACTTTAACCGGATTATTGTTTGTTGTCTGTACTAATTATAGTCTTATATTGAACTATAATATGATTTATTCAGGACAAAATGGTGTAAGGTTCTTTGAACTTTTCACAATAAGAATTGTGTTTGGTGGCCTGCTTTTTCAGTCGTCGGTCGAGTTTGATTTTGGTTGATAATGTTTTATTAATATTGTCGTAGTTTAGTGTAATATGTATTTGTTAGCGGATCTCAGGATTAAAAATAAATAAAAGTAATATACGGAGTTAGTATTACAACATTTTAAATTCAATAAAAAAAAAATTGGTATCCCCTGAACATAAGAGCAGGCATTTTCGTGTTTCAGAGATGGACGAAAAGTTAGAGCAATGGGATATCGGTACGACCTTGGTATAGGCTAGGCATATGTACCCATATGTAGAGATTTACTGGTTTTAATCTAGCTGCAAAAAATATTGTGAAGAAACTTCGCCGCTAGAAAAAAATAATCTTATATTATTTTTATACCAATATTATATGTAACCTAAAAACTATTAACATTTATTGGAATTTCGTACTGATTAAGATAAGAATTCTACCCAGTTTTTATTAAAATAAATTAACATCTTACTTCGTCAAATTTTTAGTTTGCGTCCCCACAAATTTTAAGCTTCAGCGATAATTGTTATGACCTCCAAAAGACGCGACGCGAATATTAGAAGTCTTGAACCTTAAAAGGACTGGGGTTATAATAACACTATGGGGAAAGGTGTGAAATTACTTTAACATTTTTTTCAACATCAACAATATTTTTATAACTAGCGGTGCCCCGCAACTCCACACGTGTTTATTACGCAGTAGATATTTACTTATATTAATGACAGTTCTTATAGGATGCAGGTCATATTGTACAAAATGTCATCAAAATCGGCCGAGAACTGTGAGAATTTTTCTTTTTTTTAAGATTTTTGATCGTATTTTTGACAAATATGGAAAGACATAATAAATACGCTTCCCGTCTAGCGTCTTGGCTCGGTCTAGAACTCATTTTTTATAATTTTTATAAGTTTTATAGACAATTGTTAGAGCCTATAAATTGAACTAATAGTCAAATCCGTTTTTGAGAGATTCAAATATTCAATTCCGTCAAATCTGGACATCAAACAGAGAGACCAAAACTTTTTTATGTCATATCGTGCTCAGTGTCTTTATAATAAAAATGTTTTAGGGAATTTGGAAAAAAAAAACTTGTACAGACGGAAATACAAGTCAAATATATAAATATAAAATATATGTTTTATAACATTATACTTATTACTCAGATATTTTATAGTGCATGTTACTACCTACCTATCACCGTCAAGTTGTAACTTTATGGCTAAGCACCTATGATAAGTGTATTTGAGAACCAAACCCCATTGTTAGTTGAGCATGTTACTTTTTTCGAAAGGTACAAATGTAGTCTAAACGTTTTTAAAGCAATTCACTGTTCCCGATTTTTTCCGTCCACTCATACAAAATTGTTATGAATTAGTTAAGTTTTTTTTTTTTGTGACAAAACTATATTACATTTTAATGTATTGAAATGAGTATAATAACAAACAGATTCAGGATTTAGGACATCAATGACATGGTAACGTATTGGGTGAGTAACGGTCATCGGCCTAACGTTTAATCGTGGTTACCAACTTTTAAACGATTTATTCCCAAAATTGAGGTACAATTTGTTAAACTGAGAATATTTATATAATATAATCACACCAATTTCAACGCTTCGATGATTATAGCATTTACGACAGACCTAAACAAACAAAAAACGTTGCTTATATGAGCACCCCTTAATATTTTATTTTTTAGTATTTTATTATTTGCTAGGATATTCGCCATAACAGTTATTCTGTGATAATATTAACCGGCTATCTATAACGCTTCTAAAGATAAAACCTTTAAAAGGTAGAACGGACAGAGTACGCTTAGCAATATGGTTCCATTTTCGAGAACGCAACTCTAAAAATGGCGGAAAACCTTTATCGCTTTTTACCGCCTCAAAAGTTATATTTCAGTATGTCCACGTCCCTACACCATCAAAGGATAATATTGTCCAAATATAATATTTCTTAGAATTTCAGTGTTATTTATGATAACTAAATACGAGTTCATTTGCAGGTTATCTACACATATTATAAAATTCAACGTCTCTGTGTCTATCTGTTCGTTTATGTTCTTTTTACGCAAAACTACTTATCCAATTTACATTGTTCTTTTTTTAATTCATAGCTATATTATCTAGCCAGGTTATAAGATATATTTTGGTAGAATAATGGTGAATCAAATCTGAAAAAAAAGCTTTTGGTGCGTGTAATTGGCTTACGCTGAGTAAAAACCGTAAGAGATATGTCAAATTAATGTACTACATAATTGTAGACCTTAAAAGACCTCCAAAAAAGTCAGCAACATCATATATCTATCTTCTAAGTATCACCCATAATAAACAGTTTTGGGCAGCACAGTTCGCACGTGCGCTCGACTGATTACATAACTTCAAACTACGACCCTAAGGAGTAGAGCAGTAGCCATGAACGTCAAGCAATCTGGCAAGCTGTAGGCAAGTGAAAACAACTATAGGCTACACAGGTGCGGGGCGGGGGGCGCGGCGCGGTGGATAGTCGGTCGATTAAATATAGCACGGGTGAAACCGTAGGGCACAGCTAGTATTCCATATTTTGAAGAAAAACTCGGGATAGTTTTCCATTAATTTAATGGATTGCTATTGTGAGTGGCAACTCGCATGTTTGCCACACCGTGACCAGTTGAGCCAGTAAATCGCGGCTTATCGCCGTGAGCGGCCGTAGTCTCGTAGCTTTCAGGTCTTGTAGCGCTGTAGACTCACACTGTCTACGTTTCGGTTGCCTTTTACTTCAGAAATTAATATTATTTATGTAGGGAGTAATAGATTGGTGTGTTGATAATTAAAGTTCTTCACAACGTTTTAAAGGGAAGGACTGAGGTACTCACAGTTTTTAATCCAAAGATTAGTTTTGTATACCTACCGTTCATAGAATTTGATTAATTTTTATAGAAAAATATAATTAATTTTTAGTTAATATTATAAGTATATAATACGGTTTTGATGCAAAATTTTGAGGAATGAATCATATAAGATGATATCAGTCATCACACGTAAATATAAGCATTAAATAATAAAAACTGACTACCTATATCAAATAAATAATAGTTTAAATGTAAATTTACCCTGAATAAGATAATTTTTTTTATTTCAAATTTTTTTAATTCTATTTTAAATAGTGGCAATTAAATTACAAAAATATAATACATTTCAGGTATAGTAATTGTTTTACTTTAGGATATCCCATTCATTTTGTATATATAATTGGAATCATTGTTTCCTTATCAAGTAGTTTAAAGTAGTTAATTTCGAATAACTATACTATAAATGTATACCCAATTTATAAAGAAATAAAGTTTGTAAGAGATAATCTCTGGAACTGTTGAAACGATTTTGGAAGTTATTGCACTGACATAAAGCTATGTATTCCTTAAGCGATATATCATATTTAGTTGCTATTATGTTTTAAATACATATAATGTTTTGAACCGTGTAATATTTATGAGACAGCTTACACTTACTTAATATAGCAATATTCTTAATAAGTGATCAAAGTAAATACAGGATAATACTTTTGATGTCAAATAATATGACGAATGATATGAACACCGGTGGCACTGGACCTCAAGAATCTAACGGCTCTTGGTCTCGAAGACCGGACGACGTCAAGATTGAGTTCGGTTTTGGCGTACCCCTCGGTGCTATGAGTGCACATCCTACCTTCCACTCTTCCTGGGATATGGGCTGGTAAGTTTCGAGTATAAACTAATCTATATACTAATAAGCTGAAAAGTTTTTCGTTTGTTTATTTAAATACGCTAATCTTTGGAACTATCTATCGTATTCGAAAAATTATTTGTGTATATGATAGTTAGATTCATGAGGAATAGTATAGTAAAGGAATAGTATAACTTCACGCTACGACCCTAAGGAGTGAAGCAGTAACTATGAAATTCAAGTAATCTGGCAAGCTGTAGGCAAGTACGGGAAGTGGAATAACGATAGGGATACACGGGCGCGTTGGCGGCGACGAATAAATTTAACGCGGGTGAAACTGTGGGGCTAGTAATATATATTTAGGGCAGAAACTCACAAACGGTCATTTGTTTCTCAAACTATATACTATCTTATAAGTCTTAACTAAATAACTGATATACGTATATTCCTTTAACCAATGGTTCCAACCTTTATGTTAATAAGCCTCCAAAAAAAAACCGCGCCTCCCTTTCTATATTAATAAATCTGTTGTCTTGATTCTACATGTGATTTTTTTCCAAATTTGACGTCTATTATAAAAAACAATGATCACAGAAATCGAAAAAATATAATAATTACGTGTACAGTTAGAACTACAGTGTATTAATATAGATGTAGGTATTTGACAAGTTTGCACTTTAATAACTACGAGAATGTATTAGTGATTAAAGTGTTCAATGAACTTATGAAAACTTTTATCGACACATGCTCTGAGTATTTGTGAAAAATACTTGCACAAGCAAACTTGTCAAATATGCAGATACGTGTAGAGCCGGCTTAAGAGGGCGGACTACATTTACGACCCAGTTTACTCGTGACCTTAGATCACGTCTGCGATAAAACTACCGAGTGCTGCCATCACAGGCATCATTAAAATAATGTTTAGTAACAAAGAATTTACTTTTAAATGTAACTTTTAAGGATTTGGAAAATCCGTTTCTTCCCAGTTAACAAATTAAGTCATTTCCCACACCATTCTTCTATTAAACAGATGTTAAATGTACGTCACGGTTATATCATACTTGTTATATCAGCGTATTACATAAAAAAGTGTGAAATATAAATCATGACTGAATCATTTCGTACATAACTGATATTCCTCGATGTCATTCAGATACCACAGTGCTACTCTGAGTTTAACAATAATATTACCTGGTCATATTATATACCACAAGATAACACAAATAAGTAAAATATGTGGACTCAGTAGTCTACAGCGCTGGTTGTTAAGTATATCAGCCAGAACAAACCGATAGATGCTTACCGACAGATATGTTCAATTCGATTGGGAAAGCTAACCAGAACGATTGTATCCGACTGGCCAGTGTCCATCATACACCATGTGCAATATTCACCATAGTGGTACGCATAGGCGTGTCACGTTCCGGCATTAAATAATAATAATAATTTATTTAGTTAAAATTTACTGTACATTTTATGAGGGTTTATAGGATCCGGTTAAAAAGAATTTTGTGTTCCGGATCCTAAGGGAATAGATAAGATTTTTTTTATTAATTAAATTATACAAGTATAGTGCAAGGAAAATGTTTTGATGATTGTATGTAGAACTGGTGGCATTAGCCGGTGTATATGCAGTAATCTGTACCTGATTGGTTCACGACCACCATGTGCATGGTGGTAAATCCATCGTGATCCTATTTTTATGTCGCGCATCGAGATCAATCAGCTTTTAATCACTTACCAAGAGGATTACCGCCACCCCCAAAGATCGTCATAACGACCAGTCTTGCATCCAGTTCCCGCAACCTATACCAAGGTTATCAGTTCACCTTGTGGCGGGTTTACCAACGCTGCGTCTTCCGGTATATGGCCGCCACTCGAGAACTCTTCGACCCCATCGGCCATCCGTTCTACAAGCAATGTGCCCCACCAATTACCACTTAAGTCTAGCAATTCTTACCGCTATGTCAATGAGTTTGGGTCTTCTGCAGATCTCCTCATTTCTGATTCAATCACAGAGAATAGCCCTCCAATGATTGAATTGAATGATTTTGAGCTTACTTATGAAGGTCATAGTCAGCTAATGCGTACATTCAGTGATTTGAATTTATTTGGTAACCCGATTAGTTGACGGTGAAGGTAAACATCGTGAGTAAACCTGAACGCTTGAGAAACATCTTCGTTATAAAACTAAGCAGTGTGAAAAATTATGAAGTCTCAAATTTTCGACGTATGAAAATCGCCCGTCCCACGGCGTGACAACACGTAGGGTAGTGAGTTAACCCCTGCCTTCCTTCGGTAAAAGAAAAAGCAAAAATTAAAATTTCCTAGCTGGTGTTAGCGACTTCGTCTACATGAATACGCTTTTGATGTTCCACGAGAACTACGTGCTTTACTGATAAAGTATAAAGATGGGTTTAAAAAAATAATTTTATAATTACTACTTGGCATAATGGAAAACGTAATAATATATAGCCTTCCTGGCGTTCAGTACCGTATTAATCTGAAAATTACATCCAAGATAATTTAGTAGATTTCTAGTGACGTGTGTTTTAACACTAAAAATTCACGTTTTTTTTATATATAAAAAGAAAGTCAGTGTTTACTTTGGTTCGTTCAAGTAAGCGTTACCTTAATATGTACACGAGTACATAAGCTAGAAGCCACAAGATTTCATTATCGTGTGTAATGTGCATCAGAAATCTTTACATATGCACCAATGATATGCACGGTAATATTGTTAAAATACATATACATTTGTAAACGTAAAAACTCGTAGATTATCCTGAAAATACAAACCGTTCCATTTCTTTAAGTAAGTTAATTTCTTAAAAATATTATGACTAATAATTAAAAAAAATATTTAATAAACTTAAATTTGGTACTATTTTTTTATTACTTATTGATATTATATACTATTATTGTTGCAGGAGAGATTGTTTTAGGTAAGATAAAGTTGCCGCGAAATAACACTTTATGTGCTCAATGCTCGTAGTTATTCAGACTAAAAGCATGGTCATTGACCGATACATAACCAATCAGCCAGTGGTAAGGCGAAAAATAACATTTTTTTTTAATTACCACGATGGTGGCAAACAAGCATACGGCCCGCCTGATGGTAAGCGGTCACCGCAACCTATGGACGCTTGCAACACCACGTGCATTGCCGACCCTTTACAACCTATTAACTCTTCTTTTGAAGAACCCCATACTGTAGTCCCCTGGGAAAACCTCAGCAGGGAGCTCATTCCACATCCGAAGCGTTCGCGGAAGAAAACTCTTCTGAAACCGAACTGTCCGCGACCATTTAGGCTACAAGGTGTGAGGATGAACTCCCTGCCGATGGCGAGAGGTGCGATGGTAGAAGGTAGCCGTTGGCATCATGTCGAATAATTTCTCAGAACACAATCCATTATACAAGCGGTAGAACACGCACAAGGAGGCAAGGTCTCTCCTTAGACTTATGCAGAAAAAATAACCGATCAGGTAAAGTTTGAAGGCTTGATTACTGGATATAAACCGTCTGATCCCGCAACGCGATAAGCCTAAGCTTGTGACTATTGGGGGTGGCCCGCAATACTGCAAGCCGCCAGTTTGGCTCCGACCCGGTTTAACATATATCATGCTTAAATACATGTGCCAAATCAGAAGAACTTTTGCACCTCCTAATACTTTTGTTTACTTTACAATATGACATTTATGCTAATAACAATTAATTAATAAACAATGATTACAATTCCATCGCCTGACGCTCGTGCATCAATTACAGAGGACATTGGACGCTACCGTGTAAGGTTTTTAATTAATGTCCATTCGCTAGACTATCTTTTCATTAGTCTTTGTTTGTTAAGTGCTAGTAATGTGCTATGAATATTGTACTTTTTAATAATTTAGTATTGTAGTTGATACACAGTGCCACGTCACGTCATCTTTGAGAGAAAATACTATGTTTTGTATTACTTATCTTTTAGTTATTCTATGTTATCCACATAATAATCAAAATTGTTTGATAATTTAGCAGGCGGCAAATCTTTTCCCATTTATAAAGAATTCTATAATTCTAGTCCCAGAAAAAAATCCAGTAACAAATAAAAAAAAACTTAAACTCTCATATTAGGTCCGTATGATGCGTACACATAAAAGGTAGACGCAATAAAAATTGCGTACAACCGACGTATGATCATTGAGTACAACATACAATAGAAGAGTATAATAAATATTCTGTAATACAAATATCTGTCGTGAAGCGAAGGAAGTGAACAAATTGTAGATCTCGTTTCAGAGTACGCCTACACGACTCAATTTGCAATCATTATATTACCGTTGAACCGCGTGGGCTACATCCTTACGTATGATTTTGATAAACGAGTTGACCGTTGAGGCGCCATTGTTGTAAACTCGTATATTATTTTGTATTTGACTTTTAATAATCCTTACTAATATTATAAATGCGAAAGTGAGTTAATTTGTTTGTTACTCAATCATGCAAAAACGGCTAAATGGATTTAGATGAAATTTGTCACAAAGACAGCTTATATATCTCTTAAGACAGGATACTTTTTTTCCTGGTAAAGGCCCAATTCTGAAGTCCACGCAGACTAAGTCGCGGGCACAGCTAGTACGCGATGAGAAACTACAAATTATCACAGTGAAATCGCATGAAACTAGAATTTTAATTATTGTAACACAGATTTGAGAAAAAACAGATAGAGCCTTCAGAACAACAAAATATGTGTATATGTATTTTCTTTTGACAACTAGATAAATATAACAACACTATATAAATATGTGCGATTGTGTGTAAGTAATATTGCTAGGGTTGTTAAAATAAGTAGAAATATACCACTCTAGCAGTGTAGTCGTTGATCCGTCATCAAAAAACTGATTTTGTATTTGAAATGAAGGACGTTTACATACCAATTTTTAACAGGATTAAACTTATGTCTGTTCCTTGATTTTTTCATTATCAATTAATGTTTCTTGGTTATTAATTATCCAGAGTTTTCTATAATTTTTACTTTGATACCATATTGCTTTTTCTTTCAGTGTTTGTAGATCGTTGGCAAATAAACAAACTTTTACGTAACAAATATTACCGTCCTTTTGGTTTCCTGGTAGTCAGTTTGTAAATAAAGTAGTGATCTTCCAACTCTATATACATATTACATTTTTATATAGCTTCCAAGATAATATTTCATAATAACCTAGCAACATTTTATAGTTTGTGACCAGTAATAAATAACACGGAAAGTCTTTGCAATGGCATAGAAAATGGAATTTGAACTTCTGAGCCTTATTATGCATGTAACAATGTATTTTTTTTAATACTACAAAGGTAGCAAATAAGCATACGGCCCGCCTGATGGTAAGCTGCTACCGTAGCCTATTGACGCTTACAATACCATAGGTCTCAACTAGCGCGTTGCCGACCTGGAACCCCCTTAGCCCAAGGAGCTCTGGAAACTCTACTCACCGAAGGAACACAACACAAGGTTATTTGGCTGCGATCTTCTGTAGGGTGGAGGTATTTCACTAGTCGGGCTGACCCAAGTAGAGAAAAGTCCCCAAAGAAAGTTATCTGTAATCTAATAATTGTAGCGAGTAATAAGTAGCGGTGTGACCGAAAATGATAATAAACGTACAGGGACTAGTTACCTACCGGAACACACACAGATTTCTAATGCCCGCCTGGCTAGCTACCACCCTCAAGTTGAAAATCTGTCGCCAAGCACCAATATGTGTGTTCCAGCAGCTGCACTTGAGAGCCAGTCTTCCACTAGGTTTAGCGTGTTATCATCTTGGACCACATCGTCACTTCACATCAGGTGAAATTGTGGCCACTACGCCAAACCTATAACAATAAAAAAAAACAACTATGAAATAAAATACGCTGCCACAAGTAATTGCACATTTTTTCTACATACATTTTCCGATCGGTTGCATTAATAAAGGTGAAGGTGCGCGAGGTCGATGACCGAACGTTCATATGTAGCTTGTCTTTTCATTGGCTAGTCAACGAACTTTGGCACAGTTTAGGCCTGAGCTGTCAAGTTTACCCTACTGCTGAGGGGTAAATAATGAAGTCAATTACCTGTACTGGATAATAAGTAATAATCAATACATTTTAATTTTTTGGCTATTAACAGCTTATAATTTTATTCTTCTTCTTATTTAATTCAAGGAACATAATATACTCGCCTTACGGCATATTTAATGGCGTATAATTTACATACTAATAAATTATGCAATAGTCAGTTGGACATATATTTTTGTAATCTTCTGAGTTCTAGCAATGCTTAACAATACAGTGGCGGGTGGCACTCTTTTTAAAACTGTTCAGGGAGTTTTAGTTGCAAATTAAAATTCATGGTTCTAGTTATTATTTTTAATTCAAATAAAATACGATAACTAAATTTCATCACGTAAAATGCCACCAAAATCTCATAATATAAGGTAAAATAAAGTAAACTTTTGAAATGAAATAAAAACCATCACAAGATAGATCTAAATCCCACCAAAAACTCCAAAAGGTATTCAAAGTATTTGGACTAATTTAGTTGTTGCAAAGTTATTTAGTGCAGTGGAATTATGATTCCCGATAAATCAATGTAAACCTACATATAAGCTAAGAGGATTGTTGATAATCCTCGCATCCTCCACGCAGCTCGTAGAACGGATGGCCGACGTGGCCAAAGAGTTCTCGAATGGCGGCCACGTACCGGAATACGTAGTGTGGGCAGACCCGCCACAGGATGGATTGACGACCTGGTTAAGGATGCGGGAAGCCGCTGGATGCGGGCAGCACAGGACCGGTCGTTGTGACGATCTTTGAGAGAAGCCTATGTCCAGCAGTGGACATCTTTCGGCCGAAATGATAGTGATTATTTTAAAGAAACTACGAAACACGGAAAGAGATGTACGTTATTATTAGAGTAAAAATATGTATAATAAAAATATGAAATTGCGTGAAGAAGATTGGAGTTTGTAAGTACAGTAAAAACTAGTCCAGTCAAGGACCCCGAACCAATATGTTTTTACTTCGCAAAGACACTAGGTTTTCTTATTACGATCGTCATAAGGTTCAATTTTACGTGAATCGGATTCATTTGATGGTAAAATTCTTTTGTTTAGCCTAGCGGTCAAGCTTGGCTGCGAATTTACGCCACGCGTCGCCATGACAACGAGACCGAAACAAAAGCGTCAGACAGCACAATTTTCCAACCTAGTAATGACACACATATCAATAGATAATTTTGACCTCAAGTGACCTAAGTCGATGTCGCACTGAAAATTCACATGTTACTTCCGCCTATTCCGAGAGTTTTGAGACGAGTGATGGATTATGGATTTAGTAATTTCTTGTACCCCAATGTTGGGGGACTTAGGCGGTTTTTTGAACACGATTCTATGTTTGGGTACGTAAATGACTGTGTAAAATAAATATTTTTATAGTCAGTAGAAAGTACTAGCTGTTACAATAAATATAAATGTCGCATCATACCAAAGACTCATAGGGTAGAGACATGGGCTCAATAATCAGCCCAAGAAATATTAGCTAATTCAAACGTCTAAAAGGCAAGGTTTTTGTATCACCTATGAGAGAGAACATTAGACAAGTGTTCGGGTTTCTACAACAACCTATGTGTTCACTAATGATACTCAAAGTGGTATATGGATGCGAAAAAAATCTTTGCTATGTAAGTTTCGAAACAATGAATATCGGATTTTTTCGATCGGTCATAATCAATTCACTATTGCAGATTTTTGCAAATGATAGATAAATATTTATTATGAATTCTTTAGATGTTACGTATATAGATATAAATATATCTAAATATATTACAAAACTCAACGGTTCTCTGTATCTCTGTTCGTTTAAGTTATTTTCACGCGAAAAGGACTAATCCGATTAAAAAAAAAAATATTTTAATTAACAGCTGTGTTATGTAGCTTGCGCTGAGTCAACCATACGAGATATATTAAATTAATGTTCTACATAATTGAAGATCTTAAAAAGATCCACAAAAAGGTTACCGATAGCGTATATCTATGTTCTAAGGAACAACCATAATAAGCATTTTAGTCTTCCTTCTTTTGAGCGGGGGCAGCATAATTCGCGCGTGCGCTCAACCTACGGCATTCTGTAGTTGACGCGAGCGGAGCCGCGGGCACAGCTAATACCAATAAATACTACTATTATAAAGAGTTACAGTTGCATGTTTGTAGGAGATAATATCTGCAACTACTGGACCGATTCTAAAAAGTTACACTGATAGAAATTCATCTCTGAGTGATATATTATGCATTTTTTTATTCTTATTAAATTTTATGTTTTAATTAGTGTGAAATAATTCTCGGATGGCTGCTAATCCCAGGTTTCCTCTGTACGCATTTTTACGGATGAAATTTCATGAGTGCAATTGCATTTGGACATTTTATTTTTATATTATGATTGAATATTTCAGAATTTCAAGATACGGTCCACTCATATTTTGCTGTTAAGGTTCATTACGGCAGTCGTATGCTCAATTACCTTTAGGGCAGTCGTTATTCATCTAATTAATTAGATTTATAGGTACCTGTGCAACGGATTTAGATGGTGTACCCTATATGTACCTATCTCAAAATTATGCGCAAAATGATAAACGGTGGCATATTCAATTATCATACAAAACGGTCAATTTAATATTATCTTTAAAGAGCATAGAATCCATTTTTAATCATGTGGATATTTTTATTCTTTAAAGGCTTACCAGTGACCACAATCTCGCCTGATGATAAGTGACAATATGGCTGAAGATGGTTACACGTCAAATATAGCGGATCATACTCTCATGTGTAGCTGTTAGAACACATTTTTTTAATGTTTTAATAATATAAAAAATAATAATATCTGCCTGTAAGTGTCCCATTGTTGGGCAAAGGCCTCTTTCCAATGGAAGGTGGCTTAGTCACCACGACAGACCACGACGTATTAACGATTTTTAAACACCGAGAAATCAGCAGTTCTATATTTTCCCCACCCACAGTGGTACTGCAAGAATATTTCTCAAACCTTCAGGTTTCCTCGCGATATTTTCCTTCATCTTTATCCGATGGTGTTACCAATTTAAATGAGTAAATGGACGCGAATTCCGGAAAATGTGTGGGTAGGTACATGCCGAGGTTTAAACATACGGACATCGAATCGATATTCCGCCTGTCTAAGCCAGTAGACCATCACGACTTTAAAACCACCCTGCAAAATGGTTAAGGCTTTTTCTATTTCAGCCTGCTTAGTTAAAATTTACGTCATCAATCATGCATATATTGGTATGTTCCAGCTATTATACTTGAGTGTCCGTCCACTTTCGAGGCTTATCAGATATTTATTTAACAACTTCGTCACTCGAAACAGATGAGTTTGTAGTACCCAGGGTACTTCATATAACGCACATGCATTATGATCAACTTTGACAGATTCACAAATGTGCTCTTGAAGTGTTCGTATGTAGATCTGTCAATTTACGCACCGCTAGTGAACAATGGTATTCGCGTCTCACCCTTGATCGAATAATTTTACTTATCAATTAAACCCATCAATTGATCCGTAAATTGCTGCGTGTGCTGCGATATCTGATGTTACTGCGAGACAGGAATTGATCGCTCTTGTCTATAGTACAAAAGTAAAAAAATAATGCTAAGGGTACAAATATCGAACTATTACTTCCTTAATTTTCTACCATAAAGCAAACTCACGTCAAAATCAATACAAGGGGTTTGTTTAGGTAGATAATTTGGAGATTCATTGCTTATAGCCGGTCTAAACTCACGCGCGAAGACAAGAATAACACGTTAAACATGAATATGAAGTCGATTCGCAAATTCTTTGCAGGATCGCGCTGTTTTTCTAATTTTTTGTTGGTTTTTTAACCCGCGTAAAAGCTGAGAATATCCACACGTTCGTCGGTAATAATGTGCATTAAAATGAGTTTGATTTAGTCTAACATATATTCCATTTTAAGATATATTCCATTATTTTTAAAGGAATCCTAAATTATGTTATGCAGCATACACATTTATATAAAGATTGTGATTATTAAATTGACTGAATGGATCTTGTTTACTTTATGCGTCTAAGGTCCTGAGGTCATTCGCTTTGAGTTACCGAGATCAACAACAAAGGATCAGTCGCGTTGGACAAAGTCGAAACAATTTAGTCAATTACTTTATACAGCGCAGACGATAAAAATAACCGCTTTATTCCTCAATTTATTCTAAAGCCAAACTGACTAATTATTTCCTGAAAGCTGTACTCAGAAGTGACTTATAATTGACATTGTAGGTTTTCAAGTTATTTTTTTACAATCACTGCTAAATATGCGGAGAATAATTATGATTGGCAAGATATAAATGTAGGTAACTGAATATGCAGTGGCTGATTGCATAACTAGCTATTCATCCGTATTCGGTATTCGCGATATACGAATAGTTTGGCATGAAAGTTCTTCCATTCAGGTAGCGCCGTGTTGTACTTTGGTTGGATAGGTCGTTCAAAAATATTGCGGGTGTGTGAAAATCACTTTCGATTTATGGATCCGTCTACTAAATATTAAGCTTTAATGTGCAAATTTTTGTTAAGAGTCAAGTGAGCCAAGCTAGCCAGCTGCCAGCCAACCATTTAGCTGCCAGCTAAATGGTTTTTTTTGGATATGTGAAAGAAATTCACGGCAGTGGTGTATATAATGAAGTTAAAAGGAAAACTATCACAGCTAAGTAGGCTTTACAAGTTGACGAGTAATAGTCGATTAACTTATAAATTGTAATAAGTACATTCGTTCAAAACCTTTAAGTCCTCTTCTAAGTCTGCATATTGTGACGGGCAAGTACGGAACTTTACATTGCGCCGAGCCCGACACTCATTCCGCACTTTTTATACTATTTCGGCAAATAAAATTCCATCGACAGTCTTCGTTGTCATGTCATCTTGCAGCAATGTCAATTTATGCATCGTTTGAAGGACCCAGTATCGTAGGAGAGAACACACTGGCCGCAAAGCGATTCCACATCTTCAGTACTAAAAGAGATCCAAGATAATAAACCGATTAAAAAAAAAAAAAACAGCGAGAGAAATATGGTCATATATTTCATGTCTCGTATATAATTCTTTAAAGACCGGATTCAAAAACAAATTTAGAAATATATGCTTATAATATAAAATTCAATTGTCCACAGTCCATCATCAGGTTTCCACCAAATGGCACGAATGATGGTGGAGAGCCTCCACCCGTTCGGCTTCGCTAGAATGACGACGCGACGGAGTGGAGACAACCGGGATAGCCAAGAACCTCCTCGCAACGGGCTCCGCACTGAACGGAGTGATACGAGGAGAGATAGAGCTAAACACCAACCTCCAGGCACGCATGTCGCAAATGGCACTAGACATCCTCCTACACAAGGTGACTTCAGATACCATAATCTATATTAATGTACATGTCATTTTTTTTCAACTATAATGATAGGCCATACATCATGAATATGACATTTCAAAATTTTACCTCTGTCAGTCTATTCGGTTTAAACTAAAAATGGCTTGACCGATTTTTATAAAATGTTACATGGGAAGCGTACATAGGTTTGAATTGTCATTATACTTTTAAAAATCGGAAAGAGAAAATATTTTTTAACCGAATTTGATGAATTTTGGAGACGGGTAGCATATGCCATTCCATAATTGGTAGGCTATAGGAATTGTTAATAAAACTTTTGGAAGCTATAATAAAATAAAATTGTATTAATTCTCAACCAATTTTGATGAAATATGTACACGGCAAGTATATGGAATTTTATAATTTATGGGCAATAGGAATGAAATAAAAAATAAAATAAAAAAGGTGTGTGTACGATTCACACACGATAGAAGTGAAACTTCATTTTAAAAGAAATTTTCTATTTTATTTAAACAGTGTGCAATATACATACACACCGACATTTACTCTCTCGCTCTGGCTCACACAAAGAGGAGAGACCAATAATGTGCGTTAAACGTTTAACATTTAACGTTTAACGATTGGAAGTTGCATAAGAAGTTTCACTTCAAAATGTCAACACATTCTTATGAACACGGGAAGTATAAGTCATTCCTCAGTTGATAGACTGTATTCATCAATAATATGAGTGAAAATAAAATTACAAAACGAACATAATTACTGCGTAATAAACGCGTGCTGAGCCGCGGGGAACCGTAAAGTCAAGATTTTGTTTGTTTAATGGAGATATAAAATACAAAAAATATTGCTAAATGTTTGAATCTTGAAAAAGATATATTACGATATTTACTAAGAGCAATTACTTCTTTTACAGTTGTTAAACCGACACAAGCAAATACATTCCAAGAAAAACCATTAGACCAAGTCAAACAATCGGATCCTACAACGGAAAAATGGGCGGGAACACTGCGCAGAAGAGATCCTGACATACAGCCAACCCTACCTTCAATTGTAACAAGAAAAACTTCGTCAACATCATCAATCGGTAGCGGTCGAAAGACCAGATCTGTGGAACGGATACCAAGAACAAGGGGAAGGCAATTAGCCCCTATCAAACCGACAGTCAGAAAAACAGACGTACCTTCAGAGGGAGCAGATGTAACGATATTAGAAAGAGATGAAAAAGTGTTCGATGCAACTGGTTACGAATTACATTTAGTTGAAACTTTGGAAAGAGATATACTACAGAAGAATCCTGCTGTGCGCTGGAAAGATGTCATCGGTTTGGACGATGCGAAGTCAGTTTTACAGGAAGCGATGGTTCTACCTCTTGTAATGCCTGATTATTTTAAGGTAAGGTTAAATGTTCTATTTATTTAATCATAATTTCTTACTTGAAGATCGGCTCTGCTATATGTGGAAAACTTCTGCAGATTACCATTACGTGGTAATGCAACGTTACAAAAAATTATAAATCAGGATTCTTTAGGTCGTAAATTTACGAAAACTTCAACATAATAATGGTTCCATGGTAAAATTCTTCTTACTTACTTCCTTATTTATGTAATATTTTTCAGATTATTAACTGAACGTGCTTAAAATAATCAGTTATCAAAAAATTGAGGCGTCTCGACAATTTTCACCTTTGGCGTCAGAATTAAAAATTATAGGAGTAATCAGATATCTTTAACCTACTTTAAATCGGTGGCTTGCGTGAGTGATATTATCGGTACATGCTTATTTACGTTTCACGTAGCTATAGTTGTTACGATGTGTAATGTATTTTTGGACATTGCAAATATTATTAAGATGCCCATTATCATAGCCACCTTTATAGAAAACTATTAAAAGTGAACGTTATTATGTTATTTATTTATTTTACTTATAAATAAGAATTAAGGATTCACATAAATATATCAAGCGTCTAGTCGCGTCTCTTGCGTGACTTCGTGGTATGTATATTATATAATAGGAATGCATTGATGTCATGATGGACATTGTGTATTGAAAAAGCCTTGGACGTGGACTGTAGAATGGTATTACAATACGTACAATTAAGGGGACGCATAATAACATGAATTACATGTTGATCCTTGATTTGTCAGAATCAGTCATTATTACTTACATGTAGTTTTATGCCATATATGAGTATTTAACTGGGTTATGCAAATTTACAGAGGTTCTTCCAACGATGCAATTATTGAAAGCTGTTTAGAAAATTTCAATAATGAGCCGTACTTTGACACCCCGTTCTCAAATGTCTTGTTAGGATCAATCCGCTTGTTGACAGTATGTTTAAAATTTAAAGTTACTCATAATTATTTAATAATATTGGTATGTTGATAAAAAGCCAAACAAAAGCCTAAATAATTGTTCATTTATTCAATTTTTCCTAGGGAATGTTCTGATTTTTTGAATGTGAATCACGTGAAGGGAAACGCAATTCAGAAAACGTGACGACATCATTGTATGTATATATATAGTTGAGAGTTATTAGATGACAAGGGACTCTAAAATTATCACTAAGTGTGGAATTAGTGGGTTTAAAATTATATACTTGTTGAAGAAATTTCATAACTGTAATTATAGTGACATCATCTTTGCACACACAACTGTAGTTGTATTTAATGAACAATGACGACACAATATATGCGACAAAAATACCGCGTCTTTGGAGAATGTTTTATATTTAAATAGAAAATATGTTTATATAATTTTTAACTGTGTAATAATGAATAGGTATTAATTTACGGGTTTTATTTTTAACGTATAAAATGTTTAAAACAATTTTTCCAAAGTATACTCTCGGGATTGCAAATTCTTTGAAATTTCTGTTTTTTTTATAGGAACTCGGTAAAATAACTATTCTGTATTAAATGGTGAGTATCAAGTACAGTCTAGGAACAAAATTGCCGACATTTTGATACACCAGCGCGAACAACTTTCACGATTTTCTTACCGTTGTCGTTGCAACTAGACTCACCAAGTGCGGCTCAAGTATGGAACCGATTCGCATAATTTGCAAATTCTTTACAGGGTATTCGACGCCCGTGGAAAGGCGTGTTGCTGACAGGTCCTCCGGGTACAGGTAAGACGTTGCTGGCGAGAGCAGTTGCGACCGAATGTCGAACAACATTCTTCAACGTGTCATCAGCTACCCTAACATCTAAGTATCGAGGTGATTCTGAGAAACTCGTCCGTTTATTGTTCGATATGGTGAGTTGATTTCATTAAGCATTCTAAATGGAACGTGTAATGCGTAAATAGCGTCCCAGTCTTAGCACAATTGCTACAATTAATCAGTGCAGTACTTGTATCCTGACTGGTCTTCCTAAACTATACCAATAAATAAATATTAGAAAAATAATAATTACTTTACATACAATGAAGGTACGAAAAAATGGAACGGAATATAAATAAGAAAGAGAGCAGGTAGACACTGTGTTGGAGAGAGTAATGAAACATTTTATATTTATACATTGTATATGTAGAACGATTTACTGATAAAGCAGTTGTAGGTCGCTCTATCAGACGTTGTTGAAATCCTATAATAAAGGTTTTCGCTTAATAGTAAAAGTTCCGTTTAAACGTTCTTTAGTTTATCTAAATTTTTATGATGGATTTATTACAACTTTGGCATAGATTAATGATTAGCTTCCCGCCGCTTCAGCTAGAAACTGTCGGCGTACTATAAAAAAGCGGTAATCAAAACTACGCCAAATTGGCGTACTCGAGTCAGTATTATACCAACAATTGTCACGTTGACAAGATTCGTTTTAAATAGTCACTACACACTACAATATTAAGTTGCCGTATTCTATAGGCGCTATTGTTTGTAGGTAGCGCGGTATCTAGTTGAAACGCAGCGGAATCCAAGCAATTTAATTATATGACGTCTATAATCAAAAGCTTAGATGAACTATGTAATGAAAATAAATACTATGCGTTTTAGAATAAGAAGATGAATGACAAACCACCATCTTGCTTCACATTTCGCCAAAACTTCAGTAAAAAATGTACGATCGGAAAATAAAATAAAAACCCATGGAATTTATGTTGTATATCACACGACCTGTCATAAATTTATAAATTACAAACCGTATATTTTTTAATATTAATTAAAAATAGAAATGCAATAAGGTTAACATTATATATTTCTAAAAATAAACGTTTTTTTATATATTATACGGTTACTACATTGCTGACGGTACAATCTTGGTAAGTAGTGAGTGAAGTTGGCGCGTTTGCTATTATCTTTTTATTTGAAACGCATAGTATGTACATTAAAAATGTGGAAAATTTTCGGTATCTTTCTGAAGTAAATGAGAGAGAGAGAAAGAGTTACCTAGAGACACCAAGTGGATAACTGTATGAGGTTTATGCCATAATTTGCTGTCGTATATTCTTTTAGGCGGCTTTTCATGCGCCCAGTACGATATTTCTCGACGAGGTTGACTCTTTGTGCGCCGTTCGCGGAGCAGATTCGGAGCACGAAGCTTCTAGAAGATTCAAAGCTGAGCTTCTGATACAGATGGACGGCCTTGCCGCATCATTGTACGTATAATATAATCATAAAATACGTTATATTAACATCCTACTCATTGTCAGTAATCGAATTTGTATACATTTAAAATTTTCACAGTAGCAAAAAGTAGAGCATGAATTTTCCTTACACAGTTTCGGTGGAGGAATGTTCAGATGAGTGGAATTGTGTTCTAAAAATTTAGACACACATTTATAAACAAAACTCAGAAGATAATATTATTATAATTCATACACGGTTTAGAACTGTCAACTCTTTTTAGAGTTTTTTTTATTTAAACGAGGTGACGGTTTGTCTTAATTATTAAAATATTATAACCATGTATTAAGATGATATAAATATGTTCTAATTAAAACGACTGTATTTAGTTATTTCTTGTACGTGTCACGTTGTAAAATTCAGTGCGGTTGCCTATTAATATTATTTCCATTAAAAAACGAGTGTGTGCTTAAGACCGCACGGCAGAAGTGAAACTTCATAAAGACAATTATTACGTTATATATTAAACGCGTACTAAACACAGTGACATAATAGCGAAGAGCAGCTGACTGTATCTTTATCGCTCGGGTACACTCGGCGGTCCCGAGTTTACCCGATCGAGCCTGTCTCACCTCAGAGCGTGACGGATCAGCCTAACTTACAACCTACGGAAAATCTGTGTGCCAAAAGAAGTTTTCACTTAAAAAAACTATATATAAATAATCATTCATCCTTTTAAAATTAATCAATACTACATTTAATCTTATGACAGCACAGGTTACTAACTGGGCTGTACGAAGGGTATAATAATACCTTCGTCTTTTATTTGGCCTGTGGGGAAAAAAAATATTAGTCTACAATCAGCTGATCTGTCATTTTAATTTTTTTTTAATAAATACGATTCCTTTTAATTATGTTCGGGCGAGGTGGCCATACATTGTAAGTAATCCCCACCATTGCATGCAGAATAAAATGGATCGGTCCAAACTTCCGCACCTCTTCTTACCTGCTAAGCGGACGCGTATTCATCGGCAAAGTCTGGATTGTTACTCATTAAATCTCCTGGATGGTTAAAAGGATTCAACACTTCTTATACTTTTTGCCGTGGACTTTTATCGTGGTGACGTGGTAATCGTGTGATCTACCGACCCGTAGAAATGTGGTCTTTCCACCTAATCAACACTGCCGGTGAATAAAACCCTGGTGAACGGTTTTTTTATTAGTTACCACATTTTCTCCCACTCCACCGCATTGCCACTCCAAAGCAGTCCGAAGACAAATGATAGCACTGAGCGCTGAGGCAGCACCTTGTCCCTCAGTTCCCGGCCAGCTGTCAACCCTTCACCGTCAGCATTCAGCTAAGGACTTCCTCGTTATAATTTAACATCACTTTTGATAATGCCTTCGGCCACTGTTATACCACATAGAATTTAACTAGAGTGCTACACCGGGAACCTTACTTTCCTTTCTTTAAATAGTCGCATACCTTAACATCCCACGTTTCTGAGATTTGATTTTATTAATTTAACTTTTTCTTGTAACAAATAAGTACTCCTAATAAGCTAGCTGAGTTGAGTCATACCTGTATACCGTCTCACCTCTTGCCTTATTGAAGGAAGCCGACTAAATTTAACGAACATTTGTAAATATCGGACAAAAAAAGGGTTATAAAGTTTCTTGTATATTTTAATGGTATATCTATCACATTTATTTTAAAATTACAATATATATTTCTTACTAAAACCAAAGTAATTTAAAGGTTTTAGTTGTAGCAACGTACACATTTATAAGTGAAAAAAAAATTTTTATAGACATCTTATTAATAGTTAATCTATATCATTTTATGTTCTGTTTTGTATTGCAAAAATTAGTGACGGAATTTCCATACTAAGATTTAGTAGACAAGCGAAAAAAAAAAAAAATTGTCGGTGTTTGAAATCGTTAATACGTTGAAGCTTGGCGTGTTGATTAACATCGTTGGAAAATACTTTTGCCATTGAGTTTTTTTAATTTATTTTATTCTAAGTTACTTTTTTTGCAGTAATCAGGATAAAATTATAATGGTGCTGGCCGCAACGAATCACCCGTGGGATATTGACGAGGCGTTCAGGAGACGGTTCGAAAAGAGGATTTATATCGGATTACCTGATGGTAACACTTTTTTCAATCGTTAAGAGTACATATTTATTATTATTTGCTTCGGTATTAGCATCGTAACTGCATAGTAAATACGGACTGTGGATTTTCAACTCTTAAACTTTTTCCTGTCTTTCCTTAATGGTTAATACGCACCGCGAATAAAATTTTGTGATAATTTTAATGTTGTCTACTCTTGTCATGTTAACAGAAATTTATATTACATTTTACCTATTTTTGAAATATAGTATACTAATATTTTCGCCATATATTGAATTATAAGAGAATTTATTTTTATTTTGAAATTTTAGGGTATGCGTTTACGCCAACACAATTCCGTATGTAGTACAGAAGTGAAATATTAATTCTGCGTAAGAAAAATTCACAATTCATGTTGACGAATTTATGCTCGTGATATTTGTTGCAAACTTATTTAATTTTTTATTTATTGACTCATGTTGAATTTAAATATTTTCAATCCTCTTTTGTTCTGGCTCTACAAAATGAATGCACATTATTTGTTTGTAAGTATAGCGAGATAATTGAAATTTTGTGTAATAACCGTTCTATTATCAAATATTTTAGAAACAACGAGGGTGAAACTGCTGAAGCTGTGTCTCCGCGAGGTGGTCCTCGCCGACGACGTGGAACTTGCCGACCTGGCGACGAAACTCGATGGATACAGCGGTTCCGATATTTGCAACCTATGCAGGTATTCGTTTGACGAGTCTGTTATTTTAAATTTGTATCGTGAAGTTACTTTAGAGCTGAAGTTGAATGCATTGCATGCTATGCATTCTTTTTATATAATTATTGGACGGTAAAGTGAATTCACTGTGCCTGCATAGTGTAAGCATTAGACAAACCGAAAACAACAGCGCTCACTAAGAGATCAGTAATTCATCGTCAATCTTCGCTTTCATACCGACCTGCAAGCCTACTGAGATAGATGCTGGATGTGTTAGCACTAGTTTGTAGATTTCCAATATTATATATTGTATATATAATATATATATATATAATAATCTTATATATTGCGCGAATTATTTCCTAAAATAGATTATTGCCCCAGAATATTGCTGGTTTGAAGTTTAGGAAGCCTCCTTTTCTTTCACGATACCCGAACGCACCATACAAGGCTGATTATTTAAATTAATGAACAAATCCAGGGTTATTCAGTTATTCCTAATTATTAGTCACCGTTGTAATTTATATCCGGCATTCAGATTCAAACTCTTACTGACTTTTGTAGCGGCGAGAGGGGTTACAAGGGAAAGAGATAGGCAGATATGAGAAGAAAAGGATGGATAGTTTCGCTGAGCATTACAGAATTCGCCTACGCGTATTTCTAGTCTAAGCAGTATATCATAGAAAGGAAGATATCAAGAGACTGATGTTAAAATAATAATATTAATTGACCATTTAATGTTATTTTGTTATTTAATGTAATTTTAGTACTTAATTTTTATAAGGAGAATAATTATTTTTTATGAAGCTTAGGTATTTTAACGTCAAAACAATACAATATTTCAAATTTAAACATTCAATAAATTTGGAATCCCGCTATTGGGCACGGGCTGTGTTCTTGTTCGGAGAAAAGCTTAAAGTAAACAAGTCAAAGTGGATTTTCTAATTACTCCCGTAGAAATTGAACTTGCGAACAAAGATTAATTCAGAAAACTCGTTTTTTAATTCTTCAAGGGACGCAGCGATGATGACGATGCGTCGAAAGATTGCCGGCAAAAGTCCAGATCAGATCCGCCGGCTGAAGCGGTCTGAACTAGAGGCGCCTGTCTCCAAGGACGATCTGAACGCATCAATGGAGAAGACGAGACGGACGGTGACACAAGCTGATGTCGCCAAGTACACGAGCTGGATGAAGAAGCACGGTTGCTCCTAGCGCCGGGCTAAAGCGCTCCGAGCGCTGTTACGCAGGCTGCGTAACGCTTGAGTAGCGGTGGATGAACCCGACAATCGAATTCGAATGATCCGCGTGTTGTTCAATTGTCTCCAGCAGTTTCATCTTGTTTATAATGGCACATGGAGTACGAGCTCAATGGACCCGAATCAATAGGATTTCAAAATACTGATATCGTCTTTTAGACGGAAAATTTGAGCTCAATTTACAGTGTGATTTTGCAATTGCCGCTAAAATCACTAAATTTAAATCGGAAACTCGAATAGATTAATCAAGCGAAGTGGTTGTAGTGTATGTGTACTCGACTGGGTTGCGACCACCATACACATGGTGATTTATCAGTCACAGTGACTCTCTTTTCGTTTTATGTTTACCAGTTTATCGGTGGTTTTCGTTTAAATAGTGAACAAAGTTTTAGTAAGGGCCGATTTTTATCAATCGTCAGTTAATTTTATACGATGGTTTAATTTTGACGTTTTGACATATAAAGTATGGAAAACCTGTCAAAATTTAAAAATTATTCCCTAAATAAAGTTATCTGTTAACTGAAAAATCGGCAATGAAAAATACATATATTTAATTATTATTTTATTTCTTTCTAAAAGTGCTCCTAACTGTGCACAGAAGGCCCTGGTCTAAACGACTCTGGTCTCGATTCAATAGATTCGACAGACGAAAGACTTGATCGTACTGATCGGTACATTATAATATTAGAAAACAATCGCGATTTATCAAAATGTTTAAATAATCGATTCAATTGTCTCGCAGTCGCGTATCGCTACTCGATTGAAGACACGATTTAAATATAAGGTCTCTTGGAGTATTTGCATCATTTGCAAATATAAATTATAATTACGGACTATAACAATAAAATTGTGATTATAAATATGAATCAATTTGATTATGGTTGGATTAAGAAATACCAATAATTGACATAGTTTTTATAATCTTAATAATAATACCTACTACATATTATTAATCGATTATTAACATTAATAATTATTGTGAAATATATTATTTAATATTATTCTTTCAATCATTTGAGGGTTTTTGTAAGGATGATTTACTAAAAATTGAGGTGATAACCTACTAGCGGTGCCCCACGGTTACACCCGTGTTAAATCTATTCAAAAAACTCTCCATGGCGCTGGTGTAGCCATATCGTTGTTCACTTTCCATATTTGCCTACAGCTTGCCAGATTTCTTGACATTCACAGTTACTGCTCCGCTCCTTAGGGTCGTAGCGTGAAGTCATATAGCCGATACAGTTACCCTTATGTAACCCTTAGTTATATGTAATCTGGCTATCATATGCAAAAATATTTTTTTCTAATCCGATGGCATATTCCAAAGATTAACCCGTTTAAACAATCAAACAAAAAACCCTTAACTTTATTATATTAGTATAGATTAATTCGTATTAGGTCTTTTGAATTCATAACTATATTTTACGTGCCTTATATTCTCAACATTAATATATATTTTTTATCTTTTTGTAATTTGAAATATAATAACTTGCTATAACTTTGATTCTTGGCTAATAAATAATAATAGCAATTAAAATTTCTATAAATGTTATACAGGATAGGTATAATATAAAATAAATAACGCGCAGATATTGGATAAAAATCGTTTATTAAGGAATGGTGTGAAAATAGTATGTTTATAAATTTTGGTTTTCTTTCTATCGAACTAAATATTTATGTGTGAATTTAATAATATAGCCTGTATTGTGCCGTTCAACTTGTAGATAATAATGTTTTTAATAAAGGTATATGAATTTACTATAATAATGTTTTTTTTTTTTACGGAAACGTGATATGTATGAGTCACTTACAATAATGGCGAACGCATATGGTGGCACACGGCGTTTTTTACAATGTGATTGCCAAAACCGTGAAATTTCCTGACTTTAAAACATTTATTTCTTACAAACCTACACACATTGTTAAATTTTAAGATATTCTTTGTAACTCGGCAAGCAGGAACGCTCGAGGCAAAGATAAAACATTCAGATAAAGAACGACAAATTTGGTGTCACAAATTTATTCTATAGCTGAGAGCAAAATAAAAATATCAATGAGCCCATCGAATATATCTTTTGTATCATATACGCTAAATATATGAGAAATAGGCATAAACGCAAAAGTGTCTAGAACTAGCCTGCTAGAAATTAAGATTCACTTTTTTTTAATTATTCATGCTCACACTTTAAGAACTTCAGTTTTTTGTGTCATCCTTAGTGCTTTGTTACCATAATATCCATTACTTTAGAATTTGTTGGTGAGCAGGCTAAACCGAGCAGACTACGGTCCTTGCATATCTTGAAAATACCTTGTACAACCGTACGCGACCGCCTCCAATACTTTAAGGCCACAAATTGGTCCGTCAATGTTAGTAATAAATTATGATATAAAATTATTTAATAATAATAACTAACTCAAACATTATTGCACTCATGCATTATCATTCTTGCATTATTGCATAACTTGATGTGCAAATACGTGAAAACAGCTAACACAGTTTAAGTGGCGAAATTTGATTCACGATCCTATGACAAAAAATAATACGTACATAAAAGTAAATACATATATCAGTAATTTGATGGCTATAGAGGTATGATTTGCCATTGTTACGACTACTTTATCATATGTACCCTTTTCATTTGTCACTACTAGACATTGGCTACCTTCTCACATAGAGAAGAGTAGTCAAATCCGCTTTACCGGCCAACTGTGCATTTGTGCATTATTTTTTGTTAGTCAAGTAGAAAATTGTTTACCCATATAATATATTTTATGGAAAAATTTATGTTGCAAATTCGATTCGAATTTGTTATTTCTTGAAGTGCTAGCTGTTTTTACTTATCTGCGGTGTATGAGCGACTTAAGGCGGATCAACATTTTTTTTAAATCATGGGATGTTATTTCGTGACGTTTTATGACGTCATGATACATATCCAAGCTATACTTCTAATATTAGAGTGATATTGGCGGAAGTGTGATTCTGCAAACGTTGACTTATAACAAAAAAAAAAAAGAAGAAGTACTTTTTATATGGCTAGATACACATTCCTCTCCTGTATTGCATGTCGATGCTTTATAATGTGTTTTCGATCTGTCCATTCAAGTTTTTCTCCAGATTTGTAGAGGGGATAACTGGAAAAACGTGACACACAAAAGTATGAATCTAGCATTCTACGACAGAGCTCGATGCAGTAAACGGTATTTCTCCATTTTAATGGCTGGCGAAATGTAATTATTAAGACTAAAATCTGATATCGTTAATCATCCTCCTATAATTATTTACTAATAAGTCTATTTGCCTTTAATTCTCCTAAGGTTGAACCTAGTCTCGTTGATTAGCAATTCACAGATAAATAAAAAAAATTGTGTCAAGTTGCTGTCGTAATTTGTCGAAAATTATCATACCATGTATTCATTGTGAGAACGGATTAATGAATGATTGGAAATCGTGACATAACAAACTACACAAATGTGATCACATGACGCCATAATACAAAGCTCTGCAACTCAACACTCTACAAAAAAATTGTAGTTCCGCCTTTATGCCGATATCAAGTCGTAGTGATGGGTTTTGTCGTTTATTATCCAGTCGATTCGATTATCGATTATTCGATTTCGCTGAATTCACGAGTACATCAAATAAAAATGAATTATAAAAAATAAAATAATATTTGATTATAATGATTACGAGCTTACATTTCCTATTAATAATATAGTGTATTAAAATATAAATGAACATTCCTTAATTTAAAACAGAATACTTACGTCCTAATATCAAATCGAAGGCACTAGAGATATTTATTTACACGCAAAATAGTCAACAAACATGCAATAAATTTGTTAAATACTATAATAATCTTTGGCTAAAAAATATATCGAGGTGTTCCGTTAGGATAATTTAAAATCATGGCATCATATTAATTTTTATTATGTCTAATTACTTGTGTGTGTAAGTCATCGACCAATGATACTGTTTGTCGATTAATTAGTTAAAAATGATTTTATTATAAATAAAGTCAACTTCGATCAATTAACGGTCTAATTTATAAAAATCTGTCAAAATTTAAACACTTGGAGTATTTCAATCTCTGTAAATCCATATTGTTAGAAATGAATAGAGCTAAAGATCAGCATTGCTTATATCTAACCAACGTTTATAAGTAAAGTAATAGAATACCGCTATATAATATTTCATTTAAGTTGTGTATTCAAATTTTAATATTTATATCAATGTACAGTTTACGTTTCGCAACCCTATTTTTTACTAGTCTATTCAATATTGAAGATTATGTTTCTACTGGAATAAGAAATTACATTTCAATGGTAAATAAGGTATTTGTTATCGGATAATTTTACGAACCGTTAGTTTATAAACATTCAAATTAGTTATAAAATAAAGTTTATAAAATATCGATAGATTGTGAACGGACACTAATAGGTAATTTAAAAAAGTTGTACTTTTGTCTTATATTAAATAAGCAAAATCAAGATATTGGGACTTGCAAAATGTAATTTTTCAACGGTTAATTTGTTGCTGGTGTTGTAATCGCAGTTTCTTGTAAATTTTAGTGTCAGTTCACAATCTATCGGCAGTTTACAATCGTACTATAAACTAACGGTTCGTACAATTATCTAGTGATATATTCACTTTGTTATTATGCCTAACACAAGAATCTTTGTAATTACTCGTAGGTGTACCCCTATCCTTTAATTTCTTAATGTCGTCTTCCTTGTCTACCGGTATATTAATACTAATTCCGGTAGTTCTGAGTTAGGTACAGGCGAGAATTACAACAACGCCATTTCACCATTTGAATCTATGATACACAGATCCTGAAAACCTCGCACTTTCAATTATTACTATTAGTAAATTAATTCTGTTCTTATTTAGTTTTTTTTTGTATAATTTGTACTTTATATGCATATCATTCGATGTAATCTAAGAGTAATATATCTTAGTCGTAGATCGTAAAATAGCGTTTCTCGTGTTTAGGCTTTGTCAAATAATATAAGTACATATTAGGGAACAGTCTCTCGGTAAACTGACATTACTCCAAATTACAAAGAGTTGAGTTGAATTAGTTTATGCAGTAATGTAAAAAAATAAATTTGACGCCTTTTTTAAGTTGATATGTACCTAAGTTAAAGAATACAACTTTAAGTGATTTCTTGTTGTCATTTTTAAAGACAATTATTGTTATGCAGGACAAATATCGCATGAATCAATAAAGTCAATCTTATTCCTTTTTTATATAAACGTCGTTTATCTTCATGCCTTATTATAATTACATTTACAGTTATATCGCTGGTAAATATGTAACTATAGTATAAAAAAATCCTAAAGGTTATATCGTCGTATTGTAATCTAAGATAAATTAATACCATATTTTTCAAATAATTTAACCAGTTTTTTTGTTATGAATCTGGGCTGATCTTGATTAAAGCGTTGAAATAGACTTTTATTGTTAGTTATATTACTAAATAAATGTATGTATCGCTTATATAATTTCTAATTTTTAATATTTGTATGGTAAAGCTAAAATCTTTGCTGATAGCGATCGGTACAATAATACTCTAAAACCCGTCTAATTTTAACTAATCGATGATACATTAAGATATTATTGGCCGACCGCTGTAAGCGCGACACTCCTGATGGTTTGCGGGCGGCGGGTGTGCACGGATATACACGGTATTGAGATAATACCCATATCTTAAGATCAATAGTTTATGGATGTTATTGCAACTGGGACAGATATGTGATGATAAATTATATATTGAATACACATTATACTGCTGTTTTTATTAAAATGCTAATCATAGACTACAATAAAAGAATTGAGCGTGTTAACTTTACGCGCAGATGAAGGGAAACTTCTTCGAGGCGTTAAAGTTTTACTTTTGATTATATTAAAACGAAGCGTCCGTAATTTGATGTTGGTAAAGTAATCTCATGTGAAGCAGTTACAAAAATGAAATTGCGTAAGCCCATATGACAAACGGTTATAACTACCGGCGCCGCGGCGGCGGCAACAGACTGTTTTATTGGTCGGTCTTGTCCCTCTTCCGCGTCCCGCAGACCATTAGCAAGGTGGCGCTTACGGCGGTCAAGCTATAATAATCGAATTTTGTCCCACAAGGGACCATATCTGCTTACACTAATTCGATCCGACAGCTAATTTGCCCAAATAATTCCTATATAATATAAGTATAATCATATATGCGTATACTTTCACAGTGCGTAATTCGCGCGGAATAATTAATATGTTAAAATAAATTTCTTCAATATACATCGATGATTTTGTTCTCATATATGATTGTCTTTTTAGGATTTTACGCTATATACAAGGCAGTGTAAACCCCCTATATATTAATGCTAAAATGTGATTTATGTCACTCAGATGGGCCTCCGTTTTTTTCGACGATCTTCTCGTCTTCCTGTTCAAGGATTGCTGAGAAGGAGAACGGGATAAAGGCATACCCTTGCCCCTCGTAGAACTTGCTCATGAATTCCACCCTGTTATATAAAGAATACAATTAACGGACATAAAAATCCAAGCCTCAAAAATCATCATAATCATCATGGCGAAAGTCGCGTAATAGCGGCGAGAGTTTTGAAATCATTTAGGTCCCATATACACGGGCACTTTTAAGATGCACGTTATAAAACAAAAGAAAATACGAGTTTCAAAAATTGGGTAAGTAGCGAGTGAGTTTTCTAATAACTGTTTTGCATAAATATTGTTTGTATGTTATCCTTACTTTCTGCGAGTTGCGATGTCAAACCTTTTATCATGCGACCGCCTAGCATAGACAATAATTAACAGTATAACTGTGTTGCATAATAATTTTACACGGGATTAATTCTTAATTTTATATAAAATACAAATTAAATTCTTAATTCTAAATTAATTCATATCGGATTTATTCCCAACAATCTCCATCCATGCCAAATTTCAAGGCCCCAGGTATTCCAGAGGTCTTAATAATCGGCCAGTATAGGGTCATAGACCATGGTATATCATAGTTATTTTAACTTTATACTTCAAGTCGTTTTCGATAAATAGGATCTCACATGGACAGACACATAGACGGACAATAAAGTGATCCTATAAGGGTTTCATTTTTTCATTAGGGTGTCAGACACCCAAATAAGGTGTTTGTTTGACTTACCTGCTTGTTCTACCAGAACGCTTTGGTAACCAGAGACACTATCGGGTTCAAAAATATATTAACTTACCAATGGAGCCTCAGTGTGTGTAAGAAGGCAGACAGCCCTTCCATTAAGACGAGTATAGCAATAGTGAAGAATGCCCACACTGCGAATATCAAATATAGAACAATAGAGTTTATCTCGGATCCACCGCCGAGACCCATACGAAGTACTCGCTGCCATAGAACAGCTGATAATTCTGCAAAAAAGGAAAAAAAACAAACCCTAATAGTAAACCTTTAAACAGCGTCCATTAAATTCAATAATTTTTCATTACTCTTAGTTTTTGAAGTACTATTCCTTTTGAGGCTTTTACGCCGCGTTTTCATTATACGAGTTCATACTCAGACCGAGTGCGATCGTACGAGCTAAATCGTATAGGAAGTCTACTCGGCATTTGGTTTACACTTTAAGAGCTTATAAGCATCCGAGTAGCATTTGTTTCCTTGCACAATCCTCTCAATGTCACTTTCATTCCACTTTTTCTTAGTTGACGTCATTTAGTTTTCATAAAATTATCTGAGTTGCTCGTAAAAATAGAATCGCGTCCGAGTTCAGTCTGATCGAATGCCGATGTCCGAGTTCGCTCTGATTACGTGTTTTCAAAAATCGCTAAGAATTAAACAAATATTATTTTCCAAAAGCATGTTTAACTTACGAGCGTGGGCAAGAGACAGCGCCCAGAGCCGCAGATACGAAGCAGTGTGAGAGACAGTTCCAAGAACGTATTCAATAGTGTGTATGGCTTGTGTGATCATCATTTCTCCCATTCCTTCTTCGGCTTTCTCTTCTTGTTCTGTGTTGTCACCGCTTTCGACCCCTTGAAGATATTGCTGGGCAAATGTGTATAGTAAAATAACAAACGTAATTTTTCAATATCATTAATAATAATTAGCTTCTTTAAACGATGAAATACTTATAAATGTAAATTACATGTTTTTTAATACGAAATATATAATGGCGAGTTTGGTAGGGAGTAAAAGCGTTCTGATGGGACGTTCCTACGTGCCATTCGGGCAGCGTCGCATCTGATCGGTTTTTTCCGACTCAGCGCTCCCCTCTCAACATTTATACTGAACACTTCTCTCTCAATCTCTCTTTCTCACACACTACTTTACATAATTATGTCATATGTATCAGGTTGGTTTCTAATGCTTTTCTTATAGGTTATTTGTGAATATCAGTCAGTTTAAGTGAATCTTAACAGATATATTATTTTGTAAATAATTTCATTAAAAACACAATTAAAAATAATATTGGTATGTAGGAGAATCGTGTCAGTGTCAGGATTAAAAGGAAAACATTTCTTCATAGCAATGAAATAATATTTTCTTGAAAGGTACTCAAAATACGTGGCAAATAAAATAAAAGTTAAGAAAGTAGAGACGCCGCGCGCTAGCAACAGCTGTGCTCTGTGACCCACGTAGCCATATAAGCAGACAAAGATGGGCTTGAAAGATGGTACTCACTCGAGCCGTCGCATGGTGAAGACCTCCGTTAATATTCACTAATAAGATTGTCAGAGACTGCCCATTAAGTCGGAACTCGAAGAGAATATATTTTGGCTGGCGCTCGTCGGACCGTGAGGACGTTTCGAGATTAGCTACCAGGTAGCCTACAGACAGCGATAACAAAAGACATGCGAGGTTTGGGGTGGCTATATTGGTGAGGTTGGAGGCTACTGGGGGTAACTCCAAATTAATAGACATCATTCTCACTTGGATTGTCAGATCGTGTACATTTCTACAATGTTTGCATTTAATCCTGATGACGCCCACAAGATTTGTGATTCCGTAACGACGATGTTAAGGAACATCTTGGTGTATCCGATGGTCCATACTGATGTCTCAACGAATTTATATATAATTGCCAGGAGTCAAATGACGCGTCACATTTTTTAAATATAGTAAAATGCTTTAGATAGGAAAAAACACAGACTTTATATAGAAATCGATCATTGAAAATACCTTTCGTTTTCTAGCCATCATTATCTGGTGTACAGGTTTTCCGAATAACATAACTGGAACGCACAGGAACGCCAATACGAGGAAAGTTTTCTGAAGTGCATTTTGCCCGTCAAATATGAATGGCTTGCAAGGCGCCTTAGCTTCATTCGTCTTCTGCAGCATCATGTTGATAAAGATAATCAGCACTGATGGGGCGCAATAAGTTCCATATGCTGGATCTGGAAAAAAATTTGGTCTTATAAGATTTTTAGGGTAGAGGTGTTGAAGAAATAAGAGGTAGTTACTATATAAATATGCAAATATTTTTTTATTCTTTTTTGAAAAAAATAATAATAATTACAGTCCAATAGAAGCAAAATAAATAATATCCACTTTCACTGAAAAAAGGGGCATTGACATTACTTATTAGGGCATTATAAGGGGCATTGATATTTTCTGTCACCAAAGTTTATATTTTAAGTTTATATTCCCTAATTATAATATCTATTCCCAACAAATATTTTTGTCATAATAATAATAAAAACGGTCTCCAAAAGGAGATGATAAAAACGGAGATTTGATGAAATCCCTAAACAAGATGATCAATTCACGGAAGATGTGGCTTGGTTAAGTCAGCTCTCATTTGTGATAAGAAAAACAGCGGAAGATAGACAAGGCAGCGGCCGGCGACAGCCAGGTGCTAATAATATTAAAGAAGTCTCAGGTAAGCCGTTTTGATAATGTTTGGTGATTCGATTTTGGTGACACATCTTCTATTTTAAGGACATATGTTATTAATTAGGTAATTTAACGTGCATTTGTTTGTTTGTTGAAAAACGGGGATGTTGCTTCCTTTGCTGCTCTATATTACAATATTATTTTCTTGCCCGCTTTATCATCCAAACGTACAAGAAATTCAACGAATAGTTGAGTTTTTTTTTTATTCTTACTTTCTTAGAGGCTTTTATGTAATTCGCATATGCCAGCCTCATCGTAGCTTAACCCTAGTATCCGAACATCCTAACATAAATAATGTTTATTACACATTTAATAATAATGTGCAATTGATTTGAACAGACTAGCCGCCTCATCAGTGGACGTATCACCCAATATTTTATTATACATGCCAACGTCTAGTCTGTTCAAACAAAAGGCATTCATTGAGCTCTGCCTAATTGACTCGAGTGTGAAATCAAAGAGGATTTACTTAATAGTGGATATAGGATTTACTTTATGAGTTGATATATTATTAAAATTAAACTCTAGTTATATTTACCCTCAGATGTAGCAGAGTACATGACCCACTTCATAAACATCAATATACACAGATACCAAAACAAGAGAAGCAGAAACACTATCTGCGGTATGTACTGCAGGAATATCATCTCCGGTTTTCTGAAGAAACTGAAATATAAATAATAAAGCGTTACGATATACAAATATCTTATTAACATTACAAACAACACTACAATTACTAATTTCTATGAATACAGTAATTACTTGAAGTTTACCACACTCATTGTCACCCCGAAGGCCATATGTAGCACTCCGAATATTATCGACAGTTTCATCTTGAACGAGTTGAGGAATATTATGTTGTTCTTTGCGAACTGAAAAAAAAAAATGATTAAATCAATAATATTTATGCAATTACTATAAAATATCTGATAACATCAGATCAGTCTAAAATAATGAACACAAAAAAAAATGTGGGTACTTATTTACGCACGTAACAGGGCGCATGTGATACTTGTTGTGCATGTGGTGTTGCAAGCGTCCATGGTCTGCGGTAACCGCTTACCGTCAGGCGGATCGCACGCCTGTTTGCCTCCATCGTGGTATAACAAAAAAGCGAAACAAAGCAAAAATAATTCCAAACATTTTATCCCCTTTCCAACAGCGTGTTTATTTATAAAACGTTAAATTATTTTTACACAATTGATTACAATAAAAGTCAGTTTTTTTTGCATTGAAATAGATTTTTGCGTAGGGCGTAGTGGCCACAACGCCACCTGATGTCAAGTGACGATGTGGCCCAACATGACAACACGCTAAGCCTAGTGGAAGACTGGCTCTCAAGTGCAACTGCCGTAACACACTTAATAAAAAAAAAGCATTTTCGTCAGTCAGTAGTACCTAAGTGGAGTAAAGAGCAATATAAAACTAAAAAAGGAAAAAAATAATAATAATTTAATATAGTAGCTTCCTATTAGTGAAATATTTTTCGAATCGTATCAGCACCTAGTTCCAGAAATTACCTCCGTCAAACTTAATTATAAACTTAAGCTGTTTATAATAGTAAATAAAGATGAATGTTATTATTCACAAAATTATTTGCTTTATATTATAAGCCTAGTTGTTAAATTTATATGACCAGCTCCTATTTCGCCGCGCCATTGCCAACGCACCCGTTGTTTTTACTTCCCATACTTGCATACAGCTTTCCAGACTGCTTGACGTTCATGATTACTGCTCCAATCCTTAGAGTCATAGCGTGAAGTTATATAGCCAATAGCTTCCTCAATAATTAGGAATTAAAATGCAAGTCTGACTTATAGCTACAGAGATTAGCGTGTCCAAACAAACAAAAAAAGCATATCTTGAGATTTATAAGATTAGTACATATTATATCTTCTTACTTGCCACACCGGGTCCATGCCGAACGGATAAGGAACTTGCGTGTACGCAATAGCTGGATCTAACTCCAGAAATTTATTATCCTTCAGTGTTTCATTGTCATATACATTCTTCCAACTGCTTCCAAATATATTCAACGACTTCGAGAACATATCGTTGTAAATCAAGCCGGTGTACATTGAGAATATTCCCATGAGTAAGATGATATAGCGACCGGCGAAGAATATATTCCATATTTCGTTATCAGTTTTAATTTGGGCCAGCCTGTTCTCGAAGAAGACTAGGATGGCGGCGAACAAAGTCATTATGATGCCGTGACCGACGTCACCAAACATCACAGCGAAAAGGAATGGAAATGTTATGATTGTGTATAAAGCTGAAATGAAAAATATAACTTTTATTAGGTACCTACCATATAGGTATTATACTACAAAGAATTCGCACATATTGATCAATTTAACTTTCTTATAAAGACTGATTGGAAACTAGTAACCACCAGAGACGTACACGTTAATCTATACATATACATACATACATTACATACATATTATAAAACTCAATGTCTCTCTGTATGTCTGTCCGTTTATGTACTTTTCACGTGAAAACCACTTACGCGATTTACATGTTTTTTATTTTAATTCATAGCTATGTTATCTGACCAGGTTATAGGATATATGCTGTAAGATAGAATAACATATGAAATAAGCAGTGACAATAATGGTGAATCAATTTGGAAAAAAGAAGCATTTGGGGTGCTTAAATGGCTTAGGCTTGGTAAACCATACAATATATATCAAATTTATATTCTACATAATTTTAGATCTTAAAAAGACCTACAAAAAGTCAACATTAGCATATATCTATCTTCTAAGGATCACCCACAATATGCATTTTTGGTTTCTGTCTTTTGAGCGGAAGCAGCACGATTCGCTCGTGCGCTCGACAGACGGCATTCTGCAGTCCACGCGAGTGGAGCCGCAGGCACAGTTGGTTATATTATAAATTAAAAAATAAATATTTAATCATCAACTTATATCCGAACGTAGCTTTGTATCATGCAATGAATTTTTACAATCGGATCAATAACTCCAAACTTTAGGTTATAGCTGGAACGCTGTAAGCGCGACTCTCCTATATGTTTGCGGGACGCGGGAGGGGAACAAAACCGACTAATGAGTTAGTATGTTGCCAGCCACCGGCGCCAATAGACGTTTGACGTGAAGGTGTACGCGATTTTGACTTTAAGACTGCTACACATGAGATAATTTTACCAAGATGGAATTACCGACGCTGCGTTTTAAAAAGTTGAATAGTCAATCTAAAGTATATTTACTTTTCATTATAAAGCGCAATATGCCGTACGGCATTCTCTTAAAAATGTATAATGTATGTATTGAATCTGTAATTTCGTATGGTCTAACCAACTATGGACGCACATTTAAAACTTACCTCGATAAGATAAATAATCAAACTTACACCACTCTCATTCTAACATTTATGAATAATAATTTTATTTTCCTCCTGAATACACCTTTACTAATGCATGACTCACCATTATTCCTATAAATATGTACAAAAGCTTAAAAATGAATTAGTTTTACCTGGATTAACTTCTCTGTAACTCGCAATTCCATAAGAATCGATAAGGTTCTGGAAGCCCTTAGTGAATTTGTTGGTTCTATTGAATGTCGGTGGAACTTCTCTTGTCGGTACATAATGAAGAATTGAAGGAATCGGGCTGCCGCTTGATTTCTGAAAACAAAGTAAGGCTTTTTCTGTAGATACTATTTTATCCAAATGACGAACTTATTTTTATTTGCGTTCAGAAACTTGGAACAAAATATTCTGTGTTCCTTAATATAAAAATGCTAAGAAGAGATTATTCTATCAGTAGAAGCGTTTCATACGTGGACGTAAAATACAAGTACAATGAGATGTGTTAGAAAAATTATATAAATTACAGCAATCAAGAAAAGATGGTGGGTAGTGTTATTATTTGTAGATCCTATCGCAAATACATTTATTTTAACTATATAAACAAATCCAGTTAATCCTTGCTTCAAATGATGTGATTTTGATAACTCAGATTTAAAAATAAATATATTTAATTTAAGTACGATAAGTACGAGAAGAGAGAGAGAGAGAGAGCATTCTGGAAAATATGCAATATTTCGCTAGCCAGTTACTTACCACACCATTGTCTAGAGCTTTCTGCACGATGTGTAAATCACTCCGAGGCACCCAGCACTCGGCTATAAGGCACTTCTTTACAATGTCCATACTAAACATGTTGAGTGTATGGTAAATGGCTTTCTCTTTCTTCACAACCAACATCCAGGTGCTTATGTCTCTTGCTATATTTGTCAACACTAAGCGCCTGTGCTGTTCTGTTTGTTCTAGAACCTGGAAAATAAGTTCTAAAATTAAGGAAGTCGTAGTTGAAAATTAAGTTTTTAAGTTGAAAATTATCTGATTAATACTTAGTCATCAACTACACACCTGCTAAATACTATTAGTTGAAATAACAATTGTGCTTCAGATAACTTTTTTATTGCATATTATCTATCTAAATATCTCTTTATAACGGATTGGTGGATCTTGTATTCCCCATCTTATTTACGCGGCAGAGACATAGACAGTGCGCGAATTGGAAAGGGGGAAGATAGATGCTCTGGAGATGTGGTGTTGGAGAAAAAAGCTCGAAATATCGTGACGGAGTTTCACACCAATGTGTCCATACTCCAAGAGCTCAGCGTTGCACAGCGTCTATCGGCCGTAGTACAGTCGCGCATTAGTATGTACTTCCGACATGTAGTATGGGGGGATAACGACTCCATAGAACGACTGGTCGTGTAGGGAAGATTGGAGCGAACTAGATCACGCGGAAGGTCACCTATGCGATGGACTGATCAAATCAAATGCGCCGTAGGAAACCGTGTATCTGTTCAGTCTGCAGATAGAGAGAGATGGCGGTAGATCGTGCGGAGAGCTGTGTCCGCCACTACCACCGATGTGGACGCCTCGACGTGACTACGACCGCTCTGTCAAGAGCAAAACGACAACGAAGATGAACGGAGTATAAAAAAATAGTATAATAGATACCTATACGGAAAATTTAGAGTTATTTACATATAATATAATATATTACCATTTCCAAATCTTTGATTCTTGATTCTACTCCAGCTTGCATTTCTTGTTGGTCCTTATAAGTAGCAGGACAGGGGTACAAGGTCGCTTGAAATCCATGACATACTTTCTTCACTCGAAGTTTTATCTGTTCACCATGAAAGAAGACCACGAATACGGATTTCTGGAGATCGTAACCCTGTAGTAAAAGTAAATACGATTAACATATAAGATAACCGTAATACTAATCGTACATTAATATTAATCATAATACTATTTAATATAGTATGGTTTTTATCGTACTAATAATGCCTACATAAGAAGAATATTGATAAGACGGAATAAGATTTGAAAGCTGCAGATATTTGTTAGTTATAACTCGACCGCAGTAAGTGCGACCCTCCTAATAGTCTGCGGGATGCGGGAGGAGAACAAGATCGACCAATAAGCTAATCTGTTGCTGACTATACATTCAATCAAAAGTAATGCTTAAACGCGTTTTTATTCAATTATATGAATTATACTATTTAATTCATAGAAATTTCACTTAAACTGCGTGTAAAGGTAACACGCACAATTTTTTTCCCTTCTAGTAGATTTTTGATTGGCGTTTTAATAAAGACGACAATGTTATATATATTAAATTTATTTTTTATCGTAACATATCTGTCCCACTTGCAATAAAATGCATAATAGTAGTAATAGTAAGATATAGTGCATCATCTGAATACCGTGTATATCCATGCACATCCGTCGCCCCGCAACCCGCAAACCGTCAGGAGGGTCGCGCTTACAGCGGTCGGTCTATAGGTGCTTTAAATTATGCATTGCAGTTGTAAGACCACACAAGTTATAAAGATTGCGATATAAAAGGCAAACGTTCTCTACTAGGCAAGGATAACCTTGGACTTTGAAGTTATCCTGACATTAACAAGATATTAGATACAAGTCAAAACTTATTGTTTATCTATATCCATTTGAAGTTTTTTGATCCTTTGATCTGTCACTGGTGGTTGCTGGACCATACCGTATTTAACATTAATGTTTCGAGTTACTAATAAAAATCAAATCAGTGAAAGTCACTAAAGGTAATAAAAAAGATTCGTATTGATGAAGAGAGTAGCGAAATAACCTTCTGATGTTTTCTGATCTGCGCATTGCGGCGTGTACTTTACCTACTTCCCAACAAAATTTTAGGAACTAAATCCTATTTACTATATTATACTAGATTTACTAATAAATCTAGATCTAGATTGGTAATGGCGGTAATGTTTTCAGAAAGAGAATACCATGAAGTAAGAGAAGTTTCGATTTTTTCACGTGATATTTAATTGGTACTGAATCCTAAACTTTACATGGAAAAAGGTATTTCTTCAATCGTGAGTCAATTAGACTTATATAAATATGAAATTGTAACTTACGCGTCCGGTGGTTGCATTTTAAAACTCATAAATATTTCCGCTAAATATAATAAAAGCCTTGTTTTTCTAGAGTTCAACTACCTACCAACTACTGCTTAGTGCAATAACCTTCCAAGGCACCGTAGGTACTGACTGTAAAATCTTTACTTCGTGTTTAACTTGTATTAGGGATTCATGTTAATTTCAAATATAACCTAACACTTTTTGGATCTTTCAAGATGTTCATTCGTTGCTTATGTCTTTTAACTTGGTCTAACTTGCTTTCAATTTAATATTCTATTTTTAAGATTTCAATTACTATAATTATTAGTTGATAGCAAAATTATAATTTCTAATTATTACTCCGAGGAAATTACTACACTAAACAAATAATTAATGTTAATTATTGTAGTTCAATTTAATTTATTGTTGACTATCGTACTTTTGTTAATTGGTTTGTTAAGTGAAATAAATAATAATATTTGTACCTGCTTTTGATATAGTGCGCCTTTCGTTTTTAATCCAAATTACACGAACGTTATATTTTTTTAAATATAACAACAGACATGTCCTTCACCCAACCAGTAGTTATAAAAAGCTTAACAATAGTTAACGTCTAGAAAATCAATATTAAATGGTAGGGTCAATGTCCGACTACAACTTGTGTTTTCCCTTAACAACATAACATATACACAATATTTGAAGGTTATTTACAGCTCTGATTTATTTTAAATATAGGTAAACTTTTACGTGGATCTACCAGTACAATGATTTTTATCGCTTTTAATGACCACCGTTCGAAAGCTTCTAGTATTTTTTGTCGGGAATTACTTGTATGAATAGTTGGTTTTGTATAGAGTGATTCTGAAATGCGTGTTTCTGATTATAATTTTTAACCTGTTACCCATGTAATCGGGATATTCTTCGAATCGAAATGCCAAAGAACCAGAGATACACCCTGAGTATTGGGTATGACAGAAGGGCGCGACATGCAAACTTTAAGATTAGATACGCAAAAAAATGAACAAAGAAATTCTAATATCTTAGCAAATACTGATTTCGTTTATCTCAACTGCGGATTTATGATTATAAATGATTATAATCACATTTGTAAGTCGAGTAAAACTGTATAGTTATGTAGGTTCAATTTCGAGAAAGATGTTAATGATGGAATCCAAATCAGATGGACAGCGTTCGGGAAGCTTCGCAACATTTTCTTGTATTAAGTTTTGCAAGTGATGCCATGTGGTACTTACACATAATACATATGGGCCTCTTAAGAAAGGTCAAGAATTAAGTGGCAGTGGGAGGGAACATTTCTTTAAAACGAATGGTTGATGGAACCAAAGAGTTATTTAGTGACGACTAGGCATCAGTAGACGCAGCGTAGGCAAACCCACCAGAAGATGAACCAATAACCTGATGAAGGTTGCAAGAAATCGCTGGATGCGAGAAGCGCAAGACCGGTCATTGTGGCGATCTTTGGGGAAGGCCTATGTCCAGTATTGATTTCGGGTGAATGGAATGAAGGATATTTGAAAAAAAAAAATACTCTTACCGTAATAGGGTCTTTCATAAGTTCATCGATTTGAGCTTGCTTGAAAAATATGTTGCCATGGGATATCCTCCACAACATTCTCTCGAAAGACGGCACCCTGGACGTGGCGACGGTGCCAGCTATGAACCCGAGATGGCCAAGTACAGCATCGTTGTTATAAATCTGCACGTTGGCAGAGATCTTTCTCTGCGCGCTGTGATCTTGGAAGAATGTCTGAGTTTTTTCTATGAGTATCTTCAGCTCGAGGAGCGATAGGTAGTCGCTCTTTAAGTTTTGTGCATTACGTGTAATCTCTTGTATCTCTGATTCAATGAAGTCAATTCTTTCCTGGAAAGATACAAATACATAAAAAATTACTGACGTAAAACTGTTTTTACTAATTCATTTCATGTAACTTATTTTATAGACATACTTTAAAATAAGTTACCTACATAATATATGCATCGTAAATACATATTAAAATTTCATCTCATAAGGTAAAATATTATAAAAAGAGGGTGGGAGCAATCACTTTAAGTAAAAATTCAAAATGGGGTTTGAAGTTGATTGTTTTTAATTTTTAAGCAAAATTACTGCACAGCACCTGTTAGTACGTATATTGTTTACCATATAAGAAAAGGTTGATTCTATCAATTTATCTCTGCTTACTTCAGAAAAGTAACAGCATGATGATATGATGTTATTATACCTTTTTCATCAGAAAATGCGATATCAAATAGTAATTGTGGTAGTAGTGGTAATAATATAACTATTGCAATGAACTTATAAATTAATTAATTAACATTCGCCATTTTAAACGCCCACTGCCCGGTTATAAGTATTACGAATTGACTTAAGAATGTTTATAAGCTTCAATGTGAGCTAGTTGAATCCACTCGTTCCCACGTTCAAAGGCTCCTTGATAAATTTATCACTTCGACATACTTCCAAACATAATGCAATATATTATTGTAGATTACATTTATCATTATGCCATTAGTAATGAATGTCAACAGTTTGTTAAATTTAAATGAACTGTTTGTATTTAAAACAATATACGGGTTATTTGTTTATCAATGATCTTTGAACACACATGAGTGTTAACTGACGATGTTTTGATGGACACCAGTTGGGTTTATGGTCAAACTCTAGTGAAAATATTTTGCAAAAGCAATACCATTATAGTGGTAAAAGGTTTCGTAATTTGAAGCAATGATGGCTTGTAAGCTTGTACGATCGCGTCGATTGACGTGAGTTCGAATCCCTGCAATGAGCTTGAGCTTTCGATGAAGGAAAACATCTTGAGGAAACCATAACATGTGTGTAGGGCCTTCTTCTAATGCCCATCTGGCTAGCTACCATCCAATATCAAGTTGAAAATCTGTCGCTAAGCACCAATAGGTGTGGTTCCGGCAGCTGCACTTGAGAGCCAGTTTTCCACTAGGCTTAGCGTGTTATCACCTTGCGCCACATTGTCACTTAACAACAGGTGAGATTGTGGCGACAAAGCTAAACCTATATCGATAAAAAAATGTAATACAGCCAAGTAAATAAAATAGGGTCCATCTATCTTATACGTTATTACACTCAGAATGCAATTAGGACTACATATAAAACGTCTTAGCATCGAGGCATATCGCTGACGCTTGATGGGATAAATTTATCGACGCGCTGCAGAGCTGAGGCAATCCTAACAACATCCTGAACACATTATTCAATATTATATATACTGTACGTACACTGTGCAGAATCCAAACCTGCGGGTAAGCATATCGCATATAGGCCGCCAACGCTTTGCGCTCCCTGTCTATATCCTAGCTACCTGTGAGTCGGGCTGTGACTACATGTTCAGGGTAAATATAATCGCTACAGACAGCGGTTTTTTTTAACTCACCTCCAATATATTAATTTCTCTCGGACTAAGCATCCGATGAGTTAGTCTTGGAGGAGGCGGTGGTTCGGGGAGTTCTGCGCTGACCCAGCGCAGTTTTCTTTCCATTTCACTACATCTTCTTACTTCGCTCACGTACCGTCTTTGGAAGTCGTTCACGTGGGGATTTAGCTGGGAAAAGAAAAATCCTAGGATAGTTTTCGAATTTAACAGCATTCATCAATTTAATGTATTAACATTGTCCTCTCAATATGTTTAATAAAGTAAAGTTCCTCGTAAAGTTTAATACTAGAAATAGAGATAAATTTTGCTGTTTTACCGTTTTTTAGATTTAGTAAGACTAATAAAAGATTTTTAGGTCATAGTGTTAGGTTCTATAATAAGATCCCGACGCATATTGTTGATTTGTCGGACAATGAGGGTGGATCATTATGTGAATGATAGTGATGTCTGGAAGTAACTCCCTCTTTGTGTATCCAATAAATTATTAACTGTAAATATTATGTAAACAGTTAAAAAAAAATTAAATGAAAAGCCCGATCGAGTTTCTTGCCGTTTCTTGTCGATGACTGGGATGTTTGTCCGAACCGTAGTATTTGACGTTCATAAGTGCCTTCTTAGGAGCTATATATTAATAATGTATTTTTGATTTTGAAATTTTCAGATCCGCTTTCACATGTCAAACCGAAACTGACACTTGTCTATGTTCCAGTTCAGTATCAGAATTTCAAATCGAAGATGGTAGCTAGATCACTAAAATAATCTATGTTAGCTCAGTGGCAACTAGCGTCTGTTACTGTCGGTACTTTTTAATTGTGAAAAATAATTTAACGGTGTATAAATAAATATTACTTTCATCAAATTAAAATAAGTATTTATACAATCTTAAATTTTTATATACAATTACAAAAATCTATTCATATTATTATTATTATTGACGGCTAATTTCATCATGTTGTACTTCTGCCACATGTAAAATAAATGTATGCAGATGGATGTAGAAAAATATAAATACAAGTGAGACATTCAGAAAAAAAAAACAATAATATGTTCTTTAAAATATCTTCTTAAAAATCCCAAATCAGCGGGATACGAACTAACGACCACTGGTGCGTACTGCGTATGAAGTTGGTCACACCACTAGGCTAATCCGATGTAAATGTATTCTATCTCATTCTCTCGTAGGCTAAATCCTATAGATGTATATGGATATCTCTTTCTATTGTCACTTTTTCGTTTCATCGAGTTTCATATCACAATGGTGCTAAAGAAGTTTTCACTCCAAAAACTTAATTATTTGAAATATTTTAAATAACTATGAGGTGTTCCTTTTTGTATTGTATCCATCATAATAAAATTGTTGATCTCTCAAAAATACGTACCTATAGGGATGAACAAATGCAGACTTAATTTTGTTTATGTTTACATAAATAATTTTCTAATGTTTTGGTAATGAAAACGAAAGTATTTTGGTATCGTGTTGACGAAACATTCAGCTCAATGTACAACTAAAACCATATCTAGTAGAGTAATTATGAATTAAATCTATTACATATAATAAAATTAAAGTGTCTGTTTGCAATGTCAAAATAACAGCTTTTTACTAAATGCATATGAAGGTATACACGGTACATATTAAAAAAAAAAGAGTAATCTCCGAAACGGTTGGACCGATTTTTACGGGACTTTCACTGGCTAATAGCTGATGTTATAAAGTATAACTTATGCTACCTTTATTTTAGAAAAAAAATTAGAGTTCTGCACAAAAAATATTAAAAAAAATTAGTAGTTCACGCAAGGGGAGCCGCGGGCACAGTTGTAAAAAGGAATAGTTATAGTCTTTCAGCCTTTATTCATAAATGCTAAGTAAATAATTTCACATATTGATGGAGTTTTAGAGACAGAGGGATACTGGAAGACGTAGCGCGGGCAAACCCGCCGTAGATTGGTGAAGGTTACGGGATATTGGATGATTGTATCCAGCACATGATTGGTCTTTGTAGTGATCTTTGGGAGAAGTCTATGTCCAGTGGTGGAGGTTTTTCTGATAAATGAATGGATGAAGGAGCGTGTGGACAATAAACTACTATATGAAACCAATGCATGTTGATAAAAGCTTCTATTTATATGACATAGAGAAGACTAGTTTTCCAAGGCCTAAACAAAGCACACTAATGCAATTTTTTCTCGAAAGTCAGCTTTAACAATAAGTACAAAGTAAAATACAAAGATAATTGCAAGAAAGCAAGATATTTCCCGAATACTGTGTTATTATCTGATACCAGAATCGATAGAAGAGTGCCCAATTATATCTTTATCGCTGGTTTACAACCGCCACACCTTCACGCCGCTCATGAAAATAGCATAACGCTCGTAAATGTTACTCGAGATGTCTCATGTTTTATTTGTCATCTTTGAGAACATCTCGCTTAACTTGATATTTTTCTAGAGTTGAGTTTCGCTTATTCCTTTTCTTAGACTTTAATTACTGCATCCATATTTTCACCAGTGTTAAATTTATTGTCCACTACGCCGCCTCACCGCCATCTGACTCGTTTAAGATATCGTTGTTCTTACTCCCCGTACAGGTTTCCAGATTGCTTGACATTCACAGTTACTGCTCTGCTTCTTTAAGTCGTAACTTGAAGTTATATAGCCTATACTTTTCTTAATACATAGGCTATAAAAGACATAAATAATTATTCAAATTTAACTGGTAGTTCCAGAGATTAACGCGTTCAAACAAACAATCTAACTAAGGGCTGACATACATACCACATAGGTGTGAAGACATATTAACTCTAAACTCATAAATTAAGCATGATTTATTTCTCAGTTAATTTATTTGTTGTAAGAATGTAATATACTAGCAACCATCGTGTTAATTATAATAGTATAAAATTTATTAAAAAGCAATGATTACTTCGAATCCCTAAAGTGAGCCTGAGCTTTCGGTGAAGAAAAACATGGGGAGGAAATTATTACATGGTGGTAGGGCTTTTTCTAAAGCCCGCCTAAACTAAATTGAAAATCTGTCGCCAAGTCCCAATAGGTGTGTTTCGGTAGATGGACTTGAGACCTAGTCACAGGTGATATTGTAGCCACAATGCTAAACCTACAACGATAATAAAGCCTAAGTCACTCAGGGAGATCATAGCTTTGTATCAATGAAAGTATATTCAACATAGTATCAGTAGTTTCAGACATTACCTCCTATAAACAAATAAACTTTACCTATTAATATTATTAGCATAGATGAATATGAATAGGCATCTGACAGGTAAGCACGATCCATCGTCGGCCCCATGTTTATTTACTAAAAAGTAAGATCGGGGCCAAGGTCATACCTATACCTAATAAAAAATACATCATTTTATAAGCAGATTGTCTGCACAGCTTGAAAATATATCAACCGGATTTATTCGAAATAAACTTCCAGTTGGAGTTACATCTAGCGTTGAGGAATCATTGGTTTTAATTGAAACGGCAATGAACCCACCTCCACAATTATTGTTATCATGTGTCGGATACTTGTCATTTAAATTAATTTAGCTTATTGGCGGCGTAAAATTAAAAACACGCGAACATTACACGTGACTTGTGTAATATCGAATTCTAAATATTTAATGAAACTGATTTATTAACAACAGTTAGAGGAATTTTAAAATTATTTCTCACTCTACAATATATAAAGAATAGCGACCATCGAAATGTAATCGTCTATCGTCATACTGACCTGCGAAATTTACGCCCAAGTCACCGGCAAATTCAACATACAGTAATTCCAAATTTCTAAATACATATGTATATGTTTCTTCTACTTACCCTTTATCCCACTTAAGTAGGGTCGGTACAATATGTTTTCATCTTCCACTCTACTCAGCTGTCATCTCAGCATTCATACCTTTTACACACATATTACATTTTTCCGTTTTTCTCTATTCACATATCCGTCCTACCTTCATAATTAAAATTCTTCTATTTATGCAGGACGCACAAAAAATTTCCGGTACTGGCCAGTTACATTAAAAATATTTAAAAACTAATTACGACATTTGAAAATCGAACTCTTTGGCTGTAAAATGCAATTTGTTAAATCTATTTGTCCCTTGTTTTTACATATTGGCGCTATTTTAAATATTGCGTGTCTACGTTACCATGATTTAACTCGTGAAATTCTTGTAATATGATTTACTACGATTTTAAGTGTAGTTTGATGCCTCAGCAGAGTGTCGTTCGCATTTAAACTGCTTCTGGCAATGAAACACCTTGCATGTCGTGATAGGTCCTTTTACAGAATTTCAACGCGGTTGTGTTAATCTCAGTAACGAATTTTCTGATGGTCGTCCGTCTACCGCTGTGAACAACGAAAACATCGATGCTGTAGGTCGTATGATCGAAGCAGACGGGCATGTGACCTACTGTGAATTTCGGACATCCTTAGTCATAGGCATGATTCAGATATAATAAATCCTACAAAAACATTTCGGTGCGAAAAAACTGTGTTCCTGATGGATTCCTCACAATTTAACTGAGGATAAAAAAACGAACCGCGTCACTGGTGCAATGCCATGCTTATCAGATTGAACGAAGGAATGTGGTGTGAGACATAGTGACAGGTGACGAAACTTGGATTTAAAGCTACGATCCCAAAACAAAGAAGCAATCGATTATTTGGATCTTTCCAGGAGATCCGAAACTAACCAAAGTGGTGAGTGTGCGGTCTGTGGCTGAGGGGATATTTGCTACTTTTTTAAATAAAATTGTCACCCGGCTTCTTTCGCTACGGAGGATCGTCATACAGTGAATAGCGATTGGTACACGACTATTTGTTTGCCGGAAGTTATTGACGAACTCCGTATAAATAACCAAAACGCCGTATCATCTTGCACAATGACAATGCCAGCTCTCATAAGGCAGATAGACAAACGATTGAAAAACGTAGATATTATGGATCATCCTGCATACATTCCAGACCTCGCACCTTGCGACTTCAGATTAAAAAAATCAATAATTATTTATGCAGTCAACGATATTCAACACCAAAAGAGGCTGTTAAAGAGTATAAAAAGCATGTTTCAGAGGTCACCATGTATAAGTGGCATAAATGTTTTCAAAATTGGTTTGTTCGTATGAAAAACTGCATTGAAGCTAAGAGAGAATATTTTGAGAAACAATAAATTAATTTTTAACCAGTCATAGTATTTTTTCTGATTCATTCCAGAAAATTTTAGTGCGTATGACCACGTATGACTTTTAACCCCTGTTCATGACATGCCCAAACCACGGTACCCTGTAACCTCTCAACTTCTCTGTGACTGGTGCTAATTTAAGATTTCCTCGAATATTCTCATTCCTGAACTTACTCATTCTAGTTATACCACACTTCTATTTTAACATTCGTAATATGTATATGTAGTTTCCATAAATCAAACTAGTAAGAAGGTCACACCATTTTATAGATTTACTCCGAATAAATGAAGTTGGTTTAGTTCTTTTAGATGTTATTCGAACATTTCAACAACATTCTAGGCACACTTTGTATTGGATATCGCGTAAACCGTTTGGTTTACCAGTTCTAGTCTCTAATTCTATTACAGCTGTACTCCACCTGTCGTCAGCTGGTTGGAATTTCTTGTCTGCTGACGTAATGGTTAAGTTCGTGATTTCACCTTCGGAAAGAAGTCTTAGTGTAGAAGTTTCATATGCATAAAATAGTAAAGCATAGTACGATTTATGGCCCTCGTAGTACATAGCGATCCTATACAATAAATTCCATAGCTGGTACGTCTATTTCTAACGCCAATGAACTTGAATGTAAAATATACCTACGTGCTTACGTGTACGTGAAGCTTACGTAAGCACGTAGTACGATGCGAGCACTCGCTGACGTACTTTTGTGGTAAGAATGGATACATTTGGTGATTTGACGCACGGTGATATACGCACGTAGCGTATATGTTTCGTTACGGATGACAATCTGAGTTTTTTATCTTTATAGGTTTAGCGTTATGGCCACAATCTCATCTGATGTTAAATGATGATGTGGCCCAATATGGTAAACACATTAAGCT